>JABFTP020000021.1:22115982-24615982 GCA_013387265.2 Cryptolaemus montrouzieri | reverse complement strand
GATTCAACAATAGTAGCATATCTAATTCAAGCCAAAATGATCAATGTTTTGTTGAATTGAAGATTTTCAAAAAGTCTACTGATCAAAATTTCCATCTACCTTCGTCTAAACTACGTCTTAATTTTTTTAATATTATATTTCGTTGCATAAATACGCTTATAAACAGTTGATCACAATTGCAGTTCATATAGTGAACACTATAAAGCAGATCTTTAATGGAGGAACTGTGTGAAATATACCGTTATCAATATTCTTTTTTTTTCGTTTATGTTATATAGGGTGAATCACAAACAACTGTACGTTGGGTAACTGGAGATTTGAGCTGCAAAATCGGTTCTTATACAGCCTGATGAGTTCTTTTCGTGCGGTGATTTGACATACATTTGTTAAGAATATTTTGAAGTGCCAAAATGTGTAAAACACTCTGTACCTCAAAACGAAATAGACTTATAAGCAGTTTTTCAGAAACGCCATCGCACCTCGAACCTCCATGCTGTACACACAAGGTGGGAAATTTTCTATATTTTAGAACGACAGTTAAGTAAAATATTATAGTTAGAAAAGTGATATTCAAAACGACATAATATGCATTTTCAATCTGATAAGGCTTTAATTTGTCGTGTGCCCTTACAGATAGCAGTGTTTTAGCTTTCGGAATATCGAATAATTTTTTCAACATGATGGTGCACATCCCCATGAAGGAGCGTCACTGACCATTCAAATTTGAATTTTGGGGTAATTGGATAGAGGCTAGAAGTCCAGGAAGATCACCACCTCGTTCCCCTGACTTGACGCCACTGCACTTCTTCTTTGGGGTTATGTTAAAAATTTACTCTATAAGAGAAACAATCACAATTTAGAAGAGTAGAAACACAATTTCAGGGAATACCTTGTTTATATTGGCAATATTCATATTTTCATTGTTTGCGATAAAATTGTCCCCGCAATAGGCCAAGTATAACTTTTCCTATTTTTTTCTGTTAAAGATTTAGGTATGGAGGATTTTTAGTAACGTTTGGGAAAATTTTAATGTTCTTGATCTCATTTTTTTACATGTATCTTTTTGTGATCATTCTGGATGAAACATTGCCAATACAATATCCATAGACTCATATTGATCTAAATCAGATACTAAAGATAGGCAGGGAAATTTCGAATTTCAGGAAAAGTATTTTTTTTTGAAATAGCATTCTGCAGTACGAATCATAGATTAATGAAGAACAGAACTGACTGTCAACCTGTAGGACCACAGATCGGTCTGGATTTCAATCAATCCTTAAAAGCAACCATAGAAAAGGAACAGGATCTATATCTCAAAAATTATAACATGAAAAAGGTAAAGCTATATGTTTAAACACATTGAAGACTTTTATTCAGGTAACGATATTCAACCTTTCGTTGCACGTTAGATGTCTTAATATTCCTCTCTCAAGGAGCTGGTTTTCCGAACGACCCTTCATAATCATCGTCAAGCAAGGCCACATAGTAGTGCTTTAGTCTGGTCGGATGTCATGAATAGGAGCAATCACAACACCAGGTCAGACCGCCACCTAATCATTTCAATGTGTGGAGCACACCAAGTACGTATGTATTGGAGCTGAAACGAACTGACACAGAAGCTATTACTAGCGCCACTGGGAGATAATGAAAACAAAGGGTACATCAAACAGAAAACTTCAAGAAGCCATACTAAGTAGACTATCTATCGCAACGTCATACACTGTATCTCCAAGATGCGATCTGTCGAAAATTTAAAGCACCTTGTACTCGTCTGGATGTTAACAGATGAGACAATTTCAGTTTTTTCCTGAAAATGATAACGAATGCGAAAACTGATTACATTTGTTTTTTAGAAAAGGAAAAAATCCTGCATCTAACAAAGGTAAAATCGCCTGAGGTTCGTATTTGAAAGAGGCATGTTTGCATCATAACTTTAAAACTGCTGAGTCGAAAGTGTTTTTCCACACCATTGAATTTTACTCAAAAAAGTGTCTCTACAACGTCAAACTTTTTATTAACTTTGATAGTTATAGGGATATCTGCGAATGAAGACTATCAAAAAATTCGAAAAAGTTTGATATGTCGAAAAATGTTTGCACCACTTAACTGGTTAGAAGGAAGTCATTTTTCTCAACAATAATATCTCACTTAGCTCAAAATTTTCCCTCTTTCTACAGTTTCATTGAATGAGCTAATAATTTATATTTATCCAATGACAATTCAATAATATAAAAAAAATTCGGAAGAAATATTTCGAATTTAAATATTCACATGTGATATGTATTTTCGTTTTAATATTCTCTCAATGCAATGTTAAACTCATGAAATATGTTACGTTCTGAAATGAACACAACAAAATATTGTTGTTTTCAAATGATGTGTTCTTCAATATCTCCAGATCAGGAAAGTAAAAATCCCTTTCCTGAATTCACACAGTTCCTGAATAACAAATGTTGAATAACACTAACAATTTTAATATTGGATAGATAGCACCCAGTCTAAGTTCAAAAGTTCATTTTCAAGCATCTCAATAAAATAGGTTAGACAATCTAATGTCTTTGATGGTCCGCTAAGTTTACTGATTTTTACAGCAAGCTTAATTTTTATCACAATCGGTTAATTGATAATAATTCTACAACTACTCCACTAGTATTTTGAATAAATATTGTTTTTTCATCTATTCTTTGATTAATTCATAATAGTGGTTTTTTTTTTCATGTGATATTAACTGAAATGAGGGTAGAGGCAATCTGAGCATAGCCAGAATTTGTAGGAAAACTATAGACAATGTGCATGAAGCCTACTAGTGCCGCTAGCGGAAAATAAAAAAAAGTTATAGCGTACCTTTCAAGTGTTAAGAACCTTATTAGACAGAATTGATGAACAAATAATTCAATATTCTAAGAATAATATGATGATAATTGCGAAATATATCCGCCAAACTTCAGTTGCCTAAACACCATATAAATTATAGATAGAGGTGACTTAACTGTATCAATAATGAGAGAATAAGTGTTCAGAGAACACATGTGGAACAAGAAGTACCGTTTTGCAGCATATCATTTACACATCACTCTTCTGTTTGTCGTTCAATGTACTTGAATTAGTAGGTTTAGCATTTCTCTGCACAGCTCTTGCAAACTTATGATCCAAAAATAGGTCTATTTTGTTAATAATGTAAAGTAAAAAATGATTCCAACATCTTTCAGATTGAAAGAATTAATGAATAAAATACCTAATTGATGATATTGTTGGTAGGTTTATTCCTTGGAAATTCATTTCGATTCAAATGAAATAAAACTCTTTTGTCTGGATACGTTACGTTATTTTCAAGTGCCTACAACAAAAACAGTTGTGAGAAAATGCAATAAAGGTAATGAATCTGTTGGAAAGTTTGGAAATTAATGAATTTTGTGGAAAACCCAAAATTCATCGCTCTCAATAGTCAACTTGAACTACTCAACATTTAGAATAGGTATAGTTTTTACATATTTTTTTCTCATAACTGTTAGTTCAAGACACTTGAAAACAACGTAACTGTCGAAACCGGTCGTATGTAACTAAAATAAACATTGTGAATATCATACAGAAGAGTTTCATTTAATTTAAAATAAAATACCTATGATATAGTTCTAATTGTAGTGTTATCATTCTTCGGTTTGCTGTAATACCTGTCTGGAGATTTTGTTGGAGGATATGCAATATTTGGATTCTCCGATTTCTCACCTCCTAGAAAGTGTTGGCTACATATGCCTAATCTCGAACTTTGTTCCCATTTACTTCCATCGTTACTGAATATAATATTGATCAATTACTTATTTAAATTTACATTACCAATTTTCAAACAGGCAGTAAAATAACTGATTCTCTTCCAGGCGTTGACCTTTTTTCAAAGTTATAGCACAACAAGAGTTTTCACGTCACATTATGAATTATAAAACTATTTCCATTTTCAATGAACAGAGTTTACTGGTATAAACCAGAAAGTGTAGTTTTCATGTTTTCAAAGGTGCCCACCATCAGCGCTCACATCTTTATTAGTGCTAACTCGACCTCCCTGCACATTGTCTATACGAGACCTTACCATTTAATAACACATAAGGATTTCGCACCAGGACTGTATATCTGAACTGTATGTTCTGACATGGTTAGGCGTGGGTTTACTTCGTCTCTACCTTAAATATCGTACTTGAAATGAAACAATTGCAATTCACTTACAGGGTGGATGAAACACAAATGGTTCATTTCATTTAGATATACTCTCCAATTGTGATATAATTTCACACTGATGATCAGTTAATATCACATAAAAAGAACTTTCACTTCGGGTTTCAGTATTGAAGCTTTTTAGAAATCTTGGAAAATAGTATTTTTCCTAAAAATTAAACGTGCTGTTTGTGGTCAAGATTCGAAAAGGAAATCATCATTGAAATGCTTCAAAAGATTTCAGCCTTAAATATTCAACTATTTATGTATTACGTAGCATCTCTAAAATGTTTCATCTATTTTTAATGATATGGTGACAATATGCTTATATAAACTCCGGTTATTTGATTAGTGCTTTCATTATTTTTATCTTTGTATTAGTTTTCCAGTTTTGTTGATATTTTTCAGATCATATCGTAAAGAGCCTAATAGATATAGTGAAGTAACTATTTTTCTCTTTGTTAGAAGGTATTGGAATTGTTATTGATAATTGATAGCACCAGTGATTTATACAAAAATGGACCATATGCTATGGGTATGCTTAGTGGAAAAACAAGTTACAGATTTAAATTATACTTTGGTAAACAATGCAACAGTACAGTAATTGGACTGTACTGTAGATTCATTGCCTTGTAGTCACTTTACTATACCTCTGAACAAGATTTGGATAGAATAGAAGAACAAACTAATTAAAACATTCCAAAGTGGAGTAGTAAAGATATAGCATATTTTTCGAGTTTGTCAAATGTATATTTTAATTCATTGTTCATTATATTGATTTTGTTTGAACTAGTATAAAACCTAGTTACAATTCCATTAAATTTTGAAAAAGGAGATATATCTGTTAATAATGTATGTTCAGTTGTCGAAAATGATATGCACTAGATCTTTCATCTCTTATTTTAGCTTTAAAAAGTAATAATTGATAGAACACCTATACTTACTTACACATAGTGCTTCATAACTACAGTACAAAAATTCGGTGGTTGTTTCCTCAGGCCATTTAAATAAAGTTCCTAAGAACATGGATTCGGAGATGCTACGGCGGTGAAACAGAGCAATGAAGTTCTCGAAAAAAATTGGAATATCATAAAGAACCATACAATGATAACGCGCTTATTAAATCCTAACTAGATTGAAATTATTAGTTCCAATTGCATTCTATGGGGCACAACAACCAATAATATAAAAGAAAAAATTGTTGTTTTCATTTTTTTTTCAATTTAAATAAAGAAAAATGCAACTTTTATAGATCTTTTGCTATATTTGATGCGATAGAAATTCCTTCAAATACGACCAAGAAGATTGCACTGCAGCATCAAATGAACCAAGATTATCAGATCACTTATACAAACGAGATCATTGATCTATTTTTTTAGATGTACCCTTGCATGTAAGCAAAGTCAACATGTGGTTAATGCATGATTTACACCAACTCATATCAGTGTTCTTGCTCGATAGCATCTCAACATCATCTGCCCTAATCGCTGGATTGGACGTGGAGAACCTCAAATTTGACAGCTGGCAATTGCAGTGTCATAAAGAATATTCCAAATATTTTGAATGTGTCGAACATTCAATCGATTGCAGTCGTGCATTTCATCAGAAGGTAGTCACTATGCTCAATTACTTCAAGGTCAAAATTGTTTATTTTTCAATAAACAGATTGCAAACAGAGATTTCAACTCCAAGACGCCACTACATTGATGAAGTCAAATCCAGCTCGAATTATGGACGAATTTTATTAAAAAATCGTTTTCTTTTATCTTCACGAAGTAACCTGGTTTATATTATTTCTCCAAAAACGAAACACAAGAGTTTTCTTTGTACAAACCGAAAAAATCATAAAATCTACAAAAAACGAAATGGTGCACTATTTTTCTTCTTGAATATTGACTGCGGTGTCCCCAGTGACGCTACTGGACTTAATTTCAATCTAGTTAGGGCTAAATAAGTTCCGAAACACTATAAATAACTATAACAAATTTCAAGCAATTGGGCTCGAGGATCTTCATGATGTTTATAAAATAATGAAATTTTTCGAAAACTAGCGCTCTGTTCTCAGAACCGCGGCAATTTATTCCAACTTTTCTTCTTGAAATGACCTAAGGAATCACCCCAAAGATTCGTACTGTTCTCAGAATATATCTTGTATACTCTGAAAATTTCTTAATATTTATTTCATTATATTCAATTCTCAAAAAAATGTTGATTAGAATTAAGAAAGTTATAAAAATTTCTTATGTAGATAACAGTCTAATATAAAAAATCAGATATATCCCTTTAAAGAGTTCACAATATCAAATGCATCCAACAATTAAATATACCTCCTTTCAAGACTTGGAAAAGGAAAAAAATGATGAGAGAAACATGAGAGTCTTTCAAGTACAGTAAGAACAATTAGAGCATAAACATTGAAACGATTACAAAGTCCAATATTGAGAAATTCATAAAGATTCTGAAATGACTTGTGCTTAAATTTGAAATGTTGTTTTCTTGTATGTGTCCCTAACAGTTATAGTAGTCCAAAGAACATTAATATTGCTCTTGAATATTCAATTTCAACAACAATATGCATTATAAAATAACAATAAAAATATGTCTCAAGATGTTTCAAAAACATTGAAATTACCCAAGGTAAGGTGGTTCTACATAACAATTATTATCAATGGAAAAACCCAATTGTAAAAAATTTGCTGCAGAATCGATCAATATATTCGTTTTATTGCTTGATATCGCAATTTTAACTATTTCGAGGTGTGCACATTTTATATCAAATTCTTTAGGTACATATAGTGTAGAGTTCTATGAATCTAAACTATTGAGAACACTTAATAGGACTTCTAGATGAAAATTCGATATAAATTATTGTTTGAAAAACGTCCATTAAATTTAGGAATTAAAAGTCTAAACCAAATCAGATAAATTTAAATAGACACACATTTCATTAACCACGCCTTATTTTTTTAGTGAGTTGACCAATTTGATGAGTTCCATAATCAAACACAACTACATCACACTGTTTGGATGTAGCCGTTACTATTTGATGGCAAACATGATCAAAGCATGAATGAAATTCTTACTGTTTTTACTATTAACTGATGAATCAATAGATCATTGATACCGCCGCTTCGTTCCTCATCAGTACAAAACTAAGTAAAAAGTGGTTAGGCAATTTTGTATCTTGTTTATTCTTAATGAAGAAAGTTTGAAAATTTTTCCAAATTAAAATTCCAAATAGTATTTAGGCCTCAAATAAATTGTCATCACTCTTGTCTAAAAATGAAAAGCCTATAAAGAATTGTAATAAAGAAGGAAATTATCAGTTATTTTGTCCAGATTGCAATAATTTGTACCTAGGTCATTGCTGAATCCAAAATGGCCACCCTTTTACTAGTACTGATAATTTGAAAAACAATTGCCCTTAAAAGTAAAAAACTCAATTACCTAGAATCAGTTGAAATTTTCAAATCACTTTTTAATAACAACTCACAGATAAAGAACGACCAGACTTATTTATGCAAATCCCAAGTCTTCGATGTATTCAAATAACCTCTTTTCAATTGTTTCTACCTACTATCAGATTTTTCCAAATTCAATTTGGATCCATTTATGAATACCACCACACTTTATACTTAGTACCATACTGTTCTATGAAGAAAAGAGTTTGAAACCACGATAATAGTGATCTGTTGATTTTTTTAAGTATAGAAAAGATAAAAATTCCATTCATGAGTTAGCAACTACATCAATCAGAAAACTCCAAAAATCTAATCATATCACCAAGCGTTTAACTAAAGGATTTTAGAAGATATTTTAATTTATTTGCTTCCAAATAAAGCATCGCTATTGAAGTTGTTAAACAGTAATGGAATCAATTTGTTTTAAAATAATTTTAACAACATTTGAACACATGAAATTGACCACTACTAGTCAAACCTACTTTTATCTACACATTTGAGTCTAGTTGTTGGGATTAAACTGTAGCCCTTGAAGATTATTCTAAACAAAAATGATAATCTAAAGACTTTTCTGATTTGTCCTATATGAGTATGTGAATATAATTCTTGCATGACAGTGATCCCACATAAAGTAAAGAAATAAAATAATTTTTTTCTAATAAAGTTTTTCTAAAATTCTAAGTGCCACACAAAAATTCGCATTCTATATAATAAGAACGTACTTTTTATTGTCTTATCTCAGTTCAATATTTAAAAAAGTAGATAATTCTGAAAATTTTTCTGTTGTCATATATTTTACTTTCAAAGTCTGTAGAATACAAATAGTAGATATTTGAGTAGCTAATTTGAAGATCGCTTTGATCAGAAATATTTTAAATTGAATGTTGTTCTTGTAATGAATGATTCAATTTTTTTGGACATAAGAGTAAGATTGAGAATGTAAAAATAGAAATAACAATGGAAGAACGCTAAAACACTTCTAAAACAAGGACAGCCAGAAAATTCTGTCATCATTTTTGAAGTACTTTTTCACAATTTTTTTTGATTATTTTAATCATAAGGCAAGTTGGAAATGAAAAAAATTACTGAATTCAGTAAGCCTGACTATAGTTAACCAAGGACTAACCTTATTAGTTGTAAAATAGATATAACATTCAAATGGGGTACATACATTTCATTCTTTGACATATACATATTTTCATACAGATTTTTTAGATTATATAGTCAAGTTTACTGACAAATATTATTTCAAGAAATGTTCTAATCTGAGTTCTTTTCTACTTTAGATAGAATATTCAGTACTCTGTACCTCATGGCAACCAGTTTCGAAATGAGTCAAATAACCACCAAAAAGGTTCTTTCAGATGTAGAAAAGTCGTCGAAAGGATCTTCAAAATTTCATACAATTGGGTTGTATTATTCATAAACCATGAAAATATTCAACAATTTTCCTCAACCTTACAAATTACATAACTTCACACTTATCTTTGGCGACTCGACTGCTAGCTTTTCCACCAATCTGAAGGCTGACGTTTCTCGATTTTTCCAGATTGAGCAGTTCTTGAAATAGCTGCTTTACATTATGATTGGTTTTTGCTGATGTCTCCATAAAACTTACACCCCATTCTTGAGCTTGAGCTTGTCCCTCACTTGAACTGACCTAGAAGAGGCGAGTTTTAATAAGATCATATAATTCCCAGTGATAATACTTTTCTATAAGATACAAAAAAAACGATATTTTTTTTTCTACAGGGTGTTTGCTAAGTACATGGCCCTACTTAAATAATTAATTTTTATGATTTCTTAATTTCAATAAAATTTTTTGTAATCATTATTATTATGAAATAATAACTTCACGAACAATAGTGGAAATTTATTCCATACTTATCAATAATAATTAGACAGCCTACTTAAGTTCCTTAGAATTCCGAGTTGATTTTTCGCAAATGAATAATTAAAAGAAAAAGGTCTGAGTACTGAGGAAACACCATGTATATTTATAATTTATATAAAATTGAGAATTTCGCTTTTTCAAACAGTAATACGCTATGCGTCAATTGGATTGGGTAATTTTCCTCCAAATTGTGAGAAACAAAAGGTTTCATCGATTTTTTTTGAAAAAAAATTTTGTCTGTAATTTTTTTTGTGGTTAAGACCATTGCCTTTTATATCAAACTTGAATTATGAACATAATAAATGAATTGAGGAATTCATTAGTTCCCCACATTTTTCTGAAATCTATTCTCTAATTTTATCTTCAGTACAACATGGTGATGGCAATTTCACTTGTTTTGTGATAATCTCAGTTCTTCTTCTTCTTCGTGCACGGCGCCCTTATGGGCAGCACTCAGGCCCTTTGGTCCATTGTGCTTGCCGTGTTGTGTTATTTTGTTATCAGTCCAACAGAAACCTTTTGATGAAGTTTGCAAGTGTTTCAGTGCCCAAAGTGTTCAGTCTGGTCGCCTTATGAGCGGGCTATTCGAAGAATATGTGTTCCGTTGTTTTATAATTTTCTAGGCAACCACGACACTGTGTGGTTTACGACAGTCTCATGACGTGTAGGTATTTATTGAGTTGGTGTCCCCTCAATAGGCCAACTACCATCCCAATAGACTTTTCATCAAGTGACAATAGTTCATGTACCCTCTTATTTGATTGCGGACCGTTTATGAGCTTTTCTGATTGTCTCAGTCCCGAGATGCCTGCCCAATAGTTCAGGGCCTCAACGGTGTTCCAGTTTTGAAAGAAGTAGAGATGTGGGTCCATGGGATGGTCAGAATGTGTTCTTGTCCCGTCAGCCTAACAGCTGTTGCCTTTTTGGAAAGACTGTATGCTATCTCATTTCCTTCGATACCGTCATCGGCTGGGCACCAAAGTACTTTTGTCTGTAGTACTGAGTTGGCGAAGTGCTGCTTTGCATTCGTCAACTAGTTTGGATGTAACCCTTGGATATGTAGATGTAAGCGACTCTGTAATTCCTGTACACATCAGAGAATGGCAAATATTTCTGCATGTGTTACAGTGACGTGATCTCCTAGAGCAATCGTAATGTTTGGCCTCGGGCCGTGAACGCCAATGCCTGCACCCATCCCAGTCTTGGATCCGTGTGTAAACCAGTGGGTCCCAGTGGGATAAGTAAGGCGTGGGATGTGGACTAAATTTCTTTTGGTAGAATGATGACCTTGAAAAATTTATCGAAGTGGTAGGTAGCTCTCCTCTTGTGTAAGGTCAGATAGATCTCCAACAATTAGTTTTTCGTTATAGACATAAAAGAAAAAATTGTAGAAGAACAGATTTCAGGAACCTACTGAGGAACCAATGAATTTCTCAATTCACTTATTGTATTCATAATTTGTGTTTGAAAAGACAATGGTTTAAACCACAACACATTTTTGCGTGCAGACAATATTCTTTTGGAATGAAATCAGTAAAACTATACTCTCCTAACAATTTTGAAGAAAATCTCAATTATCTATTTCAATTGACGCGCAGTGTATTTCAGACATATCCAACATAAAAGAAGGAATATTTCCATAAACACCATTATCAAAAGGGAGTTTCCTCAGTACTCAGAGTTACTTCTGATTATGATTCCTTCAATGAGGAAGATTTGTCAATCAAGTTTTTTTAAGAGAACTCCTCAAAGTAGTTGTACTTTTAAATTTTTTTCTTAGCATACTTAGAAAACACCTGTATATTCATATAGCCGAGAATATGACATGAGATTTCAATTAACCAATTATATTTTACCTCTCTTAGTTCGGCACTTTCATCACATTTATTTCCAACTACCATTATTGGAATTTGAGTAAGATCAGGTCCCTTCACCTCTCTTATTACATCCATTATTGGTCTTAATTCTTCCAAGCTCTGCCTACTACATACTGAGTAGACAAGAATGAAAGCATGACCTTTACTTATAGACAGTCTTTGCATGGCAGGGAATTGATGGGAGCCAGTTGTGTCAGTAATTTGAAGAGTGCATATATTTTTGTTGCAACTTATCACCTACAAACATCGAAATTGAGTAGTAAATGATAAATAAACTAAACTTTAATTGTTAACTTTGAAATAGTGCAATAGTTGAGAGATCTTTTCAGAATTATAAAAAATTGGATTTGGAAAGCAAAAAAAAGGCAGATTTTTGAAATATGATTACAAATTAAAAATTGTTATTATTTTAATTTCTATTGCAATACTCAAAGCAACAGATAAGGATTATAAGTATAAAAAGACATGGAATTAAAACAAATAGCTTACCAGAAATATAAAAAAATTTCAAAAAAGAAAAGCATCCAAGAAATAAAATCAGGCAATAACAAAATAGCAGGCTTGTAGAAAGTTGATAAATGATATAGTCATACTTGTCGATAAGTGTCCTCTATTGTAGGGATGTAACTATCCCTGAATGTCCCTTTAACGAATCTTAGGACCAATGAACTCTTTCCGACACCACCAGCTCCAAATACCACCACACGATAGTCGTTGCTTTGCTCCGGCATAATTTTTTCCAAGGTTTTATTCACGATTAAATTTAAAGGGTCTTAGGTTATATAATAACGTCTTCTTCCATTAAACAGAAATAAAATGGATGCATCTCGATGTTGTCTTCAATAATTAAAGCGCACTTGATACTGTTTTGGACAATTTGTCGGCGAGTAACAATTTTTGTTGAAGTGAAGTTATTTACTCATACTGGTGACGTCATTGCGAATCCAAAATTATTGATTTTCTCTGTAGGTGTTTTCGAGCCATCTAGCGGTTTCATTTGGATACGCGGCCCACTTAAAGCTTGTGGTAGGCTTTAGAATTTGAGGTGCATTATATATGCTCTGAAAGTGACAATCATTACAAGCATAGTAAATGAGACGAATCGATGGTACCAAGATTTTTTTTATATATGATAATAGTTTCAATTTTTTCAGGTTCACTCAAGAGTGCCATTTAATTACAAAAGAAATACTTTGATGAAGCGTAAGGTTTTTCATGCAGTG
The DNA here is from genome assembly GCA_013387265.2 of Cryptolaemus montrouzieri. Taxonomy (NCBI): domain Eukaryota; kingdom Metazoa; phylum Arthropoda; class Insecta; order Coleoptera; family Coccinellidae; genus Cryptolaemus; species Cryptolaemus montrouzieri. The sequence goes on along the minus strand of JABFTP020000021.1, from coordinate 24,603,321 downwards.
TAAATAAAAATACATAGATTTGAAAAACTGGCTCGTCCAAAGAAAAGCTATTACATTAGAACATATTGGAGTAATTTTAAGATCAAAATGATTTGCCGGTCTCATGATTTCACTTTTTAATGTTCCAAATTGACTTCCTACAAGTTATATTACTTATACCAGCATTCATTGTTATTAGGTTGTAGAAATCCAGATGCAGCTTGCATTTTGATGCAGTGTTATTGACTGTGGAGACATCTACTGTGCACCTGGGTTATGACACCTATTTATATTCCCAGGGAGTAAACCATTCATGCTTGAGGTGAAGTAATGAATCAGAATTATATTCCGCATTCTACGATCACGTGATCCTATTCATTGATGTGTTTCTTTCTCTTTTTTGTATTTTACACAGAAGTCCGCATGACGCAATAACCCATGTGAAAAACAAAGCATTTTAGCTGCTTCATAATGAAAATTATTTAGATCTGTAGTCGAAAATAAATGGAAAATGTCTTTGAATTATTAAATAACTCATTTTGCTAAGCATGTAACTATAAAACACTAAGAGTTAGTTATTAGGAAATTGAAGTAAAAATGGAAATTCAGTTTTGAGCAGGTAATTCAGAAACTATTAATAATGTAGCAATTACAAAAAATGGATCTCGAAGATCAAAACTTCCGAAAAAGACGACTTAACTCAGTTAACTTTTATTTATAATCTTAATCCAACGCTGAATAATGGCTTTCACGTGATAAGCGTAATCATCAGTGTGAGCACAGCACTAGAAATAATTTTTTTGAAGTATTATATATTAATTCAAAAAAATATGGTTTTATTTGAATTAATAATTAAATCTGTCTTAAACAACGTTCGAAGATTCCATTACAGAGATAGTTAAATACAGGTGATGCTAATAAAAGTGTGTTAAAAGAATTTAAATGTTGTTCTTGAAATAAATAAAAGATATATGACACTCAGACACTTTTTAACGTAATCAAAGTTTATTTAGATGAACTATTCAAACATTTTTATGGTTCTCCTATATCTGTTGATGGAGTTCGAAAACTATTGCTACTTAACATTAAATTTTTCTTTTAATTAATTTAATTCTTTCATTTTTCCAATGACACTTAATTCTTTCAAGTGTTTAAATAACACCATAAATTTTTGAAAATTCTGAATATATCTTCATACCGTAAAAAATTAATTTGTATTCTGAGCATTCAACTTTAAATTAAAATTGTAAATAAGAATATAGAGTTTTGAGAATTAGGACATTTTATCGGAAATTTCGTCCTCTCTGATAATCTTTTATGATAATTTTAAGTTATATACGGTTTTTGAATTTTTTATGATGCTAATAACGTTTTCAAGAGAAAAAGAATTTTTTAATTTTCCTTACAATTAATAATCACCCATACAAGTGCAAATTGAAAGATATTTAATGGTGATAATATTAGTACACAAGTTATAACGTGCCTGAAGAATACAATATCTGTGTGGGTGATAATATGTTCATTAGTATTGATTTGACAGCCAATCAAGCCGAACGAGTTGCTCCCCCTATATTGAAAGGAAAAAAGTGAATATCGAGTGCTAATCAAATATTATTTTTTGCACAATAAAAACCGTTATGGACACAAAAAGATATCTTGACAAGTACTATGGTGATTCTTCTCTATCACTTGAGATGATTCATAAGTGGTTTACTGAGTTTGATCGTGGCAGAAAAAGCACGGAAGAATTCCCTGTACAAGACACCCCAATGAGGTAACAGCTCCGGAAATGATCATTAGAATCCGCGATATTGTTAGTTAGAAGAGATAGCTAAGACTGTAAACATTTCATATCTACAAGTTATTGACATATTTCATGAGCATTAGCACATGAGAATGATATCGGTAAAAAGGGTGCCACGTTTGTTGACAATTTCCCAAAAACGTGAAAGAGTGAATGGGCTAGCAAGGTAATGACCACCATATTCTTTGTATTTCCATAAAGTGAATACCATAAATAGGGTAAATAGTACTACAGATAACTATTAGACCAATGGAACGAAGAAATCAGAACAAAGTGGCCACATTTTGCCAAGAAGAAAATCTTGTTTCACAATGATAATGCTCCTGTCCTTGCTTCCGCCATAGTGACAGCCAAGTGGTGGAGTTATAATATGAATTGCTACCTCATCGACCACATTCTCCTGACCTGGTTTTTAGTGATTTTTCTATTTCTTTCCAAACATGAACATGGTTCGAGGCACGGAGATTAGCAACAGATTTGGAAGTAATCTGCTAAACAAAGGCGTATTTCGAGGAAATTGGGGAAGACTATGACGTAGAAAACCTTCAGCATCATATATAATCCTAGAATAAGATTATGTTAAATAATAAATGACATTCAGTTGAAAATGTGAGTTCTTGTTTCTTTTTACATGACTTATCAATTCATAATAGTTTTCTTTGAGAAATGGTTTTTGTTACAGGATTTAAAATTGAGAACTAAAATCATAATTAAATTCCTATTAAACATGTATGACAGTTGTATGATTAATATTGTGGTGAATTTTTCTTCATACAAACAATATACCTATATGCATAAGGATGAGGGTGAAAGATAAACATTGTATATATTTTAAGGTATATTTAATTATTACGTTATATAAAAATATAGGCCAACAATAATAATATTTGCATCGATAACACATATTCAACCTCCAACAAATTCTCAAGATTCCGATTCTCATTGCACCATTCTTTTCATATACTTATAATTAGTTGTGAATCAAGAAATATCATTATTAATCTAATCAAATTTTCATTGCAGTCACATTTAGCTGCCATATTACAAAATACTGATACGTAAATCACTTATTCTCACTTTTATTAAGACTGCACTGGTTTTGATTAGAGATCAATATTGACGTCGTTTCTTGATTCTGGGTATGTACTATCCAGTTGTATCTTCCATGTCTGCTATTTTACTGATAATAGTGCAGTAGATTTCAATTCCTCTCAAAAAGGTATCAATACCTATAAATTCGTCGTTATCATGTAGTAGGACTGGAGTATTATTGATTGGTGAGAAACCAATTGCTGGGATTCCTATATCTCTCAGATATCGACTGTCAGTGCCACCAGGGAAGATTTGGGGTTTCAGCTTGAGGCCCCTATAAAGATTACTGAGGTCAAACAGCGCGCAAACACAAAACTAAATAACAACTTTCATCTCAAAAGATTTGGCAGATCGTAGTTCATGAAATCATCGTAACTAAATCTAATTTTATCATATATCTTTTCGGACAATTTTATTAATAACAAATCTAAAACCCATACTAAAATGAAAAAAAATTGGAGTTTGGAAAAAATGTGTAATTTTCTGTAATACAACGTTCATTTGGTTTTGGATCCAATACACCTTTATATAGGTTGTTTTTGCGTGAGGAATTCTTTGCCGCAAACATATTCAAGCTAGCTTTTCTCGTTTTAGAGTTATTTGGAAATTATGAAAATTTTTGGAAGCCATCTATTTTTTCCCTCTTGAATTTTGAAAAGCAATGGTTATTTTAGAACAGAAAACTAACGAAATATTCTGTTATAAGAAATTGAATTTAATGAAAATAATCACCGTATGTATTCAATTATAATGCTATTATCTTGTATGCATAATTCACTACGTCTGAGGATCCTCCGAAACGCATTGGAAACTTGAATATTGGTAACCGAAGCAAAACTATGTCCGAAATTTTGCGTCAACTCTTCAATATTTCGACTAACTTTTCTATATAACAGATTTTTGATATATTCCCAAATGGACAGATTCAAGGAACAGGCCAGACATCTAAGTGGCTTCCTAGTTCTAACTCAATTATTGCCAAGTGAATTAGCAACGGCCATAGTTTGATGGGAAGGAGCTCCATCATGTTGAAAATAGATATTTCTTCTTTCAGCAAGGGACAGTTCATCGAAATATCCATCGATAATTACGTTATTTTCATGCCATCAATGATAGTCTGCGAAATTATCGCTTGTTTGTATACATATTGAAGAAATTTTATTCAAGGAACAATATTCAACCTTCAGTAGAATGTTAAATAACCTTCCCTGGTTTTCTGATCCACCCTTCATAATCATCGTCATTCATTTCAGCTGCAGTACTAAAACGTCGAAATCTGCCCTCCATATTGTTTTCGCAAATATTTCAGAAACTGTTGAATGATTTAGAAATTATTAAAAATATTCTCAAAGGCCTCTAGATTGAGCACAGCGTCTAGAAAATTTATATAAAAGTATTAAATGTCAAGTCTTAGTTCTTCAAAGATTTCAAAGCAATCGCTTACTAACAAAATGATTTTTAGGCCTTCATCTCCATTTGAGACCACAAAAAAATATGCAAACACTTTCTCTTTACCCCTACAAACTTAATAATATTGCGTTATAAAAGTATTTAAATGTTGTTCATCTTGTGTTAATTGTAGGTTTTTAAATTGAGCAAAAATGAAGAGACTTCATTCTTTCAAATGTTCAAATGATACCATAATTTTTAATTGGCATTTGACCTTCGAAAACTTGTTCTAGATGCTGTTCTAATTTTTGAGACTGCGGTTCTGTCATGAAGGCCTCACGGAGGCTTACATTCAACGTTAAATTAAAATTAAATATAGAAACATGGAGTTTCTTGAGTTAAAACTCTTTTATTGGAAATTTCCCTCTTTGCGAGATCTATTTTTGATCATTTCTAGATTGTTAATAGTTCTTAAGTTATTTGCGCAAAACAGAATACCCGTTTATCCAAAATAAACAACTTGTGGAATAGATTAATATCTACTTGAATTTTTCGATAAATTCTTTTAGGTAATCAGGCTTCCCGCTGCTAATGTCCAAACGAATTCCCTGGCCATTTTCTTGAATTTTACTGATAATCCTCATTAAAAAACATAAAATACAATACAGGTTGTTTCCTAAGTACGCGGACATACTCATGGGGTGACTCTTCAGCTGAATTGAGTTCTTAAGGCCTTCCTTTTAGGAATAATGCTCTAACCAAGCTCGAGATGTGCTCGTCGCCAATCTATTTGCTCTGGGTTGCATAAAAATACTGAATTCACTTTCTGGCAGATTTAGGTTAACAAATGAGATATAGAAATATTTTGCAGCATTCAAGCAATAAAATTATAAATAATTTCTCGATGATCTTATTTCTTGCATTTAAATTCTATCACATCACAGTCAAAGTAAAGACAATTTTTAAGGAAATTTAATTTCTAAACCTAACTTCATTTTTGCCTTATTAAATTACGTGCCAAAACTTTTGAATATACATTAATTATATAAGTTTCAATCATCAATGCTTTCAACATGTATTTAGGCAATATAATTACACTCTTAAACCAAGAAGCGAAAACAATAACTAAAATAAAAGAAATAGTTTTTATTTCAGAATATTATTTTCATATTTCAGAATACAAAAGAACCAATTCCTCGTTTTTCAATTATGAAGAATTGAAGTTTTATGATTACTCGAACTCAATGAAAAACAATAATATTCTTTTAATAATCAGAAAATTGAGGAACGATTTTTTTCTCTCAGAAATTTCATTATGATTTTCAGCTGGAATGGAAACTGCAATTACATAAAATTATCCTTGCCCAATTTCAAAAGTACCCATTTGGAAATCAGACATGCTCTTTTGAGAAGCGAATATGTTTTCAGATGAACCAATTCTATTGTCATATATTTTAAGTATATAGTATTGTCACTTACAATTCGTCTGTTGCTTCTTTGAATGCGATCCAGTAAGGATTTGAGACATCCAGTTTAGTTACGGCAACTTGGGGTTGCTTCTGGGGGTAAGTTATGAAGATATCAGATCCTGCTTCTTTACACCAACGATTTATAGTTTCTTCCCACTCTTGAACATCAACAGTCACTGGAATCCTACAGTCAATTGCGATAACCATCTCAGGAGGTACAACGTTATTTTGAACTCCACCCTAGAAGAAGAAACCTAATTAGGTTTTTAAAAAAATCATCTGGAAATTCTTAAGTAGGAGAATACAGTTCAAATGTCATAAAAGATGGATAAATATATTGTATTCCCATAGCTTTGTTAGCACCACATTATTTTTATAGGTGAAAATCTAATTACTCAAACACAAAACTTTGATGGTATATTTTTCGAAAACAATTAGGATCTGAATTTACCAGTTAAAATTTTTTTTATTGAATTACAGAAAATTCAACTTAGTTAAATGTATATCAATTTTTATGCAGATTCAGATAATATTTTTACTTACACTCATTTGTGTCAAGTTTACTGTCGTTACATCCCCAATGGTCCAAGAGGGATTATCTTTGAGCAACTCTTGTTGTGTCTTCCTAAACTCATAAAATTTATTTAGTATATAAGCTACTTTTTCTCCTGGTGTATTGTCCATTAATAGCGATCCATGACCTGATTGACCAGGGCAGTGAACATGTAAATCTGCAAATCAATTCAACTGAATGATTTGATTTAAAGCAGAGTTAAAGTTAACAGCAAAGCTTTAGATTAAAAGAATTTCACAATAACCAAATATGAAGAGTATTAATTGAATGTATAATTGTGAATGTTATGGGGTTGATGATGATTCAGAGTTCCTTTGGTTGCAAAAGTATTAGTTTTAGTGAAGTATATAGATAGTATACTGTTACTGTTGATTACTTTCAAAGAAATAAGGGATAAGGATATTAATATTTTCGTGGGTGATGCTAATATCGATTTACTCCCGGGATTGCATACTGTTGAAGAGTGCAAAAATATTATGAGTAATAATAGATTATTCTCCACGATAAATACAATCACTAGAGCCGAGGGAGGAACAAGTATCTACTAAGTGTTTCTTAACACAGATATGCATCGAGGCAGATATAAATCAACTTTGTTTTAAGTGGATAACTGACCGTTATCCTATTATTCTCAACTTCATCCAAGTTCAAGATAAAAAACAACCAAATGTCCAATTGATCAAAGAGTACCTGGATTACGTAGGATTGAATAATGTATGTAGTGAGAGGGAAAATTTGTCTTCTGAAAGATACAAAGCTTATAAAAATCCTCTTGAAAATCTTATAAGAACAGTTAAGAATGAATATTATGAAGAATCAATTTTAGAGAACCAAAATTCACTTAGAATATTTGAAATTTCATCTTTACTAACAATAGTAATAACGAAAAAATGGATCTCTTGAAATTGAAACAGGAGAGGTTGTTACCACCGACTACGACATTGCAGAGGCTTTCAACTACATCTCCTCTAGAGTCTGATCTGATTTTATGAGAATGAAGTTAGAAATAAAAAATTTTTACGATTAGAAAGACGTTGAAGTCGAATAAGGACGGTATCGCAAGGTACCGTCTTAGGACTAATTCTTTATTTAATATACCTCAACGAACTATTCTCAATTGGTGTGGATGGACAAATAATAAGTGTTGATGATGATATAGCTGTTTTTATTTGAACCACCCACTTGGTCAGAACTCAAAGAAAAAATTTCTTCTCTGGTCAATCACTTTAAGTAACTATGGAAAAACAGCGTTTCTTTCATTCTCTAGTCGGAAAAGAGGTTTGGAACAGTTCAAAAGAGTCGAAATTAAATGCGGTTGCACTACCACCTCTATAAAGTAGCAAGGAAAATTGAATATCTTAGAGTTACAATTGGCAACCACACGAAATGGTCGAACGACGCAGACTTAATTATACGAAAATTTAGGGCGATACAACCACAATTCGAATTGGTAAGAGAGGTGTTTGAGGAAAAAGCGCCCAAACAATTCATTACAGCCTAGCGGAACCGCATCTTATGGTATTGCTGTTTGGTGTACTATATATGCTATATAAAACGGATCGAGGTGCTTCAAAAAAGAATCCTAAAATTAATAAATAATCGAAATATTAGATTTCCAGGGAGGATTTATTCAATGAAACAAAGGTTTCTATAGTCTATTGTATGCAAATGCTTTGATTCAAAACCAATTGCACCAAAATAATACTATAAATCAGTGGGTATACTAAGACGTCCAAAACCCCAAGTGATTCCATACATGAGAAAACACGTAGGACGCTCCTACTTCGGGCCACTTTTCGTCAACTACCTGCCTATTGATATACAAAACATAAGGTCTCAAAAGTCCTATATAAAAAAGGGAAAAGATGGGTACGGTATGATTGGACAAGAGAGAATACAAGTTTTTTTTCAAATAGAGCCAATTTTACTTGAAAATGCTGTAATAGCTTTTCGAATTGTATTGTATATATCTACTCTATGTTAAAATTCTTATGATGGTTTTTAATTTTTTTTTTGCACATTTAACCTTTTACCTGCTCGGGCTGACCTGACGGGGCCGGCCCTGCACTGCTCCCTAGTCTTTTGCTCCGTCTTACCACGACTGAGCACGTTTTTTCTGCACCCGTCTTTCTACTGTTCTCGTTTTGTTTTTCTGCTGATTCGTGCCCGACGAGTATACTCCCTGACGAGTATACTCGTCTGTAGCAGTTAAAGGGTTAATAGTGTTCCACAATGTAGTGACCGCTTTTGTGGGACGGTATAGAATATATGTTTATTTGAAAATAAGAATAATTGTAAATGTACTTATATTATGATAGAAGGTGTTAAATAAACATTCTTATTACATGTAAAATTGTCACTCTTTTACATCAGTGGTAAACTAATTAATGGAATCTGGTGTTTCCATTGTGTTGAAGAGAATCATCATTTAGCCAATATACAAATCCGGAGACAAATGTTGCACAATAATTACCAGTCAATATCTCTTACATCCATGTCTCAAAAGTAATCGAAAAATTCAAAAAAATAGTGGATTCAGGCATGGAAAATTGACAGAAGGTGCTATTGCAAACCTCCCAGTTATCCTTGGACGCATCTAAACCTTCCTTGTGTATTTTTATTTATTTGGCAACATGATCATGCTTTGTTCTAAGATTATCTTACCAATGGAGACCAGTGTGTACAAATCAAAGCCTTATATTGTAAATTTCTTTCCATCAAATGTGGGGAGCCCGAAAGGACCAATCTTGTTTATTATTAACATCAAGTCTATGCTTTCATTACCCATCAAAGGCCAATTATCTTTTGCATATGATACTGCGATATTTTATCAAGATGTAACTTGGAAAAACTTGAAAGAAATAGTGGAAAGTGATATGAAACTTGTATCAAATTTTTTCGACTCAAATCTAACAATAATGAATATAGATAAAACAAAATATATTCAATTTTAAATTTATTTATCTCCTTCAGAAAACTACAAGGGATGTCATTATGGTGAATAAATAACAAATAACAATAGTAATAATTGATATGCTTAACTATACAGAATATCGGAAAATGACAATTTACAAAATTTACGATCATGAGTCAGTTTGCTTTCAATTTTACGGCTCAAAATTATGAGTGAAGTATTCGTCCAAATTATAAAAACTAGCTTTGAGCAGTATTCTTTTGATTATGTTCCTAAGACGACGATCTCCCAGTTTCATTAAGCTACTTGGCAGTTTGTTGTATGCCTTGGTCCCGAGGTATTGGTGCGAGTGTTGCGTAATTTTCAGAGGGTGTTTGAGTACTACAATATTTTCACTACCCCTTATTTTATATTCATGCTGTTCTGAATATTTGCAATGGCTATTCTGGTTTTTATGAATGTAAGTGAGGCAGTCCAGATGGTAGCACCTTGTCATTGTTAGTATACCAAAATTTCGGAAGAGATCCCTGCAGCTAACTGTATTAGGCACTCCCGCTACAACACTTACCGCCTTTTTTGCTATATAAACATTCTTTCGGCCTCCCTGGACGTTCCTCAAGCCAAAACGCCTTATGTCATTTGACAATGAAAGTTTACATGGTAAGTCAGTAACGCTTCGCATTCGCCCAGCGAGTGTTTTATCCTCCTGATAAATGCGGCTGATAAAATCTGGCACAAAAGATCTACTTGGCGTCCCCAGGACATGTTGCTCTCGATAGTTAGGCCGAGCACTGTTACCTCTCTTCCCCCAAATGACCTTCTTCGTACTGACTATGATTTTCTGTGTCACGTTTCTGTTTAAGCAGCAGTAGATTTTCCGGACTTAGAACGAAGCTCTTCCTCGTAGCCACCCTTATTCAATATGGTTATGTCCTCAGCAAATAAGACAGTTTTGTCGGATTGTACACTATACATAAGGTCTTCAATGTATATAACGAATAGGACTGGTCCCAAAATCGATCCCTGCGGTACTCCACATGTGATCTCTCTTTTATTCGACCTATTTCCCTTCCAATCGGCTACCTGGTATCTCTGCTCTAGGTATAATTTGAAGAGTTTTAAGATTGGACCCCGGATTCTGATTGCTCGAGTTTTATGAGGAATTTCTCGTGATCAACGCAGTCGAAGGCCTTGGTATCTTCTATTTCATCCAAAGCCTGAACCACGAACTCTATGATCTTAATTAGATCCAATGTGGTGCACTTATGTTTCCGGAATCCATACTGATCATCGCTGGGAGGAGAGGGATTGGTCTATAGTTTCCGCATATATTTGGATTATCTTTTTTGTACAGAGGAACAACTTTGGTCACTTTCAGTTCTTCTGGAAAGTAGACACATCCACAAGTTTTTCTATTTTGATCCGAATTGCAGCACTCAATTTTGTAGCCACTTACAATAATCTTTCTATCAGGGAAATCCCTTTTGAGACAACTGTTGGGGTAAACACCAAAACAGTTTATGTATATTCAATTGGTGACTTGGTTTTTTGTGGCACACAAAGTTTTCATCATTCATTTCTACATTTTCTCTATTATGATTTAATTTCAACTTTTGAAGTTGAAACCTAAAACTGATTGAACACAATGCACAGGGTCGGCCCTGTGCATTGTTCAATCAGTTTTAGGTGCACATGTACCGGTTTTTATTCACATCATCGTTCCAATATCACTTATCAACAACTGTTGTAAGTAATGGAATCTAGACAAAGTCGTGTAAGTCTAAGGTTCCTTACTGCGATTCCTTTATTATTATAGTTAGTGTTGTGTGACTTGGCCGTTGAACATTCTTTATACGTTAGTGGGTAGGTACAAATCAATTTTGTTTACATGTAATGTTATATCTGTTGTAACTACTTATGTTTGTTAAGCGAGATAATAGCCTATACTGGTATTGGTAATTAGACGCAAGTGTCTTATTTTAGGCTGTTGTTGATTGTGCAACACATGCATTCAGCATTGAAATTGCTGCTTCTGCTCTCTTCTTTCTGGAGCGTCAAATTGACCACTGATCTAACATAAAATAGACGGACTTCTATCAATGATTAAAAGTCTGTACTGGAAATATTTTTTATACTGTTTGTTTCAGGCTTGCCTTTATATAAGTATTATTGAAATACGCAGTTTTATCAAGCCTACAATTGATTAGTTATTCAATCAACGTTTTCCAAGTGGCGATTTTCCATTGTCAATAGGTAGCGGTTCTGAGGACAGACTGGTGCAATGGTGTCATGGAGCACCTGGTTTTGTACTCTTGTGTACCTTTCAACGACCAAGTCGCATAACATTAACTATAATAATAAAGAAATAGCAGTAAGGAACTTTAGACTTGGCACGACTGTCTAGATTTCATTACTTTTTAGAGATGAACAAGCAGCTTCATCGAAACTTGGCTAGTTTTGTACAGAATGTTTTTGGTGGGATTTCACCTCTTTTTGTAGAAACGTGGGCACATTGATTTATTTTATTAGATTTTCTTATTTGACAATTTTTTTCCTTTTTAGGAGTAGTTTTTTTATCATTACAAATCTTTCTTTTCCTTTTTTCCGTTTCTGATTCTTGTACATTAGCAACAATTTTTCGTATTGCCCATTCGCTATTTCTTTTTGTAGACTTGTAAGTATAACTAAAAACGCCAGTCCAGTCTTATCCAGAGTTTTCCTTCAATTTCATTTATATGTGTAATTAAAAGCAGAAGGGGAGGCATTCGCCCAGCAGTGGCTGTGGGACGCTATAAAGATATGTGTCCCAGTACGCTGGTTTTTTGCAATGACAGTCGATTTTTTTCAGTTGAGACCAGCTGAGGGTTCTTCATCAGATACTTCAGATCTTCAATTTTTGACATCAAATGAAGCGTCCCACCATAAAGGCGGTATGTCGATCTCTAATAGTTTGGATGGCCTCTTGTGTTTTCTAATCAGGGTCACCAGGTACTTCAGATCTTCGATTATCCTAGTTTTTATAGTTTTCCCTTTATGTTGCCATTAAACCCTAACTCAGTACCGAATTTCAGCTCTCTGAGTGTATGGGAATTACTAGTTCTATTATGATGATCATGAGTGAGTGAGTGAGTGAGTGAGTGTCAAATGCGAAACTTAAGCTTTCGCATAACTTCGGAACTAAATGACCTACAGACTTGAAATTTTGGATTTTGAGTATGTGATTATAGCTCACTAGATAATGAAAATTTCTGCGTTCTGGTCTTATCCAGAGGTTCTCAAATAGGGGCATGAAAATGCGGCGAAATGGTTCCAGTAAAGAATGGTATGGCAGTGTTTGCTTCGCCGCCGAAGTTTTTACTTATTCTCGCGATTTCCTTTCCGGATCTCACAGCTTTTCGTTTTTAGAAATGTTCATTAAGAAGACATACACTTCACCCACATATTGAACTAATTTTCACCTTTTTCTATAAGGTATTCATACGTCATACTTCCGCCAAATACAGAGCGCATAATTTCACGTATATATCACAGTATTTTACCTTACTCCGCGAGTAAAAGCTCAACAACTTCGCCAGAATATGATCATATAGAATCTTGTACTCTGTGCAATCCATGCAGCATGTATATGAAGTACTTGGGAGTGATGTTGGACAACCACCTAAGGTGGAATGAACATAAAGAGAAATTCATCAGAAGGCTTTGAAAATACATACCTAAATTTCAAATCCTGAAAAATTTCTGCAGTGTTACACAACAGAAGAACTCTTGGTGAAACAGGTATAATGAAAATAATATTTAATTGCATTGGGTATATGTCAGAGGAAGAATTTTGAATGCAAACTTCAATAATCATATGCATTCTACAAGAATTAGGAGAGAGTTTTCTTACTTCTAAGAGCAATTATAGATGAGAGAGCGCATATTCTTTTGGCAACAAAAATCTTATCTCATAAAAAATGAACAAAGCTTTAAGTTTTATGAACTGAACTGAAAGGTTGGGTACTATTACAACCCGGTCAAGATGAAAGTGCAATAATAAGAATAAAGAACTCATATGTGACACATGGTATAACTTTGTAAAATATATGAAAATGATCTGAGAAATCGGTTGCCTTACACTAAGAAATGTGATGATATGTAAGAGTTCATTATTTTTCATTATTTCAATTCAAAACTTTGGTTTTCATCTGGAGGGTAAAACTTTTTGCCTGTGAGGCAAAAATTGACTTTTGTTTATTAGTGTTATGAATGTTAATTATGCCGCATCAATAAACATACTGGGTGATTCACCAGTGGCGCGGTGCTCTGTAGCTTGTACACTCTTGAAGATTTCATTTTTGTTTGAACGGTATGGTATTTAGAAAGTAAAAAGTTACTTCAACAATTTATTTTGAAATAAACAGGTTGTCCCAATTTTCCATAAAAAAATCTTGGGAGGTTTTTGCTGATTGGAAGACCACTTTTTTGTTAAAGATTCGAGAGGGGATTACACTCTGCTATAATGTCTTTAAGTAATAAGTTTTTTTGGTGAGTAGTTTCGTCACAATATTTTTTTTCCGTAAAAATTCATGAAAATAGGCTCTCACATCATCGCATGTTCTTTCGGCCAGAGAGGATGAATACTTTTTTCCTTTCGTCTTCTTATTGCCCAAGGATGGCTATATTGATGAATTGAAATAGATTATCGTCATTTTATACAGGAGTGACTTTCTTCGACCATTTTCGAAATAAAAAAAATAAACTAAAATAATAAAATCAGAAGTTGAGAAGGAAGAGTTTATTAGTACATACCATTATACTTGATCAGAGAAATGGAGATATTTTAAGGTAGTCATGTATGAAATACGTAATAGATTGGTTTTTGGTCAGATGAACAACAAGGTGTTGAACTATTTCAATAAGTGTTCAAAATGTTGCCCGTTTCTTTGTAGACACAACTCAATCCTTCTGAGGAAAGACCGTTGAACTCTCGACTACATTTGCGGATTAACTGACTGAAAGGCGACGACTATTCTCTGTCTCATATCCAACTGTGTTGTAGAAGGAATCTGGTAAACGATGCCGTTAATATAACCCCACAAGAAAAAATCTAGACTTGTAAAGTCTGGAGACTTAGCTGGCCATCTAACAGAACCACCACGTCCTATCCATTTGTTTGGAAATACATGATTCAAATGCTCCCTAACCTGATGTGAGTAATGTACCGGTGCTCCATCCTGTTGAAACCATAAATCTTGTCTTATATGCTCTGGTACATCGGCAAGTAACATTAGTAGATAATTTTGCAGAAAATCTTAATACATTTCACTATTGAGGTGCCCGTCGAAAAGTGCGGCCCAATTAGATATCCATCTACTATAGCGGCCTATACATTCAAGGACCAACGATGCTGGTGATCTATTTGTCTCATGAGGTGTGGATTCTCAGTGGCGTAATAATGAAAGTTGTGCCTGTTAACAAGCCAATTCTTGTGGAAAGTTGCCTCGTCTAAGAAAAGAACTCTGCTAAACATATTTGGATTTTCCGCTATTTCGTCACTTGCCCAATCGCAAAAATTGATTCGATTTTCATAGTCTTGATTGTTCAGTTCCTGGTGCAGCTATACATGATATGCATGAAATTTATTCCATTTCAAGATTCTCTGGACGGAAGTTTGATTTATATCTGTTAACTGAGAAATCTCTCTTTAGCTTTTATACGGGCTCTGTCACTGTCAACAAAACTGATAACTGGTTGTCTTCAGCTGTAGCAGTTTTTGGTTTTTCATGTGCGATATTACCTATTATCTAATTAGAAGTTTATCAAAACATCTTGCATCAAGATGCCTCTTATCAGGAAACCTTTGTGTACTTACCAACAAAGAATTTCTATCACACTCACCCAGAATAAAAATCATATCAACCATTTCTTCTTTGGAGAGCTTTATGGCAGTCAATTGAGAAAATTGGGTTCAAACCTCACTTTAACAATGTTTAATAACGAAACACTGATAAGTTCACCATGTAAAATGCAGAATATGATATGTCCGGACACCTGACAGAAGGCACAAATAAAAAAAAATGTCAACACATACCTCGATTTACGTTTTAATCATCTTGATTTTATCATTCATTAAAAGAATTATTTTGTTTAGGTTTCATTTTTTACTACTTGAATCATTGCAGAAAAAAAAAACTTCTGTGCGAATAATGATGCATGTTGATGAGCTTGATACGGTTTGTAGAATTTTCATCAATAATTTTCACAAATAATCGAATATTTCGAAAATGATCGAAGATAAAGATAGGGTTACTTCTGCAAAAACATAGCACAGTATTTTATGCGTTGACATGAGTAATAAAATACAGGGTGTTCCATTTGAAAAAATCAAGATATGATATTTTAAAAATTACAATATTCAATAATTTTTTAGAGTCACTCCTGTATAAAATGAGGATAATCTATTTCAATTCATCAATAAAGCTATCCTTGGGCAATAAGATCACGAAAGGAAAAAAGTATTCATCCTCTCTGGCCGAAGAAGCATGCGATGATGTAAGAGCCTATTTCCATGAATTTTAACGGATAAAAAATATTGTGACGAAACTACTAACAAAAAAACTCATTAGTTAAAGACATTATAGCAGAATTTAGGCCACTCCAGAATCTTGAACAAAAAAGTGGTCTTCCAATTTGAAAAAACCACCCAAGATTTTTTTATAGAAAATTGGGACACCCTGTTTACTGCAAAATGAATTGCTGAAGTAGATTCTTACTTTCTAAATACAATACCGTTTGAACAAAAATGAAATCTTCAAGACTGTACGAGTTACAGAGTACCAGGTAACTGATGAATCACCCAGTATATGATTATTATTAATCACGAATTTACTCACGCCAAATACATCGCTCGCCATAAAACAGAGCGAATTCATCAGTACAGCTAGCTATTCCTTCATCTAAAGAGACACCAACCCTTAAATCTTCAAATTCCTTGCTTTTTATAAATAGCCTCATTCCCTCCAAGCCGCCAATTTCTTCATCTGAAATAATTAATTTATTAACTTACTATATTCAATTCAAACTTTATTTCATTAGTAATATTTCTGTACCTACCTACCTGGTACAAAAGATACATGAATAGTTCTTAAAAATGTGATGCCTTTAAGCTTTAATCTTCTAATTGCTTCTAAATATTGCAAGCCAACAGATTTCATATCTTGAGTGCCTCTACCGAAGATATTATCATTTTCGATATCTGCTTCGAAAGGCTTATGTTTCCAATTTTCCTGAAGCAATTAAAAAAAATTATAGAATGCTATGCTTTTTCGATACCATGAAATACTGGAAAAGATTTCGAACCTTATTACAAAATTTCAGGAAAAGTAAGTTATTGAAGAGGTAAAAATCAAATAAGCCTTACTTCGTATACTGGTACCACATCCATGTGACTGTTCAGCAATAAACTAGGTAATTCGGGTTTTTTTCCTAACCATGTTAATATCACAACAGGTTTATTTGGTTTCACATAAGTTACTTGAATGGGTAGACACAAATCCTTTGCTTGCTTCTGAAGAAATTTGATGCAGTCGCCTGAAATGCATAGGAAATTCTTCAATGTTTTCCACTTTATTTAGTAATGAATTGATTTTCGTAATTCCGCTAGCTTGTTGCTATTAGTTACGGAAATATTTCGTTCGGCATGTTCTATTTTTGGAAAGATATTACTCAATTGATATTTGAACAGCATATAAAATAACAATGGAATCTTTCAATTTTCAAACTATAAAGCAATAATCGACGCAACTTAGGCTATCAAAGTTTAAAATATGTTAATAAAAATCAAAACAGATCCGAGAAGAAAATTTTTTAGCAATAACGCACTTTTGGATTGATCTAAAATTAATTTAAATTTAAAACAGGTCTAAATTCTAAACACTTCATCATGAAATACATTTTTCCATCGGCATTGCCATGAACGATGTTTTTATTCAATAAAATTAGAAAAACTTTCAAATTTATCCATTTTCGAAAACGTAAGATGACTTCTCTATGGATTAATCGGATAATAATGTTAATGTTGTGATTATCACTATTTTACTTTCTGCATAATTATAAGTTTAAATAGATTAATCACTTCATAGTCACAAAGAATGCGGAATTCATATTTTTTTGCAATTTTCTTATCATTTGTTTTCGGCATTGCAATAGATATTGATCTGTTTTTCATAAATTTCTCCTGAAAGGAAAATTTTGTAGGTATAATTCCTTTGTGCATTGAAAAGTATTTAATTTACTGACATATTACATTTAAAAACGAAGAATATAAGCATGAAATATACCAAAGAAAATATTTTTCAATGTTCATAACGTAACATGCGATACTGTGAAAATTGGGAAACCTAGTACCAGTTGGTTTGGGTTGTAACTAATAATACATTTCCTGCTTTATCTCCTTGAACTTCATGCTGCTGCATATTCCGTGTAAAGAAAAATCAATCTCTCGAAATCATGACCTACTTTCGATTAAACATGCACCACCGAAACTGGTTTGATAATTTAATACAATGCATTTGCATAGCTAAATATTGTTTACGCATAAAGAAGCAGCTATCACTCATATTCGTATTTCGCAGTTTTTTTCAAATGTCAGCCGGTAGAATCAAAATATTGGTTATGAATTGTTAAGACGAAATGTCATAATATGAGGTTATACCATTCGGAGATACCGAAATTGTAGATACTACTTTTAAAAACTCACCATAGTCCACATTTGGATGCACCGATGGTATTCGCAAGTATTCCCGAAAATTGTTGACAGCCAAAGCGTCTAATCTTTCCTTTTCCTCTTCCTGTGATGATACAGACATCTTGCGTGTAAAATTAAAAGGAGATGCAAGGCCGAAAGTAACTGGGTGTCTAAATTTGCTGTACGCCAATCCCTCCTTATATAAAGCGTCGACTCATGAAGGGCAATGAGAGGCCGCCAATGTTTAGCGTAAATAGACCTATTATCCAATTTATTTGTTACTAGAGATAAATTTGTTAACATTAAATTGTTGGGTATTGTTCATAAATTATATCAATATTGTTTCGAGATTATAATTGATATGAACACTACGAAGTAACAATATTTTAATTTCAAGTGGAACAAAATATCACTTCTAATTTCTAAACATTCCTCATGTCATAAATTCTATTAATTAAATGTCTGATATGAATTAAAACCCTCAGTCAGTTCTAAAAGTTTGAAATCATAAAATTGCATTTACCTCATCCTCGCTTCAAATACATACAGAGATTAGAAGGAAATGAAGATTCGGATACAGATAAGAAATAAGATGTGCTCAAGATCTTGATACTCTTACTTCTGCATAAATACGATAACCCAAATTCTTGCTCTGTTATTGGTATTTTAATTGTTTGAAGAAGCGAATTGAATTGAAATATTACTCGACAATTAAGAAAATTGAATTCAAAAAGTATTTGAAGTAATAGAATTAGTACTCACACAGAAAACGAGCAGTAGAGGGTCAAGGAATAGTGAAGATTTTCACCAGGAAGGTTCATATATACTTCCTATAAAGACATCGTAAATCTTGCTTAAGGGATGCCTGATTCTTTTAATTTTGCAGATGAATTCATTGTAACATCCAAATGATATCGGAAAATCCACCAGAGAGATATATACGGCAGTTTGGCGAAACGAATTGAATGAATATAAGGCAATATTTGAATTTGCCGCCATTAGTGAAGTAGTGTTGGCAACAGAAAAAAATAATTTAACAGCCGACAGTTGGCTGTGCTTGAGGCATAGAATTATAACTAGTATTAATTCTATGGCGAATTTCCACTTTGGCCTTTGTGCCGTTAAAACATGTTTGTCATGACGAGGGAGTCCTCGTGTATTGTAATGTGTTCGTGAAATTCAAGAATTTGTAAAAGTCATTTTGAATTATTGTGAAAAACTTAATAGGGTATTGGATAATCCAAGATTAATCTTCTGATTGGCTCAATTAAAAAAGCATTGATACTTGTGTAGATGTTCATTGTTGCCTTGCACATAGTTAAAAGAGGAGAGAGTAATTCTATGGCATAAGAGTGTTTTGTTGAATAATATTTTACACTTAATGACCGAAACAGTTCGAGTAAATGACAAATTTCGAGAAACTGGGATTAATTGGTGTTAAACATACTGACCGGACAACTCTGAAAATATATTTCAGAGAGATCTTTTAATATGAAAACATTCGCAAAATAATTTATTTCAGTTAATTTCCGTGATACCAAACATACTTCATTAATTTTTCTTTTATAGCTTCTTACCTAATCAAATTGGTATTCCTACAGATTTTCAATATTCAATATTCATATTAGATAAATTATGGTCAATTTTATGTTGCAAGGTCAAAAATATTAGCAATGATCTTTCATTGTACTCCATTACGAAATTAGATAATATATAGTTAGCTGAGGAATATTTCACTTTTATGATTTAATATTTAAAGGCCTCAGAACACGTGCAGTTCGGTTCAATGTACTCGGTTTTTTTTTGCCGTGATGGGATTATCATTCATTAGGTTATGAAGTTGCGATTTATGCATTCCATACAAATTGCAGCGATTTCAATGGTTGCTTTGAATGTTTATAATCAAATTTTTTATCTGCACATGGAGAGTTCATAATTCACGACAAAATTGCAGCAACTATGCTTGAATTTCAACTATCAATGAATTAGATTACTGATTATGCAATATGCAGTCAATTTTCAATTGACTGGATAGATATTTCATCATTAATTTCATCTTTTCATCGCCAATAGATTTTCATTTATATCGTTTGCTTAAACAATTTTACTAGAGATAATGATATGATGGATACGATTGGTGTAAAAAACTAGATGAATTTTTTCAAGTGATTATTATTATAATAAGAAATTAAACTATGTATTATACTATCACAAGAGATTTATTGAAAATCAGGATTGCAATTTCGGTCTCTCGACGTGAAGGCCCTTTACACATAGTAAGAATTATAGATGCCCATAATATCCAGACATCAAAAATAATTTAAAGATAGAAATATAGAAATTATACAATGTTAAGGTGTTATAAACACTGACTTTTTTTTCAAGAGTTCCTTCAAATAAAGACAAGAGCACAAGTCGATATTAGGGAAAGAGTTACCATTATTCAAAATTCTTTCCATTGGGGCGTTAATCGCAAAACTGGTACGACACAGAGGAATCGAAAACATTACATTACTTCTCGTTTTTCTTGGAGGAACATGAAAAGTAACACTCTCAAGTATCTCGCTGCAATCCAAAAATCCATTCAAGCATTCAACCAAAAATATGAAGTCTCCTGTCACTCTTCTATCAGCCAAAGTTTTCAGTTCTAGCTCAGATCTCATGAAAGAAGCAAAGAAATTGATCCGTGGAATACACATTTTATACGAGACATACATCAAAAATTTGTTCTGAACTCTTTCGATGTTGTACGAATCAGACTGGTAGAAGGGTAACTATATTACAGATCCGTATTCAAGAATAGGTGAACAGAATGAAAAATAAAGTAGCTTGATCCTCAACGACCTACCAATGATATAGTCGAAATGATTTTTAAAAGTTAACCGATAGTCTAAAAAAATTCCAAGATCTTTAACGCAAGCAGGCATTTCAACATTGATACCATTGATAGAGTAGTCGAAGATCACATGATCGTTCTTACGATGAAAAGAAATACATACGCACTTTCTTATATTAACTGTGAGCATATGATCCGAAAACCACTGTACCACAGAAGCTAGGTCAGCTTGAAGCTGAATAGCATCGGCCAGGGTGGAAACAGATTTGAACAAGTTGAAACCATCCGTAAATATCAATACTCTCGAATAACGGACATCACTGAGAAAAAGAATGGGTCCTAAATGGCTTCCTTGGGGCACACCAGAAGAAACAGTAATAATGAATGATTTGAAGTTCTTAATTTTGACAATTTGGATAAGCCCCCTGTAATAACATTTCAGCCACTTGAGAAGACCACCCATGAAACTCGCAGACTCGATAACACAATCCATTATTATGTGGTTCACCTGATCGAAGGCCTTGACTATGTCAGTGTAACAACCGTCGACCTGGCCACCCTTCTGTAACTCATCATAAATATATTGTACATATAAAATCAAATTGGTCATGGTAGATCTTCCCTTCATAAATCCGTGCTGTTGTCCACAAATAATTTGACTTTATCTAGAACTTTACTCTCAAATATCTTACACTCATTATACTAATTGGTCGATATTTGGCCACACATTGCTTATTTCCAGATTTGAATATGTAAAGAGGTTGATACAAAATTAATAAGGGTGTAAACAAGGGGTAAAAAATTAATTATGATGAAATAAGGTATTATTTAAATATTTCAAATAGGAACGAATAAGCCGGGCCGGGTATTGGGGGTTTGTTTGCAGTTTGAAAATTTTGATGGATTCCAAGAAATCCAACTTTCGTCCCTTAGAAGTCTGTGTATAATTTGAAGTTGATCTATTGGTGGAAAATGGTTGCCGTTTTCGATACAATGTAAAGCAAAAGTAGATTCGTCTGTTCTCGGGTCATTGTAATCTGATTGATGCTCTTTATATCTCATTTTGAATGATCGACCAGTTTGACCTATACATAACAACCTATACAGGGTGTTAGATAATAGTAAGTCACAACTTGAGGGGGTAAGTCTACGTGCAATATTAAGAAAAAAAAGTTCATATATACACTGGTCCGCAAGAGCTTCGTTACGGAGCTACAGGGTGTTGAAATTTCGGGAAAAAAAATGTTTTTTTCTTCAAAACTCCTGCAGTTTTTGAGATATTCAGCCCAAATTTGGAATGCACGCTATTTTTTACAGCCTCCATCATTACAAGTCTTAAATTTTAACTAGAATCTACAAGGTGTTTTCTTTTCCGGAGCCATATATTCTCTCGCCCTTTCAAACTTTTTTGCAGTACGAGGCCAATGTTCTGGCCCACCCCGACCTATCCATCGGTTGTTGAATGTATTATTCAAGAATTCCTTAGCTTCTCCACTGAAATGTGCTGGTGCCATGTCAAAAAATGGCACATCCTCAAGCAATAAAGGTAACTCCTCCTCAAGAAATTGCCGATAAGCGGGACTGTTTAATCTGTTAGGCGAAAAAAATGACCCAATCAAATAATTTCCAATTATTCCGACCCCGACATTTAGTCAGAATTGTTCTTGATGATGAGATTCTTCAATCAAATGGGGGTTTTCCTTAGCCCAATAATGATTATTGTGAAAATTTGTGATATAGCAGTTCTCGAAAAGTTAGCTTCGTATGTGAACATTATTTCACTATCAAAATGAGCATTTTCTCTAATTTTATCTAAGAACCATCGGCAGAAATTCAGTCTTGAAGAAAAATCTCGAGGAAGTAGAGCTTGGACGCGTTGAATATAAAACGGGTACAATAAAAACTAGAACAGAATATTCAACTGATTTCCAATTTTTCTTGTACTCACATGAGGATTCAAATCAATACAATTCAAAACTGCTTCCTCAATATCTGGAGTTCTCATAGTTTAAGTTGCATCTTTTGAATGATTATTTGCAGTAAAAATACTAGTTTCCTTCAACCTTCTGTGGATATTTGAAAATGTTCGCCTGTCTGGTGTTACTCGATTCGGAAATCACACTTGATATTATCGCCTAGCTTCTATTGTGTTTCCGTCAGCCAGACCGTACATGTAATGAATATCAGCCAATTCGGCGTTAGTAAAATGTTTTCTTACAGCAATAACTTCAAAAAGTCTTAAAACTAATCGTTAATTTAATAAACAATCAGAGCAGACACTGGTTCAACTTTAGCAACTGTCCAAAATAAATAAATAAATGAAAAGAATCAAAGCCTCCTAGTCATTTTTTTGATTAGAAGTGCTTTCAATTCAGCGAATGCATACAATCGTTTAATAATTTTTCGCTCGAGAACGGTCGGAGATACGAAAAAATTACTAGTGTCAAAAAAGTTTCTCAATTGAACGAAGATGATGAAAATTGATTGTACGCTGATCAGTGGCGTACTGCAAAAAAGTTTGAAAGGGCAAAAGAAGACATGGCTCCGGAAAAGAAAACACCTTGTAGATTCTAGTTAAAATTTAGGAAGTGTAATGATGGAGGCTGTAAAAAATAGCTTGAATTCCAAATATGGTTAGAATGTCTCAAAAACTGCAAGTGTTTTGAAGAAAAAACCAAATTTTCCGGAAATTTCAACACCCTGTAGCTCCGTAACGAAGCTTTTGCGGACCTATGATTATATGAACTTTTTTTCTTAAAATTGCAAGTAGATTTTCTCCCCAAGTTGTGACATACTATTATGTAACACCCTGTATAGACGCCTTCACAATCCATACAGGACAACTTGTAAACTCCAGTATTGTCAAATTGATCAGTTTTATATTTACTATAAAAAAATTCCTGGGAGAATTTCACGTGGGTCTTTAAAGCTACTTTTTTATTCTATTTTGAAATATTCTGTAGCAAGAAGATTGCAAGTGTCATTTCAAAACAGAATGAAAAAGTAGCTTTCAAGACCCACATGAAACTCTCTTCTGAACGACCAAGTATGGCCTGGCTTATTCGTCCCTATTTGAAATCTTTGAAATAATACCTGCTTTTATCATAATTATATCAATACTTGTTGTTAGCTGAAGATGGTCGAGAGACCGAAATTGCAATCCTGATTTTCAATTAATCTTTTGTGATAGTATAATATATAGTTTAATTTCTTATTATCATCATGATTAACTATCACGTCGTAACGGCGGAATCAATTAACTATTTCAAGAAATTATGTTTTTTTTCTGAAGATTCCCTGTTTTCTTTGAAAATGCTGCTTATATTCAACGAAAGAATGACGCAGTAATATAAACGCCAATTGAAAAGCAATGCAAACTATGATTTCCTTCATTCAAAATAAAAACAGCTCAATTCAAAGGACTTTATATGATTCCACTACTGATGGATTTTACAAATAACATTTCGAATAGTGCAAAAGTTCCAATATTGATTTCAATAGAAATGATAGTCCATCGTTTCTCTCATAGTCATACAATCCACCTGGTCAATTTGCAGAGTGTTGTTTTTGATGTTTATATCCGTTTCTAATTGGATCTGAGTTTTCAGGAGATATCGGAGAGTAGCTTGGGCCTGAAAAAAATTGTTACTTTTCTTTTCATAAAAATTGTCGTTATCTGTTGGGAATCAGCTCAAAACCACTTGAGTTAACTTCAGGCACAACCCTCGCTAAATCCACTCCCTACCCAAGATTATGGATATAGTCAAGTCCCGTACAGTTTTTCATGTCATGATGTTAGGTTTGAACTTGGCTCAAGCTGATATAATATGAACGAAACTGGTTTTCATATAATCATCCGCTCATGGGTTGGGAGTGATTTGTGCTGAGTAAGTGTTGCTTTCAAAGATTTACTAACTTCAGCAAGAGATTGCTGGAGAATTGACGTATTCATTCTTATTTGCCTTGCTTCGTCCACCAACTGGGTCTCCACAAGATCTCTGCATAACTCTGCTCCTCCCCTTTGAGCTCTATTTCCAAGTCTAGTATGTGACAAAGCCATAAATCCTTCTTTGGTCGAGATAGCTTTCTCCAGCTCAGTGATATTCATAATCATTTCATTAGATTGCCTGACAATCTGAAACATAATATATGATTACAAAAGAAAATCATGATTTCAATTACCTCAGCATGATGGACTTCCAGTTTCATCTTGACATCTTTCGTTTCTGCAATTCTACGATTGAAGGCGGCTTGAACAAGGTTATACTGATTTAACAGGTCCTTGCATGCTTGGTTGAGTATGGTATCGACATAACAACGGAATTGTCTTGCACAATTAATTTCCTTGGATGCATCTGCGATGCTTTTTTCCGTGAAGAGTTCCCATTCTTCCTTAGTTATATTTCTGCGAATATCACAGATGTATTAAATGTTGAGATAAAATGGTTTTTAACTCACGAACAATCCAATTGGGTGAATCCATGGTACATACTCAGATTCAGACTAGTTTCGCGTAAGAGGAGATTATGTTTATCGATTTTCTCCGCGTTTTCTTTAGCTTCTAGATCGCGATCCATGAGATAAGTGGTCGATCTTAAACGTCTTATTTGTTCTTGCGCTTGCTCGGCTGTTCTCGTCAACAAACTCACAACTTCTTGAAGAACTTGACGTTCCTTAATAAGTTCTCTTTCTACATCGTCTCTACACTGAAATACAAATGTCACATAGTTGGGGTTTATGAGGAGACTAGTGAGTATACCAGGTCAATTCCAATTCGTTCTTCTCGTAACATTAGACACTTCTGATTGATCACCTCAGGACCACCCTTGATATAGTTCAGAGCATCGAACATTCTCTGGTAGAAAGTAGTTAAATTGTCTAATTCAATAACTACTTCTTTTCTCTGCCTGCGAATTTCACCACGAAGGAATTCAATGTCTTTAATTTTTTCGTCGAGTTTGTGATCAGTCTCAAGTTTGTTGGTGCGAACAATTTCTTCAGTCAAATCTTTGATCTAGAAAAATATTCAATAGATAATAATTCACTATTATTCCTTACTTAACTCACCCTGCCACATTCAGCTAAAACTTGATCAGCTATGGTTTGCTGAGTTAAGCAACACCTGTCCCTTGTTGTATTGGATAGATGCCATTCTTCCAAAGAATATCTGCAAGTTCAAGCTTGGGGACTATCTAAACCCGAATATTTTTGTACCATAAAATTTATTGGGCCAAGAAACAAGAAGGTGTTCAGATTCCCTCAGGTGAAAATTTATTAAAATATCGGCAAAGCAAGTTATTTATTGCAAATAAAAGAGTGGATATCTTTTTTTTGTAATTTTCTATAAAAGGATTTTATCAATCAATCAATTCATTTATTCGCTCGTTAACATGTAAAAAATCACCTACAAGGTATACGAACTATCAAAGTTCCATATCAATGAAAGGGAACAAGAAAACTGTAGCACTACATTGAATTAAATACTGGAATCATTAAAATACTCTTCCAGGTTGTAATATGCTCTCTCACTCAAAGCCTTACGCAATTCTGTTTTAAGTCGTTTCAGTGGAATTTTCTTCAATTTATTTTGACATTTTATTGAAAATTTTGGTTAACATGAACTCACAGTTCTTCTGTAAATAGGAATAGTTATATTTATCACAGATTAGTTCATTCTTATTTCTAGTGTTATAGAGGTGTTGACTATTATTTTTAAATAGATCTTGATTATTCCTAACAAACAATAAGCTTTCATAAACATAAAGTGAAGGTACGGTAAGTATTTTATTTTCAGCAAAGTACTTCTCGCAACTCTCCAGTGCAAGTAACCTAAATATGCCTCGTATGGCCCTCTTCTGCAGTTTGAATAGTCTCGATACCCCATTGGAGTTTCCCCAAAAAATTATACCATATCTGAGTCTTGATTCAAAATATGCTTAGTACGCTGTCAAAACACTTTGTTCACAAGTTTAGGTAACATTTTCAAAGCGCAAATGAACCTTGACAATTTTTTTGCAGTTATGTCGATGTGGCACTTCCAGTCGAGCCTCTAAACCCAGAAAAAGGGCCTATTTAACCTCACAGTCATATTGTCATGAATAACCGAAATCTCATCGCTATCCTTACTGAAAAAAAACCTCAATATGTGTTTTAGTTGTATTCCGTTGTAGGTTTTTACTACGAAACCATTTGCTTAATTCGTTTAAACTGTAGGATATTTTATGTTCGAGATTGTTGTCTTTTTATCTCCTTCAAATATAATTGAGGTATCATCCGCAAATTGTTATATTTTTTCTGCCGTGAATAGGTGCGGTTAATCAAAGAGGTGAATCTCGCGTGATTTCAAGAAAAAAGTGATTATAAACATGGGTAGAATGCGAAAAGTTGAAAAGGCAAAAAAGGAACATGACCCGTGAAGAAATATCAACCTGAATACTGTCACAAACGTTCGTGTTCGGTGATGTAGATTTTGATAGATAACTCTTGTGACAATTTTCGGCTGAGAATTTTTAAGAACTGTAATTGTTATTGAGAAAAAACGAAGCATTGCTCGACTCGTGTTTAAATGAATTTTTTTCTTGAAAGCATACAAGAATTCCCTCCTTGATTTACGGCATCTTATTATGAAATACTCTGTTTACTTTTAAATTAATTTCTACTCAAATAAATGGTTTTATATAGATCGTCTTATAATTGGCACAAAAATGTGAAGAAATTCTTTATGAATAAATAATTTTTAATGTCGTGCATTGCAAGTGCTTTAATTTATTATAATATTATATAAATGGTTTATTTTGTTTTGTTTTTGTTCCTCTAGGATAGGAAACAAATATTAGTACGACCCTGTGCTCGCTCTTATTCGCTTCCATTCAACTCAATTGCAGAGCAGGCTTAAAATGTATTTACTTTTTTATTAAATATTAGCATACAGACTAACACGAACAATTTTGTGATTAAACGATAAAAAGTAACTTTATTTAGTATTTCAAAATCATTTCTGCATTGCTAAAAACATTTTATCAATTTACATAAAAATACCTATTCGTTCAAAATTCTTTCAAACAATTCATATTAACCAAATTATTATCAACTATGTCGAAAATGTTCGAATTAAATTAACATGGAAGGTTTTCTGATCATAAAATTCATTATAGTTAAAAATTGAATTCGAAACATTATGAAATAGGAATTATTTTTCTAACCTTGATGGTGGATTCGATCCTGGAACAATAGCTGATTTTTTGAGCTCAACTAGAGACATGATTGAAACAAACTCTTAATTATTTTCTTATAAAAAGTTTTATGAAAATTGCTCTTCAATGTGATTGATCAATAAAATACACATATGTCTTTCGAACATTTCCATAGAAATGTGTTTGCTTCAAATTAATATTTCTATGGGATCCGCTGAAGTCTATGGAACTTGAAATAATTTACTTGATTAACTAGAATGACTTGAACGAAAAAATTTATTCTTATAAATTCTTTTCGTTACATCTGAGATTAGTTTGAATAAAAAATAATCCTTAAATTATGGAATAACCATACCTCAAGGAGGGTATAGTGTTTTGGTTTAATTTGGTTGTGGTATCCGCGAATGGTATACGATTCTGACAGTCCATACAGTTCATTCGCAACAATGATATTGTGAAAAGTGTTTGACGAAAAGAAAAATAGGTTGAAGATTTTATTTCCAAGAATACTTCAACATTACATTAATGCTTATAAACCACCATATATAATAATTTGAAGAGTATTAACAAAATATGATTTTGAATCGATAAATTAATATCAAAATATACATATATCCAATGCAGAGCCCAAACAGTCTTGACGTTTATTGAAAGTATAAAAATAAGAGACCTGAATGAGATCCCTAACTTTATTTCCAACTGGTTTACATTTTTCTTTAAATACTCGTTGCAAATTTTATTGATTAAAGATCATGTAAAAAGTTCTTTCCTATATTTTTGCCCAAATTTAATATTCTGAAATAAAATTCAATGATAACGCCATCAAGTTCAAAATAGCATTATTATATTAAATATTTTCTTCACATTCAAGAAATGTCATTACATTATCAAGTTTATGTAGGTAAATTAGATACTGAGATGGAAAAATGAAAGTTTTCAATTATGAAACCAAATAAGGCATTTTCACACTATTTATAATTATCTATTAATAATGCTAACACACGCATGCCAATGAAATTATTATGAATGTCAAATATTATATCCTGAAATTTTAATTTAATAATTGTTAATTAAATATTGAAAGATGGTACCCTTTTTTGGCACACATGGTGTTTCTGCTCCAGCATTTGAGCATAATTACAACGACTTGAAAGATGGGACTTAATAATTTTAATCCTCCCGATTGAAAAGAAAGTTTCATGTTGTCGGGTTTGATCAGTGAACATCTTCAGAAGACTGTAATTATTGTGATTCCAAGTTGTCGAGATCCCATGGCGCGGAAGTATTCATCTCACAATAAACATAATCTGCGACCGAGTATCAACATCGTGAGGGAAGAAAAGTGTAGCAATTTATGTATTATTTTATTATCTACTTAGTCCTGTGTATAATCGTGCTCCTCAAGTTAAGTATCCTTCTTTAAGTAATTTTCGGTTGATACAAAAAGATATTTATTGCTTACACCATGTATTTCTGCTGTTTTTTCTTTCATTTTCCACATTTTCTGTTCACAATTCACTTACAAACAAATGACGGGGTTGACAGGGTTTTCTACCAGTTTTCTTTAAT
The DNA here is from genome assembly GCA_013387265.2 of Cryptolaemus montrouzieri. Taxonomy (NCBI): domain Eukaryota; kingdom Metazoa; phylum Arthropoda; class Insecta; order Coleoptera; family Coccinellidae; genus Cryptolaemus; species Cryptolaemus montrouzieri. The sequence goes on along the minus strand of JABFTP020000021.1, from coordinate 24,573,774 downwards.
CATATAAAATATTACACATGGTTCACCCGTTTCTTTTCATTTTCATTTCACTTTAGGAGCGACCGTAGGAGGCTTGGAGTGTTTTGAATCAATAACCATTTAACATATTGTGCTTTCTCTTCAAAATTTGATATAACGGCATAATCCATGTAGTTCTCTATTTTTTTTACTCTCTTTTTCATTCGAATAAATAAGGATAACCTTCAGTCCATTTTTAAGTCAATGTCTTATGTATTCGAAAATGGAAAATGGTTAAAGCTAGTCATGCTTATAATAAATAAAATATGGAAAGTTGACAAAATTGTCTTATTTGCTTTCAGAATTAAAATGGATTTCCATGAAACAAACAAATCATCAATTTCATTGAACGGACATTTCCGTCTAAATCTATGCTTCTATCCGTATCTGATGAACATTTCAAATATCTGTTACAATTCTACTAACTTGTTGCTCTTGAATCATTATCAATCTTTCTGTTTTATTATGAAATTACACTAAATAGTCAGAACTTTGTTGTAATAAAGTAATACAAATACTAGGGCGAATTGATAAGTAAGGTGCATGAAGTGCTGATACAAGAACACAAGTTTGAACAATCCAATGCATTGAAAGTGTGAACATGAAATATCATATTGATATATTAATTAGTATTGATTCTACAGCCAATCAAATCAGACTGATTGCTCCTTCTGTGTTAAAATGGAAAAAAGTGAATATGGAGTGCGAATGAAACATTACTTTTTAAGCAAGAAAACCACCACGGAAATCGAAAAATCTCTTGATAAGTACCTACTATGGTCATTCTTCTTCCTCAGATTTGATGATTGATAAATGGTTCACTAAGTTTTACTGCGGCAGAAGAAGTACGGTAGATGACCACCGCTCAATTGGGGTAATAAATCCGGAAATGATTACAAAAGTCCACGATATTGTTAGAAAATCGTCGAGTGAAATTGAGGAAGATAGCGAAGGCTATATTTGTCCATTTGCACATGAGGAAGATATCGGGAAAATGGCTGACGCGTTTGTTTACAAATGATCAAAATCATGAAAGAGTGAAACTATCTCAGGTTAATTTTCGGCTATTTTAACTGAATCCAAAAGCGAGACGAGTCTCTATACCGTTTCATAAAAGTAAATGATACATAGTGTCATTTCTATACGCCTTAGATGAATCAAAAATCCAAACAGTGGATGGAGGCCCAAGAAAACCAAGGTAGTTCCATTGGCTGACAAGGTAATGACCACCGTCTTCTGAATTAGTTTTATTCAAGAAGGAAATACTATAAATGGAGAGTACTACGCATCACTGTTAGATCAATGGAAGGAGAGAATCAAAACAAAGTGGCCTCATCTTGCCGAGAAGAAAATCCGCCATTGTAACAGTTAAGCTAGAGGAGTTACAATATGAATTACCAACTCATCAACCATATTCTCCTGGCTCTATGGCTTGGAGATTTTCAACAGATTCACAAGTCGTAGTTGAAACAATGTTTTATTTCAATGACCTTGGGAAAGACTACTATAAAGAGTAGCAAGTATGAACTTGCTATATATAAAGCCCTAAAAAGAGATTATGTTGAAAAATAAATGATACCCAGTAGAAAAAAGATTTCTTCTTTCATTTTTTCCTGATCTATCAATTCACCTCGTAATATAAAACATTCTATAATTAAATAGTAAACATTATGTAAAGAATCAGGTTTACTTTATTACAGGTCAGATTCGCCAGACCAAAGAAAAATCAATTCTTCAATATACATAAAAAGCCAAACTATTGCAGATACTTTGATTTTACCTTATCCATTGAATAATAGACCAGATCTATTGTAAATAAAAACCGGCTGGAATCTTTATTATATCCAACAGATCCTGATAAAAACGAATATGAAACAACATTTGAAAGCAGCATCTTAAAGCCATTTAAGAGGAGAAAGAGAAGTATTGACAAGAACCACCGCAAAGGGCCTCCAATAAATAATTAAATATAATACTGATTTGCTTAATAAGACAAATATGTCTTCATTGTAGGTAAATGTTTTACAAATTCTGCATGTTTACTACAAGTATAACATTCTAATAAATCATGAATAATCTACAAAATGAAATAATTTCCCAGGAGTTACATTCACCTTTAAAATTTATATTTGCTACTTCAACGAATATGTGGAAATAGAAAAGTTCGAATAATTACCTATTTGTTATTCAGTCTACTGAAATTAACAGTAAGGAGAGAACAAACATCACTCAAATATAGTAGTGCTCAACAACTTTGACACATAACATTTTATGTAAATTACAAAAATACATACTTAAATCTGGACCATTGTCTTATTGAATGGGGCCATAATTATTTTAATTTTGGTACATGCTTTGATGTGAATTTTAATAAAAACAAATGCTTTTTCACATACTGCATACATTAATGGTATGAAAAGGTAATGTGTATCATATTGAAATAAGATTTATCAAATGGGGAAAATATATGCAAGTATGGCCCCCAGAAGCAGATTGCCTCACTTTCTTTATTATTATGTTTGATTGACCATAACGTCTTCATCATTCTAGATCATCTTCCAGTTATAATACACATTTAAAGATCTTTCAAAGAGCTAGGTGAAAAAACATGAACTAAACTATCCCACCCACAATCTGCTATTTGCCCTCTTCTCAAAACATTCCAGTCTAAACCATACACAAACTCTGAATGATGTTCAATAGTTTCTATAGCTTCAGAACCTCTCTTGAAATCCCAAATCCTCGTAGTGAAGTCGTAGCTAACAGAAGCTAGAACACTTATATTATATGGAGAAAATTGTATTTTCCTTATAGCTGAAGAACATCCTTTTAATTGAAAAATTGGCTGATTGTAATTTCTTATATCCCAGCCTCTGATTAAACCATCTGAAGCACTAGTTGCTATGAGATTTTCTTCATATTTACACCAATCACATGAGAGAACCTCAGCATCATGAACCCTGAATGTTGTGGGAAAGTCTGGATTATGAACATTCCATAATTTTAAGGTTCCATCTCCAGAAACTGAAGCGAAGCAATTGGGAACTTTTGGTGAAAATACAGCATTATATACTAGTTCTTTGTGTCCAAAAAACGTACTTATCGAGTTTTGTCTACTTGGGTCCCATAATTTAACGGTACAGTCCCATGAGGCACTTAAAAAGTATTGCTCTTTTCTGGTTCTAGACCAATCTATGGAGTACACTTCTTTTTTGTGTTCACGAAATGTGATAGGCTTACACTTTGGATTACTTAATTCCCAAAGTTGAAGTGCTCCATCTCCTGAAGCACTGAGAACAACAGATGGATTTGATTCAGACCAAACTACATCAAAAAGACCATCGGGCCATTGGTAATTATGAATTTCTTTTAAAGTACCTTCAGGTGTTAACTCCAACAGAAATAGGGTGCCTCCTCCAGTTAAACCAAAAAATTGACTGGTGGCAACTACTAAACGATCAGCGTTAAAAGGGGAAAAACGTACACTATAACCATGTCTGTTTGGTGTAAGATACGTTGCCATTGGAGAAAGCAACAATTAGTTTTCAAGAAATATCATTATCAACAAGGCAAATGCTTTATTATTCCAAGAGTTGCTTCTTAATTGAGGAAATTATCGAATTGACAGATATTACAATTAATATTCAATAACCCAACATTTTTTCTAGCACTATTGATGACATAGAAGCAGTTGAAAAGAACTACATGAATCCTGTTGAACTAATAAATATTTTCTGATTATGCTGATTGATGAGAAACCACACTTTCTATTTAATTTTTGAAGATTCGTGGTAATAATTCAATTAAATACATTTTTCAATTTTTAACTCTGACTCTTTTGCTTTATGACTAGTCGATGTTTATTTATTTTATGCAAAACTTGTGAATTCATCGCAGACCACAGAACTTTCTTCCAGCCATAGAGGTTTTTGGCGTTTCGACCAATAGTATACTTGCCGCGTAAATTGTTGTGTCTTCACATGTCCAATCTCGGTTTGAAATAATTGAAAAGATATACTGATTTTGACCCAAATTAATTTTAGTTTAATCGGTCGGATTCTTCTTGGACTTGGACTTGATCTGTCCAAGTATGATAATTGCTCTCCCCGTTTCAGTTTAGGATTCTACAAGGAATGAATATATGGTTTTATAATCGAGGTCTTAATTATGATGACTAAAAATAATGGATTTTGAAAGAAATTGTTCATCTATAATTACTGAAATCAACCGAAAGAAAGATATGAATTTTTCAATGGGAATTTTGCGATTTTTGGTTGTCTCTCAGAAGGCATCATAAAAATACTAAAGATCATTCAATATCGATTATTTATAGCTCGTTGTAAGTAAAGAGGCTCATTCAGCAGAATTCAATACATGCTTCAAGTGCATTGTATCGGGAGATAATTATTTTAAAGGAGGTGACATAGATTTGGATGAATGAAGATTTTTCATTTTATAACAAAATTTGCCCTAGTTTGACTGTTGACTGTTTTATGGTACCCAACTTTTGAACGGGAATTGCTATGGTAATAGGACTGTTCTGTAGGTGAAAACAACGACACTGCCAACAGTTAACTTATAGCGTTTTCGGCTGAAAATGATTCGGATCGATCTGAGATTGCTCGGACATCGGAAAATACGTCATCACTCTGCTCGCAATCTGTCAAGATTGAATTATCAACCGAACATAAATTGTATGATTAAGATCACCGAGGGCACATAAAAGAAGAAATCAAATCAACATAAATTGTCAACTTTACGTCAATATAACAAATCTAACAATTCTCCTTCAACAGAATTATGATCTTCTAGATCCCCTATAATTATCACTTATATGTTTTTAAAGTATGCGACAATTCACAAAACACTTTTGCCTGAAATATACTTTTACGCTTTCACTACTATACACTAATACCAAACAATACGATGCCATATTTGCTCCAAATCTGTTGCTCTGACCTATGGGTTCAGATCAAGTCCGAGCGATCCGAAATGACAGTCGAACATTTAAATCTATGAGCGATCAACAGAAATCAATCCAGTCGAACATGAATATTTCTGAAGAGCACTCTCAGATCAACCGAGATCAGCCAGCCGAAAAGGCTATTATAAATGGCTCCTTCAAGGTAGTTCTAAATATCAGTAGCTCGAACAAACTGACAAGTGTGTTTTGGGGTTATATTTTTTTATATTCGATAATTATAAGCACATACAACAAGAGATTTGATTGAATTCCCTCGAATTGTGAAGCTTTTAGAACATGACCGCCGTATCAGAGTGAGTAAGATCTTACATATATTATTAATAAGTAATAATCACGATATTCCAGTAAGAAGAGTTGGGAAAAAGAAAGAAGGGATCGTTTGAAGGTAGCCTTCACCAATTTGGAAAAATTGTTGCCTTCATACGATCCGTCAAGTGTTTCGACAAGAATAAATGTTCTTACAAAAAGTATTGAATATATTCAAGAGATGCAAAACAAAATTCAAGAACTCTTGAAACCAAATTCAAAAATTAATGCAGAAGGTGGGTATATGAGAAGGATCCACACAAACTGCAACTTTACTTTCATATTTTAGTGCTCCAATTGAAAAAGTTGCAAGATAGAATAAAGAGATTGGTCAGTCGGAATGAATTGCTGAGTACTTTATTGAGGGAAGCTAAAATTCCTATACCAAATCAAGGCAGTACTCTGAAAAATTTCAAGTATGTATATAAATGGAGTGGTAAGATAAATGAGAAAACAGCTTCAATTTTGCAAAAGCGGGCTGAGAGAATTAAGGAAAATGAAAGTAAGTGTTCCACTACATTTACTCCACTTACATTTCAGCACCTAACTGGTATTAAATATGATTCAGACTGTAAAATTAAAATGGTTTTACATGGTATTCTAGTTTCTTCACTTAGAAATATACAAACTTATCAGTTTCTTTAATTCCTGAATTGTTTGCAGAAGAAAATAAAGATCTAGTTGGCCAATCTAAGACACAGAAAAAAACAAGAAGTAAATCGAATTCTTGTAGTTGGGTACCAAAGCATCGAAAAACTATTGTAAACAGAGTGACGAGTAAAAATGATGGACAAACAAAAAAAAAATCACTACAATCAGCTACAACAAATTGTCTAATAATCAATACCCAGCCATGCTATTTGGTAACAAATGCGCCCTCTACTAATTTCAGAAGTACCTCACAAACAGGTAATAAGAAATGGTAATATAAGTAGTCTGAGTGAGATGGGTCAACTTTAGTAAAAATTCATTTTTTGTATACTGGGTCAGTCACAAATTATAGTATGCTCTCTCTCACTCTCTATCTCATTATGGGCCACATTTTAAATTATTTTGGAGTATACAGATGTTCCAAAAATGTGTGGCACTTCTTATACACACATTCTTACATTTATTTTTATGGAATACCAAATAGTATGTCGAAATTAAATGAAGTTATTATGAATTTCTCTATACATTTTTTTGATTTTTTAAAAACTGCGAAGTTGCTAAAAGAGTTGAATATCACCTAGATTTCAAATTTTGTGAATAATTTTTCAATCTTCTTCTTCTTCTTGTGCCTATCCTCTGTGGATGTTGGTGATCACATTGGCTCACATGACTCTATTCACAGCTGTTCGGAATAGTGTTGCTGATGTTATCCCTGTCCACTTTCTCAGGTTATGCAGTCGTGCAATTCTTCGACGTTCAGATCTACTCCTGCTGTTTATTTTTCCCTGCATAATTAGTTGTAATAGCCGATATTTCTCTGCACTTCTCCAAAGTACGACAGTTTCCTTTGTTGAACAGTTTTCAGGATCTGCAACTCCTTTCTCATGCGTTGGATTATGGTCTCATTTGTCACGTGATGTGTCCAAGAGACTCTTAGCATTCGTCTAAAACATTAAAATTCGAAGGCTTTCAGTCGCCGACATGCCGCTTCCGTGAGTGTCCAAGCCTCAGCCCCATATAAGAGGGTGGAAAAGACATAACATATAAGTGTTCGAATTCGGATGAACGCATTCCTCGCCATTTCGATGCGGTTTCTTATTTCATGTGTATGGTCCCAGTCTTCTTTTATTCTATATCCTAGGTAAGTAAATGATTCCTTTCGCTGCAATGGTACGTTATCAATATTGAACTGTGTATCTGTGTATTCCTTACTAACAATCATGATGTTCGTCTTATTTTTATTCAGTCTTAGACCATACCTTTCACTGATAGAGGTGATGTGATCAATCAGACGTTTAAGTCCTTCTGCACTGTTTGCCATTAAAACGGCGTCATCTGCATACCTCAAGTTGTTAACAATTTCACCATTGATCACTACTCTGTCATCCATTCCATCTAAAGCTTCTCTGAATAGTTTTTCTGAGAAGGCATTGAAAAGTATCGGAGATAGAACAGACCCTTGTCTTACACCTCTTTCTATTCGAAAGAGGTCCGAAAATTCTCCACTCATTCGAAATCTGGCTTTTTGTTTAAGGTATAAGTTAGTTATTATTTTGGAATCCTTGCTGTCTAGGCCTGCCTCTTGTAGGATTTTGAACAGTTTATCATGCTGTACTTTATCGAAAGCTTTCTCAAAGTCAAGAAAACATAAAAAGACCGAGCTGTTCACATCCCCTGCTCTCTGTATCAAAACTTGTAAACTAAATAAAGCTTCGCGGGTTCTTAAGCCGTTTCGAAAACCGAATTGAGTATCGCTTACTCCTTCTTCAAGTTTTCTATAGATTCTCTCGTGTATGATGTTGAGGAAAATTTTCAAGATATGGCTCATTAGACTTATTGTTCGGTGCTCTTCACATTTTCTGGTATGGGCCTTTTTGGGAATCGGTATGAAAGTCGATTCCAACCAGTCACTAGGCAGGATTCCTGTGATATATACAGCATTGAATAAGTTGACCAATGCATCCAACCGAGTCTCGTTGAGTAACTTGAGAAGGTCTCCGTGAACTTCATCTGGTCCTGTAGCCTTGTTGTTTTTTAGACTTTCGATTCCCTTTTTCACTTCTGCCTGTGCTATGCTTGGTCCTTCCGTTCCGTCCACTTCGATATTCTCTAGTTCCTCGTCAAGAAATAATTCTTCAGCGTATTCTCTCCACCTCTCAAGTTGTTTGCTCATTTCCGTAATCATGTTTCCGTCTCTGTCCATTATCACTCCAGCGCCTGTTGACCCTGATTTCCATATACCTGCCGCTTCCTTTATTTTTCGATGTAAGTTGAAAGTGTCACGTTATATATATATATATATATATATATATATATATATATATATATATATATATATATATATATATATATATATATATATATATATATATATATATATATATATATATATATATATATATATATATATATACCATTTTGTCAATTAAGTCATGATGATGTTGTTGTAAGGTATAGTTTTTATGGTTTCAATTTCTTGTTCAAGATTTTCTCATAATAAAGGTAACAAAAATGCTCTGTGGAAAATTGAATTCTATGCAGAAATTTTATGTGAATGTAAGTGATTGAGATTCTAACTTACCAGTTAAAATTCATTTTTGGTACAGATATATAGATGACATAGTTATTTGTCTAGGCGGTACACCCAGACAATTTTTCTCAAATTCATAAATATTATTCAACCGAAAACAAAATTTTAATACAATATAAATAGATCATCAATCCCGATAGACAGGAATGGAACAGCTCCAAGGACCATCTACCTGAGGGTCCCTGTTGGTACACTGCTGGCTCAAAAACTGCAAAAGTTGTTGGAGCTGGTTTCTACGGTGGCATCACCTCGACCGTGGAGACCAGCTACAACACCTTTTGCAGTTTTTGAGCCATCAGTGTACCAACAGGGACCCTCAAGTAGATGGTTTTGCGTTTTGACGCTCGAAACATGCGTCAAAACGCTCCAATGAAAAGGCACCTTAAGAGAGAAATTATAATCAACTTTACCTTAATTTGATATACTTTTCGAAAATGCATTAAAATTATTGTATTTCATTATAAAATAGAAAATAGAGAAACTGCTCTAACTCATGTCTAACCCTGTATAATGCGATTCTTCAAAAATTATTGTTCATTCGGAAAAGGGTCAATGAGGACCAGTCTTTTAGGAAGCTCATAAAAGAAGATCCATCCATTCTCTTTTGGTTCAGTGGGTACATTTTAAACGGGTTGAAAAAATTAATGTTAAAACAATGAAATTTCATCGAAAATAAATAACACAAATAAGTATCGAGAAAAATATAAAATTTTCTTATTTTCAGTAATTACAAATTCTTTGATAGCATCAAATCCACTAATGTCTACGAACATCAAATCCAATAAGAAATCTGTGATAAACGCTGCTCCCAAATTACCTTCCTTGGGTGCGGGAACTTTAATTTTAGCAAATGGCACACTTTATCCCGTTTTACCACCTTCCCAGCCGATATTTCCCACTCCGATGGTTTTGCAAGTTACCAACAATTCTAACACAATGTTACTGAAATCGCAGGTACCAGAAAATCAAAAAATTATTAATGATGTTGCGAGTACATCAAAAATGGCCAGCAAAACTATTGTAAAGAATATAAGCAGTAGTAATGCACTAAGTATTAATAGTTCTGTCAAGACTACATTCAGTTCTTTGAATGAAAATACTTCCATTTCTACAAGTATGAATAGTAATGTTAGTGTATCTTTGAATTCGACACAACAGAAACAAGTTGTTCCAAGTAAGACCATTCCAATACGACCTAGTCGATGTCCAACTAAAACTACACAAGTAAATAAAGTTCCAATTCCTGCCTTAACTTCGAGTTATTCTACTAGTATATTGACATCAAAGTCACCTTTGACCAAGAGAAATGTCATAAGGGGTAAGAGAATAGGCGATAGACCTATGAGTAGGGTAGCCTTTAGAAAAATAAGAAAAGCTGCCCAAAAAGAACAGATGGAGAAGAAAAAGGGCACTTCTAAAGAAATGGAAACAAACAATTCAGCAGAAGGACTTGAAGAAGACAAAGATAAGAAAAATCATGCACTGTCAGAAAAAGATTTTTCAAATGCTAAATCAACAGAACAGAATCCTATTCTGGAAGAACAGAATATCTTGATCGAAATGAAATTTGAGCAATTAGAAAAAATTCCTGAAAATAATTTAGCTAGTGATCAGAAAAATGAAGAAAATGCAATTAAAAAGCAAAACATATCCATAATTTCAAATGATATAATTCAAAGTGAAAAAACAAATAAGTGTGATAATTTCAGCTCAGATTCGAGCAAAGAATATTCTGCTGAAAATTCTAGTCAAATTGTTGGGAATGAGCCCGATGACAGTTTCAAAAATGTTGAAAAAGTATTATCACCAATTACTTCCACTGTAGACAATTTTGGTGCTAAAAGTTATTCCACTAATAATTTACTCAATTCCCAGTTGTCACAAAACAATCAAGTCACATTGCAAGCAAGTCCAAGCAACAACGCAAACTCTGAACAAAGTTTGGGTCAGATCATGCATGCATCTGGGAAAGTTACCGCAAGTAATAGTCAAAATGAACCGCCTCCAGATTCAATTAAGAATGATGAGAGTTTGAAAAATGACGCTGAGAATTTAATCGAAACGAACCAGAACATAAATCATAACTCAAAACCTGCGAATCATATTGATACAGATAATATATGTAATATGAATCCGATGAAAAATTTGGAACTTCACCTTGGTCATTCGGAACTATCGAATGACATTTTTGCTTCACTTCAAGTACCGGCTGGTTGTCAAAATCCAGAATCTACATCACCAACTGCAGCTTTCCTTCTTGCTTTTCCTTTGGTATCATCTTTGACAGGCGTTAAAGTAACAGAAGTAATGGATGACGAAAACCCAGACAGTCAAAGAGAAACTCCAACTCTCCTACAAATTGGTACGATGGACACGGCCAAATCGACTCAGTCCGGCAGTCTTACACCAAATCTCTTGAACTTGGACAACTTATCCTTTTTTTCTTCAAAAGATATCTGTAGCGGATTTTACAGTTCCTTCGAGCAACATTTGAACAATCTAACAGTACCCACATCGAATAATTTTGTAAATGATATTACAAAAATTACTGAAAAATCAAATACAATATCAGAAGTTCCCAAAATTGATAAAGAAGTTCCAAAGGATTCTAACATTGGGAAAACTCAACCCTCAGATTCTTCTAAGAATAATTCAGTGAGTCAACATATTACTCAATCAGAAAATGGCATTTTTAATGTTGATAATAGGGGATTGTCTTCAAACATTAATTGTCAATCAAATACCTCTTTTCAGAAGAAATCTGGTAACTCAGTTTCTAACCACAATACACAAAACAACAAATCTATTGAAGTATCCACAGAAAAAGTAACAGATTCTGATGCCAAGGATGCTATTCGAAGTACCCCAGTTCAAAATAATTCACTTAGTCAAATTAATAATTTCTGTACTGATGATAAAGTACTTGCCAATCCACAAAAACCAATAAATCAAAATGTATTCAGTACAGAAAATGAAGCTATTCAAACTAACGCGCAAAAGAAAATAGGGCACAGTGTATGTTTTAACGAAATATCTGTTCAAAAAAATTCTGAGCAGAATATTTTTTGTAGTTTCAATATGAAAAGAGGAAGCTCAGATTCGTTTGGAATACAACGATCTAATACTGGAAATATATTCAGTATGGATAATGGTTGTAGCCAAGTGAAAATTCAAAAAATTTGGACTCTCATTTTGTAACAGAGAATCAAAATATGGTTACACACAAGAATTTAGATCATCAAATTAATAATAGGAAATTAGTAATATGCAAAAGAACATTCAGGGTTCCCAAGTTCCATTTGTAGATAACAGAAATTTCATACCAATATCTTCACAGACAAATTTTGCTCATAATTTGTTTAATGTCGATAATAATATCTCAAGTTTTCCCAGAAAACATGAAATATAAACATCCCAATTTTAATCAGGAGACTATTCCTTTACAAAAGAATATAAGTCAACCGTACTTTAATATAGAAAATAATTTTCAAAATACTGCAGCTCAAAAAGCCAATACCAAAAATATACATGGGGATAATAGAAATAATGAAACGTTACAGAAGAACACTAATTACAATCACTTTACTGCAGAAACTAAAAATATTGCGTCGTTGCCTATCCAGAAAAGTTCAGATATTAATTTTACGTTTAATTTAGATACAAAAGGTTTACAAAAGCTCCAGATACTAAACAAATGATTCCAAATTATGGCCCTACATATACCAACATGAATTATGATTTGAATGCTGTGACTAAAGTTTGTACTTGTACATATATTTCTAATAAAACATTTCCAGACCCTCTTTATACTAATAGCAACAACAACAATTATAATTATTATTCTAATAGCGATAACTACCTAAACGAGAATTTTTATAAAAATAGCAAAACTGAAAGAAACTCAGTCTCTATAGAATTCGAAAATTATGATTACAGAAAGGCGGATATAGGTAATACTTATTATCCTGATAATGGTTTTCAGAAGAGCATAGCTTCGAGTAAACCAGATAATGTCCAAGAAAAACCTACTTATAACTGGATGACTACTCCTACGAAAAGTTCTGTTGACAATATAATAACAAATTTTTCCAAAGAAGATGCTATATATTCAGTCCATAATATAGTGAGTAATAGTCAAACAGCATATTTCAATACAACTTCAATATATACAGGCGATATCAATACAAACTTGAATCAAACACAGAAAAAAAGCTTGGATCTGCCACTGGTCAATATGGGTACAAATTATCCAAAGAATGATATTGAAGAAAATCAATTCACTTGGTCTCCTACAAAAATGCCACAATTTTTAGAGCCTGTACCTAATTTTGTATCTTCCACCTTACCCACCTTAGTTGGAGATTTAGCTTTGGGTACTTCCAATTTTACTGATCAAAAACTAGAGTTGACTGGTAGATGTAATATTAAAGAAACGAAAAATAAGGCAACCAAATTTAATTATGAAAACCAGAATAATTTCTTCTCGGTTAGCCAATTGGTTCATCAGAATAAAGAGGTGGTACCAGCGAAACCTACAAGACGTAGAAATAGTGGTAGTGGATCGAAAAATAACCAACCTAAAAGTAAAAAGGCATCAAAACCCAATGAAGAACAGAAGGAGATACAGCAATATTTTAATAAATCTCCTGGAAGTCAAAGTAATGTCAAAACTGAAAACAAGAATTCGAATTGTAGACAATCAAATAATACTTTTTGTGAATCAAATAAAAGAAATAATGTTAAAGTATCATCTACTAATTATTCTGCGGAAGCTTTGATTGGTCATCAAGGACATTCTGAGGCTACCTTGAAGAGAGATCAATTATATAGTGGAAGCATGAAGAATATGACTGTTCCACCTTTTATTCCAGACAATATTATACCATATTTCCCTCCAGTAGACTTACAGCAGGATAACTATATTCAACAGAACCAAAATTATCAAAATTTCAGTCATAATTTTACTACTTTCTCCAACAATACTTATTCGACAAATACTTTCATACCTACTTGCACTACACCTTATTTGAATACAAGTACATTTATGACAGACCTTGGAAACGGGCATGATTTCGCAACAGATAACATGAATCTATTTCCTAATTCAGGAATCAACAAAGATAGTAAATACAAAGTTAAGAGTAACGCAGGTGGCAAAGAAGAAAAGATTGCTTCTAACAATCAATGTGCCAGCATTACAGCGAAGAAAATTAAGAAGAAACCCACACATGATAACATCACACCGAATTTTGTTGATTTCTCCTTTCTGTCTGTACCTGGAAACATCAATTCACCTCTCTTACCTGATGATTTTCATTCTCATGCAAGTTTTTTGCATCCACCACCTACCCAGACGCAACTGTATCCTTGCAAGAATCCTCTGTATCCTCCGAAACAGAACAATATTACTTCTACTACTGCTCTTTTGCCTATTCCTTCGATACCAGCAGCAACAAGGACTGGAATTCAGCACCCAGAAGTTTCTCCATCTTTGAATTCAGCTGGAACTTCGTTGACAAATTTCAATTTGAGCACCATATTTCCAGAAATAAATAAGGTATCATGAAGATGAATTGTATTTTAAATTGTGAGATTTGAAAAATTGTATTTGTAGGGTTCCATGAGTGATATATATTCTGATAATAGAGTCAAGGACCCGCCTGTTACTAGACATTATCCAAACAATTGTGTGAGTAGTTTTTTTTGAAGACTTATGTGAAGGTTTTGATTAAAGTGTTGAAACTTTTACAAACAGATATATGAGTTGCCAGATGTGTGGGTAATTCCTCTACTGTTGCTAGAGAAAAAACAATTTATTTATTCAAAGTATTGACCGTTTGAATCTATATATTTTGCCCATCTCTCCGGCAATTTATGAATGCCATTCCAAACAAACAATTTCCCCTTTGAGCTAAACCATTCATCAAACCATTTTTTTAACTTTTTCGCCTCATCGTTTTTGTCATGTCGGTGGCAATCAGTGTTAACAGTTTCTCTAGATTTCAATAGTTCATAATATACAACACCAACCTGGTCCCCACCAGACACACAAGGTCTTGCTACCAAAGCGATTTGGTCTTGATGTGGATGAGCCGGTTTGTAGGTGAAATCGATCATGTTTTTCGCTTGGGATTTTCGAAATAAATCCATTTCAGTATTGATGCAGAAATGATTACTTTTATATCTTTGAAGTAGCAATTCACTGATGTTATTTCGATTTCCCATTTGTCTCTTTCAATTTATGTGACACCCTTTGGCGTGTTTTATCTTGAAATTACCACATTTGAATTGTCAAAACCCTGTTTCACATTCCCTCATGGTTGGAGCATGCTCTCTGTAAGTGTCTACCAGTGAGTGATGACTTTTAGAGGCTTTTCTTTCGATGAAACAAAAAAAAATAATGCGTGGCACAAATGCACATTGTCAGGTGCAAAACTCGACGATTATAAGAATAACTATCATTTTGCTGGAACGTAGCAGGTGCAGTTATGAAGTTTATGTCATTAGAATATGACTATCGACATCTGTTATAGAAACTGAAAAGGAGCTTCTGACACACCTGGTAAATTTTAATTTTTGTTTCTAGATTTCCTTCAATACAAAGACGACATTCACTTACCCCAATTGCCAGACTACGCAGTCTTATGGAATCGATAATAGATGAACTAATTGAAAACGAATTTGGTTAGTTTGTGGCCAAAATGGTTTTTTAATGTCTTTGAAAAGATGGGTACACGTTCTCTCTTTGAATGAAGCTGTAAGACCCAGGCAATGGCTGAAAGATTATGTACATGCTTCAGATTTAATATTGACAGAATAAATGTATGATTGTGTATTAAAAGATTTAAATTTCGTTGTCAAGATTTATTTATTTTCTGCTCTATCCAGATTAGAAAAATATATGAATAAGAATTGAAAATTTGTATGTAAAGTTTAATAACTTTAAGAATTCTATAATTATTTCTTCGAGACTTGCCTTGAATGAAATTTTGTTTAATTTCCAATTGAAAATAACTTCAACTGGATCGAAAAAAATGTTTTCTATATGTGAACAATCAATTTTTGAATGTTGTGATTCAAAACTTTTGTATGTTTGAAACTGAGGATTTTGGGTTTTCAACAATATTCAATTGAAGAACATTATAACTGATTGAAAACAATTTGAAATATAGATAGATTTGGTTCGTTATAGAAAAAGCCTTTCTTTTCTTCTTTTTAATTTTCAATTATTTCTCTTGAGAGTCTTGAGTAGCTTATTTTCAAAACTGGAAAAATACCAATTGAATTTGTTACTAACGAAGATATATGCTATATAGATATAGGTGTGTCAATAATCACTTGGCTGAAACATATTTACTAAATAATTAACAAATTGAAGAAAAATCATAAGCCTTAAGTTTCGCCAAATATAATGAATAAAAATGTTTGTCATGTTCGGGATTTTATTGCATTTTCAAAAATGAGAGGCAATTAAAATATTACAATGTTATTTATTCCTAAGAAAAAGACGAGAGACATTTTAATGAATCTAATTTCTTGATATTGATTTTTGAATGTCGAATTTGGGTTTTCTGAAATCTGAGAAATGATTATTTTATATAATGTTTTGAAAAACCAGTTGTTAATTTATTATGAATTTTTGATTTTTATGCTCATCTACTCAACAAGATGTAAGTAATTATTTAAGAAAAACATTAACTGCAGTCTTACCTACTTTCGTAATTGAAACGAAATGTACCCTATTTCAAAACTCAAAGCAAAATTTTCTGAACACTTCAAAAATTCCTAGTACTGAAAACTATCAAAACTAACAACGGGAGAAAATTTTTCAAGATCCCACTCAAGAAACAAACATATAATGTACATTTCAAATATTTATTATCTGGTACCAATATAAACATTCAGGCGATCAAGAAGAAGATTAATATTTTAAAGAGTCCCCTTTCAGAGAGTGGAAGCACAATAGCTTGCATTACAGAACATTGGAATATGCCAGAGATTCTTGAGAAAATTGATTTTGGTGATTATGTTGTTTCAGAATCATTTGGCAGATCAAACAAGAAGGAGGAGGAGTCGCATTATTAGCCCAAAAAAAATTTGGCTATCAGATTATTCCAGAGGTAAAAAACATTGCAATTATAGCATTATATAGGCCACCTAACGGAAATTTCGATATAGTCCTAAGTAAACTTGAAGAAGGCTTGGAACAAGCAGCTCGAAAAGGAAAAAGGAGATTTTAATGTTGATGTTCTGAGGAAGGATGAAAAAACGAAAGAACTCTTAAATTCAATGAATACATTTGGATTGCTCCCTGCCTTCAAGGAACCCAGTAGAGTAGAAAATCATGCATAGACAACATTTTTACCTAGATAGCAGCAACTATAGTATGAAAACGGTGGATCCGTCAATATCTTATCATATGGCGCAGATCCTTCAAATTTATAGGGAAAATACAGACAATGACAAGGAAAAATATGTTTATAAATATTTGATAAATGAAAAAAACATTTCAAAGTTCAAGATGTCATTAAAAAGTCTTGATTGAACTGGAACGATAGATGATTCAAATGCACACAAGTCTTATGAAAATTTTCATAATACAATAATGCAATGTTTCAAATTAGCATTTCCTAAGGTGAGACAATTAGAAAATGAGAAGACGAACAAGTCTTTACATACTTCAGATGAATCACTAGGCCTTTAAAAAGCCGTAGAAGCGGCTCAAACTATTTATAGAGTAAGGAAAGATGAAAACTCAAAAATGCTACTTACTATACTAAAAATGCACCCACGCAATAGCTATAAAGATACAAGAAAGCAGGAAAACATTGCATATATAAAAGATTCTTCCGATAAAACTAAAGGAAAGTAATCAAAAGAGAAACTGGTACAAAAAAGAAGAATCAAAATAATGAGAGTAGTTTGACAGCAGATGAATTGAATTCATTTTTTACAAACAGGAAAATCCATAGCACCTTTTGTAAAGCCCTTGCATGAAGATGCATCCAGATATCTCAGAGGGAAAACCGTAAAGTCCCCTTTCTCACTTCACAACTGTCCAACAACAGAAAAACAAATAGAAAATATTGTACACAAATTCAAGAGTAAAATGTCTTCAGACGTACATGAATTCACTGTACCGCTCTTGAAAACTATTCTTCCAATCATAATAACACCACTCAATAATGTAGTTAACTGTTGCTTGAGAGAAGGTGTATTTCCAAGCAAGCTAAAAATCTCTAAAATGATACCCATACACAAGAAGGGCGAAAAAAATGAATGCACCAATTATAGGCCAATAGCCTTACTTCCAATCTTCTCCAAGATATTTGAAGATGTGCTAAAAATTAGACTTATGAAGTTTCTGGGTGAAACAGAAGCTCTAGATAATTGCCAGCATGGTTTCCAAGCAAAGAAGTCAACAGTAACAGCACTTACAAATCTTGTTGACGGCATTGCAGAAGCTTTTGATGACTATCAATTTGAATGAAATTTGAGTAAAGCCTTTGACAGCATCATAAGATCCCTATTGCTCTATAAAATGGAACACTACGGTATACGTGGGAACGCTTTGGACATTTACAAATCGTATCTATCTAATAGAAAGCAGGTAGTTGAATGGAAGGCAGTTCAATCAGAGGAAAGGTGCGTTGAATTGGGTGTGCCACAGGTTTCCATATTAGGTCCTGCCTTATTTATTATCTATATCAATGAACTGCCAGTAAACATACCAGGAATAACAACTAGCCTTTATGCAGATGATACCACATTTCTCAACGTAACCAAATCTAGACAAGAGCTTGAAACAAGAACAACAATATGCTTGGAAATGGCGGAGAGGTAACGATTTCTGAAAACCTAAACTGGAAAGAACACCTATCTGCATTGATCAAAGAGCTATCAGTGGCTATTTTCACGATAAGAAGAATGAAGGAAATCACAACCCAAGAAATAAGCAAATTGACATACTATACCAACTTTCATTCGGTTGCCACTTATGGTATATAAATTTGGGGTAATGAGTCGACAATTCAACAGATCCTGAAAAAAAAGCGAGCAATTAGAATTCTTCGTGGTCTCTCCGGGACTCAAAGCTGTCGTCCATCTTTCGAGAAGGAAAAGATCCTAACAGTGACATCTGTTTTCATTCCGGGCTGTCTCAAGTACATCCACCTAAACCAGAGCAGATTTTCTTCGAATGCTGATCTTCACCGAATATAACACTCGCAACAAAAATAATATAGCTGCAAAATATCACCGGATAGCCAGAACACAGCTGGCTACAAACCATATCTGTGTCTCATTTTTCAACTTCATTCCCCAGCATCAGAACACTAACAGCGAAAAAATTCAACAGAAGAATGAAAAATGACCTATTGCAAGAGACAATATATAGTATTGATGAATTCCTTAGCAAGACTTGGTGAATCTTACTGTCTTAGGATTTATGTGTTCATTACATTCAGTTAAGAGTATTGTATGTGTAGTTTTATAGGCTATCCATCTGTCTGGATTAGCACTCTGATATCATAAACGAGTATCCCATCATTTTAATGTTGTCTTTGTATTTTATTTTATCATTATTTTAATTTATTATGTATGACATAGAATGTAATTTTTAATGCTGCGAAATATACGATACGATACGATACGATATTGATAGAACGATCAGGTAACGACCTATATAAAAAGCAGAATAATCATTACAATATAATTGGTCTAAGAAAGTTAAGGTGGTACCAGCGGCTGGCAAGGGATGGACGACGCAAAGGGCACTTTCATCAACGAATATCTCCAAAAACGAAATATCTCCAAAAACGAAATATTATAAATGGAGAGTACTAAGCATCACTGTTACACCGATTGAACAAAGAAATCAAACAACACGGCTTTATCTTGCCAAGAAGAAGATCCTGTTTCAGCACCTTAAGGCCCTTGCCTATTCTCCGTCATTGTAACAGCCAAGCTACTATAGATACAATATGAATAGCTACTTCATTCACCTTGTTCTACTCACTGGGCTCCAAGTGATTTCTGTTTGTTTCCAAATATGAAAATGTGGCTGGAAGGAGGGAAATTTTAATAGATTCTGAAGTCACCTCCGAAACAGAGGCGTACTTCGAGGACTTGGATAAGATGAGATGAAGAGGGCATAACAATACTCTAGCATTGCTCAAGCAAGTGAACTGCCCTAAGAGGAGATTGTATTGAAAAAAGAATGACAGTAGAGAAAAGTGAGTTTTTGTTTAATTTTTTTTCCTGACTTATCAATTCACCTTACTGAATTAGAGTTGCGAATGGGGGCTCGAATTTCCTACTTCTAAGAGGACATTAGCTAGAATGAGTCAAATACGAATGAAAAAGAGAAGAATATGATTTTAATCTGGGTAATTCGGAATTAAAGAGAAGCGTGCTGTTTAAATGAATGATATAGAAAATTGTTAGGTAGTATTCATTCGCTCTTGACAAAGATACTGTGTATCGAAACGCGTCGAGCATTCATCAATATGTTTAAGTAGAACTCATCGTTTACTTGTATTTGAAAATGGATTTTTATCATGTAAAAGCCTCGTTAATTGAATTTTTGAAGAAATCTGACTATAGTTTTTGGCTTTGGTACTACAAATTATATCTCCGGGGAGCAATACATTCGCAAAATATTTGGAAGGTAACATAGGAAATTATCAAGGACGGTTTGATTATAAAACAAAGTTCAAATTTAGCGATGACATTCTTGTTTGGTTCGCGAATTCCTCTGAAAGTATATCCAATTCTCATGCGAGTCAGCGGCAAAATACTATATCTAACCATCAAGAACAATTTTCGGTTAATGTCTGGGTTGGAATAATTGGGGATTTCCTGATTGGGCCATTTTTGTTGCCACACAGGCTGAATGGAGCCTTATATCGCCACTTTCTAGAAGAGATTTTACCTGTGTTGCTAGAAGATGTGCCGCTGCAAACTAGAAATAGAATGTGGTTTATGCATGACGGAGCACCACCGCACTTCAGCATGGAAGCTAGAGAATATCTGAATATGACATTCAATAACCGCTGGATAGGGCGTGGTGGACCAGAAGCTTGGCCTCCAAGGTCGCCAGATTTAAACAGTTTGGATTTTTTTCTTTGGGGACATCTGAAAACTTTGGTTTATAGCTCTCCCGTGAATACACTTGAAGAATTGAGGAATAGAATTACAGCATCATGTGACGTCATCAGAAATACCCCAGGAATATTTCAGAGGGTGCGCACTAATATGCGGAGACGAGCAGAAGCATGTATTCTTTCAGGTGGAGGACATTTTCAACATCTTCTTTGATTTGTTCTGTTTGTTCAATTTTTGTTTTCATCATTATGAGTTTTTGTTATTGAAATCATTCGCGATTATTTATGTTGTTTATTCATTTACTTCCGATTTATACACTCAATAAAACACATTTTTGAATTCGAATTCAATGATCAGGGAAATGATATCACCCTTTATACTTTCTCATAAATCCTACCAATCTAGTGGTGCAGATCTTAAAATGTGAACTTCGTTTGAAATTCGAGCTCAAGGTCTTCACAAATTGCCGAAATAACATGAAAAATATCTTCAAGCTTTCAATACGGAAGGGACTATACGATTACTTTTCTTGATTAATATCTCGAAAATGGTGGCAGATACGGAAAAATACAAGGAACAGAAAAGTTTTCGCATTGAATAATCTGTTTGATTCTGTTTTCAGAATATACCAGTAGCGCACCACAAAAAAGTTCAGGGGGCAAAAAGAGGAAAATGCACGTGAAAAAATAACACCCTGTATACTGTCAGGAATTTTTGCCTCATTTTGTTATAAACATATAATAAGGAGATATCTGATGTAAATTTTAGCTCAATTCCTGAAAAATTGCATCAGTTATTAAGATAATATCTCCTTGGCTTCGATATGGGAAAACTATTGGATTATTTTCAATAATTAATATCTCAGAAACGGTGATAGTAACGATCAAAATGCAAGAGTCAAAAAATTTCAAATTGAATGATCTATTCGATTTTATTTTTGTTAGTGCCAGTGGTGTACCAAAAAAAAGTTCCGAGGGTAAAAATGGAACATGGCCCATGAAAAAGTATCACCCTGTATACTGTTCCAAAATTTGGCCACATCTGGTGATTCAGATTGTGTTTAATAGCTTATGTGGAAACTTTGAGCCCAAAATCTTGAGAAGTCTAGGTTTTATCGAGAGAAAATCGAAAAATTTTCTCAACTTTAACACCCTGTATCTCGGTAACGAAGCATTTTTTGACCATTGGTTCTTCGAACTTTCTTGCTCATATCATTCAGGGATTCGCATCCTTCATTTATGACATCTTATTCGGAAACACCCTGTATACACTGCGCCAAGAAATTAACGCATAAATTCAGTATTTCAAATTTCTTTGTTGTTAGGCAACATGTTTTTTCGGATATGTACGGTCATATGCTAACAAAATTCGATGTTTTTTCTCATCGCACATGTTCCTTTCAAAAAAAAATAAAATGAGAGAATTGAATTGAGATTCGACAAGTTGTTGATCTATTTTTGCGAGTAACGCTTGTTCTTCTTTAAAATTTTAATTTTCGATATAATCGAAACGAGAATTACGAGATTTGACCCCGGCAGAATGTGCTGAAACCGTGGTGTTGGATGACCTAGGTAGGACTTATACAAGAACAGGTCAAAGGCTTGCGGTGTCCCAGCCAATTGTTTCCAGAATGATCCGCAGGTACAGGGTGATTCGTAGTCATGAAAGGAGACCTGGGCAAGGACATCGAGCAACAACGGCGATTAATGACCGTTATTTAAGAATTTCTTCGTTGAGACAACGGTTCGCATTGCGACGTTCTCTAGTTTACAAATGTTAAAATGGGAGATTTGCCCAGTGCAACTATTCACATAGGTACCTATGGTTTTGGTGAAGATTCAATAATGATGTGGTGAGGAATTTCTCTGAACGCCCGCACTGATCTGGTCATCATAAATAATGGAGTCTTAAAGCTCAGATGTACGTTACAGAACATGTATCATTTGCGGAAGACATGGGTGAAAACTTGTGTATGCACGATAACGCCAGATCCCACTTTAGGAACTACCTTCAAGATCACGAAATCACTTCAATGGAATGGCCTGCACGTAGTCCAGACCTCAATCCCATCGAACATATCACGGACATTCTGAATAGAAGATTCAGAAGCCTACAAAATTAGTCAGCTAACGTAACGTAACGGAATAGAGTCATCGAAATTTGGAACGATATGGATAAGAATACTATAAGCTCATAGATTTTGAGTATAAACCGTAGATGTCATGCAGATATTTTCGCCAGCAGTGGAAATATCCGGTATCAACAGATTTTTAGGGACTTTGAAGACTGATCTCAAGTTTCAACATTTTTCATTATTAGTTTTATTTTAATTTCTATGAGTAACATTTTCATTTCGATTGTTCTCAAGCATTTCTTAGTGCTGGTGGATTACTGGAAAAATAATTTTTCAACATGTCTAAACATCTTCTGAAAATTTTCCATTTTGTGCGTTAATTTCATGGCAAAGTGCATTAATGGTTGTTAAAATAGTCAAAAAGCTTGATTTCAAACATGAGTTATATCAAGCTAAATTTCGAAATTCAGTCAATTAATTATAATGCAATAATTAACCAGTTGAAACCAAATAAATCGTTATGATAACACCACGAAAGATTCTATTCGATTTGGTTTACTTTAGCAAAATGTACAGTGATTATTGACATAATCGAATCATTGAGTTCCGAAAAATTGATTATTAACTCATTGGTTTTTACGCTTATGTAAACCTGGACATGAAGCGTATTAAAATTGTGTGACCTGTATCCGTTATTTGAAATTTATTAGGTAGAAACGCATTTTTATTTCACTATGATTATTTGAGTCTCCTTTTTTTAGTGTTTATGAATGCACTTTATCATCAATGTTCTTAAACAATTCCCCAAATGCATTTTGTACGTAAGGTTCAATATGTATACAGTGTGTTTCTTGAGTACAATGACCTTCCTGAGCTAAAATGAGAAAGAATTGTCAAATCCTTCTTTCTCCTGTCGAGATATGGCTGCTCAAAGTGGTTATAGAATGTGGCTCTCAATTTTTTTTCACAAAAGAAAAAAGCAAAAACCTTGACATTCTGCAAGAATTTTTAGTTTAAGATGGCTTTTATGTAAGTATTTTTCATTCATCTACGTTTTCTGAAAATGACTGAAATCCTCAAGAAATTCTCGTTTTTTATGGAAAATATGATTTGACTATGAAATAATTATTTTTTCAATCGGGTTGTTATATAATAGTATAAGTTATAGCCTCATCAGCTTTCAGGTTATCAAATAGGCATAATTGTAATTTCAGTTCGAAATTGTCCATCAAGAATTCTCCAAATCTAATAGAAAAAATTCGAGATACTCTACTACTATATAATGCTAAATTTATGTCCTGGGATGTAGTTAATCTCTACTCTAGTGTTCCACCTCAGATCATTGAGATTAACTGATTCAGCTCTGTAGAATCACAATGTGAATCTCATTATACAATCGGAACTTATACATCTTTAAGAAGTATGTCTAGGACAAACTTATTTCAACTTTTATGATGATATTTACATGAGCAACAATGGCTTGATATTGGGTAATCTTCTCAGTTCTTTACTAGCTAAAATTTTCATGGATAACCTTCAGAAAATAATTCATAATCCTCTATTGTCGAAACACTGAGTTTATTGTGTATGTGAATAACACAATTTGTTGTTTTACAGGTACAAATAGACAATTAGATTCCTTTGGTATATTCATAAATTTTATTAACTCTGATATTTAGATATAAAAACTGAGAATTCCATCAACTTTTCAGATTTAACTATAACCAAAACTGACCTCAGGGGATTTTGTATTTTTCGTAACCATCCTATACCGATATTACCATTTGCTTGTAAATAAATTCAGCATGCAATTCATGTATTCCTAGTAGGGACCAATCAAAACTATAATCCGAGGGATGTCTTTCGAGTTTTGCATATAGAGGCTTTAATGTTTTTCGAAGTATTCTCCGCGAAGATTAATACACTTCTGCATTTGTTCGGACCAACTCTAGTCTGGAATCAGTTATTCCAATCGTTTTCTGCGACATTCGAAATGGCTTTTTGGAAACTATCAACAGCTTCTTCTGAAGACTGAAACCTTTGACCACGCAGTCCGTTCTTGATTTTGGGAAACGTCAAAAATCGTTGGGACTTGGGTCCGGACTCTACGCTGGATGATATAACAATTCGATGTTCTCTTTTGTTAAGTATTCAATTGATTCGCCGTTCGTGGTTAGTTTATTGAAGCTTACTAATGACTTGCGGTTGGATGAGTACCAATCGGCACTAACTGTTCTTTGATATTGTGAAGCAATTATTGCTGCATGACCTGTTTTCGAAACGAACGTTAATATTTTTGGAGATATGGATGACTTTTATCGGTTTTCTTCCCTTTGGGGCACCCAAACAGAAGATTGGCGCTTATTTTCTGGCTCGTGTGAATAAATCCGAGATTCATTACCACTGAAAACGCCTTTAGATTTTCCAAAGTTTTTCGACAGCCATTCTCGCTTGCAGCTTTCTGTTCTTCGGTCAACAGATGCGGTATACAACGGGTAACTAATTTTTTTACACGTAATTCTTAGTGCAATAATTTTTTTTTAATTGAGGTCTTTGAAATCCGTAATGGAGTTTTAATTATTGGATATTTTGCATGCCAATCTTCCTGGATAATTTTACGCACAGCATCCACATTTTCTTGAGTGACCACTGTTTCTGGTGCAACTGCTTATTAATCGTCGCTAAGCCTTACCCTTTTGTCTCTAAATTCTTCATAGCAACGAAAACCGGTTGACTGCCGTGATGCTTCAATGCCGAAACCAGAAACCAACCTACCGAGACATTGTTGTTGAGATAATTGTCTTCGAAAATTGTAGAAAATTATTGCCAGAAAATGGATTAATTCCATTTTTCAACAAACTTGTCAACTTTGGCAGTTTGTTGTGGCTAAAACACATCTCGCATAGAACAGAAGTTTTGGATTTATAATGTAACGTGCTAAAATCACGTCACAACAATTTGAATTAAAACTTCTGATTCCAGTCAACCCTCTATCTGTGTCACGCCACTGGTTAACAGTCTGATGCGCATAATCCGGCTATCAGATGATATGTCCTTCCAGATTGGCTTTAGAATCTTTATTTTGCTTCCTTTTCTTTGCTGACCTTAGGACTAATTAGTCGTTCTTGAAAATCTTCTTCAATTGTAGTTGAAATAATTAAGTTATATTAAAATTCTCTAGTGAAAATTAGAGATATATCTTTATCTTGAGTACTGTGAGTGACCTATATCAGAAAAATATAGGTGGAGACTCGTAGGTAGAGATTCCTAGGTGGAGAGTCGTAGATAGAGATTCCTAGGTGGAGAGTCATAGGTGAATCTCTGAGGTTGAGATGGTATAACTTCTATCTGGAGTCCAGAAATCCACATGAATCCAAATCTGAAACTCCCTAAGTGATTTTGGGGACTATAACATAGACGAACTCAACTCATCTATTTCACCAAGATAAGTCTTATTGACTATATATATATATATATATATATATATATATATATATATATATATATATATATATATATATATATATATATATATACAGTGTGTTCCAACGAAAATTTGACCCCCCCTATAACTCCGAAATGAGTAACATTAGCGAAAAACACCAAGACACGTCGATTTTTGTTTCGAGGGGGAGCATTTTTCGAAATAATTCGAAACTTCTCAGATCAACCCCTACCCCAGCAACCCTAACTTTGAAATTCATCATAGGAATAAGGGTCGAGTGGCACCTTACTGAAAAGGTCTGTCAATTCTCCACCTTGATTTGTTATTTTTAGAATTTTAAATTAACATACAGGGTGTCCCAACCAAGGGTGAAGTTGAATTCCTGAAAATCCCAAATACTAAATGAAATAGATTTATTTTGGCATAATGCAAGCGCAGGTTTATGCTCGGTCTAGAAAAACGACCTACACTTGTGAATTTGGAGTTGGTGCAATCAACCCCCTATTTCCAGCATCCCCAACTCAAAAATCATTCGATCGATAATAGGTCAAGTGGCACCTCGTTGGAAAGGTACTGCAATTTTCTCTTCGAATTTGGTATTTTCGAAATTCAGAATCATCATACAGGGTGTCCCGAAGCAGGAACATTGAAAATCCAAATAACTTTTTGAAACTGGTTCATTTCGGTATACGAGAACATGTTTGATCCGAGAATAGGACTTTCTTGTGTGGTTATAGAATTTTTGCAATCAACCCCTTCCATTCAGCATCCCCAACTTGAAAATCATACAAATAATTCAAGTGGCATATCTTCAGAAAGGTTTTTGAATTCCAGAATGATTAAAGCATTTCATTCAGTTCGGCTCTCCATACAGGATGTCGCTTTCGAAAAATTCAATATCGTCATTTGAAATTATCAACTAAAATTAGTTCGAAACTGTTAAAAGTATTGGGGTACGATGTGTTGAGCATCAATTACGAAGAAATAAAGCTGATTTCTGCATTGAAAATGTTCACATTTTTTCATTTTCATCTGGCGTGCAGTCATCTGTTATTTCTCATTTTGCAATGAAATATTATTATTATTCAGATCAGTTCCTCATTATTGTTGTTGTTCGTCAGTTGAAATTAATCTGAAAATGGTTTATTCCACTGAGGAAAGGGTCGAAATTGTATCGACGTATTTTCGAAATAACAGTTGTGCCAAAGAAACGGCAAGGATATTCGATAGGAACCATCCTGAAAGAGAAAGGGAGTCAGTCACCAGTACGTTAAATATTTGGTTGACAAATTCCTAGGTACGGGTTCGGTGGCAAACAAAAACATGAAGTGGCATGTCCTGTCAGAAATGAGGCAACGGAAGTGGCAGTAGTGGGTCATCTACAAATGGAGAATACTACTTCGATCAGAAAACTATCTCGTCTGACTGGTGTATCAGCTACAACTGTCCATAGAATCGTGAAACATCACAAATTTCACCCTACAAGGTAAAATTAGTGCATGAAATAAACGAAGATGATCCAGATCGTCGTTTACAGTTTTGTGAAAATCTAAGTGAAAACCTAAACGCTAATCCAAATTTTCTGAATAACATCTGTTTTTCTGATGAAAGCACCTTTATGCTCAGTGGTGAAGTGAATAGACATAATTGTCGATATTGGGACACACAGAATCCTCATTGGTTTAGAGAGGCCCACACGCAAAGGCCTCAGAAGTTGAACGTTTGGGCAGGAATTTTGGCAATCATCTAGTTGGGCCTTTCTTTATTGAGGGTAATCTGAATGGAAATGGCTACCTACAGTTGTTAGAGGAACACATACATCCTAGATTGACAGAAATTTTACAGAACGATCCAACTCTTTCTGAGGACGAAATGCGTTTTCAACAAGACGGTGCTCCTCCGCATTATGATGCTCGGGTGCGCCAATATTTAGACGAAAATTTCCCAGGAAGGTGGATTGGTAGAAGAGGACCTGTTGAGTGGCCAGCCAGGTCACCAGATTTAAATCCCTAGATTTTTTTTTTGGGGCCATCTAAAATCTAAAGTTTATGCCACAAGACCAGAAAACCTGGAGGAGCTGCGGATGAGGATTATCACAGAATGCCGACTTTTGACTCCTGAAGTTTTCGCTAATGTGAGAAGAGAGTTCGAAAATCGTCTGTATAACTGTATGGAGGTGGGCGGAGGTCATTTTGAACAATTGTTGTAATAATCAAGTTAGTTTTTGTTTTCAATTGAATACAAGTTCAATAAATCTCGTTTTCCTGTTTAGATGAGCATCCAATCAGTTTCTCCATCATCCCCTCATCCTGATCCTCACGCCAGAAAACCTCGATTGCCAAACTGAAACCAATGCCTCAGTGATTCAGAAAATAAAAAATCTTTCTGGAACTTTGCCACTCAACCTGTAATCACTTGTATGATTTTTTGAGTTGGGGATGCTGAATGGAAGAGATTGATTGCAAAAATTCCATATTCACGCAAGAGAGTCTTATTCTCGAATCAAACATAAACATGTTCTCGTATTATACCGAAATGAACCAGTTTCAAAAAGTTATTTGGGTTTTCAGTGTTCCTGCTCCGGGACACCCTGTATGCTGATTCTGAATTTCGAAAATACCAAATTCGAAGAGAAAATTGAAATACCTTTCCAACGAGGTGCCACTTGACCTATTTTCGATCGAATGATTTTTGAGTTGGGGATGCTGGAAATAGGGGTTGATTGCACCAACTCCAAATTCACAAGTGTAGGTCGTTTTTCTAGACCGAGCATAAACCTGCGCTTGCATTATGCCAAAATAAATCGATTTCATTTAGTATTTGGGATTTGCAGGAATTCAACTTTACCCTCGGTTGGGACACCCTGTATGTTAATTTAAAATTCTAAAATGACAAATCAGAATGGAGAATTGACAGACCTTTACAGTAAGGTGCCACTCGACCCTTATTCCTATGATGAATTTCGAAATTAGGGTTGCTGGGGGTAGGGGTTGATCTGAGAAGTTTCGAATTATTTCGAAAATGCTCCCCTCGAAACAAAAATCGACGTGTTTTGGTGTTTTTCGCTAATGTTACTCATTTCGGAGTTATAGGGGGTCAAATTTTCGTTGGAACACACTGTATATATATATATATATATATATATATATATATATATATATATATATATATATATATATATATATATATATATATATAAAAGCATTTGTGACATTGTGTACCATAATTTATGTAATTAAATATCTAAGTAGAATTTCATTGACTTTTTTCCAAGATTTTAGTGACAATTATTGAATTAGAGTCTCATTGCTCATTTTTCTCTGGGCTTAACTAGTAAAAGTTAATTTTGTTACAATAAAAAACTTCTCGACAGCTGACAGTTTAGGGTTAATAAAAATGGTGCTATAAACGATAGAACAACGTCGTCATTATTGAAGAATATTTCAAAAATAATGAAAGCTTGGCGGCCGCAGTGCAAAAAACAAGCCATTCAAATGTCAATATTAAAGTAGTGCGTGAGAGTGTCGGCTTCGTAGACAAGAATTGCAAAATTCAAGAAGCTCTCTACAGCGGATACTCACTACAAATCTGTGATTCCATGCTTGAAAAATTCAATTAACACAATAATGAAGCACATTTTCAGCTTGATGGGTTTGTTAATAGCCAAAATTGAGGATTTTGGTTCTGAGAACTCACCTGTGATTGTCGAAAAACAAATACATCCACAACGTGTTACTGTTTGGTGTGGATTTTTCGGCTGGAGGCATAATTGGCCATACCTTTTTGAAAATGAAACAGGTTATGCAGACTATTGCTGGTGCTCGATATCGTGACATGATAACACAGTTCTTTTTGCCGAAATTGGATGTTATTGATGTGGCCAATATGTGGTTTCAACAAGACGGTGCCACATGTCATACAGTCCGTGAAACACTTTAGTTACTGCATGAGCCTTTTCCAGGTCGTGTACTCTCACATTTCAGTGATCAGAATTGATCACCTAGGTCGTGTGATTTGACATCATTAGATATCTTTTTTGGAGTTGTTTGAAATCACAGGTCTATGTCGACAAACCCACAATCAAGCGTGAATTAAAGGAGGAGATTCAACGCTGCTACAACGAAATTTAGCCACATTTATGCAGAATGGTCATGGAAAATTTCTACTAACTGTTCGCATGTGTATGCAAAGCCGTGGAGGTTATTTACCCGATGTGTTAGTCCATAAATAACACGATCCTATTCACTTTATGATTCAATGAAAAAACCTTACAATAAAAACTCTAGAAACTGTGTTTTCTATTTAATTCAAATTTTGACACCCTGAATGAATCATAGAGGTTCATTTATAGTATTGACTGTTGATTGATGATGTCCTCTATGTCTCAGTATGCAAAACATAAACGCCATCTCTCGTATATAAATTTTTATTGGTAAACCCAGTCTGAATTTAAAATCAATTAACTCATCTCATATAACGTTCTGAACGGATACTCTCTAGATAGATATATAAAAATCTATCGGTAAAACTTTGAGAAATTTCAATATTAGGTTATTAGAGCAGTAACGCAGTTTGGACAAACAAAATTGCTATGAAAATCATCTACTAGAAGGAAACCATACATTCAATAATAATTTTGATATTTTCATGATGAAAATAATGGATTGAAATTGTGGAAATTTAGACAGTAGTCAAATACCTAAATTCGTCATCATTATTCAATCTTTTCAGTTCTTGAAGGAACCTATCTGGATTTTCTTCCTTTTGATCCAAGTACAGGTTTTACCAATATAATATATTTATATTAATTTTGCTGTCTTCTTTCATGGCACTTCATTTATTAAAAGCTTATGTTTATATTATCATACTTTGTGATCATATTTCGCGTCTGATACATCGATGGTTTAGATCAGGGGTGCTCAAACGGTCGATCGCGATCGACCAGTCGACCGCGAGTGCTTTTTGAGTAGATCTCGAGAAGAAAAAAAATTTTAATACGTAGGTAACTAAACTACAAAAATTTATTACGTAATGAAACACTCTGCTAGCGGCAAAAGGCGGCTTTATCAAAGGAACGCGTGGTACTCGTCAAAGAAAAGCCGCGTTTTTTATTCTTGCCGCTTTTCTGGAAATTTAGGTCGGCGCGTTTGACAGGAACATTCGAGACTTTCGTTCACGTCGATATAAATTTGAATTTGGGAGGCTTTTACTTGGTAAAATTCCATTATCAATAATAAAAAACAAGTACTGTATTTTAAGGAATTTTACTTAATAATTGCGATTCGTAACGCGTTTCACTACACCGTAGCTTCTTCAGACGAACTTTTTCAAATTGCACATGAAAATTTTTATATCGCCATCAGATGAAGTGTCAAATTTCAGATGGAATTGTATAAGCATCTCTTATAGTTCCGAAAAAAATATTTGGGAATATATTGAATTTTGATGATTTTGCAAGAACTAACAGAGAATGCTTTGAAATATTTGAATCAAGTAGCTGAACTGGTTACGCTCACCTGACAGGTGCCTAAAATTAATGTACTTGTCACTTCGTTCATTCGAATTTGATATTTCAACAAGAAATGTCGTTATTTCAGATTGAAAATATCGAAAAAATACAACATATTTGGAATAAAACCACTGGTTATTCAAACGAAAATATATTTAATCTTTTTTTAATTCATTTTAGAATGTAACAAAGTAGTGGGTAGAAATTGCAGGCAATTCAATAACCAATTTCCAAATTTACCGTCTATGAGTAAAATAAAATTTCGGATGAATAAAAATTGTAGGAACTAAGCGAAAACCAATCATCGAAGATAATTACATTAATACGAATAAATGATAGCAAACATCATAGGAGAAAACTAATTCACGATCTGAATAAATGTTCAATATGGGCCCCATTTTGCTCGATACACTTGACAGCTCGTATACGAACATGATGAGTTGCCCTCCTAGTTTCCTTAGGATCAATCTTACGAAAAGCATTATGAATGCGCTCTAGTAACTCTTCTTTACTTCTTACAGGAATAAGATACACTTCATTCTTGATTCTGCCCCATAAATAAAAATCAAGGGGTGTCAGGTCCGGAAAATGCGGAGGCCATAAATTTGGTCCTTGATTACCTCACCATCTTTCCTCGAATATTTCTGTTAGCTGCCGACCTACAGCTCGTGTTTTTTGTGCTGGTGCACCATCCATATGGTAATAGCAATCCCTCAGAATGTTAAGGGGTAATCCATCTAAAAAATTTGTTAATGTTTCCCTCAAAATTTCCAGGTATCCTTGTCCATTAAGATTTTCCTCATAAATGTGATAAGCCAACAAATCATTCATTAAAATTGCAAAAATGTTCACGCTGAATTTATTTTGGAAATCAATAACCTCAATGAAATTTGGATTTTCTGTGGCCCAAAAATATCGATTTCTCCTGTTGGTTATTCCACTTTCATGGAACTTGGCTTCATCAGACCATATAATTTTTTGCAGAATTGTCTCATCTTCTTGAAGCCGAATTAATAAATTTTCACAGAAATTTAGCCGCTTGGGAAGGTCTGTTGGTTTCAATTTTTGTAGTCTGATAAAAGAATACGGGTGCATGTTATGTTTCTTAAGGATCCTTTGAATGGAAGTATAACTCAATCCAATATCTATTGATGCTGACTTAATGGACGCATGTGGATTGGCACGAAAAAACGCTAGCGTATTAATTTGATTGTGGTCGTCCTCGAGAATTGGTTCTCTTCAAGTTTCTATGTATTTTGTTCCTCCAAATTGCAGAAAAATGCTTTTAATCCTTCGAAATTTTGTTTTACTCATAGGCGCCAAATTTGGAAATTGGTTATTGAATTGCCTGCAAGTTCTATCCACCACTTTTTGACATTCCCTATGAATTAAAAGGAGATTAAACATATCCTCGCCTATCAGCCATTTTATAATCAATCTGGTGTTTTTCAAAAATTTTCACTTCAACTTACCAACAATTCTTGTTGAAATATCAAATTCGAAAGAACGAAGTGACAAGTACATTAATTTTAGGCACCTGTCAGGTGAGCGTAGCCAGTTCAGCTACTTGATTCAAATATTTCAGAGCATTCTCTGTTAGTTCTTGCAAAATCATTAAAATTCAATATATTCCCAAATTATTTCGGAACTATAAGAGATGGGTACAGTACATGCTAATACAATTCCATCTGAAATTTGACGCTTCATCTGATGGCGATATAAAAATTGGCACGTGCCATTTGAAAAAGAGTTATTGCTGTTTGAAAAAGGCCAAATTGAAAAAAATCATACAAAACAACGCAATAAACATTTGACATGTGTAGACTGCTTAAAAAATTCCTTGATTCGTCTTCTATCCACCCAAGCAAAAATTGCGTCTGTAGTGCAAAAGATCTACGAGCTACAATTTTTTTAAATGTTCCTCAAAAATCGAGTTTATAACAAAAATAATTAAATCTGTCAAAAGTTTTGACAGATAAGTGCCAACAACTTGGGTATTTTGATGCCTTCCTCAAATGTTGGTTCTAGATGTTTAATAAAAAAGGTAGATTGCCATTTGAAATAACAAAGTGATGACCCACTTCCGGTATAACTGGAAATGGATTCATTTCGAAAATATTTCACTCCAATTGGAAATCGCTAGTTATGGCCGCGTATAAAATTTCAGCTTGATATTGTATTTGGAACTCAAATCCGGGCGGTCCCGGTGGATATCCCTGTATAACAGAGAAGAACCTAACTAAACCTAAGCCAAACCTTGACTAAAACAATGTATATTGTGCGGAAAGCCAATATCTATATATGCTACAACCCTGAATCACACATACTTGCAGCCTCTCAGAGTCGATCGTAAGTAGTCTAAAAATATTGAGGTAGATCGCCAGCAACTCAAGTTTGAGCACCCCTGCTTTAGATACTATAATTATTTATGAGGATTTTCGTCGAGGAAAGCATGATTGCCAATGAAAAATATTCTATTCACATCAATAATAAAATTGCATTTATTCGTGCGTGAAAAATTGAAAATATAGATAGTTAATCTTCACAATAATTCAAAATAATTTGTTTATTTACCAAAGAAACGAAATAATGGATAGTGATAGTAAGAATTCTTTCTCCCAACTTAGAAATTTTCTCCGTCTACCACAAAATAGCACATTATTTCAATCGCTTCATTATTTTGTGGTAATTTTTTTTCTTGCATTCGATTCGTTTCATAACTCGTATAAATAGAATTTAATTTCAAAGATCTTGAATCAGTCGTCGATAGTTGCATGTGCCGGAACGATGAATTTGATTGTGAGTACTGTGAAAATGCATGTTTTGGAATATCAGTTTGAGCATAAGGTGTAGAATTTCTCATGACAGTGATTTCTGCTAGTGTTAATAGAAGTGAATTTTCAATATGGGGAAATTATTCAATTGTATTTATTTCATGGGCCTCGTGATGAGTTATCGTTTTTGATTTTGTGAACTTTTCAAAAATTTAAATTTTTCTTTACAGTTTACGGTTTCGTTCTTGGAAATAAAGCAATATATATCGGGTGATCCGTTGAAAACGCCCCGAGCTATGGCTACTGCAATTGCTGATCGATTTCAATGAAACAATAACTGAATTGCATTTCGAATGATATTTTAACTGCCTGGACCATTTCGTAGTTTTGTCATTTTCTGAAATATCGGAAGCTGACCTTCACTTGGACTTTTTGAATAATAGAAAAGGGGGGGGGTTACATTCGGACGCGTTTTTTCAAATGGCTATTTCAATTTTCAGTTTCTAACTAGATGATAATATTCAATGATATGAAAAAGTCCACATATAAGCTTAAATATACTCAGAATATATTTATTCATTTTATTCTCTACAACAAATGATGGACGAACATCCCAGAATATTATAAAAGTAGAAATTTACGTCAAATTTTATGAACGATCTCATCCTTGGGGTTCCCTGTACTCCTAAAGATTCGGGAAGCTTTGTAAGAATGTCTTCCCTATTCAATATTGAGGAGTCTTTAACATTTGGGAGACTAACACCTTTGTTTCTTCTTGTTCTAAAAAATCTTACGGAAAATTCCGAATCGTTATGTTTCTCTATTATCTGCCAACACAATGACGAATTGTTTTTTAGAAGGAAATTGAAGTAGTAAATAATCTACCCCATTAAGGATTTTATCGTCTAGAAGCTCTAATTAGGCAACCGATTCAATACTCTCTATTTCATCTATATCTTCATCTTGATCTGGATCATCAAATACTAAATCAGAATCCGATGAGGATGGATCATATTCAGATTTGAATTTTTGTTGCTTTCTTCATATATTTTTTGGGCTGCCTCCGAATGATATACTACGTATTTTGAATTTTTCTATGTATTTCTCAATTGTTTGTTTCTCTTCAACTGTTTCTCCCTCTGAGGTACCACTGAAAATTCCTGAATTTCCGAGTCTTGATTTAATTTTATAACTTCTAGGAGCGGCTTTCGGTAAAGGTCATATATCAAATGTTGTTATATCAGAGTTTTCAATGGTTATCAATTTTAAGTTTTAGGGAATGGAGAGCTATTTCATAAGATTCTTTTCTTTCATAACTTTTCGATTCGATGTTTCTGATAGAATTATATTCGAGATTATCGAGATATCAGTTTGTTATCATTGATATAATTGGAATATTCTTTTTTAAGGATGTTACAGGTCTGTCATTAACATATGAAGTACAAAAGTTTTCATCATCAAACGCAGTATATAGTATATATATATATATATATATATATATATATATATATATATATATATATATATATATATATATATATATATATATATATATATATATATATATATATATATATATATATATATATATATATATATATATATATATATATATATATATATATATATATATATATATATATATATATATATATATATATATATATATATATATAGGGTTTTACCCCGACGAGTTGCCCATATATCTGTTCATGCAATCAAACTGATTTCATGAAAAAATATAAATCCACCACCCGGTAATTAATACCATTGCCAGGCAATGATTATAATTAAAACATATCCTGGAGTAATTATATATTAGGATAACGTTAAATGTTATGAGAATATATCAATCTACCAGAATATATACATACTATAGCATCATCAGACAATGATATCAATGTACCAACGAGTAGTGTCAGAGGCTTTCTCCCCGGACAAATCCAGTGTACGGACCTTAGTCAAGTAACACTGAATGTTACTCATTAATAGTTTCCTTTGTGTGAAGTGGTGAACGATCGAATAGAATACTGCTCTGAATATAAATATGACAAAATTGTCAGTTAATTATATTACATTTATATAAACAAATAAATAAAATATGAAATGAGATTCTGAGCAGTATAAACTAAAGAGAAAACCTATGACTCTACCTCATTATTATTTTCGGAAAGAAACCTACGAAGAATATTACAAGATTTGATGACTGTTATCTTTTGTAACTGTTCAAACAAATTTTCTTCAGACCCAAAATCTCAATACTTTTGTGAAGATTTCTAGGAATAACGCCTGTTGTAGAAATAATAATCGGTAGAATAAATATTTTCTTCATTTTCCACATTTTTTAATCTCGTCGCCAAGCATCATATATTTAGAAATTTTTTCATTGTATTTATTTTGTATATTATGTGTGTCGGGTATAGCAATATCAATTATATATGTTATTTGATTCTGTTTATCAATAAGAACGATATCTGGTCTATTGTGTTTTACAGCTCTGTTGCACAGAATTGTTTTATCAAAATAAAGTTTATATTTGTCATTTTCACAAATAATCTCAGGTTCATATTTTGAAATTTTTTCTTTTGGGAATTAGGTCATATTTAATTCCTAGATTGAAATGAATATATATATATATATATATATATATATATATATATATATATATATATATATATATATATATATATATATATATATATATATATATATATATATATATATATATATATATATATATATATATATATATATATATATATATATATATATATATATATATATATATATATATATATATATATATATATATATATATATATATATATATATATATATATATATATATATATATATATATATATATATATATATATATATATATATATATATATATATATATATATATATATATATATATATATATATATATATATATATATATATATATATATATATATATATATATATATATATATATATATATATATATATATATATATATATATATATATATATATATATATATATATATATATATATATATATATATATATATATATATATGAACTTGAGACAAAAGAATCATTCAATCCGTAGATCAATGAATAATCCTAGTTTCCAAATCTGCCCGCCATGCACGCAGCCCCCAAGAGTTACAATAGTGCAACTAACCAGGATGCCGAGAAACGAAGCGGAGCACTACAGTTTTTTTTTGGGAACTAGATCTTGTCAGGAAGAATTATTCATTGATCTACGGGTTTTTAAATGATTCTTTTTGTCTCAAGTTTACATGTGTAGACTCCTCGCGAAGTTTGTTGCGGAAGATATTTGTCTCATCAAATATTTACCGACGGGAGGTTTTATCTCGGAAACAGAGGCCCAGAGCACCATTCCTACGGGATTATTTCGCTCGTTTTGTACAGTTCATGTGATTCACGGACCGGCGAAAGATGTCTCCAAGTGTTGGAATTTCTAACGTTCTCACATTGACCATTCGTTAGTTGTCGTTGACGACGTTTCGGCTGGATTACACCAGCCGTCTTCAAGTCGGAGATTCTTCTTCACAGTTGAGAGTAACTGACAGTTACGTTCGAGACATCGTCTACCGAACGCCTGAAGATGACAAGGAACAACTTGTCGAAAAGTCGCCAAAATCAAAATGGACCACGTAATAAAACCCGTAACACATCAAATCGTATATATATATATATATATATATATATATATATATATATATATATATATATATATATATATATATATATATATTTCATAGAATGAATACTATTGATCTATTGATACCAAATCAAGTATAGTTTGTATTTGAAAAAAAACACGTTTGCTTCATAACTCAGAAAACGATCGGCAGAAAAATTTGCAAATACGTCCCTGTATTTTACTCAAAAATGTGTCTGTAGGATAATTCGAAAACTAAAAAAGACAGCTGACAGCAATTTCACCAGTGAGTTTGTTTCAAAATCAACCTCGAGAGAGGGAGGATTATTTTCCTCTATATTCACAATATATCCTACAGCTGCTGTGCTAAAACATCGAATTTAGTCCTCCGTGTACAGATGTACATTCGCTATCATAGTAAAATCGTTATGAATGTTGAGTTTCTTTTGATATATGAATGCCTCAAATTTTTCGACTTGAAAATGCCTTCCTTCCTTAATGAAGAATATGCAGAAATAATCTATGTTCATGGTTTTTGCGATGGAAACGCTAGTTAATACTACTGAAGATACAAGAACGATTCTGTGGGGATGAAATACAGGATCCGCCATCTAACGTTTTTTTTAACTAGCTCTTATTTTGACACTAGCAACTTTAACGACA
Source organism: Cryptolaemus montrouzieri (assembly GCA_013387265.2). Lineage (NCBI taxonomy): Eukaryota > Metazoa > Arthropoda > Insecta > Coleoptera > Coccinellidae > Cryptolaemus > Cryptolaemus montrouzieri. The sequence goes on along the minus strand of JABFTP020000021.1, from coordinate 24,534,977 downwards.
GAAAAATAGTTTTATCATTCCACTGAAAGAAAATGGTTGTGTATACGCTTGAACTTGTACATATTCTTAGAATTTAGGAACTAAATCAATTTATACATATTAGCATATGATCGACATAGCAGGGATGCACAAATGATACTTTCAAAATTTATTTTATTTCAAATACAACAGTATTTATTATTCAATTACCATAAGAATTCAATGAACCGTCCCTTTGTCAGCTTTGTACTATAAACCGGATGAGGATATTATTCTTCGTTTTGCCCAGGTACCTAGTTTTAGATTTAGACCACTTGTCCGGGAAATTTCCGAAAATTTATGATTCATTATTTTCACCAATGAAATGTGTGCATCCCTACCTAAATGTTAAGATCAACTTTAGTTAGTTTGAGTCTGCATATTTTAAATATTTGTGTATAAAGAGAAGACAAGACAAGTCTGTTATTGTAACAGGTATAGAAAAAGTCTGTTATTATAACACATATAAAAGCAGAATAAAAATCATCACTGACGCACGACAAATAAAACAAATGCACTTATCCTTCACCATAAAAAAGAAAAATTCTTCCTCCCAATTGTTATTAAAATAATACGTTTTAGATTTTTTCGCTGCACACATTTTGTACTATCTAATAATAAACTAAACGTGGCTTTTATTTGACAAGTACCGCGCGTTCCTTTGATGAAGCCGCCTTTTGCCGCTAGCAGAGTGTTATTTCATTACGTAATAAATTTTTGTAGTTTAGTTACCTACTTATTAAAAACTTTTTTTTTCTCGAGATCTACTCAAAAAGCGCTTGCAACCGACCGTTTGAGCACCCCTGATATACGCTATAAATGTTCTTTGTTTTAGCCAGAATAATTAGCGAAGTTTGTTTCTTTTGTGGTAGTATCTCAGTTTTAATGCTAGTGTTTTTCTGAATCCATGCAGTTATCGATCGACCGTTTGAGCACCCCTGCTCTAGCAGCTTCTCGTGAGTTTCCATCGCAAAAACTATAAAATAAGGTATATCTGCATATTCTTCATCACTGAAGGAAACAATTTCAATTCGAGGAATTCATGAATTTAAAACAATAATTATCTATCGAAAAGATATACCGACACTCATCTATCTAAGTTACTCAATATTTTCGATGATCATTTTACTATTGTTACGAAGGTCACCTTCTGTACTACCAGATATGTATTCCATTTCATCTATATATCATTTTCGAATGTTGAAAATTAATATTTCAGGATCCGTGAGGACCAAATTTTTGAATAGTGTTGAATATCTCTGAATTAAAAATTTTAGAATCGTGTTGTTCTCATCAATTTGTCTAAGATTTGCTTCAAAAATCCCCGCCCAAAGTTTGTCATAGAACTTGGGGGATTCCCTGTTTATTCCGTTTTGAATAATATCATTTTCTTAGAAGGTACTTGAATTTAAAGTAGTAGTCGGACTAAAATTAAAATATAGAGGAAAAATTCAAAAAGTTCATGTGTCGAGTGTTGTCGGAAGCGATAGAACTACGAAAATGTTATAGTAGAACATAAATAGAGATGCAATTCAGTTTTTGTTTCATTGAAATCGATCTGCAATAGGAGGAGCTTTAGCTTGAAGCACACAACACCATACTCATTTTTTAGTTTAGCTCTAAAATCTATGTAAAACAACGAAATGCGTTACTGAATGTTACCGTAATTTTTTATATATTTCATTCTTTTTTTTCCTGCTAAAATAAAAATGAATCACCCTTCAAAATATTTCAATTGGATAAAAAATAAGTTGAAGTTTCTTCTACAGAATTAGTTTTTCATAATTATTCGATCGTTTTGATTGCCTAGTCAAAGAAATACTCGCAATTTATCTTCTTGCAGGCAATATTATCTGTATTTTTATTGAAATGGATCCCTACCATCGCAATCGTGTTGGAAACGACTTCTGGACTCAACAAAACAAAGCGAACTCTGGCAGATACTGCAACTTACGGGGAAAAACCAACACCAATCTTCTACGCTATTCCAGATGGAACCAGGCCGGATTTTTTCGCAACCACGAAAACTTTTGCGCTGGCAAAACCTCCACTGTCTGCTGTGTTTGATCCCGAGGTGCCAAAACAAGTAGCTGCTCAGCAAGTTTTGTATGAGTACCAGCAGACACCAACGAATGCGGTATCCAATGTTCACGTGAAACAGTTATTTCAACCTCTCGAGATAAGTAATGGAAATGATACACCTCAAAATACTCAAACACCACACCAGCCTCACAGTCAAAATAGCAATGTTCATGCTTCTGAAACTGTTGTAAATCCGGTGCAACACAGTTCTTTAGTAAATCATGGTCAAAATTATGCGCACGTACAGTTTCAACCTTATTATCCTCAGCATACGCAAACGCAACATTATATTCCTGGAAGATATTTTTATGTTAATGGAAAATATGTATATCCTCCAATACCAGCACAACCACACTACGCTTCTCAAAGCCAAAATCAAAATGTAAATGCTCCGCAGCACAACAATAAGGTTCCAGTAAGCTATATTACTTATGGAAGTCCAAACAATGTGCCAAAACAAAAACTAACTCCTCCACCAAATGGCGTACCAATGAATTTCAATAAATTCATAGCACCTACTAGGCAAGAAATACAACAAATCACAAAACCTGTTCAACCTCCTCCAAAAGTACATGAAGAAATTGAAGACGAAGAAGAAAACTCATCTCTGGAGAAAGAAGATGAAAAGAACGAAGAGAACGAGGAAGAAGAAGACGATAAGTCTAATTATGAAGAAGGAAGTGATGAAAATGACGACCATTATGGAAAATACTTTGAAGATGAAGACGAAGACCGTGGACACTACAGAGAAGACCATGAAGAGGACGAGGACGACAGTGATAGGAAAGCTTCAAGAGTGGTAAGAATACATAAATCACCAAGCAAAAACAGAAAAAACAATTCTAAAAAGAAGAGTCACAATGATAAAAATAACTACGCTTGGAGTGAATCTTATAGCCACAGCAGTAAATATGAAAACGGCAAAAAGAAATCCGATAAGAACAAAGAAAGGAGTAAATATGATACCAATAAAAGAAAGAGTGGTAAAAGGAAGAACAAATCGAAAAAAGGAGGTGATAGGCTTGAGGGAAGATACAGCCATAATGTACCAGTAGTCCAAGAACATAATGTATTCAGGGAGAAATGGTACCTTTCAAAATCTAAAAATACTGAAAAGAAAGTTTGAATGCAGAAACATTAATGAAAGGTGTAAGCCATATTTATTTAACCTTTGGATACATGAAAAATGTAATAATTTTTTTTACAAATAATTTTGATCTCTTCGAAATCCATTTTAACTGTAGGAAAGGTGTCGATATTCTATGAGAGTGTTTTATGTTTTTGACAAATAATGTACCTATATTTTGTATTAATAAATAGGTTTATTGAATGATATTATTTATTATTATTAATTTATACTAATGGAAGAAAATTCAGAGATTCAAAGAGAGGGCCTTTTCTAATTTTAATTAAGATTTCTAAAATATACACATAAAAATTCAAGAAGTGTGACCATATCACAATGACACATCGGTTGATTCTATTGTTTAATGTAACTGTTCATTATGATGATGATTGGTGTAGAAAAATAAATTCAGTTAAAACCTTTATTCGAGAAAATAATCTAATAAGGATGAGTCAAACAATCTGTGCTTATTTGACTAATACAAGTCATAAGTAACTTATAGATGTACGATATGAGAAAAACTACATAGTTGAATATAAGAGATGATTGGTAAAATAATTATCCCCATGGTTGAAGTGCCACAAATTTTGGAGAACCTAAAAACGAGTATCCACCATACCGATCAGCATTTCCTGCTGCTGCTACTGCCGCTGAAGTTGCAGAAAGGGAACCGTCTTTTGAAGATGCCGCTTGTCTCAAAGCTTCATTTCCAGAATATTGAATAGCATTCAGTTTTCTAGCTGCATCGTCTAAAATATAAAATTCAATGAATACTTGCCTTTCTCATCACTTGAATAAAAATTCAAAGTAGTTATATGAATCATACCTGATTTCTGAATATTCGCAGCAGCCAAACTAGCAGATTTCTGAATGATAGCAGCAGCATTCGCTTCCTTAATTGCAGCAATTTTCTGATGCTCAGCAACTTCTCCTTTAGCCTGTGCCAATCGTTGCTGAGCCAAAATGAGTCCTGTTGCTGCCGCTTTGGCTTCTTGTTGTTGAACAGCAGCTGCAGCTTCTGTTTTTTGCAGCGCAAGAGCTGCTTGTGCTTGCTTCTGACTAGCGACGTGTTGTTGATGAAGCACTGCTTCTTTAGCTTCTTGTACTCTACGTTGAGACTCCATTACAAGGCTAGAGGCTTCCTTCGCAGCTTGAATAGCAGAAGCTATTTCACCAGGGGAAATACCAGGTCTAGCCTGCAATTTATGGAAAATTATGTTTTGAATACTTGTTTTTGTTATTCGTATACTTACCAAGTAAGGTTTAGCAAAGGCTATTGGAGGATGAGGCAAAACGGGAATGCTAGCTACCCCATTATATCCATCGCTTTCAAAGGAATTGAAACCACCTCCATAAAATCCTGTCTCCAACAGACCCCGTTTAACAACCGTGTCTGCTCCATAGACAACGTTGAACAAGAGAATGGTTGAAAGGACCTATACAAAAAAAAAATTGAATTCTACTAATATCTGATAATTTTTATGATATAAATGAGATAAAAAACACAAGGTTTAACTTTAATCTACACTTTATTTGAAAAAATTCGACGACGTTTCGCTGACACAGCAGCTTTATCAAGAATGAAAAACAGAATGAAGAGTATGGTATTATAAACAAATCGTAGAACAAGTTGGATGAATAACAGGAAAATCCACACCGAGCCATTGTACAGTTAGTATGAAAGGTAATAAAAACTAATTAAACAAGTTAAGTAGGGGTGAGTAATTCACATCTACCTATTCATTCAAAAGCTTGTCCGAATGTTTGTATCTATTTATTTCTAATGCTTCTAGGAGATCTAATTTTGAACTTTTTGATTTTATATGTAATATGTCAAAGTTTTTATTGAATGAATGGTTTTCTTTTATTAGGTGGTTTGAATAATTTGAATCAGATTTATTTTTATCGAAGCTACGTTTATGTTCAGATGTTCTTATGCCAAAACTCCTATAGGTCCTACCGATATAAATTTTATCACAAGAACCACAATTGAGTTTATAGATTCCTGATTTACTTGATTTTTCAACACGAGATTTATTATTTTTAATATGTTTACCTAAGTTATTAGAAGTTTTGAAAGTTATATTAAGATTTTGTTTGACGAGAAAGGATTTAATATTTGTACTTGCAGAACCGCAGAATGTTAAACTGTTGAATATTTTATAGTCTTTATGAATAGGATATACTTCATTTATTGCTTTCTGATACAGTTTTTACGAATGATTAGATCTATCATATCCGGATTATATGAATTATTAATGGCTATCTGTTTGATGATGTTTAACTCTTTATTATAATCTTCTACTGATAAAGGTAAATTGAGTAACCGATGTACTATGCTGTTTAAAGCTGCAACTTTGTGTTGAATTGGATGTAATGAGTAGTTATGTATAATTGTATCAGTATGTGTTGGTTTACGAAAGACCGAAAAACATGATTATTATTTTGTTTACTGATTTTAAGTCCAAAAATTAATGAAATCGTTTTGTTCAATTTCTATCGTGAATTTAATGTTCAAATGGATGGAATTAATGAAATTAAGAAATAAGTCTAATTGACGAGTAGTTCCAATGAAACATACTAAGATGTCGTCAACATATCTACACCAATAAAGAAATTTGGAAATGAGTGGATGTGTATGAATTTTCTGTTCAATATTATTCATAAAAATCTCTGCTAAAAGTGGACTCAAAGGATTTCCCATGATCAAACCATTTTCACTACTGTAATAGATGTTGTTGAAAGAAAAATAATTTTGTTCAATGCAAACGTCCAACAGATTCAATATTTCTGATTTAATTATGTGGTTAACATGATTCGAATTCAACATGTTTTCGATTAATATTTTGACATCACCTGGAGGAACACTTGGATATAAATTCTCAACATCAAACGAAATAAGTTTTGCGTTAGGTGGTAGGTTAACGTTTTTTATGTTATTTATCAATTCGAAAGAATTTTTATAGAAAATTTTGATTTGAATGAACAATAATTTTTAATGATATCTATAAGGTAGTGCGACAATTTCACGGCTGGGGCTGTAACGTAAGATACGACTGGTCTAACGGGGTTATTTACTTTATACAATTTAATGAGTGAATACAGTTGAGGTGGTTGAGGGTTTGGTAAAATTAATTTGTATTTACCTATTGCTTTAATTAAAGATTTTGAGTCATTTATTGCAATTTTAATATTTTCTGGAATTTAATAGTTGGATCTTTGTTTAAAATTGTATAGTTGCGGGACGAAATGAAATTTAGAGTTTTAAATAGGTAGTCATTTTTATTTAACTAAATGAAATTTTGATGAGAGTGCAAGACAAAAGATAAGAATTTTATGAAATCTTACTAATATAAATAAAAAAGTTTGAATGTTTGAAAACGCTTAAACCCACAGAACGGATTTCGATGCAATTCGGCACGTAGATATTTTACTATTTTGATAATTTCTATCTCAGGTTCCTGTGGTATAATTAACGAAAAAATTGGAAGACTCATATGTGTCTCATGAAACTCTATTTCCTGATAAAAAATCCTTTATCTTGATGTAGGTAAAGAATTATCTGTGGACCAAACTTCAACCGAATCCGTAGAGGCGTTTTTGCGGTATGTTCGGGTTCTCATCGTTATGGTACATTTGAAAGAAACTCTGTCTCTTATGCTTTCACGGCTTAACCGCTTAACGCATTTCAATAAACTTCAATATATATTGTGAACTTCAGGGACGGACATAGGTAACTTTTCATTCAAAATTCCAAACTAAAGCTGCTGAAATGATAGTTATAGTTTGCATGGGGTTGTGAGTGTGAGACATAAATATTTATTTGCAAAATCAACCCTAGAGATCAAGTTCGAGGCATAAAAAGATGTATTTAAGATCTTGATTACTAGAGAAAAAACTGGTGTTCAAGAATTGTTAGAAAAACCATCGTTAAAAACTGAAATATAGGTTAAAATGTTGAATGGAGCTTCCTTAGTTTTATATACTCTGCCAAGAAATTGAAGAACGAAATCGAGAATTCAAATTTATTTAGAAGGAGATTAGATATGTTGAAGAATTATTCTTGCTATAATCCACCAGCACTAAGAAATGCTTGAGAATAATAAAAATGAAAATGTTACTCGTAAAAATTGAAATTTATACCCTTGGCAAGAATTACTGCATGACACTATGATCCATTTCGTACCAAATTTCCGTCAGTTTGTTCCGAACCTCCAACGGTAGGTGGCTGGTTTTGCTGGCTTCTTAATTTTCTATTCAGAACGTCCCTAATAAGTTCGATGGGACTGAGGTCTTGACTACGTGCAGGCCACTCCTTTCAAGTGATTTCGTTATCTTGAAGCTAATTTCTAACGATATGAGCTTGGTGAGGTCTAGAGTTATCATGCATAAACGAAAAATTTCCACCCATGCTTGTCCTAAAAATGGTACAAAATATTCTTCTAAAATGTCTGTAGCGTACCTTTGAGCATTCGGTGCTCCAGTATTTACAATGACCAGATCAGTGACGGCGGAAATCTAACCTCCATCAAAACCATAAGTAGGTAGAAACTTGCATTGGGTTTATCTCTCATTTCGACGTCTGTCACTAGAGAACGTCGATCGCAATGAAAAACACCAAGTCTCGACTCATCTGTGAACAAAACTCTCTTCGAGCTTCTAACCAATCGACATATTCTGCAGTTAGCGCTGGGTCCCAAATCAAATTCCCTGAGACGTTGTATCGTTTCAGTGTTAATTTGCAATACACTGTTCTGTCGAAGCATTTGATGGTGCTTAGCAATAGCTAACACGGAAATTCTTAAACGGTCATGGATCGCCGTTGTTGCTCGAGGTTGTCCTAGCCCTGATTTCCTTTCATGTCTACCAGTCTCCCTGTACCTGCGGATCATTCTGGAAACAGTTGAATGGAAACCCCAAGTCTTTTGCATATTCTTGTAGAAGTCCAGCTTAGATCATCTAACACTACTGCTTCAGCACATTATGACGGAGCCACATGTCGTGATTCGCGTTGCATTATCACCGAAAATTGAAATTTTCGAGAAGATTAAATATTACTCGCAAAAATTGATAAACAACGTAGGTTTCATGCCGCAAGTGTTCAATAAGTTGAGTAAATAAAATCGAAGAACTAAAATTATTCTGCAACATGATAATGCAAGCTCACACACATCAGCGCATACCATGGAGTATTTGAACACCCAAAACATCGAATTAATGGACCATCCACCTTATAGTCCCGATTTGGTACCTAACGACTCCTTTTAGTTTGCGCACATCAAGAAAAAAGTGCGTGGGCGACGATTTTTAGCGGCAGAAGAGGTTGTTGAAGCCTTCTAAAACCATGTGTCGGAGGTATCTCATTCGGAGTGGCAAAGGTGTTTCGATAATTGGTTCAAGCGCAATTCAAATGTAAATTGATCTTCCTGGAGAATACTGAGAATACTTTGAAAAACAATGAAGCTATTTCATCCCCTAAGTTACTTGTTTTTTGTCAGACGCAAAATTTGTAAGGCAATCTACTAATGTGGTGATTTTGTGCAAAATCTCAATTTATTTCTCACGGAAGGAACATCTGCGCCAAGAAAAAACATCGAATTCAGTTGGCACATGTCCGGACATATACGAAAAATGCCGGCTCGTGGCGTAGAGGATAAGATGCTCGTCTCCTATGCAGAGTTATTTGGGTTCAATCCCCACAAAGTCGGTGTGATTTTTCGGATTCTGGGAATCGCTTAGGTGTCTTTTGGAGTACATCTGAAGTCGTCGGTCCTGTCTAACAGAGATGTGCTGGACATTAAAGATCCCTTCCCTCGACACGAGAGGGATTCGGCCAAATTCCCGGGTTAATGGGTTGAAAGAATTCCCCGGCGTGTCATAAGCCGAAAGGCAGAAATAGAATACGTTGAAGGATCAAAAAAAATATCCGGAAAATGAACATGTGTTAATAATCAATTGCCACATCTGAAACGTTGAAATTGTGAGATACTTATTTCGCGCAGTGTAGTTGGAGATATAAAAATATGTGTTTTAGATCTTTATAACCTTTATAACAAAGAATGAAATGTATTTTCATATTTTCATTGGAACCACTGCCAAGAGTGCGACATACAGTCACTAGTTTGTATTAACAATAAATTATACAACAATTCGAAATTACAATGATAATATTATTATAATATAATCCTATAAAGACACTGTATCTTGTATAATAAACCTGTAATCAGAATCCTATAGAGCGCTTCCTTAAAATCAGTATGTATGCAATCCAGCGAGAAATCATCCTCAATAGAGGAACTAGAAAAGATTGGTCCCTATTAACCTGCCATATACAGGGTGTTACATAATAATATGTTACAACTTGAGCGGGTAAATCTACGTGCAATTTTAAGAAAAAAAGTTCATATAAACATAGGTCCGCAAAAGCTTCGTTACGGAGCTACAGGATGTTGAAATTTTCGGAAACTTCTGCAGTTTTTGAGATCTTCGTTCAATTTAGAAACTTTTTCGACATCTATAATCTTTTCGTACCTCCAACCGTTCTCGAGCAAAAAATTATTAAACGATTACATGCATTCGCTGAATTGAAAGCACTTCTATTTAAAAAATGACTAGTAGGCTTTGATTTTTTCATTTATTTGTTTATTTTGACAGTTGCTGAAGTTGAACCAGTGTCTGCTCGAATTGTTTATTAAATTAACGATTAGTTTCAAGACTTTTGAAGTTATTGCTGTAAGAAAAAATGGCTAATTTTACTAACGCCGAATTGGCTGATATCCATTACATGTACGGTCTGGCTGACACAACAGAAGCTAGGCGATTGTATCGGATGCGCTTTCCAAATCGAGTAACACCAGACAGGAGAACATATTCAAATATCCACAGAAGGTTGAGGGAAACTGGTACTTTTACTGCAAATAATCATTTAAAAGGTGCAACTCAAACTGTACACTCCAGATATTGGGGAAGCAGTTTTGAAATGTATTTATTTGAATCCTCATGTGAGTACAAGAAAAATTGAAAATCAGTTGAATATTTCACATGTTCTAGTTTGGAGGATTCTCCACGACTTTTTATTGTACCCGTTTCATATTCAACGCGTCCAAACTCTACTTCCTTGAGATTTTCCTTCAAGACTGAATGTCTGCCGATGGTTCTCAGATAATATTGAGAAAATGCTCATTTTGATAGTGAAGTAATGTTCACAGACGAAGCTAATTTTTCGAGAACTGCTATCACAAATTCTCACAATAATCATTATTGGGCTGAGGAAAACTCCCATTTGATTGAAGAATCTCATCATCAAGAACAATTCTCACTAAATGTCTGGGTCGGAATAATTGGAAATTATCTGATTGGGCTTTTTTTTCTGCCTAACAGACTAAACGGTCCCGCTTATTGGCAATTTCTCGAGGAGTTACCTTTATTGCTCGAGGATGTGCCATTTTTGTTGAGAAACATAATGTGGTTCATGCAAATTTTAGTGGAGAAACTAGAGAATTCTTAAATAATACATTCAATAACCGATGGATAGGTTGGGGTGGGCTAGAATCATGGCCTCTTAGGTCCCCAGACTTAAATATCTTAGAATTTTTCTCATAGGAATATCTCAAAAGTTTAGTTTATACCACTCTAGTGAACGCTGTAGAAGAATTGAGAAATCGAATAATAACCTCTTAATAATAATAATAATAATAACCTCTTGTGACATGATAAGAAATACCCCAGGAATATTTCAAAGAGTTAGTGATAATATGCGAAGAAGGACAGAGGCCTGTATTCTTGCAGATGTAGGACACTTCCAGCAATTTATTTAGTTTTTAATTGTTCTTTTTTTTTACATGATATTGAATAAGTATAAGTTGAGTCTCAGAAGATGAGCTTTCAAAATAAAAGCAAATTTTGGGCATACCTATCGAGTATTTCTATTATTTTTTTTATTTAGCGAATAACATACAATTCAAATTCAAAAAGTTTTCGAAAACGGTTTGAGATACGAAAAAATTACAAGTGTCAAAAAGTTTCCAGATTGAACAAAGATGACGAAAATTGATTGTACGCTGACCAGTGGCGTACTGCAAAAAAATTTGAAAGGGCTAAAGGAGACATGGCCTCGGAAAAAAACACCTTGTGAATTTCAGTTAAAATCTAGGACGTGTAATGGGAGGCTGTAAAAAATAGCTTGCTGAATATCTCAAAAACTGCAGTAGTTTCAAAGAAAAAAACAAATTTTTTGCGGAAATTTCAACATCCTGTAGCTCCTTAACGAAACTTTTGTGGACCTATGTTTATATAAACTTTTTTTATATATACTATTATGAAACACCCTGTATAAATCCATGCTGCTCATCAATAATTGCAGATCGAACGTGGCATAACAGTGATTCAGATACAATTTTTTCACAGCGTTTGGGAACAAACTATTGATATATTAGTCGATATTTTAAATCTCAGATTTTGAACCAGACTTATGAATTGGGACTAAGTTTGAGAGTTTCCAAAAAATAGAAAATCGCCCCTTAGGTTCACACAGGTTGAAAATATCGTGCAGCTATTCAACAAGATTGTAACTGCATTCAAATATAAAACGCGAGAAAATCAGGTCCGGTCCACATGTATTTTTTGGAGTTCTAGTTAATATAGTTTCAAAAATTTCATCATACGATATATCAATAGTACTAAAATTATCAATAACAAATCCATCAGGTCGCTTTCACGAGAGGCTGAGTATTATATGGTAAACACGAAAAATGTATTATTAAGGAAAATATTTTAATAATCAAGTAGGTTGACGCTTCCGCCGGCCGCCTTTCGTAGTTGTGGAAAAACAGAACTGGGCTTGGACTTGTATAAAATATTCCTTGAATTAATTATACTGTTTCAAAATTCAATGCTCTACTTACCTGTTGGAAGTACATCTTGATACAAGCTTGGCTGGTTGAGTACTGATTCAATTCAAAAAGTACCCTCTATTTATATGGAAGACATTTATTCAAAAAATCAGATATCAACTAATATTATAGTTATTAAAAGACAAGTGACTAGTTATTTCCGTATATAGTTCGAAATAATTTAATTCCTCTTCAAGAGATAGGCGACCATCACGAACTTTACAATACTTTCAAACAAATTCCAACAGTTTGATATTTCAGAAAACACGAGTAACTTGTAACTAATCTGCCGTTTGGATTGTATAAGATGTCTTATATATCATCTGGACGTCATTTCATGAATTATAATTTACCAGCACAGTTGAATTTATATTCGAACGTATTTTTTAGATTGTGGAAATGTTTAAGTGCTTTCAACACAGTAGTATTTAGAGATGATCATTAATTAGAAGTCTATTTGATATCGAATACAGGGGATGTACTTTAAGTTTTGCATATGGAGTTGCAATAAAAGTGTAGATACCAACAACTTTTAAACATCTTCATTTTTCATATTCTTTGATTCAATATTTTTAATATTCTCATCCTTGAAATAATTTGCTTGAGTCAGTATTTATTAATATTTCGAGGTACCGTAAGGTCCCCTAACATTGAGTGAAATGAAAATTTAAAATGAATTGTTTCAGATTCAATTTGTTTGTTTGTTTGTTTTTCCTTTAACGTGCTCTATTTCTGCCTTTCGGCTAATGACACGCCGGGGAATTCTGTCACCTCACTAACCCGGGAATTTTGCCGAACCCCTCTCGTGTCGAGTGAAGGGATCTTTAATGTCCAACACATCTCTGTTAGACAGGACCGACAGCTTTACATCTCCTCCGAAAGATGGACACTCAAGCGATTTCCAGAATCCGAAAAATCGCACCACGTGGGGATTGAACCCAGGTAACTCTGCGTAGGAGACGAGCATCATATCCTCCGAACCGGCCAGATTCAATTTATTTGAGTGAAATTGTATGGTAATCATTTTAGAGGATCACCATCAATTTATTTATTTATTTATTATTTATTCATATAATTGTCATATGCACAATAAATGAATACAAACTGGAAAATCCCTTTTCAAACTAAGTTGAAACATAAATTTATGTGATTATTAATTTATAACAGGTAGTAATCTGATATGGGTCTTGAAACAAGGAAATGAAATACTGAACAATTCAAATTCAAGATTGACACCAAGATCATTGACGAAAGACACCGTGCGTTTTAGATATGTATTCGAGCCATAATTGTACCTGAAAAGTTTTGGACGGAATAAAGTGGTGTGTTGAGTGACTCTTAAGGGTAGATTGAAATCAATCAGTTTCAACAGATTCGGGCAACACACCAAACCATTCACTATCTTGAAAAAGAAACATAAATCGAAAATTTTTCTCCTCATTCGAAGAAGATTTAGGCCATATGTAAAACGCAGGGTATCGAGGTCAACACTTCGAGAATGGCACCTGAAGGATAAGTATCTCAAAAATTCACGCTGAACCTTCTCTAAACAATTTATATCACAAGAAAAAAAAGAAGACCAAATGCATGTTCCATATTCTAGGTTAGATCTTACTAACGAACAGTACAACAGTTTGAAGGTATCATCAGAAAATCCCACAGAATGTCGAACACATAACCCCAGCATCCGGTAAGGCTTAGATATTATTATTCTCATATGCTCCTTAAAATTCAACCGAACATTTTGGTGTTGGTAATATTCAGAATATCGGGTGATTCCATGTAAATTTGCATAACAGCCGTATTGGAACGTTAGAAGGTAATAGCTTGACACTTGTCAAAGTTCAGAGCACAACAGAGAATCAATTTGGCGTTGCAAGTCATGTACATCTGTAACATCTCTGATAACACGATATAATTTCATATTATCCGCGAATAATCCGAAACCCAAATCCCTGATGTCATTAATAAACAAATTGCAACAATTATTTATATCGTACGAAGATTCATACCTGTTATATTGATTTCTTATAAAGTTGATTATTCAGCGCCTAAAGGTGGTCAACCAGCAATTAGTATTACATTTCAGATAAAGGGAAAGGATCTTATCACTGCGCTGAAAATTCAGGAAATGCGAGACTTCAGTTGTTCAGTTCAGATTTCTCATGTCGTGCATGCACACAGAAAAGTCATATTGAATATTTCAATCAGTTCTAAAGTACTGGATTATTCTCTTTCAAGTTACATGCATTACAAAATTACAAGATCCACTTCCGGTATCTTTGGAAATGACCGATTAATGAAAGTGGGTCAGGCAGTTTTTGTTTCATTAAAATTAATGTACAATTGTAAGGTGAGCTTGTCCCTGATATATCTGTTTTTTATTCTATTACCTTATCTTTAACAATGAATAGGTTCTCTCGAAGTTTAAGAAAAACACCATTTAGCATTATAGGCTCCCCAATTTTCACCCCACTTCCTCCTAAACTTCACATTTGAAAACAATTATGACTCAACATTTTTAGTTATGTTAGGAATAAAATATGATTAAGTAAATATTTCTATTTTATATAACATACAGTTCCAAGAAATTTCATTCAATCGCTTATAATAATCTTGTAAGAATACATTCTAGACCAGGGGTGCTCAAATGCTCGATCGCGAGTGCTTTTTGAATAGATCTCGAGAAGACAAGAATTTTTAATAAGTGCGTAACTAAACTACAAAAAATTATTACGTAATAAAATAAATCTCTGCTAGCGACAAAAGGCGGTTTTATCAAAAGAACGCGCGGTACTTGTCAAAGATAATCCGCGTTTTCATTATTGCCGCTTTTTTAGAAATTTAGGGCGGCGCGTTTGACAGGAACATTCGAGACTTTCGTTCACGTCGATATAAATGTTGGGCCTGCAGGAATTGGAGTCATTCTGAATTGTAAATTGAAGGCTACGTCGATATAAAGTTTTTTATTAAATATTACAAAATGAGTGCAGCGAAGAAATCTAAAACGTATCATTTCAATAACGATTGGGTGGAAGAATTTTTTTTTGTATGGGGAAGGATAAGTGCATTTGTCTTATTTGTCGTGCGTCAGTTGCAATACCGAAGCGTGGTTACTTAGAGAGGCATCATAAAACGGTTCATAAAAACTATGAAAAGGATTTTCCGCCACAGAGTGAATTAAGAAACGTGATTTGATTTATTTAAATGTAAAATATCTCATATATTGGCTAAACACAAGAAACCATTCGAAGATGGATTGGTTGTGAAGGAAGCATTTATTAAAGCGGGTGAGACTTTATTTGGAGATTTCAAAAATAAAACAGAAATCGTGTCTGCTATTAGAGAACTTCAGTTATCTTGTCCGACAGTCACAAGGCGTATTGAAGCAGATAAACTAAAACATGATATCATGAAATGTACATACTTTTCTTTACAGTTCGACGAATCCACCGATATGATAGACACTGCCCAGCTGTGTATTTTTATTCGGATGGTATTCAATGACATGTTGACTAAAGAAGAATATTTGACAATCATTTTTCTGAAGGGGAAGACCCGTGGCCAGGATATATATGACGTTTTCTTCAATTTTGTAAAAAACTACAAGCTACCAATATATAAATAAGTGTGCATTAAAACCGATGGAGCACCAGCAATGACTGGGAACAAAAACGGTTTTGTGGCATTGTGTCGAGCTAATGAAGATTTCCCCCTTCATTTTTTCATTCCATTGCATTATATATGAACAACCGTTTTGTGTTCAAAAGTTTTAAACACGGAGGAAATTATGGGCATTGCAACAAAAATTGTGTATTCCATCCGTGCACATAGCTTGCAACGGCGGCTCTTTAAGTTGCAGTTGGAAGATAGGGAGTCAGCTGAATACACTGATTTAGTTCTTTATACGGACGTAAGGTGGTTGAGTCGCGGAAAATTCCTAGAAAGGTTTCAAGAATTATTGCCCGAAATAACAGCTTTTCTAGACGAAAGAGGTGATGACACTCTGATGTTGAAAAACGAAAATTGGCTGACTGATTTGGAGTTTTTGACTTTCATCAAATACACTTAAAAACCATTAACTTGGAGCTTCAAGGTAAAGGAAAAACTATTATTGAGATGATTAGCGCAGCAAACGAATTTAAAAGTAAATTGCAACTTATGATAGATCAACTGTAAAAGAAAGGATCTGAAACATTTTCCGTCTTTGAAAGCAAGGATTCCTCAGTTGAATATATGAAAATAAATAATAGCGAGAACTCACTTGCGGACCTAATATGTCACAACTTGAGGAGGTAAATCTACGTGCAATTTTAAGAAAAAAAGTTTATATAAACATAGGTCCGCAAAAGCTTCGTTACGGGGATACAGGGTTTTGAAATTTCCGGAAAAAATTGGTTTCTTCTTCAAAACTTCTGCAGTTTTAGGGATATTCAGCCCAAATTTGGAATGCAAGCTATTTTTTACATCCTCAATCATCACACGTCTTAGATTTCAATTGAAATTCACAAGACTGTAAAAAATAGCTTGCATTCCAAATTTGGGAGTCAGCTGAACACAATGATTTGATTCTTCACACGGACGTCAGGTGGTTGAGTCGCGGAAAATTCCTAGAAAGAATTATTTTTCGAAATAATAGTTTTTCTAGAGGAAAGAGGTGATGACACTCAGATGTTGAAAAACGAAAAATGGCTGACTGATTTGACATTTTTGACTGACATCACAATGCACCTAGACACCATCAACTTGGAGCTTCAAGGTAAAGGATAACTATTATTGAGATGATTAGCGCAGTGAACGCATTCGAAAGTAAATAGACAGATCGACTAAATAGAAAGGATCTGAAACATTTTTCGTCTTTAAAAGTAAGGATTCCTCAGTTGAATTATGATACGTATGAGGCTGAATTATCAAATATTTTGGGACAATTTGAAATGCCTTTTTATGATTGCAGTGAATTGGCAAATACAGCATCATTTATGAGTTATCCTTTTTCATGTAAAAACATTGAGGAATTAGCTACTGAAATAGCATGTCAGTTTAATATGAACTCATGTTCTGTTGAAAATGAGTTGGTGCAGATTATATCAGATATACATCTCAAAGCTATAGCATGTGATACAAATTTCTGGTGTTTTATATCTGAAGATAAATATCCGAATCAAAGCCAAATCGCCTTTCAACTGACGGCAATGTTTGGTTCAACTTACTTGTGCGAGTCTGCATTTTCTGAAATGACTAACTGTCATATTTTTATTCACTTGAAAATGAAAATTGTGGAAAAGTGACAAAAGTGTCTCATTTCGTTTTAATTTAATAGACTAACTGACGATCATATGTCATCATGCTTGCGATTAGCACTCAATGGTTACGTACCATCTAATGAAAACTATGCTGAGGACATGCAGTGCCATATGTATGTTCATTCATGTATATATGCTACGGTATACCCTACCTAGGTAGGTAGGAAGGTAGATAGGGTGTATCGTGTATGTACGACAACCCTGCATCACACATACTTGCAGCCTCTCACAGTCGATCGTAAGTAGTCTAAAAATATTGAGGTAGATCTCCAGCAGTTCAAGTTTGAGCACCCCTGTTTTAAGACGCACTTCAGTTTTTGTTTCATTGAATCGTTTCAACGATTATAGGAGCTACAGCTTGGGGCGGTGTTCACGTAGCACCGCATAAAACTTGTTTTCATTCTATCACCTAATATTTGAAATTTAATTGGTCCCTTCAACGCTTGCGTAAAACATCATTTAGCATCATAGGCTCCCCCATTATTACCTCTCTTTCCCCTGAACATACTTCTTAGAGCAACTTTCCTTAGCCCGTTAAAAACAATTGTAACTAAATATTGTACAGTTATGTTAGGAATAAAATGAATTTAAGAAAATATTTTTATTAAATATAAATTACAGTTTCAAAAAATTTCATTCAATCACTTATAACAATCACAGGTAAGAGATCTTGGAATATAAAATCAAAATCTTCAATAAACGGAGGAACATTATTATATCTAGCGAAAAATTCCAAAGTATACCCACTTATCATAATACCTGGTCCAAAAGAGAGCGACATCCAAAACAAAATATTTAAAATACTATTCTTAGGAGCTCTCAAATGGGTAAACTGTATACTTAAAATGAAAAACAGAAAAAATAGAACTGGAAAGAGGAAACCAAACATATGCATAAGTATCCATTCATGAACTATAGCTGAAATGAAAAACGTGGTAACTTTTGCAATATTCTTATTCTTTGGGAATAAAATCTCATAGCAGTCTTTGTAGATGTAAGTATACAACCAGTCGTGGACTACTACGTTCCATGTTCTATACCAAGTAGTGAAGTCTGTAGAAGTCCACCAATCCTTATAGAACATTCTGTCCCCAAATTGCAAAATTTCGGCGAAGAAATTCTGCACTAGGTGGAGAACTAGATAGAAAGTAGACAAAAGGTATAAAACACCAGGAAATGAAGTTTCCAGAAACATTAGAAATACTTGGGCGTAGGTGAACTTCTCGATACCAAAGTCTTTATATTGTGGAATAAGAAATCTTTCCATAACGAAGGAGTAGAAGATCAAAACAGCTAAAATTTCCAAGCCGTGGGTGGCTACAACTCTCCATCTAACCTTCGATGTCCTGAAAAACATCAATTTCGTTAAAAATTGAACACAAGTGGCAGTTACTTGATGCAAATCCATTTTAAATGGTAAATAAAAAATAATTTGATTTACATTTATTTACTTTATTTGTAACGCGTTTAGATGACAGCGCCTTCATCGGCCAAATTGTCGTTTCGCTGACACAGCAGCTTTATCAAGAATGACAAACGGAATGAAGAGTATGGTATTATAAACAAATCGTAGAACAAGTTGGATGAATAATAGGAAAATTCACACCGAGCCATTGTACAGTTAGTATGAAAGGTAATAAAAACTAATTAAACAAGTTGAGTAGGGGTGAATAATTCACATCTACCTGCTCATTCAAAAGCTTGTCCGAATGTTTGTATATTCTTGATAAAG
This sequence comes from Cryptolaemus montrouzieri, assembly GCA_013387265.2. Taxonomy (NCBI): domain Eukaryota; kingdom Metazoa; phylum Arthropoda; class Insecta; order Coleoptera; family Coccinellidae; genus Cryptolaemus; species Cryptolaemus montrouzieri. The sequence goes on along the minus strand of JABFTP020000021.1, from coordinate 24,515,825 downwards.
CTGCTGTGTCAGCGAAACGACGTCGAATTTCTTCAAATAAAGTGTAGATTAAAGTTAAACCTTGTGTTTTTTATCTCATTTATATCATGGATCTACATCAAGTAACGGCCTCCACAATTCAAATATTCAAAAGATTGAACTATGATAGAACGAGTAATATGACAGTAAAAAACACTGTACACTACTACACCAAAACTTTATTTCGAAAACTCGACGCGCGTTTCGCCAACTAAGTTCGTATCATCAGGAGATGATAGTACACGAAATCTATATGACTTTGACTTTAACATATTCTTTATTTAAGTACCAGTTTTACAGTTTTCAACTTTACATCTCTTATTGGTTTCAAAGGGAAAATAGTACAATTTTTAGCTTCTAAGCCGTGATCTGAGGGATCTGAATGTTACTTAAAATAATTAAATTAAGTACAATTCATTTTCTCGTCCTAGAGACGACGGTCTTAACATATTTATTTTATAAGATTGTTATAGCTAATCTGAGTCTTCTCGAAGCGCCATTCTGAGCCTCTTGTATTTTCTCGGTTCGTCTTCCTCGTAGTCTCATAGGGTGTTTAACCAATGGATTTTGGTGTTCATCAATTGTTAGGAATGCTTTCACCGCTGTCTCTCTGATGAACTTCATCACACTCGGGATCTGCAGATCTCGATGTATCAGAGAGTTTCGCAAGTAGCAAGGGGCGTCCACGGTCATCCTCAATGCTTTGTTCCGCACGACTAGGAGCTTCCGGATATGACATGCATTCCATGGCAGAAATCAAGTTCAGAGTCCGCACTGTGAGACGGGCTCTCGAGCAGCTGAACTGCAAGAAGACAGTTGGTCTAGACGAAATACCGCCAACCGTCCTGTGAAAGTGTGCTCCCGAACTGGCACCCATTCTTAACCGCCTCTTTCAGATTTCTTATGAAAACCAGACATTTCCGAGCAGCGAGAATTCAACCGATCCCAAAGAAAGGAAAGAAGTCCTTACACCTAAACTACCGCCCTGTTGCACTTCTTCCCATTATGTCCAAAGTGATGGAGAGAGTCATGAATGATGAACTCGTCAAATATCTTGAGTTGTAGGGAATTATTAACGACAGTCAGTATGGTTTTCGCAGGCAAAGATCGACAGGAGATCTGCTCGCCTACGTCACTCATGTTTGTACATCAACGATGAAAAAACAAAGGGAATCTAGAGCAATAGCCTTCGACATCTCTAAAGTCTTCGATAGGGTTTGGCATGCAGCCTTGTTGAATAAACTTGCTGCATATGGGCTTCCTGAAAATTGTGGGGTTGGATAAGTAGCTTTCTTTCAAATAGATCAATACAAGTTGTGGGCGACGGTATAACATCTTATTGTTTCCAGTTGCAAGCAGTTCTGTCATCTTGAGAGAACAAGATCTTCGGTTTTGCAGACGATTGTACCCTGGTTTCGTCTTTCAGCAGTTAGCGGCCGATTACAGCTGCTGAATCTCATCGTTAGAGATGTCAACAAATTAATAAATTAAACTCTGACTTACATGGGATTAGCTGAACCTGGTGAGCTTCAACGGAAGCAAGACGCAAGCAACTACGTGTTCTAGAAAGGTCTCCGCTGGAGAACCTCCTCTAATAATGCAAGACCAACAAATTGCATCCAAAGATTCGATTCACCTTCTAAGAATAACGGTCAATTCCAAGTTTTGCTGGCATGAACATGTATCAGCAGTAGCTGAGTCGGTATCAGCTAAACTTAGTTTTCTTTTCAGAGCCAAGCTATACTTCACGTGATCACAGCTGTTGCTTCTATATAAAGCGCAGATTCGACCTGTTTCGGAATATAGTTCCCATGTATGGGGATCTGCGCCGAAACATTCTTGCAGATGTAGGATAGTGTGCAAAAACGGGCTGTGCGCCTCATCTACCACCCGGAGGTTACCCGCGATCTCCAACCGCTGACAAGTTGCTGTTCTTTCTCTGTTTTACAGATACTTCCACGGAAGATGCTCCAAGGAGCTAAAGACCTTGTTCCGGGAAAACTTATGTTTTGCCGCAACACTAGGCTGGCAAGGAGTTCTCATCATATGGCGGTACATTTAACGGCTCCACGAACCTATCTCTATAAGAATTCCTTCGTTTATAGAGCCGGTGAGCTGTGGGACTCGCTTCCGTCCAACATCTTCCCAACATCCTACAATTTGGCTCCCTTCAAGAAGCGAGTAAACAGACACCTCAAATCTTCCCAGGCGCCTATTCATGTGGTGCAACAGGTTCGCCTATTCCTGAGAAGCGTGCATAAAAAAATCTACTGTAATAAACCGGTGCACTCCTCTTGCCGATACCTTTCTCATGTGCAAATGTTCATTCAAGATGTTAAAATTCGAACATATGAGATACTTACAGTTTTTGCTATCATATGAACTTCACTCGGTCAGCCTCTTACCCAATATGTTGGACTTTCGAGATCATTTCTGGTAGCATTGCGGCGTCCTGGACTGGGGGCATCTCATATGCTGGTTCCGCCATAAGGAAACTCAGTGAATCACTAATAAATCAGCTTGAATAAAGGAAAAAAATCACCATAGAAATAATCGAGAGATCTTCTTCCGTTATGATTTTATAGTAGTAACATTTTTTGTACTCGATATTCACTTCTTTCCATTTTAAAACTGAAGAAGCAACTTGTGCGGTTTCATTGTCAAATCAATATTAATTAACTGATATTTCACGTTTTCACGCCTGAGTGATAATAAGTAAATTCCAAATTGATAGACGAATTTTAATGACAATTTCTTGATTCAATGGAATTTCTCCAAAATGGTGATTTTCCACTTGAAATTAAATATATTTTGCAAAAATAGAGATAAACGCATGAAACAAGGAGTGCGTTACTGTAGGAAGATGTGTCTTGACAGACCATGATATTGTACGTTTCAACTTGGACCACGAAATTCCACAGGGTGTTACGAATTTTTGACAAAAAAACACTTTTAGTTTTGCCCCCGTATAAAATTCTCTTCAAATTTTTTTTGTTTTCGCTTATAATTTCTACAAAGCAGAAGAGTTGATCTATAACTTGCCGAAAAAATCATCTAAATCGGTTGAGAATAAGGAAAAATATCGGACTTCGAATTTGGTTAAATTTTCGAGTGTTCCGCTAATTTTGCCTCCGAGTGTAGTTTATCACCTTGTCATTAATTTTCACCTAATTCAAGAATTGGCATTCGTATAAATGAAATTTTATGGAAATCAAACTGAATGAATGATAGATGTTAATGTGAAAAAATTAATACTCACCTGGGGTATTCATCCCTATATACTAGTGTAGGTACTAGGATGAAATACACATAATGTCGAAAGGTTGGCAGAATAAGTTTCTCATCTGACTTTTCCTTATACTTAAATACTTTAGGAATATTACTTCTCACAAAAGCATGAACTTTCATCAACATTCTCGTCTGCAAAACATTTTATATTGTTGAAGAATTCAGATAATTATTAAATTTTTAAGGGGTTCAAATGGGTGAATGCCCAAAGGAGAATTAAATTTCCTTAATACTTTGACATTATTATTTCCTTAAAATTTCTAATTTTCAATTAATTATACAGGAAGTTACATAATAGAATGTCACAACTTCAGCGAGTGAATCTATGTGCAATTTCAAGAAAAAAAGTTCCTATAAACATAGGTCGGCAAAAGCTTCTTTACGAAGCTACAGTGTTGAAATTTCCGGAAAAAATTGGTTTTTCTTCAAACTCCTGCAATTTTTGAGATATTGATCCCAAATTTGGAATGCAAGCTATTTTTTAGAGCCTCCATGATTACACGTCCTAAATTTCAACTAGAATCTACAACGTGTTTTCTTATTTTGCAGTACGCACTGATCAGCGTACAATCAATTTTCGTCAACTTCGTTCAATTTAGAAAGTTTTTTGACACTTATTTTATCTTATCTCTAACAGTTCTCGTGCAAAAAATTATCAAACGATTGTATGCATTTTTTTTTCATTTATTTAATTATTTTGTTGTTGAAGTTGAACCAGTGTCTGCTCGAATTGTTTATTAAATTAACGATTAGATTTAAGACTTTTGTTATTGCTGTAAGAAAAAATGGATAATTTTACTAACGCCGAATTGGCTGATATCCATTATGTTACATGTACGGTCTGGCTGATGGAAATACAACAAAAGCTAGGCACTATATCAGGTGCGCTTTTCAAATCGAGTAACACCAGACAGGCGAACATTCTCAAATATCCACAGAAGGTTGAGGGAAACTGGTACTTTTACTGCAAATAATCATTTAAAGGGTGCAACTCAAACTATGAGAACTCCAGATATTGAGGAATCAGTTTTGAATTGTATTGATTTGAATTCTCGTGTGAGTACAAGAAAAATTGGGAATCAGTTGAATTTTCTACATGTTCTAGTTTGTAGGATTATCCACGACTATTTATTGTACCCGTTTCATATTCAATGCGTCCAAACTCTACTTCCTCGAGATTTTCCTTCGAGACTGAATTTCTGCCGATGGTTCTTAGATAAAATTAGAGAAAATGCTCAGTTTGATAGTGAAATAATGTTCACAGACGAAGCTAACTTTTCGAGAACTGCTATCACAAATTTTCACATGTTTATTGGGCTGAGGAAAACCCCCATTTGATTGAAGAATCTCATCATCAAGAGCAATTCTCACTAAATGTCTGGGTCAGAATAATTAGAAATTATTTGATTAGGCCAGTTTTATTGCCTAACAGACTAAACGGTCCCGCTTATCGGCAATTTCTTCCCGATAAGGATGTGCCACTTTAGGTGAGAAACATAATGTGGTTCATGCATGACGGGGCACCAGCAAATTTTACTGGAGAAGCTAGGAAATTCTTGAATAATACATTCAACGACCGATGGATAGGTTAGAGCCAGAACCATGGCCTCCTATGTCCCCAGACTTAAATAGTTTAGACTTTTTCTTATCGGAATATCTCAAAAGTTTAGTTTATACCACTCTAGTGAACACCGTAGAAGAATTGAGAAATCGAATAATAACCTCTTTTGACACGATAAGAAATACCCCAGGAATATTTCAAAGATTGCGTGATAATAATAATGATAATATGAATTTCGCCAAACCAGAAGATGTATAGGAAAGAGAATTGAAGAACATGAAAGATCTATTATTGCTTCATATTCTTCTTTAGTATTGTGCTTCTTTTGATAATGGGCTGATAAACCGAAACAAATGTCCAGTATCTTAATATATTTTTGTGAAACGTTTGACAAGTTTTTGAACTAATCATTCAATACAATTATTCTTTAATATTCATATTTTTATTACCTGTTCTATTAAGATTATAGCTGCTGATGCTGGTGATAACTGATATGTTTGTACTATATAAGCTGCCAATTTGAATGAAAATATATAATATCCTAAAAGTATTGCAACACCTGTGTAATCCCATATTTTTCTCACATTACCTAAAACAAATTTCATTCAGAATAACAGTGAAGATGTGGTCGACAAAATTTCATGAAATCTCAGTAACATATTTGAAGATTAGTCACAACATGGTAAAGTCTAAAAATACGTGTTTGGTATCAGAATTTTCGTAGTTTCTAACCGAAGCAATAGTACATTATTCAAGGATGGCCATTACTCGTGACAATAATATAGGTTTTCGCAATTGTTTGTTTGCTTGTTTGTTTTTCCTTTATTGTGCTCTATTTCTGCCTTTCGGCTAATGACACGCCAGGGAATTCTGTCACCTCACTAACCCGTGAATTTTGCCGAACCCCTCTCGTGTCGAGGGAAGGGATCTTTAATGTCCAACACATCTCTGTTAGACAGGACCGAAAGCTTTACATCCTCCCAAAAGATGGACTCTCAAGCGATGCTCAGAATCCGAAAAATCGCACCGCCTTTGTCGGGATTGATCCCGGATAACTCTGCGCAGGAGACGAGCATCATATCCTCTACGCCACCGAACCGAAACTGAGCGAGAAATATACCTTACACGTGAGTTGAATACTGTACTTTATCTGCAACGCATAAAAATGGAGATTTTCATTTTGAAGAACATATAACTCTCTAATTAATTTTTGTTAACATTAAAGTTGATGGTAACATTGCAGTCATTGGTGGTGTTTTGAGGAATTTCATTATTAAATCTGAATCATTGCTCTCGTTGACGAAGACTATGAAGAGTGGATCGGAGAACCAGCTCCTTCAGGGAGGGATATTTGACATTCTGCAGAAGGTTGAACATTGTTCCTTGCACGAAAGCCGTCAATTTCATTATTGCCCACAGTATAATCGTATCTTATATTTATGCCAGTGCTTCTGTTTCCGACCTAACAAAGATACCAGACATTTTTTCTAGATATTTCTCTTATTATCAAGATAACTTCTTTGTAACTCCACCCACTTTTCCCAATGATGTTCTTATCTCTGTTAGCCGTCCAAATAGTATTCGGTATTTTTCTCTGCAGAATAGTTGTGTACAAAGGTGATTGACTATACATTTGAGGAGACTCTCTGTTCTTCGAGCACAATTTTTAGGTGAGGGAATAAAAATAAGTCGCTTGGGGCTAGATCTGGTGATTGAGATGGATGGTCAAGCAGTTCAAACCATGATTTGTGGATTTTTGCGATGGTAACTGAGGTGCGACACGGTGCGTTGTCTTGGTGAAACAGAATTTCTTTTTTCTTTAAATGTGGCCATTTTTCCGCAAGCTCTGCTTTTAGCCTTCAGTAATGATGCGTAGTATGCTCCTGTGATGGTTTTCCTTTTGAACATTGTACATAGGCTCGAAAGGAAGATCTTTTCGCATTAGATATAAAGAACATCACTCTTCATTTCGTAGAAACAAAAGTGTCTTCACCATCGCACAGCATTGCATAGATAACAACCACCGTTTCCCTAGTATAGATAATCTTAACATTATTCATCGTGTCCCGAGAAGCAATAAACTCAATTACATAGAATCTCTGGAAATTTTTGAAGTTAAACACAATAGAAACAATCTTACCCTTCTTAACGACAACACAGACCTATGTTATTTATGTATCAGTCAGACTCTCGTTGAGTACACATCTTCGTTCAAGATGTTCGACGGTACCAAGCAAAAGTCAAACAATAATGCTGCGAAACAAAGATCGTGTCCAATATGCAACAGAAATGCATTAACGAATACAATCGAATGTTCATTTGTGATAATATTTTTCATCGAAGCTGCTGCGAGAAGCGTGAAATCGCGATTCCTAGTGATAGTGCAGTTTTCGTTTGTTGAAGTAATATGGGTCAACTCGATCATACTGTTAACGTTGTAAGCCTTCTACAGCTGCGAGTGGAATTTCTCACTAACACCCTAGTTGACAGAAATAATATCATTAATGATAAGTGCAAGATTATTTCTGACAAAGAAGAAATATTTCGACTTTTGAATATACGAATCGAGTCATTACAAATTGATACGAATAAATCAATCTCAACTAAAACGATCACAAAAAAAGAAACACCTGTTGTGAACCTCAGTGTTAACAATGTTGTGCCTCCTAAGATATCTCTCTCAATCAACTCGAGATGGCGTTACTTCCAACCAAGGTGACACTGTCAATAAGGTATCGGATTCACTCGACTCTGTGACTGACGACAATATCACAGAATGGAATACTGTCAGCCGTAGGGGTAGGAAGAATTCAACTAATAACAAAAATGGTTCGAAGAAGGTTGCCCATGGTAATCAGAATACAGTTGAATCTACTCCTATTCAACAATATAACCGCAACTCGCATACATAATAACAAACCTTATTAATGTTATTTAACTCATTTCCTATATTGTTAATTTCTGTTTAATTTTTGTTCACGTGTAAATGGCCATTGCGATGTCGAGACACGCTTATTAAATAAAAAAAAAATTAACATTATTTGAAATAAATATATAGAAAATTTGGGGAGACCAGAATCCGAATTTATTCTCCTTGAAATTTCTGACTGCTCTTGACTGCGATATGCCAGTTTCATTTTCCATTTTATGGCTTGAAATTTCAGGTTGGGCTGCAACTACGCCTAAAAGGTCCTGTCTTTAATTTCGTATGTTTTGCTCCGTTGTGCTTTGAAAGAACCTCCAGCAAATAAATTGTCTTTCAGTCTTCTGCAAATAGACTTATGCTGTTGACTCCTCTTAGAGAATCTATTGAAATAAGATTCTTCCCCAGCATCCAAATCATACTCATTCTGTATATAACCTTCCATCATCTCATATTTTTCGTAATTGGAATTAAAGAGCCATAACGATTTAGTAGACTTTCTCGAAGCAGATAGAGGAGAACTGTATGAATGATTGTTTTCATATAATCAATGTTATTTCATTGTATCTTGTCATTGTTTCAAACACAGAATTGAATTAATTCACATAAATAAGATTGCTATAATAATAATTATGTACAAGAAAGGAGACCCCACAAATCTCTCGAACTATAGACCTATAAGCCTTCTATCGCACTTATACAAACTCTTCACCAAAATAATAACAAAGCGCCTCACAAACAAACTGGACACCTACCAACCTCGAGAGCAGGCCGGATTTCGGGCAACATTTGGTGTTAATGATCATCTCCAAACTCTCAAGACTTTGATTGAAAAGAGCATAGAATACAACTTGCCTCTGGTTCTCATATTCGTGGATTACGAGAAAGCCTTCGATACCGTGATACAGGCGATTATGCTTAAAGCGTTGGCTGACTGTAGAATAGATCATAGATACACTGCCATCATTAAATATATATATATATATATATATATATGAGCATGCCACTTCACAAGTGTGCCTTCACAATTCTACAGAAAAATTCAGGATCAGACGTGGAGTAAGACTGGGTGATACTATTTCCCCGAAGTTGTTCACAAACCTATTGCAATATATGTTCAAGCAATTGGAATGGGATCAGAGGGGAGTAAATGTGGATGGTGAGCGATTAACTCATCTTCGTTTCGCCGACGACATCGTCATTATAGCAAACAGATTAGATGATGCAAATGAGATGCTCTTGCAGTTGTCTAAGGAATCCAGTAAAATCGGATTGAAGATAAATATGTCGAAAACTAAGATGATGACCAACTTAGTACCAAGCCAACCAGTTTCCATCGATGGTGAAATTGTTGAACAAGTAACGTCATACAAATATCTGGGGCATGAGATAACTATAGGCAGGGACAACCAAACGACAGAAATAGGAAGGCGAATAAGGCTGACATGGGCTGCATTTGGAAAACTGAGAGATCTGTTCAAATCAGAGATACCGATTTGTTTGAAACGTAAAGTATACAATCAATGCGTTTTACCAGTTTTGACGTACGGTGCAGAAACCCTGACCCTAACAAAGAAATCAGCTAATGAAATATGTGTTGCTCAGCGTAAGATGGAGAGAGCTATGTTAGTCATAACACTACGGGACAGAATTCCCAACCATATCATACGCCAACGAACTAGAGTCCAGGATGCTCTCGAGAGAGTTGCTAATTTTGAGTGGAACTGGGCCGGCCATCTACCAAGAACCACGGACGGTAGATGGACAAAGCGTCTTTTGGAGTGGCGTCCCAGAGATGAAGCCCACAGAAGTAGAGGACGTCCACCAGCTCGTTGGAAAGACGATATCAAGCGAGTGTGTACGAACTGGATAAATCCGGCCCAAAATCGCGAGGAATGGAGATCGTTGAGGAAGACCTATGTTCAGCAGTGGACTAGGATGGTTGACAGATGATGATGATGAAGATTGAGTAGTTGAAATATTGTCATAAAAGATGGAAAACCTTTGTTCTATGGGATTAACTCTATAGTTTTTAACATAGAAATGAATAAATGGGATCTTTGACGCACATAGTCAAACTTCTTCTACCAAAGAATTGTGAATATTAGCTATATTTCGAGTAGATAGATATGAATTTTCGATTTCTTAACGAAAGACGCTGACGTAGAAGGTTATTAATGAGGCGTGAGATAAATATTTGTAAAGAAAATGATGTCATACTTACTTTTCGGTATATTTAATTTGCAGCGTACTTGAGACCAAATCTCGAAAAAAAAATAGATACTACATGTAAGGCAGAAATGAAGAACCCAACCAGCTAATGCTATGGGTAATTTTCCAAATCCTGACTGTATAAGACGAAATCCTGATACGATTCTATAAAATTACAAAGATATCAATCAAAAGGCCTCAGAGAAAAATAATAAATGAAAAGTTTATTTTTTGGGGTTAATCTAGATTTGTGTGTTAACATGAATCATCAGCGTTGCATACTGTCCAAGTGAAATACCTATTGACTCTTTTAATTAGTTTGCAGATTTTCTTGATTTGGACAACTGTTTAAGTAATAGCAAATCTGATACAAATACTTACTCGCGTTTTTCTACATAATCCCTTGCAATCGTTGTGACAACCAAACCCAGGAAAAGGGAAGCAGAAATGTGATGAATCGTTTTCAAATGTTGATTCTCAAAAAGTACAGTAATTAGGGACTCTCTTTGTACGAAATGTTTTTCTGGTAATCCATGAGATTCATTTTTTCTGAAACAAAATGTTGAAAAATATTGGTTGAATACAAAAGGAAAAGATCATTTTCAATCTTAATCTGAAACAACTTCTTTGGGTACTCGTATTACAGTAATAATACACTGTGGCAAGAAATTATTGCACAATTTCAATATTTCGATTTTTCTGTTAGGCAACTAATTATCAACACATGTTTTTTCAGATATTTTGTGAGTAACGTTTGTTTTTCTTGAACATTTGGTTTTCAGTAATAATGCAACGCGAATCACGAAATTTGATTCCGACAGAATGTGATGAAGCAGTGGTGTTGATGGTCTCTTACGAGAATAGGCCAATAGCTTGGGGTTTCCCATTCAACTGTTTCCAGAATGAACTGCAGGCGCAAGCAGATTGGAAGCCATGAAAAGAGATCGCGACAAGGACGACCTGGAGCAACAACAGTGATCCATGAACATTATTTAAGAATTTTTTCGTTATGATAACAGTTCGCTACTATTAGGCTTATAGCATTAGGAACTATCTTCAAGTGCAGGAAATGACTTCAATTGAGTGGCTTGCACGAAGTCCAGATTTCAATCCTATCGAGCGTGTCTGGGACATTCTCAATTGAAAATAGAAAGTCAGAAATCGTGAATGAGGTTCGGAACAAACTGATCGAAATTTGGAACAAAATGGATCAGAATAGCTCAATTAGCTCAGAAATGCGAATTATGAAGCTGTTAATGCTCCATTATCGCTGGTGAATTGGAAGTTTCTGCTTAATAACAACTCTAAGGGAATTGATGAAAATTTGAGTATTTTTTATGAGAAAATCAATGATATAACCAGTTCTGTTGTTCCTAAGAAAAGAGTCATTAAGTCTTTTCCTTAATTTTTGACGAAAGGTACTATTGCTATAATAAGAGAAAAGCAAAAATTCCATAAAAAATGGAAAATCAGTAAAAATGCCAATGATCTCAATATATTCAAACAGCTTCGTGCTCATTCGAAGGGACTTATTGAACTTGCTTTGAATAAATTCACCTCTAACATTGAGCGGGAACTGGTAACGAACAGCAAATCAATTTGGAAATATGTGTCTCTGGGACGGGACAGCTCTAGACTACCTAATGAAATGAGGTATGGGGATATTTCTTCATCAGATGAAAGAGAGATATGCAATCTTTTTGCCCGTTATTTCGAGAGTGTATATGTTCCTTGAAGTCAGCAACGTAGTCGTGGTGTAACTGTTAAAAACTGCAATAATGATGTACTATCAAATATTCACATAGAAGAGGAAGAGGTCCAGAGAAGACCTTAGGTCCAGACAGCATTCCACCCATTCTTCTCAAAAATTGCGCTCACAAATTAAGTAAACCACTGCATATTTTGTTCAAACAGTCTCTGATTCATGGTGTATTTACAAAAAAGTGGAAGGAGTCCGGCGTTGTCCTAATTTTCAAAAGTGGAGAGAAAAATGATATTTCTAATTATTGACCTATTAACAAACTTTCGATCATTGCTAAAGTATTTGAACGCATTATTTATAAGTATCTTTTCTCTCATGTGAAAAATTTCATTATTCCACAACAGCATGGATTTTTTAAGGGTAGGTTAGATTCGACAAAATAAGTTTCGATATTCTCAATTTAAACTAGCTTGAGTGGATCAAATCATATCTTCTGAATAGGTCACAGTTCGTTAGTTTAAATCTGAATCTTTCTTTAGTACTTCTGGGATACCGCAGGGAACTCATCTACGTCCTCCCCTTTTCTTAATTTATATAAATGACATAGATAAATGTTTCCGGCATTCCAGATCTATGCAGACGATCTGAAAGTTTTTAGATCTATCAGATGCTTGAGGGACTGCCTTGATCTTCAACTAGATTTGAATAACTTGGTTGAGTACTGTAGAGAACACCAATTATTGTTGAATTTAAATAAATGTTTCACGATAACTTTCACTAGAAACCATTCGCCTATCACTTTTCAGTACTCAATCGGGAATTCATTGTTGCAACGTGTGTGCACGGCTTTTGATCTAGGTGTCACTTTCGATTCGAAGTTGCTCTTCCATGCATACATAGATTGCATAGCAAATAGTTCAAGTCAAATGATGGGTTTTATTTTCAGGAGACGTAAGGAATTTAAATATGTAAAATCACTTATCACTTTGTATCATGCTTACATCTACTGTAAATTAAATTTTGCCTCATGTATTTGGGACCCCTCGTTATGATGGTTATTCCAACCGACTTAAACGCATTCAGAATAGATTCATACGGTTCATATGCTTCAAAATTAACTTTGTTATCATGCATCATGACTACGCTCCTACACGTAAATATTTCAATTTATTGTCACTCGAAAACCGTAGAACTATATCTGATATTTTGGTTTTGTTTAAAATATTGAACTGCGTACTTCAGGTACCTGAGATCTTGCACATGGTTATTTTTAGAGTTCCTATGAAATCGTTGAGGCACCATGACCTCTTCTCTATAACTTTAAGGAAAACTAATAGTTCACCAAACTCCCCTATAGATAGGATGCTGCGTGTCTGCGACACGCATAGGAGTATCAATTTGTTTGGGGTCACATTGGCCTCTTTGAAGAGAAGCCTACGCTTCCTCTTTCGTTGACTAACATCAAATTTATTCAATTATTCGTTTTGTAATATTCATTTTGTATTTATTCTTTCATTCTTTCTGTGAATACGATTCACTATTAATGTCTTGTATAATACTTTTTAGAGTACTAGATTCTATGTAACTAATATTCATCTAGTGAATGTCATTTGGCTTTGGCTGTGGACATTCCGTATATTGTACTTAAATAAATGAATAAAAAAATAAAATAAAAGTTTAATTTTTATTTGGAGAAGCTTAGATATGTTTCAGAATTATTTTACCAGTAATCAGCACTAAGGAATGCTTAAGAACAATCGAAACGAAAATGGTACTTATAGAAATTGAAATAAAGCTAATGATGAAAGATATAAAACTTTTGAATAAAATCAGAGTCCCCGAAAACCAGCTGATACCCGATATTTCCCCTCTGGTGAGAATGCAAAGCATCCACGATTCATACGCTGAATCAATTAACTTATAGCATTTTGATCCATTTCGTTCCAAATTTTGATCAGTCTGTTCGGAATTTCATTCATGGTAGTTGGCTGATTTTGCTGGTTTCTTAATTTTCTATTGATTGTCCCAGACACGTTCATGGGATTAAGGTCTAGACTTCGTGCAGGCCACTCCATGGAAGTGATTTCGTGATTTTGAAGGTAGTTCTTTATGATATGAAAATACTTATGCAAGATGTAATGTTTTATTAGCACTCAATATTCACTTTTTTTTATTTTACCACAGAAGGAGCAACTCGTCCGATTTTATTGGCAGTCGAATCAATAATAATCAACATATCCGTCTGAATTTTCATGCTTGTATTGTCCAAACAAGTTACAACTTCTGTACTAGTATCACCATTCCATTCTTCTTAATCTTATCGATTCACCCTCGTATGTGTACACAGGTACTTCATCATAGTTGCGCATGAGCCAGTCAGAGTGTGAAAGTGAAGAAACATGTCGGTACCACGAACGGCTAAGATTTTATCAATTCAAAAATGGCTCAATGTGACAAAATTATCACTTCAAAAGTTCTTTTTTATACTGACATAATCCCTTGTTGATCCAATTCAAATGAGTCAATCGGAGTTCTCGTTATGTTATACATTACGCCAAGAAATTACCGCACAACATCGAAAATTCAAATACATTCAGAAGAAGAACAGATGTGTTGAAGAATTATGTTTCGAGTAAGCCACCAACGCCTCTGTGTGGTCTCTACTGGTTGATGACCTTCTGGCAATAATTGGCGCACTGGATGTTTATGTACAAGCATACGCTGATGATAGTCATTCTGGCTATCGGAAATGATAAGGATGTCTCCGGCAGACTTCAGGAGGCTATGTCGGCTATTCAGGGTTGTTGCGAGGAAAAGGAGAATATTTGTTCCTCCCCTGATCCTGGATGGAGTGTTTATTCCAGTTGCGGAGGAAGCAAAATATCTGGGGGTTACCTTGAACAGTAAGCTCACGTAGAATTCGCACCTGGAAAACATAATACGCAAGGCTAGAAATTGCTTATGTGCAAGCTAAATGACCTGTGGAAAGAAATTGGGTCTTTCCCCAAAGCAACTTCAGTAGCTATATGTGATGGTGGTGGGACCACGTAGCTTGGTTGGAGTGCAGCCTTAAGAAGAAATCCCAACTTAAATTCTGTAATTTGCAGAGAACGGCCTACGTGATGATTACTGGAGCTTTTAGCTTCACACCCACTGCTCCCATGGAACTGATACTGGGTCTTGCCCCTCTTCTCCTGGTGATGAGAGGAGCAGCTAGAATGGATTCCTACAGATTTCATCACCTTTCCCGAAATGGTACGGGTATGTTCGGCTTCGTGCCCGGCGCACTATAGTTTGAAATCAAGTAATGAAAATGAGTGAAATGAGTTGCTTAGTATGAAGTCTGACACAGCAATACCTGATACAAACATGGAGCTGCCATCCCAGATCATCATTCCTAGTAGACAGGATTGGACAAGCTCCAAGGACCGTTTACTTGAGGCTCCCTATTGGTACACAGAAACTCCAAAACTGCAAAAAGTGTTGGATCTGGTGTTTATGGTTGAGCCGCCAAGGAACAGTCATTCTGCCTTGGCAGGAATGCCACTGTTTCTCGAGCAGAAATATTCGCTATTGACCACTGTGCTAACCTCTTGCTGGCGGGGGGATTAACAGATAGGTCAATAAATATCATCACCGATAGCCAAGTTGCACGACAGCTTTCGTATCCAAAACATATGGTTCAGGAATGTCGCTTCACCCTTGCCAAAGTGTGAGAACAGAGCAGGTTCCGTCTGATGTGGGTACCAGGACACTCAGGCAGTGAGAGCAATGAGATGGCGGACTCATTTGTCCACTCGAGGAACGGGCTTGGGATTTATCGGACCAGAGCCTAGGCACGGAATTCCCCAGGAGACTTCAATGATAGAAAATAACTGGTTGTTGGACTGAAGGATGAGTCTTTTAGATCTCAGACATTCTCGACTTGCCATCAGTGGGTTTTCCACTGCGACAGCCAAGTCTTGGATTAGACTCTCTAGATTGTACCTGAGAGTTCCAACTGCCATAATAACGGTGCACAGTCGATTCAGAAATCACCTAAACAAGTTGGGATTGATGAGGATCCTTAATGTAGACTATCTGAAGAAAAGAAAGAATTAATGGAACATGTTTTGTGCGAGTGCACAGCTGGGGACAGAATCAGGTTGGAGGAACTTAGATATAAAAAACTGAAGCAGCCCGTAAAGATAGCGGCCATAGTAGTGTAACAGAATTGGAACATCCATAGTTAAAGGTTAATAGGACAGCCCAAGACTTGGAAATTTTCTTGTAGTCGAAGAAGAAGAACAAATGTTACTCGCAAAAATTGATCAACAACTTCTGTTTTCATTATGTGGTGGTTTCTTGCAAAATGTCTATTTATTTCTTTCATTTTATTTCACATGCGAGGAATATGTGTGTCAAAAAAACATCGAATTTTTTTGGCATAAGTCCGGACACAGACGGAAAAAACATGTATTAATGATAAGTTGCCAACCATAGAAGAAATTTGAAATATTGAAATTATGCCTTAATTTCTAAGCGCAGGGTAGATCAAGGAATCAAACTCGGGAGTTTTCAGCTGTACTTAAGAACCTGCCTGTATACAGAGCGTTTCCTAAGTATGCGGACTTACTTCAGGCGGTGATTCTTCTGCTAAAATTAGGAAGAATCGTCAAAAAGTTTTTGAGACCCCTCTTAGATATGTCTATTCTAAGTGAAAAAATAAAATGTGATTTTTGTTTTTTCCTCTCGAGCAAATGAAGCAATTAGCTTTAAATTCTGCAGAAATAATCAATTTCTTCTTATTTTCTGTCGGTATTTCTTCATTGATTTACCTTTTTGTAATTGGATGAAATCTGAAACCTCTTCTCGTTTTTCAACTCTTTGAGGAAATATAATTCAATCAAGAAATAGGTATTTTTAGTAGGAAATTTGTGTGTTATGTAAATTCAATGCAATTTCGGTTGGATGAAATTTCTACCATGAAAAAATTCATGCAATCGCTGCAATTCAACTTATGAAACTGATTTTTTATTGTTGTATCTGATGTAGAAGCTAAAATTGTGATTTCTTCCTAAAGTTGAAATCGTTTTCATTCAGAAAAGACCTGAAATTTCCATTAAAATTTTTCAAGCCGTTATATATTAAATATAGATATAAAAATTTCCATCTTTGGAATTGTGTGCTCATCTACTTTCCGATTTTTTCTCAATGAAAACTAAATTAGTATTGTTTCGAACATTTCAAAATGAATAATAGATGAACGAACTGGATTGCAATTTTATTCACATAGATACACTTACAGTTTGTCTTCATATACATAAGCCTCTGCTTTTACTGGTAAATTTTGGTCTTGCTTCATCTCTTCATGAACCATATTGAAATTTATTTCATTATAATTCACTATACGTTCATTTAGTAAACACTTTCAAGGCGTTTCTGGTTTCTAGAGATGAATGTAATAAATATGTTTGTAAAGAAACAACTGCAATGCAACAGAATTCGATAACAATGATTGAATTATAGATTTCATTCAATAAACTGAAATAAACTGATAGAAATATCACGTGATGTAGCATCAAATCAATCTTATCTTTTCGAGTGACTTCCTTTATTTTTTGAATTAGAAGAATTGTTACTAAGCGATATTGACCAGACTTAAGTATTAAGGATGAATATTACAGATATCTAAATTTTTCCATATTATTTATAATCTCTCTAATATGACAACAATTGATATTAAACAAATAACCGTCTTTATCAAATAAATTATGTTAAATTTACACAATAATCTCCTTTTCAGTTATATATCGTAACTAATAAAAGTATACACAACCAAATTTATATGGAATCACTTGGTAATTGACATTATTGATTGTTTTTAACCATGGATCTTCTACTACTTGTGAAGAATAAAGTTTTTTATTGTAAAAAAACTGGATAATATGATAAGAAAAGCTGAATTATCATTTCTTGTTCGGGATATTGTACTCAGTCGTCATTGAGATTCGAAATTGTGAATTTCAAAATTCAAGAAAGCCTATAATCATGATTGAAAAAGCCTTACGTTGTATTGTCAGATGTACAGAGGGGTCGATTAATTGCTCTCATTGAAGAAGGGGTGACACAGAGGGATAAAGCGGCCACAATGGAGGTATCACAAGGGGTGATTTGAAAAACCTACGCCTGATACGTGGAGCTACAATCTCTGCAAAATAGGCCTACAAATCGTCGTAGGAAGATCACTTCTGAAGAACAGAAGAAATTGCAAGAAGAGACCCTAGTGCACGTACCCTATACTCCAAAGGCAATTTCTGGAATCAACAGGTGTCAGTGTATCAGTCGAAACGATACGTCAAAGACTTCGTTCAAGGGGTTTATACAGCAAAAGGCCCTTAAGAGTTCCAGAGCTAACCAGACAACAAAAAATTAACAGACTTAATTGTTGTACCGAACACCAAAATTGGAATATTGAGAATTGGCGAAATGTTCTTTTTTCGGATGAGTTCGATCAGATGACCGCCCGATTCGGGGGTTTAAGGGGTCGTGAAAGACAAGCTAGACTCCGAGCAGCAAGACAAATTCCGAAATACCAAGAGGGCAGTGTGATGTTTTGGAGTGGCATTATGCTGGGAGGCAAAACAGATTTGATTTCGTTTCCTGCGAGCGTAACGGCTAGAATTTACGTGGACCTAGAGCTGGAGCCCATAGTGAGACTCTGGCGAGGTGCCCACGGTGAGAATTTCACTTTTATGCAAGATAATACTCCTCCGCATATCAGCAACCTCGCGCGACATTATCTTGAAACAGAGAGAATCGCTATTTAGGACTGGTCAGCTTGCCTCCAGACCTAAATCCTATTGAACATTTATGGGATAATCTCAAAACGAAAATTAGATCGCGCTAGGATAATCCAAGAACCCCACAACAGCTCATCCAAGCCACCACAGATGAGTGGCAGAATATCACCCCAGAGGAGTTGGAAAACCTAATGCAAAGCATGCTTAGACGGATTCAGGCTTGTATCAGGGCAAGAGGAGGTCGAGAAAAAACACCTACTCCGTGAGAAAACAATTTTCAATTCTTTTATTACATGCGGAAAGAGTCTCTTATTTTCTTTCATTGGTTTCTTCCTTAAAATAAACCTTAATTTATTTCTTTTTTCAATTGAAATATTTAAAACAGGATCAATTCTAATAATCCTGCGAAATTTCCAAATAATATTCAAAATATCGGGTGATTCCATATAAATTTGGTTGTGTGTATATGCAAAGCATAGAATAATTTGAAAGTATGGATTCTTTATTATGAAGTTGGTAATTTTGAAAATTTTTGTATCGAGAGGAATGCATGTCAGAATAACCCCCTACCCCCACTATCCCCTACCGATGCCAGATCGAGTGATACATCGTTAAAAAGATCGATTGTCTATATGAATTGATAATTTTAGAGTTAAACTCTTGACACAGGGTGTTTCAACCACAGAAATACATTATCATATAATTATTGAACAATCCTTGGAACCCATTGTATTTTGAATAAATTGTAGTACAAATTGATATCAATATTAAAGAAGGTGTTTTAGCATGATGATTTGAAAGTGTAGAATCAACCCCTACTCTCAGCATCCCCAAAATTAAGAATTTCTATCGCAAAGAGTATCATGTGACAACATATTGAAAATATCGCTTGATGATCTGAACGAATTTGGTCAGCACCTTGTGATCGGGGTCTATACAGAGTGTTCAAAACGAGAAATTTATTCCGTTATCTAGCTTAGTACATCTGATTGTATAATCCAAATTCAAATATTGTATTCAATGCAAAAAGAACTGGACAACAGTGTTATCTACAGGAGACAAAGAAATGTTACTATTAATTGTCAAAAACAGTTGTGCCAAAAGAACAGAAGGAATTTTTAACACAAATGATTCAGAGAAATAAATCAGTTCACGATATGTTGAACTTCTGCGTATATTGGTAGTGAACCAATTGAGGTAAAAGTTACTAAGGAAAATGTTCAAACTGACCCCTCCCACCTCCATACGATGATATAAACGGTTCTCAAATTCCCCTCTAACGCCCACAAAGACATCAGGTGTTAATAATCGGCAATCTGTTACAATTCCCCTACGAAGCTCGTCGCAGCGTAATGTTTATTTTCGATTTTTGATGACTCCATCAAAAACCGAGAGGATTCAAATCCGCTGACCTTGCTGGCCAATCAAAATGTGGAGGAACCCATCTTGTTGGAAATGCAATTGATCTTTTGAGAGAGTGGGATCGTTCTCTAAAATCTTCATAATTCTGAGATAAATCAATTCTTCTAGCATTTGCAGATTACTATTTCCATTGAAATTAACCTCGATAAAGAACGGCCGACCAAGATGGTTTCCATAAAGCCCTGTCAAACATTGAAATTTTGTGGAGTTTGTGTATGTATTTATCTTTAAAGTGAGGATTCTGGGTATCTCAGTATCGGCAACTGTGTCTGTTCGACTCTCTATTGAGCATGAAGGTGTTCTCATGATATTTTGAAGAAAGTTAGAATAATCATTCGTATTTTCACTCGAAATTGCAGGAGACGATCAGAGTTATGATGCAATCTTATTGAGTATGGATGACGTTTGTAATGCTGTTCTAGACAATTATACTTGATACCCACTTTGATGGGACAATTTTCTAATGGATTGAATGTTGTCCATGTGTAGATTACCCAATACTTCAACAGCCTCATATATCATAGCATGTGCTACTTCATGCTTCCGGTTGGACAATGAACCAGTTGCCTGACATTTTTGTATAAGAAATTTGTCATATTGACTAACTTTCTGCTTTGAATGATATGAGTTAAATATTCCCGCTGTTCATTTGCGCAACTGTTATTTCGAAAATAAAGTGACCGGATTTTTATTCATTCCTTAATCGAGTACACAATTTTCGAATTTCTCTCGTGAATATTGAATAACAGTGTTGCAATTCTGATTAAAACAACAGAGGAGATGTGAAAGAAATCTATGCAAATTTGTCGAATTGAATTACATATCATCTATCGGCAAGTATGTGTGATGCGGGGTTGTCGTACATACACGATACACCCTACCTATCTACCTACCTGGGTAGGGTGTACCGTAGCATATATAGATATTAGCTTTCCGCACAATATACATTATTTTAGTCAAGGTTTGGGTAGGGTTTAGTTAGGTTCTTCTCTATAATATCAATGAAAGAACTCTTAGTTATTCAAAATTGCGAGTTTGTTGGTTGTTACAAAACAAAAGAGTTGCTTATGGTGTTAAACTTAACTTAACTTTGGCCTATTGATTGGCGAAAACTCCATTTATATGCATGATAATGCTCGACCTCATGCAGCTAGAGTAGTTACAGAATTTCTGCAAGATTCCGAAATTGATATTTTAAGATGGCCAGCCAGAAGTCCCGGCTTGAAACCCATAGAACATGTTCAGGACAGCACGGGGTGGCAAATTCAGCAACGTAGGATGCCTTGTAGAACACTCCAACAACTAGAAAATCTGCTTTCTGAAATTTGGAACTCAGTGACTTAAGAGTACATCCAAAATTTGTTTGAGGGTCTTTCGAGACGTATACTGGCAGTACTTAGGGCCCGAGGAGGACACACTCGATTTTGAAAACGATAAGTAACCATTCGATGCTAGTTGATTGGTCTCTTCGCGAATGTTGTTTGAAGATGGTAGAATTTTTTAATTTTTCATTAACTCGAAAATTGTTGATATTCTCCATCATAAACTCATCTCTTTTGAATGATATCTTCTTATTTCACACTTCTGAAAGTTACTTGAATGACCAACCTAAAAGTTTATATAGTATTCTGGTAAACGTAGGGTGATGCGACAATTTTTGTGGGAAGTGTATTTTGTTCGCGAGAAATATCGAAACATGCTTCTAGATGTGAATGGAGTTTTACGGAAAAGATCTATTCTACACTGTTAATTCCGTATTTAAAGTAAAATTTCCTGTGATATAAATTTTCTTCAAAGTGAACATCATTAATTACAACGAAATACCTTAGCACGTAATTTAAGACCCCTGTTTCGAATTGAGAACACCAGTTTCCACAAGTTAATGTTTCTGTTAGGACGATAGCTTGTTCGCAACGTTTAGCTAAAATTTACTCCAGATAGTTCTATAACCCGACCGCCGATACCATCAGATTTATCTGTATGTAGTGATTCGAAAAACAGGTTCAAATAGATATTTAAAGAAAGATAAACATCGGTTCTAGAAAACACGAGACTTGGGATTGTAAAATTGCAACAAACACACTTGAAAATTCAATTTCCTAGGTTGAACTTGAACTCGTAAAGTTTCGTTTGGTAAACTGTAAGGATATACAGGGACTCCAAAATTATATAAACCAATTTTAACATTCGTAGTTTCCATTTTGAACTCCCTAGAATCCGATTCAGATAGTCATATAATTTAACAGCTATTCAAATTTTTGTTTTCGTGGGAGAGTTCAAGATAAAAACGCGATAATGAACGAGTGCAATTTTCTCTACTCCGCTGTCATGCTAACGAACGATAAAAAATTATAGAATTGCAAGAAACAAGGAAACGTACAGAATAATTTCTCTGAACTTGCATGCAATTCTCCCAGGCAACACGAACCTAATCTGAACTTGTCCAATTGCAACAACTGAAAACAAAGATGCTCAGCCACCGTTATTTCGATATTAGCTGTTTGTTCTACATTACGTTGAGAAACAGAGAAGTAATCATTGAATCTTGGATGATAGAATAAGATGAATTCACTGAAATACACTCCCCACAAAAATTGTCGCATCACTCTACATTTACAACAATACTATATAAACTTTTAGGTTGGTCATTCAAGAGTCGCTTTGTAACTTTCAGAAGTGTAAAATAAGAAGATATCATTCAAAAGAGATGAGTTTATGATGGAAAATATCAACAATTTTCGAGTTAATGAAAAATTAAAAAATTCTACCATCTTCAAACATTCGAGAAGAGACCTATCAAGTAGCATCAAATGGTTACTAATCATTTTCAAAATCGAGTGTTTCCTCCCCGGGCCCTAATTACTGCCAGTATACGCCTCGGAAGCCCCTCAATCAAATTTTGGATGTACTCTTGAATCACTGAGTTCCAAATTTCAGGAAGCAGATTTTCTAGTTGTTGGAGTATTCTACAAGGCATCCTATGTTGTGACTTTGGATGTTGAAGCGTGGCACTGCATGTCCTCAGCATACTTTTCATAAGATGGTACCATTGAGTGATAATCGCAATCATGATGACATATGATCGTCAGTTAGTCGATTGCGATATTTTGACTTAATTATCTTCATTTTAGAAAATGCAGACTCGCGCAAGTAAGCTGGCCCCAACATTGCCATCTGTTGAAAGGCGATTAGCCTTAGATTCGGATATTCATCTTCAGATATAAAACACCAGAAATTTGTATCAGATGCTGTAGCTTTGAGATGTATATCTTATATAATCTGCACCAACTCATTCTCAACAGAACATGAATTCATATAACTCATAAATGATGCTATATTAGCCAATTTACTGCAATCATAAAAACGCATTTCGAATTGTCCCAAAATATTTGATAATTCAGCCTCATACGTATCATAATTCAACTGAGGAATCTTTGCTTTCAAAGACAAAAATGTTTCAGATCCTTTCTTTTCAGTCGATCTATCATAAGTTTTTTTTTGAATGCGTTTACTGTGCTTATCATCTCAATAATAGTTTTTCCTTTACCTTGAAGCTCTAAGTTAATAGTGTTTGTATGTATTGTGATGTCAGTCAAAAATGCCAAATCAGTCAGCCATTTTTCGTTTTTCAACATCTGAGTGTCATCTCCTCTTTCGTCTAGAAGAGCTGTTATTTCGGGCAATAATTCTTGAAACCTTCCTAGGAATTTTCCGCGACTCAACCACTTGACGTCCGTGTGAAGGACTAAATCAGTGTGTTCAGCTGACTCCCTATCTACCAACTACAACTCAAAGAGCCGCCGTTCCAAGCTAGGAGCACGGATGGAATTCACAATCTTTGTTGCAATGCTCATAATTTCCTCCATGTTTAAAACTTTTGAACACAAAACTTGTTGATGTATAATGCAACGGAATGAAAAAAATTAAGGGAAACATTCATTAGCTCGACACAATGCCACAAAACCGTTTTTGTTCTCATTGCTGGTGCTCCATCGGTTGTAATGCACACTAATTTATATATTGGTAGCTTGTAGTTTTCTACAGAATTGAACAAAACGTCATATATATCTTCGCCACGGGCCTTTCCTTTCAGAGGAATGAGTGACGAAAATTCTTCCTTAGCCAACAGGTCATTGAATACCATCCGAATAAAAATACATCGTTGGGCAGTGTTCATATCGGTAGATTCGTCGAACTGTAAAGAAAAGTATGTACATTTCATGATATCATGTTTTAGTTTATCTGCCATGTCCTGACTCATGACTTCAATACGCCTTGTGACAGTCGAACGAGATAACTGAAGTTCTCTAATAGCAGACATGATTTCTGTTTTTGAAATCTCCAAATAAAGTCTCACCCGCTTCAATAAATGGTTGCTTAACAACCGATCCATCTTCGAATGGTTTCTTGTGTTTCACCAATAACATATATGAGATATTTTAATTGACGCGATCGTAGCAGCTTTTGATTGTGTGGCTGGTCTCGTGAACATGGTTTGTTCTTTTTTCAAACAAGACATCAAATCACGTACTTTTCGTTTTCTCTATTCACTCTGTGACGGAAAAATCCTTTTCATAGTTTTTATGAACTGTTTTATGATGCCTCTCTAAGTTACCACGCTCAGGTATTGCAACTGACGCACGACAAATAAAACAAATGCATTTATCCTTCAGCAGACAAAAGAAAACTTCCTCCTCCCAATCGTTATCAAAATGATACGTTTTAGATTTCTTCGCTGCACTCATTTTGTACTATTTAATAATAAACTTTGTATCGACGTAGTAGCCTTAAGTTACAATTCAGAATGACTCCAATTCCTGCAGGCACAACATTTATATCGGCGTGAAGGAAAGTCTCGAATGTTCCCGTCATACGCGCTGCCCGAAATTTCTAGAAAAGCGGCAAGAATAAAAAACGCGGCTTTTCTTTGACAAGTACCGCGTGTTCCTTTGATAAAGCCGCCTTTTGGCGCTAGCAGAATGTTAATTTATTACGTAATAAATTTTTGTAGTTTAGTTACCTACTTATTAAAAATTTTTTCCTTCTCAAGATCTACTCAAAAAGCACTCGCGATCGAATGTTTGAGCACCACTGCTGTAGAGGAAAATCGAAAACGCTACGTGGAAATATGATGGAGTACTGAAACTTGACTTTTCGTCTGAAAAATAAAATTCATAACCCAGACGCTTGGTTCATTCTCATTTCCTCATTATGGAATGTATGGTACGTTCAAAATGCTTGCCGCAAACGTCTTAATTTTAAATGAAAATTATTTCTAATGTCATTCAATTTCCCTATCGATCTGATCGCAAACGTTAAGAGTATTTCAGGTCAAAGTGTTCTGCTTTGTACATAATACTTTTGATTCATCCCATAACGAAATAGTCCGTTAATATCACATCCTGAAATCGTGCTTATCTGACACTGTATATTGAAAACTTTGAAATTAGGTATCGGATATTGTACAGGGTGCACAGATTTCGACGTTTTAGTACTGCAGCTATGTAGATGAAAATGATACCCATTTACCCCTGTTCTTTTTGCTTGAGGAATTCATTGCCGCTAACAAATTCAAACTATCTTTTTTGTTTTCGGCTTATTTGGAAAATTAAAAAAAAAGCGAAATCAATAAAGTGCTATTATATCGGTTGTTTTTGAAGTTATAATAAAATGGTCTTAACAATCTACAGACACTTCTCTACATAAAATCGAATACGTGCGAAATTTTTTTCAACCAACGGTTTTTGAGTTATAATACAAACTTGCGTTTTTTCATTAAATATTAACTATAAGTAACTTTGATCTCGTTGCTAGTCAGCGTTTTTTCTTGTTTTCAAAAACAAATAACATATGCACTCAATTTCTTCATCCAAATCGTGTTTTCATGGAAAACCAAAAACTGCATAAGTTCTCCCAAATTTCATGTAGTTACTCTAAATTCATTCACAGAATATACATGGAATGATGGCTTAAGTATGTTCTGTGCTCCCATTATGACCGTTCGAAAATTAAATCTTGGAATGACCATTCAGATGAATTATTTAATGTTTTTTCATCAAGTTACAACTATTGTGTGAATATAATATCGTTTGAAATAACGAAACGACCATGACGTACGAAAATTTTGAGCCCATATCAGCCTTGACGTTGAATATTAATGTGGGTTTACATCCGACCTCCAATGTTCATTTTAACAATTAATATTCCATCACTGATGATGTGAACTTCATCAGTCTAAATTATTCCTCGGAAAAACTATGAATTTTCTTCAGATTTTCGCCAAAACCAAAAACCACTTGCGAAAATTGAGTCAACATTGAAAATCTCATGGATTCAAAAACTAGAATATTCTCATTTAAGAAGCATTATTATATCTCTTTTTCTTGAGAATATTGAATTACAGAATCTTAGATACTTTTGTTTCGATACCAATTTGAATGCTGGAAATCGATGTGTTCGCAGTTAGACTACCTATTATATCAATTGTTGCATTTTCCTCATCAACTACTTTATAGTCTCATTTACTTTGGACGTTGAATAACCATGGTACATAGGTTTTCCTCCAATTTATCGAATATATTTTTATGAGGTTGTAATCTCTCAGGTAAACGATCCAAAGCAGAGCAGCTTCTACAGAATCAGCAACATTTTTATTTTGAATATAACATTTAATCATATCAAACTTTTCAAAATTTTCGTACTGCATAGTAGTTTCGGTACTCTAAACGATACTTTATTCACACAATGAGTGCAACCTAATGAAAAAACATTGAATAGTTTATCTGAATTATCATTTCAAGAATCAATTCTTCAACTATCATCATGAGTGCACATAACATTTCTTTTTATATAATGAGGACCCAAAAAGATCTATAACAGGCTTAAAATACACTACCCACAAACATTGTCGCATCACCCTACTTTTAAGATAAACTTTTAGGTTGGTTATTCAAGAGTCGCTTGGTAACTTTCAGAAGTGTAAAATAACAAGATATCAAATTTTACCATCTTCAAACATTCGCAAAGAGACCAATATACTAGCATCGAATGGTTACTATTCATTTTCAAAATCGAGTGTTTCCTCCCCGGGTCCTAATTGCTGTCAGTGTACATCTCGGAAGCCCCTCAAACAAATTTTGAGTTCTATAAGGCATCAAACGTTGCTGAATTTTGCCACCCCATTTTGTCCCAAACATGTTCTATGGGATTCAAGTCGGGACTTCTGGCTGGCCATCTTACAATATCAATTTCGGCATTTTGCAGAAATTCTGTAGCAACTCTAGCTGCATGAGGCAGAGCATTATCATGCATATAAATGAAGTTTTCGCAAATCAATAGGCCAAAGGGTACAACATGGGGTTCAAGGATATCTGCGATGTATCTGGCCGCTGTCATTCTTCCATTATTCACTGTCCTAATTCAGTTCGACCAAGGAAAAAATGCCTCCCCGCACCATTACTGAGCCCCCTCCGAAGTTTTCGGTTAGCCGGATATTGCATTGCTGATACCGTTCCCCAGGTCGTCTGTATACATTCGACCTTTCTGGAATAACCCAATTTGCATGTTCCTTCGCAAAATGAAGTCTTGCAACTCGATGATCTCTGGTGAGACGCGGGCCGGTAGAAGCCACCCTTGGTCTGATATCGTCATCTCTGAGCCTGTTACTAACAGTTTGCAATGAAATATGCACATTTCTTGAAAATGCAAGTTCATTTTGTAGCATTCTAGCCGTACAGTGCCGAACTCGTAATGCAGTTAAACGAAGCCAACTATCATCAACTGGTATTGTTATCTGATTTCTTCCCTGTCCGGCCCTTCTTCCATATTTCCCTGTTTCGTGGTACCGATTAATTGCTCTTGAAACAGTACTTTGGTTAACATTCATTAACAAATGTTACAATTCTTACCCCTTCATGATCACTCAATTAGCGTCCAGGACGTTCAGCAGCCATTACAATAAATTCAAAGATTCGAAAATCAACAAGAGACACAGAAAACTTGCATTAATTTAGCGTGAAAACTGAAGAGAAATTGAATCAATACTGATAGTCAAATAAACTAATTCTTTTTTCAGACGTGTTTGAGATCATATGGAAACAAATGTTACTACATAGAAAAGATTTTTTCCCCTCATATGTTCAAAAACGTATGTTGACAAAGAAACTGCGATCGAGCTGCTTAATAGATTGTGGTATTCAGAATACCAGATGATGGGACAATTTTTTTGGTGTGCGTACATCATACATGTAAGCTGTATGCTCTTAATTTAGAATATCATATATAAACAGTTTCAATCATTCGGTGTAAATTCTGTAAATGGACATAGAGTTACTAAATAAAATTAAGAAGTAATACATTCTCGGTTTTTCATGAAAACACGTCCAGGATGGAAAAATTGAATGAACAAGTGATTTATTTTTAAGAAAATAAACAAAACTCCATTCATCAAACCGAAATTGCCTATGATTCACATTTAAAAAAACGCTAGTTTGCTCAAAACTCAAATTTCCGCACGTAGTCGAAATTTGGCGACCCTGTATACAAAGTTTTGTTGAAAGGAAATTCTTAATGAAATTACTAATCGTTGATCAAAAAGCTTCATTTATTCATTATTGAACTCATTGTATTTTGCTGATACTTATTAGAATAAAATCGCAATATTTTCTGTCCCTATAACATTCCTAATAAGTAATCAATCATAGTCATAAATTATATCAATAAAATGATAACAATGAAATATGTAGTCAATTAAAATATCTCGAGATATCGTCGGATACACAAGGCTTTTCGACCTTTTGAATAAATCAAGGATATTTACTGATGAATTAGGATTCAAAATGTATATCAGTGTATCATGTTTATTATAGTTTCATTTTTAATGACCTCAAGATAATATAAAATTTGGGGACTTCTGTACTCGAACTGACAGAGTGAGTGCATATGTACTTGTATCCTAATTGCTCTATATCTACAGACACATCTCTAATTACTTCATATGAATGTTCATATTTTTGAACCTCATATTAATTAATATGCTCGCATTTTTAAACACTTGTGTTTTCATTATAGGTTTAATGCTGAGGCAATTGATGGAAAACGGTCAGAAATTCAGCTTCTTTGAATTTTTCGTACATCCTAGACAAAATTTCTTTTTTTCTCAAATGTTTTAATAATGAAGTACCCTAATAAAAATATGGACTGACATAATTTAAATATTCAGTTGAGGCAAGACGGATTTTAATGCATTTTAACTTTCAAACTACTATGGCAACATAGTAATATGTATGCTATTGTAGGGTGGTTCCGAGACAGCTGAACATAAATACGTCGGCGAGAGGTTGCAGAGTACCTGGTGCCCGCAGCGGGTGTTTTAAACGTCTTCCTCTAGAGCAGGGGTGCTCAAACGGTCTATCACGAGTGCTTTTTGGG
This sequence comes from Cryptolaemus montrouzieri, assembly GCA_013387265.2. Taxonomy (NCBI): domain Eukaryota; kingdom Metazoa; phylum Arthropoda; class Insecta; order Coleoptera; family Coccinellidae; genus Cryptolaemus; species Cryptolaemus montrouzieri. The sequence continues at coordinate 24,486,489 of JABFTP020000021.1, read as the reverse complement.
TAAATCTCAAGAAGAAAAAAATTTCTAATAAAAAAGGTAACTATACTACGAAAGTTTATTTCGTAGTTCTGCTAGCGGCAAAAGGCGGCTTTATCAAAGGTACGCGCGGTACTTGTCAAAGAAAGGTCGCCTTTTTTATTCTTGCCGCTTTTCTAGCAAGCGTTCACGCAAATATAAATTTTGCGCCTGCAGAAGTTGTTGAATATTAACGGACTATTTCATTTTGGGATAAATCATAAGTATTGTGTACAAAGCAGAACACTTCGACCTAAAATACCAATAACGTTTGCGATCAGATCGATAAGGAAATTGAATGACATTAGAAATAATTTTTATTTAAAATTAAGACATTTGCGGCAAGCATTTTGAACGTACCATACATTCCATAATGAGGAAATGAGAATGAACTAAGCGTCTGGGTTATGAATTTGGTTTTTAGACGAAAAGCCAATTTATTTAATTTATTTCCACGGAGCGTTTCCGATTTTCCTCTACAGCAGGGGTGCTCAAACAGTCGATCGTGTTTTTTGAGTAGATCTTGAGAAGAAAACATTTTCAATAAGTAGGTAACTAAACTACAAACATTTATTACGTAATAAAATAACACTCTGCTAGCGGCAAAAGGCGGTTTTATCAAAGGAACACGCGGTACTTGTCAAAGAAAAGCTGCGTTTTTTATTCTTGCCACTTTTCTAGAAATTTTGGGCAGCGCATTTGACAGGAACATTCGAGACTTTCGTTCACGCCGATATAAATGTTGCGCCTGCAGGAATAAGTAAGAGTAATTCTGAATTGTAACTTGAAGGCAATACTACGTTGATACAAAGTTTATTATTGAATATTAGAAAATGAGTGCAGCTAAGAAATCTAAAACGTATCATTTTAATAACGATTGGGAGGAAGAAGTTTTCTTTTGTGTGGTGAAGGATAAGTGTATTTGTCTTATTTGTCGTGCGTCAGTTGCAATACCCAAGCGTGGTAAAAACATCATCATCATAAAAACTATGAAAAGGATTTTTCGCCATAGAGTGAATTAAGAAAACGAAAAGTACGTGATTTGATATCTTGTATGAAAAAAGAACAAACCATGTTCACAAGACCAACCAAACAATTAAAAGCTACTACGATCGCGTCTTTTAACATATCTCATATATTGGCGAAACACAAGAAATCATTCAAAGATGGATCGGTTGTGAAGAAAGCATTTATTGAAGCGGGTGAGACTTTATTTGGAGATTTTAAAAATAAAACAGAAATCATGTCTGTTATTAGAGAACTTCAGTTATCTCGTTCGACTGTCATAAGGCGTATTGAGGTCATGAGTGAGGACATGGCAGATAAACTAATACATAATATCATGAAATGTACATACTTTTCTTTACAGTTCGACGAATCCACCGATATGACAAACACTGGCCAGCGGCGTATTTTTATTCGGATGCTATTCAATGACATGTTGGTTGAGGAAGAATTTTTGACATTCATTCCTCTGAATGGAAACACCTGTGGCGAAGATATATATGACGTTTTCCCCAATTTTGTAAAAAAACTGCAAGCTACCAACATATAAATTTGTGTGCGATGGAGCACCAGTAATGACTGGAAACAAAAACGGTTTTGTGGCATTGTGTCACGATAATGAAGATTTCCCTTCCTTTTTTTCAATCCAATGCAATATACATCAACGAGTTTTGTGTTCAAAAGTTTTGAACACGAAGAAAATTATGGGTATTGCAACAAAAATTGTGAATTTCATCAGTACACGTAGCTTGCAACGGCGGCCCTTTAAGTTGCAGTTGGAAGAAAGGGAGTCAGCTAAACACACTGATTTAGTTCTTCACACAGACGTCAGGTGGTTGAGTCGCGGAAAATTACTAGAAAGGTTTCAAGAATTATTGCCCGAAATAACAGCTCTTCTAGACGAAAGAGGTGATGACACTCAGATGTTCAAAAACGAAAAATTTTTGACTGATTTGGCATTTTTGACTGACATCACAATGCACTTAACACCATTAACTTGGAGTTTCAAGGTAAAAGAAAAACTATAATTAAGATGATTAGCACAATTAACGCATTCAAAAGTAAATTGCAACTTATGATAGATCAAATGAAAAGAAAGCATCTGAAACATTTTCCGTCTTTGAAAGGAAGGATTCCTCAGTTGAATTATGATACGTATGAGGCCGAATTATCAAACATTCTGGGACAATTCGAAATACGTTTTTATGATTGCAGTAAATTGGCAAATAGAGCATCATTTATGAGTTGTCCTTTTTCATGTAAAACATTGAGGAATTAGCTACTGAAATAGCAAGTCAGTTTAATATGAACTCATGTTCTGTTGAAAATGAGTTAGTGCAGATTATATCAGATATACATCTCAAAGCTACAGCATGTGATACAAATTTCTGATCTTCTATATCTGAAGATAAATAACCGAATCTAAGGCAAATCGTCCTTCAACTGACGGCAGTGTTTGGGTCAGCTTACTTGTGCGAGTCTGCATTTTCTGAAATGAAGATAATTAAGTGAAAATATCACAATCGACTAACTGACGATCATATGTCATCATGCTTGCGATTAGCACTCAGTGGTTACGTACCATCTTATGAAAAGTACGCTGAGGAAATGCAGTGTCACGCTTCATATAATGTTGAAGAATTAATAGTAACTCTGGAAACGAAGCTCAAAAAAAGGTATTCGAAGGTAGAGGTTATATTCAGCGGATCAAACTTTCTAAGTTCATTCACAAACCTACAAGATGTATTTTGCATAACCTGTAAACGGTTTCGGCCTACTACTGTTAGACAAGGATAATAAACAACAAGTCCATAGGTCATTCATCAAGACTTTGACATAGCTTAGCTTTAGTGGATTTGACGCGATCTATTTGTTTGTTTGCATTGAGTAGCTATAACACTGCTGAAGCACATAGTTCACATGTTTACTGAATCTCATTTGTTCATCAAAATACAACCCCAAGTTTTTGGAAACACACTCATTAGGAATAATCTCTCCCCATATCATAAGTACTGCTTGGAACTTTATATAGTCTTTAAGTTTTCGCTGGCAAAATACAAGGAGCTTTAACTTAGAGGCGTTTATATGCGAATTGTGAACCGAAGAATAAGAAACTAATTCACATTTTCAACATTAACATATTAACCCCATACCGACTCCCAGCATTCGACTTAACACCTCCTATAATGTTATATAAGGTTGAAATATCAATCGCACTAAAACTGAATTTCGCACTACTACCAAATTCATTATTCCTATAAAATAATATCGATTCAGGACATCTGTCATCGATTTCCTGAAGTACAGAAGAAAAATATTCGTTGATTTCAAATGGTTTAGAGAGATTTGTACTATCATTAGTAGATTGAGTTTCCATTAATTTTAATGTTTTTATTATATATTATCGTATATTATGTTTATCGAACAAATAAAGAATTTGAGAGGTGATATATCTTATCTTACTCTCAATTCATTAAAATATAGTATATGCTCCCAGGAACCCTACTCAAATCATACTCAAATATCGATGAATTTATATTCTGAAAATCCCTGCATGTGACAAATTTCAGTCTCTGAAAATTGTGATCAACCGAAATGCCACAATGTACCGTTCGATGGTTTGTAAAATGAGTAGTGATAGGAAAAGCAATGAGGAGGAGTGAAATCGTTTCCTACTGATTATAGTGCTAACAAAAAAGGTTGGATGACAACAGAACTTTTTAACAATTGTCTTTTAACTCTTAATGGGGACAAATGCGGAAATTTTTTAGACAATTGCACTGTCCACAACACCTACATTGTCCAACGTGGAACTCTACTTCTTTTCGCCGAATACAACTTCCAAATTGCAACCATTGGACCAAGGGATCGTCCATAATTTTAAGACGTTCTATCGCAAAGAAATTGTTAGGCTCGTTTTAGAATCTCTCGACAAGCAGCTAACTATGAATATCACGGTTCTGACAGCTATTTTACTGATTAAAAATGCATGGAGAGCTGTAACACCCCTAACAATTCTCTATTGGTTCAAAAAATCCGGTTTCTTGAAAGAAGATCTGGAAAATCTTCCAATACTTATGGATGATGATGAACCAGAAATAGAACCATTAGTTGACATCAGCGGTGTGAGTTCTTCTGACTTTGTTCAAGGGGATGAAGATGTAGCTAGTTGTCTCAGGTTCACTAATCGATGGCGAAATTTTATCTGCGATAGATACAAATGAAAAAAGCAAAGATGAAGATGAGGAGCATTCAAGAACCTTTGGCTTAGGTGTCAGTTAAGGAAGCAAGATCATCATTCGATATCTTACAAACCTTCTGTCAACAAAACGAAAGTGATGAAAAATCATTTCAGGCACTTTTTCTGTTAAAAAAAGTTATTGAGCAGCAGCAATGTGCTTTGATGCAAACCAGTATAACAGAGTTCCTTCAAAAGATTTATTAATTCACGTTATGAATACATGTATGTACACGAATGTACCTCTAAATTTTGTCATTGTTATAGAATAGCAATAATAAAAAACAAGTACTGTGTTTTAAGGAATTTTACTTAATAATTGCGATTCGTAACGCGTTTCACTACACCGTAGCTTCTTCAGACGAATGATTATGCAGAAAAATGTAAATGAGAATATAACTATAAATGTTCTTGAGTAATTAAAAGCTTATTGGTCGCCTCCTCCTAAGTGGTTATTTATGACAGGTATATCCAATAAAATTAAGGAATAGATTGCTCCCCGAAAAGATTCAATAGAGGTGAAGGGCTTAAATCGACTTGTTCATTGATGAGTCTACCTGAGTGTTTGTATTTATTTATTTCTAAAGTTTCCCAAAGATCTACCTTCCAATATTTATTATCTGTATGCAAAATTTCAAACTGTGGGTCGAAAGAATGATTATTTTCTAAGAGATGATTCGCGTAATTTGAGTCTGATTTTTATTTGAAAAACTGCGTTTATGTTCCGATATTCTAATATTAAAATTTCTATGTGTTCTACCAATGTAGAAATTATCACAGTCATTGCAATTCAATCTATAAACACCTGATTTATTGTTTTTACCTGGTTTGGTTTTATTATTTTTATATATTTGCCTAAATTATTATTAGTTTGGAAAGCTATGTTGAAATTATTGCTACTTAAGAATGATTTCAGTTTCTCACTTGTAATGCCAACGTAGGTTAAGGTGTTGAATTTTTGTTTCAATTTATCGACAGGGTAAACTTCATTCAATGCGATTCTACTTTGTTTTTATTTAAAATATTATTTATTAGTTTGGGATTGTAACCATTATTTTTGGCTATTTGTTTAATCAAATTTAGTTCTTTGTTGAAATTTTCTGGTGATAGCGGGATGTTAATCAATCTATGAATAAAACTATTGAATGCTGACATTTTATGTTGATATGGATGACACGACGAGTTATGTATTAGTTATTTTTGGCTATTTGTTTAATCAAATTTAGTTCTTTGTTGAAATTTTCTGGTGATAGCGGGATGTTAATCAATCTATGAATAAAACTATTGAATGCTGACATTTTATGTTGATATGGATGACACGACGAGTTATGTATTAGTTATTTTTGGCTATTTGTTTAATCAAATTTAGTTCTTTGTTGAAATTTTCTGGTGATAGCGGGATGTTAATCAATCTATGAATAAAACTATTGAATGCTGACATTTTATGTTGATATGGATGACACGACGAGTTATGTATTATAATATCTGTATGTGACGGCTTATGGTAAATTGCGACAACATGTTTTCCATTTTCATTCGAAATTGTTACGTCTAAGAAATTTATCGAATTATTGCTTTCTATTTCGGTTGTGAATGCAATTTTTGGATGTAATGAATTTAAATGATTTTCGAAAATTTTCAACTGTCTATCTGTTCCTGTGAAGCAAATAATGTATCGTCTACATAGCGATACCAGTATAAACAATATTTACTGAGTGGATGATTATGAATTAATTTCTCTAAGTTATTCATGAAAATTTCTGCTAACAAAGGACTCAACGGATTGCCCATAATCAAGCCGTCTTCAATAGTATAATATTTGTAATTGAAATGGAAATAATTTTGATCTAAACAAATTTTTAATAATGAAAGAATATCTGATTTAATGATAGTATTGACATGATTCCTTTCTAATAATTCTTCAACTAAGTAATACGTATCTTTTGGAGGAATGTTGGGAAATAGATTCTTAACATCGAAAGAAATAAGTTTGGAATTAGGTGGTATAGTGGTATCTTTGATATTGGCAATAAGTTCGTATGAATTTTTGACCGAAAATTCAGATTTAAAATTGCAGTGTTTTATTAGCAAGTCGTTGAGGAATTTTGAAAGTTTGAACGTAGGTGCCGTTACATAAGAAACAACAGGTCTAATAGGGTAATTAGGTTTATGAAGTTTTATCAACGAATATAATTCGGGGGATTGTGGATTGGAGTTAATGAATTTATATTTTCTTGGTCTGTAATTAATGATTTTGCTGTCGAAATTATGTTTTAACAACTTTCTGAAATTTTGCGGTAGGATCCTTAGTTGATGTTATATAGTTTCCGGCTGTTAAGAATTCTTCAGTTTTAGAAATATAATCGGTTTTACTAATCGCAATGACGGTGTTACCTTTATCTGCTTTAGTGAATACTAAATCGTTCTTGGTACTATTTTCACGAATTGTTTTATTATCTTATAATCGGAATTGCAATGAGGTGATAATTTCGAAAAGTCTTCTTTGATGATTTTTGCTGTTTGATGTTTGGCTAAAATATTATCTTTGGAGTTTTTGAGAATAATTTCGGAGTCTATGCCTAACTGTTCAAAAGTAGTTTTATTATGTTTTGGATGTAAATTATGTTTGAATCCTTTTTCTAATAGATCTTTTTGTGGTTGTGTAAAATCGGTATCAGTTAAATTAGTGAATCTTTCAAAAATTTATGGTCTGAAAATTTATCAGTTGAAGGTTTGGGTGGAGAAATTTTGAATTTAAGTGAATTCAACTTTTCTGTTGTTTCTGAAACTTTTTATGAATTAAAATTTTGACATCGTATCTGGATTCAGAGTCTAAAATATCAAACTCAACAGGGTGCAATCTAAACAATAATTCCGTATGGATTACCTTCAAATATATGTTTGCAACGTCCCTCCTGTTGTACTGGATCTTCATATCCTCTTTGAGCCATATGCGTTGGCCTTTCTCAATTGCTCTTCTTGCTGGTCCACTGATGTTATGTGTCTTCAACCAATTTTATTGGATATACCTGTCATAAAAACCACTTAGGAGGAGGCGACCAATAAGCTTTTAATTACTCAAGAACATTTATAGTTATATTCTCATTTACATTTTTCTGCATAATCATTAGTCTGAAGAAGCTACGGTGTAGTGAAACGCGTTACGAATCGCAATTATTAAGTAAAATTCCTTAAAACACAGTACTTGTTTTTTATTATTGATAATGGAATTTTACCAAGTAAAAGCCTCCCAAATTCAAATGTTATAGAATAGCAGTTATCAACACTAATTCGAAGTTTTATTTATTTTCTCTCACAAATTTCGAACCATTTGATAATTCGTAATATTTTAAGAGTCCCTCGAGTTTCGAATTAACGAGAGTCGACTGTAATTTGACTTGTGGAATTGTCAAATTTTCGTTGAAATACAAACTTTCGTTGTGTTTGAACTGTCTGTATGACATTAAATGTTCTTAAAGATACTTATTTTGAATAGAGAATTAAAAGATCATCCTAAAGATATGTCACTCGACCTAAATCTAATCAACTCATAAATTGGTCTAACTCCAACCAAAAATTTATGTGTTTCGTTCTTTCCCTACAAAAGTAGTCCATCTTGAGATAGAGGGGATGGCAAATTTTCATTGGAACACACTGTATAGCACCATATAAACTGCTGGATACTTCCGAAATCGTGACATCACGATCAACGATATGATTTGAATAAAACTTGCTCTTAATGGCTTTTAAGGGATCAGATGACAATTTCTTCTTCATGGGATGATTTATGAACATACCAAACTCCCCACAAAAATTGTCGCATCACCCTACTTTTACGACAATACTATATAAACTTTTAGGTTGGTCATTCAAGAGTCGCTTGGTAACATTCAGAAGTATAAAATAAAAAGATATCATTCAGAAAAGATGAGTTTATGATGGAAAATATCAACAATTAAAAAATTCTACCATCTTCAAACATTCGCGAAGAGACCAATCAACTAGCATCGAATGGTTACTAATATTTTCAAAATCGAGTGTTTCCTCCTCGGGCCCTGATTACTGCTAGTACACGTCTCGGAAGCTCCTCAAACAAGTTTTGGATGTACTCTTGAATCACTGAGCTCCAAATTTCAGGAAGCAGATTTTTTAGTTGTTGGAGTGTTCTACAAGTCATCCTATGTTGCTGAATTTGCCACCCCATGTTGTCCCAAACATGTTCTATGGGATTCAAGTCGGGGCTTCTGGTTGGCCATCTTGAAATATCAATTTCGGCATTTTGCAGAAATTCTGAAACTACTCTAACTGCATGATAATGGGCCAAAGGGTACAACATGGGGTTCAAGGATGTCTGCGATGTATATGGCCTCTGTCATATATGGCCTCTGTCATTCTTCCACTATTCACTAGGACTAACTCAGTTCGATCATGGAAAGAAATGCCTCCCGACTTCATTACTGAGCCCCTTCCGAAGTTTTCGGTTTGCCGGATATTGCATTGCTGATACCGTTCCCCAGGTCGTCTGTATACAGGCATGCGTCTATCATTTGATCGTTGGAAAAGAGAACATTCGACCATTCTGGAATATCCCAATTTGCATGTTCCCTCGCAAACTGAAGTCTTGCAACTCGATGCTCTCTGGTGAGACTCAGGCAGATAGAAGCCACCCTTGGTCTGATATCGTCTTCTCTGAGCCTATTCCTAAAAGTTTGCAATGAAATATGCCCATTTCTGGAAAGTGCAAGTTTATTTTGTAAAATTCTAGCAGTACAGTACCGAACTCTTAGTGCAGTTAAACGAAGCCAACGATCATCAACTGGTGTTGTTATCCGATTTCTTCCCTGTCCGGCCTTTCTTTCATATTCCCCTCTTTCGTGGTACCGATGAATTGCTCTTGAAATAGTGTTTTGGTTAACATTCAACAAGTTAGCCACGTAACGTTGGCTTCGCCCCTCCTCTAGAAGTGTTACAATTCTTACCACTTCATGATAACTCAAATAGCAGCCATGACAAAAATTCAAAGATTCGAAAATCAACAAGAAACACAGAAAATTTGCATTAATTTAGCGTGAAAACTGAAGAGAAATTGAATGAATACTGATAGCCAAAATAACTTATTCTTGTTTCAGACGTGTTCGAGATCAAAGGTCACTACATAGATAATATTTTTATCTCCTCATATGCCCAAAAACATATGTGACAAAGAAACTGCGATCGAGCTGCTTAATCGATTGTGGAATTCAGAAAACCAGATGATGCGACAATTTTTGTGGTGTGTGTATTTTTGGCGTTTTGAAGTCACTTGTCTCGTAACTAGAGAATTTAATTTTTTAATGTTTCGGTCTATTTGTCAAGCTTGATAATTAAATCTATATGTTTATGTCCTAAATGGTAATACTCATATTCATAAACTGGTTCTTCTCAATCCCGAGCTTTATATGTTGTGCGTCGTTTAGTACATAAACCAATCGTGCATGAAAAGGTTGCTTCTCCACTTTTTCTCCCTTTTATTAAAAATTTTTTTTCTATATTCAGTAAGATAGTGAAAAACATCTTTTTTAATCCAAAGTGTTCGTATTTGTTTTGTTATGTAGGTATGTGAGTAAACTTTTATTTCAAAATTCTCGATCGTTGTTGGGTACCAGAGTACAGATCTAATTCAATTTAAAGAAGAACGAGCTCCAGATAACATTCATGTTTCGAAGAAATTCTCAAAAAGAAATTCATTCGACACAAGTTCATGGTTTTTATATCTTCTGCAGTTTGTAGACTGTATCTCAATGACAAAGGCATACACCTTGTCACAAATCCAAAAAGCAACACCTTCTGTATTTTCTGGGATATCTTCATTTTAATATCACTTTATTTCTAAATTAAAATTGCTAGTTTCAACATGGTTAACTTTATTTTTCATAATAAATCTTACTTCTAGTATAACATCTATAAATTGCTTGTATTTTTATTGAAACAGAAATATTTACATATTATGTTTTGGAGTGAATAAAGACTAAAATCTTGAAACATCCATTTAGTGAACTGTGATCGAAATAAAAGCACCAAATATCGAATAATCAATTCCACTATCATGAGGAATTAGATCCTTTTCACACAATGAGATGTGAAACATCGCAAGGGAGGTATCGAGGTCCTAATTGTACGGCACCAACATCTTCAATTCTTCTGTGTCGGATATCAGAATCCCCTGGCCAGGCCCTTTCGGGTCCTATAATCCTTGAATATTTATCTACTGCTAGAGAAATAGTCGCAGGATCGTTAACACCATTTGATTTAATTCTACGTTGGGGGGCTGTAGCCGTCCTCAAGGTTTTTCTTTTCTGCAAAAACAACATGTATGAATGGACTATGCTATTGCGCATGTCCCTTATATATAAACAATGAAAGGGATAGCTACCTCAACTGTTCCTCTCCACTTATCAGCAGCATGCCTAGCTAACTCCATCCTCTTTTGTTTCTTTATTTGATGTTTCTTATACGCCATTTCTATGACTATTAGCCCTATGCCACCAACAATTCCTGCAGCAACCAATATAAAAACTCCTGCCATATTCTTCAAACCTAAAGTATTTGGTGTTTTCTCAAATTGTTCGCATAACTGTATGTTTCCTTGAAGAATCCATTTGTTGTCCAAACTTTCCATGAAACCGCCTATAAGAAATTAATTTATTTCAGTACATTCAACTCTCAATTTACATTTATTACTTTCGTGAAAATCTAAAATGGCTAAAGTAACTTCGTCTGCCCATGGAGATCCTTTTTGTAAGCCTATGCCGTACCCAGACCTTCCAAATAGTTCACCTGCAGTAACAAGTTCACAGTCTTGTGCAGCTTCAAATTCTAGTCGAGAACTGTCCCATATGAAAGCCATGAGTTTCCTGAAAATGATCATGGGTTGCAGTTACTATACCTATATACAGGATGTATTCTGTTTCAGTCGAGTATCAAAAGTTTCTATGATAATCTTTTGTATGTCAAACAAATTAATGAATAAATACAGGAAGTGGGGAAAGAGGTTTGGAAGTATATGGAGAACGGGTTTATCGATCAATTTCAAATTTTGGTTACTATACCTATATACAGGATGTATTCTGTTTCAGTCGAGTATCAAAAGTTTCTATGATAATCTTTTGTATGTCAAACAAAATAATGAATAAATACAGGGACTGGGAAAGAGGTTTGGAAGTGTATAAGGAACGGGTTAATCGATCAATTTCGAATTTTGGTTACTATACCTATATACAGGATGTATTCTGTTTCAGTCGAGTATCAAAAGTTTCTTTGATAATCTTTTGTATGTCAAACAAAATAATGAATAAATACAGGGACTGGGGAAAGAGGTTTGGAAGTATATAAGGAACGGGTTTATCGATCAATTTCAAATTTTGGTTACTATACCTATATACAGGATGTATTCTGTTTCAGTCGAGTATCAAAAGTTTCTATGATAATCTTTTGTATGTCAAACAAAATAATGAATATATACAGGGAGTGGGGAAGGAGGTTTGGAAGTATATGAGGAACGGGTTTATCGATCAATTTCAAATTTTGGTTACTATACCTATATACAGGATGTATTCTGTTTCAGTCGAGTATCGAAAGATTCTATGATAATCTTTTGTATGTAAAACAAAATAATGAATAAATACAAGGAGTGGGGAAAGAGGTTTGGAAGTATATGAGGAACGGGTTTATCGATCAATTTCAAATTTTGGTTACTATACCTATATACAGGATGTATTCTGTTTCAGTCGAGTATCAAAAGTTTCTATGATAATCTTTTGTATGTAAAACAAAATAATGAATAAATACAAGGAGTGGGTAAAGAGGTTTGGAAGTATATGAGGAACGGGTTTATCGATCAATTTCAAATTTTGGTTACTATACCTATATACAGGATGTATTCTGTTTCAGTTGAGTATCAAAAGTTTCTATGATAATCATTTGTATGTCAAACAAAATAATGAATATATACAGGAGTGGGGAAAGAGGTTTGGAAGTATATGAATAACGGGTTTATCGATCAATTTCAAATTTTGGTTACTATACCTATATACAGGATGTATTCTGTTTCAGTCGAGTATCAAAAGTTTCTATGATAAATCTTTTTATGTAAAACAAAATAATGAATAAATACAAGGAGTAGGGAAAGAGGTTTGGAAGTATATGAGGAACGGGTTTATCGATCAATTTCAAATTTTGGTTACTATACCTATATACAGGATGTATTCTGTTTCAGTCGAGTATCAAAAGATTCTATGATAATCTTTTGTATGTAAAACGAAATAATGAATAAATACAAGGAGTGGGGAAAGAGGTTTGGAAGTATATGAGGAACGGGTTTATCGATCAATTTCAAATTTTGGTTACTATACCTATATACAGGATGTATTCTTTTCAGTCGAGTATCAAAAGTTTCTATGATAATCTTTTGTATGTAAAACAAAATAATGAATAAATACAAGGAGTGGGTAAAGAGGTTTGGAAGTATATGAGGAACGGGTTTATCGATCAATTTCAAATTTTGGTTACTATACCTATATACAGGATGTATTCTGTTTCAGTCGAGTATCAAAAGTTTCTATGATAATGAATTTTGGTTTCAAAATGAATCGATACTGATCTACAATTGGCAATTATATTTGGCGCCGTAGCATTTCCGGTTATGCCGGACATCGACAACAACTTTCCTATTTGAAATGCAATGGTGTACTTCTTAATTTGTTTATTGAAAGGCATCCTTTATGAAACGTCTTTTGTCAAGATTTTTTTTATCTAAAATTAACCACCATTGAGCTATTTTCATACCAAAATTTTAGGAATAATAGTGTTATCTTCTCCGCCTAAAAAAATTGACTAAGATTGAAGTAAGATTATACGTACCCGAATTTATAACCAATTTGCAGAAAACAATTTAGAAAATTACAATCAAATTTTGTCACTTACGGAAAACAGACTGTGGTTGAGTTAGTTTCCTTACTAAGGATAGAGACAGTTACTTTCATAGATATTTTTATGCCAATATATAATATACAATAGCATGTACATCAGTTAAGGAAATTTTGGACAAAAATAGTTTCCACCCTTACAAATTCTTATCATCGATGAATCCAGGAGATGGGACGGTTAGGATTAATTTCCGCGAAAAGGTTCATGATTCACGAGAAAACCCATACTTCTTGCAAACTATTGTATGGAACGATGGGTCATAATTTTCGAGGGAAACTATTTGCAATCGGCATAATTCTCATATCTGGACTGTCTAAAATCCACATCAAACACAGGAGCGAAATTTCCAACATCTTTTCAGCTATAATATCAATATTTAAATTCAGAGAAAATTTTAATCGTGTGAAATATTTTAGCTACATTTTGTTTCGGAATTCTGTATAAGCTCCCATTGAATGAACGTGTTTAATGTTGGTACCAATTAGATGGTACTCCGGTCCATTGCATCTAACTTCAGACATTGGAAGAACTGAATAGCTTGTTTGACAACAGATGAATAAGAAGACTGGGTCCATGGAATTGTCGAGATGATCTTGAATTAAAAATTAGACGTGTCTTTGACAGCATCGATCCCAATCTAGTGCTAAAACCAACTATTAATATAGTGCCCTTGAGGATTGAAAAAGGTTTAGAAAACAATGGTGGACGATTTAGAGGGAATAGAGGGAAGCGGCTGAGGTCATTCGACTCAGGAGGGGTTACTATTTAGTCCACAAAGGACAAGAGAGCACCGTGCGTTTGCAGTTGGAGAGTATTTAAAATCGGGAGAGTCTATCATGCAGCGGTGCTGTCGCCAGCGCTTCAACATTGCTCGTAACGCTTCAGTTCCGAAACTTGACATAATCATCCGATAGGTAACGATTTTCAGAACGATTGCATCAGCATTAACTCCGTCCCCGAAGTGTAAGGACACCAGCTTCTGCGGAAGAGTGAGCTGTAATTCAAAGCCCGAAAACGAGCTGTAGCACTCCAAATGAGTAGTCGAACTGTTCGCTAAATTTTACACCAAAACCTCCGTTCTCACCTCTATAAGCTCATGGTTGTCCAGCACCTGAATGAAGAAGATTATGCACAACTCCAGCAGTTTGCCGAGAGAATGCAAATGATTATCGTTAATGGAAATGAACCAGTGATGATGATGAGTAATGAGGCTCATTTCAATTTGAGCGATTCGGTTCATAAACAGAACTGACGATATTGGGCAGCAGAAAACCTCCGCGAACTGCATCAATCTCCACTTCACAGTGAGAGAGTGACCGTTTGGTGCGCTATGAGCCGTCTTGGGGTGACTAGATCGTATTTTTTGGAGGATGAGAGAAGGGCAACCGTAACTGTGAACTCTGAGCGATATGTTTTCATGCTGGAAAACTTTTTTATCCCAGAATTGCGACGACGAAGAATGAACAGAGGAAATGTTTGGTTTCAACAGGATGGTGCCACTGTATATACAACCAGAGCCTTAATGGAAGTTGTGCGTCGCATTTTTCCTGCTCATGTGATTTCTCGTTTTGGTGATGTACCGTGGCCCCCTCGTTCTCCGGATCACACTGCTTGTGGGCAAATTTCGATCTATTTGTACGGCAACTATGTGAAATATTCCAGATAGAGAAAAATGATGTCCCCTCTCTCGATCTTATTTTCAAGGACTAGTTTAGTGGCGCTAAAATTTTGCTGATATCTCTTTCCGACATGCTTTTTCTAGATAGGAACCATAGGAAATTTTACCCCTATTGGATGCAGTAATTTTTTTCTTTTTCAAAAATATATGACACTTTTAGTCAATAATTGCATTCAATACCTTCTTTCAGAGAAAAACCTGAAATTGCCACAATTCCATCCATTAGGTGCATGCCCGTCAACATTTCATATTGTTCTATGACTGAATACAACAGATTTTTAAGATCCTATCTAAGATCATGGTTATTTCTATGGTTTGATTCGATTTTGACCATAGTAATTAACTGTGGTCTTAGAGTTTGACATTTACGATTCCAGTTTCAGTATAGGTATTAATGTTTACTGAATATCGAAATAGCTGCTTGTTAGTTGTATGTTCCAACTATTACATTTAAGAATTTGTTCACCTGGGACTTTGGTTGTTTCAAGATGCAGAATAGAACATAACTATGAACATTATGAAGACTTTTTTAGAGAACTAATATGGACAGATGAAGACCGCATCACTAGCGATGGGATATTTAATCGCTTTAATGAACATTTGTGATCGGATGTAGATCCTCAACGCCATATTGATGTGCAGCATCAAAGAAGATATGGTTTCAATGTGTGGTGTACACTGAAAGATCGCCGCGTTTCGGCGTTTGAAATTTTTGATGAGAAGCATGTTATGAAGAAATCATCAACAATAATATTATTGAAGGAGTTCTCGGTCAACTTCCGTTAGCACAAAGATCTAATATTTTTTTTCAACACGATGGTGCCCCTACCCACTAAACAAGGACCATCACTAATCTGTTGAATTTGAATTTTGGACATAATTGGATAATCTAGTAAACTAAAGGTACTGTGCGATGGCTGCCCCGTTCCCCTGACTTGACGGCACTAGATTTTTTTTCTTTGGGGTCATCTTGATGATTCACTCTAAAAGAGGAATAGTAGCAATATAGAAGAGTTAAAACAGAATCTTAGGGAATGCATCTGTTAGCAATATTCATATTTACAATGAACAAAGTCTTAAAACTAATCGTTAATTTCAATGAACAATTCGAGCAGACAATGGTTCAACTTAAGCAACTGTCAAAATAAATAAATAGATGAAAAAATCAAAGCCTACTAGTCATTTTTTTAATTAGAAGTGCTTTCAATTCAGCGAATGCATACAATCGTTTAATAATTTTCTGCTCGAGAACGGTTGGAGATACGAAGAAATTAAAAGTGTCAAAAAAATTTCTCAAATGAACGAAGATGACGAAAATTGATTGTACGCTGATCAGTGGCGTACTACAAAAAAGTTTGAAGGGCGAAAGAAGACATGGCTCCGGAAAAGAAAACACCTTGTAGATTCTAGTTGAAATTTAGGACGTGTACTGATGGAGGCTGTGAAAAATAGCTTCCATTCCAAATTTGGGCTGAATATCTCAAAAACTGCAGGAGTTTTGAAGAAAGAACCAATTTTTTCCGGAAATTTCAACACCCTGTAGTTCCGTATCGAAGCTCTTGCGGACCTATGTTTATATAAACTCTTTTACTCAAAAATGCTCGTATATTTACCCCCTTAAGTTTTGATATACTTTTATGTAACACCCTGTATAATCTCGGTTTAATAAAAATTCCTCTTTTTTCACTAATTGTAGAAAAAGTCTTATCATTGCACATATAGAACACAAAGATACTACCTGAATCTAAGAAATTTGCTCACCCAGTCTTCACATCTTTTATAGCATCTTCGGCAGTATCATAGTTATTTGCCTCCATTGTTCTATACATATTAGACAGCTCCACTTGTCTCCTGAAATACATGTCTACTGATGACCCCTTAACTGTTGCGCAAGTAAGATTTTCCATGGTGTTTCTCAACTGAAATTAGAATTGAATTCAAGGGAATCCTCATACCATTCAATTATTTTACCCTGGCATCATTTATCCCGGTAAGTTTAGTTTTTGGTCTTTCCAAGACGAGGAAAGCGGCTAAATTAGCTGTGTATGACGCTACAATGATCATAGCGAATCCTGCCCATACCATACCTAGTACTCTTGCGGAAAAACTTCTAGGAGTTCCTTAGAACATAATATCTAATTCAGAAATTATACAAACAACAAACGTAGGTTACCTTCTCCTATTCCACTATTCAACAATACTCCCCAAGCAAACCAGATAGCACTTGATAAGTTCAACGCATCTTCTTCTGTACCATCTGTATTAGCCAATTTGAACCTACCAAATGGTGAAAATCTATCCAATAAATATAGCACAAGAGCAACCACGTGAACTGATACCATCACCAATATCCAGAGGGTGTTACTGAAGGGTTGCAAGAACGATACCAGCGTGGAGCTTCGAGAAGGCTTGAATGAAAAACGACAAATGCAACCAAATTATGACGTTAACATCTCTCACCTTTTTTTCTAAAATAGTTATTCCTTGATATTTGAAAGGTTTACTGAATTCAATAAATTCTGCTCTTTCAGGGTTGATAGTTAATGGAGCAACAATCATGTCTGCTTTTTCAGATACAAGTTCTCCAATTAAACCGGTCCATTCTTTCTTGCCTATACCTGAATTGTTTCTTATTATGTAATGACCAAATTGTCCATCAGGCGATAAAGCTAAACTGTACGTGAAGTTGATTTTCTTCGATAATTCCTTCAGAAGATCCATACAGTAACCCTTGCAGCAATAAGTAGAATCCACTGAAAGAAAACTGTTAAAGTCACGAAAAGTTTCCTTAAATACATACAATCTTTTGTAGCATTAAAGTGTGGACAAAATATCTCCTCATTTGTGCAAGTTTCTCCTTCAGCCAATTTTCTGACGTACACAAATGGCTTTTCCTCTATCGTTAAAACTTTCAAATGCGTGGGAATCATGAAACCCTCCGGTTTAACAGTTCTTTTTCCTGGCCAAACGATTTTCTCTTCCTCGATAGTCAGCATCATTTTATTAAATTCCTGGAAAATTAGATAGAATGTATAACATGAATTGTCATTATTATTATTCAACCTTATTGAAGAAATGTCTTCCCACAGTAACTTCCTCGACCTTCCTCTTTCTATTTTGAATATTAACAACGTTATATTCTGCATTAATTCTATCTCCTTGATCATCAAAAGCCACTTTACCAGTCTCTCCATTCATAAGTGTTTGCTTGCGAATAAACTGAAAGAGTTCCTTTCCAGTTTCCCAGATGGAACCAGAGTTATCACAGTCTTTTGGAGCTTCCGTTATTTGTATGGTTTTGTTCATGTTCATGTCTCTCAAAGCAGATGCTAAGACATAACTAAAGAAAGTGTGAAATGGAATGAATCAAGCAGAAGTTTGTATACTTACATGCTGTCTCTAATATGCGCCTTTTCATTTGTTGCGTTTACTAACTTAAGTCCCAAAATACCCTCAGGCACATTTTCTGCACCTAAGGCTTGTTCTGTAGTTATCCAAGCGTAACCAGCATCTGTCATGTTCATGTTAGCTGCATCCCGGAATATTATTCTAGCATCTCTCTTTCTGAATCAAATAATAGTGAAACTATGTTTGGAAGAACCTAGAATCATCAATCTTACCCTGCGTAAAGTAGATATACTCTGGCCTGAGCAGTTTTCATTTCTTGAAGTTGATTTTCGAAACTATCTAATCCAGCTTCGAATTCAATAACCGATTCAACCTAAAAAAAATCGTGCGTGCATGAGAAATTAAAAAAATAAGAAGAAATTGACTCACCTGAATTTTTATTTCAACATCGTCTTCGAGAATTTGAGATGTGGTTTGAAATCTTCCCAAGATAGCTCTGCCATCTGTATCAGAGCTGTGGATGAATATGACTTTTTTATAATTGAAATGTTTGAGTAGTTCTACCCATACGTCAGCCTGGTGAGAATATGGTGGTACAGTTCTCAGAAACGATACATGGATGTTCTGAAAAAAAAAATCTTGAAATATCTATAGCGCCAAAAATGCTTGGTTTACCTTGTCAGAGAATGCAGAATCTCTGGACGATATTCCAATGACAGGGATGTGATAGAATCCGCTGGTGTAGGAAACTGCTGCAGGTGATAAGTCACCTGTTAAAGGATGAGAGACTACTACTGCATAAACCTGAGAACAATATCCTTCTCAAGGTTTTTTGCCAATAGAATAACAAGACATATGATAAACGTAGTACAAGGATGGATTGATAAGTTAGGTAAAAACGAAACAACAACTCATTTTCTTAAATTGGGTATCTCTTACTTTTCAACCTAATCTGCTTTTTGCGCTCAGGTGATTTTGAGGGGCCTCGCTATACTTGAACTGACTGTTAAAAATGTCGGACCTCTGAGTTATATTTCGATGTTGGGAAACAAGAAAATCTCTGAAAGTCAGGTCAGGAGATGCATGAGGTAGTAATTCATATCGTAACTCTACCACCTTGGTTGTTGCAATGGCAGAAGCATACACACGAGCATTGAAGTGGTGGAACAAAAGTTTCTATTTGGCGAGATATGACCTCTTTGTTTTATTTCTACCTTCAATTGATCTTGCGCTGATTCGTGCATTTCTGGTTTTTCCTTCATGGAGAGAATCAGTGAAGATAATACCTTGTGCATTCCTTAAGACGATGATCACCTCACCTTAACGGTCAAGGGAACAGCCTTGCCTTTTTGATTGCACTACCAACGGCCTCCATTGACTGTTTGGGTTACTGCTTCGTCTCAAATGTGAACAAGTGAAATGCGGCGCTCATAATCATTTCCGCTTGTTACTGCAATGAGTTCCTTGGTAAAAGGCATCTTCCATGCTTGTTCTGTCGCAAGGAAAACAGTACTTATCAAGAGATCTTCTGATTTCCGTGGTGGTGGTTTGCGTAAAAAGCAATGTTTTATTAGCACTCGATATTCATTTTCTTCAGATCCAACACAGAAGGAGCAAGTTTGATAGGCTGTTAAATCAATAGTTATTAACATATGATTTTGGAATTTTATGTATGCATTCATTTTCCGAATATGCTATAACTTATGCGGATACTAGTATTACTAATATTTACCTGACTTATCAATTCGGACTCGTATTAACTACAGTTCATATCAAGTTCAGAAAAATGTTTTTTCACTTGAATTTCTGTAGTTTAGCTTTAGAAACTATGCTTACCCGACTAGAAATCAAATGTCTGCAAACATTCAAGGCGGTCTTGATAGGATTTGGATCCATAAGAATTGCAGTGTCATAATAAGTGATTCCTTTGGGAACATATTGGCCGTCGAAATTTAGGTGCTGAAAATGAAGAAAGCAAGAAACACTTAGATTTAAGCTTGGAATTTACCAGTATAGATTTATTTTTGGTTTAGTTGAAATAAAAAAAAGGTACTCGTATTTGAAAAAGTTATAATTTAGTGTTATTGAGTTGAAGAGTGATTTTTGGGCAGCCTGTATATAAAATACCATGGTAAATTCATAGAACATTGTGGAACATAGAAACTGGCATCGGAATATTTCTATGTTCCATGGCCTAATAATTCAATTTTCCGAAGGTTTTCGATAAAATCACGTATAAAATAAAAACGAGCCATTTAAGGTATAGGAAAACCTAATACCAATCAATACTTATTCAAAATGCTGTTATAAAATAAAAAAATTGAATTCACTTTGTCTGTTTCTGTTCCACGTCCTGATGATTTCATTTTCTGAAGGAATTGCAGGTATCGATAAAATCGCGAATAAAATGAGCCATTTCAGGTTTAGGGAAACCTTATATTGATCAATACTAACTTAAGAAACGTTTCTTGTTTTCTTGACAATTTAGTTTCACTGAGTTGACAAGTGACTTTTGAGCACCCTGTATATAAAATGGCGTCGGAAAGTACGTTGCCACCAAAAATAACACTTTTCTCGTTAAACTAAGAGTGCCATAATCTTACACAAATCTGAGTCATTCTTTTGGACAAAGAAGATGACACTATATTGGTGTACCTGTTAAAACCCCCCTTTTTTGTTAAAATTATGCCTTTATTTCAAGAAAATGAATGCAGATATCATCAATCAAAGTATTGACCATCATTTAATATAAAATCTTTCCATTTTTCTGGGAGGAGACGAATGGCACGACGGTAAAATGACTCATCTTCTATTCAATCCATTCGATATCCGATTTCTCGACATTTTCGAAAGAATTGAATTACTAATCCGAAAGCCCATGAGCCATTGACTGAAACAAATGGTAATCTGATGGAGCACAGTAAGCTGCATGTGGTAGGACGTCCCAATGAAGCGCTTCAAGTATTTTTTGACATGCGGACGAGCGTTATCAGGCAACAGAATGACTTCATGATGATATTCTGTCCGCTTCTAATACTGTGCTCAGATTGAATGGATCATTTGTTCTCGATAGAGATCTCCTGTGACTATTTGACTTCGTTTGAGATGCTCATGGTGCATGACTCCTCTTTGATCCCACCAGATGCAGAGCATAGCCTTCTTTCCATGAATATTGAGCTTTGAAGTCGATGTTGATGGTTGGCCATAGTCACAAATGGTCTTTTCATCTCCAGTAACAATAAATGGAGAAATCCCTTTCTTTCCTGTCTGGCCAGCTGCGTTTCACAAATGGTTTTTCGTCTTTCGATGTCTTTCGGCTCTAGCTTATATGACACTCATTTTCCCACTTTGTATACTCCACCCATTCAAACGTTCAGATATCCGAGGCTTGGACACGTTTAGTATTGTTGAAAACATTTTTTGAGTTTGGCATGGGTTTTTGTCTATTGAAGCCTTTAGTTCAGTATCTTCGAACTTTTTCTTCTTTCCTGAGTGTTTTTTGTCGATTACATTGAAATCGACAGATTTGAAACGTCGAAACCATTCCTTACAAGTGAAATCCGATGGAGCATGATCATCGTATGCTTCAATTGAGACTCTAGAAAATTCGGCGGCAGTTTTCTTCAAATTAAAGTAAAACAGTAGTAAGTAAAGTAAAGTAGACTCGAAATTAGACATTTTAATCGATCTTAAACACAATGAAACTGATGCAAAAGTAAACCTTTATGTATGTTATATTATCGACAGATGTCAATGCCACATTTTGAGCCTCATTTATATTGGTCATTACGGCTCAGTCTTTATTTTAAATTTTTACGAATAGAGGAAGGTTTTAACAGATACACTTCATATCATATTTCATCTATGGAGTTTGAATTTACTGATTCTATTGATTTGTGTTTTCGCTTTTTGTTATGTAATTCAGAAATAATATCTAGATTTTTACCAATATTAAGAGTGTTTTGTTTGATGATTCAAAGTTCTTTGGAGAAATTATATAAAAATTTGAATCATGCTGTGGAATGATGCCATTTTATGTAGAACAGGATAAAACGATGTATTATGAATCACGATTTTCGTATGAGTTGGATCAAGAAACATAGGTAAAATATGATTATTATTTAATTTACTGATAGCTACATCTAAAAAGTTCTTTCGTTCTGTTCAATTTTGGTAATAAATTTTACTTTTTAGAATGAATTGAATTCTTGAACTATTCGAAAACAATTAGCTGACGGTCAGTATCAGTAAAACATACAATGAATCATCCACATGTCGAAAGCAATATAGTGTTTTATTGTTTTGAAAGAATTCGAAAATCTAAATGGATCCAATGGTAAAACAGAGAATAATCATATAAAAATAATTACCGTGTGTAGACTAGGATTCGTAATTGCCATATTCAATAATATAATGAGTAGCGCTGTTATTTGTCTTACAGTGAGTGTTACCTGACTGTAAGTAATATTTTTGTTGATTGAGACTGATTCTTTGTTTAACACTATTTATTTACACCTATATACATTTAATGATACATATAACGTTGTACTGATAATGCACTGTATTGACGATATAATAACATGATGAATAGTGATTGAATACAATGTAATGATATTAGTTACGATTGATACAGAGTAAAGTTACAGTTTGAGTGTTACAAACTTAATGTTAGATCGATGATGAAAGATAGATGATAGAATTATAGAAAAGTAAAGTGATGATAGATAGACGATAGACAAAATGATATCTCTTAGGTCTGTACATTTCATTAAATACTGTAAAGAAGAGGAGAGAGTTTGGATTCTAACATTTAAAGATTCTAAGAATAAGATGGGATCAATGGGCAGGTATGTATTGTTTACGACCGGAACGTGCCTAAAAGGGACAAGAACTTTATTGTAGTGGAATTGCCGACAAGAGGATATCAATATTCGGTGTAGATAAATGAGATAAAAACACAAGGTTTAACTTTAATCTACACTTTATTTGAAAAAATTCGACGACGTTTAAACAAATCGTAGAACAAGTTGGATGAATAACAGGAAAATCCACACCGAGCCATTGTACAGTTAGTATGAAAGGTAATAAAAACTAATTAAACAAGTTAAGTAGGGGTGAGTAATTCAAATCTACCTGTTCATTCAAAAGCTTGTCCGAATGTTTGTATCGATTTATTTCTAATGCTTCTAGGAGATCTAATTTTGAACTTTTGATTTTATATGTAATATGTCAAAGTTTTTATTGAATGAATGGTTTTCTTTTATTAGGTGGTTTGAATAATTTGAATCAGATTTATTTTTATCGAAGCTACGTTTATGTTCAGATGTTCTTATGCCAAAACTCCTATAGGTCCTACCGATATAAATTTTATCACAAGAACCGCAATTGAGTTTATAGATTCCTGATTTACTTGATTTTTCAACACGAGATTTATTATTTTTAATATGTTTACCTAAGTTATTAGAAGTTTTGAAAGCTATATTAAGATTTTGTTTGACGAGAAAGGATTTAATATTTGTACTTGCAGAACCGCAGAATGTTAAACTGTTGAATATTTTAAAGTCTTTATGAATAGGATATACTTCATTTATTGCTTTCTGATAGAGTTTTTACGAATGATTAGATCTATCATATCCGGATTATATGAATTATTAATGGCTATCTGTTTGATGGTGTTTAACTCTTTATCATAATCTTCTACTGATAAAGGTAAATTGAGTAACCGATGTACCATGCTGTTTAAAGCTGCAACTTTGTGTTGAATTGGATGTAATGAGTAGTTATGTATAATTGTATCAGTATGTGTTGGTTTACGAAAGACCGAAAAACATGATTATTATTTTGTTTAGTGATTTTTAAGTCCAAAAATTTATGGAATCGTTCTGTTCAATTTCTATCGTGAATTTAATGTTTAAATGGATGGAATTAATGAAATTAACAAATAAGTCTAATTGACGAGTAGTTCCAATGAAACATACTAAGATGTCGTCAACATATCTATACCAATAAAGAAATTTGGAAATGAGTTGATGTGTATGAATTTTCTGTTCAATATTATTCATAAAAATCTCTGCTAAAAGTGGACTCAAAGGATTTCCCATGATCAAACTACTATAATAGATGTTGTTGAAAGAAAAATAATTTTGTTCAATGCAAACGTCCAACAGATTCAATATTTCTGATTTGATTATGTGGTTAACATGATTCGAATTCAACATGTTTTCGATTAATATTTTGACATCACCTGGAGGAACACTTGGGTATAAATTCTCAACATCAAACGAAATAAGTTTTGCGTTAGGTGGTAGGTTAACGTTTTTATGTTATTTATCAATTCGGTGTAGATATATATCGAAATTATATGATTTAAAATTGTGCCTAATTTCTACAACAAAAGGAGAATTATAATATTTGGGGAAAATATTTATGTTTTGTTTAGTCATGAAATTTTAAGTTATATTATATCCAGAATTGTTTAACCTAATATTAAGGCACGCAACAAGCGCAATGTTAGAAAATAATGTTTGATTGAATTAAAAAATCAACTGAATCATTAGGAATAATTGTTATTATTATAGTTAAATGATTAGAGCCAGTCCTGAAACTTAAAAATTTTCTGAGCAATTAAAAATCAAATTCTTTATTATACAGATTACGAAAACAAATTCTACATGTAAAGAAAAACAAGATCTACCGTCATTCACGAAAAACTTACAGCAATTGTATCCTTAAAGTAGAGTTTGCTATCATTTGTACTCAACACACCCCCAATATTAAACACTGTCGGATTTGCATTAACACACAAAATAAAAAATAAGATTAGAAACATCGGTTGCATTTGCATCGAAGGAGAATTCATCCTTCACACTCTGGCATCGTAGAGTGAAAATCTGAGAAATGAACCGCTCCCAGTTGCCATGGAAACGCTTCAGATGTAATCGATTTCCAAATGTAACAATATATTGTATATTCTTTGGGTGCAATTTTGGTCTATCATGTTTGGTTTGTGATTGAGCACTTGAAATTGAATATGTTTAATATTTACTTTTATGGATAAACACAATTTTATATTATTGGAATATACGGAAACTAATTGATTTCCGTTGCATGGGAAATATTTTTATATATCAGATTTGATCATATTAACTCCTTAGTCCTGTAAAAAGTGTTACAAATACCAAAAACTTCTGAGTAAAATGTTTTAGTTTGAAAAACTTTTTCGTTGTCACTAAAAAGTATTAATGATAAACTTCATTTAAAAGCCCAGAAACCTGCGACAGATATTTGTTTGTAATTTCTTTCAGCCGAAAGAAGAATGCTTCAGACAATTGTGACGGTGAATTCTCGTGAGCGTCAGCTGCGTCACCATGGTTAGGGATTGGCAACGACATCCCCCAACTATCTGTCACCTCTTCGCGGTTGAAACTCTGGTTTTTAACAGTTCACATAAATTGGAGTAAAAACATATAAACGAACGAAAAGTGAAAAAAATAAAATTCTGTTGTCCCTGTTGAAATTTTGTCAGATGGTAGTTTGCATTACTGTTTTAATAAAACTATAGGTAGCACCAAAGAAAACCGGACAATTTTTTTCCTTTATAACTTTCGCAACTTTGAAGCTAGATCATTCGTCCTTGCTTCATTGGAAAGCCAAAGGACTAGGTTTTTCAGAAATTGTATATGACTCATTCGAAAATGAGCAATATTTTAAAATCGCTGGAACGTTATTTTTCACTAAAAAATCGAATGGGGCATTCAGTCGATATATATATATATATATATATATATATATATATATATATATATATATATATATATATATATATATATATATATATATATATATATATATATATATATATATATATATATATATATATATATATATATATATATATATATATATATATATATATATATATATATATCGATCAAAAAACTTATGGCACATATTGGAAAAATATCCTCAAATATAAAACCCATAAAAATAATGAGATAAGTAATGGACAATTGATAGAATACATCGATACTTTAAAACAAAAACTTTCAGTATACTCCATTAGACTACGTGAATATAAAATAAATTCAGATAGAAAATTCCAAAACAAACTATTCAAAAAACATTTTTACAAATTTATTTCAGGTTCAAATGAAAATATTTCTGGAAATGGAGTTCCTAAAATTGATATTTTAACTGATTATTGGTCTTCAATTTGGGCAGTGCCAAGGCAACACAATTCCAATGCAAGTTGGATTTTAAATGAAAGGTCTCGATTTTCTAAAATAGAATGCATGCAATTCGAAAAATTTTCAAACGAAGATATAACATCAGTTATTAAACACACAAAAAATTGGAAATCTCCAGGTGTTGATGGTATTCATAACTTTTGGTTCAAGAAATTCTCTTGCGTTCATGAAAAATTGGCTGAATATTTTTCATTTATAATAAAGAACCCTCAGCTACTCCTTTAATCTTCACACAAGGAATTACTTATTTAAAACCGAAAAGTGATAATACTATTGATCCGTCTCAATATAGACCAATTACTTGCCTTCCAACAATATATAGAATTTTAACTGCATGTATTACCCAAAAATTTATGCACATTTGGAGAATTATAATATTCTTTCCGAACATCAAAAGGATGTAGAAAAAACACCTTGGTACTAAAGAGCAACTTGTAATTGATTCTGTTGCTTTGAATCAAGCTCAAACTAAGAAGAGAAATATTCATACAGCCTTCATTGATTACCAAAAGGCTTTTGATAGTTCTCCCCATTCATGGCTTCAAGAAATTTTGGAAATTTATAAAATTGATAAGACACTTCGTCATTTTCTTGAATTTGTAATGAAAAATTGGAGAACCAATCTTCATTTAAATATTTCAAAACAATCGTTAAAATCCGAAGTAATTCCAATCAAAAGAGGCATTTTTCAAGGTGATTCTTTAAGTGCTCTTTAGTTTTGTCTTTGCCTCAATCCATTATCTCATGAATTAAATGCTACTAGTTTCGGCTTCAAAATGAAGAGTCTATTAACTGAATTCAAATTAAGTCACTTAATGTATTTAGATGATATTAAATTATATGCCGGAACCAGATCTCATTTAAAAGTCTACTTGAGATTACTTTCAACTATTCCAATGATATTCATATGAAATTTGGGCTTCCAAAATGTAAAAATCTTTCTATTGAAAAGGAAAGATCACCTCTGATTATATAAAGATTTCCAATATCGAAATCGAGCCAATGCATCAAGGAGATACATATAAATATCTTGGATTTTGTCAAGAGAAGACACTTAACCATAGCAGCACTAAAGAAAATATTAGAAGTTCATATTACAAAAGACTTAGAATTATCATTTAACTAGTAAAAACCTTTTCAGAGCTATCAACTCCTATGCTGTTCCTATTCTTACATCTTCTTTTGGAATTATTAAATGGTCTAAAACTGATCTATATGAATTACAATGTCAAACGAGGAAAATTCTCTGTAAATATATTTTTCATCTACGTTCCCATTTTCATGATAAACAGAGAACGTTTAAATTACATGATATTGTTGTTGCTTCAGATTATAATCTTACACCTCTGAACTTGACAATGCAAAAGGTAGATTTTGATATATTTGATGATAATTCTAAAAGAGAAAGTTGGATGCAGCAGGAATTACACGGAAAGCACCCTAAAGAATTGAAAAATGATTATATTGATGAAATTGCATCGAATAAATGGTTAGTATCTGGAGAATTGTTTGCTGAAACAGAAGGCTAGGCAATTGCGATCTAGAATCAGGTTGTTTTCACGAGGAATTATAGAAAACACATCATCAAACAAAATATAGATGATTCTTGCCGTAGATGTTTCTGTTCTTCAGAAACAGTTTTTCATATATTATCATCTTGCTCAGTCCTTGTTCCAACAGATTATTTAGAAAGACATAATGCCGTCGCTAATATTATTCACTTTAATCTAGGAATTAAACATGACCTGATTCCCAAAGAAAAAAAATTCACAAATATGAACCTGAGATTATTTGTGAAAATGACAAATATAAACTTTATTTTGATAAAACAATTCTTTGCAACAGAGCTGTAAAACACAATAGACCAGATATCGTTCTTAATGATAAACAGAATCAAATAACATATACAATTGATATTGCTATACCCGACACACATAATATACAAAATAAATACAATGAAAAAATTTCTAAATATATGATGCTTGGCGACGAGATTAAAAAATGTGGAAAATGAAGAAAATATTTATTCTACCGATTATTATTTCTACAACAGGCGTTATTCCTAGAAATCTTCACAAAAGTATTGAGATTTTGTGTCTGAAGAAAAATTTGTTTGAACAGTTACAAAAGATAACAGTCATCAAATCTTGCAATATTCTTCGTAGGTTTCTTTCTAAAAATAATAATGAGGTAGAGTCATAGATTTTCTCTTTAGTTTATACTGCTCAGAATCTCATTTCATATTTTATTTATTTGTTTATATAAATGTAATATAATTAACTGACAATTTTGTCATATTTATATTCAGAGCAGTATTCTATTCGATCGTTCACCACTTCACACAAAGGAAACTATTAATGAGTAACATTCAGTGTTATTTGACTAAGGTCCGTACACTGGATTTTTCCGGGAGAAAGCCTCTGACACTACTCGTTGGTACATTGATATCATTGTCTGATGATGCTATAGTATGTATATATTCTGGTAGATTGATATATTCTCATAACATTTAACGTTATCCTAATATATAATTACTCCAGGATATGTTTTGATTATAATCATTGCCTGACAATGGTATTCATGGCAATCAGTTTGATTGCATGAACAGATATATGGGCAACTCGTCGGGGTAAAACCCCTATATATATATATATATATATATATATATATATATATATATATATATATATATATATATACATATGTAAATTTGAGACAAGACGAATTATTCATAAATCCGAAGATCAATGAATAATCCCTCCTGACCAGAGCTAGTTTCCAAATCTGCCCGCCATGCACGCAGCCCCCAAGCGCCACAATAGTGCAACTAAGCAGGATGCCAAGAAACTAAGCGGCAGACTGCAGTTTCGCCCTTATTAGGAGCTCATCAGTGTCGCATATCGCTTCTCAGCATCCTACCAAGCTACATAGGGGTACCCTATCAATTCCAGAAGGGACGCACCTCGTACATACGTACGAGAGTCGCCCTCTATGGGCGCCGTGTCGGTCCATAGAGGGCGACTCTCGTACGTATGTAACAGGGGAACCATACTATCTTGTATATGATTCAATAAACGAGTGAAAAAACCTGAGGAAAAAACTCGTTTCCCTGTCGCTATTGCACTAGCAATAGCTTGTCAGTTTATGTTGTGTTAGTGTCACGTGTACAAAAAGAGTACCAAAGATTTTTCTGCTTAGCCGCTTCATTCTCTCTTGCATTCCATGATTTCCAAACGAAGACAAGGCGAAAGGAAGGGGGTTTGGAACAGGAATCTGTAACAATGGGAAAAGAAAACCAGCAGAAAAATATTTCAACAATCAAACTTCTTATATGTCTAAACAAATCTAAGAAAAGATTTTACATAGCAAGCAAGGTCGTGAAAAGGACTAAGGAGATAATAAAAAAATACATAACCTGCGATATTTCCTCAAATTCCCTCTCTGTTTGACCGAGAGAGCCCCGATGGCCAGGTTCAGTCTTCCAAGTGATGCCGATTATGATCTATAGATATTTTAGAACCATTATGGACCCAATAATTTGGGTTGACATCGCCCAAATATTATTTTTTCGTGGAACTTGTTTAATTTAGAAAAAAATTTGCGGAAAAATTTTGACAGTCGTTCGAAAAATATAACAAATGTCATATTCAGTCGATAATTTAGTCATTTCTGAACAATTTAACATATCGATCTTGAAAATATTCAAAGAATTGGTGAAAAAATAGCGTGAAGAATTTTTTCATTCTGATTTTCAGCTGAAATCGAAATATTTTTTCACCTCATGGCGTTGGCACTCCTGAAGTTGTGTTTTTCATGGATGTTCTAAGAAGACAAAAAGCCATATTTTACTAAAACCAACCTAAAATTTGATTTCCGTTCGAATTCAAAATGGCTAACTTCCTCAAATAATTCAATCACTAGATTAAACTTTTCCCATCATTTTGAGGGGTCGAACTCGAATATTGATTCAGAATTGTGCCAATAGTCGTCAATAATGTTTCTCTTCTTTACCAACATATGCACCTCCCGTTGTGAAACCTGTGAACATAGACTAGACTGCATGCATTAACTCTATGATAAACAGAAAATAATGAAATGTCATCGAGTTTTAGACGACATCTGATTTGAACTCGAATTTTATCTTGGTGTTGCTTGTTTTTGACGTTTGAAATTGTTAACAATGGTTTTAACAAATGAGGATAAGCGTTTCATTGAATGTTTATTTGTGCGTGGCTATACTACTAGGCAAATATTACGCCAATTTCCAGCCCCTAATTACAAAAGAAGTACAATCTATGATCTTGAGGAAAAATTTCGGAATTAGGAAGAAGATCAGGATGACTGTTTTCCAAATATCTCATAGATACCAACTGTTAAAAACATCTGCGAGAATAATAATACGATATGATTTTGTTTAACAAATTACATGAGTAAAAACATTCAATAAAAAGAATCAAGTACTCAGAATGGAATATGAACTCTATTGGCATCCACAACAATCTGCAACCGTCTTCTCCAGCTCTCTATGGATCCCGAAATAACTTCTTGATCAAGATTGTTCCAACATTCTTGAATTTTTTGCCTCAGTTCCTCATAATTATTGAAAATAATACCATTTTTACACACCATTTCTTCCAAATGATCCCACAGAAAATAGTCGCACCGATTAAGATCGGGACTATTCGGGCGCCATTGTTTGATTTTCAGCTGGTGGCAACTGTACTTATTCATATCATACAAAAAACAGCAATCATTCACCAGCATGAAAGTAAACTGAGGAGTTGACGGCTCAATAGTTGGTAACATATGAACGAGAATTATGTGACAATAATTTTCCGAATCTAATCTTATGCCTTCTTCGATAAAAATGATATTTGATTTAAAGTTCCTCTAAATATCGGCAGAGACCATGCCTGGAAAATTTTTGTCTTTCCCTCTACAAACGAATTGAAGGCACATTCCTCTTGATTTCATTCGTCAGAACACAAATTCTCTCATTCTGGCTGTTTCTGGTGTGGCAACAGTGAAAACTTTTTCGTCTGTGAACCAGATATTTTCAATTTGGTTACGTGTTCTAAATCTATTCAATAAATTTCTGCATCGCTCGAATCTGCGCTATTTGACAGCTTGAGTCCTTTGAATTTATAGTGCCTCCGAAAATACTTGGGACCCAAATAGTGTCTTATTATTCTTCTCACAGAGGTTTTTGAGGTTTGGTATCTCTCAGACATTTGGGAAACAGTCAAGCTGGTTCCTGGAGTTCTGATAGGGCTGACTGCTAATGCAGAAATTCTCTGATTGTTATCCTGAAATTGTCAATTGAGTTTGTAATACTAAAAATGTAGAATTGATACTTGAAACAGATTATGAAAAAGACGAGTACCTGTGTTCTAACAGTTCTACCAACTGGTCTTCGTAATGACCCTGTTATGCGAAATTTTACCTAAAGATCATACTTCTTTGGTAACTAGAGGCTGGAAATTGGCGTAATATTTGCCTAGCAGTATAGCCACGTACAAATAAACATTCAATGAAACGTTTATCCTCATTTGTTAAAACCATTATTAACAACTTCAAACGTCAAAAACAAGCCACACCAAGATAAAATTCGAGTTCAAATCAGATGTCGTCTAAAACTCGATGACATTTCATTATTTTTTGTGTATCATAGAGTTAATGATTGCAGTCTATGTTCAGACAATTGATCGATAAAGCCTGAACTACGTGATAGTTGATATTCATAATGAATAATAAAATAAAGCAAGTTTCTATGTTTTAACTATCACTAATTTATTGATGTAGAAAATTACAAAATTTTACATTGGTTGGACCGGTTTCGGACATACGTCCATTATCAACAACAAGCTAATGAAAACTGAATACTCATGTACAATACAGGAATTACCATCAATAAAATGCTAGTAGAGATCACAGTAACTTGAATAACGGTGATTGGTAGGTAATTAAGTCTTCCTGGTCGTTGAGGAGCTTAACCCTTTCTACCCTAGATGCCTGGAAATTTTCAATCAAGTGAAAGATAGGGAAGACTATTTCCCTAAGACTATTCAAGTTTCAGTGAGGTAAAATGGAACAGGTCCATGCTGATCAAGGGCAGTCATCATCAAGTACCATCCTCATCTCGAATTTCAACCCCTGGGGCAGGGGTGACCACCCTTGAAAAGTTAGAAGAGGATAGATGGGTCGAGTGATAACTCGAAAGAAAGGTATTATCTTTGTCTGTATCCCCGTGAACGAATTTTCATTTTTGATAGAAAACTGTAGAAGATACAGAGGGAGCTACTGAAAAATAAAGGAGACTATCTATTGCCCTGAGCTAGTCAAGTATTACTGCAAAAAAATGGAACAGATTCATTCCACATAAAAGGCTGTCATCTTTGATCTGAATGAATCTATTCTAGTTTTTCGCACTAATACTCCAATAGTCTTGGGGCGATAGTCTTCTCTATTTTTCAGTGGCTCACTCTGTATCTTCTACAGTTTTCAATTAAAAATAAATTGTTTCACGGGAATGCAGACAAAGATAATACCTTTCTTTCGAGTTATCACTCGACCCATCTACCCATCCAAATTTTCAAGGGTTGTCACCCCTGCTCCAGGGGTTGAAATTCGAGATGAGGATGGTACTTGATGATGACTGCCCTTGATCAGCATGGATCTGTTCCATTTTACCTCACTGAAACTTGAATAGTCTCAGTGAAATAGTCTTCCCTATCTTTCAGTTGCTCACCCTTTATCTCTTACAGTTTTCAGTTAAAAATGGAAATTCATTCAAGGCGATGTAGATAAAGATACCATCTTTCTTTTGAGTCATCACTCGACCCATCTTCCCTATGCAAAATGTTCAGGGATTGCAACCCTCGCTTAGGGAGTTAATATTTCAGGCAAGTATTGTAACTCAAAAGATGCCCCCCTTGTAACAAAAATTAACAAGTTTTTGCGTTTTGATCAGAAATTAATATCTTGGTAGATATAGCCTCTGTTTAGTTTTCGTTGAAGCACCCTGTATATTTTATTTCATCTTCGTTGAAAATGAAGTTCCATAAATGATTTAAGCATCAATACTACTCATAATAAGTATTAATTTATATGGTCACTTCTGTCATTTTGAAGGTAAAATAGTTGTGAAAATCTTTTGATAACACTGCTCCACAAAAAAAGCAAATTGCTACTGGGCCAACGGCCAGGTTTTCGAATAATTTGGGCACAATTTGAGCGGAATGATCATCGTTTTTCCTAATCTGTTATTTTTTCACGATATGGTATATTCATATGAGATTAATTTTTGCAGATATATATGAGAAAAGCCCATCTTCCGCACAAAAGATCGTTCTAAATACGAAGTACATGGTGTCCCATTTTCGATGTTTCAGTACGGCAGATATGTGAAAAACTGCAAATAGGAAAATATGACCCTTCAACAATTCAATTGACGAGGCTTTTACGTGATAGAAATCCATTTTCACAAATACAATTAAACGATGATTTCAACTAAATATATAATTAAATGCTCGACGCGTTTCGATACACAGTATCTTTATCAAGAGCGAATGGATACTACAAATATATCTTACTAACAAATTTTTATATATACTAAAGAGGCAATCCATTCAGAGCTATCCATACTTGAACTAATGTTTAGGAAATAAATTCAATAAGGGTGAGTTATTTATGTCTCCCTGATCATTAAGAATTTCCGGTGAACACCTAAATCTGTTAATTTGAAGAACTTCCAGAAGGTTGAGTTTTATACCTCTATTCTCAGAATGTAGGATTTTAAATTCTGAATTGAAGGAGTGACCTTTTTCGCTAAGATGATTTGATTAATTTGAATCGGTTTTTCCATTGATAAAACTGCGTTTATGTTCAGAGATTCTAACATTAAAATTTCTTCCTGTTCTACCTATATAAAGACAATTGCAATCTGCACAATCCAATCTATAAACACTAAATTATTAGTTAGCAGCATATTAAATAAGAAAAAACAAAATTAGCTTTACAACATATATATCTAATCGGTGAACACCAAGACAGGAAATTCAATATATAATATATAAACAGCTCTACAGGCCAAGTAGGCCCATGGCTTCATTACACGTTCTTTTCCATTTCATTTTATTCATAACTGCTCCCTTCCAGTCCTTCACTCCTAGCTCTTCAATATCTTTCTCCACCATCTTGATCCATTCTGTGGGTGGTCTTCCCCTGCCTCTTCTTCCCGTTATTCCCCTTGTCAAAACTTGTCTCCCAGTCGGAAAACATGGCCAGCCATCTCATTCTTTGTGCTCTAGCCACATTTGTTATTGAGGGTTGTCCATACAATTCTTGAAGCTCGGCGGTCGTTCTCCTTTCCCAACGATTTTCTACCTTTTTTCCACCATATATTCTTCTGAGTATGCTTCTCTCGAAAACTTCTAATGCATATTTTTCCCTCTGATTCAACTTCCACAGTTCGCAACCGTTACCACAGGCCTGATGATCTTCTGATAAATTTTCTTTTTCGCGTTTTTCGACATATTTTTGGACCTGAGCACTCTGTATAATCCTCCTAAGCATTTTGTTCCTTTAGCTATCCTTTCCTGTATTTCTACTTTCTCCTCCCCTGTTCTCGTCAATGTTACTCCTAAATAGTTGAACTGTTCTACCTTTTTAAAGCAGTATGTCCTATCTTCACCAATTATTTGCAGATTTGAGTGCCTTTCATTTTCTTGTTGTCCTACTATCGTATACCTGGTTTTATTTTCATTTATCATTAAACCCTTTCTTCTTGCAGCGGTTTCTAACTTCCTGAATTCATTCACCAAATGTTCTCTTGTTCTGGTCACAATAACTATGTCGTCTGTATACGCTAAAACTTGTGTCTTTTGACTGTATATTGTACCTTTGCTAGCTATACTGCTCTCTTTTATAATTTTATCCATCACGATATTGAAAAGTGTAGTAGAAAGGGGATCTCCCTGTCTCAGGCCCTTATCAACACAGAATGATTCCGACAGATGTCCGCTCATCTTAACTTTATAGGTGTTATCCGTCAATGTCATTCTCACCAGCCTTATTAGTTTGCCTTTTATTTCTAGATCATCCATTGCTTCATATATATTTTCTTATTATACTATCATAAGCCTGTTTATAATCGATGAAAAGCATATGGATTATCATGTTTTGATCAATAGTATTATCTATAATTTGCTTCAACACAAAAATCTGATCCATGATGACTGATCTATTTTTTCGGAACCCACAGTGATACTGTCCTAGCTTTGGTTCTATTATTTCGTTTAGTCTATTTTTGATAGATATCGCCATAATCTTGTAGATAGGCAATCTCTCTATAGTTCTCGCAATTGGTCGTATCCCCCTTCTTGTGCAACGGACATATTAGAGCTTTCTTCCACCTACTTGGCATTTTCTCCTCTTCCCAAACTTTAGATATTATAAAATATATATTGTCCTCCATTTCTTGTCCCCCTATCTTCAACATATCCACCGTGATGCCATTTTCACCTGGCGCTTTGTTGTTTTTAAACAATTTTATGATTGATCTTATTTCTTTCTTATTTGGTGGTTCCTCATACGCTTCATTTAAGAACGCCCCTTCATCGTTCGCATTTTCACTAGTCTCTTCACTTTCCCCGTCTATCAACTCTCTGAAATACTCACTCCATCTCTTCAAACTTTCTTCTATTCCTCCTACCAACTTTGCAGAATAATATTTTATTTTGCTGATAGAGCCTCCTCTGATATTTTATATTTTTATAGAATTCTCTCGTCTGTTTTCGCATATAGTTGTTTCCCAGATTTTCCATTTCAGTCTCTATACATTCTCTTTCCTTTCTCCTGCATGTACTTTTTGCTTTTCTTCTCTTTTCCCTATACAGATTCTGGTTCTCTTTTGTGTTGTTTTTCATCATATTAATTCTCGATTCTTCTCTTTCCTGCACTCTTTATCATACCAAGCTCCTTGATCTGCTTAGCTATCATCTTTTAGCAGCATATCTACTCCTTCTTTCAATTCAATAGTTTAACATATATGGGCAATATATGTGAAATCCCTTCTTAAAATTCAAATTTAAATATAGCGTTCAAAACATCAACAAATTTAGGTTCATTTATCAGGAATTATAAATCTCCAATTAATAAAGAAAATAAATCAGGTGTTTATAGATTGGATTGTCAACAGGAAGAAATTCTGATGTTAGAATCTCTGAACATAAACGCAGTTTCATCAATGGAAAAACCGATTCAAATTATTCAAATCATCTTGGTATTCACCGGAAATTCTTAATGATCAGGTAGATATAAATAACTCACCCTTATTGAATTTATTTCAAGTACGGATAGCTCTGAGTAGATTGTCTCTTTAGTATATATAAAAATTTGTTAGTAAGATATATTTGTAGTATTCATTTGCTCTTGATGAAGATACTGTGTATCGAAACGCGTCCAATATTTAATTATATATTTAGTAGAAACTAGTGAGCCCAATAATATCGCCTTTTATATCTAAATAGCCAATATACTAAACGCCTAACATACTTAACCCGAAATGTACTGAACGCCTTTTCATATCCAACTCTATGTATACTGAACACCTTATTATATTCACTTCATTATTCATAGTTTTACCTAATAGTTCTTTATGTTACATGGAAATCTCTCATATATTACCTCAGTCATCCCTAGGGTAACGCAACTTCCAGTATTGTTTTATGGATACTGACTCATCAACCACACAAATTTCAACACTATTCACTACTATCCCAATTCAAAAGGAAACATTCAATTTGAAAATCTCAACTTCCTCCAATTGAGCTAGCATAAGATGAAATTAAAAACATTTCAACATTGATTTAAAAAACACTCAAAAGGGAGTTACTATCTCCATCTCACTATTTTCGTTCAGAAGAGAGAGCATTAAATTTTACACGTTGGTAACGCTCACTTCCGACATAGAATAGCGATATAAGGGGCAGAAGGAGCAGTGACTGGCTCCGCCCCCATGTTTCCGGTCTTTTTCTCGAAAATATAGGTCTCAAAAATCGTCCCAAATTGGAAAATTAGGTCTTACTGTAACGATTTCTCTTCGCGGACCTGATCTCGAGATATGTAGGAATCGTTCGAAGGTCGATTGCTTTCTCCCAGTGACCCCGTTTGAGTAGGATGGTTAAAACAAAAACCCCTATTTTGACAGCTCAAGGTTTGCTAATTTCGCGAATTTCTGGCCGTCGAAAATTTCGGAATGAGGAAAGTAAAGCTAATATTTGCGAAAGTCGGCCGATAGCCCTTCGTTCGATGGAAGATTTTTCCGTTTTCCCGTGGTTTTCTGAGAATCTAACTATTGCGGCGCGAAATGCGAAACTCGAGGCTTTTTCGTAGCGATCGAAGGCGATAGAAATATTTTTATAGCTACATAAGTCCATAGAAATTATCCCCTCCATCCCCGGGATTTCGGAGACGTATTTTATTTTCGCTTTTTCGAAACATTTTCCCGGAATTTTCGCTCGATAGACTCCTCCGATCGCCCTCCGAAAGATCCGAATTATCGATTCCGAAGAAATCTAGCCGTTTTGACATTTCGTTCGTCCGGGGCGACGTTTCGGCGAAATTTTTCGAAAAATCGTCGCGCCTCCGTCGTTCGAGGGACTCCGAATTTCGCTCGGATCTTCCTCCGACGTTTCTCTACCGGAAAAAAAATTATTCGCGGGGGCCTATGGCCCCCGCTTTTCCACACCGTCTCTTTCTTTCCATCCGGTTCAAACTCCAGCCGTCCCCTCCACTTTCATCGAAATAAGCCTTACTGCTTTAGTATTTTTTGGATCATCGTTTACTTATTACGTATTTGTAAATATGAAGCTTCATATTCGTCCTCGATTTTCGAGGAAAATTTATTGGTGGAAACAGATTGTAGTTATCTGCTTTTGTTTTCGAGTTAATTCCGATTTATCTATTTCCGGGATTTCGGTATATGCCTCCAAAAGTTATTTTCACAACACTTTTCCTCAAGTCATCTGTTCCAAATGATAGACTTAACCACATTTCGATTTTCTTCAAAAAACTTATAAATTCGAAGAAATACGCATTCACAAGATGCAAAACCTTAATAACTATACTGAAAACTTTATCTGTAACTAAACTGAGAATTGAATTTCCCAAGACGTTCCTTCCTTTCTCCATATCATTTTTCAATGTGTTCGGGAGCGAGGCCCGCCTAACCCATGCTTCAATCTCAATGATAATTGGGCCCATCTAACAATGGAACTTGAATGATCCAATACCCAACTAAATTAAATTTTTTCTTGAAATCATATATGGTTTTTAACTAATTTTCTTCACACACTGTTGAATTCCAACCAATGTTAATTAAATAAAGGACACCATCACAGCGTGATTCCAATATCCCTATTTGTTGGAGGTCCCTTCGGAAGCCCTCGTAAGAGGTGACAAATCGAGATGAAAAGGCCAGAAAGTTGAAAAATTGATCCTCGGAAAGTAATGGACTGAACCAAGATTATTTAACCAGATCAGGCACACACTCATTCAAGCGGAATTTCGTCCCTATAAAACCTAATAGCCTGAACAAGACTTTTGGAGTGTTACAGAAGGAAGCCGACAAATTGGATTCAAATACCAGGTAATTAAGAATTCTCATCCCACCAAATGCATTCTTAAAAAACTCCGGAATCGGATGCTGCATTTGACATTACTTGATGATGAATTGGTGAATAAATAATATCTCCGGACATTTTTTGAATTATTCATTTGGATTCTTCATAGTTATATCGTCATGAAATGAAAACAACGATAAGGAGGAGCATTTCTCGCAACTATCTAACAAATGCGGAAATAATCTGAACCTAATCACACCAAGAGATCACGTTGAAATCATTACTCTATAAAGTTGAAGTTGAATTATAACTTACACTATAAAAAGCCAGTGTACGTGTTGCGGTGAAGACGGCTCCACAAAAGCAGATTACTTTTACCCGGACACTTTAACTTTGAATTAATCCACAGAAAGTGTTACCTTTACTATAAAATTTATGCCGACTACATTCGTTTTCATCTAATTTATTGCATGAATAAACTGAAGAATTCATGAGTCTTTAAATTGCCATTTGATTAACGCTTGCTTATCATTCAAAGGTTACTTTATTTTTTCGTTTTCTACTTTCTCTCCAATGGAGTTAGAGGTAGGGGGAAAGATGGTTCATTAAAAATATTAAGACCAAACGAACAAACTGAAGAATTTAATAAATTTCCTTGAAATTCTCAGATAAAATTCGATAAATCAAATATCTCTGATTTACACCCTGTTCCAAACTGATTTAGCCAAGACCTTATTCATTAAGGCTTTTAGTTGGAACAAAAACTAGTTTATCTGTGAGGGGGCTTTAGAAAGAGATTAAAATAAGTGTTTTGTGAACAATACACAAAAATGTCATCCTAACCCCACATCCTGAAGTCATGTATAGTGTGTTTGTTTAGTTATTCCAAGGAGAGAACTAAATTTTTTTAGTACGGCCCTGGTGTTGGATTTTCGTCTAGAAACAGTATTGTTAACATCAGCCATGTTATTTGTGGTACAAAATATCGTGGAAATCGGTTTATGCCTTCAGGAGTTATAGCGATTAGAAAATTCGACACAAATCCATAAAACAACCTGTATATCGAAAACGTATAGGGTTACCTTGTATTCTAAGTGTTGATTCGAACAGCCCTGGGTGTACTCTAACAGAAAGCGGTTTTCTTGTCTAAAGCCTTACTTTTTGTGTTATTTTTCAAACTAGGATGAAAAAAAATTAAAAACATTTTTACTATCCATTTTTTTATACAATATATATTTTCAAAGTATATAAAAAAAAAGTCAAACATTCATCCAGTAAAACGGTGCTCTCTGGTTGAAATGATTCCAACCCTTGTAGTGATCTAAATCGAACAAACAAAAAAATTCTTAATTAGTAAAAATGTCGTTATCTCTTGGACCTTTTTTTTTCGACATTTACGAATTTTTTAAAAATACTTCAAATTAAAATTTTTCAAAATCAAAGGTCCAAGTGATAAAGAGATGTATAAACAAGATTCTCACAAAATTTCAAAGGAATCGGTCAGATAGAACTTGAGATATCGTGTCAACCACCTCAACAAAAGAAATTTTAATAAAAATGCGTTTGAAGTTTGAGAAAGATTTCCAGTAGAATAACTCAGATAATAATATTTAATACTCACTTTGGATTAATCGGCGATCCCATATCCATAAATTGGACCGTCTCCTATTTCAAAATCGAGATTTTGTGAAGTTCTTTCTTCTAACGAGCTTTTCTGCCAGCTTTTGAAGCAGCAGAAGCTCGTAGTTCCGAGAGATTAATCCTTAGCTCGTTACGTCTAACAGCAAATGTGTGAGCTTCAGTACCAACGACGATGCCCATGAGTGCCATTATATTTAAAATCTTTAAAAAGCCTTCATTAAAAATAGCAACGGCTTAATAATTTGGAATTTCTATAGTTTGGGTTCCAGCGTGAATATGCTTTGGAGCAAAGGTCCATATGAAGGAATTGGGGGATTCATTATTATTTTGTGTTTCGGATCCTACCACGGCCTTTTCTATACAAGGCCGGAGCTGCTCATGTGGCAACAGCGCGTGACATCACTTTAACAGGGTTACTTGACCTTGAACTAGCACAGAGTTTATATGGCGCGGGTATTTTAAATTGAATTCGCATGCATTTAAATGATACTATACTATGAAAACACATGAAAACAATAGGTAAATGATTTAAAGTACAGTAAGAAGTTTACGTTCTTTTGGATTTGAAATTTGATTCAGAAGCTGTTTTCAATAACATATTAGATTCTTTTTTATATAAGTTTCTCAAATCACTCAATTTTGCAACAACTGTTTTATCAGATTTTTCATCTTGATAAAACTCTGGAAAAACAAAACTCTTTTCGTTATCTTTTTGATTCATCCAGTTATTTCTGATGTTCTCAAAAATATGAACAGTATCATAAGTTAAAAAAGTTTTATGTTGATCTGAAAGTGGGTACATAAACTTGGAGGTGGAATTTTTTGAGAGATTTTCAAACATTACTCGATGAACTCGATTATTATCATATGATGGCTACAACTTCGAGACTGTAATTTTTCAGTAACGTATAAACTTTTTGACTCATTTCTGCCAACTCTTTCTCTGTGACGTTATGGACTGGAAAAGAGCGACAACATCCTTAAATTTACCAAACGCTGAAGAAATTAAATATGTCACCACTGTGTTAGCTGCACAAGATTTTTTTTTGCATGTCCCAAACTATCCCCCTTTTTATAATCATATTTTTGTTTGATATATATTTCATCTATTTGCAAAATAACATATTTCTCCTTGCTATTCAGCTGACTAACTCTTCATTTGAGAAAATGTTAATTTTCTTCTGGTTTATTAGCTGAATTTTCAAAGAATTTGTAATTTTTTGAATTGTTTTTGGGTGAGGCAATGTTAAAATCAAATTTAATCTCAACATAGAATAGCATGCAGTAGACTGGGTGTATATTAAAAAAGAATGCAAAATCATTTCTGGAAAATAACTCATAGACTTCTTTCCTTCAAAGCTCAAATTGAATTGCTCTTTTAAAATATTTATCTTGTGAAAAACATGCTCCCTGCTTTCATCGTGTTTAAGTAAATTCTGCAAGCATTCAAAAAGATCATTAATATTTTTCACCAGATTTGTAACGTTGAGTTGAAATTCATCACATCCCTTAACATACTTGTATCTAATTAATATATTTTCTAATTGCGACCATCTATTAATTTTGCCACCATCATTAAGAACCCAATCTAAATCTTCCTGCTGTCCTTTCGGACAGCAGGGTCTTTCCGTACTTCTTGCAATTTCTTGCTTATATAAGAAGGTACATTGGGAAATAATGTGGGAACTGCCCCAGGTACCAGTGGTTACCTCCATCTAGAAATAACTCTTTCCTGGCCTGTCGAATCCACATACTTCTCTTCTTTTAAAATAAAATGAGGTTCAAAATGTTTTTCACAAACAACAGAGTTTATACCAGGAGTCCAGTTTTTTCTGGGAATTTTTTTCATCCAAGTTTTCCTCATCAAGTCATCCAAAATCAAACATTGATACTTTTTCGTTTTGCGATCTATAATTGCTTTTACAAGCTGGCACTACACAAGTATTGGGCATGTTTAGTCTCGAAACGAAAACTAAACAGAACTAGGTAGACACCATATACAGATGAATGAGCATCTGATTATTCAAAACTTGAAGTGATGTTATACTCAAATGAATACAGTTCGCAATGAAAACTGTAGATTGTTCAAACAATGCTTAAAACTTCCGAAAACGAATAAAATACGAAATATATTTAACGTGCTTCAACCAACTGTAAACAATGGTCCGCATGATGCGCACTGGTACGGGCCGTCAATAGCCCTGCTAGCATTGTTGCCAGTTCTCAGCAGCTCCGGCCTTGCATAAAGAGGGCCGTGATCCTACACATCGTTCTAATAAATCATCAGATGATAATCTGGTGGCGATACCCATAATTTGTTCCCTTCAGAACCTCTGCTATTTTTTTTCGATAATTCAACCTTAGATTGAACATCGCAATCGAATGAGAATTTTCCTCCGGACAACTCTGACTAGATAATATCGAACGCTATAGCCTAAGAAATTTTTTTACATACATTATGTCAACCGAAAATTTTTGGATGTATTATTTGAAACACAATTTGAGCAAATAACCACACAGTAAACACGGTTCCGTTCGCGATCTATCGGTTAATCGTTACCTGTTCATCTAATATTTTTTACGAAACATCGATTAGTGTTTCGTATTCTACGCTAAAATATTAATACTTCACGCTGTGAACCATTTTATATATATATATATATATATATATATATATATATATATATATATATATATATATATATATATATATATATATATATATATATATAATATATAGGGGTTTTACCCCGACGAGTTTCCATATATCTGTTCATGCAATCAAACTGATTTCATGAAAAATATAAATCCACCACCCGGTAATTAATACCATTGCCAGGCAATGATTATAATCGAAACATATCCTGGAATAATTATATATTAGGATAACGTTAAATGTTTTGAGAATATATCAATCTACCAGAATATATACATACTACAGCATCATCAGACAATGATATCAATGTACCAACGAGTAGTGTCAGAGGCTTTCTCCCCGGAAAAATCCAGTGTACGGACCTTAGTCAAGTAACACTGAATGTTACTCATTAATAGTTTCCTTTGTGTGAAGTGGTGAACGATCGAATAGAATACTGCTCTGAATATAAACATCACAAAATTGTCAGTTAATTATATTACATTTATATAAACAAATAAATAAAATATGAAATGAGATTCTCAGCAGTATAACTAAAGAGAAACCTATGACTCTACCTCATTATTTTTTTCGGAAAGAAACCTACGAAGAATATTACAAGATTTGATGACTGTTATCTTTTGTTACTGTTCAAACAAATTTTTCTTCAGACCAAAAATCTCAATACTTTTGTGAAGATTTCTGAAAATAACACCTGTTGTGGAAATAATAATCGGTAGAATAAATATTTTTTCATTTTCCACATTTTTTAATCTCGTCGCCAAGCATCATATATTTAGAAATTTTTCATTGTATTTATTTTGTATATTATGTGTGTCGGGTATAGCAATATCAATTATATATGTTATTTGATTCTGTTTATCA
This sequence comes from Cryptolaemus montrouzieri, assembly GCA_013387265.2. Taxonomy (NCBI): domain Eukaryota; kingdom Metazoa; phylum Arthropoda; class Insecta; order Coleoptera; family Coccinellidae; genus Cryptolaemus; species Cryptolaemus montrouzieri. Next base: position 24,442,211 of record JABFTP020000021.1, on the reverse strand, counting down.
TTAAGAATGATATCTGGTCTATTGTGTTTTACAGCTCTGTTGCAGAGAATTGTTTTATCAAAATAAAGTTTATATTTGTCATTTTCACAAGAATCTCAGGCTCATATTTGTGAAATTTTTTCTTTCGGGAATAAGGTCATGTTTAATTCCTAGATTAAAATGAATAATATTAGCGACGGCATTATGTCTTTCTTAATAATCTGTTGAAGCAAGGACTGAGCAAGATGATAATATATGAAAAACTGTTTCTGAAGAACAGAAACATCTACGGCAAGAATTATCTATATTTTGTTTGATGATGCGTTTTTTATAATTCCTCGTGAAAACAACCTGATCCTGGATCGCAATTGCCAAGCCTTCTGTTTCAGCAAACAATTCTCCAGATACTAACCATTTATTCGATGCGATTTCATCAATATAATCATTTTTCAATTCTTTAGGGTGCTTTCCGTGTAATTCCTTCTGCATCCAACTTTCTCTTTCAGAATTATCATCAAATATATCAAAATCTACCTATTGCATTGTCAAGTTCAGAGGTGTAAGATTATAATCTGAAGCAACAACAATATCATGTAATTTAGACGTTCTCTGTTAATCATGAAAATGGGAACGTAGATGAAAAATCTGTTTACTATGAAGATTATTCAAATCAGTTAATCCACGACCTCCAAGATGTCTAGGTAGTGTAACTCTCTGAACAGCTGACTTTGGGTGGTGCTTATGATATTTACAATGATATTATATATATATATATATATATATATATATATATATATATATATATATATATATATATATATATATATATATATATATATATATATATATATATATATATATATATATATATATATATATATATATATATATATATATATATATATATATATATATATATATATATATATATATATATATGGCAGAACTAGATTATTAGGTGAGGGTTCGTGAGGGGTGTAGAATGTTTTGGTCGGTAACTCGGCCTTCTTAATGGATCTTCTCTCTGCGGCTAACTTTACAGGCCATCTTCACACTGGCTAGCTATGTGCGATCATCCGAGAACCACCCTGAGATATGTTTTTCGTTCACTTATTAACTTAATCCGGGCCTGTTCAATCGTATTCAGCTTTTTTTTCTGGTCGGGTAACAATTTTGTATGACAGTGTAAACTTTCCTTTAAATTTCAAAAATGATATTTTTAAAATTCATATTTAAGTATTTGACTAAGCTATGATTTGCTTTCAGAGAGAAATTTGCTCTTCAATGAGTTTGTTTCTATTTCTCGTGCAAGGAAAGAGTCGATAGTAATCATGGGAAAGTTTAATCTAACCTAAACTTTTTATTTTGACATGATTCATATGAAAATTACAGCCTCTAACCAGATTTCCCAAATTAGAATTAACATGAAATATGTTATATTATTCGCCTTACCGGAAAGAATGAAAAATGAAAGTAGATCTATCACAAGTTCATTGTTATTGAGCGATAAAAACTCCAAACTTTGTTAGTTTCAAGGGTACAAGCGTCCGCCGTCCTTTGACGTATCGTCGTATCCGACGAGACGATAGAGATAGAAACCGTGCCAGCGCACTCGCACAATATCATTCAAAGCACTTCTCGGGCAAATAACCTCGTCATACCTCATATTAATTCTGCGCTCCTGTTCAAACATAGAGATTTGAAAGTCCGCTGAGGCCACGTAATACCACTAACGAGCTTGTATATGCATCTTTCTCACTTCGTTTATATGAGAATACTTCTATATTCCCTTTCTCTTTCTGAAACTGGTTTGCTATGAATAAACTATAAACGCTTGACCATCTAGTAGCCGGCAGCTGTTAGCGAAAAGAAAGGTTGGCCAGCCGTGTCCGTTCGAAAAAAAACGATGAAAAACGAATTGAATGCGACAGGATGCCGAAGATGACTTTTACGTGAACGCGCGTAAGTTTGATTTCAAATGCCTTGAAATTTGATATTTTAAGTTGTAAGGGATTTGCTTTTGATCAATTTATGCGTTTTTTATGACCAGGGACTTGAAAAAGGCAATTAAGTGTATTTATTTTTGAGTTATTTAAGATTTCCAAGATATTTTTCTTTGACTCATATCAGAGTTGATAAACTATGATGCTGGTAGGCAATAACTTAGAAATCACTTATTATTTACTCCCGAAATTACCTGTCACAAGTCACGGAATTACTGAAAATTTCTGTGAAAAAGTGAAGAATTAAAATATGAGATATTGTTCGTCGAAACTGACCTTAATTTTCTTGGTTCAATTACTTTTTGTTATTCGTAATTGAAGTAGGAGAAATATGCAATAATAATTATTGAAAATGACTTCATGAAGGCTGGAATGTGAAGAGTGATGTGATTTTAGTTTTAGTACTCATTTAATGATTTATTGCAGTACATATTTCTTTTTACTCTTCATAAGCATTTTCCGAGTAAAATTATGTGACGTTCAGAAAACCATTGAATCAACGGTTAATTAAATAACCCTGTTGAAAAAAGAATTAGAATATTAAAGTGTAATTCTAACAATCAATCCATTCATTTTCGGATAAAAAATTGTTTAAGGCTCGACAGAAGTAAGGAACTCATTTAAATAGTTAAATGTCTTGAAAACGTGTTGGAAATACAACAATAAATAAAGAAAATGGTCACGTGCTTCACCTGAACCATCAACACTAATAACCTCGACATAATTGAATCTAAGAATTCAAAATTTTTCTGATTTTTAATTAATAGCATTAATTTATTTAACTAATAGGATACCTGAGCCATCAGGTCGAGAAAAATTATTCATATAATGTGTTCAAGTCCCGTATTTTATAGCCTCATTACCGTTTTTTGTCATATGTGTATCGACATGTTCTCCTGATCTCCTGATACGTAAGCCCTCGTAGTTATGAATTTATGAGGCATTTTTGATTACTCATGTTCATCATTTTCATCAATTTCTATAGATATTGAAGTCTTAATAAAATAGAGGGTTTTCTGATAGTGAGATTGGGTTCATCACCCTTAAATTTATTTTTTACAATAAATATAAACTTGAAATTTTACTGAAAATTGCAATTCAAGGCAAATTCGCAATAATTTTGATCAATCTTGTTAATCAAAACGGTATTTATTCTATTTATTTATTAATTCCTCCAATAGATGCTCAATAATGCAATTAATTCAAAACGAAGAAATGAGGAACCCCAATCAATATTGTTCGTATATTTTATATAGTTGCATAACAACGCTGTTTATCATTATCATATGATCATTGGCTTCGGTCTGTTGTAGATTGTTTGGTTCCGATTGAGTTAATTACCTAATCAAATGTTGCTTTGCTTAATGATTTCATTTGATTACGCGTTGGACCTGTCCTGTCTGTCTATTGTAGCCATCAAGTTATCAAATGGGAGCTCCATTCATTAAGACCGCATAGAATGCAGGTGGTGTTATATGAGAGAACTCATTCAATGGTGTATCGCCGTCGATAGCTGTATATACCTGTTGCGCTTCATGTAATCCTGGTGCTTAGGCCGCCAAATTCGCGCCCAAACGAGAATTCCCGCAAAATGTCGGGGCCATTTACTGTTGCGCCTCCTTGAAACGAACTTCAGAACTATGAAAATATCCTTGACCATCAAATATATCGATTGAGAAACTATATGCTATTGCCAACGTCATCTGGTAACGTTTTTGCGAAGATTTGATGGGTCGCTACAGAGAACTTCTTGTACATTAATCATATTTACGTTTTACCGTTACAGATGGCAGCACTACTAGTGTTTACTGGGCAAACGAATATAACCTGGAATTATTAACGTTGTACATTGACAAATACATTGAATTGGCATTTGAATAGTAATTTTCACTTAGGAAATAAGTTTTCTGTTTTTGTATAAAGAGGCAATATGCCATACATATGAATTTGAATGACAGTTAGCAGACATTGAATCCATAATGAGTTCCATGATATTGTTCTAGAGGCGTCAGATTGGTGAAAGTTTGTTCATTAGAAATGATTTTTTGATACCCAAATTAGTATTTATGAAAATCATATGGTTATCTCTGGAAGATTCTATGCACAATTTTGAATTTTTCCTTATTTATAAACTTTAAAATCGTGAATCACAGAATGAAAAAGATTGAATTCAACTGACACTATAATTGACAATGATATGAATATAATTGAAAATACAATGGAAGATTGATAAGCTGCATTCATTCGAATACAAAAAAGAAAACGGACAACAGTAGTGGCGTCATGTTATCGATACCCTCAAGCAATCTTTTTGTATTGTAGGAGCGAGGCTCTTTCTGCCAGAGGATTATCTATTCGCATATTGAAATTGTTGCATAAATATTTCCATTCCGGCTTCATTATACGGGATTTATAACTATCAATTTGCAAATATCAAATCTTCGCCTCTTCGCGCACAGAGGCGGATTAAAACCCGACTGCTTTTGCACAGAATATCATGTTACATTGGCGTTTCGAATTGAGATCGCAGCGCACTGACGGGAAAGGATGAAATGTTTTTTGTGTTACAATCATTTTTGACACGTTTTATAGTTTCTATTGAAATGTTTTTTAATGTTTTAATAATTCAGGTTGCGTATATTTGAAATATAAAATAGAGTAGGAGATAAATATTCGATAAATTAGTATATTTTCAATACAGGCGAGTTAGTTCTCTGCACTGTTCACCAAGATTATCGTTATTTGAAATGTTTTTTCCAGTGGATGTCCTTCATAACCTGAAAATTCGTAAAATTCAAAACGGTAGTTTTTCCATATGAAAAATAAACTAACACTCGAGAAAATATCGAAGAAATTATTTGTGAGTATTTAGAAGATCTTTCGATTAAATTTTTCATTATTTTAATGGCTGTTTCACTTTTGATATACCTAAAAGTTCTTTATTTTAATTCGATTTGAAAAATTTAAACGAACGATAAAATTGTTTTCAAAGGCTTATTTTCACATAACATAAGGCACTTTTTGAATAGAATCCAGGGATGCATTCGCAGTTTTTATTACCCAACGTTTTTCGAACTAGAAGGTAAATTTGTGTTTTTTTTAATATAAACCATACCGAAATTGATCACGCTGAGTAGAGTATTTTTTTTCTTTTCGAAAGTATGTTTGTTTCTTTTTCCTTTAACGTGCTCTGTTTCTGCCTTTCGGCTAATGACACGCCGGGGAATTCTGTCACCTCACTAACCCGGGAATTTTGCCGAACCCCTCTCGTGTCGAGGGAAGGGATCTTTAATGTCCAACACATCTCTGTTAGACAGGACCGGCAGCTTTACATCTCCTTCGAAAGATGGACACTCAAGCGATTCCCAGAATCCGAAAAATCGCACCGACTTTGTGGGGATTGAACCCAGGTAACTCTGCGTAGGAGACGAGCATCATATCCCATACGCCACCGAGCCGGCTCGAAAGTATGTAATATGATGACTACATCATTATCGCGTATTTTTCAAAAAATGAAAAGTCATTTCAAATCGAATATCGTTATGAGATGGGAAGCAAGCCATTCGCGAAACAATTCTCTATGGCAATATCAGTAGAATCAATCTGTGAAAATGGAAAGATCACAGAGAAGAACTTTCGCGACTGAACATGGCGTATTTCCGTTTGGTGAAACCATATTATCATTGTCAAAATAATCAATTATTATCTTTCCGTTTATGGAATTTTTGTATTCTCAGGAAGAGTTTGTGGTATTTCGCTTAATTTGCGAACCTATGCATCTTTAAAAAAGAATATGCTAAAGAAGATAGTGAAATGAAATGAACGTAATCTCTAAACATAAAGAAATAGCCGATCAACTGATGTTTCGAAAAGCTGCAATCAGGGAATATTGACAAAAAGAGATTTAATCACCAGCTCCTAGCTATTCCGAACGGCGAATTAATTTTAGTAGATGGTTCGAAGAGAAATGCCTGAAAAATACAGATTTTCAAGAAACGTTATTTGGAGCGATGATGTTAGGATAAGCAGTGATGGACTCTTCAATAGAAACAATCGACATCATTGCTCATTTGTTCAGATCTCGGAAAACAAAAAATGATAACTGAAGTCGAAGGGAAGTGGGGGAATTTCTCCTATCTGCAATGTTTCACAAATCTGTTCCACAAAACTATCGAATATTTCATTTTTTGTATAGTATCATTTTTATACAGAAATATATATAAAGGTATTGTTTTTCTATTCTTTTACACTAAAATAATGAAAATGAAATTTTATTATTTCGAAGGATGCTGTGGAATATTTTAATCGCATAAATACATAAAGAACAATAAATTATTATCAATGCCATTCTTTTTCAACGGCGATATTGATCTAACTTATTAATTTATAGAGTTTTTAAACGTAACACTGTATAGCGTACAATATGTGCTGAAAAAGCGATTGGACCATTTTTAGTTGAGATTCAACTGAAATGTGGCTACAACAGGATGGTACTACAAACCATACCGCCACCGAAACAATGAATTTATTGCAAACCAGCTCTCTCGATTTCATAATTTCACAAAATTCAACTGCTACGTGATCGGTTCGATCGCGTTATTTAACACCAATTAATTAATTCTTGTGGAGCTATGTTGAAGACAGGATCTATACAGAATCAATAAAATCGATTGTAACAAATAAATCTTCTGTAGTTTATTTAGGAGATGCCATCTACGTTGACGTATTAGTTCAATAAAAAGTTTGAAGTCATACAAAATTTCTAGCCGAAAACAAAAATATGCTCATATAAAAAATAATTTGAATTTTTTTCACCTAACTCGAGACTAATTCATGAAATAACGGAAAAAAATTTCGCAAAAATGGTTTTGTAAATAGAATAAAATGTATTAATCCCATTGAAAAAGTTAAATGGGAAAGTTGTAGATGATAAAGATATCTATTGATTTATATTCTTTAAATCGTTCGAGGCATAACTTATCGAGATATATAAAAAAACCGGCAAAAATTTCATTTTCTTCATTTTTTCTGTAGCTTTATCAAATTTACATGAATCGATTACAAATTGTACAGAAATATAGCTCGTGGTTAGTAGAATAACCATATTTTTTCAAATTTGCAAACTACTCTTCAAATTTCGTGGTATTTCGATTTTAGGAAAACAAGGCGTTAGCCATAATCGGCTGCTCTTGCTCGAGGAGTGGTCGTAGTATGTCCATATTTTCTTCTGTAGAACTTCTACACTTTTTTTTGCCATTTTGGCTATTAATTTTCATAAAACATTTCTCATCAAAAAAATGACCATAAATATATGCCCAAAAGTCCTCCGTTCTCCAGATATATTGAAGTGATTTCACATTTCTGTAGGTAACTCTTGCAGTTTTCAAGGGTGCCAACTCCAATATGCAGGAAATGAGAATGTTTTACTTATCAGTTCATTAGATATGGCTTGTTGCGAAAATATACAGGGTATTACTACCTTTGACCCCATAAAAATCATAGTGTAGTGGGCCACTGGTTCAAGAATAGTTACTTAAAAGTTCTTCCAATTTTAAAACTTTTTGTCCTTCAAAGTTTTGTCAGGATCGTAGCCATCCTCGAGTAAAAAAGTATTAACATGAGAAGGTACGCGTTTTTTGAAATAATTGAAGGGGCGATTATCCACAATACGAACGAGATATCACAACTGTCTTCAAAATTTTTACAAAAACTATGAACTATGAAAACCTTTTGAAGTAGTTTTTACGACATTTTGAGTTTGAATATCAGATTGTTCATTCAATTTAGTAGAAATTGAAATGACTTTTTGGGTCATCATATTACGGGTACTTTTAAGTAAAATCTAATCTTGCTGATATCTACCATAACATACAGGACACACAACCAAATTTATATGGAATCACTTGGTATTTCACATTATTGATTGTTTTAACCATGAATCTTTGACTACTTTTGGAGACGTATGATAAGAAATGTTGAATTATCACCAGATGTTCGGGATATTGTACTCAGTCGTCACTGAGATTTGAAACTGTGAATTTCAAAATTTAAAAACATAATCATAATTAAAATGCCTCACGTGGGATATATATATATATATATATATATATATATATATATATATATATATATATATATATATATATATATATATATATATATATATATATATATATATATATATATATATATATATATATATATATATATATTGGCTGGCCAGCTTGTTCTGCAGATGACATGCCTAGACGGATTCATGCTTGTATCAGGGCAAGGGGAGGTAATACAAGCTACTGAGGTCGAGAAATAAACACCTACTCCTTGAGAAAACGATTTTCAATTTTTTACTACATGCGGAAAGAGTCTCTTATTATCTTTTATTTGTTTCTTTCTAAAAGTAAACCTTAATTTATTCCCCTTTCAAATGAAATATCTCAAAAAGGATCAATTCCAACAATCTTTCGAAGTTTCCAAAATCCCTGAGGTAATATTCAAAATACCGGGTGATTCCATATAAATTTGGTTGTGTGTATAATTGAAGTTGATTTTTGTCAAGAATACATAGTATTGGTATTTGGGAAAGTTGGAATGGAGTACATCTTTCAAGAAGCTGGCTGATATTTATCTATTCTATGGCCGATCAGGTGGTAATCGAACTGAAGATCGAAGACTCTATTTTGTAGTTACTCCTAAAAGAAATATTCCTTCAGAAAAAATTTTCGCATCCTTGACAGTATGTTACGTACAACGTGCAACTGAAGATTTCGATCAACCAAGGATAATTCTGGACCAGATCGGTTTGTTAGGACACCGATAAGTGAAGAAGTTATTTCGGATGAAGTCCATAATAATCCTAGATTCGCTCGAAGGCTATCTCTACAGTATGGCGTTTTACATTCGAGCGTTTGGAGTGTTTTGCATGAGTAACTGTTATACCTATACCATATCTAGAGGGTTCAAGCTGAAGATCTACCCAGAAGGCTCGAATTTTACCAATGGCTACAAAAAAGATGTGTTGAAAATGCCGAATTTTATGGGAATATATTGTTTTCAGTCGAACCAGAGTTTAAGCGATAGGGTATAATGAATTTCCACATTGATTACGCGTGGGCTAAAGAATATTCTCACAAGACAACTGAGTGAACCGTTGGTATGATGGCAGATTGTTGGGGCAGTGATTCTTCTGAACAGATTGAATCATCAGGCATACCTTGACTTCCTGCAGAACACTCTGGTTGATTTTTTCGACGATATGCCTGGTGCGAATAGAAGAAGACTGTGGTTTATTCCAGATGGTGCACCTCAACATTTTGCACTAACAGTAAGGAATTATCTGAATCAAGCATATCTCAAAAGATGGATTGGTAGAGGCGGTCCTGTAGCTTGGCCTACACGATCTTCCGATTTGAATTCCTTAGCCTAGAGATATTTGAAAAGCTTAGTATACCCGTAACCTGTCTATGCGACACAGAAATTGTATGCACGCGTTTTGGATGGATGTGAGAGAATAAGAACTACACCAGGCATTTTCGATCGCGTTTTGACTTCAATGAATCTTCGCCTAAAACTACTACCTCTTACTTTAGTTCATTGTTTATGAAAGAAGGTTTTTTCGTTTTTCTATTTTCGTTAAATGTCGAATATCTATCAGCTTTTATATATTTCGTCATAGCCATATGCATTTCTTATAACACAATCTTATTTGAAATGAGAATGCTCTAAAATACCCAAAAACACCCGGGTATTTCAATTTCTACTAAATAAAATGGACACTCTGTATATTCAAACCTAAAATGAGGTGAAAACTTTTGAATTACTGATTATTGAACCTCATTTCAGTTGTTTCTGAAAACACCTGACATCTTATGTGAGTGAGTGGACCATGGAAGGCCACTCTATTGAATAAACAGTTTCTATTTGTTCATTTACTGGATGAATAAAGGAAACTGATCATTAATTTACACTTTGTTGTATTGTGTATCATACAAACTTCTTTTTTTATTCTAGATGTAATCGTTATTTCTTAAACTTAACTTTTATAAAGCTCGTCTAAACGGCCTTGTAAGGAACATGGCTCCATACAAGGCCAATATTATAAATCAGTTGTTAAACTTAAAACAGGAATTGTAATAATCAAAATATCTGCTTTCACTAAAACAACAGTAAAAACTCTTTTATTTAAATGAAAAATTAAATGCCTAACACATTATAATCTTCTTTAAAAAATTCAACGAACATTCCTTGGAAACCATCGTATATATAACTAAGGATATATTAATGGAAACTATATAAAAATGATAGTAATGAGTATTTTATCGATAACAAATAAGTTTCCAATGCGCTTTACAATGAAATTATCAATATTTTTTTGAACCTATAGTAGCCCTCTTATGGGCCAGTTCTTTGTATGGCTTTTGATTGGCGTTAAAAGGAGCCACCGGCTTTCATAGGAACACTACCGATATTTTAACTAAAATCGAAGCAAAATTATTATATTTTTTCTTTAGTACAACAAAAAATTCTTATATAACAATTTACAGTAAGGAGAACCTTTAACAGAGCGCACGAATTACAATTTTAACGTCGCCGACCGAACTCTACGAAGCGAGGGGTCGCACAGACAAAATAGCAACGCGAGCGACTCGCTGCCGCATCTGTGTCCTTGTGTCCTTGACTTTGATGGAGCTTTGTTTGAGTGGAAGGAATTTGTCATCACGTGGCTATAAATATGAATTTTTTTAAAGTAGGCCTTCGAAGGAGCATGGCCTTTCATGGTCCACCCACCTCCACTAATTTTTTTACTAGAAAACGGATGTGATTGAGGAAAATTTTGGCAGACAAAATAATTTAAAGATTTTTTTTCGCATTTATTGGACACATAATGAATTGATGATTGAAAAATTCATTTTTCGCGAATTGGAACTAGATTTCTTGAAAACCACTAGCGTTACCAATAGAAACAAGAAAAAAAATCTGAACTTCAACATCCTGTATCTTGAGAACGGAGAAATTTTAGACATATGTTCATAGGCATTTTTCATGTTTTTGATGAGGAATATCCTGTAGAAATGAATGACAACATACTTAAAACAGCCTGTATAATGATGAAAAATTTTATAATATACATTCCTCATCTGATTTTTTGGTTGGATATACGCCTGTTTTCGCTAATTTTGCTAATTTTTTGGAAAATTCGTAGTCGTGAGTTAGGTACAACATAAATTTTTTTTCCCAATATAACCATAAAATTTTTTGTTTTCGGGTGGAAATTTTTGTATATTTAACATTGGCTCGTGATAGGTTGATAAGACTATATATTCTTATACAAAAATTGTATTCAAACGATTCTTAAACCAAAAATATGTGAAATTCCCACAAAAATTTTCTTCAACGAGCACCTTACTGATTTGAGCATCTTAATGTCCCCAAATTATAGTACTTCGCATCTATGATGTATTTTGACATTATTATTCGATATTTTACTATCACACTTGAGCTATAATTACAAACCTTCAAGCTTAGGGAGAAAGAGAGAGAGATACGAGATTCCGAGTAAATTACGATAACAGATAATGCTATAATGTTACACCTTCGAGAAAGAATGTTGCCGATTTTTTCACGTCTATTTATATATCAGATAACAGAAGAAATTGCGCTTCTACGGTATCATTAGTCCATCAAAAAACCACCAAGAATCTTAACAAATACTTCTTGATGATGATGTGAAACACATAGTGATAGTGACCAGTGTTCTCGACAGTATTGCCATATTGTCAATATTTTAGAATATTACAGATAAATTATTCTCTTCCTTGAAGATGAATTTTCATGAAGATACTTGGTTGTTGTTTGATTTGTGTCAAGAATAATTCCAATTATAGTTCAGTATTATAGATATTCAAAACAAGGGATATACAGAGCGATTCTTTTAAGTTAACTGTTAAGTCTGAAATTTTTCATTCGGTCTCGAATTGAGCTGACAAATTTTGTATGTTGACTGCAAGCTTATTATTTCAAATGAAATTGTGAATTTTTTATTTCTTCTCTTGAAGAGAGCCTTCCATGACTACCTCCGGTCTTTCCAGAAACAGTTGAATGGGACAATCCAAACCTTCAGCCTATTTTTGTATAAGTCTAATCTAGGTCATCTAATACCACTGCTTCAGCACATTCTGCCAGGGTCAAATTTAGTGATTCGCATTGCATTATTATCAAAAATTAAAATTTTCAAGGAGAACCAAACACAAGTGGCAAAAAATGATCAAATACTGCTACAAGAAAAAATATCGAATAATGTTCGCCTAAGTCCGGACATATAAGTTGCCCACCAAAAAATAAATTTGAGATATTGTGCATTGATTGGGTGACGCAGTGTATTTTTTAAAAGTTTTAATTAATGAAGCGATTACAATATTATATGAAACTAATTTTATAAAGCCTAAAGGCTTTATTGAAAGATTTCTTTTCAAATTTGATTTTAAATTCTTATCTATATAACACTTTCATAACTGTAAAATAAATTAATGAGTTAATTGATTGAATTATGAGCCACTATTATTAATTCTTGTCTAGATTGAATTATATAGTGGTTTATTTAGTGATTTATCTTCTTCGGTTCTTTCTACAGTCTAAAATAGATCTTGATAACAAAAACCAACATGGTTTGAATCTGGCTTCAACTTAATGACTCAGGTTGGATTAAAGTCCTAACTTCAAGAAGTTGTATCTATAATTCACCAGATCCTGTTTTTGCCAATTTATTTCGTTTTGTTCTGATACTACCGATTAAAGCGCATTCTTAAAAATATTTTTTGTTATTTTTAAGATATTAAAATGTGTGGACTCGTCTGTTTACGAATTGATTCTGTTACTGTATTCATATACACAACCGAATTTATATGGAATCCCCGATATTTTGAATATTACCTGAGGTATTTTGGAAATTTCGAAGATTTTTAGAATTCATCCTTTCTGAGATATTTCAATTGAAAAAAGAAATAAATTAAGACTTATTTTAAGAAAGAAACAAATAAAAGAAATTACTTTCCGCATGTAGTACAAAAATTGAAAATTGTTTTCTTACTCAGTAGCTTGTATTACCTTCTCTTGCCCGGATACAAGCCTGAATCCGCGTAGGCATGTTTTGGATTAGGTTTTCGATCTCCTCTAGGGTGATATTCTGCCACTCTTCTGTGGCGGCTTGGATGAGCTGTTGTGGGGTTCTTAGGTTATCCTGGCGCCATCTAATTTACCTTTTGAGATTATCCCATGAATGTTCAATAGGATTTAGGTCTTGAGAGCAAGCTGGCCAGTCCAAAATAGTGATTCTTCTGTTTCAAGATAATGTCGCGCGAGGTTGCTGGTATGCGGGGGAGCATTATCTTACATAAAAGTAAAATCACTATGGGCTCCAGCACTAGGTCCACGTAATTTCTAGCCGTTACACTCGCAGGAAACGAAATAAAATCTGTTTTGCCTCCCAGCGTAATGCCACCCCAAAACATCACACTGCCCCCTTGGTATTTCGGAATTTGTATTGCTGCTCGGAGTCTAGCTTGTCGCTGGCCAGTCCAAAATAGTGATTCTTCTGTTTCAAGATAATGTCGCGCGAGGTTGCTGGTATGCGGGGGAGCATTATCTTACATAAAAGTGAAATCACTATGGGCTCCAGCACTAGGTCCACGTAATTTCTAGCCGTCACACTCGCAGGAAACGAAATAAAATCTGTTTTGCCTCCCAGCGTAATGCCACCTCAAAACATCACACTGCCCCCTTGGTATTTCGGAATTTGTATTGCTGCTCGGAGTCTAGCTTGTCTTCCACGACCCCTTAAAACCAGAATCTGGCGGTCATCTGATCGCCATTTCTGGTCTCATCCGAAAAAAGAACAGTTCGCAATGTTGCTGGTAAGCTCTGGAACTCTTAAGGCCCATCTGCTGTATAAATTCTTTGAAGGAAGTGTTTGACGTATCGTTCCGACTGATACTTGTTGCTTACAGAAATTGCCTTTGGAGTATGGGGTGCCTATTTTGCAGAGACTGTAGCTCCACATATCGATTGTAGGTTTTTGAAATCCCCCCTGTGATACCCCCATTGTGGCCGCTATATCCCTCTGTGTCACCTCTTCTTCAATCAGAGCAATTATTCGATCTCTCTGCACATCGGACAATCCAACGTAAGGCATTTTCAATTATGATTATAGGCATTTTTAAATTTTGAAATTCACAGCTTCAAATCTCAGTGATAACTGAGTACAATATCCCCGAACATTTGATGATAATTCAACATTTCTTATCATACTATCCAGTTTTTACAACAAAAACCTCATTCTTCACAAGTAGTCAAAGATCCATGGTTAAAAACAATCAATAAATAAATAATAATAAATCAAATTAATTTTTATATATTCTAAGTATTTTAGGTGAGTAAAAAATTCCACCTTTCCTTAGTTATTAATTGATGTTTCAATGACAACCTACTGAGAATATTTCAAAATTTTAGAAAAGGTGTTTAAAAATATGTCGTACATAAAACTATGAAGCGTCAAGGTTTTTAGAATTTTTCCATTAATTGAAATATCTATTGTGATCTTTCAAAATGAAATAGAGACAACGCGTTTCATTCGAGTGTTTGACGAAGAAATATTTAATATTTACCAAACATAATCATAATCTTCAATTTTGCCGCATGAAATGACGATACATAATATTTCATCAGAAACTGTAAAATAAATTAATGAGTTAATTGATTGAATTATGAGCCACTATTATTAATTCTTGTCTACATTGAAATATATAGTGGTTTATTTAGTGATTTATCTTCTTCGGTTCTTTCTACAGTTTCAAAATAGATCTTGATAACAAAAACCAATATGGTTTGAATCTGGCTTCAGCTTAATGACTCAGGTTGGATTAAAGTCCTAACTTCAAGAAGTTGTATCTATAATTCACCAGATCCTGTTTTTGCTAATTTATTTCGTTTTGTTCTGATACTACCGATTAAAGCGCATTCTTAAAAACATTTTTGTTATTTTTAAGATACTAAAATGTGTGGACTCGTCTGTTTACGAATTGATTCTGTTACTGTATTCTATAAACACACAACCAAATTTATATGAAATCACCCGATAATTTGAATATTACCTCAGCGATTCTGGAAATTTCGAAGGAATTTTAGAATTGATCCTTTCTGAGATATTTCAATTGGAAAAAGAAATAAATGAAGGCTTATTTTAAGAAAGAAACAGATGAAAGAAAATAAGATACTTTTTCCGCATGTAGTTAAAAAATTGAACATTGATTTCTTACGGAATAGTTGTTTTTCTATCGATCTCAGTAGCTTGTATTACCTCCTCTTGCCCTGATACAAGCCTGAATCTGCCTAGGCATGTTTTGGATTAGGTTTTCGACCTCCTCTAAGGTGATATTCTGCCACTCTTCTGTGGCGGCTTGGATGAGCTGTTGTGGGGTTCTTGGGTTACCCTGGCGCGATCTAATTTTCCTTTCGAGATTATCCCATGAATGTTCAATAGGGTTTAGGTCTTGAGAGCAAGCTAGCCAGTCCAAAGTAGCGATTTCTTCTGTTTCAAGAGAATGTCGCGTGAGGTTGCTAGTATGCGGGGGAGCATTATCTTGCATAAAAAAACTCTCACCGTAAGCACCTCGCCAGAGTATCACTATGGGCTCCAGCACTAGATCCACGTAATTTCACTAGGGCCTTCTTTTGTAATTTGGTACAAAAAGCGGTCTTGTTTTTCAGAAGTGATCTTCCTACGACTTCTTCTTAGCTTATTTTGCAGAGACTGTACCTCCACGTATCGAGTGTAGGTTTTTGAAATCCCTCCTGTGATACCCCCATTGTGGCCGCTATATCCCTCTGTGTCACCTCTTCTTCAATCAGAGCAATTATTCGATCCCTCTGCACATCGGACAATCCAACGTAAGGCATTTTCAATTATGATTATAGGCGTTTTTAAATTTTGAAATTCACAGTTTCAAATCTCAGTGATAATTGAGTTTTTTACAACAAAAAACTTCATTCTTCACAAGTAGTCAAAGATCCAAACAATCAATAAATAAATAATAATAAATCAAATTAATTTTTATATATTCTAAATTTTTAGTTGAGTAAAAAATTCCACCTTTAACTCAGTTATTTATTGATGTTTCAATGACAACCTACTGAGAATATTTCAATTTTTTGGAAAAGATGTATAGAAAATATTTCGTACATAAAACTATGAAGCGTCAAGGTTTTTAAGAATTTTTCCATTAATTGAAATAACTATTGTGATCTTTCAAAATGAAATAGAGACAACGCGTTTCATTCGAGTGTTTGACGAAGAAATATTTAATATTTACCAAACATAATCATAATCTTCAATTTTGCCGCATAGAAATGACAATACATAATATTTCATCAGAAAATAAATGCAAGTTTCATAAAGAACTTGTTTCTCGACTAGGTCATTGATAAGTTGTAAACGGGCATCATTTCAAACATACTTAGATACAATTTTGATATTCAACTGTTCCATTGTCAACATATCATTTTTATTTTATGATTGATTGTTGTTTGTTGTATAATTCTTTAGTTCTTCATGTAAATTCTGTTTTGAATATTAAAACCATTCTCATGTTTTTGACAGAATAAGAATGAAATTTATTCAAAAATTGAAAACTAGGGCCGTTATTTTATGCAAATACATTTCAAACGATTAATAAAAGAAAATTTATTTTCACTCATTAACTATATTCAAAACGTGTTTCGACGACACAGTGTCGTCATCAGACAAATACACAATGGAAGCTAAATTAAGATATAACAATTTATATATGATTTACACAATTTGATTAAAATTGAGTTAAACTACCTTAGGCAAATTTACATAACTATTATCTGAATGACTCAGTCGGAAACAACTTGATTTAGGGGAAATTATTGCTCAAACTTACCTGTTCATTTGATAATACAGGTTTAGGCAAAAGTACCGGAACCGTTGATTATCTCAGTTATTTACCGAGTGATTTTTCTGAAAATTGGTATTCCTACATTGCTAAACATAAAGAATTCACTGTTGATATTTTGTGCTCGCCAGTGTTTCCGGTGTAGGCGGAAATGACAAAAAAAATATGAATTTCGAATGTAACACCCTATATGTTTATTTATTTTTAGATTCAGAGAAAAAACTTTTTTAGAAACAATCAACAAAAAACATTTTCTTTCAATGTCTAGTTCATAAAAATTAAAATAATAAAATTATATCACCTAAATCAAATTACTTTTGCATTAATGACTAACGGGACAGGTTGACAAATAATGTCAAGAATTTGTTGAAGTTTGGATTTTTGCACTTCAATTCCTAATAATGGTATTCAAGCTCAGTGAAGCAGAACGGATCAAGGTTTTGATGATGCGCGGATATGGTGACAGACAACGATCTTACCAAGAAGTGCGCAGTCTGTTCAATACTGTTCATCATCAAATGAGTAAATCTACAGTATGCAGAACAATTCAGCGATATGAAGCAAGTCGGCAAGTGAAAGATATTCCCAGAGCAGGACGCCCTAAGTCTGCCACTGCGGAAGAACAAAGTGGGACATTTCACTGTCAATTGAGGAAAATCCTCAGGTTTCTACAAATAAACTAGCCTTGAATCATGATATTTCTCAGAGGTCAGTTTGTAGGATACTGAAAACAGAAAAAATGAAATCATATAAAATCCATTTACTCCATGAGCTAATAGAAGACGATCCTGAAATGATTATGACGAATCCAAATTTTTTGAATAGAATCGTATTCTCGGATGAAGCTACGTTCTGCCTCAACGCTACAGTAAATAGGCATAATTGCCGTAATTGGCCGAGAGAGAACCCACATAGGATTAGAGATTTTCATACACAACACCCACCAAAATTGAATGTTTGGGCCGGTATTATCAGTGACCACATAATTGGTCCATTTTTCATAGAAGGGAATTTAAATGGAGAGCGATATTTGGAATTCATGTATGTTTTTCCTTTAACGTGCTCAATTTCCGCCTTTTGGCCAATGACACGCCGGGGAATTCTGTCACCTCAGTGACCCAGGAATTTTGTCGAACCCCTATCGTGTCGAGGGAAGAGATCTTTAAAGTCCAACACATCTCTGTTAGACAGGACCGACGGCTTTACATCTCTTCCGAAAGATGGATGCTCAAGCGATTCCCAGAATCCGAAAAATCGCACCGACATTGTGGGGATTGGACCCAGGTAACTCTGCGCAGGAGATGAGCATCGTATCCTCTACGCCACCCAGCCGGTTTATATTTGGAATTATTAAGAAATGAAATTGTTCCAGCCATAACAGCTTTATTTCCAAATTCAAATAACCCGTTAACCCCAGATGATATTGTATGGTTCCAATAAGATGGAGCTCGCCCACACTTTGCGGTAGATGTTCGAAATTATCTGGGTGAAGTTTTTCCAGAAAGATGGATCGGTAGAAGAGGTCCTATCGAGTGGCCCTGCGGTCACCTGATCTATCTCCTCTGGACTTCTTTTTATGGGGCCACTTGAAATGCCGAATTTATAGAGAACGACCTGCCAATCTAGATGAGTAATGGCGTCGCATAACAGAAGTAATAAATTTGATACCCCACAATTTCCGCAAAATTCGCTCAGAAATTTCAGTGATCGATTAGGTTATTGTCAGGAGGTGAATGGAACTTATATAGTGCTATAGTTTCAATAAAAAAATTTCTCTCGTTCGTGAAAAAATCAACACAGAATACTTGACAATGATCGTTAACCTGTGACGTTGATTATGAATTCGAGAGTAATTTAATTTGGGTGATAATAATTATGGTCATTTTGATTTTTTTATGAACACGATATTGGAAGAAAAGCATTTTTCTTGATTGTTGTTGTTGATCTCTCTGAAATCTAAAAATAAATAAACATATACGGTGTTACATTTGAAATCATTTCCGGCTACACCGGAAACACTATTGAGCACAAAATATTAACACTGATTTCTTCATGCTTCACAATGTAGGAATACCAATTTTCAAAAAAATCGCTCGGTGAACAACTGAGATAATTAGCCATTCCGGTGTTTTTGCCTAACCAAGTATGTTCATTCAATAATAATACCGATCGGGTCTTTAGGAGGGATACTTGGAAATAAGTTATTGGCATAAAAAAAGACCCAATCGGCTTGGAGTATGGAATATAATGAAGTGAATCCTTTAATTCAACACGAAATATGTCTGTAAAACAGATATACTTTGAATTGGAGCCTTCATTTCACCGTTTGGGCGAGGACCTTATTAGGTGAAATTGACTCTTTCTCCTATTAGAAGAAATTTCCATGGCTAACTTACAGAATGCAAGTCACTTCAGCTCAACAGTTTTCATTTTTGTTTCGTTATGTGAATCATATCATTATATGTTTTATTGGCCCTGAACGTCAGCTAAATGTTTTCGAAAAGTTTATGAATTCAATTCATACGAAAATAAAATTCACTATCGAATTTGAGAAAACACTTCAATCAATTAGATATAACTATTACCGAATTGATTAATAGAAATGATTTCTCCATCTTTCATGAACTGTCTTATCTCTTCTTCTTCTTTCACAGCCTCATCTCGTCCACTGCTGGACATAGGCCTCTCTCAACCTTTTCCAATTTGACCGGTCTTGGGCATTCTGAATCCAATTTGTGGAGATCCTTTTTATGTCGTCCGTCCATCTTGTTGGCGGTCTGCGACTGCTTCTGAAGGCTTCGTGTCTAGGGCGCCACTCCAATAACCTTTTTGACCATCTGTTGTCTGACATTCTTGCGACATGGCCTGCCCAGTTCCATTTTAAACGTGTGACCCTATCTACAGCATCTGTAACCTTACTTCTTCTTCGTATCTCCTCATTTGAAATCCGATCTCTCAGGCTTATTCCCAACATGGATCTTTCCATGGCTCGTTGGGTCACTTTTATTCTGTTGACAGTCCTTTGGGTAAGTGTTAGTGTTTCAGAGTCATATGTCAGTACCGGAAGGACACATTGATCATAAACTTTGCGTTTAAGACTTATTGGAATATCAGACTTGAAAATGTAATTTTCCGAAGGCAGCCCAGGTCAGTCCTATTCGTCTGCTTAGTTCACAGGTCTGGTTGTCTCTTCCAATTCGTATTTCGTGCCCTAGATATTTATATGAGGTTACAAATTGGATTTATTTTTCCCTTAGTTTTAAGTTACAGCTGGGGACTAAGTTAGTCATGAATTCTGTTTTAGCGGTATTGATTTTAATCCAACTTGTTGGGAGATACTTGACAACTCAGAGCATTTCGTATGCCTCATCTAGGCAATCTGAGATCAACAAAATATCGTCGGCGAAACGCAGGTGATTTAGCATTTCCCCATCCACACGTATGCCTCTATTTCCCATTTCGAGCTTTTTAAACATATACTCTAATAAAGTTGTGAAGAGCTTGGGAGATATTGTATCGCCCTGACGGACACCCCTTTCGATTTTAAACTGGTTTGTTTCTTCGTGAAGTCTCACTTTTGCTGTTGCGTGTTCGTAGATATGTCGTAGTAGGGAGATATATCGATGATCTATACGACAGTCGGCAAGAGCTTTAAGCATTTCGTAGTGATTTATGGAATCGAACGCTTTTTCATAATCTACAAACGTGAGTACAAGAGGTTTATTGTATTTCACACATTTTTCTATCAATGACTTTATAACCTGTAAGTGGTCGTTTGTTCCATATCCAGCACTAAAGCCTGCTAGTTCTCTTGGCTGATATAAATCCAGTTTGTTCGTAAGTCTCGCTGTTATGATTTTAGTAAAAAGCTTATAAAGATGTGTAAGCAGACTAATTGGTCTGTAGTTTTGTAGGTCGGTGATATTACCCTTTTTGTGCATACTAACAATGATGGCGTTGTTCCACTTCTCTGGGGTTATTGCTTCATCTAGACATTTGTTGAAAAGTCGAGTTATGGACTCAAGTAGTTGTTTTCCTCCCATTTTTATAGCTTCTGCAACGATGCCGTCTTCACCTGGTGCTTAATTGTTCTTCATTTCGTTGAGCGATCTTAAAACTTCATTTTCAGTTATTGCTGGAATATCCTCCGATCCCTGGTTTACTATATGAGGTAAAGGGGGTGCATTTTTTAATATTCCGGCTTGGTGTTGGTCACTGTATAAGCTGGTATAGAAATTTTCGACAATTGTGATTATCTCCCTTCTGTCGTTTGTTACTTCTCCCATTTCATTTTGTAATTTAACTATTTCTGTTTTTTCCAAACTCAGTTTGTTTTGAAGTATTTTCATGTTTTTATTTTTTTCTATGGTTTTGGTTATCCATTTTTTATTGTATTTTCTGACATCGGCTCTTACAGCTTTTGTTATATCTTTGCTTAGTTGTCTTATTTGGTATCTATGATGTGAATGTCTTCCTAGCAGTTCTCTTCTTTGTTTCATTAATTGTTTAGTATACGTCGTTAACTTCCCCTCGTTGTTCATTGATTTCGGGCAATGTTTTTTCTGAGCTTCGTTGATTGATTTGGCTATGTTGTCGTTTAATTTTTCAATGCTCATTTCATCAGGGTTTTCAAGATTCTCTTCTATTGTCTTCTGATATTCTTCGATGTCATCTACATTCGTCCACTTTTTATTATTTTGTTTGTTAATCAATTTCGTTCGCTCCTTTCTTAGATTCAGTGACACTATTGCTCTTACCATTCTATGATCACTTCCTACAGATAATCTATTTAGTACAGTTACATCAGTAATAATTGCTTTTTTATCTGTAATAATAAAGTCGATTTCGTTTTTCGTCTTTCCATTTGGACTGCTCCATGTCCACTTGCGATGTTCTGCTTTTTGAAAGAATGTATTCATTGCTGTTAGTTGATTGTGTAGCAAGAACTGCAATAGAAGGTTTCCTCTGTCGTTTCTTTCTCCAATTCCATGGCAGCCCAAAGACGTTTCTGTTTCGTCTTGCTTCTTACCAAGTTTGGCATTGAAGTCACCGGCTAGTATAGTGAAATATGTTAAGGAGTTTGACATTGCCTTAGTTACATCCTCAACTTCCTCATCTGAGTGAGTGGATGTGGGTGCATAGGCTTGTATAATTTTGATACTATATCGATCATTTAGTTTTAGTACCACATAGCAGACTCTGGAACTTATGCTGCTAATTTGAAGTATATTCTGGATGTGACGTTTATGTATCAAGAGTCCTACCCCTCCCACGGAGCTGACTTCCTCACATTAGTGATAATAGAGGTTTCCCGACTTTAGTAAGGTTTGCTGTTCTCCTCTCTTACGTATTTCGCTTATTCCGACTATATCCCAATGTATTTGTTTCAGTTCCTCTTCAAATTCAAGGATTTTCTCTTCAGATGAAAGGGTTCTCGTATTATATGTCGCAATATACAGTTTTCGAAGGTAGCCTGGTCCAACCCGGGGATTCATAGCACCCTCTGATCGTAGTCTGTGCCGACCGCTACCGTAGTCGGTGACTAGCGATCTGCCGGGCACTGAGGGCCTTGTATAGTTTTTGCTTGTCATTTTGGTTAGAGGTTTTTTAGCCTTTACCTATCACGCTGGCCAGTGCGGGTTGATAGGGAATCTTTTTAGGAATTACATTTCCTTAATTCCTGTAGTAACGGTTATCCCGCCGTGGCTCGGCCGTCAGAGCCTTCGTTGGTTGTTGAGCAGGGTATACCACGTGCAGGTGAAGGTTGACATTTGGGCTGGTTTTGATCCTGTACTACCATCGCCCCTTATACCCCCTAACTGTCTTATATAAACATCATAATTTACAATACGTCGTTTCATCGTTTGACATAAAATGGCAGTTTTCCACATCCTGCTCCACAGATTTTTAAATATTCCTTTATCTTTGGGTAACGGGGTATCGGGGAAGAAAAGAGGAGTGCGTTGGGTATCTAGATATGCACGTATCAAAACACGTTTTCGTTACTATTATAGTATTTGTGCAGTAGCCGTTTGAAACGAACGTGTTTTTTCTCGTGCCGAAAACTAGGGGTGACAAAAACCAGGAGCAACGTATCACTCCCAAATTTCTCGTTAAATTGAATAAAACTCCGACTGAGTGCTATAAATTGTTGCAAGAGGCCTACGGGGATAAATCTCTATCTCGTGCGCGTGTTTTTGAGTGGTCTAAGCGCTTCCGTGAGGGCCGAGAGAGCACTGAAGATGACCAGCGCCCAGGTCGCCCTGTCACTGTTTCAACTCGTGACACAGTGACCAAAATCAATCAAATTGTGCGTGCAGATCGTCGAATGAGTATCCGGATGATAGCCGACTCTGTAAACGTTGATGAAGAAATGGTTGGAAAAATTTTACACGAGGAATTACACATGACAAAAGACTGTGCGAAGTTAGTGCCCAAAACGCGCTGTGAAGCAGTATTTGGCCAGTAAGTGCACTCCAATGCTCGATGACGCGCCGTACTCGCCAGATTTGGCACCGTGTGACTTTTTTATTTCCGAAGATAAGATCTGCTTTGCAAAGGCCCAATTCGAGTAGATGAAAGCGGTTTAGCAAAAAACGGCAGAACTCCTAAAGGCCCTCACTAAAGAAGACTTCCAGCACTGCTCCGATCAATGGAAAAAACGTATGGAAAGGTGTGTGGCGTGGGATGGGGAGCATTTGAATGTAGAATAATTTTTATATTAAAACCCTTTTTCGTAACCAGTCTCATTATTTAATAGCCAGACCTCGTAGATTCAATGGATATTGATCCACAATTTGCATTTGTTTCGGAATTATTTTCTATGTCCAAAAAAATTAATTAAGCTTTGAATAAGATTATAACTTTTATTCAATTCAACGAGAAAAATTTTATTCCATGTACAGGGTGCACGAAAATTTCCTGTCACCTCAATAAATCTAAATTGTCGAAAGATAGTTTTTTCAAATAAGGGTACCTATTTTTTACTTTATTTAAATCGTATTTTAAATTAGTATTGACTCGTATCAGGGTTCCCTATACTCTCATTTTCATTTTATGTGCGATTTGAAAAAAAAATTGCTTTGGAAAATTAAATCATAGGATATAGAAACAGAGTGGATTTAATTTCGATGCCAGTTTTATGTTTCACAATGTTCTATGTAAGATTCTATGAATTTCGGACTCAGTTTGAAGTTTGGAAATTATTTAAACAGAACAAAACCCTAATTTTGTTTGTGTATAGTTTTTTAAATAAAAAGCCAAATAAATACTCAAACGCGGATATTACGAATTTATTCATCATTCACGGTCAATGTCAACGAATAATAAGTAGAATTGCAGAACATTTAACCAAGGGTATCCGAATTTACACAAACTATTTGCAGAAAAAAAATTAGAAATTTCAATCACACTATGTCATGAAATAAAGAAAACTGAAATGAGTACCGTTAGCTCACTTCAAACGATAAAGATGTCGTTTTGGCGTCATGAATAAAAAACAAAATTTATAACATTTATTGAGAATAAAATTTAAAAAAAAAACAGTTAACATAAATTACGTAGTAAAAATGAAATCCAATTAAATTTTCAAATCCTACAATTCATTTATAGTTGCTTCTTGCACATGATAGGGATCGATGCTGTTAAAATCACGTCTCAATTTCAATTCCTGATCTTCCTGCGAATTTATTGGCGAACCTTGTTCTTGCAGGCCAATTCCATGCACCCAGTCTTTTTATACATCTGTGTTCAAACAAGCTAGTACATTCTTCCGATACCTGAGGAGAGCAATAGGTCCAGATGTGCACCATCTAATTGGTTTAAACAAGAAACACATGCACTTAACGGGAGATTGTCCGGTAATACCGAAACAAATGTAGTTAATATATATATTTCCAATATCGAAATCGAGCCAATGCATCAAGGAGATACATATAAATATCTAGGATTTAGTCAAGAGAAGACAATTAACCATAGCAGCACTAAAGAAAATATTAGAAGTTCATATTACAAAAAACTTAGAATTATCATCAAGAGTTATTTAACTAGTAAAAATCTTTTCAGAGCTATCAACTCCTATGCTGTTCCTATTCTTACATCTTCTTTTGGAATTATTAAATGGTCTAAAACTGATCTAAATGAATTACAATGTCAAACGAGGAAAATGCTCTGTAAATATCATAAGCACCACCCAAAGTCAGCTATTCAGAGAGTTACACTACCTAGACATCTTGGAGGTCGTGGATTAATTGATTTGAATAATCTTCATAGTAAACAGATTTTTCATCTACGTTCCCATTTTCATGATAAACAGAGAACGTCTAAATTACATGATATTGTTGTTGCTTCAGATTATAATCTTACACCTCTGAACTTGACAATGCAAAAGGTAGATTTTGATATATTTGATGATAATTCTAAAAGAGAAAGTTGGATGCAGAAGGAATTACACGGAAAGCACCCTAAAGAATTGAAAAATGATTATATTGATGAAATTGCATTGAATAAATGGTTAGTATCTGGAGAATTGTTTGCTGAAACAGAAGGCTTGGCAATTGCGATCCAGGATCAGGTTGTTTTCACGAGGAATTATAGAGAACACATCATCAAACAAAATATAGATGATTCTTGCCCTAGATGTTTCTGTTCTTCAGAAACAGTTTTTCATATATTATCATCTTGCTCAGTCCTTGCTTCAACAGATTATTTAGAAAGACATAATGCCGTCGCTAATATTATTCACTTTAATCTAGGAATTAAACATGACCTAATTCCCAAAAGAAAAAAATTTCACAAATATGAACCTGAGATTATTTGTGAAAATGACAAATATAAACTTTATTTTGATAAAACAATTCTTTGCAACAGAGCTGTAAAACACAATAGACCAGATATCGTTCTTAATGATAAACAGAATCAAATAACATATATAATTGATATTGCTTTACCCGACACACATAATATACAAAATAAATACAATGAAAAAATTTCTAAATATATGATGCTTGGCGACGAGATTAAAAAATGTGGAAAATGAAGAAAATATTTATTTTACCGATTATTATTTCTACAACAGGCGTTATTCCTAGAAATCTTCACAAAAGTATTGAGATTTTGGGCCTGAAGAAAAATTTGTTTGAACAGTTACAAAAGATAACAGTCATCAAATCTTGTAAAATTCTTCGTAGGTTTCTTTCCGAAAATAATAGTGAGGTAGAGTCATAGGTTTTCTCTTTAGTTTATACTGCTCAGAATCTTATTTCATATTTTATTTATTTGTTTATATAAATGTAATATAATTAACTGACAATTTTGTCATATTTATATTCAGAGCAGTATTCTATTCGATCGTTCACCACTTCTCACAAAGGAAACTATTAATGAGTAACATTCAGTGTTACTTGACTAAGGTCCGTACACTGGATTTTTCCAGGAGAAAGCCTCTGACACTACTCGTTGGTACATTGATATCATTGTCTGATGATGCTATAGTATGTATATATTCTGGTAGATTGATATATTCTCATAACATTTAACGTTATCCTAATATATAATTACTCCAGGATATGTTTTGATTATAATCATTGCCTGGCAATGGTATTAATTACCGGGTGGTGGTTTTATATTTTTCATGAAATCAGTTTGATTGCATGAACAGATATATGGGCAACTCGTCGGGGTAAAACCCCTATATATATATATATATATATATATATATATATATATATATATATATATATATATATATATATATATATATATATATATATATATATATATATATATATATATATATATATATATATATATGCATATATTATTTTGAAAAGAGAGTATTTACTACAAATGCCTATCTCTATAATTTTGTTGTGTGACAGAAAAAAAACACAAGTGTGAGCTCAGGAACCATACTATTTTGTATATGATTCAATAAACGAGTGAAAAAACCTGAAGAAAAAACTCGTTTCCCTGTCGCTATTGCACTAGCAATAGCTTGTCTGTTTATGTTGTGTTAGTGTCGTGTGTACAAAAAGAGTACCAAAGATTTCTTGCATTCCATGATTTCCAAACGAAGAAAAGGGTGAAAGGAAGGGGGATTGGGACAGGAATCTGTAACAATGGGAAAAGAAAAACAGCAGAAAAATATTTCAACAATCATACTTCTTATATGTTTAAACAAATCTAGAAAAAGATTTTACATAGCAAGCAAGGTCATGAAAAAGACTAAGGGAATAATAAAAAAAATACATAACCTCGATATTTCCTCAAATTCCATCTCTGTTTCACCGAGAGAGCCCCGATGGCCAGATTCAGTCTTCCAAGTGATGCCGATTATGATCAATAGATGTTTTACAATCATTATGGACCCAATAATCTGGGTTGACATCGCCCATATATTATTTCTTCGTGGAACTTGTTTAATTTAAAGAAATATTTGCGAAAAAATTTTGACGGTCGTTCGAAAATTATGACATTTTTCATATGATAGGGATCGATGCTGTTGAACTCACTCCAATTTCAATTCCTGATCTTCCTGCGAATTTATTACCGAACTTTGTTCTTGCAGGTATGCACCCAGTCTTTAATGCATCTGTGTTCAAACAAGCTAGTACATTCTTCCGATACCTGAGAAGAGCAATAGGTCCAGATGTGCACCACCTAATTGGCACCAACAAGAAACACATGCATTGGTTCATGGGAGATTGGCCGGCTCGGTTGCGTAGAGGATATGATGCTCGTCTCCTGCGCACAGTTACCTGGGTTCAATCCCCACAAAGTCGGTGCGATTTTTCCGATTCTGGGAATCGTTTGAGTATCCATCTTTCGGAGGAGATGTAAAGGCGTCGGTCCTGTCTAACAGAGATGTGTTGGACATTAAAAATCCTTTCCCTTGACACGAGAGGGGTTTGGCAAAATTCCCGTGTTAGTGAGGTGACAGAATTCCCCGGCGTGTCATTGACCGAATGGCGGAAATAGAGCACGTTAAAGGAATTACAAACAAACAAACGGGAGATTGTCCAGTAATACCGAAACAAATGTATGTATCCCCATCTTTCAGTTGCTCACCCTGTATCTTTTACAGTTTTCAATTAAAAATGGAAATTCGTTCAAAGCAATGTAGACAAAGATAATACTTTTTTTTCGAGTTATCACTCGACTCAATCTACCATGTTCAAGATGATCAAGGATTGCA
Source organism: Cryptolaemus montrouzieri (assembly GCA_013387265.2). Taxonomy (NCBI): domain Eukaryota; kingdom Metazoa; phylum Arthropoda; class Insecta; order Coleoptera; family Coccinellidae; genus Cryptolaemus; species Cryptolaemus montrouzieri. The sequence goes on along the minus strand of JABFTP020000021.1, from coordinate 24,414,069 downwards.
ACCCCCGCTTAGGGGGTTGATCCTTCAGGCAAGTTTTGTACCCCAAAAGATGTTCCCCTTGAAACAAAATTGACCTGTTTTTGCGTTTTGATCAGAAATGAATATCTTGGTAGATATAGCCTCTGTTTACTTTTCTTTGAAGCACCCTGTATAATAGCACCATTATGGTAACTTTTTTTACGAAAGAGACTTAAACAGGAAAATATTCACATTCAGTGTATAAGAACATCACAAATTGAGAGGGTAACATTAACATGAAACGATAATGGTCACTGGTCAATACTCAGGGACTTTTTGAAACAAAATATCGATTCACTAAATACATTTAAACTGATAGCATTTGCCACCCGCATGGCTCTGGTGATTGGAGCGTAAAATCCGTAATATGTAGTTTGAACGCCCAAATAAAAGGTTTCGTTAGATCGTAGGTTTCGCGGGGGTACGTTAAAGCTAATCAATTCGAGAAGGCGGGGACATTCCAAAAAACCAGTAATTAATCTATAAACTAGCATGATGTCGAAATTATTCCGCCGATTTTCCAAGGAACACATGTCCAAAAAAGAGCGTACGTCTTTATAATTGATATTCTCAGAGTTTATATTCATTTTAAATGGAAAACGGATGAATTTATTTCGGACTCGTTCTCCTGACATTAACAAAATAAACCGTCCTTATAGCATTTATGTTGTTGAATTCAGACATATTCCTCTTGATAAATCCAAGCATTCTCAAACTTTTAGATACTATATAATCCATCTGAGGAACAAAAGTCAACTTTGAATCAAAATAAACCCCAAGGTCCCTGATGGAAGATACAGATTCCATGGGTTGCTGATTTACTTGATATGGAAAGGATATTGGTGATGGGGAACGAGGAAAGCTGATGCTGAAACATTTTGATATGTTCATTTCCATAACATTGTCCTCGCACCATCGCGACACATTATCAATGCCTTTTTATAAAAGTTCACAATCACTTATATCTCCAATTGTTCGATATAGCTTCAGGTAATCCGCAAAAAGAAGAAATGATGAATTTACAATATAATTTTTTAAATCATTCATGTAAAGATTGAAAAGAAGTAGTGACAGAAGAGACCTCTGGGGTACACCAGAATGAACAACTATAGCATCCGAGAAAGAATTTTCAACTTTCACTTTCTGAGTTCTGTCACCGATCCACTTCAAAAGGAAACCGGCCACTCCGAAAGCCTCCACTTTCATGTTCCCTTTCGAAAGCTTTCGCGAAATCTGAGTAGGCTGAGTCACTTTAGTGTTTTTCCAACATCGCGTAATTTAAGTCCTGAAGATAGACAAGGAGATTTGATGTTATAGAGCGTTTAGCAGTGAATCCATGTTGTTCATCCAGAATCAGGTGCTTCATCAATGGTGTAAGGTGGTCAGTTACGATTGAATCCAATATCTTCGAAATATATGAGCGCTTGGTTATGGGACGACAATTTGAAATATCTCCCTTATTAACGCTTTTGTGAATTGGGATAACGTAGCTAGATTTCCAACACTTAAGAAAGATTCCTGATTTTAGGGAGAGATTATATAAGAAACACAAAGCCTCTACCAGAGCTAAATCACACTGCTTTAGAAAAATAGCTGCGATACCATCGGGGCCGTAGTCATTCTTTCCAGGAAGCGATTTTATTTTTCTCAAAATAGTTTCAGGTCGTATCACTCAAGAGCTGACCAATACAGTCTCCAGGCAATTGATGTCTGCATAAGTCTGTTTTGCGATTTTTACAACGGATGAAAATAACGAACAGAGAATTTATCTCAAATTTTGAATTGCAAATGAAATTTCATGTGCCGAATCTTAAAAAATGTTACAGAAGGCTTACGGTGAATCGACTGTACCAAAATAAGTGCATATGAGTCGTACAGTGCATTCAACAGCGGCCGAGACGTGGTTTAAGATTTGCCTCGCTCTGGTCGGCCATAAACATTTAAGTTTAGAGATAGGAAATGAACTTTCTGTTTCTCGCGAATCAGTCCGTACCATTTTAAAAGATTGCTTGGGCATGAAACGCGCTGCCGCTCGTCTAGTTCCGAAATCCCTGAATTTTCTTCAACAATCGAATCGCGTAAAGGTCGCTAAATACATGAGCAAGTAGATTCCAACCCCACATTCATTAAACGCATTTTAACTGGGTTAAAACAAGGACAAGGGTTCATGAGCTTGACATGCAAACCAGTCAACAAGCTTCGGAATGGTGCCTTACAACTAAACCGTAACCGAAAAAACCACGTCAAAGTCGATATAAAGTCCAGGTAATGTTGACTGTTTTCTACGCGAAGGTGATACAATAAATTTGGATGGAAAATAAATATTTTGTGTTTTATTGTCCAATTCCTAGTACGTTTTTGACAGAATGTAAATACGAATTCCCGAAGAAATTTTCACGGTTTATTTGATCCCCATGCCATTTAATTTTTATTTAACAAAAAAACTATACACAAACATAATTAGGTTATTTCTATTTTTAAATAATTTTCAAACGTCAAATTGTGGCCGACATTCATAGAATCTTACATAGAACATTGTGGAACATAGAAACTAGTATCAGAGAAATCCACTCTGTAAGTTCCAAGACCTAATAATTTAATTTTTCGAAGAAACTGCAGGTTTTGGATGAAATCGCGAATAACATGAGAACGATCTATTTGAGAAATAGAGAGTCCTAATACCAATGAATACTAATTTAAAATACAATTCCAATAAAGTGAAAGAAAAATAGGTACTTTGACTTTGAGCTACTTTTTTGGGTTTTCATGTTATTACGAGAATATGTCTGGCAAAAATTCAAATTTATGATTGAATACATATGGCTACATTGTTCCCACATGCATCAGGACATATGAAAACATCGAAAAATGTTCTCTTTTCGAATGAAAAATTTATTTTTTGGCACATCTCCACCCCAGCATCTGGGGTGCCAATGTGCCAGAACAGTTTTCTATGCATTATTCATAAAGAGAGCCCAGTGGCAAATTCTCGCACTCATCTTTCAGATGAATAAGGATAAAAGAACTCAGTAAAGGAGGAACAGTTTGGATTTCGAACAAATAGATCAACAACGGACACTCTCTTCATAATGAAACAACTAAAGGAGAAATCAATAGAGTTCAACAAGCCTGCTTACATCTGCTTTATAGACTTAACAAAGGCATTCGACAAAGTGCGCTTGACAGACATCCTACAAATTCTAATAAAAAGACAGTCCCCGTCCTAAATCACCAAACTAATTTAAAACTTAAACACCGGAAATGTGACAAAGATCAAGTCAGGCGAACATACTACACCTAACATAAAAACACCAGACGGAATTAGACAGGGTGACAGCCTGAGCCCTTTCCTTTTCAACCTCTTGATGGATGAAATAATACAACAAGTCACATCCTTAGATTTGGGATACAGAATGGGCCACTCTAAAATATCTGTGGTCTGCTATGCTGACGACGCAGCTATTATAGCAGAAACGGAGAACGATCTTCAGAGACAGCTTTTTAAATTCAATCAAGTCAGCCAACAATTCAACATGGTAATTTCAATATCAAAAACCAAAGCCATGACATTCCCCAGAGAACCTGTCAGGTGTAAAGTGGTTGTGGAAGACAAGTCAATCGAGCAAGTCAATGTCTTTAAATATCTAGGCATGGACATCTGCAGCTACCTCGATCCGGTGAAGGAAGTAAGAAGTCTCATAACTAAAGCAGCAGCTCTGTCAGGGTGTCTTAGAGATGTGATATGGTCAAACCAGCACATGGGAACAGATAGCAAGGTGAAGATCTATAAGACTTGCATCAGACCTATCATGACTTACGGCATAGAAGCACGCGAAGACACAAACAAAACTAAAAGTATGCTAAGCGCGGCCGAAATGAAAACCCTAAGAACTATCCTCGGAAAGACCAGACTGGACTAGATAAGAAACACTGACATACGAGCTCAATGCGGCATAGTAAACATAGTCAGATGGGGCAGACAAAGACGAAGAGAATGGTATGCGCACGTGCGAAGAATGCAAGAAAACAGATTACCGCGCATAATGATGGAGAGCAAGCCACATGGAAAGCGCCCACCAGGAAGACCCCCAAAAAGGTGACAGGAAAGCTGGCAGTCCACCTCGCAAGAAACCATCCAGAGACGGCTTCGGCAAAAAACAGACCAATAGGTCTATTTAAAAGAATAAGAAGAAGAGTAAAATTTTTTAGATGGTATGAGAAAAATTAATTTTTGAAATAACTCATTACAAAAATGGTGAATTTATATTTCACAAGACTTGAGTTAATTGAGCATGAAATAGGTAATGATGGAATTAATGAAGATTTCCCTTTTTGATATACGAACTTGTTCATCCATTTTTTTCTTTATATTCTTATAGCTATACCAAATTGAGTCTGCTTTTTCTGGCCAATTTCCTCCGTACTTCTTAATTGCTGAAACCAAAACTGCATCATCTGCTGTTTCTATCATCTGGCTGGGATACAGGTGGTTTTCGTATGTAACGACAACGTAATCACCAGAACTCACTTAATTTTTTTGTACATTAGTCTCGATAGGTTGCATATCTCTGTCAGAGGCGTTGCTTAGTTGGGGAAAATGATAAGGACTGTCATCGCCCTATGCCCTATGCTTTTATAGTCGCTATCAGATTCGCCTAGCAGGTTAATATTAGGTGGCTCACCATTAGTCTATCCAGAAGAAGTTGAGGGTTGATCCACGCTGATAGGAGTTTCATTGTTAACGTTAACTTTTCTTCTTCTCTTATTAGTTCTCGTTGATGTGATGAGCTGCCTCTTTGCGTTTAGGTTTTCTATGAAGCTTTCACTAATCAGAGCTTCCACTTCGGGTAGAGCTTCAATAGTATGCATAGGTAATCTATTAAAAACTTCCTGCCTGTTTGAAGGAACCATACTACATTTTCGAAAACCAGCCTAGAGATTGTCTGCTGCATTTTTCTCCAGAGCAAACAAGAGTTTTTTCAAAAGTCCTGGAGATTCATCCTTAGGGACTCTCATGCAGCGGCTATCGCGAATATTTTCTTTCCATTGGTTTAGTACCTTACTCCAAGCAATTAACATAGGTCTTGTAATGGTTTTGTTTCTAGAATATCTTAAATTGGAGAAATATTTCAATTCTTCTGGAACTAAGAAATTTAAATAATGAAGTTGAATGAGATTAAATTATGGCAAGGCTAGTTGCAAGAAAATTACAATGTACCTATTAATTACCTATGCCTAGCTAGATCAGAGTCCCTTTATCTCAGTGTGTGAGATCTTCGTCTAGAACCTACGTCCTAGATATAGCCTTAGGAATAATACTCATCACTTCATTCAACTAGCTTTATTACAACATAAATATCGAAATCACAGTAACTGATTAATAAATTACTAACTATGATCAAGGTAACTAATACAAAAGAATTAACTACAAAGTTTAATCAATTACAATAAAAGGAGTCTCAGACGAGATGAATTCAAACTACATAGTACAAATTTTCAATTTAGAACAATCTGAGCATTTCAACAAAATTAAACTCAATGATAGAGCTCAGTCAACAATTAACGAAGATAGAAAAAATAATTGGATCATAAAGAGAAACACTTAGCTTTTTAGGAATGAGATTATTTCCCACGATGATTGGATAGTGTTTTACATCAGTTTTCTGATATTCCTGTATCTTACAACTTACAGGTTACTTGATTGGCTGAATATGGTTCACAAGGTGACTGCCCTAGGTGGCAAGACTAGTTCCCTAAAGACGAGGTTACCCCAGTCGTGAAATATCAAGGTTTGGCATAAAGATGAAAACTCATAAAATATCTTGACGATGAAAAAATCCTTGGAATATCGATCTAGGTTAATATAACAAGAGAAAATTTGAAATCTCTCCACTCTCTAACTGAATTAGTTGTCGAGGAAATTCGGCAAAATTACCGACTATTCATAACGCCTCAGACGATTGGAATTTATCCAGAAAATCAAAAGAATACTTAATTTCTATTACTGAAAATTATACAGGCCAATCGCTACAATACAGCTCCAATAAAATTAAAACAATTCCGAAGATTTCTAAATGGAAAGAAAGCGAATCTAATGAATTCCGAACTTATATAGATTCGGTTCTATGAAAAACTATTGATTTTCAAGAAAAAACTAATAAAAAGCGAAATTATTCTCTTTACAACAATAAAGTGGAAGGGAAACATAGAATGAGTACTGCTTTCCGTTCTCCCACAGAAACGAGAAAACGATCTTCTTTCAAGTACTGACTTCACAATTAACCGGTGAACAACCTAGATCAATACCATCGACACCTTACGGATATACCTATAATTTTCATTCGTTATCATTACCTGTAGATTCTTGATTCGAATTTCAAATTTGAATATTTAACTTGATGAAATGAGATTGAATTATTAATAAACTTATAAAAACTGAGTTTGAAAGATATAAATGATTAATTCGGGAAATCGGACTGTTGCAATCTAAAAAATGCAACATCTAATGGTTGAAACGGGTGGGTGGTGTTAGGCGGCAGAACAAAGAATGAAATGAATTATTTTCATAGCAAAGAGCAATAACTTTAGTATTAATATGAGAACTTAAGTTATCCCAATCAGAATTTTTTTCCATTCTTATTTCTTCAAAATTGGCTGTATTTGGCTGATAAACCAATCTTCGAAAGATTCAAAGTCGAACCATCCTGAATTGGTTCGGTTGTTGCGGCATTTTTCTGGACCGTTTTTGGTCCAACTTTCCTATATCTTCTCAGCTTTTTTGACGACATAGACTGGTGCCAATTCACCTTCTGCACTTCCACACATCATTATAGACGTACTTGATTTAGAAGAATTCTTCATATTTTCAGGGTACTTACAGTCTCGTTTGACGAGCAATTTGGAAATTCCTTGGTCATCAACAAGGAAAGTTTCGTCTCAATTCCATATGTTCGATGGTGGAACACCTTCGAGTTCTTTTTCTAAGTTAAACTGATTTACAACTTCCGCATCAATTGAAGCCTTGTTGTAAGTTATGTTTTTCGCGGTTAGATTTGAAATTTCTTGTGCATGTCTCGTAACGAAAGAATCGGCCCATTACTTTCCAGGAAAATTATTTTTGAATTTTTCAACTCTGATATATACTCTTAACGATAAATCGCAATTCGGCTTTTTCACTGGAAACTCATAAATGGAAAGGCTGACAATATTCGTCACGATCACAGACTCTTCCTCATCAGAAAAAAACAGTCTGCCCTCCAACTTTTTTTGGAGCTTTTTGCTTCAATTTATTACTGATAGTTTTTCGGTGGATCCCGTATCTTTTAGCAGCGCTTCGGATGGAAACTTTTTTTTGTCGTATCTCATTTAAGATTAGTTCAAGTGTCTCAGGGCGATAATTTTTATAAGGCCTTGTTCCTGGTTTTCTCACATATTGTTTTGGCATTCTGGAAATAATGGAAATATCTCAATATCTCAAATTTGTAGAAATTAGTTTTCAAAATATGGGATGACAATGAGCCACCAAGTGGAACAAAGTCCCCCCTCAAATTTGAGTTTCTAACGAAAAATGTTCATTACTCATAAAAAAATTGATATTGAATCGCTATTGAGGTATGATGGAGGTAAATGAATATATTGTTCATAGTACTAACCTTTCTCGTTACACCAGACTTGTCAGGACATGAAATTTTACGGACTTTGCAATAATCGTGGAAACATCGAACTTCATTCAAGAGCAACTGCTGGTGGGTGTTGCGTAGTTCGAATCAGCGCCACCAGATAGCTCAACAAGTATGCACATCTTGAAGATATGTAGTTGGTGAGGCATGAATTTATGAGAGGCGCTAAATTCAAATAACCTTGAAAAAACCGTGGTAAAATCTCACATCTGCAGGCACAAAGTACTCGTATTTGAAAACACATATTTGGACAATTTAGTTTTGTTGAGGTGAAAAGCAATTTTTGAGCACCCCTTGTATAAAATAGCATCGCACAGTACGTTGCCCCAAAAATTACACTTTTCTCGTTGAAGCAAATAACAATCTTAGTCAAATCTGAGTCAATTTTTATGTTCAACGAAGAGTACACTATAATTCCGAAAATGTTGATGAACGAAATTATAGCACAATGGTGGTTAATTTTACATACGATAAATTTTGACAAAAGATGATTGAAAAAAGATGATATTTTATAAAATAACAACTGGAAGTGGTATCGCTCTTAAAACAATTGCCAATTTTAGATCAGTATCCTATCATTTGAAATTGACCGATAAACCTGTTTCCTAGATACTTTTAATGAGCCATCTAGCGCGGACACCCTGTATTACGGACAGCCATTTTTCTCTCGAAATTGCACCAGTAGTAAACTATTTCACCCTAACAATTTTGAAGAAAATTACAATTATTCATTTGAATGGACGCGCAGTGTATGTTTAAATACACTCCCCACAAAAATTATCGCATCACCCTGCTTTTACGATAATACTATATAGACTTTTAGGATGGTCATTTGAGAGTCGCTGGGTAAGTTTCAGAAGTGTAAAATAAGAAGATATCATTCAAAAGAGATGAGTTTATGATGGAAAATATCAACAATTTTCGAGTTAATGAAAAATTAAAAAATTCTACCATCTTCAAACATTCGCGAAGAGACCAATCAACTAGCATCAAATGGTTACTAATCATTTTCAAAATCAAGTGTTTCCTCCCCGGGCCCTAATTACTGCCAGTATACGTCTCGTAAGCCCCTCAAACAAATTTTGGATGTACTCATGAGTTCCAAATTTCAGGAAGCAGATTTTCTAGTTGTTGGAGTGTTCTACAAGGCATCCTACGTTGTTGAATTTACCACCCCATGTTGTCCCATACATGTTGTATGGGATTCAAGTCGGGACTTCTGGCTGGCCGTCTTAAAATATCAATTTCAGCATTTTGCAGAAATTCTGTAACTACTCTAGCTGCATGAGGCCGAGAATTATCATGCATATAAATGAAGTTTTCGCCAATCAATGGGCCAAAGAGTACAACATGGGGTTCAAGGATATCTGCGATGTATCTGGTCGCTGTCATTCTTCCATTATTAACTAGGACTAACTCAGTTCGACCATGGAAAGAAATGCCTCCCCACACCATTACTGAGCCCCCTCCGAAGTTTTCGGTTCGCCGGATATTGCATTGCTGATACCGTTCCCCAGGTCGTCTGTATACAGGCATGCGTCTATCATTTGATACTAGACAGAACCTGGACTCGTCGAAAAAGAGAGCATTCGACCATTCTGGAATACCCCAATTTGCATGTTCCCTTGCAAACTGAAGTCTTGCAACTCGATGCTCTCTAGTGAGACGCGGGCCGGTAGAAGCCAGCCTTGGTCTGATATCGTCTTCTCTGAGCCTATTCCTAACAGTTTGCAATGAAATATGCACATGTCTGGGAAGCGCAAGTTCATTTTGTAGCATTCTAGTAGCAGTTAAACGAAGCCAACGATCATAAACTGGTGTTGTTATCCGATTTCTTTCCTGTCCGGCCCTTCTTCCATATTCCCCTGTTTCGTGGTACTGAATAATTGCTCTTGAAATAGTGCTTTGGTTAACATTCAACAAGTTAGCCACGTTACGTTGGCTTCGCCCCTCCTCTAAAAGTGTAACAATTCTTACCACTTCATGATCACTCAAATAGCGTCCAGGACGTTCAGCAGCCATTACAATAAATTCAAAGAATCGAGAATCAACAAGAAAACAGAAAACTCGCATTAATTTAGCGTGGAAATTGAAGAGAAATTTAATGAATACTGATAGTCAATTAAACTCATTCTTGTTTCAGACGTGTTCGAGATCATATCGAAACAAATGTTACTACATAGATGAGATTTTTTCCCCTTATATGTCCAAAAACATATGTTGACGAAGAAACTGCGATCTAGCTGCTTAATCGATTGTTGAATTCAGAATACCAGGTGATGCGACAATTTTTGTGGTGTGTGTTTATTCTGATGTTGGAGGTTTTCTAATTGAAAACATTTTTTACATTTATTTCTGTTCCAAAAACGTGTCGAACAAAACAAAAAGAGGATCTTCCGAAAATGTCGCTTCTACTATCAATGCTTTCCGTTTTTCTCTCGCAATTATTCCATTTTTTCTCCATTATTTCCAGTATTTCAACAGTCATAGTCAGCTTATAAGAACTCTAGAACGAAGCAGTTTCATAATTACTAGAATTTTCATATTTTTCTACTTTCTCTGAAAACTGTATTTTATTAATCGCTGGTTAGTGAAACGTAAACACCTCAAAAAGTCCAGGAACACTTACCAATATCTTTAAAATATAAATTTGATGATTCGAATTTATAGAAATCTTTCGGTTTTTGTTAGGATGTATTGTATATAATGTATTCCCAAGAAAACAAAATAATATTTGACTTCTCTAAAGCACCTCTTATAAAAAAAATTTGAAATTTGAAAATAACGAAATTTGGTAAAACAAAAAAAAAATCCTGAACTAATATTTTCGAAACGATATGGAAGCACTCTGTTATTAATGACACTTTGGCATCGTCGCGGCATGCTCAATATTAAATTGTCTATTACATTTTGGCCTAAGTCATTCCAAGCCCCCTGAACTGCTAATTGAAGCTACTGTACATGATGGAAGACGTTTCGACGCAGGAGATTTCTTTTTTAGGGTGTCCCACACATGCTCGATGGGATTCAGATCTGGGGAGCAGGATGGCAACGGTAGAAGATCGATATCATTTTCTTCAAGAATGTTCAAGACAACTCTTGCACGATGAGGAGGGGCATTATCTTGTTGGTAGAGTGGATTTTGACCCATTGTTTGTAGATACGGTACCACTACAAGTAAAACTATCTTATTTGCGTAAGAATTTCACGTGAGGTTGTTCTGTATGAAAACGAGGTCAGTTCTTCCACCAAGGCGTATACCTCCCAAAACATCACTGATCCGCCTCCCTGTCTAACAACTTCTCGAGCATGCTGGAGACGGTTTTGCTTTCCAGGTTCCCTCCATGTTCGAATTCTTTCCGAATCGGGATAATTACTAAATCTAGATTCATCATTGAAGAGAACTGTGGCCCACCTCTCTTGATCCCAGTTTACGTGTTCTTGGCACCAAGCTAAACGAGCAGCGCGATTTCCATGGGTCAGTTGTGGAACTCTTAAAGGACGTCTGGAGCGGAGTTGACCTTCGTGCAGTCGATTTCTCACAGTTTGGTCGGAAATTTGTACATTATGAACTCGTGATAATTCTTGAGCTAATTGAGATGCTGTGGTTGTACGATCTCTTCTGGCTTGTAAAACCAAAAATCGGTCTTGGGCCACTGTAGTAATCCTGAAACGAGCTGTATGGCGTTCTTCTACGCTACCTGTTTCATTGAAACGTGACCATAAACGGTTTATGACACTTGGGCTACTTCCCAGAACCCTGAATACTTCCCGTTGTGAGCTACCAGCTTGAAGCATGCCAACGGCTCGTAACATCTCTTCTCTAGTCAAATGTCGTCTTTCCATGGTCGAATCACAAAACTTGAATCTTTTATTTGTGCTTACAACAGAAACAAAGTGCCAACTAACTGATTTCAAACACTGAATACACGAAATGATTATAAAGCAGCGTCGCATCTGCTGCATTTTTAGTTTTCTATAAAAAAACTGGAATCTATTGCGGCACTCTACATAATTTGGTGAGAAATTGATGCAGGTGTTCATTTCTTAAAAAAAATCATCCATATTGATCGTTCTAGATACGATATATCGATATTCAGAAGTGTTCCCTAGACTTTTTCGACGTGTTTATGTCGGATATAAAATCCTCGTTTAGTTGTGATAAATTTTTATTATTATTTATTTCCTAGATTTTCTGAGACTCTCTCATACTCTCAAATAAGTCATCATGGCTTGAAACCCCATGCAATAATAAAAGATTTAAATGGCACCTGTACAGCTTGGGTAATTCGATATTTTAACAACATTCTCATTTCCATAACGCAAATGACGAAGTATGGAAATTGAAATTTCCTGCAGGCATCGTTGTTACGGCAACACCGGACCGGGTTCAGTGTGCCCCAAGGTCTCCCAAGGACGTGATTCCTACGCTTGCAATGTTGACGTCATCTTTCTTAGTCCTTTCGCGGCTTCGGCGCCCTCGCGAAAAAAAGATTTAATGGTGACTTGTCCTATAAAATCTATGTCTTCTTGTATTACAAAGTCTACGGGAATTGTTTATGCGAAATTGATGGCTTGGGAGATGAGAACCATGAAATGATTAGGGTGTAGACTAACAGTTACGATTATTCAATGGGAAAAAATTCTTTCACTGCCACTTGAATTTATGGTCCGAGTTCTGAACGAGGCTTTTTGGGTAGTGCTAAAAATAGTTATTTATAATACCAGCTCGAGCTAAAATCTAATACTTTTCCCATGTATAATACACCAGTTTTTTTTGTGTCGGTGAAAACGACTATTTAATTTTTGAAAATAATAATACACTTGTCAAGAAATTAACGCACATTTTCAATATTTCAAATTTCTTTCTTGGTTGGCACCTAATTATTGAATTATGTTCTTTCGGATATGTCTGGACGAAATACGATGTTTTGTAATATTTTGCAAGAATCCATCACACACACATATATATATATATATATATATATATATATATATATATATATATATATATATATATATATATATATATACAGTGTGTTCAACGAAAATTTGACCCCCTATAACTCCGAAATGAGTAACATTAGCGAAAAACACCAAGACACGTCGATTTTTGTTTCGAGGGGAGCATTTTCGAAATAATTCGAAACTTGTCAGATCAACCCCTACCCCAGCAACCCTAATTTCGAAATTCATCATAGGGAATAAGGGTCGAGTGGCACCTTACTGTAAAGGTCTGTCAATTCTCCATTCTGATTTGTCATTTTAGAATTTTAAATTAACATACAGGGTGTCCCAACCGAGGGTAAAGTTGAATTCCTGCAAATCCCAAATACTAAATGAAATCGATTTATTTTGGCATAATGCAAGCGCAGGTTTATGCTCGGTCTAGAAAACGACCTACACTTGTGAATTTGGAGTTGGTGCAATCAACCCCTATTTCCAGCATCCCCAACTCAAAAATCATTCGATCGAAAATACGTCAAGTGGCACCTCGTTGGAAAGGTATTTCAATTTTCTCTTCGAATTTGGTATTTTCGAAATTCAGAATCAGCATACAGGGTGTCCCGGAGCAGGAACACTGAAAACCCAAATAACTTTTTGAAACTGGTTCATTTCGGTATAATACGAGAACATGTTCATGTTTGATTCGAGAATAAGACTCTCTTGCGTGAATATGGAATTTTTGCAATCAATCTCTTCCATTCAGCATCCCCAACTCAAAAATCATACAAGTGATTACAGGTTGAGTGGCAAAGTTCCAGAAAGATTTTTCTATTTTCTGAATCACTGAGGCATTGGTTTCAGTTTGGCAATCGAGGTTTTCTGGCGTGAGGATCAGGATGAGGGGATGATGGAGAAACTGATTGGATGCTCATCTAAACAGGAAAACGAGATTTATTGAACTTGTATTCAATTGAAAACAAAAAACTAACTTGATTATTACAACAATTGTTCAAAATGACCTCCGCCCACCTCCATACAGTTATATAGACGATTTTCGAACTCTCTTCACATTAGCGAAAACTTCAGGAGTCAAAAGTCGGCATTCTGTGATAATCCTCATCCGCAGCTCCTCCAGGTTTTCTGGTCTTGTGGCATAAACTTTAGATTTTAGATGGCCCCACAAAATAAAATCTAGGGATTTAAATCTGGTGACCTGGCTGGCCACTCAACAGGTCCTCTTCTACCAATCCACCTTCCTGGGAAATTTTCGTCTAAATATTGGCGCACCCGAGCATCATAATGCGGAGGAGCACCGTCTTGTTGAAAACGCATTTCGTCCTCAGAAAGAGTTGGATCGTTCTGTAAAATTTCTGTCAATCTAGGATGTATTTGTTCCTCTAACAACTGTAGGTAGCCATTTCCATTCAGATTACCCTCAATAAAGAAAGGCCCAACTAGATGATTGCCAAAATTCCTGCCCAAACGTTCAACTTCTGAGGCCTTTGCGTGTGGGCCTCTCTAAACCAATGAGGATTCTGTGTGTCCCAATATCGACAATTATGTCTATTCACTTCACCACTGAGCATAAAGGTGCTTTCATCAGAAAAACAGATGTTATTCAGAAAATTTGGATTAGCGTTTAGGTTTTCACTTAGATTTTCACAAAACTGTAAACGACGATCTGGATCATCTTCGTTTATTTCATGCACTAATTTTACCTTGTAGGGGTGAAATTTGTGATGTTTCACGATTCTATGGACAGTTGTAGCTGATACACCAGTCAGACGAGATAGTTTTCTGATCGAAGTAGTATTCTCCATTTGTAGATGACCCACTACTGCCACTTCCGTTGCCTCATTTCTGACAGGACATGCCACTTCATGTTTTTGTTTGCCACCGAACCCGTAGCTAGGAATTTGTCAACCAAATATTTAACGTACTGGTGACTGACTCCCTTTCTCTTTCAGGATGGTTCCTATCGAATATCCTTGCCGTTTCTTTGGCACAACTGTTATTTCGAAAATACGTCGATACAATTTCGACCCTTTCCTCAGTGGAATAAACCATTTTCAGATTAATTTCAACTGACGAACAACAACAATAATGAGGAACTGATCTGAATAATAATAATATTTCATTGCAAAATGAGAAATAACAGATGACTGCACGCCAGATGGAAATGAAAAAATGTGAACATTTTCAATGCAGAAATCAGCTTTATTTCTTCGTAATTGATGCTCAACACATCGTACCCCAATACTTTTAACAGTTTCGAATTAATTTTAGTTGATAATTTCAAATGACGATATTGAATTTTTCGAAAGCGACATCCTGTATGGAGAGCCGAACTGAATGAAATGCTTTAATCATTCTGGAATTCAAAAACCTTTCTGAAGATATGCCACTTGAATTATTTGTATGATTTTCAAGTTGGGGATGCTGAATGGAAGGGGTTGATTGCAAAAATTCTATAACCGCACAAGAAAGTCCTATTCTCGGATAAAACATGTTCTCGTATACCGAAATGAACCAGTTTCAAAAAGTTATTTGGATTTTCAATGTTCCTGCTTCGGGACACCCTGTATGATGATTTTGAATCTCGAAAATACCAAATTCGAAGAGAAAATTGCAGTACCTTTCCAACGAGGTGCCACTTGACCTATTTTCGATCGAATGATTTTTGAGTTGGGGATGCTGGAAATAGGGGGTTGATTGCACCAACTCCAAATTCACAAGTGTAGGTCGTTTTTCTAGACCGAGCATAAACCTGCGCTTGCATTATGCCAAAATAAATCGATTTCATTTAGTATTTGGGATTTGCAGGAATTCAACTTTACCCTCGGTTGGGACACCCTGTATGTTAATTTAAAATTCTAAAAATGACAAATCAAGGTGGAGAATTGACAGACCTTTTCAGTAAGGTGCCACTCGACCCTTATTCCCTATGATGAATTTCAAAGTTAGGGTTGCTGGGGGTAGGGGGTTGATCTGAGAAGTTTCGAATTATTTCGAAAAATGCTCCCCCTCTAAACAAAAATCGACGTGTCTTGGTGTTTTTCGCTAATGTTACTCATTTCGGAGTTAGAGGGGGGGTCAAATTCTCGTTGGAACACACTGTATATGTATGTTATTGAAATTGCATGAAGGCTAAATCACACGCGAAAAAAAAAAGCGATAAGTGAAGTTGACACATAGCGTTATATAGCCAGCGTTTTTAAAGCGTTCACACACAACCAAATTCATATGGAATCACCCGATATATTGAACATTACCGCAGGGATTCCGTAGGGTTGTTAGAATTGATACTTTTTGGCACATTTCGATTGAAAAAAGAAATAAATTATGGTTTACTTTGCGAAAGTAACAAATAAAAGAAAATAAGAGACTCTTTCCGAATGTAGTAAAAAAAATAGAAATTGTTTTCTCACGGAAGTAGGTGTTTTTTCTCGACCTCAGTAGCTTGTATTACCTCCTATTGCCCTGATACAAGCCTGAATCCGTCTAGGCATGCCTTGGATAAGTTTTTCGACATTCTCTGGGGTGATATTCTGCCTCTCCTCTGTGGCGGCTTGGATGAGCTGTTGTGGGTTTCTTGGATTATCCTGGCGGCATCTAATTTTCCGTTCGAGACTATCCCATAAATGTCCAATAGGATTTTGGGCTGGAGAGCAAGCTGGCTAGTCCAAAATATCGATTCCCTCTGTTTCAAGAGATGTTGCTGGTATGCGGAGGAGCATTATCTTGCATAAAAGTAGGAAACGATATTAAACCTGATTTGCCTCCCAGCATAATGCCACCCCAAAACATCTCACTGCCCCCTTGGTATTTCGTAATTTGTCTTGCTGCTCGGAGTCTAGCTTGTCTTCCACTACCCCTTAAAACCCGAATCCGGCGGTCATCTGATCGAACACCAATTCTGGTCTCATCCTAAAATATTTCGCCAATTCTCAATATTCCAATTTTGGTGTTCGATACACCAATTACGTCTGTTAATTTTCTGTTGTCTGGTTAGCTTTGGATCTCTTAAGGGCCTGCTGTATAAACCGCTTGAACGAAGTGTTTGACGTACCGTTTCGACTGATACACTGATGCCTGTTGCTTCCAGAAATTGCCTTTGGAGTATGGGGTGCAACGCACTAGGGTCTCTTCTTGCAATTTGGCACAAAAAGCGGTCTTGTGCTTCAAAAGTGATCTTCCTACGACTTCTTCTAGGCCTATTTTGCAGAGATTGTAGCTTCACGTATAGGGCGTAGGCTTTTGAAATCACCCCCTGTGATCCCCTCATTGTGACCGCTATATCCCTCTGTGTCACCCCTTCTTCAACGAGAGCAATTATTCGACTTTTCTCCTTTCCTTTTCTTATTGCCCAAAGATAGCTTCGTTGATGAATTGAAATAGATTAACCTCATTTTATACAGGAGTGACTCAAAAATATTGTAATTTCAAAAATATCATATCTTAATTTTTTCAAATGGAACATCCTGTATTTTTTATTCATGTCAGCGCATAAAATATTGTGCCATATTTTTGCAGAAGTAACTTTATCTTTATCTTTGATCATTTACGAAATAAAAGAATAAACTAAGATAATAAAATCAGAGGTTGCGAAAGAAGAGTTTATTTGTACATATCATTATACTTGATCAGAGAAATTCAGATATGTTAAGGTAGTCGTGTATGAAATACGTTATAGATTGGGTTTAGATGAGATGATCTACAAGGTGTTAAACTATTTCAATAAGTGTTCGAAACGTGGCCCGTTTCTTTGTAGACACAACTCAATCCTTCTGAGGAAAGACCGTTAAACTCTCGACAACATTTGCGGATTAACTGACTGAAAGGCGTCGACTATTCTCTGTCTCATATCCAACTATGTTGTAGAAGGAATCTGGTAAACGATGTCCTTAATATAACCCCACAAAAAAAATCTACACTTGTAAGGTCCGGAGACCTAGCTGGCCATCTAACAGGACCAGCACATCCTATCCATTTGTTTGTAAATATATGATTCAAATGCTCCCTAACCTGATGTTAGTAATGTGCCGGTGCTCCATCTTGTTGAAACCACAAATCTTGTCTCATATGCTCTGGTACATCAGCAAGTAACATTGGTAGATGATTTGGCAGAAAGTCTAAATACATTTCACTATTGAGGTGCCCGTCAAAAAAGTGCGTTCCAATTAGATATCCATCTACTATAGGGGCCCATACATTCAAGGACCAACGATGCTGGTGATCTATTTGTCTCATGAGGTGTGGATTTTCCGTGGCGTATTAATGAAAGTTGTGCCTGTTAACAATTTCATTCTTGTGGAAAGTTGCCTCGTCCGAGAAAAAAACTAAACATATTCGAATTTTCCGCTACTTTGTTACTTGCCCAATTGCAAAAATTCATTCGATTTTCATAGTCTTGATTGTTCTATTCCTGGTGCAGCTGTACATGATATGCATGAAATTTATTCACTTTCAAGATTCTCTGGACGGAAGTTTGACTTATATCTGTTAACTGAGAAATCTCTCTTTGGCTTTTATATGGGCCCTCTGTCACTGTCAACAAAACTGATAACTGGCTGTTTTCAGCTGTAGCAGTTTTTGGTTTTTCATGTTTTTTGTGAGCGATATTACCCGTTTCCATAAATCTAATCAAAAGTTTTTCAGAGCATCTTGCATCACGAGGCCTTTTATCAGGAAACCTTTGTGCATAAAGTCTACTTGCCAACAAAAAATTTCTATCACACTCAGGCAGAATAAGAATCATACCAACCATTTTTTCTTTGGAGAGCTTCATGGCAGTCAATTGAGAAATTTGGGTTCAAACCTCACTTTAACAATGTTTAATAACGAAACACTGATAAGTTCACCATGTAAAATGCAGAATATGATATGTCCGGACACCTGACAGAAGGCACAAATAAAAAAAATGTCAACACACACTTCGATTTACGTTTTAATCAGCTTGATTTTATCATTCGTTAAAAGAATTATCTTGTTTAGGTTTCATTTTTTACTATTTGAATCATTACAGAAAAAAAACTTCTGTGCGAATAATGATGCTTGTTGATGAATTTGATACGGTTTGTAGAATTTTCATCAAAAATTTTCACAAATAATCGAATATTTCGAAAATGATCGAAAATTAAGATAAGGTTACTTCTGCAAAAATATAGCACAATATTTTATGCGTTTACATGAATAATAAAATACAGGTGTTCCATTTGAAAAATCAAGATATGATATTTTTAAAATTACAATATTCAATAATTTTTTTGAGTCACTCCTGTATAAAAGGAGGATAATCTATTTCAATTCATCAATAAAGCTACCTTGGGCAAACAGAAAACGAAGGGAAAAAAGTATTCATCCTCTCTAGCCGAAGGAGCATGCGATGATGTGAGAGCCTTTTTTCATGAATTTTTACGAAAAAAAATATTGTGACGACACAAAAAAAAAAGTTGTATTGCAATCTGAAAAAACTACCCAAGATTTTTTATAGAAAATGGGGACACCCTGTTTACTGCAAAATAAATTGCTGAAATAGATTCTTACTTTCTAAATACAATACCGTTCGAACAAAAATGAAATCACCCAGTATATATCAGTATATATATATATATATATATATATATATATATATATATATATATATATATATATATATATATATATATATATATATATATATATATATATATATATATATATATATATATATATATATATATATATATATATATATATATATATATATATATACATATAAGAGTATACAAGAAATTTTCTCACATTTAGCAATTCTACATCCTACATGTTGAAATCATTTATATAATTCTGAAAACAAATGAATTTTCGACGCAAAAAGAACACTGGGAAGGTGGGGTCATTTTCCTCTATTGACATTATTTCATATAGTTCAGCACAAAAATGTTGAAATCAGCTTACCCTGTACAAGGTAATTTTTTGAGTGGCATTTCTCGAAATTCTCGATTGAATAATCAGGTTCGTCCCTGTTGGATTCCTATATTGTGGGTGTCGGTCTCCTGCGAAGGTACGCGGCCTCCTTTGCTGTCACAGCCTCTCCATGTACCCGGCCAGCATCGCATCGTCCGCGGCTTGTAATCCCATGCTATAATTAACTTCAGTTATTTTGACGTGTAAATTTATTTAAAGTCCATGATTTAAAGTTTTCCGCGTGATAGACCATCATGGTTATTGATCCTATCTGCTCGTTTCTTCTCCTCTTCCCGTCGTGTGTTGGCGAAATAACGAGATTTGGCACATATATCTGCATCGCGGGGCCAATTAAAATTGAGAGAGGAGATTCGATGCGGATACTGTTAATCTTTTTAAGTATCGCATGGGATCGATACGATGGAAGGCGATATGAAAAAATAACGCCTTCGGGAACCATCCGTTGTTCATTTATTTTACCACTTTACGTTATCGTGAAAACGTTCGCTGCTTGAAGGAAGTAATAAAAGAAATTTAAAATTTGCCAGAACTTGTTATGAGTTTGATGGTTATATCTTTAAAGTTCAATGCATTATGCTGGACGAAAATTATTCATGATTTCGCTTAAGGCGTCCATTTAAGGCCTCAACTGTCGGAATAATAAAGAAATGATCCAAACAGGTGGTATAAGCTACAAATTGAGTGAACTAACTACTGGGATGTCCATCAGATATTTTTTAACATTTGAATTTGGGAGGCTTTTACTTGATAAAACTTCATTGTTAATAATAAAAACAAGTAATGTGTTTTTGGAATTCTACTTAATAATTATGATTCGAACGCGTTTCACTACACAGTAGCTTCTTCAGACGAATGAATGTACAGAAAATAAGAATGAGAATATAAATATGAATGTCCTTGAGTAATTAAAAACTTATTGGGTTGCTTCTTCTTAAGTGGTTATTTCTGACAGGTATATCCAATGAAATTAAGGAATAGATTGCTCCCCGAAGAGATTCAATAGAGGTGAAGGGCTTAAATCGACTTGTTCATTGATGAGTCTACCTGAGTGTTTGTATTTATTGATTTCTAAAGTTTCCCAAAGAACTACCTTCCAATATTTATTATTTGTATGCAAAATTTCAAACTGTGGGTCGAAAGAGTGATTATTTTCTATGAGATGATTCGCGTAATTTGAATCTGATTTTTATTTGAAAAACTGCGTTTATGTTCCGATATTCTAATATTGAAATTTCTGTGTTCTACCAATATAGAAATTATCACAGTCATTGCAATTCATTCTATAAACACCTGATTTATTGTTTTTACCTGATTTGGTTTTATTATTTTTATATATTTGCCTAAATTATTATTAGTTTGGAAAGCTATGTTGAAATTATTGCTACTCAAGAATGATTTCAGTTTTTCACTTGTAATGCTAACGTCGGTTAAGGTGTTGAATTTTTGTTTCAATTTATCGACAGGGTTAACTTCATTCAAAATCATATGGGACGTCACTTACAGATATTATAATACATAACTCGTCGTGTCATCCGTATCAACATAAAATGTCAGCATTCAATAGATTTATTCATAGATTGATTATCACTAGAAAATTTCAACAAAGAATTAAATTTTATTAAACAAATAGCCAAAAATAATGGTTACAATCCCAAACTAATAAATAATATTTTAAATTAAAACAAAGTAGAATCGCATTGAATGAAGTTTACCCTGTCGATAAATTGAATCAAAATTCAACACCTTAACCTACGTTGGCATTACAAGTGAGAAACTGAAATCATTCTTGAGTAGCAATAATTTCAACATAGCTTTTCAAACTAATAATAATTTAGGCAAATATATAAAAATAATAAAACCAAATCAGGTAAAAACAATAAATCAGGTGTTGATAGATTGAATTGCAATGACTGTGATAATTTCTACATTGGTAGAACTCATAGAAATTTTAATGTTAGAATATCGGAACATAAACGCAGTTTTTCAAATAAAAAATCAGATTCAAATTACGCGAATCATCTCTTAGAAAATAATCACTCTTTCGACCCACAGTTTGAAATTTTGCATACAGATAATAAATATTGGAAGGTAGATCTTTGGGAAACTTTAGAAATCAATAAATACAAACACTGAGGTAGACTCATCAATGAACAAGTCGATTTAAGCCCTTCACCTCTATTGAATCTCTTCGGGGAGCAATCTATTCCTTAATTTTATTGGATATACCTGTCATAAATAACCACTTAAGGAGAGCAACCCAATAAGCTTTTAATTACTCAAGAACATTTATATTTATATTCTCATTCTTATTTTCTGTACATTCATTCGTCTGAAGAAGCTACGGTGTAGTGAAACACGTTACGAATCATTATTATTAAGTAAAATTCCAAAAAACACATTACTTGTTTTTATTATAGATATTTTTTAAATAGTGACAGAGTATGATAGGCGGATGCTGGATTCGGCATTGCAAAAAGGAAGTACTGAGAATCTCTGTCTTGAATTAATGGTTGGTTTATACACAAGAGCAAAGGAGTCTTCGCACTTTACATCGGATTATGCGGAAAAAGTATTGAAATTCGTCTCGCCTATTTCTCCAATCACATCAACTTGCCTGATTTATGCATGCCTACTGCTTTCCAAAACAAAAATTGAAATATAAAAGTTAATTAAACTTCACTGCGCCTAGAAATGAAAGCATAATTCCATTATTTCAGATTTCTTTCATGCTAGGTAACTAATTCCACAAGTCTGCGAAAAAAAATTAGAGCTGTCTTTTTTGCGTAATTATTTTGGGTGTGCTCAATCCGAAATTGACTCTCATTTAGTAAGTTTATGTTTTTTGATAATGTAGGTGTCTGTGCTGTACAAGTTATCATCAAAAACATTATTTTTGAAGTTTATGATTGTGTTGCTTGCCTTAAGATTAGGTTGAAACAATTCTGGATAAAATATAACTTATAATTTCATGACAAAACAAAATATAAATATTTTCCCTAAATATAATCATTCTCCTTTTGTTGTAGAAATTACCCACAATTTTGAATCATATAATTTCGATTTACATCTACATCGAATATTGTATACCTCTTGTCGGCAATTTCATTACAGTAAAGTTTTTGTCCCTTTTAGGCACGTTCGATCGTAAACAATACATACCTGCCCATTGATCCTATCTTATTCTTAGAATCTTTAAATTTCAGAATACAAACTCTCTCCCCTTCTCTACAGTATTTAAGAAAATGTACAGACCTAAGAGATATCATTTTTCTATCGTTTATCTATCATCACTTTACTTTTCTATGATTCTATCATCTATCTTTCATCATCGATCTAACATTAAGTTTGTAACACTCAAACTGTAACTTTACTCTGTATTAATCGGAACTAAGATCATTACATTGTATTCATTCACTATTCATCATCTTATTATATCGTCAATACAGTCCATTATCAGTACAACGTTATGTGTATCGTTGAGTGTATATATGTGTAAATAAATAGTGTTAGACAAAGAATCAGTCTCAATCAACAAAAAATTACCTACAGTCAGGTAAAACTCACTGTAAGACAAATAACAGATTGAGTACCAACACTATTTTTTCACCTAACATACATTCGCTAGTAAGCACTTAACATATATCTGTTTCCCAGTGAGACTTTTTGTACATTTTTGCTTGTGAGAAGCACCTGGAAGGTCTCTCTGAAGCGTCCAATAGAAGTCTGCTATCATTGAGACGCTCCATCTTCCATTGAACATGCTCGCTTTATAAAGCTGGAACGGTAAGCAGCAATCAGTTGATCTATTTTATCAACCCCTCCCATATTTTTGTTGTAGTTCGCGAATAAGCTCGGCTGTTGAAGGATTAATTTCCCCTTAGCTTCTCTAGACCAACGAGAGCACGTCGCAATTTTAGCTTCATTGAAATTAGTAATGCAAGTAACCACTCTATTGTCTTTCCACCTTGTTAGTGGAATACTTCCTTCTTTTCAATCCGAAAATCGAATGTTCCCCTCGCTAATTTTTGCATTTCATTTGTACTTCGAAAACGACATTTCAAAGTTCGTCCGTCCTGAATAGTTCCTCTTGCATAGTAACCAGTGTTTTCTAAATGGGGAAATAGTGGAACTGATGAAAAATAATTGTCGAAAAAATCTTGAAGCCTTCATTAGGAATCCGAATGCTTTTTTCCCTTTTTTCGTCTTTCCCTGTATACAGGGAAAAATCTATCTGAATCACTATTGTCCCACGTTCGATCTGCAATTATTGATGAGCAGCATGGATTCATACAGGGTAAAACATAATAGTATATCACAACTTGAGGGGGTAAATCTACGTGCCATTTTAAGGAAAAAAGTTCATATATACACTGGTCCGCAAAAGCTTCGTTACGGAGCTGAAATTTGGTTTTTTCTTCAAAACTCCTGCTGTTTTTGGGATATTTAGCCCAAATTTGGAATGCAAGCTATTTTTTACAGCATTGTGAATTTCAGTTGAAATCTAGGACGTGTAATAATGGAGGATGTAAAAAATAGCTTGCATTCCAAATTTGGACTGAATATCTCAAAAACTGCAGAAAATAAATAATAGCGAGAACTTACTTGCGGACCTAATATGTCACAACTTGAGGGGTAAATTTACGTGCAATTTTAAGAAAAAAAATTTATATAAACATAGGTCCGTAAAAGCTTCTTTACGGAGATATAGGGTGTTGAAATTTCCGGAAAAAATTGGGTTTTTCTTCGAAATTTCTGCAGCTTTTGAGATATTCAGCCCAAATTTGGAATGCAAGCTATTTTTCACATCCTCCATCATCACACGTCCTAGATTTCAACTGAAATTCACAAGGCTGTAAAAAATAGCTTGCATACCAAATTTGGGCTGAATATCCCAAAAACAGCAGCAGTTTTGAAGAAAATTCCGAAATTTCAACACCCTGTATCTCCGTAACGAAGCTTTTGCGGACCTATGTTTATATAAACTTTTTTTTCTTAAAATTGCACGTAGATTTACTCCCTCAAGTTGTGACATATTAGGTCCGTAAGTAAGTTCTCGCTATTTTTTTTATGAAAATGCAACTTTATTGTGAAAAATGATTATAAATGAATCATTCAAAATATTGCCCATCGCTTGCTACAACTTTTTCCCATATTTCTGGCAGAGCTCGAATACCGTGACGGTAGAAGTGGTCGTCTTTTGGGGCTATCCACGAATCAAGCCATTTTTTGAGCTGTTCATATAGCCTAATCTAACCAAACCATGTACCATCGAACAGAACAAGTAATAATCGGATGGTGCAATATCTAGGGAATATGGCGGGTGGGATAGGAATTCCCATTTGAGCGTTTCCAAGTACGTTTTAACGGGTTTGGCAACGTAAGGCCGAGCGTTGTCATGCTGTAGAATTACTTTTTCGTGTCTGCTCTAATTGTGGCCGTTTTTCGCACAGTGTTTTACTCAATCGCATCAATTGAGTTTGATACCGTTCCCTAGTGATGGTTTCGTTCGGTTTCAACAGCTCATGATGCATAACACCGACTTGGTCCGACTAAATACACAGCATAACTTTCGCAGCGTGAATATTCGGCCGAGGCGATGACGTAGAAGTATGACCAGACAGTCTCCATGATTTTTTCTTCTTTGGATTACTGTAATGAATCCATTTTTTATAACCTGTTACGATGCGATGAAGAAAACCCTTTCTTTTTGTCGCTGGAGCAGTTGTTCACAGACGAAAAAACGATGCTCAACGTCTTTTGGTTTCGAATCTTGAGGAATCCAAGTTCCTTGCTTTTGAATTATTTCCAACGCATGCAATCGCTTGGAAATGTTCTGGCGGGTAACTCCTAAGGCTGAAGCAAAGTTCTTGCGTTTGGCACGGGTCCTCATCGAGCAATGCCTCAAATTCAGTGTTTTTGAAGATTTTTGGCCTTCCTTCACGGGGACGGTCGTCCACATCGAAATCACCGTTTTTGAAACGACGGAACTAATCCCACCACGTTGTTTCACTTAGAGCAGCATCTCCGTAAACATTTTGGAGCTCTCTATGAGCTTAAGCCGTCATTTTCTTCGAATGAAAAAAGAAAATCAACACTTCCCGCAAATGACGATTATTTGGCACAAAATCAGACATTTTCTCACAACTAAAAATATATGACGCAAAAACAAAATCGCTAATGTGTCACAGTGGTTTCTTTACCATATGTCTAAGCTTTGTTCAAGACGACCACCACTTACTGCTGGAGCCATCTATTGACAAACAGCGAGAGGTTAGTTGCGCACCTAACACTATTATATTTATCGAAGGATATCATATATCCTTCTGCTGAAGAGAGGACCCAATTTTTGAAATCAAATCAGATTGGATTTCCTTTGATATATTGTTTGGCATAGTGTTTCTCAAAGTACAGAATCATGCTCTCGTCTAAAGGTAAATTTTCATCAAGTCTCCCTTGTGTCAAAAAATTGCCATTAATTTCAGTTATGATTGGACGTAATTAATATAACCGATCATCTTTATCGATGTTCGAGTTATCATTCAAATGGAAGTCGTGCAATATTCGTTTGAATCTGTTGAGTGTGATGCTATTCTGCAATATTTGAGGAACATCATCATAGCAAGACCAATACATTCTTTCATTTGGGTACTTGGCATATTCAGATAATAGGTGAGTGCCCAGAAAAATGAACATAATTGTTTTGCGACTCATAGATATTTGTTTGATGAAGCATTTCAGCGAGCAAATCGTTTGTGAAAAATTCTACAGGGCATTTGATTCTACTGAAGGTAGCTTCACTTCGCAATTAACTATTAGCTTGAAGTTTGCATCTGCAGTTTTCCATTTTATAATATTCATGGACTTTCGACGTTTTCATTCCTGTTTGTAGTTCTCCTCACAAAATTAATTGAAGGTTCTTCGTCGCTTGAGTCCCAATCAGATTCGGAGGTTCATCAACTACATTCCGCTTCCTTACTTCGCAGACTGTAGATAACATTTTCGGTTCCAAATGATTCAAATTCACTTCGTGCTCATCATTACTTGTATCACTGTCGCAGTCTGTATCTACTGCATCTTCTGGAATATCTACAAAGATATCTAATTCAGCAGTAACTTCAACTTCTTCGATCAATTGCATCAGCTGATGTAATGAAAGCCTGAAATATAAAAATTACAAAACGTTATCGTCGGGCTACTATCTGCATAATATCCGTCTTAACGGATCATCAAAAGTTAAAGCTCATAGCAACTCTAAAAGAGTTCGAAAATCTTTAGGTCACTAAAGAGTTGCCTCTATTGACATTTCTAGAAACATAACCTATACCTATTTTCACAGGAAAATATTTATCAGCGATAAAAAATGATAACTACTTACCCACCTTGACGAGTGCTTTATAATGAGTCATCCATTGTCCATAAATCAGTATACTATTTACACGAAATATAATAAAATCAGATAATTCAGCGACAATAATGTTACACAACAGTTGCAGAACAGCAATTCCCTGGTTTGAATTTTGAGGTTAGGTTTAAAACGAATATATAACGTAAAATACGTCGATCCGTTTAAATGGATAATACGCACTAATGCAGGGGTGCTTTATGAAAGGAACGCGCGTTACTTGTCAAAGAAAGGCCCCGTTTTTTATTCTTGCCGCTTTTCTAGTAATTTGGGACGGCGCGTTTGACGGGAACATTCAAGATTTTCGTTCACGCCGATATAAATGTTCGGCCTGCAGAAATTGGAGTCATTCTGAATTGTAACTTGAAGGCAATACTACGTCGATACAAAGTTTATTATTAAATAGTACAAAATGAGTGCAGCGAAGAAATCTAAAACGTATCATTTTAATAACGATTGGGAGGAAGAATTTTTTTTCCGTATGGTGAAGGATAAGTGCATTTGTCTTATTTGTCGTGCGTCAGTTGCCATACCTAAGCGTGGTAACTTATAGAGGTATCAGAAAACGGTTCATGAAAACTATGAAAAGGATTTTCCGCCACAGAGTGAATTAAGAAAACAAAAAGTGATTCGATATCTTGTTTGAAAAAGGAACAAACCATCTTCACAAGACCAGCCAAACATTCGAAAGATGCTACGATCGCGTCGTGTAAAATATCTCATATATTGGCGGAACACAAGAAACCATTCGAAGATGGATCGGTTGTAAAGGAAACATTTATTGAAGCGGATGAAACTTCATTTGCAGATTTTAAAAATAAAACAGAGATCATGTCTGCTATTAGAGAACTTCAGTTATCTCGTTCGACTGTCACAAGGAGTATTGAAGTCATGAGTTAGGATATGGCAGATAAACTATGATAATGATATCATGTATTATTATTATTATTATTATTTAATATAAATTAGAGTTGAGGCGTGATGCCTATATAACTCAAAAATCATAATATACATTATGTCTAACAGGTTGCAAAGCAGTGAAAACAAAGTAACACAAAATGACTTAAAAATAGGTTAGGCTATTCTAATCTGGTGAAAACAAAATATAAAGATTCTAAAAAGCAAGTAGATCAAACATTTAACCTACCTACAGAAAACTCAAATGAAATACAATAATTGCTTATCAAAAACATGTTGTAGGTACTTAGAAATCTTCAGTTGCCTGTTTCAGATAATATCCATGAATCATAGGCATTCTTGAAAGCATTGACAGAAGAAGAAGAAATTACATGTGGTGGTAGATCATTCCATGCCGTAAATACATGATTGTGTAGTGTACATACTTTTCTTTACAGTTCGACGAATCCGCCGATAAGATAGATACTGCCCAGCTGTCTATTTTCATTTGGATGGTATTCATTGACATGTTGGCTAAAGAAGAATTTTTGATAATCATTCCTCTGAAGGAGAAGACCCGTGGCGAAGATATATATGACGTTTTCTTCAATTTTGGAGAAAACTACAAGCTACCAATATCTAAATTAGTGTGCAGTACAACCGATGGAGCACCAGCAATGACTGGAAACAAAAACGGTTATGTGGCATTGTGTCGAGCTAATGAAGATTTCCCTTCAATTTTTTAATTCCATTGCATTATACATCAACAAGTTTTGTGTTCAAAAGTCTTAAACTCGGTAGAAATTATGGGCATTGCAACAAAAATTGCGAATTCCAGTCGTGCACGTAGCTTGCAACGGCGGCTCTTTAAGTTGCAGTTGGAAGATATGACTCCCTATCTGAACACAATGATTTAGTTCTTCACACGGACGTCAGGTGGTTGAGTCGCGGAAAATTCCTAGAGAGGTTTCAAGAATTATTTTCCGAAATAATAGTTTTGCTAGACGAAAGAGGGGATGACACTCAGATGTTGAAAAACGAAAAATGACTGACTGATTTGGCATTTTTGACTGACATCACAATGCACCTAAACACCATCAACTTGGTGCTTCAAGGTAAAGGAAAAACTATTATTGAGATGAGGCTGAATTATCAAATATTTTGGGACAATTCGAAATGCATTCTTATGATTGCAGTAAATTGGCAAATATAGCATCATTTATTCTTGTTCATGTAAAAACATTGAGGGATTAACTACTGAAAGAGCAAGTCAGTTTAATATGAACTCATGTTCTGTTGGAAATGAGTTGGTGCAGATTATATCAGATATACATCTCAAAGCTACAGCATCTGATACAAATTTCTGATAATTAAGTCAAAATATCGCAATCGACTAACTGACGGTCATATGTCATCATGTTTGCGATTAGTACTCAGTGGTTACGTACCATCCTATGAAAAGTATGCAGAGGGCATGCAGTGCCACGCTTCAACATCCACAGTCACTTCTTAGCTAAGTTTAATACCATATGTAACTCTTTTGTTGTTTAACAACCAATAAACTCGCAATTTTGAAAAACTATGAGTTTTTTCTTTGATATTATAGAGAAGAACGTTACTAAACCTAACCCAAACCTTGACTAAAATAATGTATATTGTGCGGAAAGCTAATATCTATATATGCTACAGTACACCCTAACTAGGTAGATAGGTAGGTATGGTGTATCGTGTATGTACGACAACCCTGCATCACACATACTTGCAGCCTCTCAGAGTCGATCGTAAGTAGTCTAAAAATGTTGAGGTAGATCGCCAGCAGTTCAAGTTTGAGCACCCCTGCACTAATGGGTTAATATGTAACTGTGGGCCACCTAGTGTTTTCAACTTTTTAAAATCTCCTTTTTCGACCAAAGTAGAAGTTCAATGTCCGTCTATAAATCGTTTCTGAGAAAAATAAAATAGGGAACAATTGAAACTGTACACGGCAATATTAATGTAAGCTTTTAAAGCGAAAAATATCCAACATCCCACACTTCCTTACCAAATCGGACTCCTCTACATAATGTAAAATTCGTATTGTGGGTTTTTCTGCGAAGGAGTTCGCAGACACTTTTACTTTCTCGCATCGAGCTCGAAAGATTTCGTTGCCTGAATTTGTGATCCAAGTACAGGGCTGGCTCTGACTTTGATTATTCGAATGTTATGTTGAGCAAAATTTTGAATTGAAAAGTATTTGAGTGAAATACATTGTTTTTACTTTGAATGATGATTTCGCATGTAGATAAAACACGTATTCACATTCTCATAATATTACTTCTTAGCGCAGCAAGATTTTTCAATTTTGTGCTCAGCTTACGTTGCCCGTTCAAATTTCAAGAAGTTTTTAGGTGTTTCGTATGGGAAATAACCTATATGAAATCTAACCTAACCTAACCTATAGCTCGCCGGCTCGGTGGCGTAGAGCAGGGGTGCTCAAACTTGAACTGCTGGCGATCTACCGCAATATATTCAGACTACTTACGATCGACTCTGAGAGGCTGAAAGTTTGTGTGATTCAGGGTTGTCGTACATACACGATACACCCTACCTACCTACCTACCTAGGTAGGGTGTATCATATATAGATATTATAGATATCTATATATAGATATTAGCATATATAGATATTAGCTTTCCGCACAATGTACATTATTTTAGTCAAGGTTTGGGTTAGGCTTAGTTAGGTTCTTCTCTATAATATCGATGAAAAACTCATAGTTTTTCAAAATTGCGAGTTTATTGGTTGTTACAAAACAAAATACTTTTCATAAGATGCTACTTAATCACTGAGTGATAATCGCAAGCATGATGACATATGATCGTTAGTAAGTTGATTGCGATATTTTGACTTGATTATCTTCATTTCAGAAAATGCAGACTCGCACAAGTAAGCTGACCCAAACATTGCCGTCAGTTGAAATGGTATGCCTTAGATTCGGATATTTATCTTCAGATATAAAACACCAGAAATTTGTATCAGATATGATCTGCACCAAATCATTTTCAACAGAACATGAGTTCATATTAAACTGACTTGCTATTTCAGTAGTTAATTCCTCAATGTTTTCACATGAAAAAGGATAACTCATAAAGGATGGTATATTCGCCAATTTACTGCAATCATAAAAACGCATTTCGAATTGTCCCAAAATATTTGATAATTCTGACTCATACGGATCATAGTTCAACTGAGGAGTCCTTGCTTTCAAAGGAAAATGTTTCATATCCTTTCTTTATAGCTGATCAATTATAAGTTGCAATTTACCTTTGAATGCGTTTACTGCGCTAATCATCTCAATAATACTTTTTCCTTCACCTCAAACCTCCAAGTTAATGGTATTTAAGAGCATTGTGATGTCAGTCAAAAATGCCAAATCAGTCAGCCATTTTTCTTTTCTCAACATCTGAGTGTCATCACCTCTTTCGTCTAGAAAAGCTGTTATTTCGGGCAATAATTCTTGAAACCTTTCTTGGAATTTTCCGCGACTCAACCTCCTGACGTCCGTGTGAAGAACAAATCAGTGTGTTCAGCTGACTCCCTATCTTCCAACTGCAGTTTAAAGAGCCTCCGTGGCAAGCTACGTGCACGGATGGAATTCACAGCCTTTGTTGCAATACCCATAATTTCCTCCGTGTTTAAAACTTTTGAAAACTAAACTTGTTGGTGAATAATGCAATGGAATGAAAAAATTGAAGGGAAATCTTCATTAGCTCGACACAATGCCACAAGACCGTTTTTGTTTCCAGTCATTGCTGGTGCTCCATCGGTTGTAATGCACACTAATTTAGATATTGGTAGCTTGTAGTTTTTTACAAAATTGAAGAAAACGTCATATATCTTCGCTACGGGTCCTCCCCTTCATAGTAATGATTGTCAAAAATTCTTTCTTAGCCAGCATGTCACTGAATAATATCCGAATAAAAATACACATCTGGGCAGTGTCTGTTATTTCGGTGGTTTCGTTGAACTGTAAAGAAAAGTATGTACATTTCATGATATCATGTTTTAGTTTATCTGCCATGTCCCGATTCATGATTTCCATACGCCTTGTGATAGTCGGACGAGATAATCGAAGTTCTCTTATAGCAGACATGGTTCTGTTTTATTTTTAAAATCTCACAATAAAGTCCCACCGGCTTCAATAAATGCTGCCAATATATGAGATATTTTAAATGACGCGATCGTAGCAGCTTTTGATTGTTTGGCTGGTCTTGTGAATATTATTTGTTCTTTTTTCAAAAAAAGATATCAAATTACGTACTTTTCGTTTTTTAATTCACTATGCGGATGAAAATCCCTTTCATAGCTTTTATGAACCGTTTTATGATTCGTCTCTAAGTTACCACGCTTAGGTATTGCAACTGTTATCAAAATGATACGTTTTAGATTTCTCCGCTGCACTCATTTTGTACTATTTAATAATAAACTTTGTATCGACGTAGCCTTCAAGTTACAATTCAGAATGACTCCAATTCCTGCAGGCACAACATTGATATCGGCGTGAACGAAAGTCTCGAATGTTCACGTCAAACGTGCCGCCCGAAATTTCTAGAAAAGCGGCAAGAATAAAAAACGCGGCTTGTCTTTGAGAAGTACCGCATGTTCCTCTGATAAAGCTGCCTTTTGCCGCTAGCAGAGTGTTATTTTATTACGATATAAATTTTGGTAGTTTAGCTACCTACTTATTAAAATTTCTCTCTTCTCGAGATCTACTCATAAAGCACTCGCGATCGAAAAATGGACAACACTATTAAGAAATTATCCCATCGAAAATGCCTATCAAGTACAACTGTCTGCATAATAAATGAAGATGATTCAGATCGTCACCTGCAATTTTGCTATAATTTGAATGAAAATTTGAATAATTATCATAACTTTATTCAAAATATTATTTTTCCGTTCGATGGAGAGATGAACAGACACAATTGGCGATACTGGGACACCCAGAATCTTCACCTATACATGGAAACACATACACAACCTCCATAAAAATTGAAAGTTAGGTAAGGGTTGTACGGGAATAACCTTGTTTTTCCGATGATAATTTTCCAAGGAACTGAATCAGTAGGAGGAGTGGCTGGGAAGGTCACGGGATCTGAATCCTCTCCATTTTTTTGAGGTCATTTAAAATTGAAAATATATGCTACAAAGACAGAGAATTTGAACGACAAATGTAGCAGATTTGTGACAGCTTTGGGAACGTAAGAAGGAAATTTGAGAACAATTTATAACATTCAATGGAGAAGGGAGGGGTTAATTTTGAACAGTTCATTTAGTAACTTTTACCCCAATCGCTTCACTTACACTACATGCAGAAGTTCACCATATTGTAGACTCATTTGTTACTCTGAATAACGTATGTCACAAAAGTCTTGGGAAAAATTCGAATAGATAAATTAATTACTGTAAAAAACTTTATTGAATTGATTATATCATTAGGATTTCATCTCATATCTAAACTCTATCAAATCGTATTTAAAGGATTGATAGGGCCCGTTTTGCTCAATGGCGCCTAATTTTCTCCGAACACCTTCCATCAGTTTGGACGACATCCACATCGATTTCTCGTATCTTCTGAAAGATTCTCTGTCTCATACCTTCTTCGTTTTGGGCTTCCCATCCATTGTCATAGAGTTTCGTTATCAGTAAACCCTGAAAATCTTCGATTAGTTTTGCTTGTAGGGTTATCTCCGCGAGGCACAAATGGGATGTTATTAGCCTCTAACCAATCTCTCGTAACTCGCTTATAATGACGCCAAGTTTGGCCAAAACATTATTTCGTCATCAGCGTGATAGGTATTGATGAAATCTAACAATTTTGGGAGACATCTTCCAGTATATAGGTTTGCATCAACAGCTTCGCCTCTCACATGCCCTACATATGGTCTTCAAACCCCAGCTTTAGAAATACACACCGAACCAAAAAGAGCCTGTTTCTACGGATTTCATTCAGAGCTTTCAGTTGACCATATTTGGCAAATTCAATAATGGTATTCCTTTCTCACATTCACTTATTACACGAAAAATAGTTATCTTAGAAATATTCTGACCACGAAAAATGTTAATGATTTCACGCTTAGAAACTCGCCCAACTAAATTGTAAATACTTCTTCGAAGTTCTAATTTGTAAGCCATTTTAGCGAACTTATTCAAACTTTTGACAGGAATACTCAATATAAATCATAAATGACATATGTTGATCACGACAACTAGATCTTCCACGAATTGCGGGAACTATACATGAAAAAATTTTTCCCAAGACTTTCTTGACATACGTTATTTTGTATTGAATATTCTTGCCTCTCCTTTCTAAAAGAATAGGGGCAATTTTTATTTTATCTACTTTATCCACTTCATTCTCTTTTGATTACACCTTTTTCGAATTATTTTTGCTAACTAACGGAATGAATTCCCTCTGTTTGAACACCCTGTATGAACCCCAACACAAAGTGAGGACCGAAGTCGTTCAAAACATGAAAAGATCTTTCCAATGAGGTGTTACGTGGTACTCTTCAAGCTTGGGGATGCTGAGGGTAGGGAATTAATCCTTAGACTTTCAAATCAACATGCTCAAATACGCTCTTCAATACCGATACCTATCCGTACTAGCATTTATTCTAAACAAATCGGGTTCAAAGGACTATATGATAATATATTTTCGTAGTTGGAACATCCTGTATCGAAAATTTAACTCAAACTTATCGATTCATATAGTTCATTGAATAAACTTTCTAACAATGTGCCACCCGATTCATATTCCGTAAATTGTTGATGGTGGGGCCAGGGAACTAATATGATATGGTCAAAGTTGATATCAACAAAGGTCCCCAAGGAAACAACATTGACCTGTTTCAGCATTTCTCTCTGACACTTCCTTCTTCTGAGTTAGTGAGAGTGTCAAATTTCCGTTTGAACAGCCTGTATACAAAAAACGTTACATTCTATGAAATCTAATTGTATCAGTTTACGCCCACAATTATAATATAATCGAGGCACATGACTAATATCTGCATATTCATGAGATAAATTTTCTTGATGGATTTCAGAGGACACACTTTTCAATGATAAGTATTATAAATATAAACTCAAACCGTCCTATCAATTATTATAAGACTACTAATACTATGATTTTTTCGCAAATTTAAGAGATTTACAATCTTAAGTAGAACTGCAGGATCTTCCCAGTACAGCCGAATTCATAAGTCCACAGTAGGACTATGAGAAAATTACTTTAGGAAAAATTACACCTTCGATTTCTTCCTGGTCTAAAGCTAATTGTTTCGTGAGGTGAGGTGATTTCGGAAGATGACAGCTTTTGATCTAAAATTAATCTATTCCAGTTTCTCGCACTAATACTCCAATAGTCTTGGGGCGATAGTCTCCTTTATTTTTCAGTAGCTCACTCTGTATCTTCTACAGTTTTCGATCAAAAATGAAAATTCGTTCACGGGGATGCAGACAAAGATAATACCTTTTCTTCGAGGTATCACTCCAGGGGTTGAAATTCGAGATGATGATGGTACTTGATGATGACTGCCATTGATCAACAAGGATCTGTTCCATTTTACTTCACTGAAACTTGAATAGTCTCAGGGAAATAGTCTTCCCTATCTTTCAGTTGCTCACCCTGTATCTTTTACAGTTTTCAATTGAAAATGTAAATTCGTTCAAGGCGATGTAGACAAAGATACCTCCTTTGTTTTGAGTCATCACTCGATCCATCTTCCTTATTCAAAATGTTCAAGTATTGCAACCCCCGCTTAGGGGGTTGATATTTCAGGCAAGTATTGTACTCCAAAAGATGTCCCCCTTGAAACAAAAATTAACCTGTTTTTGTGTTTTGATCAGAAATTAATATATTGGTAGATATAGCCTCTGTTTAGTTTTCGTTGAAGCGCCCTGTATAAAGAATTCACAATGTCATTCAATCGAGCTGTCACTCAACGTTCCTTATCGAGATTTTTATGTTAAGGGGTGCAGAGGGTGAGGTTAGATTTCCTCACACCGAAGTGACAGAAAAAAGGGTTTCTTCGAAAAGAAAGTTTACGTAACTATTGCAAATTTTCGAATGTATAATGAAGAATATCAAATTAATAGTTTTTCGGATGAAAATACCCTGTCTAACTATTCATCTCAGACCCCCCACAATTGGAAACAATTGTGGTTCTGATTTGAAAAAGGTCGGTGACATAATATCTTGAAAAAATTTCAATTGACAGAAAAACCGAAAATCGAAATGAATTAGAAATTTTACTACACACTTCAAACTCTCAGTGTTCAGTCAAAAAAGTGATTCATTTTGAATGGTTTATTTGTTTGTAATTGCTAGTTAAATATCCATAAGAATAGGTAAAGTTGAAATTCTAGTAGTAATTTACTAGATTGATTAAAAAATTTATGGCAATTCATTGAAAACGATTACAGTAGCAAAAATGCAAGAAACATAAAAGTTTCTGAATATTTTCAGAATTCAAATAATGTTATTGGGGGCATTCAGTAGCATATTACAAAAATTCTGGGGAGCAGAGGGAGATGACCAAAGAAAAAATACCATCTTGTAAATTTTCAATAATGCTGAATACCTAAACCTGTAGAACTGAAATAGTGATCTACGTTTCAAATTTGAGATCAATATCTGAAAAGTTATAAACCTCGGAAATAAAGCGTTCGCGGACCAATGCGAATGAAGGGAAATTGTCCCGAAATTGAATTACAGGAATTACAGAAATGAATCGAAACTACTGTGGTCATATTGAGCTCAATGAATTAGTTGGAAAGCTGTAGAACTGAAATAGTGATCTACGTTTCAAATTTGAGATCAATATCTGAAAAAAAATTATCGATGTTTTTATGTACGCAAATTATACAAATTATACAAATTATATTGTGGTTCACAAAGTAAAAGTTGTATATTATTTTATTTTGCATTGTACCAAATTGAACATAATATATAATTGTCGGTATTCCTCTTTGATATCATAGAAAATCGACCTTCGTTTCTGGTAGGTGGTAATTACAACTCACGGAAAGACCGAAAGTAGGTAATGATACGAAAAGGAAGATGATCAAAGTGGTCGACCTTTAAAAATATGTGATTATACGCCAAATTCTCACAAACACATAGTGGCCACTCAATAATTCGCTTATTAAAATCTTTATCGAAGCCAGTATCTAAACAAATTCCATTTCGATACTTTATTTCATCAGAATACAATCAACCTTGCGAAAATGAAACATTTATATATTGATTAATATGTAATTTGGTTAGATAATCTGTTGCACGAAGCAAATGTTTTGGTCTTCCGGTTGAATCTTCTACCATCAGACAAAATGTTAAAATAGCAATGTTGGAGTTGGGAATCCCCAAAAAATTGGTTCATCATCATCATTCAGCCCTGAACTGTCCATTGCTGAACATAGGCCTCCCTAAGGCATTTCCATTTTTCTCTATTCTGTGCGGTTGCCATCCAATTGGTGTAGATTCTTTTCAGATTATCGGTTCATCTGGTTGGAGGTCGGCCTCGGCTTCGCTTATCTGCTGTTGGTCGACATTCCAGAATTTTCCTCGTCCACCTTCCGTCGTTCGATCTTGCAATATGTCCTGCCCACCTCCACTTAGCTCCTGTCACTCTCTCCAAAACATCATCCACACCTGTCCTCCTGCAAATCTCCTCGTTTCGAATTCTGTCTGTTAGACTTATTCCCAGCATCGATCGTTCCATCCGGTATTGTTTGTTTTGCAGTATTCTGCACCGTAGATTAGCACTGGTAGAAAACACAAGTTGACAGCCTCTCATTTCAGTTTAATCGGAATATCGCTCTTGAAGACATCTTGAAGTTTGACATATGCTGCTCATCCTTATGTTGTTCTTCTGAGCAGTTCTGCTGCTTGGTTGTCTCTATCGATCCTCACTTCATGCCCCAGATATATGTAGCTATGGACCATTTGTATTTAGACTGGTCATCATCTTTATTTTTCAGTTCTTGGATCATAATAGCGGCATCTCTTAGATTGTCAGAGATGAGTACGATATCGTTGGCGAATCTAAGATGATCGAGTCTTTCTTCATCGATACTGATGCCCTCGTTTTCCCATTCCAACCTTTTGAGAGCGTACTCTAGGACAGTGATGAATAGTATGGGCGATAAAGTATCACCTTGTGCAACGCCTCTTCCTATTTGAATTTTCTTCATCTTGGAATGAAGGCTGATCGTTGTTGTGGCGTTGTTGTATATATTTTTGATGACATTTGTGTATTGATCATTCGGCATTCATTCAATGCTATTATAATGGCCATTAATTCTACAGAATCAAACGCTTTGTGGCAATCAACAAATGGCAGGACTAAAGGTCTATTATATTCAATAGTCTTTTCGATCAAGGTTTTCAAGCACTGTTAGTGGTCGTTCGTGCCGTAACGAGCTCGAAATCCAGCCTGCTCTCTTGGTTGGTAGAGCTCTACTTTCGATTATAGTCTATTTGTAAGAATTCTGGTGTACAACTTGTAGAGATGATTAAGCAATTTGATTGGTTTGTAGTTTTTCAGCCTTGTCTTGTTTTCTTTTTAATAGAACGTTTCATGAGGTTGGGATTAACTGATTATGTAGGCATAGATTGAAGAGTTCTAGGATCTTCTTTATCAATATTGGTCCTTCCAGCTTTATAGCCTCCGTTTCCACTTCATCCTGTCCAGGAGACTTGTGGTTTTTCATTTTATGAAGTGCGTGGTATAATTCATTACAGGAAATATCGGCTATTTCTTCGGATCCTTGGTTTTGTATCTTTTGTGGCGGTTCTTCTCTTGTCTGATCTACTTCAGAATTATATAGGGCTGTGTAGAATTCTTCTACTATTTGTACTAGTTTATCTCTATCCGTTACTATACTACCTTTCCCGTCCATAAGCTGAAATATTTCTTTCTTGCCATTTGTGATTTTTCTCCTCATGACATTCACACCTTTGTTTCCCCAATAGTTCGTTCGGAGTATTTGTTTATTTTTGTATTGTCGTATGTTCTTCCGAATACCTTTCGATATCTCCTTATTGATGGTCTTCATCTCAAGTGGTTTCGTGTTAACATCGCTAGCCTGGTTTCTCCGTTCTTATTCTCTGCTCCTTTTCGTTTTTCGGACAGAATTAATTTTTCGCCTGTCCGATGGTTTCGACTACTTTGCCGTTAAGTTCATTTATGTCAGTTGGAGCCGACATGTTCTCCATTTTATCATCGATGAATTGACTGAATACTGTTTCATCTGCTGGGTGATCCCATGATTTGGTCTTCTTTTTGACCCTTTTGTGTCGGTAGATATTTCGATAATAGCCTTAATCAAACTATGGTGACTGTATGTTGTAAACCTATTCAAAACCGTCACGTTTTTGAAGATGGACCGTTTATTAGTAATGAAATAATCTATTTCGTACCGGGTTTTTCCTTCAAGACTTTTCCATGTCCATCTCCTGTTTGTCTTCTTTTGGAAAAAGCTATTCATTTGGAATAGGTTATTTTCTAGGAGAAATATCAATAGTGTCTCTCCTCTTTCATTTCTACCTTGGCTACCAAACTTTCCAAGTGCTATTTCATAACCTCATAAAAATGATATTAAACAGAGTAAAATGCAGGAAGAAGTTGGGATCGTAGCTATCATATGCTTTTGATACTGACAAAGGACTTAAACAAGTACATCAGTTTTAATACCTAGGCGCTATTGTTAACATAAATAATGATATAAAAATTGAAATTAAAAAGAGAATTAACTTGGCTAATAGATGTTATCGTCGATTACGGAACCAGTTGAAATCTAAATACATCAGCAGCAAAACAAAAGTACAACGTACAAAACACTAATTAGACCGATTGTGCTATATGGCAGCGAATGCTGGACAATCAACAAGGAAGACGAGGAAAAGCTGTTAACTTTCGAGAGAAAGATATTGATAAAAATGTTTGGAGCAACAAAGAAAAATGAAGTATGGAGAATTCGATACAATCACGACACACAACTAAAATATACTTAGTCAAAGTCATAAAGGCCTCCAAAATAAGGTGGTTAGATTTCATAGGGGTGACTTTCCAAACACCCGAGGGAAAGAGAAAGAGAGACAGACCAAGAACCAAATGGTTGTATAGAGTGGAGAAATGGTTGCTGGATATGGGGGTAAACCGATGGAGGAAGTTGGCGTCGAATAGATCTGGATGGAGTAAGCTGACGGAGACAGCCTTGGCCGGCAACCGGCTGTAGAGCTTGTGAAAAAGAAAAAGCGATCGCTGGCAAGAATTCGTTGTATTCGTACAGAATATCGAGAAACAGTAGTTTGACTCTTTTGCACGATAATACCCCATCACATCGTTCAAGAGTTGTAACTGAAGTATTGATCAAAAACCACATAATTGCCTTGCAGCAACCTTATTTACCTTATCTCGCTCCGTGCGACTATTATCTGTTCCCTTAGCTGCATTTGTTGAAAAAAGAAAAGCAGCACTATTCTATTGAAGCCATTGAAAGTGCAGCGAGCGACGTGCTGAAGACCATTCCGAAAAAGGAGATAGAGAAGTCGTTTGATAACTTGTTGGAGCGTGCAAATTTATGTATCAATGCAGAAGGCAAATATTTGTATCAAAATTAATACTGGTTGTTTATATTTTCAAAAAGTTCGGTTACTTTTGGAATGAAGAGTGTATAATCCACTAAATTAGTATAATAGGCATTGGCAATATGAAGTTATTTAGGTATTGGTGTATTTTCGAAAATATTTGGAGAAAGAAAATTACGTTACAGAACTCGGAACTATAACGAAGATTCAGATGTTAATATTGGCGAAATCTTCTATAAAGTCTGACGAGCTAAATTCCAATATTTGTAAGTTATGTGATCGTTTCGTCTTTTAACCAGGATCATCGTGGAAAAGGGTTGAAATTTAATAATAATAACTTTATTACCGTAGAGTGTACAAAGAAAGGGGACACAATGGAAAAGGTCAAACACACTGAATACACTGAAATATGTATTCATATTTCAGTGTATGAAATATGAAATGAGTAAACATATATGTAGGTATACTGCACAGTTTCATATAAAACTCCAAAACTATAGAACAAATCAAACTATTAAATTAAGAATTCATCTATACTATAGTAGTTCAAGGGTAATGATCTCTCAAGAAAATGTGGATGATGTGCGTAAGATTACCCAGGAAGATCAGCAAGTAACATATCGAGATATTGAGGCACTGAATCTGTTACAGAAATCGTTTATGCAGAATTGGATCTCTACATCCCTCAGTCAATGAAAAGAACAACAGCACGAAAACCATGGCTACTGAGAAAGAGCCTCTGCAGCCCAGTGCAAAGCTTACAAGTTATGGGAGATGAATCCAATAGAGGAAACAAGAACAACCTTCGTACGAATACGGAACGTATGCAACCTGACAACTGCAAGAGCAAAGGCAAAGGCCAATTTCAAAGAAGGGGTAACTAATAAACTCCTTGAACAGGCAAGTGGGACTAGATAATTTTGGTCTATGGCAAACTGTCAGTGCCAATTTGTGCAAATCTCTTATTAGAGAAGAAGGAAGTATTGTATCATCTCCGAAAGAGAAAGCCGATCTCTTTGCACTCCTGTTCTCAAAGAATTCTTTCAGTGCCTGGATTCATCTAATGCAATACCATCTAACATTCCACCTACAAATTCTTCCATGGCAGAAATTAAGTTCAGAGTCCGCACTGTGGGACGGACTCTCGAGCAGCTGAACTGCAAGAAGTTAGTTGGTCTAGACATAATACCGCCAATCGTCCTGAGGAAGTGTGCTCCCGAACTGACACCCATTCTTAACCCTCTGTTTCAGATTTCTTATGAAAGCCAGACTTTTCCGAGCAGCTGGAAAATAGCGAGAATTCAACCGATCCCAAAGAAAGAAAAGAAGTCCTTACCCTAAAACTACCGGCCTGTTGTGCTTGTTACCATTATGTTCAAAGTGATGGAATTATTAACGACCGTCAGTATGGTTTTCGCAGGCAAAGATCGACAGGAGATCTGCTCGCCTACGTCACTCATGTTT
Organism: Cryptolaemus montrouzieri; assembly: GCA_013387265.2. NCBI lineage: Eukaryota > Metazoa > Arthropoda > Insecta > Coleoptera > Coccinellidae > Cryptolaemus > Cryptolaemus montrouzieri. Next base: position 24,372,062 of record JABFTP020000021.1, on the reverse strand, counting down.
GTACAACGATGGAAAAACATGGGGAATCTAGAGCAATAGCCCTCGATATCTCTTAAGTCTTCAATAGGGTTTGGCATGCAGCCTTGTTGAATGAATTTGCTGTATATGGGCTTCCCGAAAAATTGCGGGGTTGGATAAAACAATATCTTACAAATAGATCAATACAATCTGTGGTCGACGGTATAACATCTGATTGTTTCATGTTGCAATGAGGAGTACCTCAGGGATCCATTCTTTTGCCAACCTTGTTTCTGTTGTAGATAAATGATCTTCTGTCACCTCCAGAGTACAAGATCTTCGGTTTTGCAGATGATTGTACACTAGTTTCGTCTTTCAGTAGTCTGCGGCCGATTATAGCTGCGGAATCTCAACGTCAAAGATGTCAACAAATTAACAACTTAAGCTCTGACTTACAGAGAATATCTGATTGGCGTCAATTGAACCTGGTGAGCTTCAACGCAAGCAACTAGGTTTTCTAGAAAGGTTCCCGCTGGGGAACCTCCTCTAATAATGCAAGGCCAACAAATTGCATCCAAAGATTCGATGCACCTTCTCGGAATAACGGTCAACTCTGGGTTTTGCTGGCATGAACATGTATCAGCAATAGCTGAGTCAGCAACATCTAAACTTAGTCTTCTTTTCAGAGCCAAGTGATACTTCAACTCATCTCAGCTGTTGCTTCTATATAAGGCGCAGATTGGACCTGCTTTGGAATATTGTCCCCATGTATGGGGATCTGCGCACAAACATTTGTTGCGTATTTTGGATAGTGTACAAGAACGGGTTGTGCGCTTCATCGACCATCTGGAGATCGCTCGTGATCTCCAACAGCTGACTCTCAGAAGACAAGTTGCTGACTGTTTTACAAATATTTCTACGGAAGATGCTCTAAGGAGCTGAAAGACCTTGTTGCGGTACAACTCATGTTTTGCCGCAACACTAGGCAGGCAAGGAGTTCTCATCATATGGCGGTACATTTAACGGCCCCTTCAACCTCTCTCTATGAGAATTCCTTTGTTTACAGGGCCGGTGAGCTGTGGAACTCGGTTCCGTCCAACATCTTCCCAACATCCTACAATTTGGCCCGCTACTCATGTGGGCAACAGGTTCGTCTATTCCTAGAAAGCGCGCATAAAAAAAACTATTGTGAATTTCAAAGATATCAATACGAAAATTTTGCACAAAGAATAGAAAGCTGAAAGGGTGCATTGGTGTCGAAAAACTGTGGACCGTTTTAACTTTGGAAAGTCCTGAAGCGTTTACAATATTGTCAGTGGTGATGAATCTTGAATTCATTCATACGAGCCAGAAAATATGCGCCAGTCTTCTATCTATCTAGGCAACGTTGCGACCATCAAAAAGATGGCCGCATCGTTTGTTTCAAAAACAGGTCATGTTGCAACAATTCCTTTACAAGATCAGAGACTAGTTACTATCGATTGGTACAAAACTATTTGTTTAGCCCAAGTAGGAAGTAAGTTTACAGAAACAAACCATGAACGGCGAATCGTCCTTCACCAAGACAATGCAAGCTCGAACCGAGCCCGAAAAAGAACTGTATAATTAACGCAAGAAAACGCCGACTTGTTACGTACAGGTCGGGCCTAAGTCTCGACTTTTTACTTTTCCCAAAATTAGGAACGACTGCGTAGTCAAAGGTTTCATTCTTCAGGAGAATCAGTTGATGCCTTCCAAAAAGCCATTTTGAAGCGAACGCGGGAATAGCTGATTCGAACGAATGCAGAAGTGGATCAATCCTCGCGCAGAATACTTCGAAAAACAATAAAGCGTTAAAAGCTCTCAACTGTTTGATTCTAACTTTATGAGGAAAACTTGCAAGACATACCTCGTACAAAATTTACAACTGTCTGTTTCATTCAAATTAATCATTTTTGAATGGGCGTAAGATGACACCGATTTTCACAAGTGCCCACAATGTATGAAATGATAGATATTAAAAGCAAATAAAGTGAATGCGGTTGACCAATACCATTCCCATTGTTATTGCACAATAACGAAGGTGACGCTAATAATTTTAAAATAAAAATGTGAGTCAGTAGCAGCAGGATCTACCTTGTGGGTCATCATTGATTTCGAAAATAAATGCCAAACACATTGATTCAATACCTTCCGAGTTCCCACAGGCTATTTTTAACGAATTACCGAATTGCATTATGTATGAGCATGTTTTCGATGATCATTCGATTTAAAAGAGGCTCTCAGAATCAAAGGGAAGGTTAATGGTTCTTATTTACAATAAGCTGCGGTTGTTTTACTATTATTTTTCTATTGATTTGATTTACCTTGCCATGCTATTAGGAATTCCTTAATGCTAGTAACAGTTAATAATGTGTAGTTAATTGGTACTACTTGCAGAACTACCACTTCAATGCAAGAAGTGTGAATCACGTTTATAATTAATTATTATGCTTGGATGTGATGTGTTTATCTTAGCCATCTATTATTAAAAGCACATCTGAAAGAGTGAATCCAAACAAGTTTGTTCGACAGAGCGGACTGATTCCGAAGCCCAGCATGAAATGAAGATGACTTCAACAGCCGAAATAAACTATGATCGTGCTCGTATTGAAATTTGATGATCATGGTTTCGCTTGAGAAGAAATGAAAAATTATAGTTAGTTCTTCAGGGGGATTTTTGTTGCTGTACCTTCTCTATTATTTCTTGTCGCCCACCTTTTCGAGATTTGAATGGCAGCCGGCAGAAGCAAACAGAATTTGTTTTGGAAATTCTAATTTAATTATGAAATAATTATTTTCGCAAACTGCGTTTCAGTAAAAATTATTGTCTCGTGAGTTTAGTCAAAAAATGAATATCGTGCACCCAAGCTCAATCACAAACTTTTAGAGGTTCCTAAGACCCAATCTTCAAGCGGGGTGATGTAAATCAGTGCGATAATTACAGGCCAATATCTATATTGCCTGTATTCTCGAAGATTTTGGAGAGTCCCTTAAAAATAAGACTGGTAAACTTCCTGGAAAAACATCAAGTACTCACTTCTTCCCAGCACGGGTTAGGAAACGGAAAGTCTACTGTTACAGCACTTATGAACATAATCGAAGGTACTCTTGAGTCCTTTGGAAATAAAAGCGACGTTTTATTATCATGCCTTGACATGAGCAATGTTTTCGACTGTGCTAACCATAACATACTTTTAGAAAAATTGGACTACTGTGGAGTAAGAGTTTGGTTAGTTCAAATCATACCTTGAAGATCGACGACAGATTATTGTGTGCAAGAATCATAGATCTAGCGAGCAAGAGGTGTCAATTGGTATACCACAAGGGTCTGACGCACAAAGAGAATCAACGACTCAACATGGCCCGTTGAATGGTTCGAAGCCAACGGTCCCAAGCAGAACAAGAAGAAAATATAACAGTTGATATTCACAACTAAAAAACCATCAGAGCCAGGAACAATCAAACTACTAGGTTTTCATCTAGCTAGCCCCCTCAACTGGCAGAACACACTGAAAATTTATCTAGAAAATTATTTTCGGCCATTTACTCGATCAGAAGAACATCTGGGGAGCCTCACCTCACGCACAACAAGTATTCCTGCAACAAAAGAGGCAATAAGGGCCATTATGGGGGTGTCTTCGACCACTAGTTGTAGACCACTTTTCAGGGATTTGAAAATACTTACATTACCAGCTGTTTACATACTCACCTGCTAATGCTACATCTATAAAACGAAGAAATCATACTTAAAACACTCAATCCGTGCTAGAACCTTGTTCAGCCGACAGTAAGGCTGAACAAGTCTCAGGATACTTACATGTGGTTGGGCAGAAAAATGTTCAATCACTTGCCGCAGAGTTTTCATCGGGTACCTACTGGGCAATTTTTCAAATCAAAAATTGAAGATATTTTATTGTAAAAATCAATTTATGATATTGAAGAATAATTTGATCTTGATATTTCTACTCAACCCAATTGATCTTATATTACAATTTTGTTTGTTCCTTCTGTAAATATATGATCTGTTATATATTTTCTTAGTTATCTACTTATACAGGGATATCCACTGGGACCGTCCGTTAAAAACTTTTTGAGTTCCAAGTACAATATCAAGTTGAAATTTTATACGCGGCCATAATTAGCGATTTCCAATTGAAGTCAAATATTTTCGAAGTGATACCATTTCCGGTTATATCGGAAGTGGGTCATCACTTTGTTATTTCAAATGACAATCTAGCTTTTTTATTATACATCTAGAACCGACATTTGAGCAAGGCATAAAATACCCAAGTTGTTGGCACTTATCTGTCAAAACTTTTGACAGATTTAATTATTTTTGTTATGAACTCGATTTTTGAGGAACATTTAAAAAAATTGTAGCTCGTAGATCTTTTGCACTACAGACACAATTTTTGCTTGGGTAAATAGAAGAAGGATCAAGGAATTTTTTAATCAATCTACACATGTCAAATATTTACTGCGTTGTTTTGTATGATTTTTTTTAATTTGGGCTTTTCCAAACAGCAATAACTCAATTTTTCAAATTAAACGTGCCAATTCTTATATCGCCATCAGATGAAGCGTCAAATTTCAGATGGAATTGTATAAGCATGTACTATACCCATCTCTTATAGTTCCGAAATAATTTGGGAATATATTGAATTTTGATGATTTTGCAAGAACTAACAGAGAATGCTTTGAAATATTTGAATCAAGTAGCTCAACTGGCTACGATCCTGGCAGGTGCCTAAAATTAATGTACTTGTCACTTCGTTCATTCGAATTTGATATTTCAACAAGAATTGTCGTTATTTCAGAATGAAAATATCCAAAAAATACAGCACAGAAATTGCAGGCAATTCAATAACCAATTTCCAAATTTACCGCCTATGAGTAAAATAAAATTTCGAAGCATTAGAAGCAATTTCCCTACAATTCGGATGAATAAAAATTGTAGAAACTAAGCGAAAACCAATCATCGAAGATAATTACATAAATACGAATAAATGATAGCAAACATCATAGGAGAAAACTATTTTACGATCTGAATAAATGTTCAATATGGGCCCCATTTTGCTCGATACACTTGACAGCTCGTATACGAACATGATGAGTTGCCCTTTTAGTTTCTCCAGGATCAATATTACGAAAAGCATTATGAATGCGCTCTAGTAACTCTTCTCAACTTCTTACAGGAATAAGATACACTTCACTCTTGATTTTGACCCATAAATAAAAATCAAGGGGCGTCAGGTCCGGAGAACGCGGAGGCCATAAATTTGGTCCTTGATTACCCCACCATCTATCCTCGAACGTTTCTGTTAGCTGTCGATCTACAGCTCGTGTCTTATGTGCTGGTGCACCATCCATTTGGTAATAGCAATCCCTCAGAATGCTAAGGGGTAATCCATCTAAAAAATTTGCTAATGTTCCTCTCAAAATTTCCAGGTATCTTTGTCCATTAAGATTTTCCTCATAAATGTGATAAGCAACAAATCATTCATTAAAATTGCAAAAACGTTCACGCTGAATTTATTTTGGAAATCAATAACCTCAATGAAATGTGGATTTTCTGTGGCCGAAAAATGTCGATTTCTCCTGTTGGTTATTCCACTTTCATTGAACTTGGCTTCATCAGACCATATAATTTTTTGTAGAATTGTTGTTTTTTGAAGCCGAATTAATAAATTTTCACAGAGATTTAGCTGCTTGGGAAGGTCAGTTGGTTTCAACTTTTGTAGTCTGATAAAAGAATACGGGTGCATGTTATGTTTCTTAAGGATCCTTTGAATGGAAGTACAACTCAATCCAATATCTATTGATGCTGACTTAATGGACGCATGTGGATTGGCACGAAAATACGCTAGCGTATTAATTTGATTGTCGTCGTCCTCGAGAATTGGTTTTCTTCTAGTTTCTATGTATTTTGTTCCTCCAAATTGCAAAAAATTGCTTCTAATCCTTCGAAATTTTGTTGTACTCATAGGCGCCAAATTTGACAATTGGTTATTGAATTGCCTGCAAGTTCTATCCACCACTTTTTGACATTCGCCATGAATTAAAAAGAGATTAAACATATCCTCGTTTGAATAATCAGCCATTTTATTATCAATCTGGTGTTTCTCAAAATTTTCACTTCAAATTATCAACAATTCTTGTTGAAATATCAAATTCGAATGAACGAAGTGACAAGTACATTAATTTTAGGCACCTGTCAGGTGAGCGTAGTCAGTTCAGCTACTTGATTCGAATATTTCTAAGCATTCTCTGTTAGTTCTTGCAAAATCATCAAAATTCAATATATTCCCAAATTATTTCGGAACTATAAGAGATGGGTGAAGTACATGCTGATACAATTCCATCTGAAGTTTGACGCTTCATCTGATGGAGATATAAAAATTGCCACGTGCAATTTGAAAAAAATTGAGTTATTGCTGTTTGGAAAAGCCCAAATTGAAAAAAATCATACAAAACAACGCAGTAAATATTTGACATGTGTAGATTGCTTAAAAAATTCCTTTATCCTTCTTCTATCCACCCAAGCAAAAATTGTATTTGTAGTGCAAAAGATCTACGAGCTACAATTTTTTTAAATGTTCCACAAAAATCGAGTTTATAACAAAAATAATTAAATCTGCCAAAAGTTTTGACAGATAAGTGCCAACAACTTGGGTATTTTATGCCTTGCTCAAATGTCGGTTTTAGATGTATAATAAAAAAGGTAGATTGCCATTTGAAATAACAAAGTGATGACCCACTTCCGATATAACCGGAAATGGTATCACTTCGAAAATATTTCACTTGGAAGTCGCTAGTTATGGCCGCGTATAAAATTTCAGCTTGATATTGTAATTGGAACTCAGAAAGTTTTCAACGGACGGTCCCGGTGGATATCCCTGTATGTTGGACGCGCCTTGTAAATCTTTTTGAAGGCTAATAAATTCCCATTACCATACAAAAACTATTCATTTCAATATTACGTCCTGAAAAAAGCTTTCTATAATTTGATATTTTATTCATAAATTTAGCATAGGTTACTCCATACACTCCATGTGGGAAACCATGAAAGTCGAAAGTCACACTTGAAGCCATTTTGCAACTCACACACAGTACATTTATTCAGTCGATATTGTAGTCGATAAAAATATACAAGACGAAGTAAAAAGAGTTATAAAAGTCGTACTGCTATGCATAGTGCATTAAGGCATATTTTCTCACTGCATATCAGTTATGATTAATCACACTCATTGCCCTTAGTGAAAATAAAGAGCTAAGTAGATAAACCAACAACAGCCGTTCCTACACAGAAATGAACGATGGTCACATTCATTTATCTGCGGGACAAGAATTATTAAACCCGAGTCGTGCTACAGTCATCAGATTTATGAATTTTAAAGTGTAAAGGTATAAGTTTGTGACAAGCAAAGCCGAAGAAGGCGGACTCAGCTCATTGGATATAACAACGTATACAGTGTGAACACCCAGCATGAAATGAATTCTATGTTATCATTTTAGTTGATTTTTTCTTGGTCTGTTAATTCTTTTGCGCATTGTATGGTCTACAATACACGGTGAGTCTGATTAGAATCAACCGTGATAACCGATTAGAAAAGAACTGAAAAACTGCGCTGCAGTCTTCAACTAGTTGGCTTAAATTTTACTTCTAAAGCACGTGTTCAAAAATAATTGAGAATATATCCGTCCCGAAGAACAAATGTGCGTTCGATAGCTCGTTTGTAGTTCCTAGAATGGACTGTATGTTATGAGTCGATTTAAAGTGGCTCCAAACGACTCACCTCGTTCACTTTGGTCTTTGTTGGTTATTGAAACTGCAGCATGAATAGGCTAAATCAACCCCAAAAAAAAAGTGATAAGCGAGGTTAAAACAGAGCGTTATGAAGCGAGCGTTTTACATGGAGCATATATATATATATATATATATATATATATATATATATATATATATATATATATATATATATATATATATATATATATATATATATATATATATATCTGTGATTCACTAGTGGCGCGGTGCTCGGTAGCTCGTACACTCTTGAAGATTTCATTTTGTTCGAACTGCATTATATTTAGAAAGTAAAAATCTACTTCAGCAATTTAATTTGAAGTGAACAGAGTGTCCCAATTTCCTAAAAGAAATCTCGGGAGGTTTTTTCAGATTGAAAGACCATTTTTTTGTTGAAGATTCAAGAGCGTACTAAACTCTGCTATAATGTCTTTAAGTAATAAGTTTTTTTCGTGAGTAGTTTCTTCACAATATTTTTTCTCCTAAAAATTCATGAAAATAGGCTCTCACATCATCGCATGCTCCTTCGGCCAGAGAGGATGAATACTCATTCCCTTTCGTTTTCTTATTGCCCAAGGATAGCTTTATTGATGAATTGAAATAGATTATCCTCATTTTATACAGGGGTGACTCAAAAAATTATTGAATATTGTAATTTCAAAAACCATATCTTGATTTTTTCAAATGGAAAATAATAAATAATAAAATGTATTCTATTATTCATCTCAACGCATAAAAGACTGTGCCATATTTCTGAACGAAACAAAAAAAATTTAATATTAAAATCAGAGGTTGCGAAAGAAGAGTTTATTAGTACATATCATTATACTTGATCAGAGAAATGGAGATATTTTAAGGTAGTCGTGTATGAAATACACAATAGATTGGTTTTTCGTGAGATGATCTACAAGGTGTTGAACTATTTCAATAAGTGTTCGAAATGTTGCCCGTTTCTTTGTAGACAGAACTCAATCCTTCTGAGGAAAGTCCGTTGAACTCTCGACAATATTTGCGGATCAACTGACTGAAAGGCGTCGACTATTCTCTGTTTCATATCCAGCTGTGTTGTAGAAAGAATCTGGTAAACGATGCCCTCAATATAACCTTCTTCAACTGTCACAGTTGAAGAAGAATCTCCGACTTGAAAATGGCTGGTGCGATCCAGCCGAAACGTCGTCAACTACAACCAACGAATGGTCAATATCAGGATCAACGGACGAGAAACCGGAAGAAAGAATCATATATATATATATATATATATATATATATATATATATATATATATATATATATATATATATATATATATATATATATATATATATATATACTCTTCCTATTGTACATTAACATCTTATTTTTCATAAATACAAAAGGTGAATGCCTTGGCTTTGCTGATGATACTTGCGTGTTTTATAAAGGAAATAGTTGGAAGGAACTGAAAAATATCGTTGAATTAGACTTCATCAAATAAAGAACTGGAGGAATGAGCACTTACTAACAATCAACTTCAATAAAACTAGGTATATCTCATTCTCTATAGATAGTTGTACTGTACCGGATGCTCATTTAATTTGGGAAGCATATGTATCTAAATTGATTGAGAAGCTCAGGGACCTGGAAGCTAAGTTTAAATACCTCTAAATAATCTATACATTTCACCTTAAATAAGTATATCAGGCTCTTGTCGAGTCGCAACTGAGATATGGAATAATTGCTTGGGGGAGTACATATAACACTGTCATGAACAAACTTGTTGTGCAGCAAAAATTGCTGCTCAAAATAGTTTTCAAAAAAGAAATCACCTTTCCCTCGAAGGAGTTGTTGGAAATGCCTGGGGTGTGGGACTTGAACCGATTGTTTTGCTCAGCATTTTCGATGCACTTGAAAAATAACATGCATAAACAGACATCTATCATTCATTCATTGAGTACCAGATAAAGTTAGTATTCTCTAGTTGTTCCCAAAGTTTCAAAAGCCATTTGTCAAAGGAGTCATTTTTTTCTAGCCCCGAGAGATTTCAATAGGTTACCTTCAGAACTTAAAATAGAAGTAAATATGAGGAAATTCAAAAACAGATTGAAATGCTGGTTATTTAATACAGAAAGAGAATATATTAACAATCTTATTGATATCAAAAATGATTCGTATATATGAATAATAAATTAATGAACTTATTCAATGAAATTTTCGAGTAAAATTCAATGTAGTGCAATTCATAGAGAATTGGTAATATTGTTAGATCTATCTATCTCGCTACAGGTTTTTCAATCTTTGCGAGTGCTCTTTTCGTTTTGAATCTTTAGTCATATTAATAGAATGTAGGTATAATGTAAGTGAATTTTCTCAAAGACAAATTTGAAATTGTAGATTCAAAACTGTTTGTATTGCTTTTGGAATATGCGATTATTATTTATTATAATATTATTAGATATATATATATATATATATATATATATATATATATATATATATATATATATATATATATATATATATATATATATATATATATATATATATATATATATATATATATATATATATATATATATATATATATATATATATATATATATATATATATATATATATTTGGTGGCTTGGTTGCACTATTGTGGCGCTTGGGGCTGCGTGCATGGCGGGCAGATTTGGGAACTAGCTCTTGTCAGGAGCGATTATTCATTGATCTACGGATTTTTGAATAATTCGTCTTGTCTCAAGTTTATATATATATATATATATATATATATATATATATATATATATATATATATATATATATATATATATATATATATATATATATATATATATATATATATATATATATATATATATATATATTCTAAGTTCTGTTTTTTATTGAGTCAAATGCTTGCAGAAAGTCGATAAATCATTGAAAGATCTATTCCATGTTCCTTCTCCATAATCAAGGTATGAATTGCGTCCGTTGTTGACCTGACTCCAACATCTCATATTTTTCGTAATTTTGGAATTGAAGAGCCATAACGATTGACCTATAAGTAGAAATTTTCGAAGCTAATAGAGAAGAACTACATAAACTTATGACAAAATAATTGTTTCCACAGAACCAATGTTATTGATTTGAATATTGAAGTTGTTTTAAACAGAGAAATGAATGAACCCAAATCAATTAGTTTCATGAAAGAAGAGAAATCTATGTTCTAAGGGGTGAATTGTATTTTTTTGTACATAGAAACGGGTGAATGGTATCTTTGACCCTCATAGACAAACCTCTTCTACCACAGCATTGTGAATATTAGCGATATTTCGAGTGGATAGAAATGAATTTTCGATTTTTTAATGAAAGAGGCTGACGTTGAAAGAATTAACGAGGCATGTGATGTATATTTGGAAGGAAAAATAATCCTTTCTATTGATACTAAATTCACCTATAGTTCGTTTTTGCTTCATGATCGGTTTAATGCAAGCCGCCACAGGTCTTGGAGTTCGAGATTTTCGATTTAACAACTTCACATCTTAGCCTCGAAAATATCCCCACAAAAAGTGTTGAATGCTTCAATTTGTTTCCTTAATTGTTGATTGTTTTGCTTAAACCCTGAAATATTTCCATATTTATATAATGGTGTGTTCGTAAAGATTCATTCCCAGAAAGAGTGTCAAGAACATTAACAACAAAGCCTATAATTGAAACTTTCTTCCCAATTTCGATAAATCATAATTCTAATCAGTGGGTGATCTCATCCACACACACACATCATTACGAAGATGATTCTTCTTCGGATAGCCCCAACCTCGTCTTAAATAAATGAATGTTTTTTCATCACTCAAAAATCACTGCGGTGACCTTCACAAATTAACCGCGTCTTCAATTTAATATTTATTAATAGCCAACAAAAGATAACTATAATCAAAACGTGCATTTGTTGACAGTAATGAAGAATGACGTTATAGTATGTAATGATGTCATTAATTTATGCAGAATCAAAGTAATTTTCTATTTTTATATTTTAGACGTACATCTCACTGATTTGATTGTTTTATGGTCGAGTTATATTCGCAATCAGGAAGTGAAGAAGTTAAACGCGAGTGATTGATATGCGACAGGAATTTATATTGCTAAGTGTACATAAATCAAAATTAGAAACAGTACTTTGAAAAAAATTATGCAATTTCCTATTCTATCATATTCACAGTTGAAAAAAGAAGATACGAAGATATCGTATATTTCTCAATTACTTACATCAATAAAAAATTTTAATGTTCGAGGTGTTGATTAACACATTAAAAAATCTGCAAACATCAATAAATTCTAAACATGGAAGATGGAATACTATCAACTGTTATGAAGAAATGTGATGTTTCCGAGTGATGGAAAGTTGTGAGAGTACACAACCGATTTCAAAGAAAGCGAAGAAATGCTACCCCAAAATTTTCGCCCAATCTCATTCTTGGCCATATGTCCAAAGGCATGGAAAGAGTGATAAACGATGAGCTTATAAAATACCTCGAGTTATATGGTATCATCATTGGTGATCGACAATACGGTTTCCGTAGAAAACGACCAACTGGTGATCTTCTTGCATATGTTACACATTTATAGACATCAACAATCGAAAAGTATGGTGAATGAAGAGTCATTGGTCTTGAAATTTCAAGGATCTTCGATAGGATTTGGCACGCAGCTTTGGTGAATAAACCAATCGCATATGGACTTCCCGGAAAATTGCGTGGTTGGATTAGTATCTTCCTCTTCAGTAGATCAATTGAGGTGGTATTCGATGGTGTAACGGGTGAATCTTGTCATGTTAACGCAGGAGTTCCTCAGGGCTCCATACTCTCGCCAACTCTATTTCTGTTGCAGATTAATGATCTGCTCCACTCCACCAAGAACAGAATACTTGGTTTTGCGGATGATTGTACCCTGGTTTCTTCATTTTCTAGTCAGTGTACTATAACTGCTTAAGATTCACATCGAAGAAGATACCAACAGAGCATGTTACTGCATTCAGACTTAGAGGAGAACATATAAGAGTGGAGTCGGTTGATCTTGGTCAATTTTAACTTGAATAAAATGCAATCAACAACGTTATCTGGTAAAGTCACAGCTGGATTCCTTCAATTATACGAGGACATTGAATTGCTTCAGAAACGAACATCCATCTACTCGGCATCACAGTCAACACCGAAGTTCGCTGGCATGACCTTGTTTTAGCCATTGCCAAATCTGCTTCTGCTAGCACAGTTTCTTTTTCATGGCCAAGCAGTAGTTCACAATATCACAGCTGATCCTTTTCTACAAAACACAGCTGTGAACTGGTCTGAAATACTGTAAACATGTGTGGGGCTCCAAATCTTTTGGACAGCGTCCAGAAGAGAGCAGTACGCCTCACTGGTTACCCGAAGATCACGCGTGATCTCTAGTCTTTCTCTCAAAGGCAGCAGGTTGCTGATCTTTCTCTCTTTTACAGATACAACCATGGTAAATGTTCTGAAGAGCTGAAGTCTTGTTTCAGGAAAACTTCAATTCCAAAGAAAAATAAATTTTCCGGCAAAGCCTCATCAGTAGATGGTCTAACTAGCAACGCCACTTACTTCTCTCTATAAAAATTATCTTGTTTATAGGGCTAAGTTGTTGTGGAACTGGCTTCCATTGAACATCTTTCCGATAACTTACAATTTGGCCCTTTTCTAGATGCGAATGAACAATTACATTAAACCATCTAGGGCGACCACAGGCATCGTTTCCCCAAAGAGTTGATTTGATTTATTTCTCCTTCAAAAAAAAATTACAAGGATTGCCCATTGAGAATTAGCTAATATAAATTTGAGAAAATTCTACATCAAATATGCAAGAGTATAAGACATCTACAACATAAAAAGTATGTCTTTCGTGTCCTTTGCTTTCAAGTTCTGTGCTATTCGAAGAATTTCACTCTTCGTTACTTCGTTGTTTAAATCATCAGGTTTTAGGAACGATGGAATTTCCTTCTTCTTCTTATTCTTTTCCTTGTTGATTATATCCCATATCGCACTTGTTTTATTTTGAGCTTTTTGTACATTTTTCTCGTTTGAGTTCTTTTTGATTTCTCCCAGCGTATCCCTATACTTATTTTTTGAGGTGTTATATGCATTTCTACTCTCTGAATCTTTTTTCACATCTTTGATCACATCTAGAGCATCCAATTGATTTTTCAGATCTAAAATTTTCTTACTGTTCCTGGGTTTCCTCTTTTCCTTTGAATTCTTGTTTATCCGCTGTTCGGGACAAGTCCTGTCAAAGATTTCCAAAAATCATTGAAGGCTTCTTCAGCCGATGTGGCTGATCTGTATGCGTCCCAGTTTTGTCTTTGAAGTTCCTCGTTCATTTTTGAGATATTTTTATCATTGATTTTTCTAATCATCATTTTTTCCTCTTTTACAGGTTCATGATAATGGTTCACATTCCCTTTCAAAAGCTGGGCTTTGTGATCTGACAAATGCGGTTGAAAGGTGAGTATTTTTACGTTTTCTTCGTTTGAGAAAATATTATCGATTAATGTTTCAGATGAGTCGGACACCCTCGATGGCTGTTTCAACATTGGTCTCAGTCCGAATTCTTCGAAAAGGTCAAGAAGATCAGCTCTATCTCTACTAGATTTGAGGAGATCAATGTTGAAATCTCCTGCCACATAAACGAATGAATAATTAATTTCACACACCTCCTCCAGGCATTGTCTCATTTTATCTAGAAAAATTTTCAACTGCTCCTCGGGGAGGCCTATAAACTGCTAATATACCATAGTTGTTTAAGTTTTCTGTTTATTATTCCACATATCTCGAGCATCATAGCACTGATGATACTCGGATACTGGAATAGCCTTTACCTGGTCCAGTTCAGCTGTTTGGATATTCAAAAGTATGACAAAACGAGTTCTTTGATGTGATTTTCAATTCTCGGAAAGAAGCAGAAGTCACAGGGACTCAATTCTAGTGAATGAGAAGACTGCCTTGTGACACACACATTTTTGGACGATTTCGTGGCTACCAAAAAAACAAATCAGCATTAATTTAATATTTAATTTGCTCATTCGTGTTCAGTTCGGCGTTTCTGCGTCGTACTTAGACAGCCACAAATCGTAACCAGTAATGACTTGTTCCAGAAAATGACAACCTCTTTCAGTCAATACCAAAAAGTCAAGACTCCTTTCCTTCCTCAGATCGTTTTGCACTTGAGAAACGTTTTTTCGGAATCATTTGTGCATAAATTCATGTCATCTCCAATTCTTCTTCCTCTTCTTCACCGTGTAGAAGGCGTAGCGCCTGTTCAGTTTCGGTTTCCCTGCAGCAGTTCTTGTGAAGTTGATTGCCAACTGTCCCGCCATCGTTTTGGTGGTCGTCCAACGGGTCGTCTTCCGTGTGGCATGTTGTTATATACGATTTTGGCTATTCTATCTGTGGTCATTCTGTTTACATGCTGGTTCCATTCTCTTCTTCTTTTTCTTACCCATCTTACAATATCGTCTGTTTCACATTTTTCCCTTATGTCGGTATTTCTTTGTCTGTCATTCAATGTGTAACCGGTTATAGTTCTTAGCGTTTTCATTTCTGTTGTTCTTAGTATCCCCTTTGTTACCGACGTTTCCGCTCTTGTTTCTGCCCCATATGTCATAACTGGTCGCACACATGTTTTGTAGATTCTGGATTTGCATGGTATACTGAGGTGTTTATTTCTCCAAATTGGTTGTTTAAGATGTCCCGATACTGCAGCTGCTTTGTTCACTTGTCTCCTCACTTCATCTTCATGGTATCCTGTGCTTGTTATTTTGCACCCTAAGTATTCGAATGACATGACTTGGTCTATAGTGGCGTTGTCTATTGTTAACTTGCAGCGCAGAGGTTCCTTAGCTATGGTCATGCATTTTGTCTTACTTGTTGAGATTTCCATATTGAAATTTTTTGCGCGTTTGCTAAAGGCGTATAACATTCTTTGTAGGTCGTCTTCTGATTCTGCAATGAGTACGGCGTCATCGGCATAGCATAAGATGTTAATTTTGTAGGTTCCCATGCGGTATCCTAGTCCCAAGCTTTCAACGGTCTCTACAAGTTGGTCCATAACAGTATTAAATAGTAGAGGGCTAAGACTATCACCTTGACGGATGCCCGACGTTGTTCCGAAATGCTGCGTTAGGGTGTGGTTTGTTCGTATTTGCGTTGTTGTATTAGTGTTCAGATGTTTTATGAGTCTTATATATTTTTTGGGTACCTCTTTGTTTTCCACTATTTTGATTACATCCTTCAGTTGGACTCTGTCGAAGGCCTTCGTTAAGTCTATGAAACAAAGATATGCTGCAGTGTTATATTCAAGAGACTTTTCTACTAATTGCCTTGTTATAAATACTGCATCGACCGTGGACCGGTTTTTTCGAAAGCCTTGTTGCTCCTCGCTGATTAGCATTGTTGACGTTATGTCATCGGCAAGAATCTTTGTAAGCAGTTTCAAAGAGGTGCTTAATAAGGTTATTCCGCGATAGTTGGCAGGATTTGTTTTGTCTCCTTTTTTAAAGATAGGCACTGTTACACTTCTTTTCCATTCTTCTGGTATTTTTCCGTGTTGAATTATGATGTTAAACAGTTTTGTGTACTCTTCTCTCATGGCTTCTCCGCCATATTTGATCATCTCATTTGTTATCTTATCTTCATTTGGAGCTTTCCTATTTTTAAGTTTACTTATTGCCATAGCTACTTGCTCTTTCTTGATTGTTACCGATTCATTTATAATGTCGTTTTCTAAGTCTTCTTCTGGGGGTTCTTCTTCATATTCTGATTCGGTGTAAAGATTTTTGAAGTATTTTTCCCATGTTTCGTTTGTGATTGTTTTCAGTTGTATAGTTTCATTGGTGTCCTTTTTCATACCCTTTAATAATTTCCAAATTCGTTTTTGCGCTCCGTATATATCCGCTTCCATTTCAGCACTAAATCTCTGCCAGTATTCTTCTTTAATTTCCCGAACTCTGTTATTCATCCTATTTCTTATTTCTATGTATATATTTCGGTTCTCTGGTGTCGGATGGTTCTTATATTCTAGATATATTTGTTTATTTTCCTTTGTAATGTTTTTGAATTCAGTGGTGAACCAGGGTTTATTATTAGGTTTGCCGTTCTATGATACCGTGCGGGTTCCCAAGGCCTCTGTGGCACCCTTGTATATGTTTTCTTTTAGTATGAGCCATGCAATGTCGGGGTTATCTTGCTGCAATATTGGATTACGAGTTATATACTGTTTGCAACGGTTTGAATAAAGTTGTTTTGTGCTCTCATTGTTGAGCGATTCTACGTTAAATTTTTCAGTTTTTACAGATGGTGTTTTCTTTTTTAATTGAGTTGTCATCTTCAGTTTCCCTAGAACGAGCTTGTGGTCTGTTCCAATGTTAGCTGATGACAAAACTCTTACATCTAAGATTTGTTGGGGTAGAAACATTCGGTTAGTGATAATGTAATCAACTATGGATTTGTTGTTTCGGTTATCGTAGAAAGTATATTTGTGCGGTTCTTTGTGAGGGAAAAAAGTGTTATTAATTCGCAGCTCGTTCCGTGCACAAAATTCTGTCAACATTTCGCCGTTTCTGTTAATTACGTCTTCGTTATATTTTTGTTTTACCCCGTTTACTACTTCGTTACCTACTCTAGCGTTAAGGTCTCCTAATATGATTATCTTTTCTTTAGTTGGTATTTTATCCAGTTATGATTGAAGACTTTCATAAAAATCTACCGCATCTCCAATTCATTGGTCAAAATCTGATAAACGGAGGCTTGATTCAAATACAACTGTAACTCTGACTGACAACCGTCGATTTGAACGCATAAGATCCCGGACATTTTCATCTGTGTTTGTACTTGAAGGCCTTTTGCTTCATGGTTTATCATCAGTCGCTTCACTTTCTTTCGAGATAACATTGAACCACCGGCAAAAAAGGTACACATTCACCATTAGCCTGCCGAAGTGTTCCAAATGTTTCTATCGCATGGTGTCCAAGTTTGAAAGTTAACCGTTCCTCACAATTGATACCAGACATTTTAAGAGCGCATGAAAAGTAACGTTACCGACAAACAAATTACTATAGTGAGTTCTAACTTATACTGGAGGCGTGTCACCTCTCGTCCCACGCGTTGCCACATCGAAACGTCGTATGCTATACTACTGATTTCATTCTGTGAGTTTCTTAATATTGGTTTAGGTATTATCTAAATATGAACTGAATTGTAGATGATTGAAATTCAGTCATAACGCTCTGTATCTCTGAAATGTTGTCTTTATACATCATATTCTAAACAAATCTCGAAATATATCAATGCATGAAATCGAGCTATACTTAAGGAGCATCCTGTATGAAAGTAATGTAGGTTAAAATATAGAAATATTCAAATAACAATGCAATTTAATTCTTTGACTGAGTTTGTCATTGTCAGAAAACAAAAATGGAATACTAGTTTATTGGTCGATAGTTTGATAATATTCATTGACCTTTACAACCAATTAAAGAAAATCACCTACACGTCTGAAACGAACAGATAGCTAGTTTTTATGAAACAAATTTCCACAGTAACGTAATATTTCACTGCTCCAGATCAAGTAATGGGCGATCTTCCATATATGACTTTTTACTACCAGGATGTTGTTTTTACAGCTTATTTATGACAGTTCATAAATTACCTGGCATCGAACTAACACCCACTACGGAGCCAATCTTTTGTTCGTGATTTTACTCTGACTCATTCGCAGAATTTGGTTAGAAAATTATGGTTTCATCTTCTAGAAATTAATGATTTTTTAAGTGTAGGTATGCTTATTAGATATATAAAATATTCTACGACTTTTGCTATGATCCAAGACTTCCTAGGAATTGTCGGTGAAATATTCTGTAGAGTTCACATTCGATAGTAACTATGATGAAATATGTGTGACCATAAATTTCCAATGATGTAACGAAAGTTGGTTTCAAGAATTCGAGGTAATCACATACGAGTGGTCCAACGAAAACTTAACACCTTGATTTTCCGGTTTTTAAATGAAAATTTGAAAAATCGCTCGGACCCCTCTATTTTTGATTGATTTTGATTTTTTCATCCCCGTAACTTCAATTCCTAAACGGAGGTGAGCACAACCCCCTGATTTTGAATAGGGATGAGGGGAGTTGCGATATCTCATTTTGAAGATCTTATTGAGTACTATCTGACTCTAAATTTTTTCTTCAAAATCTTCATCGTCAACGAAATGGTAGCTAAAAAAGCGAAAGACTACTTATTTTTTGTGATTAGTTTATTGAGTGCTGAAAATGGGATTCTTTCATTTCCATGCAGTAAAGAACGCTGGTTTATGCCTAGCTTATGTTGAATTTACCTCGAGATATGCAATGTTTTTATTTATTTGTTAATATTTTGTTCGAAAAGTAACAGACCATGTGTTTGATTTATCCTAGTCTCTCGTTAGTTTATCGTGTAGTTTACGGAACGTTGAAACTATGCTAAAGCGATGGTAAATTTGTAGTAGGATTAAAATTTTGTATTCTGTAGAAGAAAGGGTGGAAATGATAAACTTATTTTTTAGAAATAACGACTCTGCGCGATTAACAGCAGCTTTATTCAACGAACGACATCATGAAAAAATGTATCCGCTGTTTACGTTGTGCAACTGGTTGCTAAATTTGACGCTACTGGCTCAGCCGGCAACAAAAGGAGGGTGTATGAAGGAGACGAAGCGAGGGAAGTGGATATATTAGGTCACGTAGCGATGGATCCGACCCGTAGTACTAGGAATTGTCCAATATGTCTGGTGTTTTACGCAGAATGTTAAGAAAATCTAAGTTTCATCCTTTCAAGATACGATTGGTTCAGGAACTGAATGAGGATGATTCTGATCGCCGGTGAAGTGTTCAGTAAAATTATTAATAATATTCCAAACTACATGTTCAATATCTGTTTTACGGATGAGTGTTCATTTTACCTTAACGGCACTGTAAACAGGCATAACTGTGGGTACTGGTCAGATGAAAATCCAAGATTATTTGGAGGAGAGCATACTCAGCATCCCTAAAAGTTGAATGTTTGAGCGGGTATTTAGGAAAAGGACATTATCGGCCCTTTTTTATAAATTCAATTGACGAGGCTATTACTTGATAGAAATCCATTTTCACAAATACAAGTAAACGATGATTTCTACTAAATATATTATTAAATGCTCGACGCGTTTCGATATACAGTACCTTTATCAAGAGCGAATTAATACTACAAATATATTTTACTAACAAATTTTTATATAAACCAAAGAGGAAATCCACTCAGAGCTATCCGTACTTGAACTTATGTTTAGGAAATAAATTTAAGGGTGAGTTATTTATGTCTACCTAATCATTAAGAATTTCTGCTGAATACCTAAATCTGTAAAATAAAATTCACTTCTGAAAAAGAACACGGCAATTCGATCAATTTCCTAGACCTAATAATGACAAGATCAAATAATAAACACCAGTTTTCAATTTATCATAAGTCTTCTCATACAGATATTACAATTCATTATAAATCGGCACATCCTTACCTACATAAAGTTGCAGCATTTAACAGCTATATACAGGGATATCCACCGGGACCGTCCTTTGTAAACTTTTTGAGTTCCAATTACAATATCAAGCTGAAATTTTATACGCGGCCATAACTAGCGATTTCCAATTGAAGTGAAATATTTTCGAAGTGATACCATTTCCGGTTATACCGAGAGTGGGTCATCACTTTGTTATTTCAAATGGCAATCTACCTTTTTTATTATATATCTAGAACCGACATTTGAGCAAGGCATAAAATATCCAAGTTGTTGGCACTTATTTGTCAAACCTTTTGACAGATTTAATTATTTTTGTTATAAACTCGATTTTTGAGGAACATTTAAAAAAATTGTAGCTCGTAGATCTTTTGCACTACAGACAAAATTTTTGCTTGGGTGGATAGAAGAAGGATCAAGGAATTTTTCAAACAGTCTACACATGTCAAATGTTTATTCGTTGTTTCGTATGATTTTTTCAATTTGGCAATAACTCAATTTTTTCAAATGGCACGTGCCAATTTTTATATCGCCATCAGATGAAGCGTCCAATTTCAGATGGAATTGTATCAGCATACGCTATACTCATCTGTTATAGTTCCGAAATAATTTGGGAATATATTGAATTTTGATGATTTTGCAAGAACTAACTGAGGATGCTTTGAAATATTTGAATCAAGTAGCTGAACTGGCTACGCTCACCTGACAGGTGCCTAAAATTAATGTACTTGTCACTTCGTTCATTCGAATTTGATATTTCAACAAGAATTGTTGGTAATTTGAAGTGAAAATCATTGAAAAACACCAGATTGATAATAAAATGGCTGATCATTCAAACGAGGATATGTTTAATCTCTTTTTAATTCATGGCGAATGTCAAAAAGTGGTGGATAGAACTTGCAGGCCATTCAATAACGAATTTCCAAACTTGGCGCCTATGAGTAAAACAAAATTTCGAAGGATTAGAAGCAATTTTCTGCAATATGGAGGAACAAAATACATAGAAACTAGAAGAAAACCAATTCTCGAGGACGACGACAATCAAATTAATACGCTAGTGTATTTTCGTGCCAATTCACATGCGTCCATTAAGTCAGCATGAATGGATATTGGATTGAGTTATACTTCCATTCAAAGGATTCTTAAGAAACATAACATGCACCCGTATTCTTTTATCAGACTACAAAAATTGAAACCAACTGACCTTCTTCGGCTTCAAGAAGATGAGACAATTCTGCAAAAAATTATATGGTCTGATGAAGCCAAGTTCAATGAAAGTGGAATAACCAACAGGAGAAATCGACATTTTTGGGCCACAGAAAATCCTTATTTCACTAAGGTTATTGATTTCCAAAATAAATCCAGCGTGAACGTTTTTGCAATTTTAATCAATGATTTGTTAGCTTATCACATTTATGGGGAAAATCTTAATGGACAAAGACACCTGGAAATTATCAGAGGAACATTAGGAAATTTTTAGATGGATTACCGCTCAACATTCTGAGGGATTGCTATTACCAAATGGATGGTGCACCAGCACATAAAACACGAGCTGTAGATCGGCAGCTAACAGAAATGTTCGAGGATAGATGGTGGGGTAATCAAGGACCAAATTTATGGCCTCCGCATTCTCCAGACCTGACTCCCCTTGATTTTTATTTATGGGGCAAAATTAAGAGTGAAGTGTATCTTATTCCTGTGAGAAGTAAAAAAGAGTTACTAGAGCGCATTCATAATGCTTTTCGTATAGATCCTGAGGAAACTAGGAGGGCAACTCATCATGTTCGTATACGAACTGTCAAGTGTATCGAGTAAAATGGGGCCCATATTGAACATTTATTCAGATCGTAAATTAGTTTTCTCCTATGATGTTTGCTATCATTTATTCGTATTAATGTAATTATCTTCGATGATTGGTTTTCGCTTGGTTCCTACAATTTTTATTCATCCGAATTGTAGAAAATTGCTTCTAGTGCTTCGAAATTTTATTTTACTCATAGACGGTAAATTTGGAAATTGGTTATTGAATTGCCTGCAATTTCTACACACTACTCTGCGACATTCTAAAATGAATTAAAAAAATATTAAAAATATATTTGTTTGAATAACCAGTGGTTTTATTCCAAATGTGTTGTATTTTTTGGATATTTTCAATCTGAAATAACGAGAATTCCTGTTGAAATATCAAATTCGATTGAATGAAGTGACAAGTACATTAATTTCAGGCACCTGTCAGGTGAGTGTAGCCAGTTCAGCTACTTGATTCAAATATTTCAAAGCTTTCCCTGTTAGTTCTTGCAGAATCATCAAAATTCGATATATTCCCAACTTATTTCCGAACTATAAGAGATGGGTATAGTACTTGCTTATACAATTCCATCTGAAATTTGACGCTTCATCTGATGGCGATATGAAAATTGGCACGTGCAATTTGAAAAAATTGAGTTATTGCTGTTTGAAAAAGGCCAAATTGAAAAAATTATACAAAACAACGCAATAAACATTTGACGTGTGTAGATTGCTTAAAAAATTCCTTGATCCTTCTTCTATCCACCCAACCAAAAATTGTGTCTGTAGTGCAAAAGATCTACGTGCTACAATTTTCTTAAATGTTCCTCAAAAATCGAGTTTATAACAAAAATAATTAAATCTGTCAAAACTTTTGACAGATAAGTGCCAACAACTTGGGTATTTTATGCCTTACTCAAATGTCGGTTCTAGATGTATAATAAAAAAGATAGATTGCCATTTGAAATAACAAAGTGATGACCCACCTCCGGTATAACCGGAAATGGTATCACTTCGAAAATATTTCACTTCAATTGGAAATCGCTAGTTATGGCCGCGTATAAAATTTCAGCTTGATATCGTAATTGGAACTTAAAATGTTTTTAACGGACGGTCCCGGTGGATATCCTTGTATATAGACTCTTGAACACACCGATGTCTAATGATAATTATTTCAATGAATTGAATTTTATAAAACAGATCACAATAAATAATGGTTATGATACAAATTTAGTTAGTAGCATATTACATAAGAAAAAACAAAAGTTAGCTTTACAACATATATATCCAATCGGTGAACACCAAGGCAAGAAATTCAATACTTTAACATATATAGGCAATATTAGCAATAATGTGAAATCCTTCTTAAAAATTCAAATTTAAATATAGCGATCAAAACATCAACAAATTTAGGTTCATTTATCAGGAATTATAAATCTCCAATTAATAAAGAAAATAAATCAGGTGTTTATAGATTGGATTGTGCAGATTGCAATTGTTTTTATATAGGTAGAACAGGAATGAATTTTATTGTTAGTATCTCTGAATATAAACGCAGTTTGATCAATGGAAAAACCGATTCAAATTATTCAAATCATCTTAGGAAAATGGTCACTCTTTCAATTTAGAATTTGAAATACTACATTCTGAGAATAGAGGTATGAAACTCAACCTTCTGGAAGTACTTGAAATTAACAGATTTAGGTATTCACCGGAAATTCTTAATGATCACGTAGACATAAATAACTCACCCTTATTAAATTTATTTCCTAAACATTAGTTCAAGTACGAATAGCTCTCAGTGGATTTCATCTTTAGTATATATAAAAATTCGTTAGTAAGATATATTTGTAGTATTCATTCGCTCTTGATAAAGATACTGTGTATCGAAACGCGTCGAGCATTTAATAATATATTTAGTAGAAATCATCCTTTTTTATACCCGGTAATATCACTGACCAAATTTTTCTTTTTCTAGAACTTTTACAGAACGCTATTTATCCAGCACTCATGCAAGTATTGGAGAATGAAGAAGACCATGAAATGATCATTTTTCAACAAGATGGCGTACCACCTCATTTCGTTCAACCTGTGCGTCAGTTCTTAGATGAAAATTTTCCTCAGGTCTGGATTGGAAGAAGGGAACTCATTATCAATTTGAGACTTCTCACTGAATACCTCTTAACCCTCTGACAATATAAGCATGATGTGAAATATCTTCTTTCGCTATTTATGAGTAGATTTTTCTAGTTTTCATAAATGTAGTGTTTCGGTATGAATCATTAATCATGAGAAGTTAATTATGTCAATAACTTTTATATGTATTACCCATATTTTATTGCATCCATAAAACAATCGACACTCAACAGTAAATTATCAATTTTATTGATACATCACGATACATCTATCCTAATTAGTCTTCAAATTCGATGCGAGTTTGCGTTTTACTCATCTAATCATATTCAGACAAAGAAGGGGAAACGAACGACTTTCCTTGGTATCAACCTGATTAAACCATCGGCACGTACGAATCAACATAATTCGAACAATTACTACCAATTACAAGTATTGAAGGAATATCCATATATACAACCATAATTCAGTTTAATTCGTTTGTCCATGGTCGACCTGATCCACCAACATCAGACAAAAACAAATTTTCTGAAATGGTCAAGGCTCGCCTTTGATCATCATGTCATTATTAGGAAAGCTTGCTTAATTTCGAATTGGAATTTAGAAGGTGTTCTTGGATATTTACGTGAGGATTGATGCAACTTCCTCGAACTAATTATAATTTGTTGTAAATTTTAAAACTGCCGATTAATAATCAATACAAACGTTTTTAATTGCTGCAGGGTGAAAATTATTGGGGAATAGATTGAATCAGTGAATGAATTCTCTGTTGTGAAACATAATACTAAAGTTTCTCCAAAAAGCAGCATTTTTTCCTCACTGTATACATTTTCAAATTTATAATAAAGAATATACTGGGTGTTACATAATAGTATGTCACAACTTAAGGAAGTAAATCTACGTGCAATTTTAAGAAAAAAAGTTCATATAAACATAGGTCCGCAAAAGCTTCGTTACGGAGCTACAGGGTGTTGAAATTTCCGGAAAAAATTGGTTTTTTCTTCGAAACTCCTGCAGTTCTTGAGATATTTAGCCCAAATTTGGAATGCAAGCTATTTCTCACAGCCTCCATCATTACACGTCCTAAATTTTAACTAGAATATACAAGGTGTTTTCTTTTCCAGAGTCATGTCTCCTTTTGCCCTATCAAACATTTTTTCAGTACGCCATTGATCAGCATACAATCAATTTTCGTCATCTTCGTCCAATTTAGAAACTTTTTTGACACTTGTAATTTTTTCGTATCTCCGACCGTTTTCGAGCAAAAAATTATTGAACCATTGTATGCATTCGCTGAATTGAAAGCACTTCTAATTAAACAATTGACTTGTAGGCTTTAATTTTTTAAATTTATTTATTTATTTTGACAGTTGCTTAAGTTGAACCAGTGTCTGCTTGAAGTTTTTTTTTAATTAACAGTAAGAATGTTTCGGCTACAAGGCCATTTACATCCGCTAGTACATTTAACTTTTTGATTACAGTATTCAGAATATTTCAATACTAATAGATATTTAAATGAGTGAATTGTAGTTTATTGCCTTCAGGAACTGGAGTAGAATGTCGATGTTGTCATCATTGATTTTGAGTTTTTCTGGCATGTTCTCTGCCAGGTTCACTTTCCTTTTTTCGTTCCTGAACTTCTGGCAGTCAACTAGGAGGTATTTCACTGTATATGGGGTGTAACATGTGTCGCATATAAGTGGGTTTTCGTTAGTCGGAGGGTGAAACTCTGTTGAGTGTTTGGACAATTGTTCGCTACGTGTCCTCCGTTTCTGCAAATGGAACATTCCATAGCATCTGTAGATATAAAGATTTTGTAATTCGTATCTTCATGTGTTATCATGAGTGATGTTGTGTTTAGTTCTTCGGGTGAAGCTGTGAAGACCTGCCTGCTAATACT
This sequence comes from Cryptolaemus montrouzieri, assembly GCA_013387265.2. NCBI lineage: Eukaryota > Metazoa > Arthropoda > Insecta > Coleoptera > Coccinellidae > Cryptolaemus > Cryptolaemus montrouzieri. Next base: position 24,345,893 of record JABFTP020000021.1, on the reverse strand, counting down.
AAGGATGTGGGAGAATTCGTCCCCTAGGATACCTGCCCTGAGTGGTTGAAGAAGTGACACCAGTTTCAGGTTTATTTCTTGAAGAGCTTTTTCGACAAGTGCATAAAGAATTGATGGACATATATTGGATATAATCAATCGTTTTGCCGGCGAAATCAGTCTTCTTATTTGAATATGCTCGTTTTCCAATCAATGTGGCCAAAGCTTTAGCGTAGTCTGCCAACTTGAATTTCTCTTAGTAGTTCATAATTATTGCTTGCTCTCTTGATGGGACTTTTTGGTTGGTTAGGTATTTTTCAGTGACCTTAGCACCCCGTCGTTTCCACCCCCGTAGTCGGAAGTGATAGGACCGTCGACGTTCATCATTTCTCTATTTCAGTCGAATACGGAATATGAAAACGTAAAATAAATAATGTTTTTTTACTACAACATCTGTGGAGTTCCGTTTATCGGAAACTCCACGAAATTCCCCTGACGGGACACCTGCCTATCTGTTGTTTATCTCCTTTGTTTTGCTTATTTGTCTGCTGTTTGTGTGTCGGTATATTATTCTGATGTTAGTTTTATTTAGTTTTTACTCTGAGGATCAACGAAAATCACTTTTCAAGTTTCATTTCGCTATCACTTCACACTGAAAAATTTGATACTTGCTTGAAATGTTTATCAAATTAACGATTAGTTCTAAGACTTTTGAAGTTATTGATGTAAGAAAAAATGGCTAATTTTACTAACGCCGAATTGGCTGATATCCATTACATGTACGGTCTGGCTGACGGAAACACAACAGAAGCTAGGTGCGCTTTCCAAATCGAGTAACCCCAGACAGGATAATATTGTCAAATATCCACAAGAGGTTGAGGGAAACTGGTACTTTTACTGCAATTAATCATTTAAAAGTTGCAACTCAAACTATGAGAGCTCCAGATAATGAGGAAGCAGTTTTGAATTGTATTGATTTGAATCCCCATGTGAGTACAAGAAAAATTAGAAATCAGTTGAATATTTCACATGTTATAGTTCGGAGGATTCTCCACGAGTTTTGTTTGTAACCATTTTATATTCAACGCGTCCAAACTCTACTTCCTCGAGATTTTCCTTCAAAACTGAATTTCTGCCGATGGTTCTCAGATAGAATTGGAGAAAATGCTCATTTTGATAGTGAAGACGAAGCTATCTTTTGCGAGAACTGATATCACAAATTTTCATAATAATCATTATTGGGCTGAGGAAAACCCCCATTTGATTGAAGAATATCATCATCAAGAACAATTCTCACTTAATGTATGAGTCGGAATAATTGGAAATTATTTGACTGGGCCATTTTTTTTGCCTAACAGACTAAACGGTCCCACTTATCAGCAATTTCTTGAGGAGGAGTTACCCTTATTGCTTGAGGATGTGCCACTTTTGGTGAGAAACATAATGTGATTCATGCATGACGGGACACCAGCACATTTTAGTGTAGAAGCTATGGAATTCTTGAATAACACATTCAACAACCGATGAATAGGTCGGGATGGGCCAGAATCATGGCCTCCTAGGTTCCCAGACTTAAAAAGTTTAGACTTTTCCTTATGGGGATATCTCAAAAGCTTAGTTCATACCACTACAATGAACATTGTAGAAAAGTTGAGGAATCGAATAATAACCTCTTGTGACACGATAAGAAATACCCCAAGAATATTTCAAAGAGTAATATTACGCGAAGAAGAACAGAGGCCTGTATTCTTGCAGTTGGAGGACACTTCCAGCAATTTATTTAGTATTTAATTGTTCTTTTTTTAGTATGATATTGAATAAGTATAAGTTGAGTCTCAGAAGACGAGCTATTATAATCAAATGAAATTTTGGGCCTACCTATCGAGTATTTTTATTATTTTTTCATTTAGCGAATAACATGCAATTCAAAGAGTTCAAATTCAATTCTTTTTTACTCGAAAACGAATGGAGATACGAAAAAATTACAGGTTTCAAAAATGTTTCTAAATTGAACGAGGTTGACGAAAATTGATTGTATGTTGAGCAATGGCGTACTGTAAAAAAGTTTCAAAGGGCAAAAGGAGACATGGCTTCGGAAAAGAAAATACTTTGTGAATTTCAGTTAAAATCTAGGACGTGTAATGATGAAGGCTGTAAAAAATAGCTTGCATTCAAATTTGGGCTGAATATCTCAAAAACTGCAGGAGTTTTGAAGAAAAAACAATTTTTTCCGGAAATTTCAACACCCTGTAGCTCCTTAACGAAGCTTTTGCGGATCTATGTTCATATGAATTTTTTTTTTGAAATTGCACGTAGATTAATTCCCCCAAGTTATGACATACTATTATTTAAAACCCTGTACAGCGAGGGTAAATTTTGATGTTTAGTTCGGTAGCTAAGGAAGATATTATAATAAGAATATGAATGACTGCACTCTCTCGATCTTTTATTGAGGCACCAATCCAGTGCGGCAAACAATTTCCGATATCTCTCGTTTTCGAGTTATACCGATACCAATAATTTTACCGTTGTGAATTACGGAGATTTTTTCATAGGTTTTGTTGAACGAGAAATTTAAAAATTGTGTTTTTTGAGAATTTATCTTGAGGTTATTTATGCTGAAATATTTATCTAGGGCAGTGTTTTTCAATATGTGGGTTAGAGCTTTCCTAAGAGAGTCGAGAAGCCTTTTATTCGAGTGACGGCAAAAGAGAAATGACAAGGTTCTACACTACAATAAAAATATAATATCAGTGAGAAGTATGTGCTCGTTTATTTTTCAAAAAATTCTCAAAGCGTGGTGGTATTTTAGGAACGTTTATGATCAAATCATTTTCTAGTAGTAGTCTGTTTCTCTTTTAGTTTTAATGCCCACCATTGAGTAGAATGTTAGTTCGCACAGGTATGAGGTGTCAAATGGCCTCCCTTGCGAGCTCTGGACATTCTTGTTTTCTTTTTATCCAAAACACGTCAATACTTTGCGAATGATATTCTATTTTAAGCACGCCGTCAGAAGCTTAATCTACAAGTTTTCCTTCAGATTTGTAGTGAGATCTGCCAGTTTTATTGACTTATCCAAGAAAGGGACCAAAATCCACGTACGCTCATTTTCAGCTTCAGAGTGCAAGCCTGGAAAGTAGAGATTTGTCGTACCAACTAATAGAACATGAAGACGAATAAAATTTCTTGAACATGGAACCTTTGTAAATGAGGAAACGGTACCCTCATCATCATTTCTCATTAATTTACTTAATGAATATGCATGATAATGCAAAATGCTCGTGAAGTTAATTAATTAGTGAATTTTTTACCGTTTTTTCGAAAAACTTGAGTTAGATAACTTTATATTAATAGCTATTATCATCTATAACGTATTAATCAACCTATTTTCTTGATGAGCAAATTTATGGGTGTAAACAATTATTTCATTAAAATTTCAATATTTTTCATGTTAAATGAATAATTTCACAAGGAATAAGAATTATATACATATGCATTGTATCCTCGATCAGTAGGCAAGTTGTGCAATAATAAGAGGCATACAAAACAACCATAATAATAAAGTTTCAAGGTGTCAACCACCTACTTACACCCATTTTTTCAAATAGACTTGACGTTCCTTCAGATTCTAGCTCGTGACTCATTGCTGGAGTCTGCTAAGAGTAACTGATCGTTTCACAATTAGAAAGAAATTAGTGTTGTTTTGTAGTTTTTAATTATTGGTTCCACGCTTTACGGTGGGCGTTTTCTAATATGTGATTATGATTTTAATCACGCAGTCGTTCAGAGTAGGCATGTCATACAAACATCAATTTGTGTTCTGAATAAGATCATGGAAAATATAGATTCGTAGTTGGCCATGCCGATATTTTGAGCGAAGAAAAAATAAAGAATGTCATTGGTATGAAATGTTTGTGAACAGAAACATGGACTCTTATTTTGAAAAATTGGAGGAATGACTAAGAGATTAGGCTTATGTTATTATCGATTCTTTAAAGCCTATCGACATTGTCATGGAATACCTAATTCTAATTCTTATTTACAAAGCTTTTTGGTCGCATCAATCACTTATTTATTATTAACGGTCGCAAATTTCAGTTGTTGGGTATGAGAAATTAAATCATGTATTATACTATCACAAGAGATTTTTCTGAAAACCAAGATTGCAATTTCGGTCTCTCGACCATCTACAGCTGACAACAAGTATTGAACTAAAATTTGAAATACATACATAGAGGGTGGTCCAACGAAAACTTAACACCTTGATTTTCCGGTTTTAAAATGAGAATATGGAGAATCGCTAGGACCCGTCGATTTCTGATTCGAGAGGGTATAACTTTTCCGATTTTTTCATCCCCGTAACTCCTATCCCTTACCGAGGGTGAGCACAACACCCTGATTTTGAATAGGGATGAGCGGTGTTGCTATACCCCATTTTGAGGATCTTATCGAGTATTTGTCCCTAAATTTTTGCTTCAAAATTTTCATTATTAACGAAATGGCAGCTAAAAAAGTGGAAGACTACTTACTTTTGTGATTAGTTTATCTAGTGCTGAAAATGGGCACCATTCACTTTCATGCAGTAAAAGAAGTTTTGCTCAAATCGTTCACGTACATTACTCAACATTTCTGGTTCAATTTGACCGCATTCATTAATGATCCGAATTCGCAAATCCTCCAGTGACTCAGGTTGGGAAACGTAAATCTTAGATTTCAGGTGACCCCATAGAAAAGTCCAGTGGCGCCAGATCAGGTGATCTGGGTGGCCACTCAATATGTCCCCTTCTTTCAATCCAGGCCTGAGGAAAATTTTCATTTAAGAGGTGACGCACAGGTTGAACGAAATTAGGTTGTGCGCCATTTTGTTGGTTTCATGGTCTTCTTCATTCTCCAATACTTGCACGAGGGCTATAGCGTTCTGTAATAGGTCTTAATAAATTTGACCAGTGATATTACCGGTCATAAAAAAAGGACCGATGATTTGATTTCCGTAAATATCAGCCCAAACATTTAACTTTTGGGTATGCTGAGTATGCTCTTCTCGAAAAAAATCTTGGGTTTTCATCTGACCAATACCAACAGTTATGCCTGTTTACAGTGCCGTTAAGGTAAAATGAACATTCATCCGAAAAACAAATATTGCACATGTAGTTTGGATTATTGTTTATAATTTCACTAACCACAGAACATGAGTCGGCGATCAGAATCATCCTCATTCAGTTCCTGAACCAATCGAATCTTAAAAGGATGAAACTTTTACACATTGGACATTTTCCTAGTAATAATGGTTGGATCCATCGCTACGTGACCTAATATACCCACTTCCTCCGCTTCGTCTCCCTTATACACCCTCTTTTTGTTGCCGATTGAACCAGTAGCGTCAAATTTAGCAACTAGTTGCACAACGTAAGCAGCGGATACATTTTTTTCAGGATGTTGTTCGTTAAATAAAGCCGCTGTCAATCGCGCAGTGTCATCATTTTCTGAAAAATTATTTTATCATTTCCACCTTTCCTCATAAGGAATTCACCATTTTAATCCTGCTGAAAATTTCAAATCGCTTCGGCCCAGTTCCAACGTTCCTTTAAATTCAATGTAAGCTAGCCATACACCATCATTCTTTACTGCATGGAATTGAATGGTGCCCATTTTCAGCACTTAATAAACTAATCACGAAAGTCTTCCACTTTTTAGCTGCCATTTCGTTAACGATGAAAACCTTGAAGCGAAAATTTAGGGTCAGATAGTGTACTCGATAAGATCTTCAATATATATATATATATATATATATATATATATATATATATATATATATATATATATATATATATATATTCCTTTGAAAAGAGGATTTACAAAATTCGAATAATTGTATTTACAGTAAATGCTTATAGCTATAATTTTGGTGTGTGTCAGTAAAAACACAATCGTAAAAACCAAGCGAAGAAATAGAATACCAGCAGAAAAACAGACCATGTATGTTTCTCAATCAGCCATCTAAACTCGCATCATGCCTCCTACGATTGCCCCTAAAGTGTGAGCACAGGAAATGTAACAGGGGAACCATACTATTTTGCGTATGATTCAGTAAACGAGTGAAAAAACCTGTGGAAAAAACTCGTTTCCCTGTCGCTATTGCACTTGCAATAGCTTGTCTGTTTATGGTGTATCAGTGTCGTGTGTACAAAAAGAGTACCAAAAATTTTTCTGCCTAGCAGCTTCATTCTCCCATTGTCATTTTGCACTCCATGATTCCCAGGACTTCTTCACGAAGACAAGGGTGAAAAAGAAGGGGGATTGGGACAGGAAAAATCTGTAACAATGGAAAAAGAAAAACCGCCGAAAAATATTTCATCAAAACGTACCTAACTCATTTGAATCACTGAGGGGGAGCAAAACTAATCTCCTAAATAGAATTAAAGTTCTCTACCCAGTTGATGAAATTATCTGAAACGGAATGAATTTCTTGAAAACCACCTCTAAAATGGTAAATAGGACAATCGAGGACTAAATGTCTTATTGTTTCTTCAGTTGCGCCACATTCACATGCTGGACTTTCCACAGTATTCCATTTGAACAACATACTATTATTACGATCGTGTTCTGTCCTGAGACGGTTTAATGTACACCAATTTTTCCTACTTATATCGAAACCTGCAACCCTTTTGGAAGGATCCTCTATGAGAACTTTATTAAAAACATCAACTTCCTGCCATTCAGTTTTCCAAAGATCAACAGCCTTCACCCATGTACGCAAAAAGTCAATCGACCAGAAAGGTTTCCTAGATTTCAATATCTCAATCAAATATGGTAAGGAACTATATTACAACTAACCGGAAGCCATGGGGTAGCAGTTGAACTGATACATCCACTTATAACTCTCATAGAACAGTTCAACTGAGAATCAATCTTATTGACATGGGCACTATTCAACCACACCTGACAGCAATATTCTGCTGCTGAAAATACTAAAGCTAACGCAGTAGTTCGCAAAGTAGAGACTCCGGCGCCCCAATTAGATCCAGCTAGTTTATGTAGTATGTTTCTTGTTTTCAACTTCTGACATAATTTATCAATATGAAATTTGAAAGTCAAAGAACGATCAAGCTTTACACCAAGATATGTTGGAGTGAAATTATGAGTTAATAGTGATTGATTGAAGAATACTCTTAATTTCCTATCCTTCTCATGATTATTCAGATGAAAACAAGAAACTTCTGTTTTCGAAGGATTTGGACATAAACGCCATTTTATGACAAAAATGTTCAGAATTTCTAAATCAGAAGTCAGTGTTTGCTCAATTGTTTCGAAATCATAGTGTCGAAAAACCAAAGCAATATCATCAGCATAAATAAACTTTGTAGAGGAAGTTTCAGGGATGTCAGACATATGTAAATTGAAGAGAGGAGGTGCAAGAACAGATCCCTGAGGTAGGCCATCATTTAGAGTGTAAAATCTACTGCTTTTTTCATCGATAAGAACTCGAAGTCTTCTATCAGATAACATATTTTCAATCAACTTTACAATTTCTCCACATTGAACTACTTCAAAGAGTTTAGAAACTAAACCATCCTTCCAAACTGTGTCATATGCCGAAGAGAGATCTACAAATACAGCGCCTATTTTAAATTTACCATGAAATCCTGTCTCAAAGAAAGTGGATTAACCTAAAACCTGATCAGAACAATTCCAGTTTTTTCGAAAACCTCCCTGAGAAGTGGAGAGAGCTCTGTCAATGATTGGTTCTAACCTCTGATAAAGAAGTCTTTCCAAAATTTTGAATGAAACAGAAAGTAAGCTGATAGGTTGATAACTACTAGGAAGTTCTGGATTTTTCCCAGGTTTGAGAATGGCAATAACTTTATCCTTTCTAAATTCAACGGGAATACTACCTGAGCTGAGTATGTCATTGTAAAATGATAGTAACCACTTTTTAGCTTTATTTCCTGATGTTTAAAAAATTCAGGGAAAATGCCATCAAATCCTGGAGCTTTACGAACTTTAGTAGATTTTATTGCAGATTTGAGCTCTTCTTCCTCGAAAGGATTCGCTAAATCCTCAACCGTGATAGATCCCTCCTCCTTTTATGTAAGATTCGTTTCATTATATTCCTGTCATATCTACTAATCTTCACACCTTCAGAGACATTAACAAGCCTATATGCTACAGAATTCGGATTCATATTAGACGGAGTTTTTTTTAAATCTAGGACGTGTAATGATGGAGGCTGTGAAAAATGGCTTGCAATCCAAATTTGGCCTGAATATCTCAAAAACCCAACTTTTTCCGGAAATTTCAACACCCTAACGAAGCTTTTGTGGACCTATGTTTACAAAAACTTGTTTTATTAAAATTGCGAGTAGGTTTACCACCTCAAGTTGTGACATCCTGTATATAATAATTTCGGTATAATGACAATGGCGTTTGCTTTGTCTGCTTTGTTCAAAACTAAATCGTTGCTTTGAATTTGTTAAGGTATCTGTGATTTTTCTATTTGTTTTTTGGTGATTTTTTGTTAGAAAATCGGCAATGATGAATGATATTAAATGAGGCTCATCAAGTTGTTTTAGTGCAATTGCGGATTACGCGGCCAAGGTTTCCTTCATGTTCTTGGATGAGATGTTGGGGTTGAATTTATTTGTCTCTATTTGAAATCTTTAAATAATACCTGCATTTAGCGTAATCATTTTATTACCTCTTGTTTGTATCCTCATTAATTTTGTACCTATCTGTTTATATATGTATGCATTTTCAACTTTAGTTCCATAGTTGTTGTTAGCTGACGATGTTGAGAGACCGAAATTCCAATCTTGATTTTCAATAAAATGTCTTATGATAGTATAATACATAGTTTAATTTCTTATCATCATCATGATTAACTATCACGTAGTAAAGGCGTAATCAACCATCAGTTTGGATTCAGACGTGAACACGCAACGACCCATCAACTGGCAAGGCTGACGGAAGACATAAAATTTGAATTTTGGAGGCTTTCACTTGGTAAAATTCCATTATCAATAATAAATACAAGTAATGTGTTTTCAGGAATTTCACTTAATAATTGTGATGCGTAACGCGTTTCACTACACCGTAGGATGTTCAGACGAATGAATGTACAGAAAATAAGAATGAGAATATAAATACAAATGTTCCCATTAATTACAGACCACGAAAAATATAAATTCATTAACTCCAATCCACAATCCCCCGAATTATATTCGTTCGTTCAAAACTTCATAAACCTAATTACCCTATTTGACCTGTTGTTTCTTATGTAACGGCACCTTCTTTCAAACTTTCAAAATTCCTTAACGATTTGCTAATAAAACATTGCAATTTTAAATCTAAATTTTCGGTCAAAAATTCATACGAACTAATTGCCAATATCAAAGATACCATTATACCACCTAATTCCAAACTCATTTCTTTCGATGTAAAGAATCTATTTCCCAACATTCCTCCGAAAAATACGTACTTCTTTGTTGAAGAATTATTAGAAAAAATCATGTCAATACGATCACTAAATCAGATATTATTTCATTATTACAAATTTGTTTATATCAAAGTTATTTCCATTTCAATAACAAATATTATATATAACTAGTGAAGACGGCTGGATTATGGGCAATACGTTAAATCCTCTGTTAGCAGAAATATTCATGAATAATTTAGAGAAATTAATTCATAATCATCCACTTAGTAAATATTGTTTATACTGGTATCGCTATGTAGACGATATCATTATTTGATTCACAGGAACAAATAGATAGTTAAAATTTTCGAAAGTCATATAAATTCATTACATCCAAAAATTGGATTCACAACCGAAATAGAAAGCAATAAATACAATAAATTTCTTAGACGTAACAATTTCGAACGAAAATGGAAAACACGTTTTCACAATTTACCATAACACGTCGTATCATCCTTATCAACATAAAATGTCAGCATTCAACAGTTTTATTCATAGATTGATTAACATCCCGTTATCACAAGAAAATTTCAACAAAGAATTAAATTTGATTACACAAATAGCCTAAAATAATGGTTACAATCCCAAACTAATAAATAATATTTTAAATAAAAACAGAGTAGTATCGCATTGAACGAAGTTTACCCTGTCGATAAATTGAAACAAAAATTCAACACCTTAACCTAGGTTGGCATTACAAGTGAGAAACTGAAATTATTCTTGAGTAGCAATAATTTCAACATAGCTTTCCAAATACGCAAATCATCTCCTAGAAAATAGTCACTCTTTCGACCCACAGTTTGAAATTATGCATACAGATAATAAATATTGGAAGGTAGATGTTTGGGAAACTTTAGAAATCAACAAACACAAACACTCAGGTAGACTCATCAATGAACACGTCGATTTAAGCTCTTCAGCTCTATTGAATCTCTTCAGGAAGCAATCTATTCCTTAATTTTATTTGATATACCTGTCATCAATAACCACTTATGAGGGAGCAATCCAATAAGCTTTTAATTATTTAAGAACATTTGTATTTATATTCTCATTCTTATTTTCTGTACATTCATTCGTCTGAAGAACTTACGGTGTAGTGAAACGCGTTACGAATCACAATTATTAAGTGAAATTCCTAAAAACACATTACTTGTTTTTATTATTGAAAACATAAAAGAAAACATGAACGTATCAAAACCAACAGCAGGAACGTTCATAGACATAGAGAAGACCCTCGACAAAGTCTGGCACGAAGCAATGATATACAAGATGAAAAGAACAAAGTTTCCAAATAAACTAATGAACATAACGGCATCGTACTAAAGATACAGGAAGTTCATAGTACGAATAGAAAATTCCAAATCTGAAGAAAGACCAATAAAGGCCGGAGTCCCACAATGATCTATTCTGGGACCACTTCAATATATACATCTCGGACATACCTGAAATGAAACACTCGAAGATAGCACAGTTTGCTGACGACACAGCAATCTAAACATCGCACAGGAATAAGAAATCCATAACAAAGAGACTACAAGAAGATACTAACAAACTGTTAGACTACTTCGAAAAATGAAGAATCAAAGTCAACGCAAAGAAGTCAGTTGCAGTACACTTTGACCAAAAAAACAGAAGAAGGGCACAAAGAAACCTGAAAAAATAAAGATAGCTAACCAGAAAGTGGAATGGAAAAAACGAAGCAAAATACCTAGAAGTATTAATAGACAAAAACTTGAAATTCCACCGCCAAATGAAAGAAAATGCAAAGAAAGCGAGGCAGCTGCAGAGATATTTATATCCCCTCCTAAACAGGAGCAGCAAACTGTCACTAGAGAACAAAATGAAAATTAGAAAAATAATTATATAGCATAACATCCGCAGGAGAAATATGGTACACGACAACAAAATCCTACACGAAGAAAATATTACAAGAAACACTGAACAAGATAGTCAGGACGGCAATTGGGAGCCCCTGGTAAATATCAAACGAACAAATTATGACGTTAGAAGAAATAATTGTGATGAAGACAGAAAACTTCCTAGAAAAAATAGAGAAACACGAAAACGAGAAAATAAGAAAGATTTTACAAACAAAGATAAAAAAAACAGATCAGCACATTTCCCTGCTTCAGTGGTAAAGAAGACACGAGGACGAAGAAAAACAGAACAAAAGTAAGAGGATAACAGATTTATCTTCACTCGATCCGAAACTTCAAAGAGAGGCTGGCGACCCAACACCATAAGTAGGTAAGAGTAAAACTTCTGAAAATTAGACAATAAAAATTAAAAAGTAGAAAAAGGGTAAAAGAAAGACGAAGAGGCGAAGGGAAAGATTTTTCCGGACCTCTTCAAAATTAAAAGGACCACAGTTAGAAGCCTTCGTTTTATACGGTGTAGTCACAACTAAGGTTAGTAATGACCGTTGTAAAATAAGGTTAGTGATCTAGGGTTGAAAAGAATCAATTAAATTAACAGAATCATCGGAAATTCGAAGGGAAACAGGAATATAGAATACTAGGGAAATTAACGAGGAGAGAAAAGACAACGGAGTCGTCAAGGTATAGTTTGATCGAAGTAAAGAAAGTGAAAGGTAAGAATTGAAGGGCAATAGTCACAAATGCACATGTAAAGTGCATTTGTGCATGTTACAGTATTGAGTTAAGAAATTAATATTTAAGGAAATAACACTTTTTTTGCCGAAAGAAGTCCTTTCATTCAAAAAGTCACTCAAGTGTTCCGTAAAATATTCGAAGTGAAATTTTTGATATATACGATTAGTACGACTTTGTGAACTGCTGTAAATTCCCGACCTTGAGAGACCTTGTACGGCGCGTCGCGTACGAGCTAATTGCGGACCACTTCAGATCTCAGCGATCCCCATCACATTCCGTCCTCTCGCTATCCGCCACTCTTTGAACTCTTCTATTTGCCTGCTACCGTAATCAGGCAGAAAGATATATCGTGCATATTTGTTACTTTTCATATCGGATATCTATTCTCCACTCTCCCCTTGTATGAGCAACCAAGCGTAACAATTAAAAGAAATCCTGTCGACGTATATATGTATCTTGGTCGATGCTATGTTACTTAACAATCGAAGTTAATGAAAATGAAAATGTCTGAAATGGAATCTTACCTGCGTATAAACGAAGGAAAGGGAAAGTTCGACTTAACAGCTTCTTTTAGTCTCGGTTTTTCAAGCTGAAGTTTCCAAGAATGGCCATAAAATTAATGGATATCCATTCTAAAAAATATAACGAACTGGTGAGTGCAAGCTGATGATGAGTTGAACATAAAAAAGTCTGTTGAGATATAACCATGATGTAAAATGACCGTCCGCCCAGTGATGGAAAATTCTTACTTCAACGAATTATATGTTTGATAAGATGGATGGGAATAATTTGACAGTTGGAATGATATTGTCTGAAACTACAATGCGCGTTGTAATTTCCTTTGAAATTCTTAGGAAAAAATAATTTTCCTGATTTCTGCCTATTCGTAATATTGTCTCTAATATCAAACAAAATTATAAACCACAGTAAATAAATTGGGAAATTCATCGGTTGTTCCGTATATGTTCCTGAAATTTCAATTCGAGATACCCATCTCGGCCCAGAACCCAGGTTTAAGGTTTTGGAAAGTGTCCATCTCGACACCGAGTGAATTTCAGGTGTATAATATGTTTGTCCATCTACTCGCAAATCCTTAATTTATTCATTTTTATAATATTTTTCCAATTCTTGTTGAATATTTATATCCAAAAACTCGAACACAACTAAGCCAACAAAGTATTTCTATAAATCGAGTAACTTCCAAAAGGTGCATACATATTTTGCTAAAACTGGCAAAATGCAATGTTCATTTTGTTCAGGTACGCATTTCGTATATTCTTGCGATAAATTTAGGCAAAAACTCTACAGGAACGCTTAGATTTTATTGAAAGTAATAAGCACTGTACAAATTGATTGAGTGTTCGTAATGAAATAAATTCATGTAAAAGGAAAAGTTTGTGTCGTCAGTGCCATTCTAATAAGCATCATTCCTATATTCATGTTTATTCCCTTTAGATCTAAATACCTCCAATCTTTGCTCCGCTCTTGAAAATTTAAACTTGTCAAAGACCGCTCCAAAATCAATATATATATATATATATATATATATATATATATATATATATATATATATATATATATATATATATATATATAAATTTATTGTAAATAATTATTCAAATTTTATATATATATATATATATATATATATATATATATATATATATATATATATATATATATATATATATATATATATATATATATATATATATATATATATATATATATATATATATATATATATATATATATATATATATATATATATATATATATATATATATATATAGAGAGAGAGAGAGATTTACAAAATTTGAATAATTGTATTTACAATAAATGCTTATATCTATAATTTTGTGTGTGTCAGAAAAGCACAAGTGTGAGCTAAGGAAAATGTAACTATTTTGCGTATGATTCAATAAACGAATGAAAAACCTGAGGAAAAAACTCGTTTCCCTGTCGCTATTGCACCAACAATAGCTTGTCTGTTTGTGATGTGTTAGTGTCGTGTGTACATAAAGAGTACCAAAGATTTTTCTGCTTAGCTGCTTCATTCTCTCTTGCATTCCATGATTTCCAAAAAGAGGGTGAAAGGAAGGGGTTTTGGGACAGGAATCTGTAACAATGGAAAAAGAAAACCAGCAGAAAAATATTTCAATAATCAAACTTCTTATATGTCTAAACAAATCTAAGAAAAGATTTTACATAGCAAGCAAGGCCATGAAAGGGACTAAGGAGATAATAAAAAAATACATAGCCTGCAATATTTCCTCAAATTCCTTCTCTGTTTGACCGAGAGAGCCCCTATGGCCAGGTTCAGTCTTCCAAGTGATGCCGATTTTGATCTATAGATGTTTTAAAATCATTATGGACCCAATAATCTGGGTTGACATCGCCCATATATTATTTCTTCGTGGAACTTGTTGAATATAAAGAAAAATTTGAGAAAGAATTTTGACAGAAAAATATGAAAAATGTCATAAGACAACAACAAAAACGCTCAGATAAACTTTTGTGGAATAGGTGTGAATTCGTTCACAGGGGTTCTTTTGGCTACGGCAAGGTTAGAAATTCTTGGTGATGGTTTTGGTACATATCAAAACATTCGCGTGTTGCTTGACCGTGGTGCACAGGGTACTTATATTTCACATAAATGTTTCAAACGTTTGAATCTTTCTCAACGCTATTGTTCTCTCACTATTCAAGGTATGGGTGAAGTGGAAAACAAAATCTAAGGAATAACAACATGTACCATAAAACCGGTAGGTGTTCACAAGTCGCCAATAATGACAATAGGTGCAACCATTCTACGTTAACTATGTCGTAATTCACCTAGTAACACTTTCATCTGTATTCCGGCTCGGTGGCGTACGGGATATGATGCTCGTCTCCTGCGCAGAGTTACCTGGGTTCAATCCCCACAAAGTCGGTGCGATTTTTCGGACTCTGGGAATCGCTTGAGTGTCCTTCTTTCGGAGGAGTAAAGCTGTCGGTCCTGCCTAACAGAGATGTGTTGGACATTAAAGATCCCTAACTTCGACACGAGAAGGGTTCGGCAAAATTCCCGGGTTAGTGAGTTGACAGAATTCCCCGGCGTGTCATTAGGCGAAAGGCTGAAATAGAGCACGTTAAAGGAAAAACAAACAAATAAACTTTTATCGGTAAAGCGTGGCCACATATTTCAGATATTGAGCTATCTGATCCTCAATATTTTGAGAGTGGACCAACTCAAATGTGTGGGGCAGAAATTTTCTCTCAAATTTTAAAGGAAGGCCGTAAGAGAGGGAATCCTAGCGAACCAGTTGCAATCGAAACAGCTCTAGGATGGGTTCTTATGGGAAAGTCTCTCGCTTAGCTCCAAAACCATTTCAAAAGGTAAAATCATTTTTGCCATCCCAACAAGTAGTGAATAATTTGATTTAGACCGTTCCATTAGAAGGTTTTGGGAACTGGAAAATATTCCAAACGCCTCACGTTTATCGCGTAGGAAGTATTTAGCGAGAATATTATTCTTGAAACTCATTTTAGAAATAATGATGGGTTGAACTTTCTTTTCGGCAATCCGATCCAATATTCGATGAAAAGATTTCTCGTTTAGTCGCTCTTTACCGTTTTCATTCGCTAGAAATACGCTTAATTAATAATCCTCTACTTTATAAAAAATATTCAGATATCATAAAAGAGTACACTGAGTTAGATTATTTAGAAAAAATAACAGAAGAATCAGCTTTTCAACACGGATTTTATATTCCACACCACTGTGTAGTAAAAGGCGATAATGATATTCGTATTGTATTGATCGGTTCAAGGCTCTGTCAAATTTTCTGAGAGTAGTTCCCTTAATAGTTCACTTTTGACCGGCGCAAAGCTGCAAAGGATATCGTAGTATTATTGTTAAATTTTCGGACTCATCAGGTTGTGTTTACAGGTGATATAAAGGCTATGTTTTCACAAATTCAAATTGCAGACAAACATCACAAATTTCAAATAATATTCCAGATTTCATGGAGAAGACTCTATAAGAGAATATAAAAATAAACGAGTTCTTTTTGAATTATCCTGTTCGCCTCTTTTCTTGCAAATCGCGTTTTAATTCAGTTATCTGAGGATGACCAAACCAAATTTCCTTTAGATGTCAAAGTGGAGCTAATTTTTTGTCCAACGCTCTTCGCATCAGTGATGAATTAATGAATATTTTAAATTCAGCTGGTTTTCCAATGCACAAATGGAGTAGCAACCATCCTGATTTAATTTCCGATCTTTCTATGTCTAATGTAGAATCAGATACTCTCGATTTCGACTCTGAGTCAAGTGTTGAAAAAATTCTTGGCCTACGATTGCTCCGTTCTTCAGATGCCTTTACATTTCATGTAGAAACCGGTGAAAAGCTAGGCACACAACGCTACATTTTGTCTGAGAACATTGAGAACGTTGGTAACGATATAAGTCGGAACTACCTCTTGTTTCAAATTTACGAGTTCCACGACGTATATTAAGCGAAGGATATTCCAAATGTGAATTACAGGGATTTTGCGATGCGTCAGAAAAATCGTATGGGTGTGTGGTGTACTTTAGAATTTTCGACGGAAAAGATTTACAATTATTTTTCATCGAGGGTAGGTCTGAAGTTGTGCCTTTGAAGCAAATTTCAATTCCTAGGCTTGAACTTTCTGCGGCTGTCTTGTTAGCAGACTAAATTTCTTTCGTTTTGAAATTTATTCGACAAAAATCAATTTTTCTGAATTCCCATAGAGTGATTTAACTATAGCTTTTACCTGGATTAAATCCTCGCCTTATCAACTGAAGACTTTCGTTAGTAATAGAGTTGCGCAAATACAAGAAAAACTAGATGCTTCACATTGGAGACATGTCGTGTCTAAAGAAAACCCCGCAGATATCGCATCTCGTAGATGTTCACCCTCTGATCTCTTAAATAATACGTCAGTGTGGGCAGGACCGGACTGGCTCAAACTGTCTCAAGAATATTGGCCTTATTCCTTACTTGTTAACGACACAAAGAATCTTGAAATAGACGCCGAACGGAAAATAATCGCATTCTCAGCTTTTGGTGTAGAAAATTTAATTGAAATACTTATAAATAAATTTTTCTCTTATCGTAAATTGCCGCAATAGCAAATAAAGCACTATCGGAACACTCACTTTATCTGATCTGAATTCCTCAACGTTACTTTTTATAAAACATGTTAGAGCGCTTCATTTTGCTGAAGAGATAAAGTCTTTGAACTATAATAAGCCTCTACGTATCTTAGAAAACTCAATGCTTTCGCAGATTCAATTCTATTTCTCGTGTCGGAGGTCCCTGAATAAGTTCGAAATTTCTTACCTAAGAAAACACCCTATTATTTTACCAGGTCATCATCGGCTTACTACACTTATAATAAAATATCATCACAAAACCTACTTACATCCTGGAATTCAAACTACGCAGTTTAGTTGCAACAAGATTGGATACTTTCAGCAAAAGTTTTCATCAAAAGGGTTATTTCAAAATGTTGAGAATGTTGGCGATTGTCTCCAAAGTCATATCAACCCTTCATGGGTGATTTACCAAAATTCAGAGTGTCTCAGGTAAAAGCATTCTGCTGCGTAGCAATCGACTATGCTGGGCCCTTCACCATCATAGCTAGGAGAATGAGGGGTACTAAAACCTTTAACCTCGAAGTCTTATGTCTGCATTTTTGTGTTTGTTTTGGGACCAAAGCGGTCCATCTTGAATTATCATCTGGCCTTTCGACTGAGTCATTTCTATGTTCTTTGCGCCGTTTTATAGCACGAAGGGAAAATGTCTCATAATTTATTCGGATTGCGGGACAAATTTTGTCGGTGCGCTAAAGATTCTAGACGACATGTTTAAATTAGGGCATTTTTAACCCTAGAACCACTATCTGCATTGCCTGATCCAGACTTGAGTCACCTAAAACAGAGTCATATGAATCGCTGGCAGTTATTACAGCGATTGCATAGAGATTTTTGGGTTCGTTGGCATAGTGATTACTTACACACACTGCAACAACGAACAAAATGGTTAAAACACACCAATCCAGCTGCAAAAAATGCTCTAGTTGTCATTAAAAACGAAAATCTACGTCCAAGTCAGTGGCAACTAGTTAGAATTCAGGAGCTACACTATTGCTCGAGTAGCTACGGTTATGACCAGTAAGGGTACGTTTAAGAGGCCTTTTGTAAAATTGTGTCCTCGACCCTACACAGAATAAAAAATATATGTCTTTATATATTTTTGGTAGGCAAAATGTTTGGCTCACACACTGAATTATTATTCATTTTCTTTTCAGAATTCTTTTACTTTATTTATATCCTTATTTTATTATTTGGGGTATAAAGGGTTATAACCAGGAACAGAAACGTTTCGCTCTTTCATTATTTAAATTACGCGCTTAACGCATATGGTAGAAGCGTACAACTCTGACTACACAACAGTCGATATTCACGCACGGTGAAGACAATACAAGTGAAAGAGTTTTCTTTGAATATCGCATTTTCGTTCTGCAATAGCTAACTTTCCACAACTTTCACTATTTTTTAACGCCGGCTGGCTCATAGGAGTTGGTCGATCTAAAACCTCTACATACAGTCCTCTACTACCACCAAGAAAGACGAAGGAAAACTAGAGTAAGCGCCTTCAACTGTCGACCTATGATTCAAAATTCAAGTTCTTACTCTACATAAACGCAAAAATAAGATTTAAAATGATTCGAAATAATTTTAATGTAATCCATCCTGGATAAAGCATTATTCTAATTTTTATTTCGACTAGTGTCGAACTAGTGTGACTTCTTGAGGTTTTCTGTTTCCCGGCGGCGATGGTGAGTGGCCTCTGTGGTAGTTCGTTGAAGGGTGCAATAATACATGTTCTGTTGCGCTCCAACAGATTGAGATGAGTAGGTGGCAGTCTGGCGTGGTGTTGTGAATGGGTATGCAATTTTGACGAGGTTAAATGAGACCGATAGATGATAGGATGATATATTTTTTTATTTATATATTATACTATTTTTATGTTTTCAATGAAATAAAACTAAAGTATTTAGATTTTCACTATATTAACAAAACTATGACAGGTTTCACCACACCGTGGCTTCATCAGATAGATACAAACTAATGAACAGACTTATTCCTTATATATTAGTCTTATTTCCTACTTAATATTACAACAGGTACAAAAGTATGTTGGACAACCCATCGGAGTTGCTTACTTTATGAATTGTAAAGATTGAGTAAAGAAGAAGGATTTAGATCTAATTGACTATTAAGTAACCTACCTGAATTCTTCTCTTTGTTGATCTCTAAAATTTTCAATAGATTGAGTTTTTGTCTGTTATTTTCATTGTGTAAAATTTTGAAATTATCATTAAAAGGATGGTTTTCTTCGAATGAGTGACTAGAATAATGGGAATCTGATTTATGATAATTAAAACTACGTTTGTGCTCGGATAATCAAACTTTGAAATTTCTGAAAGTTCTACCAATATAAATTTTATTACAATCCCCGCAAGACAGTTTATAAACACCGGATTTATTACTTTTATCAATTTTAGATTTGCAGTTTTTGATATGTCGGCCTAAAGAATTATCAGTTCGGAATGCTATATTAAATCTAAGTCCGCATCTGACGATATCATATTCACCAAAGCAGACTAAGGTCATACAGTCATAGCCTTAAATAGAGCAGGTTATTTATTGAAAACCCAAAATTTCATTGAATCAGGTTGTTATGAAGAAATTGATAAGGATCCAACTAATAAATTTCAATACATAGTAAAAAACGCTTTAGAGTATGCCAAGTCTATAATATCTACCAACAAAAAATATAAACTTTTCATTGACAACCCGCAATCACCAAAACTTTACTCCCTCGTTAAACTCCATAAAACAGGGTATCCCATTAGACCAGTAGTTTCATATTTTCAAGCTCCAGCTGCAAAACTTTCACGCTTTCACATAGACATCATTCGACAGTACGCTAATTTTGAACCTTAATTCTCAAAAAAAACTGTTCAGTCCAAATAAATAAAATTCAGCACACGATACTACCACCGAACGGTAAACTTATGCAATGGGATGTAGTAAATCTCTTCCCTAGTGTTCCACCTAGTGATACAGTGAAACTCATCAACAACGCCCTTCAAATTAATAAAGTCAATCCGATAATTCAATCAGAAATCTTACACCTTTTAGAAATTTGCTTAGAACGAAATTATTTTAACTTCAATGGAGTATTATATAATAGGAAAAAAGGTTTAATCATGGGTAATCCTCTGAGCCGTCTGCACGCTGAAATTTTCATGGATAATATTGAGAAAACTATCCAAGAACATCCGTTATTCAAACAATTTATTTATTGGTTTAGATATGTCGACGATATCATTTGTTGTTTCACTGGCACAAACAGACAATTAGAGTCATTCAAAACATTCATTAACAAAATTCACGATAATATTAAATTCACCTTAGAGATAGAAACAGAAAACTCCATTAACTTTCTGGATTTAACTATTACTAAAATTAACGGCAAACATGATTTTTCTATTTTTCATAAGCCATCGCATACAGATATTACTATTAGCTCATCAGCTAATCTACACATCCTTATCCACATAAATTAGCAGCTTGCAATACTATGGTACATAGACTCATTAATATCCCAATGTCACAAAATAATTTCATAAAAGAGCTAAATATAATTAAACAAATAGCACTCAATTACCGTTACAGTCCAACTATGATTGAGAACATGATTTCACGCAAAAAAATTTCAAAAAGCAATCCAGCAAGTATTTCCAAGTATAAAAAGTTCTAACACAAAATACAACAGCCTAACTAATATTGGTAATCCTAGTCTAAAATTAAAATCATTCCTCTCGCATTATAATTTCAATATAGCATTCCGAACTGATAATTCTTTAGGCCGACATATCAAAAACTGCAAATCTGAAATTGATGAAAGTAATAAATCCGGTGTTTATAAACTAGCGGGGATTGTAATAAAATTTATATTGGTTAGGTTAGATTATTCAAGCACAAACGTAATTTTAATTATCATAAATCAGATTCCCATTATTCTAATCTCGAAGAAAACCATCATTTTAATGATAATTTCAAAATTCTACACAATGAAAATAACAGACAAAAACTCAATCTATTGGAAATTTTTGAGATCAACAAAGAGAAGAATTCAGGTAGGTTACTTAATAGTCAATTAGATCTAAATCCTTCTCCTTTACTCAATCTTTTCAATTCCTAAAGTAAGCAACTCCGATGGGTTTTCCAACATACCTCTTGTACCTATTGTAATATTAAGTAGGAAATAAGACTAATATATAAGGAATAAGTCTGTTCTTTAGTTTGTATCTATCTGATGAAGCCACAGTGTGGTGAAACCGGTCATAGTTTTGTTAATATAGTGAAAATCTAAATACTTTAGTTTTATTTCATTGAAAATATGTATATCGATTTTCATCAAGTAACGACCTCCTCAATCAAATTATTATTTTTATATTTGAGTATAGGAGATTCTCAAAAACTTACATACTAATTGAGCTGAAAACAAACAAAAAAAGAATAAACCTTTCCTCCATATACGCACTCAATAACTTATTTATAAAAACATAGAATCAAAAATCATAGGAAATCACTTATATAAATAAATATTTCCTTGACCAACTTCCTGAAACGCGGCAAGGGTTCTAGAATAATTGATCTCGGCAGAGCATTATAGATCTTAATGTACAATTATAGGGGACTATTTGCTGTGACGGATAGTCTATGTTTGGGGATGTATAATATATGGAAGCTTCTACTGTCGTAAAAATTCACCTCGCTACAAGTCTTGTAATCGTTAAAATTCTTTTTTACATGGATAGCAAATTGTAAAATATATACACTTGCCACTGTTAGTAGACTATTATTTTTGAAATGATCGCGACACGATGTTCTTCCCGACAGCCCGAGCATATTCCCCAAAATCTTTTTTTGCATAATGATTACCCTCTCAACGTGTACATGAATTCCCCAACATATTGTGCCATATGATAGTAATGACCACACAGCCGTAGTAGAACATCTTCAAAATTGGGAAAGAACACACCCCTCGAAGGCTTCGCATTTGAAAAAATTAAGTGGACAGTTGTTTACACACACTATCGATGTGGAATATCCAGGACATTGAACCGTCCAGTCACAACCCAAGAAATTTAAAATCATTTTGTTGTTTCAAAATTTCAGAGTTTGCGCGAACGAAAAGACTGAAATCAGGCTTTCTTTGTGAAACATACATAAGCTGTGTCTTGGAATGATCGAGAACCACTCCATTCCTCGAACACCAGTCCGAAATCTCCTCAACACATGCATTTGCCACGTAGATAACTCCAAAACTGAGCTTCCATTCAGTATCGCGGATGAAACATCTGCATATAAAGTACGGACCTGTTTCCCAATCTTCAAGTCGACAATGTCATTAATGAATAAATTGAATAGAATTGGGCCAATGATACTTCCCTGTGGCACTCCAGATGAAACAGCCAAGAAGCCAGAAGTAGAAATTTTACCATCCACCTCCACCTTTACCGCCTGGGTTCTACCTCCTAGGTATGATTGTAATCAGGATCAGGAGCGGCCCCTTATACCATATTTAAAAAGTTTTTCTAGCAAGAGTTTATGATTAATGGTGTCGAACGCGCGTGACCTATAGCATCAACAATCTTGTTGTAGACTGAGAGAACTGCATCAACTTTACAGCGTTCCTTGCGAAAACCGAATCGATTTCCTTTCAGAATACCCCGTTTTAGTATGAAATAAACAAGTCTAATGCAAAAAGCTTTTCCCAAAATTTTGAGAAAACTCAGAGTAGGGCAACGGGGCGATAATTTTTGACCAAGTGACGGTCGTTCTTTTTAAAAACAGGAACAAGCCTTCAGTGAAGTCGAAAGAGTCCTGTCTCGAAAGACTTATTTATCAAATACTTGAGTAGACCAACCAGATGCTTGGCGACATGTTTCACTATAAAACATGGAATACCGTTCGATCCGCCCGATCTATTATTTTCCATAGAATTAAAAATGTCGGAAACTTGGAATCCCTATTCGAGAAAAACGTCTAGGGAACACAGGAATTTTGAGTTGATCTAGATAAGCCACACAATTCCTCAACCGACTCAGTGAAATTTATATTAAAAGCTTCAGCTATACCAGAAGAGTCTGTCACTACAGCTTTGAGTTCTGATTTATTGCATGCTAGTTTGCTTGCGACAAATTATCCAATTTTTGTATAAAATAGTCATTTGAACGTTTTTTACGTTCAGTATCTTTTTCATGCTTTTTGAATGAAATTTTTCAATGTGTCTACACATTTCACATAAACCTCAGATGAGAATAAGATTGACAAATGAGTAAGAGCAATACATAAATTCTGTCGGAAAAGTACCGGGAATTAGTCAAAGAAACACAAAATATTTATTTTTTATGCAAATTTATTGTATCGCCTTCAAAGTAGGCCGCTTCCAAAATAATACATGAACGACAACCTCAATTTGTGAATGATTTTAGTACATTTCAAGTTCTGATAAAACATTTTAACACATTCATTATCTAGATGTGATTCTGAATGCATTGACGATTCGCTGTCGTCTGAATTTTTAATTGAATACTGCATAAATAGGAAATTCTGAGCAACAATCTCTGATCAATAAAAGCCCCATTACCTTATTACCCACTAATACGATAATAAATAATATCTACCCAGCATCTTGCTTAGCTCTCCTGAAAACCTCGTTTTTCATTTTTTCACCCCTATAATAACAGTGAATTTATTAAGATCCGGTCCTGTGATTTGCCAGAGCCGATTCCAGATAATGCGAGGGTAATTACATGAAATATTTCACAAGCTATTCTAAATCATCTGTGCGACCCCGCACATTATTTAAACAATCCGATAAGGACCAAGAAATGTGCGTACGTAAGTGTACTTACGTATACAGCTGTTCGTAAACTGTTGCTTCATGAAGTCGAGTAATTATTGTATCCCCTTGAGGATGATTTCAGAAGCTGCAAAAACTGAATATGTTTTATATGAGCTATTTTAGCGATTTGCAAGATCCAGAATGAAAAAAAAACTGACATAAAAGCTTTAATGTCAAGAGCGATACAAAGATTATATGACGCATCAATATCAACGCTGAAAATTATTTTCATTATGTCGTACGGATCTTGCTGGCTTCAATAGCTAAGACTATTGAAAAGAAATCATCATTCTATCAGTGAAAAAAATCGAAATCTCGCTGTCATGTTCTTCAAGATCTTGAGTTTTCTGAAAACAATAAGGCTTGCATTTATGTTTTCGTAAAATAGATTGAACAATCGTTCCGGTTTCTGCAGAAATTTGTGCAACAGATGTTTTTGGGTTCGTTTCTACACTCAAGAATACATTCATTTCCGTTTCTTCTATCTTGGTTGGTATCGTTCCCGATAGAGTCGAAACGCTCGAACGCTATTTCTGTTCAAAATAGGTTTATATTATGTCTGTATACTTCCTTGTAAAGAAATTCGAAACCACACAATACCAATAATTAGCGGGTAGGTCTGTCACAATTTCTCGTTAATAATTGCGAAATTGCACTTTTCGTCTTATGTCACTTAATTCAGGGTGAATCCGAACTGTACATACTTCTACGATGGGGGTGATTAAGATTCGATATTAAAAATTTCTGTAGATCTTTGTTGGTGGCTCTACAGCAGGGGTGCTCAAACGGTCGATCGAGATCGACCAGTCGATCGCGAGTGCTTTTTGAGTAGATCTCGAGAATGAAAAAAATTTTTAATAAGTACACTCGGAGGCAAAATTAGCGGAACACTCGAAAATTCAACCGAATTCGAAGTCCGATATTTTTCCTAATTCTCAACCGATTTAGATGATTTTTCCGGCAAGTTATAGATCAACTCTTCTGCTTTGTAGAAATTATAAGAGAAAACGGAAAAAATTTGAAAAAAATTTTATACGGGGGCAAAACTAAAAGTGTTTTTTTTGTCAAAAATTCGTAACACCCTGTGGAATTTCGTGGTCTGAGTTGAAACGTACAATATCATGGTCTGTCAAGACACATCTTCCTACAGTAACGCCTTTCTTGTTTTATGCACTTATCTCTATTTTTACAAGAGATATCCAATTTGAAGCGAAAAGTCACAAATTTCAAGAATTTATTTTTAATCTTGCGTGGGTGCATAACATCGGAGGTTAGCCAAAAAATAAAATCAATATTAGAGAAGCGGAAATCTAACGAAATGAAAATTTTTGAAATTCACTGGCCAATTTCACGCTGTGGGAGAACTCGAAGTACACTGGAAAAATCGTTGATTTTGCACATTTATTTTTAAATTTTTTTGTGTGACACTCTATAATAATTATCATTCCTGTCCAAAATTGAGAGCAGGTGTGTATCCTGGCGATACACTCGTGAAATGAAATGAATATGTTGAGAAAAATGATCATGATGACCCACAAAAAAAAACATTTGATTTTACTAGCGAGTATGACCCCCCCGAGCTCTTATTACAGCGCGCATACGATTTCGCATACTCCCAATGATGTTGTCTATCATCTGTTGAGGTATGTTGTCCCACTCTTCCACCAAAGTCAATGTCAGCTCTTCAACGTTGCCTGGATTCCGTTGTCGAACCCTTCTTCCAAGAATGTCCCAAACATGTTCGATCGGGTTTAAATCCGGTGACCGCGATGACCAGTCCATTCGTGTGATCCCAATTTTATTTAGATATTCTATCACTATGCGCGCAGTGTGAGGGCGCGCGTTATCGTGCATAAAAAGGAAATTTTCCCCTATGTAAGGAGCAAAAGGCACAACATGGGGCTCCAAGATTTCTGTTATATACCGATGGGCATTAAGTGATCCATTGCCAATAATCTCCAGTTCTGTTCGTACTCCCAAGCATATGCCACCCCATATCATAACTGACCCTCCACCGTATTGCTCAGTTCCTGCGAAGTTCGCTTGATTGTAACGTTCCCCTCGATGCCTCCATATTCTATCTCTACCATCCACGAAATTCAAACAATATCGGCTCTCATCACTAAATAAAACTCGTCTCCACTGATTGATTGTCCATGCTACATGCTCCCTAGCAAACGCCAATCTTGCTACCCGATGAGCTCTATCGAGTCTTGGTGCTCTTGCTTGCGCGTATGATCTCAGACCAACTTTATTTAATCGTCTTCTGACCTTCCTCACACTGACGTTAATGTTATCCACTGCTTGTAAAAGGTTACGTGCCTGAACAGCAGTAAGACGAGGATTTCTTATGGTTTGATTGACGATGAAACGGTCATGTATAGCGCGGGTTGCCCGATTTCTTCCTTGTCCTCGCCTCCTCACGTACAATCCAGTTTCCCTGTAACCTCGGTAGATTCGATGGATAACCGACGTCGAGACACCCAACATGGTACCGACTGAGCGGTAGGTGCGCCCTTCCTCGATCAATGTAACTGCCCTTGCTACTGAGGTTGGTAGTAAATCTCTCATTCTGAATGAAAAATACCGTTTCGAATCGTAAACAGTAAAAGAATCACAAAACACCGCAACCGATCGAATTTGTATCAAATCAAAGAATGGAAAACTCTCATTCTTTAAACAAGTGCAAATGTGGTCATATACAAAAAAACGTGTGTTGTATTTCATATTTGATAAAAAAAGGTGTGCTTATGTGTAAATGAAAAGTTTTATCAATGGCCCCAGAATTCGGTTGTGTATTTTAATACCTACCGACTGTTATCTCCTATGAATTCCTTATTTTCACCAAATTAACCAAATTGTCATCAATAACTAATGCAATTCGAACATAAAAATCGCAAACGACAATTTCGACACGCCTGAGTGACAATACGAAAATATCAAATTGATAGACGAATTTCGATGACAATTTCTTGATTCAATGGAATTTCTCCAAAATGGTGATTTTCCTCTTGAAATTAAATATATTTTGCAAAAATAGAGATAAACGCATGAAACAAGAAGGGCGTTACTGTAGGAAGATGTGTCTTGACAGACCATGATATTGTACGTTTCAACTCGGACCACGAAATTCCACAGGGTGTTACGAATTTTTGACAAAAAAAACACTTTTAGTTTTGCCCCCGTATAAATTTTTTTCAATTTTTTTGTTTTCTCTTATAATTTCTACAAAGCAGAAGAGTTGATCTATAACTTGCCGAACAAATCATCTAAATCGGTTGAGAATTAGGAAAAATATCGAACTTCGAATTTGGTTAAATTTTCGAGTGTTCCGCTAATTTTGCCTCCGAGTGTAGGTAACTGAACTACAAAAATTCATTACGTAGTTAAATACCACTCTTCTAGCGGCAAAAGGCGGCTTTATCAAAGGCACGCATGGTACTTGACAAAGAAAAGGCGCGTTTTTTGTTCTTGCCGCTTTTCTAGAAATTTTGGGCGGCGCGTTGACGGGAACATTCGAGATTTTCGTTCACGCCGATATTAATGTTGCGCCTGCAGGAATTTGAGTCATTCTGAATTGTAACTTGAAGGCAATACTACGTCGATACAAAGTTCATTATTTAATAGTGCAAAATGAGTGCAGCGAAGAAATCTGAAACGTATCATTTTAATAACGATTGGGAGGAAGAATTTTTTTTCCGTATGGTGAAGGATAAGTGCATTTGTCTTATTTGTCGTGCGTCAATTGCAATACCTAAGCGTGGTAACTTAGAGAGGCATCATAAAACGGTTCATAAAAACTATGAAAAAGATTTTCCACCACAGAGTGGATTACGAAAACGAAAAGTACGTGATTTGATATTTTGTTTGAAAAAGAACAAACCATGTTCACAAGACCAGCCAAACAATAAAAAGCTGCTACGATCGCGTCATTTAAAATATCTCATATATTGGCGAAACACAAGAAACCATTCGAAGATGGATCGGTTGTGAAGGAAGCATTTATTGAACGGGGGTGAGACTTTATTTGGAGATTTCAAAAATTAAACAAAATATGTCTGCTATTAAAGAACTTCAGTTATCTCGTCCGACTGACACTAGGCATATTAAAGTGTTGAGTCAGGATATGGTAGATAAACTGAAACATGATGCCATGAAATGTACATACTTTTCCTTACAGTTAGACACTGCCCAGCTGTGTATTTTTGTTCGGATGGTATTCAATGACATGTTGGCTGAAGAAGTTTTTTGACAACCATTCCTCTGAAGTTGAAGACCCGTGGCAAAGATATATATGACGTTTTCTTCAATTTCGTTAAATACTACTAATATATAAATTAAGATATAAATTAATGTGCATTACAATCGATGGAGCACCAGCAATGACTGAAAACAAAAACGATTTTGTGGCATTGTGTCGAGGTAATGAATATTTCCTTTCATTTTTTTCATTCCATTGCATTATACATCAACAAGTTTTGTGTTCAAAAGTTTAAACACGGAGGAAATTATGGGCATTGCAACAAAAATTGTGAATTCCATCCATGCGCGTAGCTTGCAACGGCAGCTCTTTAAGTTGCAGTTGGAAGATAAAGAGTCAGCTGAACACACTGATTTAGTCCTTCACACGGACGTCAGGTGGTTGAGTCAAGGAAAATTCCTAGAAAGGTTTCAAGAATTATTGCCCAAAATAAGAGCTTTTCTTAACGAAAGAGTTGATGACACCCAGATGCTGGGAAACGAAAAAAAGGCTGACTGATTTGGCATTTTTGACTGACATCATAATGCACTCAAACAAGGTAAAGGAAAAACTATTATTGAGATGATTAGCGCAGTAAACGCGTTCAAAATTAAATTGCAACTTATGATAGATCAACTGAAAAGAAAGGATCTGAAAAATTTTCCGTCTTTGAAAGCAAGGATTCCTCAGTTGAATTGTGATACGTATGAGGCTGAATTATCAAATATTTTGGGACAATTCGAAATGCGTTTTTACGATTGCAGTTAATTGGCAAATATAGCATCATTTATGGGTTATCTTTTACCATGTAAAACATTGAGGAATTAGCTACTGAAATAGCATGTCAGTTCAATATGAACTCATGTTCTGTTGAAAATGAGTTGGTGCAGAAAGCTACAGCATGCGATACAAATTTCTGGTGTTTTATATTTGAAGATAAATATCCGAACCTTAGTCAAAACTCCCTTCAACTGGCGGCAATGTTTGGGTCAACTTACTTGTTCGAGTCTGCATTTTTTGAAATGAAGATAATTAAGTCAAAATATCGTAATCGAGTAACTGACGATCATATACAATCATGCTTGCGATTAGTATGCTGAGGACATGCAGTGCCATGCTTCAACATCCAAAGTCACTCCTTAGTTAAGTTTAACACCATATGTGACTCTTTTGTTTTGTAACAACCAATAAACTCACAATTTTGAATAATTATGAGTTCTTTCATTGATATTATACAGAACCTAATAAAACCTAACCCAAACCTTGACTAAAATAATGTATATTGTGCGGAAAGCTAATATCTATACATGCTACGGTACACCCCACTCAGATAGGTAGGGGGTATCGTGTATGTACGACAACCCTGCATCACACATACTTGCAGCCTCACAGATTCGATCGTAAGTAGTGTGAAAATATTGAGGTAGATCGCCAGCAGTTCAAGTTTGAGCACCCCTGCTGTACAGGGTGTTTTTTTGGAAATTTCCAAAAATTTCAAGTCCCTCTAAAATTCGCAATAATCTTTGAACCAGAACTATTTTAAAGTGATTATTGGCATTTGAAAAAAAATTCGGAAATTCCTCTTTTCAGGTAGAAATATCACCTTGTATATTGAAACATAACTCTCTTTCTAGAAATAGCACATCAGGAAGTTGAATGATAAGTAATAATATCTCATGACACACCTACACATTTTTTATAGCGAGTCGGTTTTTATAAACCCTTTATTTTTAGTCCGAAAATTAGAAGAATATTAGTGGAATCGAGTAAAAACAGAAATACAACCTTTCAATTAACGTCGTTTAATACTGTACTGATGGATACGTTGACTAGAAAGATCTGGTGCGAAAATATGCAGGGTCGGACTCAGATTTTCTGAAAATCTGGTGTTGAAGCATAATGAACGTTGTCTTGCTGCTTCTTTTGATTATCTTACGACTTCGCAGAAGGAAATAAACTTTTTGACGTTTATTCCATTAATAATTTACATTTATTGCAATTTTCACTTCAAAAACAAGTCAATGGGTCACGGGCTAGGTGGCAAATTCATTAAAGGAGAAATTAAGATCAGATCCGTGTATGATTTTATATTCACGATGAAATTATAGTTGATCCCTGAACATTATGAAGTAATAAAGAGTCAACTAGGAACTTAATCAATTGTCGAGAGAAACAGAAGAAAGAGTAAATAATAGTGAAAAATGACAGAAATTCTGTCAAACTAATTCGAAAAAATTATACTAACGCAGAAAATTTAAATCAGTGGGAAAAATAATAATAATAAGAATAATACAAATTCAACAGAATTCCTGAGAAACAAAAAGCCCTCAAGGTGCTTGAAATACCGTATACGCAAAATTCATAGAAAAATTGGTATGAACACCCTAATCACAAACAACATATCGACGTGTATATGGATACTTTGAAGCAGAAACTCCAAGCAAAAGCAAAGAGACTCTCAAGATACATCAAGTGTACTGAAAGGAAACATTCAAACCAAAAGCTCCTCCAAAGCGCGGCCAATTTTCATGAGGGAAATAACAAAACTGCCAACAACAATAACAGAGAAGTACCTGACGCACAGTGCTTGACCGATTATTGGTCATCGTTATGGTCGAACCCCAAAGAACACAATAAAGATGCTGAATGGATCACGAATGAAAAATAACGCCTTGATATCAATCATATGGACTTCGAAAAAATAACGGAGCAAGAAATCGCAACAGTAGTAAGTGCGGCCAACAGATGGAAGACCACAGGTATAGATAATATCCATAACTTCTGGTACAAGAAGTTTGATAAGCTCCATAGAGCCCTAGCGAAACAGCTCACGTATGTTCTTCAACATCCCAGGAAAACACCCACTTTCCTAACACAAGGCTTAACATATATGCTACCTAAGAACGATAGAACACAGAATCCATCTCAATATAGACCAATCACTTGCCTGCCAACACTTTACAAAATACTCACCGCATGCATATCCAATCGAATATACAAACATCTTGACGACAATAATATATTAGCTGAGGAGCAGAAAGGATGCAGAAAGAAACGTCACGGGTGCAAGGAATAACTCATCATCGATTCTGTGACAATGAAACAGGTACACGTAGGGCATCGGAATGTTCATTCAGCTTTCCTCGATTATCCGAAGGCATTCGATAGTACCGCCCATTCTTAGCTTGTCAAAGTATTGTAGATATACAAAATTCATCCAACTCTGGTAGAATTCTTGAAGACAACAATGACACACTGACGCGAGTCTCTGCAGGTCTACATGAAGAATAAGTCAATCAAAACCGACGAGATACTCATACGTCGTGGAATTTTTCAAGGAGACTCTTTGAGTCCACTATGGTTCTGTTTAGTTTGAACCCATTGTCCTCAGTGCTCAATAGTACAGGATACGGATTTAGGATGAAAACAGATAGGAACTATCATACAATCTCCCACCTGCTGTATATGGATGACCTCAAATTATATGCTTCGAACAAGAAGCAATTGGATGATCTGCTGAAAACTGTCAGTAAGTTCTCGGCAGATGTTCATATGAAATTCGGGATTGAAAAATGTAAGACTTTAAACATTAAGAGAGGGAAAGTGATAGATAGTGAACACAACTTCCAAACGGTGATATTATAAAGTGCATGAGGGATGGCGAAACATATAAATATCTAGGATACCTACAAGCCAGATTGCTAGATATGGCTTGTAGGTAATCAAAGGAGAAGATTACAGTCCGCGTCTGAAGACTGTGCTGAAATCAATGTTGAACTCGGGGAATCTAGTCAAGGCAATTAACACCTATGCCATTCCAGTGTTGCTTTACTCATTTGGAATAATCAGATGGACTAAGTCAGAACTGGATGATATTCAAAGGCAGACCCGAACGATGCTGACAAAGTACAACAATCATCATCCAAAATCGTCTGTGATACGAACAACTTTGAAGCGGAAAGAAGGAGGACGCGGATTGATAGATGTTGTCAATTCACACACCGATAAAAAATTCTCTGAATTCTTCTCTGCAAAAGTTCTCACTTCTGACCTCCATAGAGTGGTATCGTTGGCCGATGAAGGATATACACCTCCACATCTTGCTACCAGAGATGACCTGCTGAATCTACCGTTCCTATCAGATACTGAAAAACAAAAGCAATAGTCAAGAAAGCAATTGCACGGACGACATCACCATGAGGTTAACCAACCACACATCGACAAAGAAGCCTCCAACAAATGGTTGATGAAAGGAGAACTATTCCCCTAAACAGAAGGATTCCTTATGGCCATTCAAGACCAAGTGATCGCTACAAACAACTACAAAAAATGTCCGGCTGCGAACAATTGGCCAATAAGGAGTATCTCACAGGCATAATCAAGTGTGCAACATTATCCATCAGAAACTTGCACACAAGTACGGACTTCTGAATACCTTCCAGCCATATTACAAGTATCAACCGGCGCCCGTATTGGAAAATGACTCTATCAGATTATACTACGATAGGCTTGTGTTCACTGACAGAATGGTGACGAATAATAGGCCGGACATAGTTGTGTATGATAAGAGAGCCAGAACAGCAATGATGGAAGATGTCGCCATACCGAATAATAACAACGTGCTGAACAAGTTCCAGGAGAAAAAGTCCAAATACACCTTGATAAAATAGATATTGTTCCTGTCATCGTATACTCGACTGGGTTAATACCGAAAACATTGCATGATAGCCTTAAGAAATTAGAGTTGCATAATAATACCTATATAGAAATACAAAAAGCTGTGATTTTTGATACATGTAGGATAGTTAGGAAATCTATGTCAAGTATATTGTAATCGAGCCTATTCCCTTTGATTGCTGAATCTGGGAAAGGAAAATTACATCCAGCTAACAGCTGAGATAGTGCATAAGTCCACGATAAGTCCACAATAAATGTTCCATATGTCCCCCTCCTCAACCCAATTTTTGTTCGAATCAAAAGTTGGTTAATAGATTTCCTGATAACAACAGGTCGATTTCGCACCTCAACATACAGATGAATTCGCTAATGATTGTGTGGAAGCGTCGCTTTCTAGATGCTCCCTATATGGAATCCTCTGGTTGTCAGAGTCTCGTGTGGCTGATCCCTGTAGAAGAATTCACTGATGCCGTCTTGAATTTTCAGCACGCGGCTGGTTCAAGTGTAGCTCGGAAGACCATGATTAAAGATCTGATGGCTGAATATTACTGGAGCATATAAAACAGCTCGCTGGCTACAATATCCTAAAGAAAATATTACAAAAGAATATAGTTTCAATTTAATAATTAAATAAAATAAAACCAGTTTTGAAGAGGCTGTGTTTTATTGACAAATGGGCCATGTTACATATTTTCTGAACTAGAGCAGATTCACAGATTTGAGATTGTCATTAAAAAATAGGCAAATATCATGTGTCATAACTCAATCATCAGAATTCTGTTGTGCGGTGTTACAATTCTAAGAAGATTGCTCTGTGAATTTGGATGGATTCCACCAAAAAACTTACGTCACGATTTATTACACAGCTCTACAAAAAAAAATTTTTTTATTGTTGCCCTGGATATCATCGCAAATTTTTATGTTTTCAAGTGCCCAGATTACGAATATATTCATGAAAGTTCTCAATGTGCTCGTATTTTCATGATTTTTGCATTTCTTATATTTTGAACAATTATAAGCTTGTTAGAAATAAAATTCAATTTTCCAGTCATGATTAGGCTTCTGCGCAACTTTTTCGCGCATACAAACATCACCTGATCCCCACTCTCAGACCCCTGCTCCACAGAACAGCTGAGATCTCAGTTATTTGACAATATTGAAGTACATATACACGTAAATCTGGATAAAGTGTCATGGATTAATATTTTGTTTCAATTACTGAATGTCCATTCTTATATATTTGTCTTCTAGTCTAAAATATGAGTTCGTCACGAAGAAAGTGTAAATATTGTAGTGATTTATTTTGTTATATTTGCGGTGTTTATATACCAAAAAACAAAAAGAAATATCACAGACTTTGTCAAGGAGACTTATGTTGAATATTTTGGTTTCAAAATGGGCAAATTAGGTAAACCATGGGTTCCTAATAAAGTTTGTAAGTCCTGTGTTGAGTCTTTACGGTTGTGGAAAAAGGTGAACGTTCTGGATTAGACTTTGGTATTCCTATGATCTGGATGGAGCCTACGAATCATTTAGATGATTGTTACTTTTGCGTAGTAGATGTTAAAGGTTTTAATCGAAATCAAACGTGGAGATACCCAGACTTACAGTCTACGAAATGTCCGGTTCTACACAGTGAAAATCTCCTCGGCCCATATTCATTTCAAAAGTAATTCGCATGCCCTCAGAAACAATGATGTTACCAAATTCACAGAAATCGGGAGCATCTACTAGTGGAAGTGAATGGGAAGGTGAAACATCTACGCCAAAGTTATTTTCTCAAAATGAACTCAGTGATTTAATACGTGATCTCAATTTATCAAAACAAGGATCAGAACTGTTAGCCTCAAGATTGAAAGAAAAAATTTATTGGCACCAACACTAACAATTACAACATACAGAACGCGAGAAAAGAGTTATTACAATTTTTAGTGAAAATGAAGGATTAGTGTATTGTAATGATATCGCGAAGCTGCTTATAGACATGGGTTTAAAAGAGTACAAATCTACTGAATGGCGCCTTTTTATTGATAGTTGCAAAGAAGTTTAAAATGCGTCTTATTGCACAATGGAAATAAATTTGCATCAATTTCAATTGCCCATTCAACGAAACTCAAAGAAGAATATGAAAATGTAAAATTAGTTTTAGAGAAAATTAAATACTCTGAGCATCAATGGCCGATCTGTGTGGATTTAAAAATGGTTAATTTTTTACTTGGCCAACAAAGTGGATATACAAAATACCCTTGCTTTATTTGTATGTGGGATAGTAGAGCAAAGCAATTTCATTGGGAACAAGATGTTTGGCCTGTAAGAAATTCTTTAACTGTCGGTAAAGCCAACGTAATAAGGGAGCCGCTGGTGAGCAGAGACAAAATCATACTTCCACCATTACATATTAAGTTAGGTATGATTAAGCAATTTGTAAAAGCGTTGAACAAAGACGGAAATTGTTTTAATTACATTTGCAGAAAATTTCCGAAGCTTAGTATGGAAAAATTGAAAGGTGGAATATTTGATGGTCCTCAAATACGGCAATTGATGAAAGACTCAGATTTTATCAAAGTTATGACTGTTCCGGAAAGTAAAGCTTGGAAAAGTTTTGTGTTGGTTGTCGAAAATTTCCTAGGTAACCATAAAGCAGCAAATTATGAAGAAATTGTGCAAAATATGCTGACAAACTTTCAGACTTTAGGAGCAAATATGAGTATTAAGTTACACTATCTCCGCAATCATCTAGATAAATTTCCGGATAATTTAGGAAATTATAGTGAGGAACAGGGAGAGCGGTTTCATCAAGATCTAAAAGTGATGGAAGAAAGGTATCAAGGTCGATGGGATTGTCACATGATGGCAGATTACTGCTGGTCTTTGAAAAGAGATTGTCCCCTGAAAAATTATAGAAGAAAAGCTCATAAAAGGCGTTTTATGGAAATATGAAATATATTTTCGACATTTTCCTCTTTATTTACTTCGATGTATCCGAATTTATCAAAACATAACTGACATTATAAATATATCTGTTATCTTGTTTCTTGTTTTACGATTTTTGTTATGTAAAATGAAAATAAAGATTTAAGAAGAAATCAGAGCAAATCCTACAAAATCATTGATAGTTTCACGAATTGTGTGCATAAATAGACCCAAAATCATTTTCATATCTAGGGCAACAAAACCATTGTAGAATGTATTATCCTTTCATTTTTACCTAGTATATGCTCTATCTAAGCGTGAATTCAAATTAAAGTATATCCTTAACTTTTTGGAGCAGTTCATTTTCATATGTGTATTTCAACAGACTCAATTTTAAATGCGTTACTAACAAAAGCGTGTATTTTCATATATTTTTTTGGGCTATAATTTATTAAACTTGATAACCCCCGTGAATAAAGAACAATATTACGTTCTGAACGTACGGTCAGAGTACGTCAGTGATTAATCTGTAGTGTATTAGAGTTTAATGGCTCACTCGAATCAGTCATTCTGCTCTCGAGGGTGGAACGAATTTCTTTCTTACGAATCTAATTGAGAACCTTCTTGAAAATATAGTTCCAGAGATGGAATTAAGCCCCATAAAACTGTAAATTTTATGTTTGAACGGAAAAGGGTTGAAAAATACCTTATGCTTCAAAAATTTCGACATACTCAATGACAACAAACTTTGAATTTGTACTTATCTCAATCAATTGGTTTCACTTTGACAATTGTCAGAAATCAAACACAACAAAATCTTCTACAGACGATAAACATGGTCCTAAAACTAAAAAACCTTGGTGTAAATAATTTCTGAGGAAAATTCAGGCGAAATTCTAAAATAACACTTTTTTTGCTCGTATGAGAATAATTCCAAATTGACATAGTTGGTAGCTTTTTTGTCTTTCATGACCTCAAAAATAGGTAGTTTGATAGTTTATTAAATTCTCACTCATTATTACAACATGAAAGGAAAAATTTTAAAATTCGTACAATCAAAATTACAGAACTAGTCAAGGTATAAATAAATTGTAAAAACATTCAGAACATTGAGTAACTATACAAAATAAATAACAAACAATGGCTTCATACTAACAACAGTTGACACTTATTCAAATGAAGGTACTTAATTTAAAAAACTAGCTGCCAAATATTCACCAACTGCGTATTCCTTATCAGAATTTTTCTCACTGCTCTTTCAAATCCATTCATTTCCAAGTTTTGAGTTCCAATTACAATATACAGCTGAACTTTTATACGCTGTTGTGAATTCATCTGTTGAGCATTTTTCTGAACCTTTGAACGTCTGATGTATTGCATGAGATTCCTAAGCAATCAACTTTTTATTTGGAGATTAGTTCCCTATGATGGTAAAGTGTGCATTGGGTATAGAGAGATACATAAGCGAAGTAACCAATTGAAAACGCACTACCCCCTCAATTATGTATTCTCATGATTAGAAATTATTATTGTCAACGGTGATTGTGACATATATCCAAGGATATCCACCGGCCATAACTAGTGATTTCCAATCGAAGTCAAATATTTTCGAAGTGATACCATTTCCGGTTATACCGGAAGTGGGTCATCACTTTGTTATTTTAAATGGCAATCTACCTTTTTTATTAAACATCTAGAACCGACATTTGAGCAAGGCATAAAATACCCAAGTAGTTGGCACTTATCTGTCAAAACTTTTGACAGATTTAATTATTTTTGTTATAAACTCGATTTTTGAGGAACATTTAAAAAAATTGTAGCTCGTAGATCTTTTGCACTACAGACACAATTCTTGCTTGGGTGGATAGAAGAAGGATCAAGGAATTTTTTAAGCAGTCTACACATGTCAAATGTTTATTGCGTTGTTTTGTAGGATTTTTTCAATTTGGCCTTTTTCAAACAGCAATAACTCAATTTTTTCAAATGGCACGTGCCAATTTTTAAACCGCCATCAGATGAAGCGTCAAATTTCGGATGGAATTGTATCAGCACTATGTACTATACCCATGTCTTATAGTTCCGAAATAATTTAGGAATATATTGAAGTGGAATAACCAACAGGAGAAATCGGCATTTTTGGGCCACAGAAAATCCACATTTCATTGAGGTTATTGATTTCCAAAATAAATTCAGCGTGAATGTTTTTGCAATTTTAATGAATGATTTGTTGGTTTATCTCATTTATGATTAAAACCTTAATGGACAAAGATACCTGGAAATTTTCAGAAGAACATTAGTAAATTTTTTTAAACATTCTGAGGGATTGCTATTACCAAATGGATGGTGCACAAGCACATAAAACACGAGCTGTAGATCGGCAGATAACAGAAATGTTCGATTATAGATGGTGGGGTAATCAAGGACCAAATCTATGGCCTCCGCGTTGTCCGGACCTGACGCCCCTTGATTTTCATTTATGGGGCATGATCAAGAGTGAATTGTATCTTATTCCTGTAAATTCATAATGCTTTTCATAATATTGATCCTGAGAAAACTAGGAGAGCAACTCATCATGTTCGTATACGAGCTGTCATTCCAAAAAATAAATTAAAAAAAGATTGAATATATTTTCGTTTGAATAACCAGTGGTTTTATTCCAAATGTGCTGTATTTTTTGGATATTTTCAATCTGAAATAACGACAATTCTTGTCGAAATATCAAATTCGAATGAACGAAGTGACAAGTACATTAATTTTAGGCACCTGTCAAGTGAGCGTAGCCAGCTCAGCTACTTGATTCAAATATTTTAAAGCATTCTCTGTTAGTTCTTGCAAAATTTCCAAATTATTTCGGAACTGTAAGAGATGGGTATAGTACATGCTTATACACTTCCATCTGAAATTTGACGCTTCATCTGATGGCGATATAAAAATTGGCACGTGCAAGTTGAAAAAATTGAGTTATTGCTGTTTGAAAAAGGCCAAATTGAAAAAATCATACAAAACAAGGCAATGAACATTTGACATGTATAGATTGCTCAAAAAATTCCTTGATTCTTCTTCTATCCACCCAGGCAAAATTGTGTCTGTAGTGCAAAAGATCTACGAGATACAATTTTTTTAAATGTTCCTCAAAAATCGAGTTTATAACAAAAATAATCAAATCTGTCAAAAGTTTTGACAGATAAGTGCCAACAACTTGGGTATTTTATGCCTTGCTCAAATGTCGGTTCTAGATATATAATAAAAAAGGTAGATTGACATTTGAAATAACAAAGTGATGACCCACTTCCGGTATAACCGGAAATGATATAACTTCAAAAATATTTCAGCTTGATATTGTAATTGGAACTTAAAAAGTTTTTAACGGACGGTCCCGGTGGATATCTCTGTATATTTGTGTGGTCGTCAAACGGTGATATGGCAGTGAATAGTCATGTCTCTGCCTTGTGTGGTGATGATGAAATGTGGAATTTCTGGGAAACATATCTCTGTTACTATGTAAAAACTTCAGGCAAGTGAGTATGTACAGACATGGAATGGTGAGTATCTTTTCAGATCGAAAATATTCTCTGCACCTCTCACTACTCCTGATTCCAGTCAACGCTCAAATGGCTCTCTTCTGCTGAAGAAAAACCTTATGAGAATCAACCGAATTTCCCCAGAACATAACGGAAAAAGACACTATGGACTAAGAGAAACAGGTGAGTATGACACTATTAAGCCCCTTCTGCATGTTTTCTATTTGAAGTTTCCAGTTTAGTTTGCTGTCCATATATACTTCACATAAGTTGTTGTTTCGATACTTGTTTTTGTGAAATGCAGTGTTTCTTTGTTCAAAAGTATTCGGTTAGCAGCAAACCAATCCCCAATGTTATTCATGGTCATATTCGCATTCGCATCCGCAGATTCCTTAGAACATCCGACAGAAACAAACGAGCTATTATCAGCGTACAGGAATAGATTCAGTAAACCCAAATCATTGATGAAGATGGTAAACAACAGTGGACCCAAAATGGACCCCTGTCGCACGCCAAGCATCGATGTGGACTCTTTCGACCATGTACCGCCCCAACAAACTCGCTGACATATTTCCGTCAGGTAAGACTTTAACAACTTTTTAATTGTACCTCAAATACCATAATAGTAAAACTTTCCCAACAACAAATCGTGATCAATGACGTCGAATGCCTTCGTCAGGTTACAGCAAGTCAACCTGCAGCACTTCTGGTTATCTTGAACTGCGATAATTGCATCAATTACTTCAACAATAGCACTTTGCACTGATTCATTTTTTCTATAGCCGAACTCTCTATTCGAAAATAATGTTTTTTCTCTAAATATTGAACTATTCTATTCTCAAAACAAAAAGTTGCTATATGCAAGATTTCGCAATGTGTAGAAACATCGAAGAAAATTATTATTCAATTTTTTCAATAATGTTTTCATTGTATTTAACATTCTACGGAAGGTTGAATATTGTTCCTTGAATAATAACTATTCTATTCTCTATACACTGTTCGAAAATCTTCGATATCACTGGCAGAATTGCTATAGGTCTATAGTTTTTGGAAGAGTTTTTGCATCCACTTTTGAAGAGAGGAATTATTTTCGCTATTTTCAACTAAATCGAAAATACTCCTCCAATTACACATTTGTCTAGAACCTTCACAAGTGGTATGGACAATTCGATCCCAATCTTCTTTATGAGGTGTGATGATATATTATAGATATCAATCGTATTCTTATTTTTTAAAGATCTGATGATTTTTCGGATTTCTGCTTTGGTGATGGGGATGAAAAATAAAGAAGATATCTGACTAGATTTCATATTTTCAAGAAATAATTCCGATTATGTTAAGAATCAGGATTAAATTATGCTACTTTTGCTGCACTTCTGAGAAAAACTTTACCAGATCTTCAGCTTTTAGATTTGTATTGGTGCCTGACCGATCTCCCTTTCTTACTCTCAAATCCTCATTGATTATCTTCCATATCTCTCTCTGTTTATTATGAGCCCTATTTAGCCTTTCCATATGACAAATGTCATATTGTTCGAACGACTGTCAAAGTTTTTTCACAAATTCTTCTTAAAATTAAACAAGTTCCACGAATAATTAATATATGGGCGATGTCAACCAAGATTATTGGGTCCATAATGATTCTAAAACATCTATAGATCATAATCGCCATCACTTGGAAGACTGAACCTGGCCATCGGGGCCCTCTCCGTCAAACAGAGATGGAATTTGAAGAAATTGAACAAATGACATCTGCTCTTTTTCAACACCACAAAAATAAAGGCCATAAAATAGATATATATATATATATATATATATATATATATATATATATATATATATATATATATATATATATATATATATATATATATATATATATATATATATTTATTTATATATATATATATATATATATATATCGGAAATTCAGTTAATTTTGAGAATCTTTCTTGATAAGTCGTTAATCATTCATAAGTTTTGAATTATTTACGATACAGTAAATACCTTTATTTTTATCCTAATTTGCTATTAAATTTCACAATTGTAGAACATTATAATATATGTTTCTAGACATCCAATCCAATGAAATATTGGCTATCTCTAGTATTTTTGGGTGTTGTTTTTCAGGAATAAAATCAGTTTGATCTCATGAAATAAACATGTTTTCGTTGACAGTCTTCAGATGATTTACCCGAAATTAATTAGATATTTTATTGAACAATTAAGTATTAGTCATTTCATCAAACTGATCTTGGTTCCTGAAATTTCTTATTCATTATAAAAACTTCATGATGAAATCATCTTCACATATATTTTATGTTGCTCATTTTATCAGAATAACTTCTGACGATAAGAATGATACGGAAATAAGGATGCAAATGAAAACATTACGCTTCTTGAAGAATACACAGTGCATAATAATGAAACTTTCCATATTTGAACAATTCTATTGAGTATCATACACAAAGCGATGTTATGCTCAGTGATACAAATACCTAAGCAACCAATTTTTTCCTGAATTTCCTGAAAAAATGAGTTCGAAATTATACAGAGTGTTACATAATAGTATGTCACAACTTGAGGGGGTAAACCTACGTGCAATTTTAAGAAAAAAGTTTATATAAACATAGGTCCGCGCAACCTTTGTAACGGAGCTACAGGGTGTTGAAATATTAGGAAAAACTGTTTTTTCTTCAAATTCCTGCAGTTTTTGAGCTATTCAGCCCAAATGTGGAATGCAAGCTATTTTTTACAGCCTCTATCATTACACTTCCTAGATTTTAACTGAAATTCATAAGATGTTTTCTTTTTCGAGGCCATGTCTCCTTTTAACCTTTCAAACCATTTTGCAGTACGCCACTGATCAGCGTAAATCGATTTTCGTCATCTTTGCTTAATTTAAAAACTTTTTTGATACCCGTAATTTTTTCGTACCTCCAACCGTTTTCGAGTGAAAAATTATTGAATTTGAATTATTTGAATTGTATGTTATTCGCTAAATAAAAAAATACTCGATAGATATGCTCAAAATTTGCTTTAATTTTGATAGCTCGTCTTCTGAGACTCAACTTATACTTATTCAATATCAAATTAAAAAAGTGTGAAAGTGTCCTCCACCTGCAAGAATACAGGCCTCTGTCTTTTTTCGCATATTATCACGCACTCTTTGAAATATTCCTGGGGTATTTCTTATCGTGCCACAAGAGGTTATTATTCCATTTCTCAATTCGTCTACAGTGTTTACTGGAGTGGTATAAACTAAATTTTTGAGATATCCCCATAAGAAAAAGTCTGAACTATTTAAGTATGGGGATCTAGGAGGCCATGGTTCTGGCCCACCCCGACCTATCTATCGGTTATTGAATGAATTATTCAAGAATTTTCTAGCTTCTCCTCTGTAATGTACTGGTGCCTCGTCATCCATGAACTACATTATGTTTCTCACCAAAAGTGGCACATCCTCGAGCAATAAAGGTAAGTCCTCCTCAAGAAATTGCCGATAAGCTGGACCGTTTAGTCTGTTAGGCGAAAAAAATGACCCAATCAAATAATTTCCAATTATTCCGACCCAGACATTTGGTAAGAATTGTTCTTGATGATGAGATTCTTCAATCAAATGCAGGTGAAAATTTGTGATAGCAGTTCTCGAAAAGTTAGCTTCATCTGTGAACATTATTTCACTATCAAAATGAGTATTTTCCTAATTTTTCTAAGAACCATCGGCAGAAATTCAATCTTGAAGGAAAATCTTGGGGAAGTAGAGTTTGGACTCGTTGAATTTGAAACGGGTACAATGAAAAGTCGTGGAGAATTGTCCAAACTAGAACATATGATATATTCAACTGATTTCTTATTTTCTTTGTACTCACATGA
This sequence comes from Cryptolaemus montrouzieri, assembly GCA_013387265.2. Taxonomy (NCBI): domain Eukaryota; kingdom Metazoa; phylum Arthropoda; class Insecta; order Coleoptera; family Coccinellidae; genus Cryptolaemus; species Cryptolaemus montrouzieri. The sequence continues at coordinate 24,302,608 of JABFTP020000021.1, read as the reverse complement.
GGATTCAAATCAATACAATTCAAAACTGCTTCCTCAATATCTGGAGTTCTCATAGTTTGAGTTGCCCTTTTAAATGATTATTTGCAGTAAAAGTACCAGTTTCCTTCAACCTTCTGTGGATATTTGAAAATGTTCGCCTGTCTGGGGTTACTCGATTTGGAAAACGCACCTGATATAATCGCTTAGCTTCTGTTGTGTTTCCGTTAGCCAGACCGTACATGTAATGGATATCAGCAAATTCGGTGATAGTAAAATTAGCCATTTTTTCTTACAGCAATAACTTCAAAAGTCTTGAAACCCACAAGAATATCATCAACATATCTTTACTAAAAAATAATATATTTTATGCTGACAATATTAATTATAGATTTTTCAAATTGTTCATAAAATAGCTGTTAATAACGGACTGTGTGGTTTGAGCGTAATTTTTGTTTGAAAAATTTTATTTCATGATAAATAAAGATTATAAAATTATTCGTATATTTTTGGGACTTACGAGGTTCATTAATTGGAATAGAAATTTTTCTTGTCTCATTCTAAATGTACTAGTTAATTCGATTGTTCCAATTCTTGTTTGATTTATTCGATGAATTATTTAGTGGGTTCTCTTGAGATTTCATCCTAAGTATCGATGATGTCTTGTAAGGATACTGTTTTTGTTGGGGCACACTATATTATTTCCTTTATCAGCTTACGTAAGAATCAGATCTTCATTCAATAATGTAGTTGAAATAGATGTTATTGTTTTAGTGTGATTCTGTTCAGTGAAAGCTATGTTGGATTTATTTATGACTTCACTGATTTTGTGTTTGTCAAGACGTGGATTATTTATAATGTTTTCTTGTCGAAAAACAAAAACAACAATTTTTCAATTACTATATTGTATTATACGAAAACCAGAAAATGAACACGAATGTTTGAATTACATTGGCCTCATTTTGATAATATCAACAATTATCTGTCCAATTTGATAATTTAACAACCTCCTCTTGCAGTGGTCCAAAAATAAAAGAATTACTAGTCAATGTCAAAGGAAAAACTAAAGAATTGAAACAGCCCGGAATATACAGAATTGAATGCAATGAATGCCTAACTGCTTACGCAGGACAAACATGTCAAATTTTTGAATAAAGATTCAAAGAACATCTTTTTCTCTGATGATAATTTCGCAGTTTCTGAAGATAACTACAAATCACATAATTTCATGAGATAATTCAAAAATTCCCCATTAATGTAATAAAGCGATGACAATTAATTGGTTGGGAAGTTTTGAAATTAACAAAATTTGTGAAAATCGGAAATTCATTAATAGTCAACTACAATTGAATCCCTTTCCACATTTGAAATAGTTATTGTTGTCACATTCTTTCTTTCAACTGTTAGTTCTAGACACTTGGAAATAACATAACTGTGGAAACCGGTCCTGTATATCAAAAATACTGGTTGTAACTGAAACTAAGGCCACCCCTGTAACTTTTTTCTATTTGGAATATTTAGATGAAATTTGGGAATTGGATAGAACATTTTGAATTTGATAACAATAGTATGTTTGACATTCCGTTTCCGGTTATGCAAGAAACGATATCAACTTTCGATTTTCAAATGGGATATTATTTGCTTATTTTAATTGTTCATCACATCATACGACCTTTTTATATATGTTTGAAAGAAGAACAAAACACAACCTTTTTTTGCAAATCTCATCTTTCATTCTAAAAGGAAATGAACAGTGACAATTGGCTAAGCTCAACATCGCCTATTACGAAAATACAAGATTGTATCTAAAAATTTTATTCCTCATTTACTACCATTGTCAAAGTTTTAAATTTCCGTTTATCCTCAAGGAGTAGGTTTTCTTCTGAGACAATCATATCAGGATACATCGTATTACAGAAACAGAATTTTTTTTATCTTTTTTTTTAGACTACTCACGTCAATCTATTATTAACGGTTCCGGACCTCTAGTGGAAAATACCTAAGCGAGTTTTGCAGAGTTTCCTCATTCGTTAATAACAATAACTACGTTGTTCATACTTCAAATATTCTGTGATCCTAAAAATATCAGTGTGACACGTCAAAATTCCATTGTCGTTAATTATCGACATTGCAAATTAGTGAATTCAGTTTTGAGTATGAATTAATATACCCAAAGTGAACACGTCGATATGATCCTTATTTATGGAGAATGCAGGCAAAATAGCGTTCAAGCTGAACAATTATACAGAGGGCGCTATCTGGAGAGACTTCAACCGAATAGAACCTATTTCTCTAAAGTTGAACGAAAATTTCGTGAAGTACAACCATCTGAAGAGAAAGATTTCGTTATCGACGAAGAAATTGAAATGGACACATTGACATTTGTTGATATTAATCTAATTACATCAACAAGGGGAATCGCCGAGGAGCTTGAAATTAGCCATCAAAGCGCATGGAGAATTTTGATTCAAATATCAACTACACCAACACATGTATGTTGAGGGTAGTTTAAAGCGACTCGAGTACTGTGAAGACTACCTTAGGAAAATGGCGGGGATCCACAATATCCCACAAAGATTTTATTCAGTGACGAATCACGTCTCACGAACAATGGGATGTTTAATAGGCAAAATACTAAGTGATGATGGGAAGATATTTAATAGGGCCTATAATTTTCGAAGGTTCATTAACAGGGGAGAGATACACTGCCCAAAATTGTCTAAGGAAATGTAAAAATATTAAACGTAGGTCATACAATTCGAATTAATTACTTCAAATTTTTACAAGGTATAGTTAATACATCTTTCTAGTCACTGAAAAATTCGAAATAGAATACAAAACAAATATTGATTCCGTGAATTTAAGAAAATCAACAATCGTATACCAAATAAGAAATTCTCAATTAAAATGAAAAAAGTTTCTCATAATTCTTTTCCACGAAGACTCAAACTAATATCTTGTATGACCTCCACGAGCGTTAATAACAACACGACATCGTTCTGGCATGCTCAGAATGCAATGATCAATTGCATTCTGAGGAAGTAGATTCCATTGTTCCATTAGGGCATTTTCAAAAGCTGGACGGCCTTGAATATTCGCCATAAGGGGATCAAGCCTCCGCTGAAGCATATCCAAACATGCTCTATGGGGTTCAGGTCGGGAGACTGTGGTGGCCATTGTAAAATATTGATATTCTCCCTCTGAAACCATTGTCGTACTAGGTTTGCAGTGTGGAGGGGCGTTGTCATACATATATAAGAAATTTGGTCTAGCAGTGTTTCGAAATGGTAAAACTACAGGTTGGAGAACATTATCAATGTTGATTTGATGATCCATATTCTTTTGAAGACAAATGAGGTCTAATGGAGAGGCTCAGGCCATACCCTTACCTTTCTACTATCCGTGTGAAACCCAAACCGAGACTCATCGGTGAATAGAACGTTGGCCCACTCTCTGGTTCACCCCAAACTAAGTCTAGGTGGAGGGGCTCTGATTAGTCGATGAGAATAAAGACCAGCTTCATGAAGACGATTTCTGATATTTTCGACAGAAATGGCTACTACACGTGTATCATGAAATTTTACAGAAATTTCACGAGTTGTGGTTGAAGCATTCCGTCTGGCTTGAAGCACAATAAATCTATCTTGGGCAGATGAGGTTTTTTTTCTAGGACCTGTGTGTCTTTCCTTCACATCATCAGTATCCAGATATCGTCTCCATAACCGACTTATGACACTTTCTGATACCTGCTACACCTGCTACTCGGCTCTGAGAACTACCACCTACAATCATATCCACTGCACGTAATTTTTCATATCGCGTTAAATGCCGACGTTGCATTATTTTCTAATACCCTAACCCAGAAGAATTCAGTATCACTCAAAGGAAATAACGAAATGAACTGAATTTTTGAAGAATAATAAATATCACATTTTACGGTATCTTTTCAACATCTGTATTTTTTATTAAAACAATTGTTGATCTGCTTGAATCAACATCCACGGCTGTTTTCATCAACAACGTAAGTCCAACAGGTGCAAAAACTGCATTTACGAAGATATCAGAGTGGTATTCATTAAAATTATTCAAATAATCTTGCTGTTCCCTAGACCGTTTGGAGAAATGTATTTGAAATTTTTGAGGATCCAAACACAAAATTAATTGGACGAGCTGCCATCAGTAGTTCTGAATGAAATATATTTTCAACAAGATGGTGCACCCCCTCACAACACAAGGGAGGTTTTGCGGTATCTCGACGAGATATTCTCCGGAAATAAAAACGTAGTTATTGTTATTAGCTAAAGAGGAAACTCTGCAAAAATTGGCACTAGAACTCCGGAACCGTTACAAATAGAGTTACGCGAGTGGTATAACAAATAGATAAAAAAAACTGCTTCTGTAATACCGGGTAGCCCGATATAGTTATCTCAGAAGAAAACCTATTTTTTAGGAAAAAACTGAAATTTGAAACTTTCATCCTTTAAAAAATGAGCAATTAAGTTTTTAGATACAATCTTGTATTTCGTGATAGGAGATGCTGAGCTAAGGCAATTGTCACTGTTCATGGCCTTCTAGATCGAAGGATGAAAATTGTAAAAAAGATTGTGGTATATTTTTCTTTCAAAAATAAGTCAAAAGGTCGTAGAATGAGATGAACAATTAAAATAAGCAAAAAAAAACAGGGTATCCTATTTGAAAATTGAAAGTTGGTATTATTTCCGGCATAACCAGAATTCAAAATGCTGTGTTCTATACGATTGCCAAATTTCATCAAAATATTCCAAATAGAAAAAAAGTTACAGGGGTGTACTTTCAGTTACACCCGGTATACATTGTGAAAATCAGACAACAGTTTTTCATTTCATTTATAAATAAATTAATAAAATGAATTTCCATGAAATAAACCCATCATTAATATCATTAGTTTGTGTGAAAGTAAAATTTCATTCTAGATTCTAATAATATATTTCAACATTTCTTTGCGTCTCTCTGATTATGTCAAGTTTTATGGTATCCAATAACCATGCTCATAACTTGCACTTATCTACTCATCATCGGCAACAAACTCATTAATTTTTCGTATTTCGTACAATTAATACCACATTTCATTTATAACTACCAAAAAATCAAAAACGTTGATTTATTGTCTTTATAGCAATTATAAAAGATGCTTGTAAAATCTAATCGATTATAAAATAAAAAAAGCGCTTCAACCTACTGAAACACTTTCAAAAAAAGGTCAAAACGAACGTAATATATTACTTTTGAATACGCGGACTTCTTATGGGCTATAATTAACTTGTATGGGTGTTTGGTCAGCCCCTCGTTCGCAGAATATGCCATCGATTCGTGCCAATAACCTGAAATTATACGAGCAGAACCCCTTCAGATTTAAGACGTCGAAAAAATATGGGTTAAGAAGTACAAATAAAGAAGAATGGTACAAGACGAATAGGTATTGAATGATTCAAAAAAGAGGAGAACTTTTAAGTTCAATATTTTTTTTGTGCGTTCATAATCGATTTAACATTTCTATTGATTTTATGACTAGAATAACCAGCAATTCTGTTTCTGACTGATAATTTAATTTTGACAATTCCACTCATGTGTCAAAATCCACGTTTAAGAACACAGAAATTCGAGTTTGATATCGGATAAATTGCATAGAAAATGGAAGGAGTGTAGGATACTAGTGGATAAATTTGTCCAAAGAGAATCTTTGCGTTTCCATAGCAACGCAACATTCACAACAAAAAGCACGGTTTTAAAACTGTCAAGAACGGTTATTTTAGTATCTGTTGTAAAGTTTCTGGCGATATAAATTAAAATGTCTCGTTTTGGAAGCACCAGTGAAGCAGAAATATAGTTCTATAAAGAATTCTATAACTCCGCCTGGGTTGCCGACAATGGGTGGATTGAGTAGCCCAAAGTCGACTTCACTGCCGGTCCCAAGCCCGGATGAAGGAGGAGTTTTGAAGGGCAAGGTTAGCACCCTACCATTCTATAGAAAACTAAAATTGCTCCAAGAACTGTTGCAACAGCCTCGGATGACGGACGGATTAACGATAACAACATGGCAAGAAAACGGTATACACGATTATCAAAAAAGAAAAACGTCATGCGACTAGCATGCTGGAACACTACATCGTGGAACACAAAAGACCAGGAAGTAATATTGGAAATAGAGAAACACAAAATAGACGTATGTACAATTGCAGAGACAAAGAAAAAGGGCAAAGGCAGCATGAGATATCAAAACTACACACTATTCTACAGTGGAGTAGACAAGGACCTAAGAGCTCAAGCGGGTGTTGGTATACTAATGCATAGGAAATTTGAAAACGCAGTCAAAGAGGTAAACTACATCAATCAAAATATACTTTACCTATCCATGAAGCTAGCGGAAAAAAAAACCCACTTACACGCCAGATATAAGTAAACCAAAGAATGAAAGGGAAGAATTTTTCGAAGCACTTCAAGACACACTAGACAGAATACCACAAACAGAAAAAATATTTATTATGGGAGATTTTAACTCGAGAATAGGGAATACTCCCCTACCGGGAATTATGCAGAAGGTTAATGAAGCTGCGACAAACGAAAATGGAGACATACTTCTCGAGATATGTGCACATAATGAACTCCGAATAAATAACACGTACTTCGACCACAAAGAACAACACAAATACACATTCACCAACACAAGAGGACAAAAATCTATGATTGACTTTGTGATCACCAATAGGGAAATTCACCCACGAGAAATACTTGACGTACGGACACTGACATCAGCGAATGTTGGAACACAGCACGGAATGGTTATCTGCAAGTACCGCCTGTCATATAGAATAGAGAAAAAAAACCGCCTAACTACATCAATAAATTCAACATTGAATCTTTACAAAACGAAAGTACTAAGAATCTATACCAAACACGACTCGAAGAAAAGATCAACCTTAACCCTATAGTAGACACAGACAACATAAACGCCGCATGGAATAAAGTGAAAAACAACATAATTAACAGCGCAAAAGAAGCCATTGGGGAACGAAGAATCAATATAAACAGTCATAGAAAAGATAAACCATGGTTCACACAGGAAATCAAAGATTTAGCAAAAGAAAAGAAGAACGCATATATCAGATATGTCAATCACAGAACACCAGAAGAGTACCAAAGATATAAAACAGAAAGAAATAGAACAACGAACAAAATTAAAGAATTGAAAAAAAAATAATTGGGAAAGATTTACAAATGACATGGAACACGACTTACGAGGAGCACAGAAAAAGGTATGGAACATGTTGAGAAACAGGAAAAAACCAATCACCGAAGAACTGCAGATCAATGTAATAAAGCCAGAAGAGTGGGTGAAATATTTCCAGAACTTATACCTGGGAGATAATGATAATGGTAACAATGAGGAACGAGAAATCGAACAACAAAACACACTCTACGAAGAAACAGAAAATGACATTATCAGCCTAGAAGAAGTACAACAAGTAATCCATAAATTAAAAAATAGAAAATCACCCGGTCCAAACAACATAAATAACGAACTAATTAAATATGGGGGAGCAGAAATAATAAAAGAAATAACAAAAATATTCCAAAAAATTGAAAACAACAAGGAGATACCAGAAGAATGGAGAGAGAGCATAACAATACCCATATACAAAAAAGGCGTGGAGAAAAACCCAGCAAATTATAGAGGCGTCACACTCCTTAACTCTGCATCGAAACTACTCACTGAAATTCTATCGCAAAAGATATATGACAAAGTAGGTGTGTCTGAAGAACAACAGGGCTTTCGACCAAATAGATCAACAACGGATGCAATTTTTATATTGCGGCAACTGGTGGAGAAGTCCATAGAGTTTGACAAACCGATGTTTATATGTTTTATAGATTTGGAAAAGGCATTTGACAGAATTCGAATGAACGATGTGATCACTATCCTTAGAAATAAAAACTTAAGCAATAAATACATAAACATAATCAAAGAACTAAATAACTCTAATAAGACGAAAGTAAAAACTACACAGGGACTTACAAGCGAGATCAAAATTAACGCAGGCATTAGACAAGGTGACAGCCTCAGCCCATATCTATTTAATTTAATCATGGATGAAATAATAGCAGGTGTTAACCAAATGAACCAAGGATATAGGATGGGTAACAAAACTATGAGAATACTGTGCTACGCAGATGATGCTTTACTAATAGCCGAGAATGAGGACGACCTACAACGCCTTCTACAAAAGTTCAAAGTAACAGCAGAAAAATATAACATGGTAATATCAACACGGAAAACCCAATCGATGGTAATAGCGAAAGATCCAATTAGATGCAAACTAGTAGTGAACGACCATATAATAGAGCAAGTTTCACACTTTAAATACCTAGGAGTAGAAGTATCGAGCGATAGGCAACTATTACAAGAAGCAAAACAGCAGACAATGAAAGCATCGAGAATATCTGGCTTCCTGAGAGATGTAATCTGGCGGAATAAGTACATAAGCACAGAAAGCAAAGTCCGAATCTATAAAACCTGTGTGAGACCCGTGATGACATATGCGGTTGAGACAAGAGCTGAGACAACAAAAACAAAACAACTAATGAGGACAACAGAGAAGAGAACACTAAGAGCTATAAGAGGTATTACACGCAGAGATAGAATAAGGAATGAGGATACGCTAAGGGAGTTAGGTGTCCAGGATGTGGTAAGGTGGACAAGATCACGTAGACCGAATGGGCCCCGAACGTATGGCGAAGTGGGCAAAAACACAAAAACCCAACACTAGAAAACCCATAGGAAGGCCGAAAAAGCGATGGCATGAGTGCTGGAGCTCCGGTTCGCAGCAGGGGCTGTAACAGAAAAACAGGACATCGTCCTATTTAAAGAAGAAGAAGAAAGAATTCTATCCCCAAAAATACAAGAAAAACGCACAGCTCGATTTGGAATTGATTCAGTATATTCTGCAAGGAACGAACGTTCGATTTGGATATACAGCATTCTATGAAAGATATTGCAGAAATTCTTATGGATTGGGGTTTCAATATGAAACAAATGAATGGACAAGATTACAAAGAATACGTTGTCAAAACAATGTGGAACACAACTGCGCAAATGATGCAGAACATGTATTTCGAAAAATTCAACATGAGTTTCAACCCCTTTACCGATTCAGCATTTAGAAAGGCTCGTGAAGCTCGCAATTCTAAAAAGAAGATGTTACAAGGGGATGTGGAAAAACGCAAAGAAAGTTCCGTTGCATTAACAAGAACTGAAATTGATAGCATGGCTCTGTACTGGGACGAAAATACCCCGATAGGTTTGTTGAAAAAATTTTTCCATATTGTTGATTATGAGTCAGCATGGCATGGCGGTGAAGCAGCAACTTGCAAGGTACACTTTTTCGAAAAGGAAGAATGTAATAACTGAGAAGTGACTGGTCGTATTGAATATAACCCAATATTCTCGAAAACTTGCCAAGGCGACTCAAAAAAAAATGCTGTGATAGTAAATGGCTAGTAAAAAATAAGGAAAACCCAGATTCATGTCCTGTGAGGTTGTTTCATAAGATATCGTCGAAAAGAACTGATGATATTACAAGTGATAGATTATTTCTGGCTCCCAATCAATTTTGGAAAAACAGTACTTCTAAGGGTTGGTACAAAAATATGCCTTTAGGAATAACTAAAATATCCAAATGGACAAAAATTTCAGCAGAGAAAGATGGATTGGATACGAAAAATAAAAAGATCACAAATCATTCTCATAGATCCAGTGCTGTTTCGAACCTATCTGACACAGGTGTCAGTGAACAAGAATTGATCAAACTAACCGGACATTCTATGGCAAGCTCTATTAAGCCCTACCTCCAACTGAACAATGAGCATCATTTGAATCTTGTTTCAAATCTTCGAAAAACTTCTGCGAAGGCTGAATCTTCCATAATTCCTCAGGCATCGTCCCATATAGAATCGACTCGGAGTGAAAAAATTGTATATACTAATTGCATTTTCAATAACTGCTCATTCCAATAATAACTAAACATGTTTGTAATGAATACTTTATGATTTTCTCGTTGAGTTTGTGTGCATTTCTCAATAAAGTTCATTTTGTACGTTTTGTCATTCGTGGAATTTTCTCAGCAAATACCACTCGAGCTCAGATTTGGAGATTTGGCAGGATATTTTTCTAAGCTCATTTTCTCATACTTATTTTTTGGTAATTCATCTCGACCAGCTCGAGCTACGCTCTCGTGATTTTGTCGCCCAGTTCTCGTTGAATTGCCTGCACGTAAGTATTCGAAAACGAGCATAGAAAAATATCCGGCCAAATCTGAGCTCTTGTGGTATTACTCACGACAATATAAGTAAAGGTAACAATTAATTATTATAATTGTCAGTTTAACTTCGTACACAATCTTGATATCTATTTATTCATAAATGAGTGTTATATTTCGATAAAGCTCCTGTATATTTCTAATTCCGTATTGATGGTAGAAATTCGTCGATGTACATAAAATGATCTTGTCATATCTTCAAAAATATCTTTACATATATATGTACATACTTTCACATTTCGGCCTTACATATAATCCGCTCTTTAATGATTCGAATGTCACCTTCTGTACAGGGTGGGCAAATTTCGATGAATTTGTACGGCAGCTATGAGAAATATTGCAGATAGTAAAAAATGTACCCCCTCTCCTGATCTTATTTTCAGGGACTAGTTAACTGGTGCCAAAATTTTGCTGATATCTCTTTCCCTTCTGGACTTAGTCAAAGTTTCTCGAATTTTGGGAAAATCATCCTTCGCGGATATCTCGATCATCATAAACGTTACATAAGAATAAGTTTGACATTCTATGGGCACTTTTTTGAGTAAAATACAGTACTGGGTAAAAAAGTTTTTCAACTCAGCGGTTTTTGAGTTATAATGCAAACATGCTTTTTTTTAATCGAACCATAAGAATCTTTACGCATATTGGATGAAGTGATTGTTTTCCTTTTCAAAAATATATAACACTTGTAGTCGATTATTGCATTCAATACCTCTTTTTAGAGAAAAACCGGAAATTGCCACAATTCCATTCATTAGGTGCTTGCCCATCAACGATTCATATGACAAATGTCATATTTTTCGAACGATTGTCTAAATTTTTTCACAAATTTTTCTCAAATTAAACAAGTTCCACGAAGAAATAATATATGGGCGATGTCAACCCAGATTATTGGGTCCATAATGATTCTAAAACATCTATAGATCATAATCGCCATCACTTGGAAGACTGAACCTGGCCATCGGGGCCCTCTCGGTCAAACAGAGATGGAATTTGAGGAAATATCGCAGGTTATGTATTTTTTTTATTATTTCCTTAGTCCTTTCCATGACCTTGATTGTTATGTAAAATCTTTTCTCAGATTTGTTTAGACATATAAGAAGTATGATTGTTGAAATATTTTTCTGCTGGTTTTCTTTTTCCATTGTTAAAGATTCCTGTCCCAAATTCCCTTTCTTTCACTCTTGTCTTCGTTTGGAAATCATGGAATGCTAGAGAGAATGAAGCGGCTAAGCAGAAAAATCTTTGGTACTCTTTATGTACACACGACACTAACACAACATAAACAGACAAGCTATTGCTAGTGCAATAGCGACAGGGAAACGAGTTTTTTCCTCAGTTTTTTTCACTCGTTTATTGAATCATATACAAGATAGTATCGTTCCCCTGTTACATTTCCTGAGCTCACACTTTTGCTTTTTCTGACACAGACCAAAATTATAGATATAAGCATTTATTGTAGATACAATAAATGTTAATAATAAAAAAGAACAAGTACTGTGTTTTAAGAATTTTACTTAATAATTGCGATTGGTAACGCGTTTCACTACACCGTAGCTTCTTCAGACAAATGAATATACAGAAAAATATAAATGAGAATATAACTATAAATGTTCTTGAGTAATTAAAAGCTTATTGGGTTGCTTCTTCTTAAGTGGTTATTTATGACAGGTATATCCAATAAAATTAAGGAATAGATTACTCCCCGAAAAGATTGAATAGAGTTGAAGGGCTTAAATCGACTTTTTCATTGATGAGTCTACCTGAGTGTTTGTATTTATTGATTTCTAAAGATTCCCAAAGATCTACCTTCAAGATTTATTATCTGTATGCAAAATTTCAAACTGTGGGTCGAAAGAATGATTATTTTCTAAGAGATGATTCGCGTAATTTGAATCTGATTTTTATTTGAAAAACTGCGTTTATGTTCCGATATTCTAATATTAAAATTTCTATGTGTTCTACCAATGTAGAAATTATCACAGTCATTACAATTCAATCTATAAACAACTGATTTATTGTTTTTACCTGGTTTGGTTTTATTATTTTTTATATATTTGCCTAAATTATTATTAGTTTGGAAAGCTATGTTGAAATATTTGCTGCTTAAGAATGATTTCAGTTTCTCACTTGTAATGCCAACGCAGGTTAAGGTGTTAAATTTTTGTTTCAATTTATCGACAGGGTAAACTTCATTCAATGCGATTCTACTTTGTTTTTATTTAAAAATTTTTATTTAAAATATTTCAAATAAAAACAAAATTATAAAATTTAAAAATAAATTAAACAAAAATTCCTAAAACAATATGTTAAAATAATGGAATTTTACCAAGTAAAAGCCTCCCAAATTCAAATACAATAATTGTATTTTTTATAAATGATAATGGATCTTTAAAGTAAAAGCCTCCCAAATTCAAATACAATAATTGTATTTACAATAAATGCTTATAACTATAATTTTGGTTTGTGTCAGAAAATATATATATATATATATATATATATATATATATATATATATATATATATATATATATATATATATATATATATAGTTCTATGACTGAAAACCACAGATTTCAAAGATTCTATCTTAGATCATGGTTATTTAAATGGTTTGATTCGATTCAGACTGTATGTTCCAACTATTACATTTATGACAAACTTTGAGAGGTGACTCCTGAAGCAAATTAGTGGAAACACTCCATTCCTAATCTTAGAGATTTTCTGCTTTAAAAATTTGATCCAAACTGGTCCTGAAGCCACAAATTTCAGCATACGAAGCGATTTAGGGGTGTTATTATAGATGGAATGAAATACATCCAGTTGTAAAGGGTGGGCAAATTTTAATGTATTTGTACGGCAGCTATGTTAAATATTGCAGATACAGAAAATTGATCATCGCGGATATCTCGATCATCATCAAAGTTGCATAAAAATAAGTTTTACATTATACAGGCACCTTTTTATGTAGAATACAGTGCATTTCAGAAATATTTAACACTTGTAGACTATTATTGCACTCAATACCTTTTTTCAATTATGGCATTCAATATCTTTTTCGGAGAAAAACCTGAAATTGCCACAATTCCATTCATGAAGTGCATGCTCATCAACGATTCATATGGTTCTATGACTGAAAACCACAAGTTTTAAAGATCCTATCTAAGATCATGGTTATTTCTATGGTTTGATTCGATTTAGACTATATGTTCCAACTATTACATTTAAGAATTTGTTCACCTGAGACTTTGGTTGTTCAAGATGCAAAAGAAATCATAACTATGAAAATTATGAAAAGTTCGATATGATGGAATGTTAAATTCTTAGTAAGTATGATTCAGCAGCAACGACCGAAACATATTTTAATCGGTAACCTGAAAGGCACTAGACAAATAAATCTATTTTTCGAAGAATGAAAGAGAATCTTATCAATAGCGGGTCATTCAGAAAATCAAGAAATGAAAAATATAATGAAATGAATGAAATATATATTATGACATCAATTATTTACATGTCGAGTCAAAATTAATAGAAGATTTAATAGAAGTATGCCTCGTTTACGTCGCCGATTCAGAGAGAAATTCCTTCAACTATGTAGAAGTAGGTTTTTGACCTCTGAATGCAAGTTGATGTTTTTCTTTGATTTCAATGGGCAGATGGTTGTAACTTATTCCAAAAGCATGGAGAATGACTTCTACGGGCTACAAAAACAAATATGGAGACTAATCCGATCACAACGGAAAGAAATAAATTGTTGAGTTGGTTGAAACAAAGCATATAACCAGCGAGACCTGGATCGAGTACCTAACTGATCTATATTCGACAGAGGATACAGAAGAAGACCTAAGTACACCGGAAATAATAGTGAGCGAAGATGCTGAGGTGAATGTGGATGACGTACAGTTAGCCCTACAAAAATTAAAGAATAGGAAAAGTGCCGGACAGGACGGAATTAGCAACGAACTACTCAAGTATGGCGGACAACGTCTTACTCAAGAGTTGACAATTTTAATTCAAAAAATCCTTTACCATCACAGGATCCCAGATGAATGGCGTACAAGCACTACTATTCTTATGTTTAAGAAAGGAGACAAGAAAGTACCTTCGAATTATAGAGGAATAAATCCACGCTGAAACTTACTACGAAGTGTATAACAAACAAAATAAATAGCCTCACCTCTTTCGCTGATGAACAACAAGGATTCAGATCTGGAAGATCTTGCACCGACGCCGTATTTGTCATAAGACAAGTAACAGAAAAGTCGATAGAATATAATAAGTCAGCATTTATGTGTTTTGTTGACTTGCTCAAAGCTTTCTACCGGGTCCAATTATCTGACATTATACATCTGCTCTACAACAGGCAAATCCCACGTAATATAATAAAGACTATCGAAAATATAGGTATATACTGCGAACAAGATCCAGGCAAGATTAGACGGGGAGCTTACCACACAGATACCAGTGAGAAGTGGTATTCATCAAGTAGATTCGTTAACCCCCCTTCTGTTCAACATCATCATGGACGAGATAATCAAAAAAGTAAGAGGAATGAGGGGCTACAAAATGGGGGACAAAGAGATAACTATCCTGTGTTACGCCGATGACGCTGTGTTGATTGCAGAAAATGAAGACGATTTACAGCGCCTCCTACACCAGTTCAACCGTACAGCCAAATCGTTTAATATGATAATTTCTGCCTCTAAAACAAAATGAATGACTACATCGAAAACACCATTGAGATGCAAGCTTGAGGTTGATGGTAAATCTATCCAGCATGAAATGAAATTCAAATATCTCGGCATAGAGATTTCGGGCTACGGAGATGTCGAGGCGGAGGTAAGGGAGCAAGCAACAAGAGTAGCAGGATGTCTGAATGACACAATATGGCGCAATAAGCATATCGGAATTGAAGCCAAGGCACGAATCTACAAAGCAACTGTAAGGCCCATTATGACATACACTGCAGAAACTAGACCAGAAACAACGAAAACCAGGCGACTACTGGAGACAACCGAAATGAAGGTACTTCGCAGGATAGCCGGGAAAACACTGCTCAACAGAGAGAGGAGTGAGAATATTAGAAACATGTGCAAGGTGGACAACATTAACAACTGGGTATTGAACAGAAAACAGGAGTGGAATGACCATATAAACAGAATGGATGACAGAAGAATAGTGAAAATCGCCCGTGATAGATCTCCACTGGGGCGCAGAAGCGTAGGACGACCACGAAAAAGGTGGAGTGACAACTTGAACGTTCCGTAACAGACAAACGACCGAAGAATAAACAGGCGGTTTCGCGTAAAATAAAGTTGGAAGAAGAAGAAGAAGATGGTTGTATAACTTAGGACCCCAGTAATCAACACCCTGTTGTAGTTTAGTTTTGCTATGAAAGGTCGCCCTCAGGTCTCCCTTTCTCCTCGTGTTGAATTGATGGAATTGACTATTTGTTTCAAATTCAGGTAAGTGCCTATGTACATATCTCACAAATTCCATAATATATATTGATGGTAGGGTCAAGACCTTAAGTTGTTTAAAAGCCTCTCTGCAACTGTCTGTTTAATTTAGGCCTAGAATAATTCGAATAGCCTTCTTCTGCAATAGAGAGAGGTCTTTAGCTCGTGAAGAAGTGCCCCAAAGAAGAAGGCCAAACGAAATGATAGCATGAAAATACCCAAAAGGCTGTAAGTACAACTTCTAATGATTTTATTTTTTTAGTGTTCTTAAGGAAAAGAGTGCTTCTGTTAGCCTGTTCGCCGTTTTATCTATATGAGTTTCTCAGTTTAACTTTGAGTCGGCATACACTCCGAGAAATTTTAGGCTTGATATTTCGTTAGTGGGAACTCCAAACCTGATATATTGTATTTTGTCATCATTAATATCTAGCATATTACACGTAAACCAGTTGTCAGGCATGTTCATCACCCTCATCTTCTATTCTTTTCAATTGTTCTATTTTTGTGGCCCTTAAGCTGTAGGTGGTGTCATTAGCAAACAAAAATGTTGATGCAGAAGCATGGCTACCGTTGATGGTTATGTTCATATCGTTTATGAATAAAATTAAAAGCAATGGTCCCAAGACAGCACCTTGGGGAACTCCAAATTTGACTTGATTTTTCCCTGATAATGAATGTTTCCACCATACTTGCTGCGTTCTTCTCTCCAAATATGTATGCATGAGACGAAGAGTTGTTCCACAAATACCATAATACCTTTGCTTTCTTATTAGCAATCCATGACTTATTGAGTCAAATGCTTTCTTAAGATCTCTTGAAATTATTCCAGATAGCATTTTTTATCGCTTGAACTTATGATTTGATCTATTACTTTGAGAAGAGCCGTGGTTGTCGATCTTCCATGCCTAAATCCGTGTTGTTGATTATTCATTAAAATGTTCGATTCTAAGTAGGAAGTCAGTCTGGTTTTGATAAGTGTCTCTGAAATCTTCGAAAACACAGACACAGGCCTATAGATAGAAGGATCATGAAGGTCACCTTTCTTGAAGATAAGTACAACTCTTGCTTTTTTAAGATGTTCTGGAAGAAACCCCTCACCAAGGCACTTATTGAATATTACTGCTAATGGATGAATAAGCACTTTTTGGATAGATTTAACAAATTTTGTTGACATTCCATATATGTCTTGTGTATTTTTACTCTTCATGCGGGATATTATATTACTCACTACCACTACCACTATTACTCACACATTTGTGGTCCGATGTAAATCCTCAATGCCAAATTGATGTGCAGCATCAAGGAAGATATGGTTTCAATGTGTGGTGTGCACTGAAAGATAGTCGTGTTCTGGCATTTTAAATTTTCGATTTGAATGGATTTCGCGATCAACTTCCGTTAGCCCAAAGATCAAATATTTTTTGTCGACACGATGGTGCCCCTTCCCTCCAAACAAGAGCCATTACTGATCTGTTGAATTTGAATTTCGACATAATTGGACAGGGACTAAATGTCCTGTGAGATGGCCGCCTCGTTCCCCTGACTTAACGCCACTAGATTTTTTCTTTGGGGTCATGTTGAGGATTCACTCTACAAGAGGAATAGTAACAATATAGAAGAGTTATATTCATATTAACAATGCCTGCCTTAGTGTTTCTCGGCGATGTAATTTATGCATTGGAAACAATGGCAACACTTTTGAATATTCGCGATGAAGTAGTTTCCCCATTTGTATCGTTAGGACTTTTTGTTTCTGTTAAAGTTTTTCATATGTGTTTTTGGTTTAATGTCATAGGTCATGTTTTTTATAATCAGTTTTTTTACTCGCATAACTTTCTAAACATTCTAATAGAATATTACCAAAGCAACATGCATGGACTCATATGTAACGTAGATTCCTAAGGTTGGCAAGTTTCGAATTTCAAAAAAATCAATGTTCATCTGTCATTCGATTTATGAAGAGTGGAAGTGATTGTCGAACTGTAAGACCACGGTTAATTACTATGGTCTAAATCGAATCAAACCATAGAAATAATCATTATCTTAAAAAAGAGGATCTTTAAAATCTATGGTTTTCAGTGATGGAACAATATGAATCGTTGATGGGCATGCAGCTAATGAATGGAATTGTGGAAATTTCAGGTTTTTCTATGAAAAAAGATATTGAATGCGATGGTTGTCTACAAGTGTTATATATTTCTGAAAAGAAAAAAAATTGCTGCATCCAATAGAGGTAAAGTTTCCTATGGTTCGTATTCAAAAAAGAGCATATTTGCATCAAAATTCGACAACCGCTGAGCTAAAAAAATTGCACACAGCACTGTATTCTACTTAAAAAGTACCTGTAGAATGTCAAACTTATTTTTATGCAACTTTGATGATGATCGAGATATCCGCGATGATCATTTTTCTCTATCTGCAGTATTTTACATAGCATCCGTACAAATATATCGAAATTTGCCCACCCTTTACAACAAGAAGTATTTCATTCCATCTATATAATAACACTTTTGAATCGCTGACGTATGTTGAAGTTTAAGGCTTCAGGACCAGTTCGGATAAAAGTTTTGAAGCTGAATATCCCTAAGATTAGGACCGGAGTTTTCCCTCAAATTTGTTTCAGAATTGCTTCTCAAAGTTTGTCATAGAGCTTCGGCGACACTCTGTATAGATTTGAGTTCATCACGACAGTTGAAAAGAGCGAATATTAATGTTCAAAAACCTCAATAGAAGTATTGATTTTTCATGGTCATAAATATTCAAGAATTAATACAGATAAAATTTAATGTCCTTGAATAGAAACGTACCATATAACCTAAATGAGTTTGTTTGTTTGTTTGTTTTTTCTATGGACCTACAGTTTATAGTGGACTCCGAACCACTCACCTAGACCGTGCAATGATAACTGCCACCTCTCAGGATTACAAGTTATCTGGCCTTCAGAGGTTATGGACCAACAACTATGGTTATGTGTCCAATCTCTATGTATGTCTTTGTCAAATTCACTTTTTTGTTCAAGGACAACATCCATGACTTGAACCCGGATTCGAACCAGGCACCTCGGCTAAGCATATTCCTACATACTTGCTCACTAACCGTGCAGCTACCGAGGCGGTCAACCTAAATGAGAATAAAATCTTTTAATCAATAATTTTGATCACGTAGTAAGGTTAAAACCGAACAAATCATTAACACTTAACTAGTTGAAATAGTATGAATTAAATAATGAAACGTGTTCTTGAATACCAAAATTTATGAGGCAAAATACTAGTTGCTATTATTGTAATTAGAGAAGAGAAGTTGTTATTAATATTCTCCTACAATATTATCCGTATACTTACAAAAGTGTAATCTACTTCTTAGAGAAAATTGATTTCAATTATTCTAGCAACGTCGAGGTATCTGTAGAAAAGATGAATTCAATCACGATTTGAATTTCAGTGAAAAAATATGTAAAAAACTAAGAAGCATATCAGGTGTAGTTATCTTTTCAAGTAGAGAAATCGACAAGACTGTCGGGTAGATAAATGAAGTGAAACGATATTGAAATTTCCAAGCTGAATCATAATCTGCGTGATTTGCCATATTCGTTTGGGTCGTTTAAAATTTCGTAGGAAACGAAATGATTTCGTAGGTTTTAATTATTTTCAACACTATTAAAAAGTCAATGCCTGTAGTTGTTTCGCCAATTGTCAATCCTACGTTAATATTAAGAATGAATAATTTATCTATGATGCACGTACAAAATGGAATATGAAGTTTCCCTAAATTGCCCAATTTGATTGGGTAATTTTGTTGAGACGTTGAACATATCTTCTGAAGATTACAATTAGAGACCGGATTTATTGCAGCGAAAATTTTGAAAACATGCGCATATATGTGATAGGTTTTTATCAAAAATATGCAGGTATTTTTCAATTATATCCACTCATTATTTCACATCAAATAAAGAAAGCATACACCTTTTGAACGATTCAATAATGAGACAATAGCAATACAGAATGATTTCAGAAACATCAAATGAAAAATTATTTCTATACTACAAATCTAATTTATATTATCCTTAAATATATATCTTACTTCTACTCATATTTAATTCCGCATTCTGATTTGAGATAAAACCACCTTGTTATTTGCTATTTTTCAAGATTTCCAACAAGAAAATTAGTTCTTCTATCTACACTCGGAGGCAAAATTAGCGGAACACTCGAAAATTTAACCAAATTCGAAGTTCGATATTTTTCCTAATTCTCAACCGATTCAGATGATTTGTTCAGCAAGTTATAGATCAACTATTCTGCTTTGTAGAAATTATAAGAGAAAACAAAAAAATTTGAAAAAAAATTTTATACGGGGGCAAAACTAAAAGTGTTTTTTTTGTCGAAAATTCGTAACACCCTGTGGAATTTCGTGGTCCGAGTTGAAACGTACAATATCATGGTCTGTCAAGACACATCTTCCTACAGTAACGCCCTTCTTGTTTCATGTGTTTATCTCTATATTTGCGAAATATATTTAATTTCAAGTGGAAAATCACCATTTTGGAGAAATTCCATTGAATCAAGAAATTGTCATTAAAATTCGTCTATCAATTTGGAATTTTCTTATTATCACTCAGGCGTGTCGAAATTGTCGTTTGCGATTTTTATGTTCGAATTGCATTAGTTATTGATGACAATTTGGTTAATTTGGTGAAAATTAGGAATTCATAGGAGATAACAGTCGGTAGGTATTAAAATACACAACCGAATTCTGGGACCATTGATAAAACTTTTCATTTACACATGTGCACACCGTTTTTCATCAAATATGAAATACAACACACGTTTTTTGTATATGACCACATTTGCACTTGTTCAAAGAATGAGAGTTTTCCATTCATTGATTTGATACAAATTCGATCGGTTGCGGTGTTTTGTGATTCTTTTACTGTTTACGATTCGAAACGGTATTTTTCATTCAGAATGAGAGATTTACCACCAACCCCAGTAGCAAGGCAGTTACATTGATCGAGGAAGGGCGCACCTACCGCTCAGTCGGTACCATGTTGGGTGTCTCGACGTCGGTTATCCATCGAATCTACCGACGTTACAGGGAAACTGGATTGTACATGAGGAGGCGAGGACAAGGAAGAAATCGGGCAACCCGCGCTATACATGACCGTTTCATCGTCAATCAAACCATAAAAAATCCTCGTCTTACTGCTGTTCAGGCACGTAA
Source organism: Cryptolaemus montrouzieri (assembly GCA_013387265.2). Classification (NCBI taxonomy): domain Eukaryota; kingdom Metazoa; phylum Arthropoda; class Insecta; order Coleoptera; family Coccinellidae; genus Cryptolaemus; species Cryptolaemus montrouzieri. The sequence goes on along the minus strand of JABFTP020000021.1, from coordinate 24,281,601 downwards.
CCTTTTACAAGCAGTGGATAACATTGACGTCAGTGTGAGGACAGTCAGGAGACGATTAAATGAAGTTGGTCTGAGATCATACGCGCAAGCAAGAGCACCAAGACTCGATAGAGCCCATCGGGTAGCAAGATTGGCGTTTGCTAGGGAGCATGTAGCATGGACAATCAATCAGTGGAGACGAGTTTTATTTAGTGATGAGAGCCGATATTGTGTGAATTTCGTGGATGGTAGATAAAGAATATGGAGGCATCGAGAGGAACGGTACAATCAAGCGAACTTCGCAGGAACTGAGCAATACGGTGGAGGGTCAGTTATGATATGGGGTGGCATATGCTTGGGAGTACGAACAGAACTGGAGATTATTGGCAATGGAACACTTAATGCCCATCGGTATATAACAGAAATCTGGGAGCCCCATGTTGTGCCTTTTGCTCCTTACATAGGGGAAAATTTCTTTTTTATGCACGATACGCGCGCCCTCATACTGCGCGCATAGTGATAGAATATCTCAATGAAGTTGGGATCACACGAATGGACTGGCCGTCGCGGTCACCGGATTTAAACCCGATCGAACACGTTTGGGACATTCTTGGAAGAAGGTTTCTACAACGGAATCCAGGCAACGTTGAAGAGCTGACATTGGCTTTGGTGGAAGAGTGGGACAACATACCTCAACAGATGATAGACAACATCATTGGGAGTATGCGAAATCGTATGCGCGCTGTAATAAGAGCTCGGGAGGGTCATACTCGCTACTAAAATCAAATGTTTTTTTTTGTGGGTCATCATGAACATTTTTCTCAACATGTTCATTTCACGAGTGTATCGCCAGGATACACACCTGCTCTCAATTTTGGACAGGAATGATAATTATTATAGAGTGTCACACAAAGAAATTCAAAAATAAATGTGCAAAATCAATAATTTTTCCAGTGTACTTCGAGTTTTCCCGGAGCGTGAAATTGGCCAGTGAATTTCGAAAATTTTCATTTCTTTAGATTCCCGCTTCTCTAATTTTGATTTTATTTTTTGGCTAACCTCCGATGTTATGCACCTACGCAAGATTAAAAATAAATTCTTGGAATTTGTGACTTTTCGCTTCAAATTGGATATCTCTTGTAAAAATAGAGATAAATGCATAAAACAAGAAGGGCGTTACTGTAGGAAGATGTGTCTTGACAGACCATGATATTGTACCTTTCAACTCGGACCACGAAATTTCACAGGGTGTTACGAATTTTTGACAAAAAAAACACTTTTAGTTTTGTCCCCGTTTAAAATTTTTTTCGATTTTTTTGTTTTCTCTTATAATTTCTACAAAGCAGAAGGGTTGATCTATAACTTGCCGAAAAAATCATCTAAATCGGTTGAGAATTAGGACAAATATCTGACTTCGAATTTGGTTATATTTTCGAGTGTTCCGCTAATTTTGCCTCCGTGTGTATCTACTACATTGAAATGCATCTTTCTACATCCACTGATGTTATTGAGGCTTTAATAAGTTTACACTTAACTCTATATACAACGAATTTTTTTATACAATTTCTTCTCTTAAAATTCGAGCAACTTCATTTAGAGCTACAAAGCCTTCGATTTTTTGGAGTATTGATTCTAGTTTCATTTAAGTATAAACCGATTTGACTAAATACATTGAAAGAGGAAATTTTAAATTTTTCGGCAATTTCGAAGGATGCAACTAAATCTAAACAGTATTTTCTAAGCACTAGATAACTGGATTGATAAAAATATAGTTACATTTCAAGAAGCATGAATGTTCAGGAAGCTCCTTGATGAACAATTTCTGAGAAAATAGTACGCACACTGAATTGTCATTTATTTCGCATAGAACTCTTTTATTTTGGAAAGATTGTCCGATTACACGGAAACATTCACGAGATCTGTTGATATGAACTAAAAACTCAGAGTTCTGGGACAAAAGTTTTATATTGAGAGATAATTGGAATCTTTTGTTTAGTTTTACCGTATTGGGAATTTCGGAAATATATAAACTGAGGTATAACACTGGTCTACAATGGTTTTGTTGCCCTAGATATGAAAATGATTTTGGGTCTATTTATGCACACAATTCGTGAAACTATCAATGATTTTGGTAGGATTTGCTCTGATTTCTTTTTAAATCTTTATTTTCATTTTACATAACAAAAATCGTAAAACAAGAAACAAAATAACAGATATATTTATATTGTCAGTTATGTTTTGAGAAATTCGGATACATCGAAGTAAATAAAGAGGAAAATGTCGAAAATATATTTCATATTTCCATAAAACGCCTTTTATGAGCTTTTCTTCTATAATTTTTCAGGGGACAATCTCTTTTCAAAGACCAGCAGTGATCTGCCATCATGTGACAATCCCATCGACCTTGATACCTTTCTTCCATCACCTTTAGATCTTGATAAAACCGCTCTCCCTGTTCCTCACTATAATTTCCTAAATTATCCGGAAATTTATCTAGATGATTGCGGAGATAGTGTAACTTAATACTCATATTTGATCCTAAAGTCTGAAAGTTTGTCAGCATATTTTGCACAATTTCTTCATAATTTGCTGCTTTATGGTTACCTAGGAAATTTTCGACAACCAACACAAAACTTTTCCAAGCTTTACTTTCCGGAACAGTCATAACTTTGAAAAAATCTGAGTCTTTCATCAATTGCCGTATTTGAGGACCATCACATATTCCACCTTTCAATTTTTCCATACTAAGCTTCGGAAATTTTCTGCAAATGTAATTAAAACAATTTCCGTCTTTGTTCAACGCTTTTATAAATTGCTTAATCATACCTAACTTAATATGTAATGGTGGAAGTATGATTTTGTCTCTGCTCACCAGCGGCTCCTTATTACGTTGGCTTTACCGACAGTTAAAGAATTTCTTACAGGCCAAACATCTTGTTCCCAATGAAGTTGCTTTGCTCTACTATCCCACATAAAAATAAAGCAAGGGTATTTTGTTTATCCACTTTGTTGGCCAAGTAAAAAATTAACCATTTTTAAATCCACACAGATCGGCCATTGATGCTCAGAGTGTTTAATTTTCTCTAAAACTAATTTTACATTTTCATATTCTTCTTTGAGTTTCGTTGAATGGGCAATTGGAATTGATGCAAATTTATTTCCATTGTGCAATAAGACGCATTTTAAACTTCTTTTGCAACTATCAATAAAAAGGCGCCATTCAGTAGATTTGTACTCTTTTAAACCCATGTCTATAAGCAGCTTCGCGATATCATTACAATACACTAATCCTTCATTTTCACTAAAAAATTGTAATAACTCTTTTTCTCGCGTTCTGTATGTTGTAATTGTTACTGTTGGTGACAATAAATTTTTCTCTTTCAATCTTGAGGCTAACAGTTCTGATCCTTGTTTTGATAAATTGAGATCACGTATTAAATCACTGAGTTCATTTTGAGAAAATAACTTTGGCGTAGATGTTTCACCTTCCCATTCACTTCCACTAGTAGATGGTCCCGATTTCTGTGAATTTGGTAACATCATTGTTTCTGAGGGCATGCGAATTACTTTTGAAATGTATATGGGCCGAGGAAGATTTTCACTGTGTAGAACCGGACATTTCGTAGACAGTAAGTCTGGGTATCTCCACGTTTGATTTCGATTAAAACCTTTAACATCTACTACGCAAAAGTAACAATCATCTAAATGATTAGTAGGCTCCATCCAGATCATAGGAATACCAAAGTCTAATCCAGAACGTTCACTTATTTTCCACAACCGTAAAGACTCAACACAGGACTTACAAACTTTATTAGGAACCCATGGTTTACCTAATTTGTCCATTTTGAAACCGAAATATTCAACATATGTCTCCTTGACAAAGTCTGTGATATTTCTTTTTGTTTTTTGGTATATAAACACCGCAAATATTACAAAATAAATCACTACAATATTTACACTTTCTTCGTGACGAACTCATATTTTAGACTAGAAGACAAATATATAAGAATGGACATTCAGTAATCTCAAAATATAAGAAATGCAAAAATCATGAAAATACGAGCACATTGAGAACTTTCGTGAATATATTTGTAATCTGGGCACTTGAAAACATAAAAATTTGCGATGATATCCAGGGCAACAATAAAAAAAATTTTTTTTGTAGAGCTGTGTAATCAATAAAAGAATGGTAACGAAGATTTCAAGGTATTGGTATAATTGAAAATGAATAGAGAGAAAGTTCCCTAATTGCATTACTTTGCCGAGTAGAGGTACTATTATGCTTGTCTAGGTAAGTACTTGATAACCATGGGGAACGGTTCTATACCTACTAATGACTCCAGGCCTAATCGGAAAACCCACTGTTAATCTTTGAGTGTGAGCAAAATAACAACAATATGCAGGATATGCTAATAATCAGACTTTCATGCAGAAATACTGAGAAATGCATAAAATATGCAATTATGTATTTTGCATAAAATTCGGTCTCTAGTTATGAAGAATGTGACATGAGAGTGAGAAATATTTTATGATCATTCGAGATATTCCTGCAGTATGTAGTTTTCGAATAATTTTCATTATTGTTCGTTTCTTGTCACTGATTTATGTTCACGCGAAATTTTGGTACTCATAAGGAAGAAATTATATTTCAGGAAATTCATTTGATTTTTTGAAAGAAGTTATCAGTCGAAACAAAAATGTTCCACCCATAACCACTTGAAAATCGGTTACAATATTACTTCAATGTTCTATATACAGGGTGTCCCCTTTCGATGTTTTAGTACGGCAGCTATATGAAATACTGAAAACAGAGAAAAATGACCGCCCCCTCAACTCCGTGCTCGAAAAAAAAAATTCATTGGTGAAAGCAGATCGCAGCTATCTTCTTTCGTTTTCTAATTATTTCGGAACTCGATTTTCCGGGGTTTTGGATTAAGCGGATAGTTCGTTTGTTCTCAAAGATAGATGAGAACTATTTTGACATTCTAGTAGAATGGGGTAACTTGAAACATTTTTGAACTTCGTTCCATATAATACGAGGCTGAATTGATAAGTCTCCGGCATGACCAAGAGATTGCGCCACTAGGCATACTTCGGAGGTGGCTTTCTACAGTACCATCCTTCGATAGCTTGTAGGTATAGTTTCAGCCCAATCGCCATGTTATTTTACATTTGAGAGCACGCTGAACAAGACGTCCTGTGTTGTTTGTGAAAATGGAAAGATTGGCAAAGCAGCACGTCTTCAAATACTTTTATTTGAAGGGCTCAACGCCGAAGGAGATTAAAGAAGAGATTGAACTTGGGACATCCTCCTCATCATATTCAACCGTTAAGCAGTGGGTTTCCGAGTTTAAAATGACTACAAAACACTACGCTCGAATAAAAGAATAGGACGAAGATCCAGCAAATATCTGGCACCACGAGTATATTCGCGTATACCAGTAGACTTGCGAATCTTGAAAAACTACAATTGCTCAAAAAGAAAGAGGAGCTTTGGATTCTTTGTGCCGGAAGAACAGAAATACACAACTTAATTAATCAGGGGAAAAACGAAAGTGCCTAGTTTAAATACTGAGTTCAGAAATTTCGCGGAGTGACTTAAAAGAAAGGGAAGGAAAAAATATCTAAAATGTGAGAAAAAAAACCTAAATTGTGACTAAAATACCGGATTTGACTAACGCCCGATGGTGAGAAAAAAAATAAACCTATCGTGACGAACAATTCAAGAAACATAGTGACTTTTTGCTTCGTAATTACGCGCTGTGAAACTAACTTTACTTTTAAATAGAAAAAAAAACATTCCACGCAAATGAAGTTATTATAAATTTAAATTTAACAAAACAAACCTATCTCAAGGGCGAACAGGCGAGACATTCTTCGGAATGATTAAGTTTCTGCTTTTTCATTGTTTATTACTCTGTATGTATGAAATCAATTGTAATAAACTTTATTATTATTATTTATTATCGTGGACTTATGCACTATCTCAGCTGTTAGCTGGATATAATTTACCTTTCCCAGATTCAGCAATCAAAGGGAATCGGCTCGATCACAATAAACTTGACATAAATTTCCTAACTATCCTACATGTATTAAGAAGTACAGCTTTTTGCATTTCTATATAGGTATTCTTATGCAATTCTAATTTCTTAAGGCTATCATGCAAAGTTTTGGGTATTAAACCAGTCGAGGATACGATGACAGGAACAATATCTATTTTATCGAGGTGCCACATCTGCTTGATCTCAATAGCAAGGTCTGTGTATTTGGACTTTTTCTCCTGGAACTTATTCAGCACGTTGTTATTATTCGGTATGGCGACATCCACCAGCATTGCTATTTTGGCTCTCTTATCATACACCACTATGTCTGGCCTATTATTCGTCACCATTCTGTCAGTGATAACAGGCCTATCGTAGTATAATCTGATAGAGTCATTTTCCAATACGGGCGCCGGTTGATACTTGTAATATGGCTGGAACGTATTCAGAAGTCCGTACTTGTGTGCAAGTTTCTGATGGATAATGTTGCACACTTGATTAGGCCTGTGAAGATAGTCCGGATTGGCCAGTTGTTCGCATCCGGACGTAATATGCTGTATAGTCTCCGATCTTATATGGCATTTTCTGCACTTATCTGTTTGTAATGTTCCGTTCTTCATTATATATTTTTTGTAATTGTTTGTAGCGATCACTTGGTCTTGGATGGCCATAAGGAATCCCTCTGTTTCTGCGAATAATTCTCCTTTCATCAACCATTTGTTGGAGGCTTCTTTATCGATGTGTGGTTGATTAATCTCATGGTGATGTCGTTCATGCAATTCCTTTCTTCACAATTGCTCTTGTTTTTCAGTATCTGATAGGAACGGTAGATTCAGCAGGTTATCTCTGGTAGCAATATTTAGTGGTATATATCCCCTATCAGCCAACGATACCACTCTATGGAGGTCAGAAGTGAAAGCTTTTGCAGAGAAGAATTCTCTGAGATTTCTTATGTGCTCGGTGTGTAAATTGACAACATCTATTAATCCGCGTCCTCCTTCTTTCCGCTTCAAAGTTGTTCGTATCACAGACGATTTTGGATGATGATTGTTGTACTTTGTCAGCATCGTTCAGGTGTGCCTTTGAATATCATCCAGTTCTGTCTTAGTCCATCTGATTATTCCAAATGAGTAAAGCAACACTGGAATGGCATAGGATTTAATTGCCTTGACTAGATTCCCCGAGTTCAACATCGATTTCAGCACAGACTTCAGACGCTGACTGTATTCTGAACGAATCTTCTCCTTTGATTGTTTTTGGTCTAGCAATCTGGCTTGTTGGTATCCCAGATATTTGTATGTTTCGCCATCTCTCATGCACTGTATAATATCACCGGTTGGAAGTTGTGCTTCACCATCTATGACTTTCCCTCTTTGAATGTTCAGAGTCTTACATTTTTCGATCCCGAATTTCATATGATTAAATATTATTATCATATCTGCCTAAATTGCTTTGAAGTAACATCAACTTTGTAATAATTGTTCCAATTTTCGATTGAACTTTCTAATCTATTTTGATTGAGTAGCAGAGATTTGCTTCGAAATTTGTTTATAAGTATGTTTTCTAAGATCCCACAGATCTATTTCACTTGAAGTATCACTCAAGGTACTTGAATATTCTGAATTGAAAAAACCGAGTTGTTCACGAAATGAAATTTCCTATATTTTGTAAAAAATAACGGAAAATGAAGTTGGAAACGCACATTTACCATGGAAGTTTAATTAGCTGGTTCGTTAATCTGATATTAATTTTTCACACAATAAAATTCCTTCATCTCCAATTCTACAGTAATTTCACGAAATTCCCTCAATTTATTACTATCAATTATGAAAGGCCCCTTGAATTCCAAGAAGTACTAAAGTATTTACAGCTTCAATAAGACACTACAAAAACATCAAACTGTTGCAATCATCCAAATACCGTGACGCGTCCATAGTCTCATCTCCTCACACAACATCGCGTCTTCGTCCTTGGAAGCATGAAATCTTTTCTTCTCCATTTTTTCGATCTTGCGAATTCTTGCACGTTTGAAGTTCGACGAAATGAGCCAACGTCAATTACGTATTTTGCTTGACAATACCATAGAACACGGTATAATCGAGATCAAAATGCCAAAGCTGTTTTTAGTTAATTCTAGGTCGATCGAATTATCGCCCATTTATTTGCTTTTTAGGCGATTTGCATTGCGGGATAATTAGCAGGAATGTGATGTGGACAATTTTGCAGAGAAATTTATAAATTTCCTTTATGTGTGGCATAACTGCCAATACTTGTACGAGGGTAAAAGAGTTAGAAAAAAATTAAGCAAAAACCAATTTTTCTCTACCGACTGTCAATTGTTTTTCAATATAATTTCCTTTTAAGATTTACGTTCGCTTAAAATAGGAATAGTAGAAATACAGAGTATTTCAGGTATGCAGTCATTCATTTCTATAGAGGATTCCTCATAAAAAATCAGAAAAAAGCGTGTAAACATATTTCCAAAAGTCCTCCGTTCTGGAGATACAGGGTGTGGAAGTTCAGATTCTTTTTCTGTTGGTAATTCTTGTAGTTTTCAAGAGATCTAGCTCCAACTTGCAAACAAGAAAGGTTTTACTCATCAATTCATTAGATGTTCGTTAGATACAGTAGTACAAATATATATAGTGGAATTTTTTTCAGGGTCTAGCCACTTTTGACACCATCCAAATCATAGTATACTGTACCACTGGTCGTTTAAAAAATGCACACCACAAAAATTGTCGCATCACCTGGTATTCTGAATTCCACGATCGATTAAGCAGCTCGATCGCAGTTTCTTTGTTAACATATGTTTTTGGACATATTTTTAGATATATGGTCGAACTGAGTAAGTCCTAGTGAATAATGGAAGAATGACATCGACCAAATACATCACAGATATCCTTGAACCCCATGTTGTACCCTTTGACCCATTGATTGGCGAAAACTTCATTTATATGCATGATAATGCTCGGCCTCATGCGGCTAGAGTAGTTACAGAATTTCTGCAAAATGCCAAAATTGATATTTTGAGATGGCCAGCCAGGAGTCCCGACTTGAATCTCATAGAACATGTTTGGGACAACATTGGGTGGCAAATTCTGCAACGTAGGATGCCTAGTAGAACAACTAGAAAATGTGCTTCCTGAAATTTGGAACTCAGTGACTCAAGAGTACAATTTTTTTGAGGGGCTTCCGAAACGTATACTGACAGTAATTAGGGCCCGGGGAGGAAACACTTCATTTTGAAAATGAGTAGTAACCATCCGATGCTAGTTGATTGGTCTCTTCGCGAATGTTTGAAGATGGTAGAATTTTTAATTTCCATTAACTAAAAGATTGTTGATATTTACCATTATAAACTGATCTCTTTTGAATGATATCTTCTTATTTCACACTTTTGAAAGTTACCAAGGGACTCTTGAATGACCAACCTTTAAAATCTTCAAAATATCTTTAAAATATGAATATGATGATTCAAATTTATAGAAATCTTTCGGTTTTTGTAAGGATGTATTGTATATAATGTATTTTCAAGAAAACAAAATAATATTTGACTTCTCCAAAGCACTCATTATAAAAAAAATTTGAAATTTGAAAATGACGAAATTTGGTAAAACACAAAAAAATTGTGAACTAATACTTTCGAAACGATATGAAAGCACCTATATTTTTCAGTAGCGAGAAGGTGCACCTCTGTTATTTATGACACTTTGGCATCGTCGCGGCATGCTGAATATTAAATTGTCTATTACATTTTGCCCTAAGTCTTTCCAAGCCCCCTGAACTGCTAATCGAAGCTCCTGTTCATGATGGAATACGTTCTGACGCAGGAGATTTCTTTTTAGGGTGTCCCACACATGCTCGATGGGATTCAGATCTGGGGAGCAGGATGGCCACGGAAGAAGATAGATATCATTCTCTTCAAGAACGTTCAAGACAACTCTTGCACGATGAGGCGGAGCATTATCTTGTTGGAAGAGTGGATTTTGACCCATTGTTTGGAGATACGGTACCACAACAGGTAAAACTATCTCATTTGCGTAAGAATTTCCCGTGAGGTTGTTCTGTATGAAAACGAGGTCAGTTCTTCCACCAAGGCGTATACCGCCCCAAAACATCACTCATCCGCCTCCCTGTCTAACAACTTCTCGAGCATCCTGGAGACGGTTTTTCTTTCCAGGTTTCCTCCATATTCGAATTCTTCCCGAATCGAGATAATAACGAAATCTAGATTCATCACTGAAGAGAACTGTGGCCCACCTCTCTTGAACCCAGTTTACGTGTTCTTGGCACCAAGCTAAACGATCAGCGCGATTTCTCACAGTTTGTTCGGAAATTTGTACATTATGAACTCGTGATAGCTCTTGAGCTAATTGAGATGCTGTGGTAGTACGATCTCTTCTGGCTTGTAAAACCAAAAATCGGTCTTGGGCGGCTGTAGTAATCCTGAAACGACCTGTATGGCGTTCTTCTACACTACCTGTTTCATTAAAACCATAAGACCATAAACGGTTTATGACACTTGGGCTACTTGCCAGAACCCTTAATACTCCCCGTTGTGAGCTCCCAGTTTGGAGCATGCCAACGGCTCGTATCATCTCTTCTCTAGTCAAATGTCGTCTTTCCATGGTCGAATCACAAATCTTGAATCTTTTATTTATGCTTACAACAGAAACAAAGTGCCAACTAACTGATTTCAAACACTGAATACATGAAATGATTATAAATCAGCGTCGCATCTGCTGCATTTTTAGTTTTTAAAAAAAAAACTGAAATCTGTTGCGGCATTCTACATAATTTGGTGAGAAATTGATGCATGTGTTCATTTCTTAAGAAAAATGATCCATATTGATCGTTCTGGATATGATATATCGATATTCAGAAGTGTTCCTTAGACTTTTTTGAGGTGTTTATATATAGTATTGTAAAAATAGGGTGATGCGACAATTTTTGTGGGGAGTGTATCTTGAATAGTAAATATGATTTACATGAGAAGGCAGCATTTTCAATGAACTGAAGTGAGGATCGATAATCCGTAATACGAACAAGACATCGGAACTGTCTTCATAATTCTCACGAAAAACTTGAAAAGCTATTTCGAAGTAGTTTTTACATCATTTTGAATTTGAATATCAGTGTTCAATTTATTTGGTATAAATTCAAAAGACCTGTAACTTTTTGGGTCATCATACCGGGTGGGGCAACTAAAGCTGTTTGAAGGGGGACATCTTTTAACACAAGGTAATTTCATTTTACATCAACTCCCTAAGCAGGAGTGCACAAAACTCAATTTTTTGAATATAGAGAATAGGTCGGGTGATACCCCATTAGAAAGCTCTTTTGATTCTCAACACAAAAGTGTGAAAATTTCTGAGTTTTGACATATTCGGAAGAAGATACAGGCTAGTTCGTCAAGAGACGAGTTATTTTCAGTGATTGCAAAATCTGTCCATTTCGAATGAACATTCACCGAAATACCGTTGTGTTTTGGGGAAAAATATCTTTAATCGGTGGTGCTTCTACTATACCCCCCTTCAGATGAGGTGGCAATACAGCTGAAGCCGAAAGACTCTTTCTTGCAGAAATATTTCTCGAGAGAAATTATCCGCTTCCATTGACGGTGTGTTAAGTGACGATTTCGATTAGCCGAGGAAAATTCTGGACCAGGTTGGTTTCTCAGGACATCGATAAATGCACTTTTGGATGAAGTCCATAATAATCCATGAATCAGTACTCGAAGAATGTCTCTACAGGTTTCGACTGTTTGGAGAGTTTTGCATGAACAACTGTTATACCCCTACTATAATTTGACTTATGGTTGCTGCAAAATGTGCTGAAAATACCGAATTCTGTAGACAAAACTTGGTTTGCAGACGAAGCAGGGTTTACACGTGAAAGTTTAATGAATTTCGTTAACGATCACCTGTGGGCTGGAGGAAATCCCCATGAGACAATTGTACGTAGCCACCTAGAAAACTTGTCTATCAATGTTTGCGTCGATTGGTGTGATGGCAGATTATTGGCGCCAGTTATACATCCTAACAGATTGAATTCTCTAGCATATATTGACTTCCTCACCTAACAGATTGAATTTTCTGGCATAGCTTGACTTCCATTCTGGTTGATTTTCTCGAATATGTGTCTTGTGCGAATAGATCAAGAATGTGGTATATGCATGATTGTGATCTCCCGCATTTTGGAATAAAAGTGAATATTTGAATCAACCAAATTCCAATGGATGGATTGGTAGAAGCGATTTTGTAACTTGGCCCCCACGATCCCCAGATCTGAATTCCCTAGTCTATTTCGTCAGGGGGAATTTGATAACCCGTTGCTACCAAACAGGAACTGCATGCACATGTTCAGGATGGATGTGAGAGAATGAAGAATATGCCAGAGATTTTCGATCGGAAATTGGCTACAATGAATTCTTTCAAGAAGAACAAACGTTACTCGCAAAATTTGTTCATTAATTTCTGTTATCAATATATCGTGGTTTATTGCAAAATCTCAATTTATTTATTTTTTTGTTCACGAAAAGAACATGTGTGCCAAAAAAACATATTTCATATTTATGTTTGGACAGATCCTAAAAATAAAAGAGTAATTAATTAGTTGCCTAGCAAAAACGAAGTTTGGAATATTGAATTTTGCATTTATTTCTTGTAGACGTGTATATAAAATGCACGATAAATATTCTCAAATATGTGAGAAATCCATGGTTTCATATAGTATGATGGTGCTAATTTGAGCAAAACTTCCCAAATGTTTTCGTTTCCATGCTACATAATAGGCAAGGTCATTTATGTACAACAGAGGACCCAATATGGATCCTTGTGGAACACCAATTTTTGTTTGTTTTCCATAAAATTCTACCGAACAATTGTCTGCCTCCGGCCTCATAATATTTCAATATATTTCGAGCCTCTAATCATGATAAGGATGCTTCCGTTTTATCCCCTTAGATAAAAGTTTCGTTGATAACTGAATAGGATAGACAGGTCCACTGAGTTGGCCACCTTGTTTATCAGATTCAACCTCGTTAGATTTTTCCTTAGGGGCTATGTCAAGGATTTATAATATAGGAAACCCATAATGGTATGGAAGAGTTGAGTTGAAACTTCAGAAATTGTTTAGCTGCATGGACCAATATTCAAATTCAAAATGCTTGCAAGTATTTCTTGACGTAGCAATTTTCGCATTATGAATAGTCGAAATAGATAAAGAAATAAATAAAAAAGTATTTAGGATAGATTTCATCTGTTTTTGTTACATAATATTTGTGATATTTCCATACTCATGAGTAAACAACTTACGTTTGTTTTACAATAAGTGAGCTTAATGGTTGTGAACATGGAATTCAAATCGTTTGGGATATTTTGCATATATTCGCTCCAGAATATATATTATTATTAATTGTTATAAATTTTATAATATCATTCGAAAATCTTTCAACAAAAAAATTGAATGCATGCCCAAATTCTATTGAAAAGAGTACCCTTAGAATGTCAAAATAGTTTTCACCTAGCTTTTTGATAGCTACCGAGATATTGTCAAACAAAAAAAGATATCTCTCATCTGTTTCACTAATGAATTTTCCTCGAAAGAAAGGGGATGTCGATGGGGAGGGGGTGTATTTTCTCTGCTTACAGTATTTTACATAGATGCTGTAGTAAAACTTCGAAAATATGAACAGCCTATATTAGTATAACCATTTTAATCATTTTAAGCTGACTTTGAATTTGCCCTAGTACAAAGAATCAGCTTTTTAATGAAACTGTGTGCTGGTATCTTAAGTTAGAAATGGAATTCTTCGACCGTCATAGATTTCTCCATTCCTAGCGAATGCCTTTCAGTACTCAGAATTATTGTGTATCTACTTATGAGTGATGATTCTAATTATTATAATAAGTCCAACTCTTTGGTTTTGAATTTTTCACACATTTGACCGATGATAACGAAACACACGTACCTGAAATTATATGTTGCCCATATACAATCATTACATAGTAATCCCCAACCATTCCCATGAAAATATGATTATATATTCTCTCATCTTGTTATATAATTGAGCTGTATATCGGCAGATTTCTTCTTTCAATTCTGTGTTTCGGATTTATAATTAAAAAAAATCAGTGTTAATGGAAGGTTCGAAAATCAAACTCTCTAAGAGCATATTAAAAATTGAGTCCTTCAATTATCACTTAAAAAACAGAAATGGGTGTTTTGACATATGTTTTTATTAATTTTTTCTGCACAATTTTTTCAATCATATTAAATCTAAGCAAAGGTAATTTTGTTTGAGTTCAAGACTACTGATAATTCATAGCCTCTTCAAAGCTATTAGATTACTTCTCTTGAGCAGACGTTTGTTATTACTCGTACATCCTATTTATCTTGAACTACTAGTTTTATCAAACAAAACAAATGATTTTGTTATTGTTAGTCGCCCCATATATACCATACACACAACCAAATTTATATGGAATCACTCGGTATTTCACATTATTGATGATTTTCAACCATGCATCTTTGACCACTTGTGAAGAATTAAGTTATTTGTTGTAAAAAAACTGGATAGTATGATAATAAATGTTGAATCATCACCACATGTTCGGGATATTGTACTCAGTCGTCGCTGAGATTTGAAACTGTGTTTGTTTGTTTTTCCTTTAACGTGCTCTATTTCTGCTTTTCGGCTAATGACACGCCGGGGAATTCTGTCACTTCACTAACCCGGGAATTTTGCCGAACCTCTCTCGTGTCGAAGGTAGGGATCTTTAATGTCCACCACATCTATGTTTGACAGGACCTACAGCTTTACATCTCCTCCGATTTCCAGAATCCGAAAAATCACACCGACTTTGTGGGGATTGAACCCAGGTAACTCTGCGTAGGGAACGAGCATATCCCATATGCCACCGAGCCAGCTTTGAAACTGTGAATTTCAAAATTTAAAAAAGCCTATAACCATAATTGAAAATGCCTTACGTTGGATTGTCCGATGTACAGAGGGGTCGAATGATTGCTCTCGTTGAAGAAGGGGTGACACAGAGGGATATAGCGGCCACAATAGGGGTATCACAGGGGGTGATTTAAAAAATCTACCCTCGATACGTGGAGCTACAATCTATGCAAAATGGGCCTAGAAGAAGTCGTAGGAAGATCACTTCTGAAGAACATGACCGCCAAGTGCCAAATTGTGAGAAGAGAATCTAGTGCGTCGCACCCCATACTCCAAAGGCAATTTCTGGAAGCAACAGGCATCAGTGTATCAACCGAAACGATACGTCAAAGACTTCGTTCAAGGAGTTCATACAGCAGATGGCCCTTAGGAGTTCCAGAGCTAACCAGACAACAAAAAATGAACAGACTCAATTGATGTATTTAGCACCAAAATTTGAATATTGAGAATTGGCTAATTGTTCAGGTTTTGAGGGGTCGTGGAAGACAAGCTCCGAGCAGCAAGACAAATTCCGAAATACCAAGGAGACAGTGTGATGTTTTGGGGTGGCATTATGCTGGGAGGCATAACAGATTTCATTTCGTTTCCTGCGAGTGTAACGCCTAGAAATTATGTGGACCTAATGCTGGAGCCCATAGTGAGACTCTGGCGAGGTGCCCACGGTGCGAATTTCACTTTTATGCAAGATAATTCTCCTCTGCGCGATATTATCTTGAAACAGAGGGAATCGCAATTTTGGACTGGTCAGCTTGCTCTCCAGACCCAAATCCTATTGAACATTCATGGGATAATCTCAAAAGGAAAATTGAATCACGCCAGGATTATCCAAGAACCCCACAATAGCTCATCCAAGCCACCACAGAAGAGTGGCAGAATATCACCCCAGAGAAACTCGAAAACCTAATCCAAAGCATGCCGAGACGTATTCAGGCTTGTATCAGGGCAAGAAGAGGTAATACAAGCTACTGAGATCGAGAAAAAAACATACTTCCTGAGAAAACAATTTACAATTTTTTTACTATACGCGGAAAGAGTCTCTTATTTTCTTTCATTTGTTTCTTTCTTAAGATAAACCTTAATTTATTTCTTTTCTCAATTGACATTTCTGAAAAGGATCAATTCTAACAATCCTTCGAAATTTACAAAATCCCTGAGGTAATATTCAAGATATCGGGTGATATAAATGTTTGTTTGTTTTTCCTTTAACGTGCTCTATTTCTGCCTTTCGGCTAATGACACGCCGGGGAATTCTGTCACCTCACTAACCCGGAAATTTTGCCGAACCCCTCTCGTGTCGAGGGAAGTGATCTTTAATGTCCAACCCATCTCTGTTAGGCAGGACCGACAGCTTTACATCTTCTTTGAAAGATGGACACTCAAGCGATTCCCAGAATCCGAAAAATCGCACCGACTTTGTGGGGATTATATATATATATATATATATATATATATATATATATATATATATATATATATATATATATATATATATATATATATATATATATATATATATATATATATATATATATATACCTACCTATCTGTATTTTGGATTGCTGGAAAACATGATTCATTTTCTCCTTCATTTTTTCGTGGTGATATTTCTGAACGACGTTCGATTCTATATCGAAATTATATTCACAGTGATCAGTTTGATCGGATTTACTTAATATTTGCTTCAAATCCTCAACTATATATATAATATAATAATTATTGTTATTTTCACCCTCTGTATTTATATCATTTACATTGATATTTCATGTAAATGAATGCCGGCATTCCTCCTTTCATCTCTGTATCTGTATATATAAAGGGTTTCTATATTATTGATAAAATAAAATTCATAATATTTAGAATACAAGGAGGTCCTCACTGATCTCACTGAATAATTATTATTATCTGAACATGGATTGTTGAATATCTCTACAACTGATCATTTCGATTGAAACCAAAACGTCGCTCATCAAAATCCAATAAATTGGCACGATTAGACAAATATTACGGAACATCGAATTGAATGAATCAGTGGCATGCGAACAGACTAGAGTCATTTGTGAAAACCAAGTCCAAAACTACGACACGACGATTTGGAATATTACAAACTTGAGAAAGATTTGCAACCTCGGCCGAATCACTGAAAACTGATTCGCAACTACCAGCATTACATAATGAAAAAACACCATTAGTCCACTTCGCGGAGGGGGAATTATAGTCACCGCACATATACACATCGAGATCTGGATATCGCAGTGAAATTTCCTCAATTGCCAGTCCATGAGAGAGATTTCCTTGTTCATCAGAACTAGGCGGTAGATAGGATCTACCCACGATGAACTTCTTGGAATCTGCTGTTTCCAATAAAAAGAGGTGGTCGACATTTGAGAATTCATGATTGATTATCTCTGCCTTGAGTGGGGACCTAACCAGTATCATGACTCCACCACCCCTAGTTTTCATGTTAGTACTAATACTTCTTCTATCCTTCCTAAATACGTTAAGGTCTCACCGATAATCAAAATATCGTATATGCAACTCTCCAAATACTGGTTTAAATTTTGTAACTTAGTTGTTACCACCCATATTTTTATAATAAAACGATATATTATGTGGAGGGATGTAACTAGTTTTTTTGTTCACCTTGTTGATTCTGATTATTAACAATTGTGGGTATTCCCTTGAGAAATCTAATGGTCAAATCGGCCTCGCCTGATTGTTGACGCCGTTTCAGTTCAATCCTAATATTAGAGAAGTAGTTTCTCTGTTTAGTTTACCATCATGTTTCAATAATTTGACAGCCGTTTTAAAATATGACTTTTTTTTCTTTAAATTAAACAAGTTCCACGATGAAATAATATATGAGCGATGTCAACCCAGATTATTCGGTCCATAATGATTCTAAAACATCTGTAGATCATAATCGGCATCACTTGGAGGACTGACCCTGGCCATCGGTGCTCTCTCGGTCAAACAGAGAGGGAATTTGAGGAAATATGACAGGTTATGTATTTTTTTATCATCTCCTTAGTCTTCTTCATGATCTTGCTTGCTATGTAAGATCTATTCTTAGATTTGTTTAGACATGTAAGAAGTATGATTGTTGAAATATTTTTCTGCTTGTTTTCCGTTTCCATTGTTACAGAATCCTGTCCCAATCCCCCTTCCTTTCACCCTTGTTTTCGTTTGGAAATCATGGAATGCAAGAGAGAATAAAGCGGCTAAGCAGAAAAATCTTTGGTACTCTTTTTGTACACACGACACTAACACAACATAAACAGACAAGCTATTGCTAATGCAATAGCGAAAGGGAAACGAGTTTATTCCTCAGGTTTTTTCACTCGTTTAATGAATCATATACAAGATAGTATGGTTCCCCTGTTAAATTTCCTGAGCTCATTGTTGGTAATTTGAAGTGAAAATTTTTGAAAAACACCAGATTGATAATAAAATGGCTGATTATTCAAACGAGGATATGTTTAATCTCTTTTTAATTCATGCCGAATGTCAAAAAGTGCTGGATAGAACTTGCAGGCAATTCAATAACTAATTTCCAAATTTGGCGCCTATGAGTAAAAGAAAATTTCGAAGGATTAGAAGCAATTTTCTGCAATTTGAGGGAACAAAATACATAGAAACTAAAAGAAAACCAATTCTTGAGGACGACGACAATCAAATTAATACGCTAGCGTATTTTCGTGCCAATCTCCATGCGTCCATTAAGTCAGCATCAATGGATATTGGATTAAGTTATACTTCCATTCAAAGGATCCTTAAGAAACATAACATGCACCCGTATTCTTTTATCAGACTACAAAAATTGAAACCAACTGACCTTCCCAAGCAGCTAAATTTCTGTGGAAATTCATTAATTCGGCTTCAAGAAGATGAGATAATTCTGCAAAAAATTATATGGTGTGATGAAGCCCAGTTCAATGAAAGTGGAAAAACCAACAGAAGAAATCGACATTTTTGGGCCACAGAAAATCCACATTTCATCGAGGTTATTGATTTCCAAAATGAATTCAGCGTGAACGTTTTTGCAATTTTAATCAATGATTTGTTGGCTTATCACATTTATGAGGAAAATGTTAATGGATAAAGATACCTGGAAATTTTGGAACATTAGCAAATTTTTTAGATGGATTATCCCTTAACATTCTGAGGGATTGCTATTACCAAATGGATGGTGCACCAGCACATAAAACACAAGCTGTAGATCGGCAGCTAACATAAATGTTCAAGGATAGATGGTGGGGTAATCGAGGACCAAATTTATGGCCTCCGCGTTCTCCGGACCTGACGCCCCTTGATTTTTATTTTTGGGGCAAAATCAAGAGTGAACTGTATCTTTTTTCTGTAAGAAGTAAAGAAGAGTTACTAGAGCGCATTCATAATGCTTTTCGTAATATTGATCCTGAGGAAACTAGGAGGGCCACTCATCATGTTCGTATACGAGCTGACAAGTGTATCGAGCAAAATGGGGCCCATATTGAACATTTATTCAGATCGTAAATTAGTTTTCTCCTATGATGTTTGCTATCATTTATTCGTAATAATGTAATTATCTTCGATGATTGGTTTTCGCTTAGTTCCTACGATTTTTATTCATCCGAATCGTAGAAAATTGCTTCTAATGCTTCGAAATTTTATTTTACTCATAGACGGTGAATTTGGAAATTGGTTATTGAATTGCCTGCAATTTCTACCCACTATTTCTTGACATTCTAATGAATGAATCAAAACAAGATTAAATTTATTTTCGTTTGAATAACCAGTGGTTTTATTCCAAATGTGTTGTATTTCTTGGATATTTTCAATCTGAAATAACGACAATTCTTGTTGCAATATCAAATTCGAATGAACGATGTGACAGGTACATTAATTTTAGGCACCTTTCAGGTGAGTGTAGCCAGTTCAGCTACTTGATTCAAATATTTCAAAGCATTCTCTGTTAGTTCTTGCAAAATTCCCAAATTATTTCGGAACTATAAGAGATGGGTATAGTACATGCTTATACAATTCCATCTGAAATTTGACGCTCCATCTGATGGCGATATAAAAATTGGCACGTGCCATTTGAAAAAATTGAGTTTTTGCTGTTTGAAAAAGGCCAAATTGAAAAAATCATACAAAACAACGCAATAAACATTTGACATGTATAGACTGCTTAAAATTCCTTGATCCCTCTTCTATCCACCCAAGCAAAAATTGTGTCTGTAGTGCAAAAGACCTACAATTTTTTTAAATGTTCCTCAAAAATCGAGTTTATAACAAAAATAATTAAATCTGTCAAAAGTTTCGACAGATAAGTGCCAACAACTTGGGTATTTTATGCCTTGCTCAAATGTCGGTACTAGATGTATAATAAAAAAGGTAGATTTCCATTTGAAATAACAAAGTGATGACCCACTTCCGGTATGACCGGAAACGGTATCACTTCAAAAATATTCGACTCCAATTGGAAATCGCTAGTTATGGCCGCGTATAAAATTTCAGCTTGATATTGTAATTGGTACTTAAAAAGTTTTTAACGGACGGTCCCGGTAGATATCCCTGTATATATGTCACAATCACCGTTGACAATAATAATTTCTAATCATGGGGATACATAATTGAGGGGGTAGTGCGTTTTCAATTGGTTACTTCGCTTATGTATCTCTCTATACCCAGTGCACACTTTACCATCATAGGGAACTAGTCTCCAAATAAAAGTTTGATTGCTTATGAATCTCATGCAATACATCAGACGTTCAAAGGTTCAGAAAAATGCTCAACTGATGAATACACAACAGCGACTTCTCAACACTCAGCACTATCACTAGGTTCCTTTGGGTAGTTATGTAAAACACGCATTTCTGAAAGGGAAATACATAGGTGATAACCTCAGTATATTGTTTGTTTTTTCTATGGACCTACAGTTTATAGTGGACTCCGAACCACTCTCCTAAACTGTGCAAAGATAACTGCCACCTCTCAGGATTACAAGTTATCTGGCCTTCAGAGGTTATGGACCAACAACTATGGTTATGTATCCAATCTCTATGTACGTCTTAGTCAAATTCACTTTTTTGTTCAAGGACAACATCCATGACTTGAACCCGGATTCGAGCCAGGCACCTCGGTTTAGCATATTCCTACATACTTGCTCACTAACCGTGCAGCTACCGAGGCGGTCAAACCTCAGTATATTCATAGCTGCTCCAGTATAACCGTTCATCATTATTGCTTCATTAATCCTGAAAAATTCCCACAAGTTCCGGAAATAGATAAGCACCAGTGAAGATACAGAAATCATTAAATTCGTGCATTACGTGTAGGATATAGGCGATTCCGACGAATTAGTCACCGGTAATTCATGAACTGTCTTCCTTTCGTACAAGTACCCACAAAATTTTACGCATAATGCACCAAGGCTTCCGTTACATCAAAACTTCTCCAGATTAATACAAAAAGTTGAAACAATATCGTCATTATGGTCAAGCCTGTCATGGTCTATGCTTCTAGCAGAATTTGTGGCGTGACAAATCGAGGGGACTTGAGTAGTTCACAGTGTACCATGACGTGGGGATAATTGGGTGATTTTCGCAGCTAGATTGGATTATGTAAAAAAATTGTTTTATTTACTTTATTTTTATTTTTATTATCGATAGATACTTACCAAGTATCAATTGGAATATACCGTCGCGTGAATGAGTTTTTCTGATGATTGCATATATCGGGTTTTCCGTGCTCTGGAAAAGGCTTCTACAAATACTGGTTGTTCTCAATGAAACAAAAACAGAATTGCATCGCAAATGATATTATTATAGATGATAACATAACACTGGACAATAAAATAGCACTTTTCGTCTGATGAATAACTTATGTCACTTAATTTGACGTCGCTAATTCTAAATATGATGAATTTGCTTTCCTATAGCTCTTGTTTACGAGTTATGAATTTTATTAAAAAAACACTTAATTACAGTGAAAATCCTCTGTTAATTAAACGAATATTGATTTCAACTTGCTATATTTTGATATGGCATCGTCAAGAAAAGTGTGAATGATTCAAGTCATATTTGTTTCATTTGCGGAGAATACATATTTGAAGAAGACCGTTTAAATGTGACAGAGTTCGTGAGTTAAGCTTACAGAAATTACTTTGGGCATCCAATGGAAATGAAGGATAAACCTTGGGTTCCTCAAAAGGTTTGTAAAACGTGCCTTGATTTCCTACATTTATGGATAAATATGAAAATAAAAATTTTCCGGTGCGAAACTGCTATGATCTAGAAGTAACCCGGTAACTACCATGATGACGGTTATTTTTATTTGGTGAACAATACTGGCATCAGCCGATAAAATCTAGCCAAATGAGAATATCCTTCCATACATATAAATATATATTTGTGTTTGAATTTGGGAGGCTTTTACTTGGTAAAATTCCATTATCAATAATAAAAAACAAGTACTGTGTTTTAATAAATTTTACTTAATAATTGCGATTTGTAACGCGTTTTACTACACCGTAGCTTCTTCAAACGAATGAATGTACAGAAAATAAGAATGAGAATATAAATATAAATGATCTTGAATAATTAAAAGCTTATTGGGTTGCTTCTTCTTGAGTGGTTATTTATGACAGGTATATCCAATGAAATCAAGGAATAGATTGCTTCCCGAAGAGATTCAATAGATGTGAAGGGCTTAAATCGACTTGTTCATTGATGAGTCCACCTGAGTGTCTGTATTCATTGAGTTCTAAAGTTTCCCAAAGATCTACCTTCCAATATTTATTATCTGTATGCAAAATTTCAAACTG
The DNA here is from genome assembly GCA_013387265.2 of Cryptolaemus montrouzieri. NCBI lineage: Eukaryota > Metazoa > Arthropoda > Insecta > Coleoptera > Coccinellidae > Cryptolaemus > Cryptolaemus montrouzieri. The sequence goes on along the minus strand of JABFTP020000021.1, from coordinate 24,258,809 downwards.
TGGGTCGAAAGAGTGATTATTTTCTAAGAGATGATCCGCGTAATTTGAAGTGTTAGACGCCCCGAGTTTCTGAGGCGTCTGTTTGACCAACAGGGTGTTTCATGTATGCATTGATTAATTTCTACAAAAGATTCTTCATTAAAAACATAAAAAAATGCCAATAAACATATGGGTCACATTCCCCCGTTGTCGAGATACAGAGTGTTGCATTTCACATTTTTTCACCTTTCTTGTATAGTTTTCGAGGGATCTACTCCAATTTTGAGATAATAAATTTTTTTACTGATCACTTCATTAGATGTGTTCAGAAGTTGCGAAAATGTACAGCTCGATATTTTTTCAGCATCATGTTAATTTTGACCCTATCAAATCCCAGTTTATGTGCCTTTCAATTCTGAAACGTTTTTGTCTTCTGGAACTTCTTCGAAATCGTAGCCATTTTCGAGAGAAACAAAGATTTTTATTAAATGGCACGCGTTTTTGAGTGGTCTGAAGTGAGAGTCGATAATCCCTAAAACAAATTAGGGATCGGAAATAGGCTTCTGAAGTAGTTTATTTAGAGGTTAAATATCAGAATGTTTATTTTATTCAGTGAAGATTCAAATGAACTGTAAGTTTTTGGGTACTTTCAAATAAAACCTAATCTTTCTGTTACATTAATATACAGAAGACTTGGCATAATTGAAGTTGAGTTTCATCAGTCATACATAGTTTTCGGTATTATGAAAAATTACAATGTAGTACACGTTTCAAGAACAGAAATATTCCCTCAGTGAAATTTTTCCTTTCCATTGACCATTCGTTATGTGAAACCGGATGGTTTCGACCTGCCAAGGAAAATTCTGAAGAACTTAATTTGAATTAAGTCCATGATAATCGAAGAATCATTACTGGAAAACTCTCCAGAGGTTGGCGTAGCACATTCGACTGTTTGGTGAGCTTTGCATGAGAAACTGTTATACCCTAATCATATCCAAAGGATTCAAGGCCTCAGGGCTGAAGATCTATCCAGAAGGCTGGAACTTTGCTAATGGCTATTGCAAATATTTGCTGAAAATGCCGAAGTCTGTAGAAATATTTTGCTTACAGACGAAGAAGGGTTTACGCGAGAGGATATTATGAATTTCCACAGTAATCACGTCTGTTTCATTTATTTATTTCAAAATAGGATCACCTTATCTTTTTACAGAAAAAAACATATCCAAGAATACAGATCTTCCATAATTTAAGCATTGCCTTATTAAATTTCAAATTAATACAAAAATAAAATTAAACGCTAAGCACTATGAAGACGATCAAACCCGAACCATTACCCCCCCCATCCCAATAAATTCAATCAATCTCTTCTTAAACATCCCTACAAATTGTGTTCTTTTTACATCGTCATGCAGCTCATTGTAATCCTTGTGGCCCTTATAGAATAACCAATCCATTGCACTTGTGTGATTACACCTTGGCAAGTAAAAGTTATTATTTCTTCTGTTTGGAAAGTTGTGGATCTCAAAGTGAAACTGAAATATAATCACCGAAGACCCTCCTACATTATTCATATACTAGATATATATTATACCCTAGTATCAAACTCATACCCCTATTTTGCAATTTCTGTAATGCCCACGTTCTATTCAAATTCAAAAGGTAAAGCACCCATTTCATGGGTGTCTTCGAACGAGAATAATTCCAGTGCGATTCACTGGAGGATGTTGATGTGTCGAATGAAAATATCCTAAGAACGCTCCAGTTTGATGAGGCTGAGTTTATGAAGAGACTTTTCGGTATCGACAGTAATAAGGGATTTGGACCTGATAACATTCCTTATATTTTCTGCAAGAATTATGCTACTTCCCTTTGTGCACCTCTTCTGCTCCTGTTCCATCAATCTCTGAAGTTCAGACATTTTCCACGAAGGTGGAAAACTGCTACTATAAAACCTATATTCAAGAGTTCACGCAAAGATGAAGTACAAAATTATCGTCCAATCAGTTTGTTATCCATCATTCCTAAATTGTTAGAGTCTTTATTATACAAGTATCTACTGCATCTAGTCAAACAAATGATAATACCAGAGTAGCACGGGTTCATCAGAGGCAGAACGTTGGAGTCTAACCTTGTTTGCTACTCGAAGTACTTACGCAATGTCCTTGATAACGGGGGACACGTGGATTCCGTTTATACAGACTTTAGCAAGGCGTTAGACAAGTGTAGTATTAATGTTATGCTGCGGGCACTTGTTGAAGCTGGTATTGGGGAAACGTTGCTGAGATGGGTGGAATCATACCTGAGAAATAGATCATAGTTTGTTGAGGTTACTGGCTATTCATCGCAGTCATTTTTTGTATCATCTGGAGTGCTGAAAGGCTCTCATTTAGGTCCTCTTCTGTTTATGGTATATGTGAATAAAATTAAGAGTTGCTTCAAATTCAGGAGGTTTCTACTTTATGCAAATGACCTTAAAGTTTTTTTGAGATAACTGATTATATGGAATCTCCAGAGCGATTTTAATAGATTGGTGGAGTTTTGTGAGAGTCATGGATTGTTCCTAAATTACTCCAAGAGTAGTTCAGTTACTTTCACACGAAAAGTTAATACTCTTCGCACAAAAATTGTGGCATCACCCTACTTTTATGACAATACCATATAAACTTTTAGGTTGGTCATTCAAGAGTCGCTTGGTAACTTTCAGAAGTGTAAAATAAGAAGATATCATTCAAATGGATGAGTTTATGATGGTAAATATCAACAATTTTCGAGTTAATGAAAAATAAAAAATTCTACCATCTCCAAACATTCGCGAAGAGACCAATCAACTAGCATCGAATGGTTACTAATCATTTTCAAAATCGAGTGTTTCCTCCCCGGGCCCTTATTACTGACAGTATACATCTCGGAAGCCCCCCAAACAAATTTTGGATGTACTGAGTTCCAAATTTTAGGAAGCAGAGTTTCTAGTTGTTGAAGTGTTCTATAAGGCATCCTACGTGCTGAATTTGCCTCCCCATGTTGTCCCAAACATGTTCTATGGGATCAAGTCGGGACTTCTGGATGGCCATCTTAAAATATCAATTTCGGCATTTTGCAGAAATTCTGTAACTACTCTAGCTGCATGAGGCCGAGCATTATCATGCATACAAATGAAGTTTTTTCGCCAATCAATGGGCCAAAGGGTACAACATGGGATTCAAGGATATCTGGGATGTATCTGGCCGCAGTCATTCTTTCATTATTCACTAGGACTAACTCAGTTCGACCATGGAAAGAAATGCCTCTCCACACCATTACTGAGCCCCCTCCGAAGTTTTCGATTTGCCGGATATTGCATTGCTGATACCGTTCCCCAGGTCGTCTGTATACAGGCATGCGTCTATCATTTGATACTGGACAGAACCTGGACCCGTCGGAATAGATAACATTCGACCATTCTGGAATACTTCAATTTGCATTTTCCCTCGCAAACTGAAGTCTTGCAACTCGATGCTCTCTGGTGAGACGCGGGCCGGAAGAAGTTACCCTTGGTCTGATATCTTCTTCTCCGAGACTGTTTCTAACAGTTTGCAATGATATATGCACATTTCTGGAAAGTGCAAGTTCATTTTGTAGCATTCTAGACGTATAGTGCCGAACTCTTAGTGCCGTTAAACAAAGCCAACGATCATCAAATGGTGTCGTTATCCGATTTCGTCCCTGTCTGGCCCTTCTTCCATATTACCCTGTATCGATTAATTGCTCTTAAAATAGTGCTTTGGTTAACATTCAACAAGTTAGCCACGTAACGTTGGCTTCGCCCCTTCTCTGGAAGTGTTTCAATTCTTACTACTTCATGATCACTCAAATAGCATCCAGGACGTTCAGCAGCCATTACAATAAATTCAAAGATTCGAAAATCCGCAAATGATGAGCTTCAGCAGTCATAGATGTCTCCAATATTTTTTAAAATTTACCCAAGTGTTTATATAACTGTTGTGTAAAATTGACGTTTCGTGTCTTTTAATTAGCAAAGACAAGTGTTTCCAATCAGATACTCCATTTGTATCACAAAAAGCGTTAGGAATTTTACATTTACAAAACAATTTACAACAGAAACAAAATACAGAATCTTTAGAAATAGAGTAAATGAGCCAAGCCCCTTCGACTTTTTTCTCCATTTGCTAGATTTCTTTCAAAGTATTTGCACGAAAAATTTGTCTTATCTTTATTACTAGGAAAGCTAAAACTGATGTCTATCAAGGGCGGACCACGTTTAACCAATATTCTAGCCATCTCATTGGTGATTCTTTCGGGCCACAAACCGGGGTCGGACGGAATTATATCGATACTAGCCCCATTACAGCCTTCATCGAAAGCGTCACTTGCAGCAGTTTCGGTAGCTGACATTACCGAACTTTTTATACAAGCTGAATTACATGAAGTGGATTGTTCAAGTGCTGTAGACGAGGATGATGTAATCGCTTTTTCGGGCTCTGCATCAGTAGAAGCTGTTTTGCTGCTACAACCGCTGCCACTTGTTACAGGACCTGATGTTACTGTTGAAATTTCAGAAGGTCCACTCACGGTTATTGATATAACGGATTTAGAGCCTTGAGATTCGGACGATTCGGTCGCACCAATATCGATAGTCTCCGTGGAATCTCGATTGTTTTGCAAGAAATGCTTCAAAGATCCAACAATTTTTCCCCTTTCTTGCAGTCTCAGTTTCTTTTGCTAGCGAAACTTTGCACCTGAAGGTCTCCTTCTTTTATCCTGAGAAAAAAAATAAATAATTAGTACTCATGGGAATTAGGAATTAACTTCTAAAGTAACCACAATAATAAGCACCATGTGGGTAGGGTAGGAAATATTCTTAAAAAGTTAACTAAGTAGCCAATAGTTTTTAATCCTTTATAGGGCAGATTATTATTAAGTAAGATATGGCTGATTAAAGTTTGCATATTTGAGTAAAAAGCAATTTGTTCGAGTGCTTTCAGCTTAAATCCTTTCAAAAATAAAGACAAAAAGATATTTAACTAATTTGATCTTATAGCCCTTAAAAACCCTACAGAATGGTTTTCTAAAAGATCAATAGTATAAAAACGAAGCGAGTTATAGATAGAACCAGTTACTTTTTTAACTCTTACATGACATTTCAATTATTAAAAGATATTTGGCCAAAAAATTAATTATAACCAGTATCCTATAAAGGGTTAATGTTGATAGTATAAAGTAGAGAACACTTACCATTGTACAAGAAATCAAGCCGTTGAAATTTCAGTCAGTAGTTATTCGGCACTTAATTAAAAAGAAAGTAGTAAACAAAATATTACACAACACAACACCACTTTTGACAAAATAAAAATAATTTTATATGTAAAAATTAATAGGATTACTTGTTTTTATTCATTTGTTGTGCGGTCTAGTGAACTAACTTACTTAAAAACGCCTGTGGTGATGCATCGCTTTTATAGCGCTCCATGCGTTATTCATGTCTGAACAGGAAAAATCAAGAAACTGCCGCCTGACATGTTCTAGCAACATAGGAATCGGCAGTAACTGGATGATATTCTAATAAAATTTCGTGTTTATTTATACCTAATCCTATTTAATTTCTCAACTTTTATTTTAATATTTTTTTTGGACCCTGGGTTTTGGCGCCCCTAAAGGATGGCACCCGTGTGCATTGCACACTTTGCACATATGGTTGCGGGGGCTCTGCTGTAGATTATTCTATTCTATTCTACAACTCACAATTCAGGTGACGTATAATTACTGAAAATTTTTCGTCATATGCTATGAATATGACAGCATATCATTAGCTCACACTTCTGAGGCACCCTGTATATAAATGAATGCGTTGAAAAAGAATTCCTACAAAACTCGACAACTTTAATAAGATTCTGTTGATTAAATTAGAATTCAAAGAAGTTGTTATGCAATATAATTCATGTTTAAGCTTTCAACTTTTCCCGTATATTTTCTCCGCCATTCAATCATTTTTTCTGCACCCGAGAAAAACTAGAATGAGTGTTCGACTTCCTGCTTTGCATTAATAATCACATGTATTCACACCCATTACTTATCCCATACAAAACATTGTCAAAGTGGCCTTCTAATAGAAAAACTCAATAGCATCCAGTTCGGACGCCCACATAGGCGCCTCGACGTCCGAAACGGCGCTGCACTCTGTGCAGAAATCCGTGGGCTAAGATCCTTACGGAGCCACTGACTCCGGTTGCTCAAGATTGGCTCGCCTAGCCAATGGCGGGGCCCGTCTCACGGTCGCAAGAACCCGTACTCGCCGGAGTACTGCGATCGCGATCTCCAGTCTAAGCTAAGACTTTTGAGTGAGTAGTTGCGCGATAAAATCCCGACCGTGGAGTGTTTAAGGGCGAATTAGCCCTGGCAGACTTAGGCCATGGCGACTGGTAAGTCGGAAAATAGGGGATGCAGCCTAATGTACCCTAAAAGTGACATTGGATGAATTTTGTGACTTGTTAATTTTCGCTGCAATTTCGCGAATCTGTAAATTCATAAATTCGTCAAGTTAATTTTTTTTTGAAAATTTTCATTATGTGAAATCAAACTTAATTTTTTAAACATTTTTATTACGAATTCACAACTTTTTATGTCTCTTCATTCAGTTCGAGAGAATCAATGATGAGATCATAATAGAATTAGAATGCGTACAAAAATTCATATTAATATTTTCCTTGAAAGGATGAAATAAACTCAAGATCAATCAATTCAATGTCATTTTTAGGGTTCGCAATATCTAACAAAAAAAAATAGTGAGAATCCAACCGTAAGCCAATCCTCAATCGAAGTAGTGTAGTGCTGGAAAAACTGATATCAATGTATATATCTCGAGTTGTTGAAGTGCTAAAAAATGGGACTGTGGTTTCGAACAAGGAGATAAAGTGTACGCGTCAAAAATAAAAGTGTTCTGTGTTTAGCCAACGGACTGTGGAAGAATTAGCGCCTGCAGCATCTTCTCGCTCTTTTCATGGATACTAACAACTCTACGCTAGAATTCTTCGATTTTTCTATTGGTCTGAGTATCGTAGATGTTATGGTGTGATAGTTTAGTCGTTGAGACTCTGAATGTCTTATTATTGTTAAATTTTGATTGAAATTGATGATAACATGAAATAATAGTGAGTAGAAAAGTTTGAAGCAAAGAGGTTTTCATTACAATACATATTTCTTCATTGTTTCTTCAGAAATGTCGTTATTCATTGCAAATATTCTGATATTGTTGTCTTGAATAATGAAACTCAATAATTCATTATTCTTCAAGAATTTGTGCAATTATTACTTAAATTACCACAGTGTAATTTTTTTTGATTAGTGTTCTTGAGTATCGAATTTCTATTTTACGTATTGAAGACATAATTGACCTCTGGAATAATCTAGAAGGTTAAATATTGTGTTCATCTCAATTTCAATTTTTTTTCATTACAGATCATCGTGTTTCAGAATGTTTAGTTGAGAGTTTTCCAGGCATTATTTCTTGATGGGAAACAGTATTACTCTAAGTACTCATATATATATATATATATATATATATATATATATATATATATATATATATATATATATATATATATATATATATATATATATATATATATATATATATATATATATGATATATATAGACCATTTGAATATTTTTGATCTCTAATTGTCGTAGCAATTTTGCATGCGATTTGATGTGCCAAAAATTTTGGGGAAAAATATTTTCTAAATCGAGGAGGCAGCTCCGCTTACAATAAAAGATGACACTAAGTTTCAAATGGCGTTTTGTGTTTTTATTTAAGTTTGTTCAAGACAATCATTTTGATATAACTTCTGCTCATGTTTACCACACTTAAATTCTTCCGAAAAAAAAAATTTCTTCGAAAAGTTTCAAAATTTGGATCTGCTTTCATTTGTGTATTTTTTTTCTATCCAATTAACAGAGGAAATATGGTTAATTGGGAAAGTCAAACATCTCAACACAGGTGGTCGAAACTTACCCACCAACTTGACTAACCTTGAATATCAAAAACTCCATTGTTTCACATGTAACATTGGAACCTAATTCCAAAATAGAATTGAACTGTATGGGGTCCCCCCTATGCCTTAAATTGCTCATTAGGAAGTTATTCATTTTTATTTTGAAAATTCGTGTTGGCTTTTGAAATTGTTTTTTCTTATTGCATAATTTGCACATCAACTAAAGTAAGGTATAAATTCGTACAAAATTATAATTTGAATGACATGTGGCATCAAATGGACGGAGCGTCACCTAATGGCAAAAGATCACCAGTGATTATCAAATTGATGAACCCGCTCGAACATTTTTGGTGGACGAATAATGGAGCAAAGCTCTAGCCACCTCAACCACAAACAGCCACTAAAACTTATAAATTTGTGAGAGAATCAAAATGGTGGTCACATAGAACATCTTTTATAATTTGATATTTTGGAACGTGTAAGGTAGATGAATGTCGAATATTTTTCAGAGACTCACTTCTAAAAGTAATTGTTTTATTTCGTAATTATCACAAACGGATTTGAATGAATATTTATTTGTATCCATTCGCTTTGGCTATTTTATTTCACAGGTAAGCCAGATATACGATAAATTTCTCGTAAATATCCATATTTTCGGAATGAATACGAATAACTTTCAAAAGTGTATTTTGACATAAGAAAACTTGGTATAGTTTAATTTTATTTTGAATGAGGTTCCAAGATGTCAGATAAAGCTCGTTACATTAAAAAAGCAGAGTTCTTGATGTTTCAAATAAGTCAAGTTTGTAGAAATTTATGAACATCCGGTGTTGTCAACGACTCCAGAGGTTTCTCATCTCCAATGAACCATTCTTCTTCTATTGCACAACTTGTCAGCATGCGAAATTTCAGAGTTCTACCAATATTAGAAGTCAAGATGTTCTAATGGTTTTCTTGAAAGAGTCAACCTATATATAACATTTTTTGGATTAGAATTTTTCGGTTTCTTAGATAAAATGCATTTTTTGTACAAGGGGTATCATAAAAATGGTTACGTATATGTGTAAACATTTAAACATTTCACCAATATTTTTCAAATGAAAATGGAATTTGTTTCCGTAATAATTCACCTTTTGTCTGAATTATAACATATTTTTCATGCAAAAATGATTATTCTTCTGATTATATCAATGAAAAAGTCTGCAATAATATTCAGGAAAATGTCTGTGTTATATCGCACAAAGAGGTAGAAGATTATCAAATTTCTAAAGCAAAAAGTCATACACACTATGTTCCCAAAAAGACCAACTGGAATTATTCCTCTATTTTTCATTCATTTGAAAAATATAAACACATGGTTGAAAAGTTTTCAAAGGGCAATTAAATGATGGTAGCTCATCTTTTTCGGAATGAAAGAAAAAAGTTTTCTCAGCTTAAATTGGTACATACATATTCAAATCTTTGTGTAGAGAATATTATTTGCAATATAACGATGCGTAGAGATCGACTGTTTTCTTATTTTCTATACCGCAAAATAAAAAGTGTAATTTCTAATGGTCACTTCACCGAAGGGTGCTATGGATATTATCCTCTGGTCTTTTAAATTTTCCGACTTATGATATTGTGTCAGGAAAACATAATGAAGTCTTGATTCGAGCTCTTATTACATTCTAAATAATATCGTATGATGTCTGTCTTTCGGTTATTATCAATTTTTTTATATTGAAACTTTGAACAAACTAAATATATAAATGGATATTTTATTAAAATATATCAATTATACTAATTCATTCTTCTCAAATCAAAATAACCAATTTTGTATAATAATAATATAATTACTACTTTCAAACTTGAATTTCATTAAATATTATATTTTTAAATACTATTTTAGTATATGAATAATAGGAAAGCAATAACCTTTTACTTTCAATGAAATAAAACTATGGTATTTAGATTTTCACTATATTAACAAAACTATGACCGGTTTCACCACACTGTGGCTTCATCAGATAGATACAAACTAATGAACAGAGTTATTCCTTATATATTAGTCTTATTTTCTATTTAATATTACAATATGTACAAGTACAAAGGGTATGTTGGAAAATCCATCAGGTTGCTTACTTTACGAATTGAAAATATTGAGTAAAGGAGAAGGATTTAGACCTAATTGTAACCTACCTGAATTCTTTTCTTTGTTAATTCCTAAAATTTCTCATAGTTGAGTTTTGTCTATTATTTTCACTGTGTAAAATTTTGAAAATATCATTAAAGTTATGATTTTCTTCGAGCAAGTGATTAGAATGATGGAAATCTGATTTATGATAATTAAAACTACGTTTCTGCTCGGATAATCTAACTTCGAAATTTCTGAAGGTTCTACTAATATAAATTTCATTACAATCCCCCAAGATTATATAATCACAGGATTTATTACCTTTATCAATTTTAGATTTGCAGTTTTTGTTATGTCGCCTAAAGAAGTATAATACAAATCTAAAATTGTTAAAGGTAATAAATCCTGTGTTTATAAGCTGTCTTGCAGGGTTCGTGATAAAATTTATATTGGTAGAACCTTCAGAAATTTCAAAGTTAGATTATCCGAGCACAAACGTAGTTTTAATTATCATAAATCAGATTCCAATTAATCTAATCACTTTCTAGAAGAAAACCATAACTTGAATGATAATTTCAGAATTTCACACAATGAAAATAATAGATAAAAACTCAATCTGTGGGAAATTTTAGAGATTGACAAAGAAAAGAATCCAGGTAAGTTACTTAATAGTCAATTAGATCTAAATCCTTCTCCTTAACTCAATTTTTTCAATTCGTAAAGTAAGCAACTCCGATGGGTTTTTCAACATACCCCTTGTACTTGTACATATTGTAATATTTATTAGGAAATAAGACTAATATATAAGGAATAACTCTGTTCATTAGTTTTTATCTATTTGATGAAGCCACAGTGTAGTGAAACCGGTCATAGTTTTGATAATATAGTGAAAATCTAAATACCATAGTTTTATTTCATTGAAAATATGTATATTGATTTTCATCAAGTAACGCCTCCTCAATCGAAATTTATTTTTAATTATCGATATATGAAATGAAAATTCTCTACACTAAAAGAAATAAAAATACGTATATAGTGTAAAAATTAATAAATTTTCTTTTTAATTCGAGAGAAAAATTTGGTGTACTCACTTTATAGATCCATAAAATCATTCAACCATGTGTTCAAATTTTTCCATCATTTGAGAAGCATATTAGTGATTTTAAGAAACTCCCAGTTTAAAAAATCAAAGAGTATATAGAATATTTGAAGAAGTTCTTAATCGATTGAATTTAGTTCAATTTTCCTAATATAGATTGCAATGAAAACCTCAATCCAATGAATTATAGTGATCAATAATTGAAATGAATCAGTGATCAGTAAAAGTTAAACTTATTGTTGAAATTTCTAGATCGTGTATAATATTTGGATTTGTTTGAATGGAGAATACAAGAAAAACACTATGAAAAAATTGATGAATGAAAAATAAAATGAAGCTGAAAAGTTACAGAGTGTTGTAGAGAAAATGTTTTCATGGTAACTAACTGAAAAAAACAGAGTTCATTTCTTATTAGTTAGAAGGAATGATACTTTCAAAAACTAATACCTGTGGCGTAGATAAGAATTGGGCTGTAGTGCAGATACCCTTGGTTTGAATCTGGAAGAGTTATAGTTATTTCTTCTTGTTTGACATGACTTTCAATTAATGATAATAATTACGTGCTGGATTAGTTTTCCAAAATGCATGACCTGCAAGGTCTACAAGAGTGCTGCAGACTTGTTCTATCTTTTTTTCTCGAAATTAAAAAACGATTGTTAATTATTAAATTTATTCCAAAATTCACGTTTAATATTTATCAATAATTAATTATTATATTAATTTCAGAATTACAAATGTCAATTCACATCAGTTAGTCTAAAATATTGTGATGAACACAAAAATTTTCATATTTTTATCTAATATAACTAATTCAGAGTCTTTTCTTAATCGAGATAAATTTTTTGTCATTAATTTCACAAGGTATCTCTTCATTCAAATACAAATATTATCAATATCCAATTCCATTAAACATTAAAACTGATAAAATTTAATGAAATAATAATTGAGGAAACCATAACATTCCATAAGACATATAATATCGATTATAAAAGAAGAATTCGCTAGAAACTTAAATGAATGGATGAACTCGATTAACAACAATGAATGTAAATACTAAAGACAGAGAAAGAAGACATCTATGGCGACCTAAATAACGTATCGATGGAGTGATCTCAAGTGGACTTTTAACAAACTGCAACTGAATTAAAATCGAGATTAAAATGGATACGCGTGACCTTTGAAAAGTGAATTTGTACGAGAAGAGGATTGGCTATAACGTGTTGGATTCTTAACTTGTGTGTGTTGGAACTTTACTAATATTTTTGTTTTAATTGATGGAAAGAGAACAATGTTCGTTTTTGCTGTTATTATGTACATGGGTACTGTAAGATAATTCAACAATTTCCCATACAGGTTTCATTCAACTTGTATGAAAATGTCTCGATGGTACGATGATGATCTTCGTGAATAGCAACTAAGTGCTTTTTGATTTTTAATTCATTAACTCTTCGTCTTGGAAGGGTAACCTCTACCATGAAATATCTAGATATCACACCAGTTTCAGTAGTAACCGATATTTCATTAATATGTAGGTAATTTTATGAAGTAAAAGATTTCGTGAAAAGCTGCAAAACAAACAATTTTTGACATTGAAAATAGTATTGCCATAAAGTGAACCTGACTATAAATAAAATGATTTTCAGAGATTTAGAAAAACCTTAGAACTTGAGTGGGATCAAGTTTTTTAAATAGCAACTAATGAAATATCAAGAACAACTTGTATCGAATATCCCGCGCTTTGTGTATTAAAATTCGATTCTATTATTTGTTTTCATCTTAAATCTTCTGGAAATTATGTTATTCCTTCGACTTCTTCTTCTTCCTGCACGGCGCCCATATGGGCAGCACTCAGGCCGTTTGGCCCATTGTGCTTGATGTGTGTTGTTGAGTTGTTATTTGTCTTGTAAAAACTTCCTGATGAAGCTTGCAAGACTGTTGTAGGGGGCCTCATGGATCATCCGGGCGCTGGGTGTTTCAGTGCCCAAGGTGTTCAGTCTGGTTTCCTTATGGGTCATTCGAAGAGTATGTGTTTCGTCATTTTCTAGGCAACCACGACATTGTGTGGTTTCCGATAGTTTCATGACGTGTAGATGTTTGTTGAGTTGGTGTCCGGTCAATAGGCTCAACAGACTTTTTTTCGAGAGACAGTAGTTCATGTAACCTCTTCTTTGATTGCGGCCCTTTTATGAGCTCTTTTGACTGTCTCAGTCCCGAGATGCCTGCCTAGTAGTTTTGGGCCTCGGTGGTGATCCAGCTTTGAAAGAGAAAGAGCACATGGGTCCATGGGATGGTCAGAATTGGTTCTGGTCCCATCGGCCTGACAGCTGTTGCTTTTTTGGCGGGGCAGTCTACTATCTCGTTTCCTTCGATGCCCTGATGGGCTGGGCACCAAATCAGAGTGATTCTGTTTGTAGCACTGAGTTGTCGAAGTGCTGTTCTTCTTTTTGTCTTTTTTTCAAAATCGTAGGGATTCTGAAATAAGAAAATTATTTACTTGAGGTTGAAAGTATATCGAAAATATTGAATTAACTAGAAAATTCAATCATTCATTTATTGGAGACTGCTGACATGAAATAAAATTTCATAATTTCAGCAGTGAAATCTTTGAAAATATACTGGTTAACACATCTGTCGGCAATGCGAGCAACCAGTGTACACGTGAGGTTAGTCGAAAAAAGAAACCAACTGCAAATACTGCCAAAATTATCAGTTCAATACGGGCTTTTTTCATTCATCCATTTCCAAACATGCTCAAAAAATTAAGGGATTAAGAAAAAGCGGGAAAATTAAATTGAAAAACAAGATGAAAATAAATTTTTACCAATGAGAATCCCTATTTCGAGAGTCCCTTTGTATCTTTCTATGCTATTCATAAAGATTGAAAAAATCTTACCAAAATAATTTCAGTGCATATAATTTTGAAAATGTGTGTGTTTTGATGTTATTATTGACCAAAAATTATATAAACGGTAGTAACACTATCAGATAATATTGTGAACGTGCGTTTACTTCAAACCAATGTTTTCTCAACTTCAACATTCAGCTGCAAATACATTCCTTGTATGAAAATTAAATTCAGAATATCTTAATTCGAGTTACTCGTTACTGATTATATTAATGAAACCAGTCTGCATTCTACCTGTGTAAAGATCAAGGCACTCTTCCAATTCTAGTTGGCGTTCTTAGGTTTTGCCAAAGATTTTAGTGAAGTATTTAATTTTCGACAATAATATAAATTGAAAACAAGGAGACTTAAGTGATACGTTAGAACATGAACAGAAACTTAGATGCTTGGTAAAGACAGTAACGCCTGTATTTCAAAATTTATATTGATCATACAAATGCATTTATAATTTCGTAACTTTTAATTTGTTCGTTATCAGTTTTTTCATCATAATTTTCCGAAAACTAAGATAGTATAATGGCTAAGAACACGTTAATCGCCTGAATTACTGCATTGATATATTTTCTTCAATATTTTACAAAAATTTATATCTATTAAACAGCCAAATGAGGTTCTTAATCCTGTCGACCTAGATCATCCTACGACCATAACTACTATGGCATAATTAAAATGGATGTTCAATCACAGTTTTTTGGTTATTAGAGTTCATCAGTGTAGCATATGAATGAGTAACATGCGAACTAATCATTCTCAAATTATATATCAGTTCTTTCAATCACTTTGTCCATATTTACATGTATTAGCAATTCATGGAAAGCGAAATTGTTAGTGATATCACGCAGGGCTCTTCATGAAGCTTTATTTGATATTATTCAAATTATTGACTAGTTTCCTTGAACTAGTCTACAAATCATGTAAACGCAATTGAATTAAAATAAATTTAAAACGTAAAAAGCACATCACATATTGAAAATAGCTTCAATGAACAATTCAGTTCTTATGTCATGTTAAGTACGAAATATTCTTGTTGTTTGAGAATAGATTCAATGATAGTTATTTTGGTAGCTCTTTATCACATCTAATATAAATTTTTCAAGTGTTTGATTACTTAATTCCAGTCTGGATTTTACGTTCTTGAAGCATACTTGAAAGGTATTTATTTTATTCGGTAATTGCACGTAAATTTGAAGGTCTTGCTGGTACCGAATGCAGATAATTTGACAAAATAAACACCTCAAAAAATCTATGAATATCGATACATCGTGAATGAATATGGATATTTTTTTCATGAAATTCGTTATCAAATAAAGTTAAATACAGCATCTGATTCCGGAGTTTCTTTCATGTGAAAACTACAGATATTTCATAATATTCAATATGTTGAATTTCGAGGAAAAATCATGAATAGTAACATAGTAACCAAAATAAACAATTCCGAGAATGAAAAATCAAAAAATAATGGCACTTAGTCACTCCGAAAGCAAAAATTACTTCAAGGTTACACAACTTGAGGGGTTAATCTACGTGAACTTTTAAGACAAAAAGTTCATGTGAACATAGGTCCGCAAAAGCTTCGTTACGGAGCTACAGGGTGTTGAAATTTCTGGAAAAAATTGGATTTTTCTTCAAATCTCCTGCAGTTTTTGGAATATTCAGCCCAAATTTGGAATGAAAGCTACTTTTACAGCCTTCATAAATACACGTCCTAAATTTTAACGAAAGTCTACAAGGTGTCTTCTTTTCCAGAGCCATGTCTTCTTTTGCCCTTTCAAACTTTCAAGCAGTACGCCACTGATCAGCATACAATCAATTTTCGTCATTTTTTCAATTTAGAAACTTTTATGACACTTGTAACTTTTCCGTATATCCAAATGTTTTAGAGTGAAATATTATTCAATTTGAATTATTTGAATTGTATGTTATTCGCTAAATAATAGAAATACTCGATAGGTATGCCCAAAATTTACTTTTATTCTGATAGCTCGTCCAACTTATTCTAATTCAATATCAAACTAAGAAAAATAACAATTAAAAACTAAATGAATTGCTGGAAGTGTCATCCACCTGGAAGAATACAGGCGTGTGTCCTTCCCAGATTATCACGCACTCTTTGAAATATTCCTTGGGTATTTCTTATAGTGTCACAAGAGGTCATTGTTCGATTTCTCAATCCTTCTACAGTGTTCACTGGAGTGGTATAACTTTTGAGATATCCCTATAAAAAAAAAGTCTGAACTGTTTATATCTGGGGACCCAGAATGCCATGGTTCTGGCCCACCCCGACCTATCCCTCGGTTGTTGAATGCATTATTCAAGAATTCTCTAGCTTCTTCACTGAAATCTGCTGGTGCCCCGTCATGCATGAACCACATCATGCTTCTCACCAAAAGTGGCACATCCTAGAGCAATAAAGGTAAGTCCACCTCAAGAAATTGCAGATAAGCGGGACCGTTTAGTCTGTTGGCAAAAAAAATGGCCCAATAAAATAATTTCCAATTATTCCAACCCAGACATTCAGTGAGGATTATTCTTGATGATGAGATTCTTCAATCAAACGGGGATTTTCCTCTGCCCAATAAGGATTATTGTGAAAATTTCTGGTAGCAGTTCTCGAAAAGAAAGCTTAGTCTGTGAACCTTATTTTACTATCAAAATGAGCATTTACTCTAATTTTATCTAAGAATCGGTAGAAATTCAATCTTGAAGGAAAATCTCGAGGAAGTAGAGTTTGGACGTGTTGAATATGAAAGGGGTACAATAAAAAGTCGTGGAGAATCCTGCAAACTAGAACATGTGAAATATTCAACTGATTTCCAATTTCTCTTGTACTCACATGAGGATTCAAATCAATACAATCCAAAACTGCTTCCTCAACATCTGGAGTTCTCATTGTTTGAGTTGCACCTTTTGAATGATTATTTAAAGTAAAAGTACCAGTTTCCCTCAATCTTCTGTGGATATTTGAAAATGTTCACCTGTCTGGTGTTACTCGATTTGGAAATCGCACCTGATATAATCGCCTAGCTTCTGTTGTGTTTCCGTCAGCCAGACCGTACATGTAATGGATATCAGCCAATTCGGCGTTAGTAAAATTATCCATTTTTTCTTACAGCAATAACTTCAAAAGTCTTAAAACTAATAGTTTATTCAATAAACAATTCGAGCAGACACTGGTTCAACCATAGCAACTGTCAAAATAAATAAATAAATGAAAAAATTAAAGCCTACTAGTTATTTTTTTAGAAGCGCTTTCAATTCAGCGAATGCATACAATCGTTCAATATTTTTTTGCTCGAAAAACGGTAGGAGATACGAAAAAATTGCCAGTGTCAAAAAAGTTTCCCAATAAATCGAAGATGATGAAAATTGATTGTACGCTGATCAGTGGCTTACTGCAAAAAAGTTTGAAAGGGCAAAAGAAGACATGGCCTCGGAAAATAAAGCACCCTGTGAATTTCAGTTGGAATCTAGGACGTGTAATGATGGAGGCTGTAAAAAATAGCTAGCATTTCAAATTTGGGCTGAATATCCCAAAAGATTTTTTCCAGAAATTTCAACTCCCTGTAGCTCCGTATCGCTTTTGCGGAGCTATGTTCATATGAACTTTTTTTCTTAAAATTTCACGTAGAGTTACCCCCTCTAAGTTGTGACATACTATTATGTAATACCCTGTATAAGTTTTATGATTTCATCGACAATATGATAAATAAATAAAATGAAAAATAATATGTATAGGAAAACAAATTCATTAAATACGGGATGGTCTGTTTGAATTATCACCGTAAATATTATGATGGAAATAGTTCGAGATGCATTCCATTCACTCCAAACTATTCAATAGGAGATCTAAAACTTCTCCTACATATCACCGTCAATGTCATCTAGCAGGTAGCTCTAGTACCACTGATAGCTTTCGTTTATGAGCAATTCTCAAAATCAAAACGAAATTTAATGAAATTTTGTTACAATTTCGACAAAGAAATGAAATTCTCAAAGTTTCACTCTGATAAGTAACATTTAAGAAGAACTCTTGTACTACAAATTTGGAAATTATTTGGTAGCACTATCAAAATGCATGCATCTGAATCTTCAATACTCGATAAAATTCTGGGGAGAAATCCAAACTTACACTGTAATTTCTTTGTTTATTTTCGATTTTGTCTCAAAAGTTTAACTTTTAACAGTTTGTGTACACGCGATTAAATACTAGTCATATCTATTAATAGTGAATAGTTTATCAACACCCATTTATTTCTGATGAGTTGTTTTAAATATTTTACTATGTCGTGAATACATGATGAAAATGTTACACGCTCTGCTTCACGATTTATAAATTTATATAATTATATGCCTAACATTTATTCTGAATGTCAAGTGTATTATGAGGTGAGAAACATAAGCTTATATTTCTATACAGTGTGTTCCAACGAAAATTTGATACCCCCTATAACTCCGAAATGAGTAACATTAGCGAAAAACACCAAGACACGTCGATTTTTGTTTCGAGGGGGAGCATTTTTCGAAATAATTCGAAACTTGTCAGATCAACCCCTACCCCAGCAACCCTAATTTCGAAATTCATCATAGGGAATAAGGGTCGAGTGGCACCTTACTGTAAAGGTCTGTCAATTCTCCATTCTGATTTGTCATTTTAGAATTTTAAATTAACATACAGGGTGTCCCAACCGAGGGTAAAGTTGAATTCCTGCAAATCCCAAATACTAAATGAAATCGATTTATTTTGGCATAATGCAAGCGCAGGTTTATGCTCGGTCTAGAAAAACGACCTACACTTGTGAATTTGGAGTTGGTGCAATCAACCCCTATTTCCAGCATCCCCAACTCAAAAATCATTCGATCGAAAATAGGTCAAGTGGCACCTCGTTGGAAAGGTATTTCAATTTTCTCTTCGAATTTGGTATTTTCGAAATTCAGAATCAGCATACAGGGTGTCCCGGAGCAGGAACACTGAATACCCAAATAACTTTTTGAAACTGGTTCATTTCGGTATAATACGAGAACATGTTTATGTTTGATTCGAGAATAAGACTCTCTTGCGTGAATATGGAATTTTTGCAATCAATCTCTTCCATTCAGCATCCCCAACTCAAAAAATCATACAAGTGATTACAGGTTGAGTGGCAAAGTTCCAGAAAGATTTTTCTATTTTCTGAATCACTGAGGCATTGGTTTCAGTTTGGCAATCGAGGTTTTCTGGCGTGAGGATCAGGATGAGGGATGATGGAGAAACTGATTGGATGCTCATCTAAACAGGAAAACGAGATTTATTGAACTTGTATTCAATTGAAAACAAAAAACTAACTTGATTATTACAACAATTGTTCAATTGAAAATTTGGATTAGCGTTTAGGTTTTCACTTAGATTTTCACAAAACTGTAAACGACGATCTGGATCATCTTCGTTTATTTCATGCACTAATTTTACCTTGTAGGGGTGGAATTTGTGATGTTTCACGATTCTATGGACAGTTGTAGCTGATACACCAGTCAGACGAGATAGTTTTCTGATCGAAGTAGTATTCTCCATTTGTAGATGACCCACTACTGCCACTTCCGTTGCCTCATTTCTGACAGGACATGCCACTTCATGTTTTTGTTTGCCACCGAACCCGTAGCTAGGAATTTGTCAACCAAATATTTAACGTACTGGTGACTGACTCCCTTTCTCTTTCAGGATGGTTCCTATCGAATATCCTTGCCGTTTCTTTGGCACAACTGTTATTCCGAAAATACGTCGATACAATTTCGACCCTTTCCTCAGTGGAATAAACCATTTTCAGATTAATTTCAACTGACGAACAACAACAATAATGAGGAACTGATCTGAATAATAATAATATTTCATTGCAAAATGAGAAATAACAGATGACTGCACGCCAGATGGAAATGAAAGAAATGTGAACATTTTCAATGCAGAAATCAGCTTTATTTCTTCGTAATTGATGCTCAACACATCGTACCCCAATACTTTTAACAGTTTCGAATTAATTTTAGTTGATAATTTCAAATGACGATATTGAATTTTTCGAAAGCGACATCCTGTATGGAGAGCCGAACTGAATGAAATGCTTTAATCATTCTGCAATTCAAAAACCTTTCTGAAGATATGCCACTTGAATTATTTGTATGATTTTCAAGTTGGGGATGCTGAATGGAAGGGGTTGATTGCAAAAATTCTATAACCACACAAGAAAGTCCTATTCTCGGATCAAACATGTTCTCGTATACCGAAATGAACCAGTTTCAAAAAGTTATTTGGATTTTCAATGTTCCTGCTTCGGGACACCCTGTATGATGATTCTGAATTTCGAAAATACCAAATTCGAAGAGAAAATTGCAGTACCTTTCCAACGAGGTGCCACTTGACCTATTATCGATGGAAAGATTTTGAGTTGGGGATGCTGGAAATAGGGGTTGATTGCACCAACTCCAAATTCACAAGTGTAGGTCGTTTTTCTAGACCGAGCATAAACCTGCGCTTGCATTATGCCAAAATAAATCTATTTCATTTAGTATTTGGGATTTCCAGGAATTCAACTTCACCCTTGGTTGGGACACCCTGTATGTTAATTTAAAATTCTAAAATGACAAATCAAGGTGGAGAATTGACAGACCTTTTCAGTAAGGTGCCACTCGACCCTTATTCCCTATGATGAATTTCAAAGTTAGGGTTGCTGGGGGTAGGGGGTTGATCTGAGAAGTTTCGAATTATTTCGAAAAATGCTCCCCCTCGAAACAAAAATCGACGTGTCTTGGTGTTTTTCGCTAATGTTACTCATTTCGGAGTTAGAGGGGGGGTCAAATTTTCGTTGGAACACACTGTATATCACTTGTGTGATACGAAAGATTGATTCTTTTCTGTGTATTTCAATAATGATGTTTTTCAGAATAAAACAACGCGATTGTAATAAGTTATATCCTCTGCACGCTACTCTTACTATTAATTGTCTCATATACGTTACGATCTCAACTCGTAATAATCAAGAGAAAATTTGATTTACACTTATTATTTATATTATTATCTGATAGAAACAGAATAAAAATAAACTAAGGTACAATGATTCATTTATGATCTTCAATAACGATGATTGTTAATCAGCACAAATATCACAAACCTTCGTATTTATTATAAAAAAGCAATGTTTAAATAATTGGAATAAATCTTTTCTTGAGTGCATAACCAATAAGATCACGTCATGAAATTTAAAAATATTGTTTCAAATAATTTTTCTTTATTCTAGAAAAACAGAAAATTTTCTATGTTATTGAAATAATTATTGTTAACGAAGTATCAATATTTTTCAAAGGGTATCTCCGTTATAATAGAGATTATATTAGTCGAAATCCGTTTTTCTTGATGACATCATTGTGGGGATCTAAAGAAAAGCTTTCATCGTAATTTCGATTTATCTTTACGTTAAATTAAAATTATGAAAAATAGAGATGATGTTTCGGAAGTTTGGACATTAAGAATTTCCTCGTATTTAAGAATCTTTTGTTTTTAATTTTTCGAGTTATCAATGATTCATTAATTGCTTATAACGTTTGTAATCTTTTATGTTCCAATGAATTATCTAGGCTCCAATCCGGAACTAATGAGCTATCTAACATATTTCTAGAGGAAGTATCACTATTTTTCACATTTTCAACTTTTCGACTAGACTAGACAAGTCAGTGCATTTCTACCTCATTATGAAATTTTTGTCGGACTACACCTGAAGTAATAAAAATTGAAACAAATGACGTCAACATCTCATTATTGGATTCTCTTATACATCGTAAAAAGAACAAAGAGTATATATGCCTTAAGAAACCAGAGCAACAACTACATCGTTCCAAATCAGCCTTGGTTCTTCATTTTTTCGTAGTTTTATCAAAACTTCTCCCGATAAGTATCCTTACCATTAAACCGTCAAATCGCGTGCAGATTTATAATACCAGTTATTATACTTAATGATCCACCCAGTGGTGGGCTACAGCCTTTTTGAAATCATAATCCGATCATAAATAAAAGTGCAGATGTGCATAAAACTGAAATTCATCAGGCTACGTATAGTTTCGTGTTCACTTTCAATAAATTTGAATTTTTTCACGTTTCTCGCGACGACGAAAGAAACGTTTAATGCAAAAATGTGGGCTATAAATTTCGAAAAACACCACTAAACGTCT
Source organism: Cryptolaemus montrouzieri (assembly GCA_013387265.2). Taxonomy (NCBI): domain Eukaryota; kingdom Metazoa; phylum Arthropoda; class Insecta; order Coleoptera; family Coccinellidae; genus Cryptolaemus; species Cryptolaemus montrouzieri. The sequence continues at coordinate 24,236,531 of JABFTP020000021.1, read as the reverse complement.
CATTTATTTAATCTATCACCTTATATTTCCATCGGCAGGAGTTGTCTCAAAAGATTTCATTATGGGATTTATTTGCATCGGTTGTGATTAACACACTTGTAATTAGTGAATTGCAGTCCACGACGGCGTACGGGATTATACTATGGGACGTCAAGCTTCGCTGGTTTTATTTCCTCGAAAATTAAACTCCGATAAATATGGAATTTTTTTTATAGCACAAGTTTGAAGATTATTGGATAATCAAAGATAAAAACCAAGAGAAGTCTATATGGGGAAAATATAATCACTTATACCGTTAGATTACTGAGATTATAAGAACGATTCTAAATTACGCGAGTTATCGAGTTAATAATTCAATTCAACCCATCCCAATGAAAGCAAAGATGTTCTTATCCCAAAACTACCGCCCTGTTGCACTTGTTCCCATTATGTCTAATGTGATGGAGAGAGTCATGAACGATGAACTCATCAAATCTCTTGAGTTGCAGGGAATTATTGACTCACCTACGTCACTCATGTTTGTATATCAACGATGGAAACTGTAGAGCAATAGCCCTCGACATCTCTAATGTCTTCGATAGGGTTTGGCATGCAGCCTTGTTGAATAAACTAAGATCAATAGAAGTTGTGATAGACGGTATAACATCTGATTGTTTCTAGTTGCAAGAAAGAGTACTTCAGGGATCCATTCTTTCGCCAACCTTGTTTCTGTTACAGATAAACGATCTTCTGTCATCTACAGAGAGAAGAAAGGCCAACAAATTGCATCCAAAGATTAGAAGCACCTTCTCGAAATAACTTTCAAGTCCGGGTTTTGCTGGCATGAACATGTATCAACAATAGCTAAGTTGGCATCAGCTAAACTTAGTTTTCTTTTCAAAGCGAAGCGATACTTCACGTCATCTCAGCTGTTGCTGTTATATAAGGTGCAGATTCAACTGCTTTGAAATATTGTTCCCATGTATGGGTATCTGCGCCCAAACATTTGTTGCAGATGATTGATAGTGTGCAAAAACGGGCTGTGCACCTCATCGACCACCCAGAGATCACCCGCGATCTCCAACCGCTGTCTCTCAGAAGACAAGTTGCTGACCTTTCTGTTTTATAGATACTTCCACGGAAGATGCTCTAAGAAGCTGAAAGAACTCATGTTTTGCCGCAACACTAGGCTGGCAAGAAGTTTCCATCATATATTTAGCGACCCCTCTCTCTATAAGAATTCATTTGCTTACAGGGCCGGTAAGCTGTGGAACTCGCTTCCGTCAAACATCTTCCCAACATCCTACAATTTGGCCCTCTTCAAGAAGCGAGAAAACAGACACCTCAATTCTTCCCAGGCGCTCACTCATGTGGTGTAACAAGTTCGCCTTTTCCTGGGGAGTGGGCATAAAAAAAAAAAAAAATATACTCACAATATGTCGCACATGTGACAAACAAATTCAAATCATTTTTTCCAATTTTTATGATAAAATAAGCCATAAAAACACAAAATTGGAATATTTTTATTCGATAATTTCAATATCTTTCACATGAAGAAGAATAAAAGTGTATATTACCGAAATGACGTCGAAATCATTTCAGTCATTTTACCTGTTCGAAGTTGGAGATGTGCTGGTGTAATTGGTCGTAGCTCAAAAACCATTTATTTGATCTTAATTATTGGTATAACCTCGATATGATCAGCTCCTATTTGTTGATAATGGTTGAAAACAAAGAAAATTTTGGAATTTCGAACACTAATGTGAATTTCGAATAAGAAATTTCGAAAATCGTTTCTTTTATCCGCGTTCTATCGTAAATATGAAGAATTTCAAATTTTTGAAATAGCATTTCCAACAAATGAGTCATTCGCAAAATGATACAGAAAGTCACGTTTTCTATTGTCCAAAATAGCGTACTTCATTTGTTGAGCAGATGATATATACAGAATGTTTCTTAATAAATGTTTTTCATCCGATTGAAACATAACATAACAACATAAACACACGGCTAGATGGTTTTTAAAGGGCTATTAAACGGGTATACCATATTCTTTATGGGAGAGCACCGTGAAAAAATTATTTTGAATTGGAGCATACATACCATGGTGTCTGAAAAGTTTCCGACTCAAAAAAGATGAAAAACATTATTTCTGAATATTTTTTTTCATATTTCAACATAGTTTCCTTGTAACTTCAAACACTTTTCCCAACGATGTTCCCATCACTATAACCCGTCCAAATACTACTCGGCGTGATTCTCTGCGAAATAGTGGTTCGCGAAGGTTAGTTTAGATTAGATTTCTTAACTTCACGTAGTCGCTTAGAGCTAGATCTGGTGGGTAAGGTACTGCTCCTGTGATGATTCTTCTTTTTCGAAGATAATCGATTGAAATAACTCCATGACAATCCCAGAAAATAGTTGCCTTCTTTTTCCCAGGCGAAGAAGCAGTTTCGCATTTTTGGTATCGGTTCCTCTTTTGCAGTCCACTGTTTGGAGTATATTTTTGTTTTTGGTGTATAAAGTGTGTCCATCACTAATTAATCGGCGCCAAAACTCGGATTTATTGCTTCCAAACTGAGCCAATAGAGTGTTGGAAATGTTCATTCGAAAATGTTTTTGGTCTAACATGAGCAAACGTGGCACCCAACTCACCAGGTTTCTCATGTATACATGTTGATTTGGTATGTGACAAATAGGTTCTTTTGAGATGTTCATAACCTCTGTTTTATATCTCATTTTAATTCGGCGGTCGTCTAGCTCCATTTTGGTGAACTTTGGTGATGTTTGGTGATGAAGATCTTATGATCACGTTTGAATTTAGCTGCCCCAAATTTCATTGTGGCTAATGACGGTACAGAGTCTCCATACACAGAATGCAACTCATCTTCAATTTGTATAGGCGTATTGACTTTCAAAAACAAATATTTAATAACAGCTCGATTCTGGATTTTGTCCATTTTCAGCAAACATTGACATCAACTCAATTAATCTACTGTTTCATAACAACTGCGCATCCAAAATAGCTGAAAGTTTCGTGACTTACTATCAACAGATATTCAATGAAATTTCTCTATCTTTTATTTACGAATTCTGTCATCTTCATGCGGAGGTCGGAAACTTTTTAGACAATCCTCGTATTTCTATTTTTTTCGATGTAAAAATTTTTTACACATTGATGTATAAAATTACCGTTTTTCTTTTTTATACACCGAAATGATATTTAAAGAATATTATTTTCAATGAAATTCATTTCGGCAGGGACCGGAAACAGAAATGTTTCAATCAGAGCATACACAAAAATAAATGATGATATTTTTATTTTATATAAATATTGACAGCTTCATTCATTGATTCATATTATTCATTCGTCTATCTTTTTGTAAATCGCACCTTGGGATACTGTTATCAGAGTTTCGTGAAGCAAAAAAAAAATACGCATCTCTGCACATTCTCAAAAGAAGGAGGGGAGTTCTAACCTTAATTTAATTCGTTATTTGTACGACACCTAACTGATATCATCGTAGACGACATTTCAAAGTGAATGGACGTCAGGGCATTAAACATTAAAACGGCGTTTGTGCTATGATAAATGACTGTAAAACTATACTTCAATGACATCCTACCCGGTCATCAGTGACATTTGCTCGCTAGAAAGCCCCGTAATAATACTTAACAAAGCAGTGGAGTCTTAAGCTAAGGTCATTCTAGTTAAAATATTATTGTTTCCAATCATTTGCGGGTATATAATTCGATAATTTATTCTTGAATAGCTGTCGCATTCTTCCTATTATTACAGGGCTCATCAATAAAATTGGAAATTACAGTAAATAAAACAGGCGAACGATGATTCGATTCGGATCGACGCAGCTGATGAATGTACGCATAAGCGTACGTCTTACATCCTGTTCTCCTAAAAAGCAGTCGTGAGAGCCAATTTTCAACACACGCAATCGTCGACTAGTCGAATATTTTATTTAATTATCCCATAGTTGAAAATAACTGGATAAACTTATCTTAAGGCTGTTGAAAATGACAATAGCCTATCTCGAAGTTAGAAAAAAAAAACTGAGGGACATTACATCCTAACAATGGCTCCCAATTCACTCTTTGAAAAATATATTGTTACTCCTGATCATGCGATTGTATTTCTTTCTTGACTAGCCTGCTATCCAGACCTGTATCTCATTGATTATATGTGAGACCCTAAAAAGAAATATCCAGAACTTTTCTTGTAAGACGAAAAGGAGTTTCGCTTGGCAGTGCTAAAGGCTAGGATTGAGGCTATCTTCTTCTTCTTCTAATGCATATCCATTAATGGATGTTTGCGATAACATTTTCCATTGCGTCTCCATCTCTTGCGGTGTGTATCAATGACTGTATATCGTGTAGTCCTGTCCACTGCCTGATATTTCGCAGCCAAGACATTTTCTTCCGTCCGATCCCTCTCCGGCCTTCGATCTTGCCTTCGATTAACAAATGCAGGAATTGATATTTCGTGTTTCGCATGATATGACCCAGATATGCTGTTTTCCTCTTTTTGATCACTGCAAACAGTTCATGTTGTTTGTTAACTCGTCTAAGAATTTCCTCATTTGTAAATCTAGCCGTCCAGGGTACTTTAAGGATTCTGCGGTATAGCCACATCTCGAAAGCCTCCAATTTGTTTATTTCATTCGCTTTTAATGTCCAACCTTCCATACCATACAGAAGCACCGACCAAATGTAGCACTTAGTGAATCTTAGCCTTAGGTTAAGGTCAAAGTCGGAGCAGGTGAACACTTTTCGAAACTTTAGGAATGCCTGTCGTGCTTGCTCTTTGCGATATTTTATCTCTTTTTCTGATGACCAGTCTTGAAACAGCCAGATTCCCAAGTATTTTAACTTTTCTACTCTTTCTATGAGCCTTGCGTTAAATATTAGCGTAGAGTTTTCGAACATTTGCTGGTTTCTGGAGATAATCATAAATTTTGTTTTTTTTACATTTATATTTAGGCCCATTGATTGGCTTTGTTCACCTACCTTATTGACCAGTTGTTGCATGTCGGTCATGTTGTCAGCTATTAAGACCGTATCATCAGCATATCGGATATTGTTTATCCACACTCCATTGACTTTGATTCCCATTTCCATGTCTTTTAGTGCCTCTTGGAAAATCGTCTCTGAATACAAATTGAATAGGAGTGGAGAAAGCACACATCCCTATCGTACTCCTCTTCTAATTTGGATGTCATTAAACATATTATTGTCTCCTTTTATTTGTGCTGTTTGGTTCCAGTATAAATTCTCAATGCATCGTATGTCTTTTGGTCTATATCAAGCCTTTTAGAAGCTGCATTAATTTGTGGTGCTGTACACGATCGAATGCTTTCTCGTAGTCTATGAAACATAGACAGACATCCTTTCCCTGATCATGGCAATTTTGGACAAGCACTTGTATGGCGACTATTGCTTCTCTTGTACCTAACCCTTGTCTAAACCCAAACTGCGAGTCACTTATGTCTCTTTCACATTTTTTGTAAATTCTCTGGTGTATGATTTAAGAAATATTTTTAAGGTATGGCTCATCAGGCTAATGAGTTTGTGGTCTTCACATTTTCTTGCATTGGTCTTCTTAGGCAGGGGGATAAAAGTTGAGCACAACCATTGCTTGGGATAGTGTCCTGTCTCATATATAGTGTTAAACACTTTATGTACAGCTGTGATGCCTTTTTCATCTAGGAGTTTAAGTATTTCTGAAGGAAATTCGTCTGGGCCAACTGCTTTATTATTTTTTGCGTCGCGTATAGCTTTTTCAATTTCGTCTTTAGTTATGGGTGGACCGGTTAGTGAATTATTGACATCAGCTGGAGGTCTGTCATCGTCAAATAGTTCTTTTATATACATTTCCCAAACATTGTTTTTCTCTTTGCTGTCGAGGACTATCTGGTTGTTATTATTGACTGTTACAGTTGTTCTCATTTTTCTATATATATCAGCAGTTTCCTTCAGTTTTTTGTGCATGTTAAAGTCATCATGTTGGTTTTATAGTTGTTCGATTTCTTGGCATTCACGTTTAAGCCATTCGTTTTTTGCTATTCTAATCTTTGACCTTATAAGTCTTTGAATGTCTTTGTACTTACTATCTTTTTTGTTTTTGTGCTCTCGTCGTTTGTCCATTAGAAACAAGATCTCATCTGTCTTCCATTTCTGCTTTTCGTTCTTTGTTTTATACCCTAGTATGTTTTGCATTGAGTTTGTTACAGTGTCCATTATCCTTGTCCAAGTTTGCGTTGGCGTATTTCCAATATTCGAAGTTATTACTTGGATTTATGAGTTTATCTCATTGCTCAACTCAGATTGAGGCTATCATCGTCAAGAACATGCCAAAGTGTCACCGTGAATACAAGGTGAGGTTCTGAAAGAAACAAAAACCAAAATGAGTTTATGGCAGGAATACATGCGGTCGCGTCAGGGAGAGGTTTATAAGAAGAGCGTGCCGTTTGTAATGTGAAAAAACAAACCCAGAGCCATGCATAGTAATAGCAGAATTCTCATTCTAGAGAGGTGAATGGAGACAGTTAGAGGGCATATGTACCGACAGTGACATTTTGATCAGTTCTTACTCGTACGCCAACATGTCATTTCCTAATCTAACTGAACTCTCCCCTAGAAAAAGTAACAACATCGAGCATATAGATTTCACACTTGAATTACTTGCAAATTACCTCCAACAGCTGAAACTTGGAAGAACTCCTGGGCCAGACGGTCTTACTGTGAAGTTCCCCAAAAGAAGCGCTTCAACTATAGCATCTCCTTCAACACAAGTTATACCTGCCTCGATCGCAATCGAAAAGTTACCTTCCGCCTGGAAGACAGTACAATCAGAGCTATCTAAAAAATGGACAGGAAATGAATACTGAGAATTTTAGGCTGATTAGTCTAGTGTCTATAGTCTCCAAGGCAGGCAATCAATTGTACGGGAATATTAGAACAGATGACTCTTCAAATATCCAGCCTATACTGATTGGGGTTCCCCAGGGCTCAGTGTTGAGTTTTATATTTTTTATGGTGGTCATCTCTTTTTTTTCAATGAAATAAAACTGAAGTATTTAGATTTTCACTATATTTTTGAAAATATGTATATCGATTTTCATCAAGTAACGAACTCTTCAATCAAATTGTTTATCTCATTAAATATCACATTGAATCTTGCTAAACCGATGACATGAAAATCTACGTTGTCCCGTCTAGAGGATACAATGACATTCAGGAGACTCTCAGGAATATTAAAGCTTGGTACGACGATTCGGTTCTTCCGCTCAACCATAGGAAATCTAACGTGATGCACATGGGTTCAAACAATCCATAAATGAGCTCCTTTCTAAAGCATGCAAACCTTATGCCAGAGGCAGAAGCTCTGATGCCATAGCAACAAACTACATGAAGGTTAGGATCTATCTCTATAGACTGATTCGTCAAGTTCCTCAAAATACCCATTTACAACTTCGATTACTTCTTCATTGCCCGCAAATCTCTTACCGCCAAGCCATGTTTTGGGGTTAGGAAACAGATAATAGTCACTCGGGGCTAGATCTGGAGTGTAGGGAGAGTGCGGCATCAATTCGAGTTTCAGATACATGCATTTTAGCCATGACAACGTGCAAAGAATGCGCTGGTGCGTTATCGTGATGGAACAAAATTTTTTTCTTCGACAAATGAGGTCGTTTAATTTGCACCTCGTGGTTAAAACGTTGCAATAAGTCTGCGTAGTATTGACCAGTGATAGTTTTACCCTTTCCAAGGTAATCAATGTGTTTAATACCTCTTGCATCCCAAAAAACACTAGCCATAACCTTGTGTGCCGATAAAATTGTTTTTGCCTTCTTTGGAGTTGGTTCCCCTGTTCCAATCCACTGTTTATACTGTTGTTTGGTTTCAGGAGTGTAGTGGTGGATCCAAGTTTCGTCAACAGTAACGAATTGAGGCAAAAATTCGCTTCGCTAATGCTTATACAGCGCAAAATTGGCGGTAGAAATGGTTCTTAGAATCAATTTTTCGTCGACAGTTAGTAAACGCATCACCCATCTTGCACAGAGCTTTTCTATATGCAAATGTTTGTGCAAAATATTTTGCACACGTTCAGATGAGATCTTACAGGTCTCAGCTATCTCACGCACTTTTGATTTGCGGTCTTCCAGCACTTTTTTATGAATTTTTCAAATCATATCTGGAGTTGTGATCTCAACTGGGGCGTCCTGAGAGTGGCTCATCAGAGGTGCTCACACGACCTATTTCAAACATGGAAACCCACTGCTTAACGGTTGAATATGATGGGGAGGATGTCCCCTGTGTTGAATCAATCTCTTCTTTAATTTCCTTCGGCGTTAACCCCTTCAAATAAAAGTATCTGATGACACCATGCTTTTCCAATTATTCCATTTTCACAAACAACACAGAGGCGTCTTTTTCAGCGTGTTCTCAAACGTAAACTAACATGACGATCGGGCTGAAACTATACCTACAAGCTATCTAAGGATGGTACTGTAGAAAGCGATCTCCGAAGTAGGCCAAGTGGCGCCATCTCTTGATCAGGCGGGAGACTTATCAATCCAGCCTCGTATATAAAGCTCAAATGTCAGATAAATCATTGCCAGATTAAAAAGTGTATTGTTTCTCAAAGATCCAAAAGGAATTGTACTGAAGGTTCAATATTCTGTATCAAAACTAGAATAGCAAGACTATTTTGAAATGAAGAATTCTAGATCGAAAAAGCATAATTTCAATATCTCCCAAGTAATCTATGAAGTTGAAACTGTTCATCTGAATATCTACAACGTTCAGGCAATACTCGTTCTTTCGTTATTGATATTGCGAGTTTAAAATAACCTTGCAGTAAAATGTTAAAGTTTATAACCGGGTGTAATATGCCCACTTCGTTATTCGAATTTACATTCACTCTTTCGACTTAATTGGTGACATTCACAACTTGAAAATAGGATGTGGGATTACTTGAGGTCCTTTTTTTATCAGTTCTCTGTCGTAATGAATATAAATAAAGTGGTAGGATTTTTATTTGACGATTTTAAAAACGCATTGAATATTTGTAGGAAAGTAAGTTTTGAACGTTGAATTGAATATACAGGTTACGAACAAAGAGAATTAATTGTGTTCAATCAATTACGAACCTCTAATGAAATTATATGTGCCACCAGCTGAACTCATGTGGAGAAGGTGTGGGATAAACTAACTCAAGCTATTACTGTTCTGTCCCACCATGTGACACAGGTAGATTCAACTATTGAAATGAATATTTGAAGCAAAGAAATTAGAAGAAGTATTTGAAGTTTTAATACTGTGATATAAATATGTGAAACGAGCAAAATGTAATTAGTTGAAAATGATCTTATTTGTAGTACTATAGAATCACAACTTCTTTTATATATTCCTGATTATGAATACTTTTGAAACCATAAAGATTCAGAGAAGAAACTTATTCACTGGAGGACAGATTCGGAAAAGAAAATACGCTAGAATTCGAAATAAAATTGTAAGGTTTGAACCTTACTACCAACTATTGCCGAGTCTAGATCGGACATAAAATCATATCGAATTCGTAGGGATAACCTGAGAACAATATCGAAACATACTATGACAAAACTAAACATAATACAAGACTATACCAAACCAGGCTATTAACAACAACCAGCCGATCATTCAATCTCAAATATCAATAGAAAATCGATTACCAAAAGAATGTTTAAAGTGAAAATTAAGATTCAAAAGATTTTTATTTCGACCAGTAACAACGCAACAGTATAGAAGTTTATTGACAATTCATTGCGATAACATATAAAATTTTCAATATAAAACATTGTAATGAGAGAGAACTCTACAATAATGATACAAACGTTCATTCCAAATGCCGATGTATGCCAAATTGTCATTTTCAAGTGTAGTGTTCAAAACACGCCGCGATTCACGTTGAATCTATTCAATCGACTCAAAACGGTGTCTCCGGAATGGTCTTTTGAGTTTGGGGAATAGCCAAAACTCACCCGGAGTTAAATCAGGTGAATAGAGCGGCTGTGGAACGACATGCGTTGAGTTTTTGGTGAAATGCTTATGAAGAAAGAGTGCAGTTTGAAACGGTGCTGCTAAAACCAATAATTCTGGTCCATTTTTACGAAAAGCTTTGCGCAAATGACGAATAACTCGCAAACAATATTCCTTGGTGACAATTGGTCAGGCGGAAGGAATCCATAATGCATCACATCTCGATAATCGAAATAAATTTTCAATATGATTTTTGAGCGACTTTCAGTTGTTAAGACGAACAAGCGTAAAGATGATTTTGACACGAAATTTGGCGCATATGTCAGTAATAATAGTACAATAAAAATGGAAGAGATTGCTTGAATCACACAAAATTAGAATTAAAAATTTAGATCAGTTTCTACCCAGAGTACATACAACTAAATATCTAGCGTTACAATTATTAGCTATACATGGTATTATATTCAATTTTCTAAAGAAGAATTCTTTCGAAATTGCAGCTGAAAAAGAGCTCCAGACGGTCTGATTACTCAATTTAACCTCAGATAATACCATTTTAACCATATAATGATAACCAATCCTTAATACAGATAGCTTTAATGTATAGAATTAGTGTCGACAATTAGATTCAAGAAAATCTATATTTAAGGTACTTAATTGTATGGCGAAACGCAGGAATAACCTTTGCAAGAATGTATTGTACTTATGGATAATATGTCTAATAGTACTTGTATTATTTTCTTAATAATATGTTGTTCAAAATGCATTTCGAGTTCGGAACTATGAAGTAACTGTATGAAAAATATATGTGATTTCAACGAAAAAAAGTGGATTCTGTAAAAATCGTTCCATTTTTTTCAACTTTCTTTTATAACTGTCTCGCGTTTTCAAACCTTTTTTAAGTCTATAAGAAACACATTGCTGTTATTGTTAGTTATGAAAATCATCGCTTTTAGGATCACTTCGTTATCCGTCTGTCCGTCCGACTGTTTGTTTGCCTGTCTGTCAAGACTATTTGTATAGTAACATGTGTAGGTCGAGTTGTTACCGAATACTCTGGTCGACACTGTCTTGCGACTACAAAATTTCAATTTCAAGGGAATCAAAACCTATACTTCTCGTTGAGGTAGGAACATAAAGCTTGAAAGAAATACTGTCTTATAGTACAAACATAGGAAAAATCCGAAAATTGTAAATTTGGAGCTAAATACCGAAAAAAAAGGGAATAACTCCTCCTCTCATTCTCTCGGGATCGCGCGGTTTAAGAAACATGAAATTCTGCAAGAAGAATATTTTAAAGCATGCCACGGTAGGAAATCATAAGTATAATAACGGAAAGCTATGTATTAAATAACAAGTTAAGAGAATTAAACAAACACGTTATCCACGAATGTCAACAGATGATAGACGTGCGGTGCTTTTGATTGTCGGCATATTAGAAAACTTTGAGTTATCAAATTTCATCGGAGTATTTCAAGATCGACCTCAATGTTGTAACCTGCCTAATCACTAATAGGATGTAAAGTAATAATTGTTTGTTCAATTTTGAGTAGGTTGACACTTTAATGTTTATTCTGCTCAGTCCTTTAGATAGGTCGTGGATTTTAGTTCCCTTCAAGCATCCAATGTTGACAGTTTTCCCCATTAAAATGAACACGAATAATTTGAAATAATTTAATAAATTTATGTAATCAATTTGATAAATAATCTAGACTCTACAGAATTTGTGAATTGGAATTATCTAAATAGTGATGTGCTAGCCCATAAAATGGAGAGTAGTACAGCAGGTTGGTGGCTATCCAAGAAAATGATTGAACTCCTCCAAAAATAAATCCGTTGGACCGAATGATGTTGTCCTTCCCAAGAATGAAGCTGTTGTTTTGTCTTCTTCGAAAAATAAAGGTGTTGTTGTCCTCCTCAAGAAAAAGCTGTTGTTTTTGTCCTCTCCAAAAAACTAACTATCCTCTTCAGAAATAAAGGTGTTGTTGTTCGCCCCAAAAAACTGTTGTTTTTGTCCTCTCCAAAAAAATAAAGGTGTTGTTGTCCTCCCCAAAAAAACCCTTTTATTTTAAAGGGTTTTTAAACAATCCACAAATTATTGTGATTAATTATTTTCTCGTGGTTTCAACGAAGTCTCCAAAGGAATAGAATGAACTCCGTTGTTTTCTCATGCATATCAGTTGTCATCCTTCGCAGAAGATAGAGGGAATTCTTCACGGAATGAATGGTCATAGAATCAATGTGACGTGCACTGTGTTAAACTTACACCCTGTTAATATGAAGGTTATTCAGATAAGGCAGTAGCGGCCACTTAGCACGCTACAATGTTATTTATCAATTTCTTTAGTATCTTTGTAACTATTGATGAATAGAAACTGGATTGTTTACCCTTGAGAAAGCTTCAATTCTCTATTCATTACTTTTCTCGATTGAAACTAGCCAAACAGTTTTGCAACAATATCATTTTCCGACTGGAGATCTCAATAATTCCTAAAGATCACTTCATATCGAAAAAAAATTCTCATAAATGTTCAACTGTCATCCATATAAAGTTCATTTAACATAGGGGCTATATTCGGGTGATGCTGACGGATGCCTTCGATTAATTGCAAGCGTTATGAACTTGACGACTATCCTGGCTTTTTAACTAGATAACGTTGGGGTGATTAAGCCAAATTCCACAAAGATTGTCTTATTAACAGGTATTATTCCAATTAATGGTTTCCAGTCAATTTATTTTAATGCATTTCAACGCATCGCAAATGTTTCTCCCGTGATAAGATTTCTTGCACGTGAACGGAATCTTTTCCTTTGGATTTTTTCTTATAGCGAACCTGAAGAGTAAAATCAGAAATCCCCATCGCAGAATGACACCTTAAGATAAAAGCAGCCTATACAAGAAACCTGTTGATAAGATTAGAAGCTTTCATTGCTGCTGTGTGGACAGTTTTCAACGTAGATAATATTTTTTTTAGAGCTTTTTGGATTTTCCCAATTCTTCATAGTTTGAGGATTTTTCGACTGAAAAAAAGTAATGAATAGAGAATTGAAAATCCTGGATGCTACTTAAGACTATATAGGATGTCTGTTGAAATTTTAAGGTTAGGGTCAATTTGTTTTAGACGGCTATTTCAAAAGGCATATGCTCTCATCTCAAAGCATCTTCATAGATGAATAATTAGTGCCTGGCTGTATCAGTTTAGAAGACCCTGCGAATTATCATCTAATACCTTACAAGGAGCAAATCTTGGGGTCTGTCCAGGCAATCATCGCCATTTCTGTAAATCTCACGAAACTGGAAGTGTTAAAATGAAAAAGAAACACTTGTTTTCTTTTCGCATATATTCTGACATAAATTGATGTTTTTTCTTCAAACATATGTTCCTCTCATTAGAAATAAATTGAGATTTTTGCAAAATCCCACCACATATTGATAACATCAGTTGTTGATCGACTTTTGCGAGTAACGTTTTCTCTTGAAAAATTGAATTTCGGTGATAATGCAAGTTGCGAAATTTGACTATTGTTAAAGTTCTGAAGCAGTGGTAGAAGACCTAGGCTGGACTTATACAAGGAAAGGCCAAAGGTTTAGGGGGGCCAAACTGCTTCCAGAATGATCCACAGGTACAGTGAGACTGGTAGTCATAAAAGGAGATAAGGACAACCTCGGGCAACAACGGTGATCCATGACCGTTACTTAAGAATTTCTTCGTTGAGGCAACGGTTCGCTAGTACTAGGCACCTTCAAATGTAGCTTCGACAGACCAGTGGAGTGCAAACAACTAGCATTGAAACGATGCACCAACGTCTCAGGGAGGAGGGAATTTTGTTTGAGTCCTCGTGATGCAGCTTCATGTCCAGCTCTAACCGCAACACATCGAAGAGCACTGGCAAAATATGATATACTCAGTGCAATTTTTGTATCTACCTCTGGTTCTGGTAGAGGTTCAGTAATGGTGTATGGGGGAATTTCTTTGAACGCCCACTCTGATCTAGTCCTCGTGAATAATGGAAGATGGAGCTAAGGTTGGCGTAATTGTATTCAAGAAGTCGAAAGCTACGTATGATATCTCCTTGAAGACAACGTTACTCCAATGTGAGCAAACCCGCCCGAATCTTGATATAGAACGGGCATTCACGACCAAAGATTCAATAATATTGTGGGAAGGAATATTTCTGCGAACGCCCGCACTCATCTGGTTGTCGTAAATAATGGAACCCTGAATGCTCAGAGGTACTTTACAGAACAGGATGTTGTACCGTTTGCGGTAAACATGGATAAAAACGCCATATCTCACCGAGCTCAAATCGTTAGGAACTACTTTCAAGATCACAAAATCACTTCAATGAAGTGGCCTGCATGAAGTCCACACTTCGAACCTATTCAGCATTCCTGGGATATTCTGACTAGAAGATTGTGAAACCAGCAAAACCAGTCAGCTACCATGAATAATAATAGGGTTCAGAACAAGGGGATCGAAATTGGGAAATGGATCATTGATTTTGAGAATAAATCGTAGATACCATGCAGTTACTCTGTTCAGTGGGTGGCCATTATTAGTTATTTATTTTTATTTCAATTTCTATGAGGTTATATTTGAGTTTTTTCATAATAAATTTGAATTTTCCATTTTGATAGTTAATTTCTTGGCACAGTGTACTATTTATCCTTCATCTTTTAACGGAACAGCAAAGTATCTGCTATATCATTCGAAATATTCCGGGGTCAAAAGCCAAAACAGGCGAATTCTGTCCAGACAATACAATTGTGGGAACCTCTTCTAGAAATACTGACCCAGAAAAAAAAACAAATACTTGAATAATCGTCGTGAATATATCTAGAGAGGCCACGCCACGTTTTTGAAGAATATATGATAAGCCTATTGTTAACTATTTTGAATACATTCAGAACGTCACATTATAACTTATCATCTTACGGAGAGCTTAACGTTTATTCTTTGTGGTCGCACACAAGTGGTATTAGAGTTTGTGCAACTCGCTCAGGAATTCTTAGATAATAATAGGAATTTTTCTTTTTGCGGTCTTTCCGTATGGGATATTGAGTATTAGGAAAGTGTTACTAATTTTTGAATCTGCATTGTAAATGATTTGGATAGTGGATAGAATTTTTACCGCAGTTGTTCTTTTAACGTGCATGGTTATTTCCGAGATCATATGTTTGAACAGGTTATTTTTCTGCGTATTTAGAAGTCATACACAGTGACGCAGTCGTGAATCTATACCTAGTAATAGCACCTGAGTTTCAAGAAACTTACATTTACATCTTCTAGACACTGACATTTACTCAGTATATACTTATACGTGTTCCTATAAGGGTTCCATAATTCTTCTGGCGTAATGAACCCTATGGGTTTAATTGCATATGGTGCTTAGAATTCACATAGAATTTTTATAATATTTCAATTTTTGTGTAAATGAAGTATAACTATTGCCATTATACACCAGTATGGACCTGTTTTTGCGAGGACGGAGAGATTCAGAAATGGGATTTTCACTCAGATCGTTTCAGAAACCTATAGAACAATAATCAAGGTATGCGTAGTCATGATAGGTAAGCTATGACTCAGTGGGCAAAATGTTAGCAAATTTGAAAAAAAATCACTTCTCCTACTACTTCATTGGCTTATAGCTTTTAAAGTCAGAAACGCCTACAATTTCCAAGAAATTTTTGCGGAATCCCTCGCTTATTCGTCAAAGATTTGAGTGCCATGTTGATCTCATGAAGGTAGCGATAGAACTGAAGCGAAACATTGTACGTCACACCGCACACAACCAATTTTTCAGTATTCGTATTGTCAATTACAGCCAAAATGTGTTGAGATGAATATCAAAATTGGAGAGAAATATGTTAACCGAAATATTTTCGAAGATTAGCTGAAAGGAGGAATTTAAAAAAAAGTTTCATGAAAGTAGCGAAAAACAGAAATTTGGGGTAACTAAGTTACCCCCATTGGTCACGCGAAGGTTAATAATGGTTGGTTCTCTCAGTCCATTACTAGCAGAACTTTTCATGGAAAACATTGAGAAAATAATTCATAATCATCCGATATTGAAACACAGCAGCAAAAATCTCATTGCCGACTCCACAAAAATAGAGTTTATTATCGTTTTCACTCTAGCCTATTAACGATTGTACTAAGAATTTTCCCAAATTAAGGATATTCTGTCAATAAATCCATTTCCTCCTAATCTAATGTTGAAAAAAGTAACACACCAAAAACTTCATGTCGTTAACAACCAGAATTAGGTGTTAAGTCTTCCTAACGTGAAAACTAAGGGCGTTCTGGTCTGATAATTGCTACCATATGTCGGTTGATGTAAGAACAAGAACAAGTACAAGGAGGTCGCCCCCGCAAAGATACAAGACTGAGAGAAAGTGTTTACGTCATATTTGTCCGATTTGCATGGACTGTACACTTGTGTGTACCGTATCTCACGATCTTATTCTGCGCGCCAGCGACGTTGTCAAGTGTAAAATGGTCAAAGTTTCCAAGAAACGTACCGATTGATACAATTTTATTTGAATATTATTTTTGTTGGTTAACTTTGAGATCTTAATATGTTCTGAGTGTTTGAAGGGAAGTGCTCTACTTATTCTATTTCGGTGTAACTTCAACTGTCAAATCTTCTATGAACTGATCATAGATATTCGATTAGAAATTAGTTTATCGAAGCATTCGTTAATACAATACCGTTTAGTTTGTTGAATAATAAAAATACTTGAAAGTCAGACGAGTTTTATTAGTCAAAAATATGCATCATTAACAGTTTTTCTTCTAATATAATTTCATGAACGTGGAAGAAAGGGGGAAGAATTATTGATCTGGCAGAAGTTTTCCTCATATAAACACGTGACATCTAGCCACTATATGACTTAAGATACATTCTACGTGACCGCAAATACAGAAAACGTTCAAAATTCATTCTACACTGATACCAAGACAGAAACAGCGTCTTGGCATCAATGTTGTCACTTAAACACAGCATTTAAACGTGCTTATTACAGTGTTTATACATGGTCTGGTCAATCGTGTCATGTCATTGAAAACCACGCTGTAATTGTTGTCCACGAAATAATTAGAAAGTGGAATTCATTAAACGAATGGGAAATCGACTGAGAGTGAATACCCATTACTTGACATTATTCGATTAAGGTGTTCGCCGTAAATCAATATGTTGGGATGGGTAGAGAATTTATCGAATTGTGTCTCATAATTTTTTGATTCTTTATATAGAAATAATGAGTTCAATTAGAATTTTCTAGAATAAGTTTACGTTCAATTAGAACATATTTTTTGTCATATTATTTATGATAAATTTTATTGATCTAATACGAGGGTGGTCGGAAAAGTTTCCGACCTAACAAAGATACTATACATTTTTTTTCAATATTTTATTTTATTTATAGTCTCCTTGTAACTCTACTTACATTTCCCAATAAGGCTTTTTTTCTCTGCAAAATTGTGGTTCACGAAAATGATCGTCTCTTCATTTGACCAAAATCTTGGTTTTCCGAGCGTATTTTCACATTTTGGAACAAAAAGATATCGCTTGGGCCTAGATCTAGTGATTAAAAGGGACGGTCGAGTAGTTTGAACCGTAGTTCTTGGATTTTCGCTATGTCTGAGATAAGATGCATTGTGTTAGTAAAATAGGATTTTCTTTTGCTGTCAAAGTGGCTGTTCTGCTTTTAGCTTGTCAAGTAATGATGCCTAGTATGCTTAAAAACTTAAAGATAATAATTACATGGTCTCATAAAGAATGGAATCGCCTTTTCGAAAATGTATCACACTACTCCTTTCTTCTATTTAGAGATTTAGGCTAAAAGCTGGCAGGATTAAGGGATTAATAAGGAGAGACTAAAACTGAGACAAAAAATTATCCCCGCCCAATTTGACTCATTGCTGAAAATTCTAGGGGAATACGTCATTGGAACGCACTACTGATGTGAAGATAGCCACACTTTTCATCCACGGTTCTCATCCACGGTTTCAATTTGGCAACACCGCATTGATTCAGCGTAGGTCTCGATTCCAGCCACGGTTTCCAGCCTTCACTAATTTTTATTTCGAATAAGGTGTTTTTTATGAAAATTGACAATTTTTTTGTATGGTAATCTATACATTGATTTCGCATTTCATCTGCTTATGAAATGAGCTCAGTATTTCCTCAATTTATATCGCCTATCGCCCCAAGAAATATAAAGTTTCCGTGTTTTTTCTTGATGTTTTCCATTTCGAATAATGTGCATGATTTTTACTGTCGGAATATTTTCTTCTGTGCTAATCTGCTCGTAATAGTGAACGACTTTTCAATATTACCGATTTGTGTAATGAACTATCAATATTCATAATTTATTACCCCACGTGAGAGGAATATATGGATTTAAGAGCTTTTCCGCGACAGTTTCCAATCCAAATTATGTGCTTAAATTTTCTCTATCGAACTATATTTTTCGATGTTATTCTACTTACGAAATTTCAATGTCACCCATTCGAGAAATGATCTACGATTCTTTTTAGTTCATTATACCACTTAGTAGGAGCATATGGAAATCATAGTTTTTCCGCCATAACATATTATTCTCCAAGCTATTCTGCATACTACGGTAGAAGAATTTTTAATGTCACTCATTTTGGAAATGCACCACGAATTTTCTTGATTTATTACTCTACTTAAGAGGAACATATAAAGTTCATAGTTTTTCCACTATAATTTCCATTCGAAGTGATGTGCGTAATTTTCGCTACCAATATATAATTCTCCATGATATTCTGCATACTACAGAAAAGGAATGTAGTATGTCACCCCATTTAGAAAATGCACCACGAATAATCTAAGTTCATTACTCTACGTAAGAGGTACATATGAAGTTCATAGTTTTTCCTCCATAATTTCCATTCAAAGTGACGTCCGTAATTTTCGCCACCAACATTTTATTCTCTAAGCTATTTTGCTAACTAAGGAGAAATTTTCAATGTCACCCAATTGAGAGATGCACCACGAATTTTCTAGATTTCTTACTCTACGTACGAGGAACATGAAGTTCATAGTTTTATCGCCATAATTTCAATTCGAAGTGATGTGCGTGATTTTCGCAACCACCAAAAAGTGCCAAATAAAAAAGTTGTTCGCAAAAATAAATTGAGTCAAAATAAATCAGCTCGAAATAGAATTTCGAAAATCGATTTTTCACCAACCGAGGTTCGGTATATTAACTTTGAGTAGAACTTAGGGTATGAACCTAGAAAATCCGTGGTTCATTCCTGAAATGGGTAACATTGAAGATTCCTTTTCTGGAGTATTCAAAATAGAATAGAGAAAAATGCCTTCAAAGCAAAAATTTTACATATCACTCTGAATGGAAATTATGGCGAAAAAACAATGAACTCTACCTGGTAAGTAGAATAATAAATTTAGAAAATTCGTGGTGCATTTCTCAAATAGATGAAATTGAAAATTCCTTTTCCGTAGTATAGAGAGTAGCTTGGAGAATAATATGTAGGTAGCGAAAATTACGCACATCACTTTGTATGGAAATTATGGCGGAAAAACTATGAACTTCATATCTTCGTCGTAACTGGTGTAATAAATCTAGAAAATTCGTGGTGCATTTCCTAAATAGGTGACATTTAAAATTCTTTTTCCGTAGTATGCAGAATATCTTGCAGAATAATATGTTGGTAGCGAAAATCGCGCACATCACTCTGAATGGAAATTATGGAGGAAAAACAATGAACTTCATATATACCTCGTACGTAGAGTAATCAACCTAGAAAATTCGTGATTCATTTTCCAAATGGGCGACGTTGGAAATTCTTTTTCCGTAATATGCAGAATAGCTGGGAGAATAGAATGTTGGTAGCGAAAATCTCGTATATCACTTGGAATGGAAATTATGGCGGAAAAACTATGAACTTCGTATGTTCGTCGTACGTGGTGTAATAAATCTAGAAAATTCGTGGTTCATTTCTCAAATGGATGACATCGAAAATTCCTTCACCGTAGTATACAGAGTAGCTTGGAAAATGATATGTAAGAAAAGAAAATCACGCGCACTACTTTTTATGGAAACTATGGCGCAAAAACTAAGAACTTCGTATGTTCGTCGTACGTGGTGTAATAAATCTAGAAAATTCGTGGTGCATTTCCCAAAATGGTGACATTAAAAAATCTTTCTCTGTAGTATGAAGATTATCTTGGAGAATAATATGTTGGTAGCGAAAATCGCGCTCATCACTTTGAATGGAAATTATGGAGGAAAAACAATGAACTTTATATGTACCTCGTACGTAGAGTAATCAACCTAGAAAATTCGTGATGCATTTTCCAAATGGGCGACATTATAAATTCTTTTTCCGTAATATGCAGAATAGCTGGGAAAATAGAATGTTGGTAGCGATAATCTCGTATATCTCTTGGAATGGAAATTATGGCGGAAAAACTATGAACTTCGTATGTTCGTCGTACGTGGTGTAATAAATCTAGAAAATTCGTGGTTCATTTCTCAAATAGATGACATCGAAAATTCCTTTTTCGTAGTATACAGAGTAGCTCGGAGAATGATATGAAGGTAGAGAAAATCACGCACATCACTTTTTATGGAAACTATGGCGCAAAAACTAAGAACTTCGTATGTTCGTCGTACGTGGTGTAATAAATCTAGAAAATTCGTGGTTCATTTCTCAAATAGATGACATCGAAAATTCCTTTTCCGTAGTATACAGAGTAGCTTGGAGAATAATATGTAGGTAGCGAAAATTACGCACATCACTTTGTATGGAAATTATGGCGGAAAAACTAAGAACTTCGTATGTTCGTCGTACGTGGTGTAATAAATCTAGAAAATTCGTGGTGCATTTCCCAAAATGGTGACATTAAAAAATCTTTCTCTGTAGTATGAAGATTATCTTGGAGAATAATATGTTGGTAGCGAAAATCGCGCTTAGCACTTTGAATGGAAATTATGGAGGAAAAACAATGAACTTCATATGTACCTCGTACGTAGAGTAATCAACCTAGAAAATTCGTGATGCATTTTCCAAATGGGTGACATTGGAAATTCTTTTTCCGTAATATGCAGAATAGCTGGGAGAATAAAATTTTGGTAGCGAAAATCTCGTATATCACTTGGAATGGAAATTATGGCGGAAAAACTATGAACTTCATGTGTTCCTCCTACGTGGAATAATAAATCTAAAAATAAGTGGTGCATTTTCCAAATGGTGAACATTGGAAATTCCTTTTCCGTAGCATGCGGAATAGTTTGGAAAATTATATGTTCGAAGCGGACATCACGCACATCACTAAGCGGTATAATGAACTAAAAAGAATCGTAGATCATTTCTCGAATGGGTGACATTGAAACAACAATTTTGTAAGTAGAATAACGTTGTGAAATATATTTCGATAGCGAAAATGTAAGCACAACATCCAGATTGGAAACTGTCGCGGAAAAGCTCTTAAATCCATATATTCCTCTCACGGGGAGTAATGAATTATGGAGATTGATAGTTCATTACACAAATCGGTGACATTCAAAAGTCGGTCACTATTACGAGCAGATTAACGCAGAAGAAAATATTCTGACAGTAAAATTCATGCACATTATTCGAAATAGAAAACATCGAGAAAAAACACGGGAAACTTTGTATTTCTTGCAATAGGCGATATAAATTAGGGAAATACTGAGCTCATTTCTTAAACAGATGAAATGCAAACTCAATGTGTAGATTACGATACAAAAAATTAGTCAATTTTCATAGAAAAAACAACGTATTCGAACTGAAAATTATTGAAGGCTGGAAACCGTGGCTGGAATCGAGACCTACGCTGAATCAATGCGGTGTTGCCAAATTGAAACCGTGGATGAAAAGCGTGGTTATCTCCACATCAGTGAACGCACTGTATTTGTAACTAATAAATACTCTTCAAAAGAAACTTGGGGCAATAAAAATTACACATTCAAATCACTCTCTGGAAACGTTGGTCATTGATGACGTCTGTTTCTGTTAATTCTATTTCATAATATTCAATGATTTGCCAACAGCCACCATTTCGCAGAATCCTCACCTTCGATTTCTCAAATTATTTCTTCAAATACAAGGATGCATCGAAACGTAAATAAATTTTCTTTATAGAATAAATAATATCAGCTTCATCCTACTGTAAAGGAAGATAATAAAACGGTAATTCTACGAGACGCATATGGCATGTACGGTTTATTTACCTTCCCGGGTTATCTTCATGTCAATCGCAGTCTCTAGTCGGATAGGAAGAAAATCGTGATATGGAATTTTTATTTCCGAAAATAACTTCATGTAAATCACGAAGAAGTACAAAGTATTGATAATGCCTAAAAGAGAAACGATTCTTTTAAAGTATGATCATATTTCACGTAATAATTGTTGTCAGTGCGCTATAAAGCCAATTTGCAGGAGAATGGCTCACGGATGCTTAGACCACTAGACCAGGAAAAGTAAGGAATTAATGAGGTTACTAATGAATGTACATGTAACCTGGTAATTGGTGCACATTTTAGCTATACTTTTGAGCGTCTCAGAATACTTTTGCAAGGTCATATTATGCCTTTGTGTTCTGAACAATTATTTTTATCAAACAACATTTTATGAAGTTTACCATTTGTCATGAACTATTGCTTAAATATGAAAAATTTAGTATGATGTCATCCTTATTATTATCATCATTGGACCTATGCATTCTTTTAATTTATTGCTGGATATACACCAAACTAAGAAATTAACGCACAAACTCTAAAATTCAAATTTATTCAAAAGAAGATTAGATATGTTGAGGAATTCTTTCTCCATTCATTAACCAGCACTAAGGTATGCTCGCGAATAAATAAAGTGTCCAAAAATCTGTTCATACCGGACATTTCCGCCCCTCGCGAAAATTACGGCATGATATCTACGATTCGTACTCAAAATAAACGACCTTATCATTCTGAGTCACCTCATTCCAAATTTCAAATACTCTTTCGATTCTTATTTACTGTAGTTAGCTGGTTTTGTTGGATTCCTAATCTTCTATTGAGAATGTCCCATGAGGTTGAGGTTTGGACTTCGTGCAGGTCACTCCATTTGATTAATTTCGTGATCTCCTAACGATATGAGCATGGTGTTTTCAGACAAGCATAAACAAATAATTTTCATCTATCTTAGCTAAATGGTACAACATATAGTTCTAAAACGACTGTAACGCATTCAGGGTTCCATTATGTACAATGATCAGATCAGTGTGGTCGTTCAAAGAAATTTCTCCCTACAAAATTACTGAATCTCCATCAAAACTATAGGTAAGTAAAAGGTTGCACAGGTCATTCTGAGGTCTGTACACTAGAAATGACGTTTTTCGATCGAAATGAAGAGACAGAAGTCTCGACTCATCTGTAAACAAATATTCAGCCTTGTGTAAAGCTTTGCGTCATAGTCAAATCACGAAAGGTCTTCTGCAACATATTAAACGTTTCTGCAGCTTAAATTTCATTGCGCAAACAAAATTCAAAGGCACTTTTTTGCTCATCAAAATTAGACATTGTAAAAATCACTTTTAGTCGTTTAGAAAACACAAGTGTAACAATGATGACATTGCCATAAAATTTGGCACAGATATCAGAACCAGTAGTACTAATATAAAACCGAAAAAGTCTGTCTGATTCTCTAGAATTTGAAACCAATTAAAATATACAGGATAGATATCCCAACTTGTATGTGTTCTTATTTAATGACTTGTCATAACGTGAAAATGTATAAGAGAAAAAGCATAAATTATAGAGGAAGATGAATCTTAAATAACTCAGGAGGGGTGATTGAAACTTTGATTTTACGCAGCTTCTGAATCGTAACTCAAGATAATTAGTAACAATCTTTACGAAATATATGTATTGCTAATCTAAAGCAACGTAGTGTAATGTCTTCTGCTTTGCTATTAATCAAAGCTTTTTAGATATTTAGATCAGACTGCAGGAACTGCCGTTTCCTGTAATAAATAAATCGATTGGCAGGAGAGAAATCGAAATGGTGTAGAATGTTGTCGGTGGATATAAACAAGCATTAACATTTAAAAAATTTAGAAGTGGTAACTAACGGATCGTTGGATCATTATTTTTAGTTCCTACCCCCGCTTCTGGCGTACGGGTGAGCTGTGATTTTTATACAGTGTGTTTCCTAAACATGCAGCAAAAGGTTAGAAAATGGATGTACTTCTGTCCCTATCAGTGTCTTCCATCTCCTGGCTCGTTTATATATTTATGTCTTCATTTTGTATCTAGTAAGTACTTGTGAAGAAACGATTGTACCCTTTGTTTTTGTTCTCTAAATTGTGTTGCTGAAGCACTTGTAGAAATAGTGATTCTCTACGTTGTTATAGTAGTGGTACGATGAATAAGACCTTGTTCCCTCTAAGGCTACTGTTTGATTTTTTTAATTAGTGTTCCTAAGATCTCTTGATGTAATAAATATTTCGCTTGTCGCAACTGGTCTTGCTACCGCTTTAGCTGCTAACGATGAATCGGAGTACCTCGCACCACATTCAGGGATGAAATCGGAAAATTTCGAGGGACAGACCAGGTCTAGGCGAAAGATATTGCACTTCCATATGAAACAATCGTCTTCAAAACGTATTAAGAAATTGCTTCTGTACTGCCCCTTCTCTTCCATGTCAGAAATGTTAGTATGAGTGTTCTTAAAATTACAAAAAGGTTGGCAGAAATGAATTTAAGAGCTTTTCGTCAAGCGATCGTAACGACGGTCGGCGGCCAGTAATAATTTCAACATTGGTAGTACACATAGAAATTTAATATTAGAATATCGGAACATAAACGCAGTTTTTCAAATAATAAATCAGATTCAAATTCCGCAAATCATCTCCTAGAAAATAGTCACGATCTCGACTCACAGTTTGAAATTTTGCATACAGGTGGAAGGTAGATTTCAGAAACCAACAAACACAAACACTCAGGTAGACTTCACCTCTATTGAATCTCTTCAGGGAGCAATCTATTCCTTAATTTTATTGGATATACCTGTCATCAATAACCACCTAAGAAAAAGCAACCCAATAAGCTTTTAATTACTTAAGAACATTTGTATTTATATTTTCATTCTTATGTATATATAGTTGTCATAATTTCTGTACATTCATTCGTCTGAAGAAGCTACGGTGTAGTGAAACGCGTTACGAATCACAATTTTTCAGTAAAACTCCTAAAAACACATTACTTGTAAGTAAAAGCCTCCCATCTTCAAATGAACATTTTTTTCAAAACTATTCTAGATGCACCATACTGAAAATAAATGAAGATACAACGGACACATGATAATAATAACCTTTAAAAACTTCATTGTGAATAATTTTTTGTCTTCTTCCAAGGCTCATAGTATTGTTTCATAAATTAGACATAAATATGGACATTTACGGGCCAAGTTCACGTAACATTTCAGAGATATGATTATATTGTCATTAATGAGCATTTTTCCAACTCCAACGACTGCCATAATCATTATTAGGCAGAGATTGTCACGGTAAAGTCAATTCTTTGCTGAATCGTATGCAAAGAGTATATTCTCTAGGGTTATGGGAGAAAAGAAGAATGGCTATTATTGAATCTGCTGTTGCATTAAAGATAATGTTGCAAGAATACTCACCTTACTTCCGGTAACTTGAACTATAGAGAAGGTACTAAATAATGCATAAAGAATTTGTTCTTTCAAACTTATGAAAGACTTATAGATATTAGATTCCGTGAAAGATGTTTACAGTAAATGGATTCTTGATTTAATAGTAAGTTCATTTATAATCCTCCTTAACTGTACGGGGTGGTCAAATTTCGATTATTTTGTTCAGCAGCTAGATGAAATATTGAAATATCACCCATTATTCTAGACAAACTCAATGGCGAAATATATATATATATATATATATATATATATATATATATATATATATATATATATATATATATATATATATATATATATATATATATATATATATATATATATATATATATATATATATATATATATATATACATATATATATATTATATATATATATATATATATATATATATTATTTAACCGGTATTAGCCCTCACTATATATATATATATATATATATATATATATATATATATATATATATATATATATATATATATATATATATATATATATATATATATATATAAGAATAAGCAAAAGGAGATTTGGTCAATAGTGAGGGCTAATAGCGGTAAAATCTCTGTTGAAGAAAATATTGAACTCGACGGTGTTACAGTAATTAATCCACGGGAAATCGCCGATGCATTCGCTTCTTATTTCGCGACAATTACAGAAAAAATCTGGTTTCTAAATTTGGTGATAACAGATCAACTAAGTGCACCTTGCCTCGAATGAGTATATGAGCAGCTTCTCTTTCAAAGCTGTCCATATAAATGAAATATCAAAAATTATAAGCTCCATGAAGATGAAAGGTAGCGTGGGTAACTACATTAAGGATAAGATATCTCCTTCTCTCGCATGCCTAATGAACCAGATAGTTGCCGAAGGATGCTTTCCTGACAGCCTTAAAGTTGGCGTTGTTATACCTATTCACATGAAACTTAGCAAAAGGGACATCTCTAATTATCGCCCGATAACAATTTTGAATACAATATCGAAAATAATTGAAAGGCTCATCTATGACAGATTGATGGAATTTATTGACAAGAATAACATGCTCACGTCATGCCAGCATGGTTTCCACTCGGGTCGACGGAGAATGCAGCAAGTAAAATCTTCGAGTTCATCTATAAGAGTCTTGATAAGGTCTACCTTGTGATTGCGCTCTTCTTCTACCTTTCACGAGCCTTTGATAGTCTCATTGTTGCCTTCATGCTGGGTAAATTGTCTGTCTGTGGGTTCCGTGGGCGAGTTCGGACTTTGCTGGAATCATACTTAGGTACAGAAAAATATAAGTGGAAATTAAAGAATCTTACTCAAAACTAGAGAATATAGATATGGGGGTTCTCCAGGGTTCCGTTCTCGAACCTCTACTATTCTCATTATTCATCAACGAAATGCCCGAGTATGTCTTACAGAGGGTAAGGAAATCATCTTTCCGGACGACACATCCGTAGTGGCGAGGGCGCAGAGCCCGGAAGAACTCGAAAGTGAACGCGCAGCTTCTTCTAATGGTGTGAGAAACAAACCTGATGTTGAATATAGAAAAGATTGTTTTACGGAACTGCTGTAATCGTAGTTCACCAAAAGAAGATATTCCCGGGTTCAATTCCTCCAGTTGTGGAAGATTTCTGGGGTAGACGAGTTTTTGAGCTTCGAAAATCATATTGAGCTTCTCACCAATAAGTTGAATTCGGGCTACTATGCTCTAACACAAGTTACAGGATCACTGGATCAACCTGGTTTGATCAAAGCGTATTATGCCCTGATTTACAGTCACATAAATTATAATGTGATATTATGGGGAAATAGTACCCATAACAAGAGAATATTCATATTACAAAAAAGGGCCATACGACTGTTATTTGGAGTGAACAGTAGAGATAGCTGTAGGCCTTATTTCATTGACTCTGCCAAGCCTGTATGATTACAGGTTGCTTCTGTATATGAAATTGAGCTCGGGCAGCCACTTGAGGAATTCTTCTTATTTTAATTACATGACAGGAACAGCTGATCACTTCTCTATCGAGAAGCATACTCTCAGTAAAACTGAAAAAACCTCTAGCTACATAGGAAAGAAACCTTACAATAGACTTCCTCAAACAATAAAAATAATGAATTTTCGTTAATTCAAGGGTGCAGTCAGGACGATAGGGCATTATATACGGTGGATGAGTTCCTTAATGGCTGATAAACGTGAATTGTTCTCTAATGGTTAAAATTGTTGTATGAGATTCTATGTGTCAATCTATACTCTATATAAACTGAATTCTATATTTTATCTATTGATATACTTCTGACTATCACACCCATCTTTGCGACTTCAGTGCAAATTTTATGTTTATGTAATATTATGGCTTCTTCTCCAGTTTTCAAATTATATAGAAATTCCCAAATCTCCAGAATTCCTTCAATTACCCTTATCTCGATTGTTGTTGAAGTTACGTAGAAAATATTTTGACATTATGCAAGCATATAGAATGCATTCGCGTACAGAAAATTTCTCTTCGTTCAGCGGTTTACTCATTCAATGTATCCGGGGAGAGCTCATCCGTCATCATTAGTATTCGTTTACTCTAATGCTAAAATTTGAAATTAATTGGACACACTATATATTTTCGGAGACGAAAACAATACTGCATCTAATAAAATTAAATTCGCCTATGGTTCATATTGAAAACAGAACGTGTATTAAAAACAAAAACCGCTGTACCGAAATATGTTTTTCACACAACTAAATTTTACTCGAAAAAGTGCCCTCGAAATGTCAAACTCATTTTTATGTAATTTTGATGATGATTTTTACAAATTTCGTAAAATTTTGAGTAACTCTAAAACGGAAAGGATATTCGAAAAAATTTGTTCATTTAAACTGTTCCTGAAAAAAAATCGAGAGAACGAGAGTCATTTTTCTAAATATAATACTTCAACTAGATACCGTACTAAAACGAGGAAATTTGCACACCCTGTAAATCCTTTATATATTTACAAAAAGCAGCTGAACATAATTTGGTAGTAACTAGTTTCGTATTGAATGTAGAACGAAAGAATACAATGAAAAATGATGTACTGACAATAATTAACAGTTTTATGATTTTATCTTGCATTAAAAGCGAAAAATAAAAAACACAACTTACAGATATTCAAAATATCGTAATAAACTTCTTTGCTAGCAGATTCAAATATTTAGATTGTTTGCAAACTATTCATTCATTAAACGTCTTAACCACAACGAATTGTCCAGTTATTTCAGAATTACTCTGCTGTGGATCTTTGAACTGCGAGTTCCTTCGCCTCAGGATAAATGCTTGAGATTCTAGCATTAGATACACATAAACAAATAGTTACTGCACTTGGCTATACTTCATTTACCTTTCGGAATCAAACTGTCCGAAGTGATTAATTAATTTCGTTTAAAAATTGATTATTAAATGAAAAATTGATTTCTCCTATCAACTGTCCATTCTAATTTCAATGAAGTTTGCATTACCGGGACAAGTTGAACGTTCGTAACAACAGAAATGAATTGTTATTGTAAAGTATATCATACTTTCACGTTATGTAGCTTTGGGCGATATACTATTTCTGTAATATAATAACCATGGGCCTTTCCTTTCACATAGCCTGACCGAACTGAAGATCAATTATAAGATAGGTATACTAAACAAATAACTGTCTTCTCACTATTTCGTCTACAAGTTTCGTTGTATTGGAGAGCAAGATCGATGGATAAATAATGATTTTCTGTGGTGGAAGGCATGCACTAACGAAAATTTATTATGGCAGATAGTGTGGTCTCGAGAGAGGTCAGATTTTATTATGATTCTAGTCTCGAGATGGGCGTCTCATTTTTAAATGGTCTTTAATCTTCCAACGATATTGTGGTTTGAACTCCTGTTTTTAATCCTAAAGTCCAAGGGACTTAAGTATCTTGTGATACAGGGTGTTTCATAACTGATTTTCAAAGGTGATTCTTCAAGGAACTCAACCCAATTGATTTCTAACTTCTTTTATCTTGTGATACAGAGTGTTTCAGAATTGAATTTGAAAATTTTAGGAAAATCAATTCCTATGAACATCAGTTTTCGCATGATTCATTTGTGGATACAGAGATTGAAAATTCGAAGAAATAATCAGTGTTGGTTGTTGCCAACCTCAGTTTTGGAGAAAATTGGCTTGGATTCAAAGGGTGAATCACTTTTCAAATCTTACATTATTTGGCGGTCTAAACTGTTACGAAGATCGAAAAGGCATTTCAACCCCTAATTGTTTCTCAGTGTTTCAATGATTATCCCAATTGAATAATTTTATTCATTATTTTACTTGAATACTTTTCGACTTTTCTTTACGGAATGTATTTAAATCATTGAGAGAATGAAAATGCTAATTTTGTATTTATTATGAAATTAGGAAATAGCCATTTACGTTTATTTGTGCGTTTTCCTCGTAATATGTTGATAGGATACTTTGCGTAATTTAGCATCAATGTTAATGATGTTTTTATAATATATGTATAGTCGAGATGGTTGTTCTTCTAAATATAAGACCGGGGGCTGTATATTGTAGCTGGTACTAATGTTTGTTGAAAAATCGACTATTTGTATGGGATGAAATTTTGTCAGAATTTGTATTTTCATGAAAAAATTGTATTCTAATAATTTCACCATAAAAGATTTACGTTTTACCCTTAAATGTGTACATCATATTATTAAATGTATATAATCGATTCAATGTATAGGACAATGAATTTTAAATAAAATCTAGAGTCATAATCATAGGGATTCACGCCTTGACTGGAAAAACAAGCTGTTTAACTCGACTTGAAATCTAGTCAAGCATTTGTTTTCACAATTCAAGTAAAGTGAAGCTTTTTTTCCACAAAACTTTGAAAATTCAAGCTTGTTGCATCACAAAACTTGAAAGCTTGTATCAGAACGCAATTGAAACACTGAAGTTACTCTTATTTCAATAGAAGTGAGAATAATACTGAATATTTGATCAAGAAAAATTAAGATGGTTATTGAAGGAAACACAAATACTGAAAACAAAAAACAGAGAATAAGAGTGAAAGTGAAATGATTATTCTCAAAGTTAACACAGCCATTGCAATGAAACAATTGGAATACTGTTTTGTGACAATAAAAACAACTGAATTTATTCTCTGTGAAAATTGAACGAATACCTACATTGAAGAATAAGAATAAGTAAATCTACAATCCACTCCATCAGATAGTTGATAGTTCACTTTTTTCGAACTGAGATATAATCTCATATATTTTTTTATATACGAATTTCGGCCAAGTTCCTAGACTCACGCTCTGGGGGAATCACTTCTCCATATAGATTCTAGGGAATTCACTAATTCTCCGAAAGGTTTCTACTGAATATCGCCAAATATAGTAAACCCTAATCGATGGATAATTATATTCACACTTTTCACCGCTATATGACTACACTGGATGAATTTCTTTCCGTTTTCTATATATTTTTACAATGAATATTGGTGTTTTAAGTAACAATACGAACCTCTGAAAGAATCATTTCATTTGGATCTATTCTATATTATAATGAAATCTATAGTGGGTTGTAAACAACATCAATATTTTGTTGAGAAATTTTTTACATTTCTGAAATGGTTGCTGGTTGATTTCTTCCCTTTTTCCTTTAAATTAACCAAATTCCCTGGCGAAACTTTTTTGTATCCGCTTGTTGTGCTGCGAAACGAATGACTAGATCGAACCTAATAAGTTTTGAAATCTCAGTGTGTCGCAGCCAATTCAAAAATTCTGTATGAGATACTATCTAGTTCTCTTGCGTACGGCAATAAGAGATTACAAAGTGAACTTAACTTTATATCCTTATACCTTAGTATCAAGCTTTCAAGCAGCTTGAAAAAGCTTGACAAGTCAAGCTTTTGGGTTGTAAAATTAGGTCGATTCAAACCGATTTTTAAAAGCTTGAATTTTAAGTCGAGTCGAGCTTTTCGAGAAATTTTCAAACTGTTTGACTTTATGAAATCCTATATATATATATATATATATATATATATATATATATATATATATATATATATATATATATATATATATATATATATATATATATATATATATATATATATATATATATATATAGATATATAGATTGGGATCTTCTTGTTCTTGAAATTTATATTTTCGGTAATAATATAAATATAATTATAAGCATGGGCAAAGACGACCTTACAAAGAACGGCGATTCATGACCATTATTCAAGAACGTTCACGTTGAAACAACAGTTCGCTACTGTAGTCATAAAGGGACAACGATGATCCATGACCGATAGATAGATAGATAGTTTATCTCATAGAATTATTGCTAAAAGAACAGAATACCACAATATGCAACAATAAAATATGAAAAGGTCAAGAACAAAATATGAATATATTATTATATATCTACTACAAAAAATTTACACTATGACTACACTACAATTCAAATTCATCTACGCTATATGGTTCACATTCTAATATAACACTTAAAATCATCTTTTTGAAAGATGGTTTTTGTAGTCGATAAGGAAATATTTGTCAGGTATCATTTTAATTTCTACAATCCTCAAAATAGTGATTTTGTTTATCGAAAAATAGCAATAGTCTATAAATATATAGCCCATAAACAGTAAGTATACAATGTCTTTTGAAAACTGCACGACACGACTCCCGATATCTCAACCGAGATCTCAACCCAAACAAAACCCTTGAGTTACAAAGATGTCTTCCATGCGAGGTAATTCTCCCCAAAAAATTATACCATAAGACAATATGGACTGAAAACATTCGAAATAAACAATCTTCAACACCTCCCTTTTCCACTTGAGATCTCAAAACATTCATCGTGTAAATGACTGGGTTTAGCTTTTTCCTGATCTGCTTAATATGTGGACCCCGTTTTAAGTGATTGTTTATGATAACTCCAAGAAACCTAACTGACGACGCCACACTTGTTTCCAATCCATCAAAGTTCAACGCAACGGGTAGTACCTTTTGTGATCTATCGGTTCTAAAAAACATGAATTCTGTTTTGGTCAAGTTGATAATCAATTTATTAGAGGTGCATCACTCTGTTACATCGTTCAGTATTGTTCTGCAAGAGGTGATTGCAGTACAGAGGTCCGGCGAAGTTAGCAATATTTTCGTGTTATCCGCGTAGAGAACAGGCTGGGCAGAAATGCCAGGAACTGGAACAACCTGCACTAAGACGTTAATATATATGATAAATAGTACGGGCCCTAATATGCTCCCCTGCGGAACACCCATAGTGATATCCGTCCCATTAGAGACAAGAAGAAGAGAAGAATTTCCTCGTCGAGGCAACGGTTCGCTAGTACTAGGCAACTTCAAATGCAGCTTTGACAGACAAGTGGAGTGCAGCTTCTAACCAATTGGCATGTTGCCTGGCAAAATTCAATCGGGCTCTTCGATGTGCTGTGGTCAAAGCAGGGCCACAACCTTGGACAGGAGAACTCGAACTGCATTTCCTGACTCGTTGTCGTATCGTTTCAGAGCCAATTTGTACTCCCCTGTTCTGACGAAGCTGCATTCGAAGGTGCCTAACAGTAGTGAACCGTTTTCTAAACGACAAAATTCTTGAATAACGGTTATAAATCGCTGTTGTTGCATGAGGTCGTCCTTTCCCAGGTCTCCTTAAATCACTACCAGTCCACCTCTACCTGAGGATCATGCTGGGAACAGCTGAATGAGACACCCTAAACCTTTGGTCTATTCTTGTATAAGTCCAACTCAGTCAATCTAGCACCATTGCTACTGTACATCCTGCCACGTTGCATTATTACCAAAAATTAAAATTTTCAAGAACAAACGATACTCGAAAAAATGGATCAATAACTATTATCAATATGTGGTACTTTCTTGCAAAATCTCATTTTGCTTCTTTCATTTTATTTCTCATGAGAACAACATCTGAGTCAGGAAAAACCATCGAATTTAGTTGGCCTATGTTCGGACATGTCTTGCCTATCAAAAAAGAATTTTGAAATATTGAAATCGGGCATCAATTTCTCGACTTATTACGTTATATCTTTAAAAGATGAAAAAACAGAGTATATGAGCTTCAGACATGCAGTATCATTAAAATCAACATAAGATTCTGATGTAACTATGATATTCTTCAAAAGTAATCGCCCTTGAGACTTTTATTCCTCATCTAATGATTGAAATGGTTTAATCTCTCGAGGTGCAGATGTGTTCAACCAAATCATATTTTACTGAACACTCATTATGCATTAAGGAACCATTCATCATCTAAATCCGACCCTGAAGCGAAGATGTTCCAAAAATAGCCGCCAGACTCGGTCAATTTCAAAACAATGTACCCGAAATCGTTGAAAAAAGAGCAAGAGGCATATAGACTCGAGCCGAGAGTCGAATACTTGCATAATTTAGCAAGCGGTGATTCAGATTTCACAACTTAGCGAGGTCAGCTAGTCAGGTCTCCCCGATCTTATTCTTATAGTTCTAGAAAGCGTTTTTCGATGTCGGGTTACTGCCCACTTCAAGTCGCCAATGGGTGATTGTTGCTTGATAATTTCACGAGATTTATTAACATGCATTATGTATGGATATATCAGACGTTGAAAATCTACCTATAAATAATTGCTGATATTTCGTATCTGAAATAGTGTGGAAATTCTTGTCGATGTACGTATGGTAATGAGTTTATCAAAAAATTCTTGAGGAAAATTACAGACTAAAAATATTCGATTCCGAATTTCGATAGTCGTCAAAAATATTCACATGATCACAAGATAACTTTGGTCCAGAGAACATACTGAAGAAGCGATCATGTTCCTCTTCAGGTGGTAGGAAACAGAGCAATATAAAATCCAGCAACTAATTCAACAGCTGCACTTTGAGGAGGTTGAAAAAAATCAATTTTTCTGAATCAGAGTACATATTCTCATAATTAAGACACATCAACAACTTTTACGACATAATTAAAAGGTATATTTCCAGCTTACCTGATATAAAGTTTATCCAAAAGACAAACCATAAAATATTGTTTTATGGGGGTAATTGTAGGTCTCAACTTTTTGCTTTTAAGAATTATTGTCGTGAAAATAACTTCGTGAGATTATAAAATTATTTTATGGCTGATGGCAAAGAAATACTTTTTTCGATCAACATTTATTGTGGAAATATACTATCTAAACAGGCTGCATCAAGTAGTCTGCGTTCAGTATATACAA
Organism: Cryptolaemus montrouzieri; assembly: GCA_013387265.2. Taxonomy (NCBI): domain Eukaryota; kingdom Metazoa; phylum Arthropoda; class Insecta; order Coleoptera; family Coccinellidae; genus Cryptolaemus; species Cryptolaemus montrouzieri. The sequence goes on along the minus strand of JABFTP020000021.1, from coordinate 24,201,563 downwards.
CGGTACGTGCTAGTTAAGAATTATTAAAACACGAACGGAATTTTACTATAGTCCGGTCAATTCAGTAGTTCACTGTTGCATGAATTCCCAACAAGCTAATAATTCACATGCAATACGATTAAAAGAAGTTGTCGAAAATACTCATCGATTCTATGTGTGCAAACAATTTTTTTTTATGTCAAATTTCGGAAAAATGGGATTTTTGATTTGTTCAGCGAAGCGGTTGGTGTAATATTTCAGACAAAAATTGTAGATCATGCCATTATCTTCAAAAATCGACCCTACCCCTTTTCCACAATATCAAAAATTTCTGAAAAAGCGATTTTAAAGTTTACATTAGTTGTATCCTTCATAATATGCACATGTTTTCACAGCACGTATGAGGTAGTAGTGTACTTAGCACGTTTTTTTAACGTGGTTTCCCGTCAATTGTAAGATTGTTTTTCTTTTAAAATTGCAAAATTCGAATACAACTGGCCTCGACAAGTGGTGCATGCGGATGAACAAGATGAGCGTTCTTTTTTGCAGCTATATTTTGAATTATATCCCTCTTTGCAGTTACTAAAAATAGTATCAAGGTGATTTTCTGGTGCTTATATGAGAAAAGGGTAGATTATTTCCAATATGTCATTAACTAGTTTGTAACTACTACAATCTAAATCCGTATCCTCCAAGTTCTTTGACAAATGTGATTGTTGCAGCAGTTCTGGGACAAATTAGTGAGACCAGCACGTCCCTAATCTTTTTGAATTTGGTAATATTCAGCTTCAATAATTTGATCCTCACGGGTCCTGAAATCGAACTATTATGTGATGTTGCGTAGATGGAATAAAATACACTCCCCACAAAAATTGTTGCATCACCATACTTTTACGACAATACTATATAAACTTTTAGGTTGGTCATTCAAGAGTCGCTTGGTAACTTTCAGAAGTGTAAAATAAGAAGATATCATTCAAAAGAGATAAATTCGCGATGGAAAATATCAACAATTTTTGAGTTAATGAAAAATTAAAAAATTCTACCATCTTCAAGCATTCTCGAAGAGACCAATCAACTAGCATCGAATGGTTACTAATCATTTTCAAAATCGAGTGTTTCCTCCCCGGGTCATAATCACTGCCAGTATACGTCTCGAAAGCCCCTCAAACAAATTTTGGAAGTACTCTTGTGTTCCAAATTTCAGGAAGCAGATTTTCTAGTTGTTGGAGTGTTCTACAAGTCATCCTACGTTGCTGAATTTGCCACCCCATGTTGTCCAAAACATGTACGGCATTTAAATGAAGTTTTCGCCAATCAATGGGCCAAAGGGTACAACATGGGGTTCAAGGATATCTGCGATGTATTTGGCCGCTGTCGTTCTTCCATTATTCACTAGGGCTAACTCAGTTCGACCATGGAAAGAAATGCCTCCCCACACCATTACTGAGCCCCCTCTGAAGTTTTCAGTTTGGCGGATATTGCATTGCTGATACCGTTCCCCAGGCCTGTATACAGACATGCGTCTATCAATTGATACTAGATAGGACCTGGACTCGTCGGAAAAGAGAACATTCGACCATTCTGGCATATCCCAATGTGCATGTACCCTCGCAAACTGAAGTCTTGCAACTCGATGCTCTCTGGTGAGACGCGGGCCGGTAGAAGCCACCCTTGCTCTGATATCGTCTTCTCTGAGCCTGTTCCTAATAGTTTGCAATGAAATATGCACATTTCTGGAAAGTGCAAGTTCATTTTGTAGCATTCTAGCCGTACAGTGCCGAATTCTTAGTGCAGTTAAACGAAGCCAACGATCATCAACTGGTGTTGTTATCCGATTTATTCCCTGTCCGGCCCTTCTTCCATATTCCCCTGTTTCGTGATACCGATTAATTGCTCTTGAAATAGTGCTTTTGTTAACATTCAACAAGTTAGCCACGTAACGTTGGCTTCGCCCCTCCTTTAGTTGTGTTACAATTCTTACAACTTCATGATCACTCAAATATCGTCCAGAACGTTCAGCAGCCATTACAATAAATGCAAAGACTCGAAAATCAACCAGAAACACATAACACTGAAGAGAATGGATACTGATAGTCAAATAAACTCGTTTTTGTTTCAGACGTGTTTAAGATCATATGGAAACAAATGTTACTACATAGATAAGATTTTTATCCCCTCATATAACCAAAAACATATGTTGACAAAGAAACTGCGATCGTGCTGTTTAATCGATTGTGGAATTCAGAATACCAGGTGATGCGACAATTTTTGTGGTGTGTGTATTGTCTGAAACTTAAATCTAGTATATTTTCTCCACAAAGTGATTAGCTTCATCTATATCTATTACTCAAAAAATAATTCAACTGTGTAAATAAAGCTGGGAATGCATGGAGAATAGTACTCAAATGTGAACAGTACAGTACCTGGCTGACTCAAAAGCTATTGGACTTAATAAAAGAAAGAAATTTAACCTATAGGAAGAAACGTGTCTTTCTAAAACCAATTTTATACATTTCGAAATATTGAATGATTCGAACAAGGCTCCTACTTCTAATGAAACTTGCTTCAGTTCCTTTGTCATCTTCATGTAGACTTACCGCAAATACTTCCTATATTCTTCCGCATCCCTTATGTTTTATATTGTTCACAATAGGGGTTCCATAATAACATCCACCTGCTGTTTTACTATTTGGAGGTTAATTTTTATACCTGTCTATTTTAATGATGCCACGTCTATCAAACTGTAGGGTACTTGATAACCTTCATCTTCCATAATTACCTCAGTTCGAATGTATCTATCGAGGAAGTAAAAGTCTATAGCTTTTCGATAATTGAACGTTTCTTTTAATACCAATTATATGAAAAAATAAATTCGAAAAATAATTGAGTTCTATTGACACAGTGAAAGTTAATAAGATGTAACATCTTCCAACTTAATTTATTATAGACGAGTGCCGTTCAATTACCACGATTTATAGAACTGTAAGGTCTTCAAGGATTTAATGAGAAATGAAAGGAGTTTGACATTTCAGGAATTCACTTGAAAACATTCACTTTCAAGTAATCTTTGTTACTATAATTTGGATGAAGTGAAATTTGAATTAGTAGAATTACCCTTTTTTTGAATATTGCTTAGCAACTTTTGTTCACCACCCAGTATTAATTTATCTATTATTCATATTAATCTAGTATTATACGCCACATTTTATCACAGACTATTCCAACAACGAAAATTTGATTTTAATGGCTACTCCGAATGCATGCGAAAGGCATTCGTAAACGTGAAGATGTATATCTACCTGAGACTACGGAAGATAAGGAAGATAGGGTGTTTTATAATATTAGACACACAACCGTCTGTTTCCGCAGCTTTATAGATAATTCTTTGTCTCACGGTATCTTCTGTATGTTTAACAGGTTAACAGGGTGGAACATCTGTTTGAAATATAAATTCCTCATTTTTGTAAACACGTTTTGAGTGAAAGGTGATACCAGCATTCAGTTTGTTAGAGAAGAGACAGTGGATTTGTGAACCTCAACATAGTGAAAATAGTAATATTGTTCCTAGAAATATGTGTGATAGTTCATTGCATGCGGAATGATATGTATACCGCATATATCAGTACACAAAAAATTGCAAAAGTTATAAGCACTTGAAGATAAAAAACAAAGTATTAAGTTTTTGTCCATATCTCAAAAACTATTAACATGTGAGAAATGAATAAATCAGATTCTTAAAGAGGAGAATTTCTAATAAAATTTTTTCCAGAACTCTATCTCTATTACTCATAATTTGAATTCAATGTAGAATAGGGAAAGCGGGGAATTACGTGCACTTTAGGAAAAAAGTTCGGTAAAATTTGCACTACTTCACTACTAGAGAAAAAATTACATAAAAAATACAAAACATAATTCATGAGTACCCGATTATGCGGAATTACACCATATGTTAGGTAATACCGCGCGGGCCATGGGGTAATTCTGCGCAAAATTTGAAACGACCACAAAATATAAATTTTTATTAAGAGAAACGTAAAATACAGATTTTCCAAAAGAGACAACTGAAAAAGGAATGATGCTTGAAATAATGTTTTTAACGTTTAGGAATTTTCAATTTTTTTTGTCCGAATTTCAGACACAAATCGCATGTGTAGTTGACTGACGATTCCCAACCACTACATTCTGCGTGAGACCAAAATGAACAGATAACACAACGATACCAAATTTCCTTGTCACGTCCGAACTCATCACAAACGATGCAAACATCTAAATCATCCAGTTCATCATCGTCACATAATTGACTTTCATCACAACTTTCAGATTCCGAATCATCAAATCATCATAGTTTTCTCACATCTGGTCTTTTAGTTAAGCCTGTTTTTTTTTGTACAATCGGTTTTTCCACTCTTTCAGCTTTTCTTTTCATTCTTTTCCCTTTTTATTTCTTCAGCTTCTTTCTTCAGATTTCTGTTCTCCTGTTTTTTCTCTAAAACCAATTTCAGAGGTATACATGTAAATATCTAAGAATGTTGCTTTGCACGTGATTCGCTAGTTTGATTTGTTTTCAATATTGGAACTGGTACTAGAGTTTCTATGGGCACATCCAATCCTTGATTTGTTTCCGATGATCCAGGTATAAAAAGAACTGGAGTTTCAATATTGACTTCCGTTTCGTTCAAATTGATAGGTATTTCGATCGCTGTAGAATCAGAAGGTTCATTTGGACCAAAGTCATCTTCAGAAAATTTGTTCTGTTCAAAGGGCCATATTCCTGCAGTACGAAAGCCAGATATGCCTTTATCCATTGTTGCAACTTTCACATATGCTTTATCAAAAATAGCAGAAGTTCATAACGGTTAATTTTTTCATGGCCATGACATCTGAGGTATAAGTCACATTCTCGGTTTGAATCATTTTTAAGTTGCCCGAAAAAGGTTAAGTCGAGTGGTTGCAACTTGTGGGATGTATGAGGAGGTAGGGATTCCACGATAATGTCATGACTTCTGCAAAAGTTGTGTATATCTAAGGAAATATGGCTCCCATGGTTATTCAAGATAAGGAGCACGGGGTCTTCCCCGTGGCTTTTACGTGAAGTTGAAAATGTTGCACCCACTGAAAAAATAAATCTTCGTTAATTCAGCCATTTTTTGAGAATCTGTATATTGCCCCAACAGGGCATTTATACGAGCCCTCGGAAATATAAACATCGGTGGGATGAACTGCCCTAGTGTACTAACAGCACAGACCACTGTTACATTTTTCCCCTCTCACCCAAGAGATAACAGAGCCTACTCGTTTCTATCCTTTTGGCGCCAAAATTTTTGCTGGCTTCTGTACAGTCAAGATCTAACCTCAGGCTTATTGAATGCAACAATACGATTTAGGCTGGTGCCTTCAGGTTTTCCGAGGCTAATTTATGGATACCGTTTCCAAAAAAGATCAAACCAATCTTGACTAGCCATTTTTTTCTCATGGCTGAAACGGTGTTTCATTTTGTTCATTCCAGCAAACTGGTATGCTAAGCGCCTTACTTCAGTTGGCGTAATTCCACAAAAAAACATTAGCTAATTTTATGGCATAGCGTTTACTTGTTCCTCATTGAAAACAGGCTTCCTTTCCATTTGCAATTTGTTACTCTGATTCGCTTTCAATTTGTTCCGAAGAGTGCTTTCAGGAATATTCAAAGAACGACCTACCTCCCTCACTTTTCGGCCAGATCGCACCGCAGTGTGGATTCCAGCCATTCGTTCTTTTCCGATTTTCTGATGTACTCACGAGGCATACTATGGAATCTGGAACAAACAATTATGATTTGTTTAGAAAAATTATTTGCTTGGGGTAACACCGCGCAGCACCGGACTGTGCTGTATTACCCCTATGTAAATCCGCGGTATAACCCCAACCAGCATCAAATCACATAACCTATTCATAGTCGATAACAAACTTATTATATTTGAATGTAAATAGCAGGCTAATTATTTAGATATAACAAGTGAAATCTGTATGCGAAATTTATATAAAACACAATCAATATTGGACACTTACCTCTTATTTAAGTTTCAATCGAAATTACTTGGAATGCAATTCAGCCAGCAGTAATAGCGGTTATTCGGGAGTTTACTAGTAGATGGCACCACAAGTCTGGAACTTAAAAACTATTTGGTATTACCCAAGGCACGGTATTCCCTCGCTTAGCCCCTAAAGGCTTTCACGCGTCAGTTTTACGCAGCTCGTAAACTTTTTCTGGAACCAGTATAACTAATTTTCACCATAATCAACTAAACCACAGAAAATATCCAAGAAATTTTGTGTTATAGATAGAGAATTTGAATAAATCAGTAGTTTGTAAGTTATTTCATCCAGACTGCATAAAGTTCTACATATATTCTTCCGAAAAAGTACCGGGAATTGATTTTCCGATTTTCAGAATTCTTGTTTTTGTTGAGTTGGCTAAACTATATTATATACTGACGCGGAGTTTGAACGCGATCTGTCACTTAGTTCGTTCCTAATGCTCGATTTTGTCAGTTCATACAAGTGTGTTTTATCTCGAATTTTATATTGCAAATAGAATTTAGGGTGCCGAATCGCTGAAAATAATACAGAAGGCTTACGGTGAATTGACTTTATCAAAAACAAGTGCATATGAGAGATAGAGTGCATTCAACAGCGACCGAGATGTGGTGAAAGATTTGCCTCTCTCTGATGGGCCCTCAACATCTACAACTGAAATTAATATTTCTGTGTCTCACGAAGCAATTCGTACCATTTTAGACGATTGTTTGGGCATGAAACGTGTTGGCCCTCGACTAGTTCTAAGAGACCTGAATTTTCTTCAAAAGTTAAATCGCCTAAAGGTCGCTGAATATATTTTCTTATTGGATTTGGAAAAACCACTTTTTCTGAGTTGTGACAGTTTTGATATTTTTGTTATTTTGTTATTGGAATAGCGATGAATTATTTTGAATTGTGACAGTCTTGATGAGTATTTCTATAAAAAGACACTTTAGATGATTTTTGAATTGATTAACCACATATAAACATAGAAACTTATTCAGCATTTAAAGTGACAGAAATATTTTAATTTTCATGAAATATAAGTTGAATTGAACATCAACAATCAAGAAGTTTTTATACTGTGTGAATTACACTTCTTAAAAAAGAATTATAACAATAGTTTGGTATTATATTTTTATTAACAAGATATTTCTAGTCATTCTTTTTATTTTCCGCTAATGAAATTTTGTCGGAATAAGAACGAACCAACCGAACTGATTCTGCACTAGCTTGAGATTTTGTTTTTTTACTAGTGCCAACCATGTTGACTGTCTTGAAGTTCTCGTCCTGATGGAAAGTTTTATAAAAAAAGTACGGGTTCTTCTTTTTCCACTTTCAGACTTTTGATGTCGTGACAAACTACTTTAATTTTGTCAGTGCTTGTGGTGAAATTATTACCCCACTCTTCTTGAAGGATTTTTAAGTCATAAAAATCCTCGGGAGTGATTTCATGAACTCGGTATGGGGGGCCACTTTTTTATGCTGTTCTTATTAGTGAGAAGTATTGGTCTGGTACATAGATTGGACCAGATCAGAGATGTCGCTTAATTTGTTTCTCGATAACACTGTGCACGTTATCGCCCTCATTTTGTGAGTGCCCATGAATGAGAAATTTGTGGGTGATACTTCGGATATTCCACTTATTCACTGCGTAAGAATATGCAGCCTACAGATATTTATTTTTCTGCTGGCCGCAGTAGTTATCTGAATAGAAAATGATATCGAGGTCGCTTACATTTTCTATCAATTCGGACTATTGAAGTTGTATTGTACCTAGAATCAGTTGAAATTTTCAAATCATTCTTAGTCATTTCAATGACAACTCACAGATAATAAACTACCAGACTGATTTTCGTAAATCCGAGGTATCAGATATCATTGATAGTATTGATGATTCATTTATTTTATGGAAATTCATTTTTAAAGTAAAACGAAATGAGACACTTTTGTCACTCTTTCATAATTCATTCAATAATCACGACCGGTTTCGACCCTACGGTCATTTTCAAGTGAATAACAATATAATACATGAGTAGGCAAGTACAAGTACAGAATGAAATTCATCCTCAATATTGAGTAGTGGGGATCCAATATGCTCTAGCTGGCTGTTGAGGGTAGTAAATTGTGGATTTTTAAATAGTTTGTTAATCTCTAAACTTTCCATCAAATTCCTCTCTCCCTTTATTACATTTATGAAGAATTTTTAGATTGTTCAATGATATCGAGTGGTTAGTTGATTTTATGTGTTCAAATATTGGTGAATTTTTATCTGAGGAAATATGTTCCTTGAATCTAGCTTCAAAACTTCTCCCTGTTTGTCTGACATAGGCTACCTGACATTCATTGCATTTGATTTGATAAATTCCTGATTGCTTGAATTTATCGTTCTTTTGTTTGGCATTGAATAATAATCTGCTTAAGTTGGGGCCGCTTGAAAATGAAGTAGTTATGTTCAATTCAGAAAAGTAGTTACTGATTTTGTTAGAGAGTTCGCCGGTGTATCTGAGACTAGTGTATCTTTCTTCTGGGTTTTCTACGATGCTATATAGTAATTGGGAGGTAATACGTTGTTCTTTGCATTTTTGGAAATGTAACATTTTTTTCTTATTCAACCAATTATGCAATAAATCAACACAAAGGGAGAAGCGATCCTTCCATACACGATTTGTTTAGGTACTATACAATGCTGAACCTGAAAACTAAACTGAAAGTGAACCATTCTGGTATATGAATACGATTACGCCATTAAGGAAATGAACGTCTAGATTCAACTCAAAATACACTAAAAGTATAAATTCTGTTGTTATATGACTGGTGAGTTCAAAGCGGCCGAAATAGTTAGTTACATGAAACTTCTGATGATCCAATCCAAATCTCCGCAATGAAGAAGAAACTGTCATTTGATCCCTTTAACAAGTCGTTTAGAGCAAGTTTATATTCAAATCATATAACGTTGATCGTGAGGTCACGATTTTATTTCGTAGGTTTCGAAGTTATCCAGCTGTCTATACCGTGCTATACACAACAGAAAACTAGAAGTACAGTTCATATATCACATTTCAAAGTGGCTCTGACAACGACAAAAACATAAATTATCATTTTCAGCAGATTGTCACTGAATTTCATTTTATTCAACGCGTTCCCATGAAATCTTACGTTCTATGAAATATCCCACAATATAGATTTACTTTTTGCCAGTTTTCCACCAACTGAGATTCTCATGCCTGCCATGAGAAATTAACAATGCAATTTTATGTCACTTCAACGAGAATAAAATTGAGGTGGATTATGTGTATGCAGTTCTGTATTTCCTTGAGAACTTGCAAACTGGTTACGTTAATGTTAATGATACTTAAAATGGAAATATTTTTCGGTTATATAGAAATAGCAGAAATTGATGCTTAAATTGTATTACTTGAAGTCTTATAGTATTATTTTGCTACCGTATAAACCATAGAAAAATGAAGTTAAGAACTATAGCTCGAAGTGTCATCCATAAAAAATCGCTACGAATCATAAAAATTCTGGTTATCTAAAACTAAACGACCTTCAATTTTGTTACATAATTTTATTTATTTTCCATGAGTTCACTATGATTACAACGAAATATTGAGAATTCTATTATTAGGAAAAAACGCAAATAAAATTTCAGAAGTGCACGGTATAATTAAACATACGAGGGTGGTATGAAAATTTTCCGACTGAGAAAAGATACATAACATTTTTTCTGAATATTTTCTTATTTTTCAACGTTGCATCCTTGTAACTCTACACATTTTTCCTAGTGATGTTCTCATCTCTGTAACTCGTCCAAATACTACTCGGCGTTTTTATCTGCAAAATAGTGGTCCACGAATAAATCTTCAATTGACGAAAATCTCTGTTCTCTGAACGCAATTTTCAGATGAGGGAACAAGGAGTCGCTTGGGACTAGATCTGGTGGTCAAGCAGTTCAAACCATAATTTGTAGATTTTCGCTATGGCAACCTCTGAGGTGTGAGACGGTACGTTGTCTTGGTGTAATAGGGTTTCATTTTTCTGTAGATGTTGCTGTTTTCCCGTAAGTTTTGCTTTCAGCTTGTCAATAATGCATAATATGCTCCTGTGGTGGTTCTTCCTTTTTGGATATAATCAATTAAAATAACTCCATGACTATCCCAAATAACAGTCGCAATCACTTTCCCAGCCGAGAAAATAGTTTTGCTATTTTTAGAACTGGTTCTCCCTTTTCAGTCCATTTTTTGGACTGTATTTCTGTTTCTGGCGTATAATAGTGTGTAACCAGCGTATTTATTGCATCCAAACTGCGCCAATCGAGCGTTGGCATTGTTTATTCGAAAACGTTTTTGGACTAACGTGAGCAAACGCGACAACCAAGGCGCAGACAACTTCCTCGTCAGAATATAACGATTTAATGATTTTGAAATTTCTGATTTATGAGGACGGTCAAGGGAAGCAGACAGACCATTCCATTAATTATTTGCTAACGTTTCGCCAAACTTTATTAGCTTTCTCAAGGCTACAAGGAATAGAAAAAACAGTTCAAGTACAAAGAACAGAAACAGATCAAAAGCAGCTTACCTCTAATTAACAGTCAAAATTGAAATTTTATACACATTTTAAAAACATGGAATCATTTTATCCCAGAAGTCACTAGAAAACTATTTGAATCTTTGAGCTGCAGATAAGTTATTGTTATAATTCTGAAGTCGACTGAATTAGCTAGGAAGAATACATTTGTTATCAGAAATTTCAGAATCAATAGATTATTAAAGCACAAGAAACCATAATTGGATATAGTTACTGATTTTGTTGATGATTTGATAATGATTTAATATTTGACAAACACGTTCTTTTGAAATTTTTATATCCTCAGCTATCTCTCTCATTTTAATTCGGCAGTCATCTAGAATTTGGTGAACTTTGGCGATGTTATTGTGGGAAGTGTAGTTTTTGGACCTCCCGAACGTTCATGGAACTCTTACGGCCACGTTTAAATTCAGCGCTGAAAATTTCACTGTGGTAAATGATGGTACAGAGTCTCCATATACAGAATCTAACTCATCTTTAATTCGAATAGTCGTATTGCTTTTCAAAAACAAATATTTAATATATATTTTTTGAAAAGAGAGGATATACAAAAATTTGAATAATTATTAACAGATCAATACACGATTTTGTCTCAAAATACATCAACTCAATCAAACGACTGTTCCATAACAACTACGGGTCCAAATTGGCTGAAACTTAGTGAACAACTATAAACAGATGAACAATGAAAATTCACTAGCTTTTATTAACCAGTGCTGCCATCTTCACGCAGAGGTAGGAAACTTTTCAGACCATCTTCGGAGGTATCCCAATTTCTGTGAAAATCTACGGAATGATATTTTTTCGTGAGTCTTGTTTTAATTTTTGATTTTCATCCTTATCTTCTTAAAAATTAAATTTTCAGTATTTCGTTGCTGTCATATATATATATATATATATATATATATATATATATATATCTTTGTTGACTTATGGAAAGTGAATAAAATTATATAACAAAATTGAAGTAAATATATTTAGCTTCAATTAAATTTTATTTTAATAACGTTTGGAACTATTAAATATTACAGCTTCATGAACACTCAACTTTATTGTTTCATATTCATAATTGGTGATTGTGATTAATTATATTTCTTCAATAAATTTCTCATTCAATAAGTAAAGTTAACTATAATAAGGAGTTATCACACTTGTTTAGTGTGCTTTGTAAGTGTAATATTACCTTTCAAATTCCTATAACGTTGGACTACTTCGTTCTGCAGATTAATTAAATTAACGTTTATATGGTCCACTTTCATTTCATTACTTTTTATTGGGACCTAATGTATTATTAAATTGAATAGGAATGAGTTGACGAAATTCATCTAGTTTTAATTATTTTTGAGCTAAGTATTGATGAATTTTCTTGTAAAGGCAATAATCTTTAACTGTCGAAATTATTACCGTAGAATTAGCATCATAGCGGTGTTATTCTATATACAGGGCGTTTCATAAACCTGCTTGGGAAGTAGTTTTACAAAATCCTTTCGATGAATTTTTAACAAAGATACCTAAGGAATCACATTCATAAAATCATAAAATTAATGCGTTTTGAAAATATTATTGGATAGAGCAGATCTATAAATCAATCTGATAAAAAAATAAAAAAAAGATTGCTTGAATTTTCGCAGTACGCTACGAGTATTTATATTTCTCACAGCGTTGAACTGAAAGAATTTTATTTTCAATGGAATGAAGAATAAAAAGTAAAACGGGTTAGTTATGTGGACATGTCGACTCTCGAGATAAAAACTGTTTACATATACTTTCTCTCGCCGGTCGTTTCCTTCCATATCTAGTTACAGGCTTGAAACGAAAGAAAATTGAAATACAAGAGGCTCTTAATTGCTCTGAATAATTTATCTAAATAGAATAGGAGCACAATAGATTATATTCAATTGCGGAACGGTCCTAAATAAAGAAATCAATGTAATGAATATGTTATGTAACTTAAATTTATTGTAATTGATGCATAAGATGTTTTAAGTATATGATAAAAATCATCATATGAGTTAGGATTTAAGGACTATGTTATTTATTTATTCGAATGAATGAAGAAGAGATTAATCAAAAATGATGGACAACATGAATTATGCGACAATGTCAAACTATGATGTTAGTCAAAACACAGTATACAAAATGAATAAACACTTAACACTCCTAAGATCGCCCTTAAAGTGAAAGCTCAGGAAAATGAAAAGAAAATGATTCAGGAAAACAGTGAGAAACAAGATTCAAGAGCGATTATATTTTGATGAATATGTATTAATTATAATTATTTCATTCAAAATGGTCGAAAAATAATTTTGAGTTCACATTATGTTTCAAAATTGTGAAAACTTGTTGAAGAAAGTTATAAGTAAAATAGATAAAATCATATGGCCACCCACAACTTAAATATATAGCTCACCTTTACGAAGAAGTAACTTTCGAACAATATAAGGAAAGGAAGGCGGTTTGGGATAGGAATCTTTAACAATGGAAAAAGAAAACCAGCAGAAGAATATTTCAACAATCATACCTGACTCTTATATGTAACACACACTTGAATTTAAGAAAAGATTTTACAAAGCTAAGGAGATAATCAAAAAGTACGTAACCTGCAATATTTCCTCTTTCGCAGAGATGTTCTTCCGTAGCAGTTTGAGTCTCCTGAAACATAATTACTTCCTTGTTCTTGCTTGCTAATTTTGAAGTATAATCTCGCAAAATCCCTTCAATATTCAAACTCAACAAAACAATTCCCTCTCTGTTTGACCGAGAGAGCCCCGATGGCTAGGTTCGGTCTTCTAAGTAATGCCGATTATGATCTATAGATGTTCTAGAATCATTATGAACCCAATAATTTGGTTGACATCTCCCATATATTATTCCTTCTTTTTTAAATTTTTTTTATCAGAAGATACGAGAAATCGATGTGGATGTCGTCCAAAGACTGATGGGAGGTGTTCGGAGAAAATTGCGCGCCATTTAGCAGAACGGGCCCCTATCAATCCTTTAAATACAATTTTATAGAGTTTAGATATGAGGTGAAATCCTAATGATATGATCAATTCAATAAAATTTTTTCAGTAATTAATTTATCTATTCGAATTTCTCCCCAAGGCTTCTGTGACATACGTTAGGACTGTTAACGTATAACATGAACGAGCTCCCAACAGGTATCGGCAAGGAGAAACTTTATGAAGCTAATTTTCGGCTTTTTAAAGAATATTAGATGATTTTTGGCTTTTTTTTCATTATAGTAGGAGAAACATGGATTATTCTCTACATGTTTGAGGTGAAGTTGCAACCAAGATTAAGATTCTATCGGTGATCATCTTTATTCTTCGAAAATGAGAGATAATTGGAGTACAATACATACACTGACAGACTAATTGAACAAGGAAATCGAAATAAATGGACCCCACTTTGCCAAGAAAAAAAATGCTCTTTTTCCACGACCATGTCCGTGATTATTCTGCTATTGCAACAGTCAAGCTGGTGAAGTTAAAATATGAATTGCTATCTCATCCAACATAATATCTTGACTCAGCTTCTAGTAATTTTTTAGTTTCCAAAAATGAAAATATGGCTCAGAGAACGGACATTTCCACCAGATTCGAAAACCGTCTAAGAAACGATGGCATATTCAAAAACCTTGGGAAACACTACAAAGAGGGCATCGAAAACCCTCAACAACGCCTAAGCTTAAGCCTAAGCGAATGTATAGCGCCAAAAGAAGATTATGTTGAAAAATAAATTAAATTATTTTCAATTTTTCGTTCAAATATAATCATAATTTCATATAGTCTCCTTCAAAATAGTTCTTCTTCCATTCGTCATAGCATTGCTGGAAGTCGGATACTGCCTTCAGCTCGTCGGTTACAACTGTTTGAATCCTTTAAGTTCCTGAGTTGCCATGGTGTGCTTTTTGATTCTCAGGAAGAGGAAAAACTCACAAGGAGTCAAGTCTGGTGAATTAGGAAGCTGAGTGGCCACAAGAATGTTTTCACTGACTAAAAACACGATTTCTGAAATTGCAGTGTGAAATGTCACATTTTTATGATGCAATACCAAATTGTTTTTAATGTTTGATCGCACATAAAATCTAACCTAATGTAACCTTATGGGACACATAACCTCCCGGTAAAGTGTTGATTAACCGTTTTGCTCTGAAGCAAAATCTTTTTATGGGCGATTTCAATTCCGCTTCGTGGTTAATTTTAATCAACCGCCTCCCTTCTGAAAATGCCTCAAACTAACGGAAAATCTAGGCTCTTGACAAAGCACTTTCTCCATATTCCTGCGAAGTGTTTTTGAAGAGTTTGTTGTATTGTATCCGAGTTTGAAACAAAACTTGATAGCACACCGTTGTTCAAAAATCATACCAGTCATTTTTAGAACGCACAAGTAGAAACTGTTTTGCTAAGTAACGCTACGGACAAACAAATAACGGTAGCGAGTTCAATGTTATACATGTGCACCTGACGCTGCTCAAAGCCTCTCGCCTCATGCGTTTCCTAATCGGAAGCGAAATTGTCAGTCCAATCATTTTATTCACAAACCTTGTATGAAGAGAGGACTTCCGATATTATTAGGCAAATATGAAATGTAAAAATAGTAGCATCACAGTAGACAAATTCCCTTGAAATCTCTAGCTGTTTCATTTATCCTTCCCCTTTTACGCTTTCCCATTCAACGTTATTATATGCAAATGTCATTCAATTCATAAGTGTTTTTTCATCTAATGCGTTATTGACCCACCTGGTATACATCAATCATCAAAACGACCTCATTTTTCAAATGAGATAAATGCATTTTTTTCGCGATTATTCAATGCAATGCCAAACGTAATAGCATCAAGTGAAGTTCATCGTAATTGCAGTAAAACCATTTTTATTGCATTAATAATCAGTAATTCATTCAAATTTAATGTTGATTCAAATTACACGAACTGGATGCAATGGAACGAAACGCACGCCTACCCCAAGCATAAAGTTATGATACAATTATTAAAATTATTGCTCGAATTGTTACAGGATACAGTGATAAATAGATTCGGTTGATTCGTGATCCGTTATATGAAACATGGTACATGAACTGCTATCTATTGAAATGGCTAACTGGGCTATATTTCCTTATGAATATCAATTAGTTTGTAGTCCCATACTGAGCTCGGTAATAAATAAGGGAATATTGATTAATGCAGATTTATATTTCTGTTATGATATTTAGTTAGTTTTATTATACTTTTCCAACTTCAATTTTAAGTTAGAGTAATTCGTCCTCTATAGACTACGATGCGTCCTCTGGGCTATATGAAGTTTGGGAATGAACTAATGAGACTGGTACGTCACTTCCGATTCGGCATCGGGTGAGACGGAAAGCTCAATTTTGAGCACAATGTGCTATCAAGTTTTACTGCAAACAATGCAACACAAAGATTTGAGAAACTTCGGAAGACAGGTTTTTCGATGGTTTATGACACTTTCAGGAGGAAGAAATTGAACCAAGAAGCGGAAAACCTCCAAGTCCACGATAGCCTTGAAATCTTCCATAAAGAAATGTGCTCCAAGGCCGAATTGTTAATCAACACTTTTTCTGGGAGGTCCTTGAAAGACTTCGCAAAAGCTTTCGACTTTCGTATGCGAAGAAACAATACAAAAACTAGAGGTTAGATCAAGAAAATGGGCCATGTCACACTGCAATTCTATCGACTACAATTCATCCTTCGGGTTATACAAGGTCGGAAAATAAAGTAATGAGACTGACACGTCGCTTCCGATCCGGCAACGCGGGAGACGACAAGCTTTAAGCAACGTCGTCATTTGTTTGTTCGTAGCGTTAGTTTCCATAAAAAAGTTTTTTCTTGTTCATTCTAAAAATAGGAGTAACGGTAAGCTAACAAGTTTTGCTCCAAACATGGACACAATGCAACAGAATTATTTGAAAAACTTCGGTAAACCTATGGAGAAACTGTTCTGTCAAGGAACCAGGTTTTTCATTGGTTTAAGACATTTCTAGAAGGACAAGAGTCGATCGCCCACATAGCGTTTGTGCCTCAAGGTCAAACGATTAATAAAAACTTTTATCATGAGGTTCTTAAATGACTTCAAAAACAGACGTTCATGTGCGACCAAACTTCACAAACAACTTGGTGTTGCATCACGACAATGCACCATGTCACTGCAATCTCAATAATAGAGTTTTTACACGTAAAAATATTCCAGTGGCTCCTCAGCTTCCTTATTCGCCAGACTTAAGTACTTGTGCCTTTTATTTTCTTCCCGAGCATTAAAAATCACCTCAAGGAAACTCATTTTCGGACATTTGAAAACATCCAAACTGCTATAACTCACCAGCTCTACGTAGCTTCCCAAGAGAGCTACTATCTTGAAGGAGGCAATATTAGATTGTAATTATATTTCGATAAAAAATTGAAGAAAATCAGACTCATTACTTCATTCACATTCCTCGTATTTCTGGTTTGAAAAAATTGAAATCTCTGAGATCCAGGTCAGAAGAGATATGGTGGCTGAGGTAGCAATTAATATTGTAAAACCACAAGCTTGGCTCTTGAAATGAAGAACAATTCGCTGGGAGATTGTCGTAAGTAATACCACAAGAGCTCAGATTTGGCCGGATATTTTTTTATGCTCGTTTTCGAATACTTACGTGCAGGAAATTCAACGAGCAGGTCGAGTTGAATTACCGAAAAGTAAGTATGAGAAAACAAGCTTAGAAAAATATCCGTCCCGCACCCTTTCAACAAGAAATCTTTTTATTTCAAAATTAGTTTGATTGTAATGCATCGTTATTTCGAACAAACTCTCCCTATTTCTGACGGGGGCTGCAAAAACTGGGCTATTTAGGTGGCCCCAGAAATGAAAATCTAAATGATTCAAGTCAGATGACCTAGGTGGCCATGCGTAGGGTCTTGTCCTAGTCGTCGATTAGCGTAGGCCAACTCAGATATTCTCTAACCTATAAGCTAAAATACACTGATGCACCATCGTGCATCTATTCCACGAGTTATGCCAATTTTGAAGAAATTCCAAATAATCCTCGCGTTTTAGTCAAGATGACCACACAAATGGCCAAACAAAAAATTGACTAATATATCTCAAATATTGAGGTGAAACTGCTGTTGTTGTCGAATTTAAATGATGGCCTTAAAGTTTTCATCGATCCGATAGTATGAATCATTGAAATAAAACGACTAATTACACTTTCGTCCTTATTAGAATTCTTGGATGTTCTGTTCTGTATAATTCACAAATTTTCAAGTTGACTGTTTGGATTTCTAGGCACTAGACTTTTCCGTTCATGTTCCAGGAGTTGACATTATGATTACTAGAAACAGCAGTTGCGTTTAACTGAAGATTTGTGAATTTAAATTTCTAATACTTCGAAATCTTCAATGAGGAATCATTAAACCGCGGCGAAGCCTTAAGCATATTCTACGAAAGGTATTCATTCAATTCTAATGATTTACTGTCGCTTAATTTGATGCTAACTCAAGCGTACGGCTTTATGCACGAATATTGCGGTATTTTGACGCAAATTAAATATAACCGTGATTTTATGACATTTTGTATGAGTCTATTTCAATTCTCACCAAAAGGAAATTGAATAATGGAAGAATGTAGATTCTGTTGTGTACTTGGGGAATGTGAATTAAAGTGGCCTTCGTGAAAAACAATGTAAAACTACACATTTTTCAAATAGTAGCTTCGGCAGGTTATTTCTGTTTGTATCTCTTTATTAAATGGTTTATATTGTTTGTATAGTATTTTTGATTTTTTACTTGAGTCGGATAGGAAAGGTTAGGTGGCTAAAATGAGTTTTTGTCGTTCAAACAGATAAGTAAGTAGGAAAAGCGTTCAAAAATCATCCAAACATCTTCCAAATTGCTAGAGAATAATTCCAGTAATCCATAATTGCAATTGAATACATAAATCGTGAAGATCATTTGGAGATACATCAAAACAGCAGTATTGCACCCTCGTCACGACTCCTTCATCGACAAGGTTCCATTCCACCTGAAATAAAGTAGTGGGACTGATTTTCATGAATGTTTTGTTCAAATATAATAACAATGCAATATTGTCCCATTCGAAATAGTTCTTTGGGAAGCCACTTAGCGCTGGAGGCGGTCTCCCCGATCATAATAGCATTGCTGGAACTGGAATAGCCTTCAGCTCGTCGGTTACAGCTGTTTGAATCCTTCAAGTGCCTGAGTTGCCATGGTGTGATTTTGAATTCTGGGGAAGAGGAAAAACTCACAAGGACTCAAGTCTGGTGAATTAGGAAGCTGAGGGGCCACAAGAATGTTTTCATTTGCTAAAAACACTACTATTGAAATTGCAGTGTGAAATATCAACTTTTTATGATGCCTTCTAATCATTATAGCATTGCTGGAACTAAGATACTGGAATAGTTTTCCACAAGTCGATTACAACTATGTCAAAGGTTTCAAGTATCCCAAAATGAGTTTTCGTTCTCGTCAGTCTCATTACTTAATTAACAAATTGCTAGAGAATAATTCCAGTAATCCATAATTGCAATTGAATACATAAATCGTGAAGATCATTTGGTGATACATCAAAACAGCAGTATTGCACCCTCGTCACGACTCCTTCATCGGCAAGGTTCCATTCCACCTGAAATAAAGTAGTAGGATTGATTTTCTTGAATGTTTTGTTCAAATATAATAACAATGCAATATTGTCCCATTCGAAATAGTTCCTTGGGAAGCCACATAGCGCTGGAGGCGGTATCTCCGATCATAATAGCATTGCTGGAACTGGAATAGCCTTCTGATCATTATAGCATTGCTGGAACTCGGATACTGGAATAGTCTTCGGCAAGTCGATTACAACTATTTCAAAGGTTTCAAGTATCCTAAAATGAGTTTCGTTGAGGTGATTTTTAATTCTGAAGAAGATTAAAGAGCCACAAGGACTAAAATCCGGTGAATAGGGAAGTTGAAGAGCCAGAGAAATGTTTTTACTGGCTTAAATTTTCATTATTGAGATTGCAGTACGGCATAGCACATTGTGGTGATGCAAAACCCAGTTGTTTTTGATGTTTGGTAGCATGAAAGATTCTTTATTGCAGGTTTTCCAGGTTGACCTTTGACTTGCCCATCCGTACGGTTTTTGGGCCTTGAAGAGGTTGCAGTGTGCAACTCCATGCTCTGGCATTTGGTTTCTGGGTCGCATTTGAACAACCAAGACTTGTTACCAGTAATTACACGTTCTATAGAAAGGATATCATTTTCGATAGATACCAAAAAGACAACACTCTCCTCCTTTTTGAAATACTTTTAGTCTTAGGAAAGGATTTTCGGAACCTATTCTGATTCATTCTGACTGTCAATCGTCGATCTGAACGCAGAACTCAGATGATGTTCACAGTTGAAGGCTTTTCGTTTTGTGGTGTCTTAAACCATCGACAAACTTGTTGCATTGGGTTCAGTGTTGGATCAACATTTGATAGCACACCGTCATTCAATATTTATGCCACTCATTTTCAGAACGCAAAAGTAGAAACTACTTCATACAACTAACGCTACAAACAAACAAATGACTCTAGCGAGTTCAAAGTCATACTGGAGGCGTATCATATGGGCACCTGACGCTGCTCAAAGCTGCTCTCACCGTCGTTGTCAGTCTCATTACTTAATTAACAAATTGCTAGAGAATAATTCCAGTAATCCATAATTGTAATTGAATACATAAATCGTGAAGATCATTTGGAGATACATCAAAACAGCAGTATTGCACCCTCGTCACGACTCCTTCATCGACAAGGTTCCATTCCATCTGAAATAAAGTAGTGAGATTGATTTTCTTGAATGTTTTGTTCAAATATAATAACAATGCAATATTGTCCCATTCGAAATAGTTCCTTGGGAAGCCACATAGCGCTGGAGGCGGTCTCTCCGATCATAATAGCATTGCTGGAACTGGAATAGCCTTCTAATCATTATAGCATTGCTGGAACTCGGATACTGGAATAGTCTTCGGCAAGTCGATTACAACTATTTCAAAGGTTTCAAGTATCCCAAAATGAGTTTCGTTGAGGTGATTTTTAATTCTGAAGAAGATCAAAGAGCCACAAGGAATAAAATCCGGTGAATAGGGAAGTTGAAGAGCCAGAAAAATGTTTTTACTGGCTTAAATTTTCATTATTGAGATTGCAGTACGACATAGCACATTGTGGTGATGCAAAACCCAGTTGTTTTTGATGTTTGGTAGCATGAAAGATTCTTCATTGCAGGTTTTCGAGGTTGACCTTTGACTTACCCATCCGTACGTTTTTTGGGCCTTGAAGAGGTTGCAGTGTGCAAATCCATGCTGTGGCATTTGGTTTTTGGGTCGCATTTGAACAAACAAGACTTGTTACCAGTAATTACACGTTCTATAAAAAGGGTATCATTCCCAATGGATACCAAAAAGACAACACTCTCCTCCTTTTTGAGATACTTTTGGTCTTAGGAAAGGTTTTTCGGAACCTATTCTGATTCATTCTGACTGTCGATCTGAACGCAGAACTCAGATGATGTTCACAGTTGAAGGCTTTTCGTTTTGTGGTGTCTTAAACCATCGACAAACTTGTTGCACTGTGGTCAAGGTTGGATCAACATTTGATAGCACACCGTCATTCAATATTTATGCCACTCATTTTTAGAACGCAAAAGTAGAAACTACTTTATAAAACTAACGCTACAAACAAACAGATGACTCTAGCGAGTTCGAAGTCATACTGGAGGCGTATCATATGGGCACCTGACGCTGCTCAAAGCTGCTCTCACCGTCGTTGTCAGTCTAATTACTTAATTAACAAACCTCGTACTCAATGAATGATATACCATATGAATACTTGCCTGCACATAAAAAACTATGTGTATTATATTGAACAATGCATTTAATTTTGCAGACCATACAAACAAAGAAACAATCAGTTTCATTGATAAAGATGACGGAAAGAAAGATCAACTTCATCCGAACCGATCTAATTCCAAACAACATTCCTCGAGGAATTCCCTCAAAAATCGAATTGACACATCAAGATTTATCGCATCTAATCAAAGAAACCCTTCAGGCTTCATCAAAATGCCAAGACTCTCCAACCTTCAATCAAGATAATAAATTATTATTTATTTATGGGTGAACAAACACGTGACTTTCAAAGAAATGCCGATGCATCGTAACATACACCCAATCATTAATATCGATAGGTGTTTCGGGACGAAGGAATCACTGAGCGTTAAATTGATATTCGACCGGGTCCATATTACATAATTCAAAACGTTAAAACATCCATTTAATAGTTCCGATTATTCTTATTGGATCATGTGGATGAATGTATGGAGGCATCGCGTGTTAAGATAGCATTTTTAAAAGTCCACGGCTCTGATGAGTTAATCTGTTTAATTGAAAGGGTTCCTGCTGAAGTGCTGAGTAACTCCATTCGAATTGAAAACGAAATGCAGCAGGTGAAGCTGCCATTCTATTCGATGTCGTAATTTCCATCTCTTCGTGGGATTATTTTGAGGTAGTAACAATTTTCTTCACACTGGATGAGTATAAGTTTTTAATGGATTTATCCTTGTTATGTCTAAATGAGATAAAAAACACAAGGTTTAACTTTAATCTACACTTTATTTGAAAAAATTCGACGACGTTTCGCTGACACAGCAGCTTTATCAAGAATGAAAAACAGAATGAAGAGTATGGTTATTATAAACAAATCGTAGAACAAGTTGGATGAATAACAGGAAAATCCACATCGAGCCATTGTACAGTTAGTATGAAAGGTAATAAAACTAATTAAACAAGTTAAGTAGGGTGAGTAATTCACATCTACCTGTTCATTCAAAAGCTTGTCCGAATGTTTGTATCTATTTATTTCTAATGCTTCTAGGAGATCTAATTTTGAACTATTTGATTTTATATGTAATATGTCAAAGTTTTTATTGAATGAATGGTTTTCTTTTATTAGGTGGTTTGAATAATTTGAATCAGATTTATTTCTATCGAAGCTACGTTTATGTTCAGATGTTCTTATGCCAAAACTCCTATAGGTCCTACCGATATAAATTTTATCACAAGAACCGCAATTGAGTTTATAGATTCCTGATTTACTTGATTTTTCAACACGAGATTTATTATTTTTAATATGTTTACCTAAGTTATTAGAAGTTTTGAAAGTTATATTGAGATTTCGTTGGACGAGAGAGGATTTAATATTTGTACTTGCAGAACCGCAGAATGTTAAAATGTTGAATATTTTATAGTCTTTATGAATAGGATATACTTCATTTATTGCTTTCTGATACAGTTTTTACGAATGATTAGATCTATCATATCTGGATTATATGAATTATTAATGGCTATCTGTTTGATGATGTTTAACTCTTTATTATAATCTTCTACTGATAAAGGTAAATTGAGTAACCGATGTACTATGCTGTTTAAAGCTGCAACTTTGTGTTGAATTGGATGTAATGAGTAGTTATGTATAATTGTATCAGTATGTGTTGGTTTACGAAAGACCGAAAAAGCATGATTATTATTTTGTGTAGTGATTTTAAGTCCAAAAATTAATGGAATCGTTCTGTTCAATTTCTATCGTGAATTTAATGTTCAAATGGATGGAATTATTTGAAATTAAGAAATAAGTCTAATTGACGAGTCGTTCCAATGAAACATACTAAGATGTCGTCAACATATCTATACCAATAAAGAAATTTGGAAATGAGTGGATGTGTATGAATTTTCTGTTCAATATTATTCATAAAAAGAAAGAAAAATAATTTTGTTCAATGCAAACGCCCAACAGATTCAATATTTCTGATTTAATCATGTAGTTAACATGATTCGAATTCAACATGTTTTCGATTTATATTTTGACATCACCTGGAGGAACACTTGGGTATAAATTCTCAACATCAAACGAAATAAGTTTTGCGTTAGGTGGTAGGTTAACGTTTTTTATGTTATTTATCAATTCGAAAGAATTTTTATAGAAAATTTTGATTTGAATGAACAATAATTTTAATGATATCTATAAGGTAGTGCGACAATTTGTTGTTCATTCAAATCAAAATTGTCTATAAAAATTCTTTCGAATTGATAAATAACATAAAAACGTTAACCTACCACCTAACGCAAAACTAATTTCGTTTGATGTTGAGAATTTATACCCAAGTGTTCCTCCAGGTGATGTCAAAATATTAATCGAAAACATGTTGAATTCGAATCATGTTAACCACATAATTAAATCAGAAATATTGAATCTGTTGGACGTTTGCATTGAACAAAATTATTTTTCTTTCAACAACATCTATTACAGTAGTGAAAATGGTTTGATCATGGGAAATCCTTTGAGTCCACTTTTAGCAGGATTTTATGAATAATATTGAACAGAAAATTCATACACATCCACTCATTTCCAAATTTCTTTATTGGTATAGATATGTTGACGACATCTCAGTATGTTTCATTGAACTACTCGTCAATTAGACTTATTTCTTAATTTCATTAATTCCATGCATTTGAACATTAAATTCACGATAGAAATTGAACATAACGATTCCATTAATTTTTGGACTTAAAAATCACTAAACAAAATAATAATCATGTTTTTTCGGTCTTTCGTAAACCAACACATACTGATACAATTATACATAACTACTCATTACATCCAATTCAACACAAAGTTGCAGCTTTAAACAGCATGGTACATCGGTTACTCAATTTACCTTTATCAGTAGAAGATTATAATAAAGAGTTAAACATCATCAA
The DNA here is from genome assembly GCA_013387265.2 of Cryptolaemus montrouzieri. NCBI lineage: Eukaryota > Metazoa > Arthropoda > Insecta > Coleoptera > Coccinellidae > Cryptolaemus > Cryptolaemus montrouzieri. Next base: position 24,177,138 of record JABFTP020000021.1, on the reverse strand, counting down.
ACAGATAGCGATTAATAATTCATATAATCCGGATATGATAGATCTAATCATTCGTAAAAACTGTATCAGAAAGCAATAAATGAAGTATATCCTATTCATAAAGAACTATAAAATATTCAACAGTTTAACATTCTGCGGTTCTGCAAGTACAAATATTAAATCCTTTCTCGTCAAACAAAATCTTAATATAACTTTCAAAACTTCTAATAACTTAGGTAAACATATTAAAAATAATAAATTCCGTGTTGAAAAATCAAGTAAATCAGAATCTATAAACTCAATTGCGGTTCTTGTGATAAAATTTATATCGGTAGGACCTATATGAGTTTTGGCATAAGAACATCTGAACATAAACGTAGCTTCGATAAAATAAATCTGATTCAAATTATTCAAACCACCTAATAAAAGAAAACCATTCATTCAATAAAAACTTTGACATATTACATATAAAATCAAAAGTTCAAAATTAGATCTCCTAGAAGCATTAGAAATAAATAGATACAAACATTCGGACAAGCTTTTGAATGAACAGGTAGATGTGAATTACTCACCCCTACTTAACTTGTTTAATTAGTTTTTATTACCTTTCATACTTACTGTACAATGGCTCGGTGTGGATTTTCCTGTTATTCATCCAACTTGTTCTACGATTTGTTTATAATACCATACTCTTCATTCTGTTATTCATTCTTGATAAAGCTGCTGTGTCAGCGAAACGTCGTCGAATTTTTTCAAATAAAGTGTAGATTAAAGTTAAACCTTGTGTTTTTTATCTCATTTATATCATGGATCTACATCAAGTAACGGCCTCCACAATTCAAATCTTGTTATGTCTACTCATCTTTTCTACTCGCAGGCTCATTCACGTTGACTTTACCTTCGTGCGAAAGAAGTTTAAAGGTACCAAATGTGCACCACCATTTGACTATGCTATTTCGAGAGATGATAAGCGAACTTTCGGTTATTGCAATAATCTCTAACCTTTAAGTCATGGAATACTTGAAACTTACATTGAACCTTGTTGCATGGCACACTAAAATATATTTATTCTACTAAATCATTCACAGATAACGTTTTGTTCTTGCTCATTCATTTTATTATCAACAGCTGGAATTTCATGTTCATTAATAAAATGAATCATCAGAGAAAAGTAAAAAATATAATTCTGTCTTATCTCTAATAGACAATTTATGTTAATAATATTGGGATGATCTAGTTCATTATTAAGTAGGCTTTCAACGTCTCACTTCCCATAAAGACAATGCTCGCTTAAAGTGAAAAGTGAATTGAATTTTCATTTTGTGAAAGATTAAATGATGAGTAAATTTTGGAATCTAGTTCAAAGAGATGTAGTTCACAACCAATTGAGTTAAATATGATTGTAATAACTGATGACTTGACTGTGTCAGATATCTATATAAATGAAGAATAACTTGGGAACGACTGCATCAATTCACCTTTTCCTTTTTGTTGTTTTTGTGAGAGCCAATAAAAGGTTTGTCTGATCTTCCAATTCGTTGATTTGAAGTAGTAGTTTTTGGGGAGATCAAATTAACTTCTTGTCTCATTTTTATTCTCAAATCGTTGGGATAATCATTTGTTGACCTCATTTTTCAATTATTCAAGTAGTGTCATGAAAAGTAATCGATGGGATTAAAACTTGGGCAGCATGCAGGCCATTTTTCATTCAAACATTTGCGCACTGATGAAACATATTACGGAGAATCTTCGTCTTGGAGAAACCATGTTATCTATGGGTCTGTCATGATCGAGTATGGCATAGTCATAGATCGCCTCTCAAGGCAGGAGAACACATTTAGAGGATGCCGTGATCGGTGTTCGTGCATCCAATGTGGAATCGACAAATCTTAAACTCGGACGATAGACATCTCCCTTCAGAGTGCACGTTGAATAAACAAATCTGAAGGGAAACATTCTATTCGATGGCACAATTCTATCTTTGGTACGCAGAATTCTGCCTTGTGATCGGGATCATTCATGCAAAAGAACCATTTGGTATGGGTGCCATCAAAATTCAAAGATTTCTCCACAGATTGTTGACCCACTTTGTGGCCCAAAGCTAAATGACTTATTGGTTAATAGATACCTTCTTGTGAACTTATGAGAATGTCCAGTCGGGTATCATCAGGATCTTTAGGTTGTCAAGACATATCGATTCATAACAGAATTTATTTTTCTAAAATTTGGTTTCAATTCTACTGGGATTGATTTATTTGAGGCCCATTCGAGTATTCGCTGAAAAACAAAATGTACAATTTTTCCTGGCTTTGACGTTTATCATAACTCAGGAATATCAAACTTGTATATTCTTTTTCAGTTGAGGTATTACCAAATTCAAGATCTTCACATGGTCAAATAAAATCTGCATTCTCTTGAATTAAACATTATGTACAGGGTGACCCATTTCCAATCTCCGTCCTCAAATTTCGAGAAAAATTCTTTTGTGAAACCAGATCGTAGCTAACGTCTCTTATCTTCGAGTTTTTTTGTTGAATGATTTACGAATTATAATGTAAACTTGTGTTTCCTAAACCAATGTCGGCAAAATAGGAAGAGTTTTTTTTTGAATATTTATAGCATGCCTGACAAATTTCAACAAAAAGTGAATTTTTCCAGAAATGAAAGTTCTTCGAAAATGTTGTATTTTTATCTAGTATGCTGGTGCGAATTCACACAAAACATCCCAAATGTTTTCAATATTATGCTCACAACACAATGTTGAAATAATCCATTATCCAATTCACATTGTCGATCCACAAAAGATTAGATGAAAAATTTACGAGATTTTGAAAACTGAGAAATTTGACATGTTGGAATGCTTTGTTAAAAATGAGTATGATTCTGATGCAGCTTCAGAAAATGATTCTGATAGAAACAACCTCACAGGTCTATATTTCTAAGATTAGAAATATACCTTATAGCACTCAAGAGAAGTTACAATAAACAAGATAATGAAACATTTACAATGGATGATTTGGGAGCTGTTACTGCGAATTTCTCAAGGCAACTTGAAGCAGAGGGTGCGATTACAAAATCTAATCGCAAACCCCCAGAAAAAATAAGTTTCATTTGTATTTTGTTACTGATTCTTTTTGATATTTCCTAACTTATGAGTAATGAAAACTTTCGTTTGTTTTTATTGAAAGTGGGCTTCATAGTTGTGAGCAAAGAATTGTTTTGTATAAAATTCACAATTATATACTAGATGAAACTACAGAAGTTTCCATTTTTGGAAAAATTCTTGTGTTTGAGTTAATGTCTTAGAAATTATATATATTCAACCGAGATATTGAATTATGCCGAAATCCCGAAAAACCGAAAGATTCGGAATAAAAGAAAACGATCAATGAATTTTCCTCGAAAATCGAGAATGGAGATGTGGGGTCATTTTTCTCTATTGGCTGGATTTCACATTGCAGCTGTACTAAAATATCGAAACACTTTGTACAATAACATATGTAACATAAAGACTACTCTTCACTGTTATCAGTTTGAACATTTTAATTAAAAACTGAATATATTTTTTCTATCGATTTACAATACCTTTTAAATAGGTATAACTCAATCTTTGTGTCTAATCAAGATTTTCAAAGGGTGAAGAGGGCGAATGGGTGATTTTCTTCATACCGAATTGACTTCAGAAAAGATTTATTTTCACGAAAGTTTGAGTAACAAATTTCTGAATTTATCATGAGGAGTATCAACTTAATTTGGGGTACTGCAATACTCAGAAAAATAGATTGACCGAAATAACAAGAATTTGGGTTTTAGTTTCAGGAACGGTACATGATATTATCTCTTGAAAAGAAATTATATATAATAAAATAAAATAAACATAAAAATTAACCTGTTCTATCATTTCCCCTAAAGCTGAAGTAAAATGAACCATGAATTTCTTCATACTTTTCATTCTCAGTATATAAAAATAAATGACGAACTTTCTAACAGTGACTGGAACGAAATTAAGAACGACGATATCGAAGCTTTCGGTCTTCGCCATTGAAAAAATCAATATGTATACTGCCATTGACAAACTCTAGTCTCAATATGAGTAAAGACAATTTTTCACATCAAAAGTTATGAAATTGTTGGACACATCGACTGTGCGATAAGCTATGCTACATTCTCTTTTAAAGAGATGAAAGATAAAAAATACCATAATCCACGTCAGCAACATACGAACTCGTGCAGGCAACTCTAATCATCTTAATCATATTTTCTACGCATCATTCACCATAGTTTGGACGTAATAATTATAAACATAAAACTCTGATAATAATTCTTGAGGAAAGGTAAACGAAAAAATGTTTCAGATTGCCCTACGTTCAAAAAACCGGTAAGTAAGGTTGCATGTCTAGAGCTAGATGATTATGATTCTCCTTTTCTGTTAAGTTGATCCAATTTATGTGCGGGAAACATGGAAGGAAAAATTCTTACTTAAACTTAGAGATAGTTATGCAGTATTAACTGAATTTGAAAATATGTGATGCAGTCTAAACATGCACTTCTATATTATAGTTTCTTATGATATACGAGGGTGAATTGATAAGTCAGTGAAAATACAATCCTTCAAAGTGCAAACAAAAGTTTCATATTAATATGTTAATTATTTAATGATATTGTTGATGGATTCATTTTATAGAAATTCATTTCAATGTTCTTCTGTCTTATTTTCAAAATGTTTATTTTGATACACGACTGATTTCTAAAATTACATCATTTTCAAGTACCTAGAACTAAAAGTTGTGGGAAAGAATAACATCATTCCAATTCATTAAAGGAATCTTGTCTCAAACTACAAATTCATGAAAATTTGTTGATGTTGCAATAAACCATTTTAAATTCTGTAGAAACTCAACGATTTTTATTTTAAGTTTGTCGAAACCGATCGTCTGTATCAAAAATAAACATTGTGGAAATCAGACAAATTTAAATATTGTAATTAGTATTGATTTGAAATCTGATCAAGACTTACGAGTTGGTCCTGTGTAAAAATGAAAAAGAGTTAATATCGAGTGCTTATGAAATATTCCTTTTTTCGCAAGAACACCATCCCGGAAAACGAAAGATCTCTTGATAACTAATATGGTGATTCTTCTGTATCAACCAAGATGATTTATAAGTAGCTTACGTAGTTTCGTTACGCCACACCAAGCGCGGAAGATCCCCTCGCCCAGTACGCCCTATTAACAACTATTAATTACAACAAACTGTTCTTTTAGATTAATGATAATAATATGAAAAGAAAAATTACATAATTGACAAAAAGACGCACGTTTCCACTACTGCAATTTGTTCAAACAAAATAATTATATCAGTAGCAATAACAAATGAGACAGCACATTTAACGGTACTATGTCTACTGCAGTAATTAATTTAAACTATAAAGAAATATAGGCACAATTTGAATATTTCAAATTTCTTTCTTGGTAGGCGACTAATTATTAACAATGTGTTTTTTTCGGGTATGTCCGGACATATGCCAAGAAAATTCAATGTTATTTCTTGTTTGACCCATGATGAATAACCATACCATAATTTCATGATAGTCAGTAGGCTGCCTCTTTTTAGCTGAAGTTTATTCGGACTCTCAATCGTAAATTTGTACAATCAGCTGTAAACATTAGAAGACTTTTTGGAAAAAGTTTCGAAAAATATATTCCTTCATGTCTCTGGATAAGATTGTTTTAGTTGTTTTTTCTTCAGGGTCGGGAAACAGAAGTATCATTGTTATTTTGAAACCACAAGTAGTCAGCATCTTTCATTTGGGTCTGTTTTTCATTATCGGATTATGTCTCTTAATTCAAGCATGAAGTCTCGAGTTTGTCTTCAGCTATATTGCCATCTTTTATCACTTTTCGAGTGATGCCTCATAATCCCTATCATCTGACGAATTATCACTATTGCGAAATGGATCTTCAGTAGAATTATTCTCAGAATCATCACTATCACTATCTGAACTTCGGGCAACTTCATCGATATGTATGTTCCCTGCTTCGGCAACTAACTCAGCATACGTGATTTTTTTCGGATTACGGTGGCGATTCATCTGGAAGCAATGAAGTCTTTTGGGATAAATGTATCCCACTCAAAATGTCTAATAAGACAAATGTATCCCGTTATATGTTTTTGAGAATCTTACTATTGGTAGAATATAGTATATATATTCTTTTGAAAAGAGAGGATTTACAAAAATTTGAATAATTGTATTTACAATAACTGCTTATATCTATAATTTTATGGTGAGTCAGAAAAAACACAAGGGTGAGCTCAGGAAATGTAACAGGGGAAACAAACTATCTTGTATATGATTCAATGAACGAGTGAAAAAACCTGGGGAAAAAACTCGTTTCCCTGTCGCTATTGCACTTGCAATAGCTTGTCGGTTTATATTGTGTTAGTGTGTACATAAAGAGTACCAAAGATTTTTCTGCTTAGCCGCTTCATTCTCTCTTGCATTCCATAATTTCCAAACGAAGACAAGGGTGAAAGGAAGGGGGTTTGGGACAGGAATCTGTAACAATGGAAAAAGAAAACCAGCAGAAAAATATTTCAACAGTCATACTTCTTATATGTCTAAACAAATCTAAGAAAAGATTTTACATAGCAAGCAAGGTCATGAAAAGGACTAAGGAGACAATAAAAAAATACATAACCTGACATATTTCCTCAAATTCCCTCTCTGTTCGACCGAGAGTGCCCCGATGGCCAGGTTGTCTTCCAAGTGATGCCGATTATGATCTAGAGATGTTTTAGAATCATTATAGATCCAATAATTTGGGTTGACATCGCCCATATATTATTTTTTCGTGAAACTTGTTTAATTTAAAGAAAAATTTGCGAAAAAAATTTTGACAGTCGTTCGAAAAATATGACAAATGTCATATGATTAAATGAAATGAATTTGTAACTAATGCAAGCAACGTACCTTCATGTTTCATTAATACTCTGGAATTATAACATTGTTTTTTACCCACAGAAAATGAATTTAACCATGGAGAGCACGTGTCACCACCACACTAACATGAAATAATCATACCGAAACGCATGCGCCTAATCCTAATTTATTCTGAGCGTATTGAGAAGACTGAAACGGAATAAATGTAGGCAAAGCGAGACTATTATATTCCGATTTTAAGTCTTGAATCTGCAGCGGGTTACATATGTCCCGATAGGCGAAAGGGTTAAGCAATTGTCTGTTATAACCTGAAAATCTTGGCGAAATCACGATAACTATCAACCAGTTCTTACGTTAGTGTAGCGCGCAATCTAGTTTGACGTAAAAAATGGGTTGAAAATGTTCAAAGAAATACGACCTTGCGGCGAACTTAGTGGCGGATATGCACCGACAATAACGTGAAAGGTTCGAATTGAGTTTAGTCCATTTTAATAACGGCCTGTTGTCTATGCGAGCACTAACTCGTAAAATGTAACCTAAAGCGAACTACGATCAATCTTTATGGGCAGCAATGGGTCTTTACTAGGACTGAAGATGATTGAATTCAACATACCCACTGGTTGAAAGTTACCCGTATGCTGTTGGGGTCACGTAATTATTTGCTAGATTTATGATTCGAATACTGAATGTTTTCAATTTCTATCAAACTTCTTCTGCTTCTATTCCACATTACAGAATTAGATTTGTCGTGAACGTATTTATAATTGAAAATCATTTTTATTATTCGATCGGGTAGGTTTTATATTATTTATCTGGGAGTTAGGTTTGTAGTATTTCGGGACAATTTCATCACCCTCTGAGATACTGATGAGACTGTTATATTGGCATCCACTGGCCCAAATGTATGTAAATCATCGTTGTCTCCGCTTGTTTTCAAGATTTTTTCTGGAAAAAATATTTATAGTTGTTGACAATCACCAACTGCTATCCCCTTTCACTTAGGGTTTCATTAATTCAAGCAATTTGAAATTTTTCGAAAAGCTTGATTTGACTATAAAAATGAAAGATTTGACTTGACTCGATTTTTCAAAAGCATGAGTTGTCATCAAGCTTTTTCAAGCTGCATGAAAGCTTGATAATTGTAAGAGTATAAAATCAAGTTCACTTGCTTGTTGTCATACAGAATTTTTTAATTGACTGCAACAAAACTTAGTACGTTCGATATAGTGAATTCGTTTCGCAGCGGAACCAGTAGAAACGAAAAGCTTCACGATAGAATCCGAATAATTCAGGGGAAGAAGGGAAAAAATCAACCAGCAGTCATTTCAGAAAGAATTTCTGTATTCACCAACACTCAACGAAATATTGATGTTTCCTACAATCTGCAATAGATTTGCAGCTAATATAGAATAGTTTCAAATTAAATGATTCTTCAAGAGGTGTTTCGTATCATTCATTGAGAACTCAATATTCCTTGTGAAATTATTTGGAAATTTGAAAGAAACTTATCTGTCGTCGTCACCTAGCGGACAGAAATGTAAGTAAAATAATCTATGGATTGAGGTGTGCTTTGCACACATTCTTAACTGGATGGACCACTAGATCAGAATACTTGATTCTGACATGGACAATATTATTGTTTACCATAAATTCACAAAAAATTCACGGATGAAGATGAGGAAGAGTTTACCATAAATTAACCAGCTAGGAGCTGTGTTTAAGACACAGATTGGCCATTGATAGAGAAAGTGTGTAGATACTTTAAAACAATTTTAACGATATAAGATCGCGAAACCTACTGTACATTTTCTTTTGTAATCATTGGGATCAATATGTTCCTAGATAAATAAGAAAACTCGGCTATCGAGCTTGACAATCAGAACGAGATGAAATCGATGGAAGATTAATATGCATCTTGTGCCTTTGACCCTCGCCATAAGATGGAAACATTTCTAAATTCTAGTAGGGCGAAGGAATTGCAGGTTGAAGAAATCTTTAACTTCGAGAAAATTTATAAAACAAAATATTTTATGCCCAACTCAAGTCCGTTTCTTTCACAAAGAACGTCTACATCGAACCAGACCCAATGCGCTGACATCGAGTGGAATCAATTCGAGATAGACCTACTAGGTCTAAAAGTCTTCTGTCCGCATCTATTGATGTTATGTGGCATTATGAGATAGATGAATACCTGAATCACTCCCGTGCAGAAACCTCGACAAACTTTTAGAGTGATGGAAAAAGCATGAAGCTAAATTTCCAAATTTGGTGAATATGCGAGTGATTTTTTACCACTGCTGTAAGTTCGGCTCCTAAAGAGAGGCAGTTCTCAAGATCTACATTAACAAGACTCGAATCAGATCGAGTAACAAATCAGTTTGTTGATGTGTCTCAACTTTTGGTTCAACAACAGGAAACAATCAATTATTTGATGAAGTGGGAAATTTGTTTCGCTAATTCTTATTCTTTTTGACTTAACTTTCAATGTAGGTATTTCCACAGAAGTTTAATTCAGTTGTTTTTATTTTCAAAGAAGTTTATTTCGGTTGTTGTATAGAAACATTATTCATGTTATTTTTGTGCTGCTATGGCTATGTTTTATTTGACATTATGCATTTAACTTTCACTCTTGTTCTTATTCTGTATTTGTGCTTTCATCAACAACTATGAATTCTTTCCAGATTCTTACTTTGAATTTCATTTGAATATTTGCTGATCAAATATTCAGTATTATTGAAACCTTCGTTCTCGCTTTTATTAAATATAAAATGAAGTTCAAGTTTTATTGCAATTGTGTACTGATTTAAGCTTTCATGTTTACGATTGAAAAAGCTTGAATTTTGAAGCTTTTGTGAAGAAAAAAGCTTGACTTGAGCTATACTCAATTTCAAGTCAAGTCAAGCAGCATGATATCCAAGTCAAGCCATGAATACCTACTTTCACTAGCACAATTTTAACAGTCATTATTACTTTTCACTCACGATGCAAGAATATTGATATTAAATCTCGAATTGAAGGGAAAAACTGATTTTATAATTACTTGGAACAGTATATCGGAGGGGGTTTATACAGAATATCATCGATTTTAAGAAGAAAGTTTACAGAGAATTATTCAATTCCAAAAATTCCTAATTCTCAAAACTTCTATAACTACATTTCTTGGCATAGCACGTAATCTCATTCGACATGCATTATTTCCTTCGCAAGAAAATTATTGGGTAGCTTTAGGTATCTGAGAAGATCAGGGGGGGATTTTCATGTCCATGGTTTCAAGTAGACATATACCTTTCTGGTCGCTACCTGCCGGGACCCAATTTACCACCGACCAAAGAAATACTTTCGACATAATATTCGATCATCTTTGCATAAAAATGAAAGATTGTAGGAGTGTGTTTAATTCTTGAATAACAATACTGTTCCAATCAAATTTAACCCACAGAATCCTGATTTCCCAATGATTTCACGCCTAATCATCAAACTCTCATCGATCAAACCCACAATCTGATTTCTTTATTTGTGAGTCACTGAAATAAAAATACGTAAGTGCATATGCTTCACCTTAAATATTCGACCCATATGGTTCATAAGCAGTGAAAGTTGATTTGCCATAAATGGCACTGTTGTTTCGAAAATTTCTCTTGTCATACATTCTTGAATCAAATTGCCAATCTCACACAGTTTTGTATATAATGACTTCTTCAATTTTCACAGTTAGCTAAAAGATATTAACATTTACGATAAAATATAACTACATTTGTTATGCTATAATTGGTGTTGACATTTTCCTATTAATTCTCTATTTATGAACAAATTTTATTTTTGTAACGAAGATTATTATCGAGAGAGTTCAAATGAGTAACTTGTTATATGATTTGGGCGAATTAATGTTCCTAATTTTCCTTTCACTTCAATTTTTCTATGTTATTTGAATCACTCAAGTTGTTTTTCGATACTTTCACCAAACCTTCATTTAACGAAATTATGTGAATTGTGATAACAATTGGTAATAAACCATCAAACAATAATTAATTGTTACGTGAGGAGCCAAATTCAAGATTGGAACTGAAAATATAGATGTATATTCTTATAAAGTGTGAAAATAATATAGACTTTCCCTAATACACACTACCAAATTTATATGGAATCCCCTATATTTTGAATATTAACTCAGGGATTTTGGAAATTTCGAAGGATTGTTGAAACTGATCCTTTTGAGATATTTCAATTGAAAAAAGAAATAAATTAAGGTTTTTTCAAGATAGAAACAAATAAGAGAAGACTTTTTCCTTATGTAGTAAGAAAAATTAAAAATTGTTTTCTCACGGAGTAGGTATTTTTTCTCGACCTTAGTAGATTGTATTACCTCCTCTTGCCCTGATACAAGCCTGAATCCGTCTAGGCATGCTTTGGATTAGGTTTTCGACCTCCTCCCAGGTGATATTCTGCCACTCTTCTGTGGCGGCTTGGATGAGCTGTTGTGGGGTCCTTGAACTGTCCTGGCGATATCTAATTTTTTTTTGAGATTATCCCATAAATGTTCAATAGGATTTAGGCCTGGAGAGCAAGCTGGCCAGTCCAAAATAGCGATTCCCTCTGTTTCAACATAATGTCGCACAAGGTTGCTGGTATGCGGAGGAGCATCATCTTGCATAAAAGTGAAATTCTCACCGTGAGCACCTCGCCAGAGTCCCACTGTGGGCTCCATCACTAGGTCTACGTAATTTCTAGCAGTTACACTCCCAGAAAACGAAATCAAATCTGTTTTGCCTCCCAGCATAATGCCACACCAAAACATCACACCGCCCCCTAGGTATTTCGGAATTTGTCTTGCGGCTCGGAGTCTTGCTTGTCTTCCACGATCCCTTAAAACCCGAATCCGGCGGTCATCTGATCGAACACTATATCTGGTCTTATCTAAAACAAGAACATTTTGCCAATTCTCAATATTCCATTTTTGGTGCTCGGTACACCAATTAAGTCTGTTAATTTTGTTGTCTGGTTAGCTCTGGAACTCTTAAGGCCCTTCTACTGTATAAACCCCTTGAACGAAGTCTTCGACATATCGTATCGATTGATACACTGATATCTTGTTCTTCAGAAGTGATCGTCCTTGACTTCTTCTAGGCCTATTTTGCAGAGATTGTAGCTCCACGTATCGGGCGTAAGTTTTTTAAATCACCGCTTGTGACACCCACATTGTGGCCGCTATATCCCTCTGCGTCACCCCTTTTTCAACTAGAGCAATTATTCGACCCCTCTGCACATCGGACAATCCAACGTAAAGCATTTTCAATTATGATTATTATTATGCAATTCACAATTTCAAATCTCAGTGACGACTGAGTACAATATCCCGAACATGTGGTGATTATTCAACATTTCTTATCATACATTTCACAACAAAAAAACCTCATTTTTCACAAGTTGTCAAAGATCCATGGTTAAAAACTATCAATGATGTGAAATACCTAGTGATTCCATATAAATTTGGTTGTGTGTAGTTACATAGTATGCAAGTGTTATTGAAAAAGCTCAAGCACGTTAATTTTGTGTCTCACTTTTTCAATGAATTGAAGTTGTTGTTCCCCATACAAGATCCTACTCAGAAGATCTCTGACTGTTGTCTCAGAAGAAAGATTTGGTGTAACTTCAATCGATTAAAAAAGGTAATGAGTGTTGTAATATTTTGCTTTTCAAGTGGAATTCTGTAGATAATTCAAATTGTATGGTGTGGTAGGCCTGAGCAATCTATGAGCCATTTACTCTTCGACTGTCTTATATCTCGATTCCCAGAGAATTTCTACATATACATACAGGGTGTCCGGGTTAAACGGCCCATGAGAAGTATCTGGGAACGGGTTTCTTCATTTTGAAATAATGGCATGCGAAAATGGATACTGATCTACAATTTGTAATTGTTTTCAGAACGGTACCACTTCCGGTTACACCGGACATGGACTACAACTTTGTTCTTTCGAAGGGCATGGTGTAATTTTTATATTTAAGGGCATCCTTTTCCAAGTATCTTTTCTTACGGTTAGTCCTATCCAAAATTAACCATCATTGGGCTACGATATTTTTATCGAAATTTTCTGAACTTCAGTGTTATGTTTATATACAAGGATGACACTAAAGTTTGTTTTCATTTTACCGAGACAAGCGTTATATTTGAGGACAGCGTACCTCCTAATGCTATTTTACATACAGGGTGCTCAGAATCACTTGTCAACTCAACAAAACTAAATTGCCAAAAAACAATTTCTCGAATATGAGTACCTATTTTTCACTTTATTAGAACCGTTTTTTAAATAATTGTTGATTGATATTGTGTTAGATTTCATTTTATTCGCAATTTCATTCAAAATCTGCAATTTCTTAATTAAATAATTAGGCCATGGAACATAGAATTGAATTCAATTCAAATGCCAGTTTCTATGTTCCAGAATGTTCTATGAATTTCGCCCTCAGTTTGACGCTTGGACATAATTAAAAAATAGTAATAGACTAGCGTTGTTTGGATATAGTTTTTTTTTGTAAAATAATTTGGCAAATAAATACTCAAACGAGCATATTATGAATTTATTTTTCATTCGTGATCAACGTCAACAAATAAAAAGTCAAACTTGCAGAACATTTAACGAAAAGAACCCTATAAACAAGATTTTTCAAATCATATAAATTCAACCGAACCTCATATGAAGTAGCTGTCTGATTCTTCTGGATTCTTAATCTTCTGTTAAGAATTTTGCACACATTTTCAATGGGATTGAGATCTGGACTTCGTGCAGGTCACTGCATTGAAGAGCATTTGTGATCTCAAAGGTAGTTGCTAACGATATGAGCATAGTGACGTTATTTGAATAATTTGAATGCTCGAGATCGTCCTTGGCAAGGTCTCCTTTCATGACTACCAGTCTCCCTGTATCTATGGATCATTCTAAATGGGGTACCCTAAGTCATTAGCCTTTTCTTGTATAAATCCATCCTAGGTCATCTAGCACCATTGCTTCAGCACATTCTGCCGGTGTCAAATTTCGTGATTCGCTTTGTTATAACCGAAAATTGAATTTGATAAAACAAAAATCTTGCATTAGCCTTCACGTGGAGGCAACATATGTAAATATGAGACATGAGAATTATTCAAAAATCTGTAGATGAAGGAATAATCCTTACTAACGAGAGGTAGCACTATAATGAATAATAAAATAAAACAAGTTACAAAATATGTTAGAGACATAAATTTTCCGGGCGTTTCTCTCTTGGACAACATGATATATCCCCAATCCAAGAGAGAAAAGCCCGGAAAATTTATGTTCTAACATATTTCGGGAAGACGTCAGAACAGGTTGCTAGAGTTTTGTCAGATAGTAAAAAAGTACATATTGCATTCAAACCAGTTAGCAAATTGTCAGGCCTGTTTTTCAACACAAAAGATAAAACCGATAAATTCGAAAAATCAGGAGTATACCAATTAACATGTTCTGAGTGCAATTCCTTTTATATAGGTCAAACAGGACGCTCTTTCAAGGCTAGATACAAAGAACATTTTAGGTCATTCCTACATCAGAAATATGATTCAGCTTTAGCTGCACATTGTCTGAATGAATGTCATCATTTTCCAGAACTTCAACAGCTAAAAATTCTTCATTCCTGTGATATATCTTATAAACTCAATTTCTTCGAATCGATGGAAATTTTCAAGGCACCTAGGGTAGAAAGGGTTAAGCTCCTTGACGACCAGGTAGACTTAATTACCTACCAATCATCATTATTCAAGTTATTGTGATCTCGTTTTATTTTATTATTCATTATGAATATCAACTATCACGTAGTTCAGACTTCATCGATCAATTATTTGAGAGGTAGCACTCTTCTTCTTGTCTTAAGTTTATAGAAACTTGAATTATTTAAGAGCAAACGTTACTCGTCAAAAATTGGTCAATAACAGCTGGTTTTTTGTCATTTTATTTCTCATAAGGAAATATGTACGCCAAGAAAAAGCATTTTATGTTTTTGGTATATGTCTGAACATACCAGAATAAACATGTGTTAATAATTAGTTGCCTATCGAAAAAGGAATTTGAAACATTGAAAATTTCTTGGCATAGTGTAGGTGCTTACTGTCCGAAAGAAAATTTCTCTAAGACACCCACATCGAATCGTAACTATGCGTATAAATTAGTGAGAATAGAACCATTGTACTTTACAACTAGCATTACCATAAATCTACATGATACCTTCCCATTTTCCGCGAAATCTCCGTAATTCGCCCGTAGAAACAATTAGATGACTTTCAATTAAAGATAAAAAGATAGACGAGACTAAAATGTATTCCAACCTTCAAGTAATTACTCAATTGAGTCGGTATTCTGATTAACATATTGTTCTTTTATTCTTTTATAGTTCCATCGTACTCTCCTAACCTTGTTTGGGAGTTGTAATGCACTTCATAAAACATTAATAATATATATTGTTCCATTCTACAGGAAACTTGTTTTCTCAGGGAATCAGTATGTAAGTCAGTGAGCGAGAAAACGAAATTCAAAGATTTGCTTTGCTCGACTCTTCAGAACGTATTAGAAAGTGTTTTTGTTTTGAATTATGCAACAACGTGTAGTAACGTAGACATTAGTGGTTAATGTAATTTCGATTTCAAACGCGTTATTTAGATTATCTGGTTGTAAAGTGGAATTTTACATTTAAATTGTCTCTAATTTATTTTGTTGGTTTCGTGCAACCTAGTTTGTTGTCTGGTGACGTTGATTTAAAGTATTCAAATGAGTTTTAAGAGGAAGTTTTGAGAGAAACATTATATTACGTGAGAGTATAACTGCTGCATTCATGATTTATGTTGTGGAAATATGAATGCTTCAATTTATTTCTTCAGCTATGCAATAAATAGATCAAGTAGATCTAATGTCTCAAATGGCGACACAGCAAAAATACTAGGTATTACCTTAGACGACAATTTAACGTGGAGAGCACATGTCAACGCGTTGGTCCTTAGATTGTCATCAGGGGTGTTCTTGCTTAGAAGACTTCAATATATGGGACATGATAAGGCTTATCTACGAATGATTTATTTAGCCCTGTTCCACTTGGTCATGGCTTATGGGGTTTCTTTATGGGGCAATTGTTAAACAATGGAGAGGATCTTTAAGCTCCAAAATGAGTGTATCTATTATCGCACGTGCTGAATACCGCGCACATTGTGTGATACTTCCTTCATTGTACGTATACGCCATTCTCATAAACATTCATTTCAACTTAAAGGACAACAAAACGCATAGCTTCAATCATCAGAAAAATACAAGACAAAAAGATTTTCTAATAGCACCAAGATACAGATTGGTTAAGTCAGAAAGGAATTCTCCCAATTTTAAACTATTACAACAAGCTGCCTCTGGAGTGGAGAGAGCTTACAACTAAAAAATTCAAAGTTGAAGTTAAAGAATTGTTATGTGAAAGATGCCTATACTCATCAGCGGAATTTTTTGTTAATATTTATCACTTCCTTGTATGTATGTTAGTGTTCGAATTATGTATTTATCAACTGAGTAATCTACATTCTTTTCTTCATTTATTTAACTAGGTATTTTCAATTGACTTATCATAAGCAATCAAAGATTGTAACCATGATGAATAAAGCATACATAAACATCTCAAAAAGTCTAGGAACACTTAC
This sequence comes from Cryptolaemus montrouzieri, assembly GCA_013387265.2. Lineage (NCBI taxonomy): Eukaryota > Metazoa > Arthropoda > Insecta > Coleoptera > Coccinellidae > Cryptolaemus > Cryptolaemus montrouzieri. The sequence continues at coordinate 24,160,534 of JABFTP020000021.1, read as the reverse complement.
CAATGTCTTTAAAATATGAATTTGATAATTCGACTTCATAGAAATCTCTCGGTTTTTGTTAGGGTGTATTGTATAAAATGTATTCTCCAGAAAACAAAATAATATTTCACTTCTCCAAAGCACCTATTATAAAAAAAATTGAAATTTGAAAATGACGAAATTTGGTAAAACACAAAAAAAATCCTGAACTAATATTTTCGAAACGATATGGAAGCACCTATATTTTTCAGTACCCAGTAGGTCCACCTCTGTTATTAATGACACTTTGACATCGTCGCAGCATGCTCAATATTAAGTTGTCTATTACATTTTGGCCTAAGTCATTCCAAGCCCCCTGAACTACTAATCGAAGCTCCTGTTCATGATGGAAGACGTTTTGACGCAGGAGATTTCTTTTTAGGGTGTCCCACACATGCTCGATGGGATTCAGATCTGAGGAGCAGGATGGCCACGGTAGAAGATCGATATCATTCTCTTCAAGAACGTTCAAGACAACTCTTGCACGATGAGGCGGGGCATTATCTTGTTGGAAGAGTGGGTTTTGACCCATTGTTTGGAGATACGGTAGCACTACAGGTAAAACTATCTCATCAGTAAGAATTTCCCGTGAGGTTGTTCTGTATGAAAACGAGGTCAGTTCTTCCACCAAGGCGTATACCTCCCCAAAACAGCACTGATCCGCCTCCCTGTCTAACAACTTCTCGAGCATGCTGGAGACGGTTTTGCTTTCCAGGTTCCCTCCATATTCGAATTCTTCCTGAATCGAGATAATAACTAAATCTAGATTCATCACTGAAGAGAACTGTGGCCCACCACTCTTGATCCCAGTTTACGTGTTCTTGGCACCAAGCTAAACGAGCAGCGCGATTTCTCACAGTTTGGTCGGAAATTTGTACATACAAACTCTTGATAGCTCTTGAGCTGCTGTGGTAGTACGATCTCTTCTGGCTTGTAAAACCAAAAATCGGTCTTGGGTGACTGTAGTAATCCTGAAACGACCTGTATGGCGTTTTTCTACGCTACCTGTTTTATTGAAAAGCGACCATAAACGGTTTATGACACTTGGGCAACTTCCCACAACCCTGGATACTTCCCGTTGTGAGCTCCCAGCTTGGAGCATGCCAACGGCTCGTAACATCTCTTCTCTAGTCAAATGTCGTCTTTCCATGATCGAATCACAAAACTTGAATCTTTTATTTGTGCTTACAACAGAAACAAAGTGCCAACTAACTGATTTCAAACACTGAGTACATAAAATGATTATAAAGCAGCGTCGCATCTGCTGCATTTTTAGTTTTTATAAAAAAAACTGAAATCTGTTGCGGCACTCTACATAATTTGGTGAGAAATTGATGCAGGTGTTCATTTCTTCGTTCGTTCTAGATACGATATATCGCTATTCAGAAGTGTTCCCTAGACTTTTTTGAGGTGTTCATACATAAAATCTACTTTCGTACTATAAATGTATACACTTCATTAAATTTTCCAAGAATATTAGTAATAAAATTGATGTTTTTTGGTCTGCTTATTTCCAAAATCTCATTTATACTTGTGTAGAAACTTTAGTTTTTGAATTTTCTCAAACTATCCGCGTTCAGACAGATTCGTATTATAAATGGCAAATGTACCTTTACAAAGTATAGCATATACTTTAATTCCTTTGAAGCGAATATTTGCAAGTCACAGAATCTATGAATGCCTGATACTGTATGCGAAAACTGCGTCGTCTCTGTGAGGCGTAGTCAAGTGGAAAATTGTCTCAAGTTTAACACGGTAATGATTTGGTGGCAACGTCGTGATCACCATAGTTGGAAAATTTGTGTAGATTTGAAACTGGTAAATTACCTCTCAGAATAATAGGCAATTTATTCTAAGTACCCGTGATTCATATGTTTGTAGAATAACCGGAACAGAAAAAACCATCAGACTCAAACGTGTGACCACTAAGAATCAGTAATTAATTAATTATAGAATTGAAGAAGAAGCACTAAGCGTAAGTTTCACGAAATTTAATGAGTGTAATTATGTTTGACATATGTTTTTTTTCAATTTTCAAGAACTTAGAGAAAATTGAAACATTTCAATGTCATTTATACCTAAGAAATAAGAGATGAGAGAAGTGGGAACTAGTTGGTTGCTAGTGGAAGATTATGTTTGTGAACCTATTAAATTTCTACGAATTCTAATGAATCTAATATCTTGATTGTGTTACCTGAACGTGAAATTTGGGTGTTTGTGAAATTTAAGTAATAATTTTTGTTTATGCAATATTCTAAAAAACCAGTTGCGCTACAGCGAGTACCAGAATTCGAAAAATCCCATCGACTTTGTGGGGATTGAACCCAGATAACTATGTGCACAGAAGGAGCGAACAAACCTCTGCGCCACGAGCCGGCCACCAGTTGTTAATTTATTATGAAATATTGATTGTTTATGCTCGTTTATTCTCATATAGATGCAACAACCAGTTTGACTTATATACAAAGCAATCATTACAATATAATTTATATACACCGCTTTTATCACCTGTATCAAGTCGATCTTTGTTATTGAGTGAACCCAGATTTGTCTGAGTAGTACACATTATGTTGATTTTATTTTGTGTTGATATACGGCATAATTTATTTCTTATTTGTGGCACAAAATTATTACTATGATATCTTGTTGTTTCGTGAATTTGATGGGTGGGATAAATCCAAGATAATAATAATTTGTGTCGTTTTTTTCTATCAATTTGTCCTCGATGTTAGTGGTGTATACGTCATTTGAGCTAATGTTTAAAAAAATCTCATTGCTTCTCTCGTGAAAGGGAACTGTGAGTATTCTAAACACACATTTATGAAAGGCGGAGTAATAGATGGCAGGTTCGGTCTCACACCCTTTGACAACACCAGACTGCCACTTAGTCATCTCAATCCAAAGGGGCGTATCAAGTACGCGCTTTCTAACGAACTGACACAGAGGCTACTACCAACTACCGGGAAATGAAAAAAAAGCGTAGATCAAATAGAAAATTTCATGAAGCCATACTAGTTCGACTTTCTACCGCAGCGCTATACACCTTGTCTGCAAGATGCGATTTGTTGAAAACCTGACGTTCTTTGTGCTTATCTGGCTGTTAAGGAAACGTATGTCATATCTCGATGATGTTAACATACGAAATTTATCTTTATATGTATAAACACATTGAAAACTTCAGTTGAGGAAACAATATTCAACTTTCCGTAGATTGTTGAATATCCTACCCTAAATGAGCTGGGTTTACCGATCCACCCTTCATAATCATCGTTAACCAGGCAAACTCAGTAGTGGTACAGTACAGTATAGAGATTTGATTGTCTAGTACCTGTCCAAATACCAAATATATTATCAACATATATTTCACAGAAAAGAATCATATTGATTAAAATATAAGAAAAAATTCTTGATTGGTCATGAAAATTTCAATCAAAAGAAGAGAAAGAGGTTAAGGTATTCGAAGATCATCTGTTTTATGTTGAATTTTATTCTAGATTTTGAAATAAATCTGCTTCGAACAAATTTCGCAATTCTCATAATGTCAATTGCAAATCACATAATCACGACATAATCTATTTCATTTTGATATAATTGTTGATTGAATGACAATATATAGGAAAAACAGTTGCGATTTAATGATTTTGATTTAAAATAATTATGAATTTCTGTTACTTAATTCTACAATAATTGGAAATTTAAGAAAACCTGCTTCTTCATGGTTTTAGAGTTGTAGTTCTGTCGGCGGTCCTCAGAGACTGTATAATTGATGTTTCTTCGTTTTGTTCCTGATTTCCAAATATTCAGAAAACTTTAAGTTGAGGACAAACTGCAAATTTTACAACTTTTGTGAGAATATAACAACATGAATGATACAATCTGGTTTCATAAACAGTACCCATCCGAAAATGAAATTTGAATTCCAAATAGAGGAACACCATTAAATATCGTTCTTAGATTTTTAAATTTACCACTCAAATGGCAAAATTAACTTCAACATATTTAAAAACCTACTAGCACACATGTATTCATTCTTAAGGATTTCAACCACCCAAATTCACTTAATATTTTGGTTTACAATTCAATGATTGACGTAGCATTTCCTGATTTTAGAATATCTTGAAAAACATTGAAACCATTTAAGCTCACAACAACGGTTTTGATTGTTGGTTAATCGACAAAATAGTGAAGGAAAAACAATAACATATAGCTAGTAGCCAAAAATATCCAATTATATGTAACAATAAATGAGAAAAATTCATTACTTTAACATATTTTCGACAGATAAATGAAAATGTAACAAATAATCTTTTGTATATTAAATCTTTAATTGCGCTCAGATCTCAAAATTAATTGACAACATTCTTATTTAAAGCAGGAAATCCTATAGAGAATTTAAATAAATCAGGAGCTTATAACTTTTCTTGTTCCGACTGCAATAATTTCTACGAAGGTCAAACTGGTTATTTTTTCAAAATTAGAAGTAAAGAATATAAAACTTCATTGCTTAAAAATAAAGAAGATTCAACTTTACCTGCATCCAAAATGTCCACTCTTCCTAGTATTGATAAATTGAAAGTTCTACACGTTGCCCCAAAGGGTAGCTAACTCGATTACACAGAATCAGTTGAAATTTTCAAATCACTTTTTAATGTTAACTTTTAGAAAATGAACGACCAGACTGATCTATGTGAATTCCTAATTTTCGACGTATTCAAATGATAACTTCCTTTTGATAGTTGTTAACTGCATACTTACGAGAGATGTCTTTTAAGTTTTTCATATAGAGCTAGTATGAAACTATTGGGAGCTTTCAAAGACTTCATTTTTTTTCGGAATATTCTCCGTGCATATTATTACATTTCTGCATTCATTCGAACCAATTCTGGAAGCAATTATTGCAATCGTTTGCTGCTACATTAAAAATGACTTTTAGAAAGGCATCAACAGCTTCTTCCGTAGTCCGTTCAAGATTTTGGGAAAAATGAAAAAATACGTTGGGACTTAGGTCCAGACTATACGCAGTTAGATGTGTTCTTGCATTAAAAGTTTGTTAACGACTTGCAGTAAACAAATGGTTGTGTACAATTGGTAGTATTTGTTCTTCGTTCTTGTACTACATGATCTGTTTTCGAAACAAACATCGCGATCATCTTTTTGTAAACTCTTCTGCTACAGATGGCTTTTGTCGGTTCTTCTTACCTTTGTAAAACCCACTAAGAAGGTTGGCGCTTATTTTCTGGCTCCCACCACTGACAATGTTGTAAACGCTTTTAGACTTTCCAAAGTTAGGATGGTCCAGAGTTTTTTGACACTAATTCACCGTAACAGCTTTCTGTTCTTCGGTCAACAGATGTGGTCTCTAACGGGAAAACAACATTTTTTTCACAGGCAATTTTTCGTGTTTTTATATTGAGATCTTTGAAATCCGCAATGATGCCTCAATCTGTCGATAAATTGCATCTTGATCTTTTTGGGTAATCTTTGATCCTCATTTTCCTGAGTGACCACTGTTTTCGGTCGAGATATTGTGATTGAGATAATTTCTTGTATTTGGTTCGAAACCGCGATAACAGTAGTCTATTAGTTTGATTTATTTGTTAGTATTAAAACATGATAAAAATTCCGAATTCTAAATAAAATATACACACATTTGGAATGTAATCCAAAAGTTGACCTTGCTTATAAAGTGAACACATTAAACTTCAAATGTCATAGCATGGAATATTACCTGCATAAATACCAATGATTTTAATGAAACCCGTATATTGAGTTGGTGTATCTGGAAAGGTCAACATGGTATAATTTATTATTTTCAATAGTAAAAAGCAATCAATTGATGAAATGATAAGATTACGATATTTTTGTACAACCCTAAAAGTATAAAGAAGAGTTAACAATTTCAACCTTAATGAAAATACAATAAAATTTGTTGCTCTTTTTAAGAAATATAATATTGAAAACCCTATTTTTACTATTTGTTACGTGAACTCCATTAAGTTCATGGTTAACCAAAATAAAAACATGTCTTCTTTCCGCGGTTTTCTACAAACAGATATCCTAAATCGATTACCTGTATTCTATTGAATCTATTTCGTGGTAAAGAAAAAATTATCGAATAATCTCAATCCCATGTAATAAAGGCGGTTATAAAATAATCAAATATTCGAATACTATGATAATTTTCATGATTTAGATTCTATCAAACGAAATTTCAGAACTTACTCAAGCATAGACCTTGAGTTCAACATTTCGGCAGTTCTTGGGATGTACAATTATAAATACCGGATGTCGAAAAAAATCTTCAATGTCAAAGAAGCGATACTTATACGGTCGAATGATTTCGCAGTTCAACTTCACTGTAATTCCAATGATACAAGTATAGTTTAAGTAAAAAGTGTTTTATTTTAAATGATGGATGAGCTTGTCTATTTCTGCATCCTGACGTACTAAATTGAAAAAAATTGAATCTCTTTTATAGTAGATGTGAGCGATCAGAAATACATTATATTCCAGCCATGATTTAGTCGTTCCTTCACCTAAGTTATTTAAGAACGATTTCTTTTGAAAACTTCTATTGCACACCTTATGATCCAACAAAACAATCAATAAGCTTCAGAATTTTCTTTTAAAATTGGTAAAATCGTGATACGTTTCAAAACATAGAAACAAAACCTTTTTATATGTGCCCAAAATGTATAGCTAGAGGTTCCTAAATGAACAAATAACTTAGATTAAACCATAGAGCTATTGTAAAGGCAGTTTCTTGAAGAGATTATATTCTAAGATATAATTTGTTCTCTGATTCTGTTTTAATGTTTTTATTCAGAAAAACATAATTTTTAACTCGTACAACTGTTGAAATATAAGAATTTTTTCTTGCTTTGAGAGTAGAATAAAATTTTTTCAGTGCAGTTTCAAACTGTGCCAAGAAACTATCGAACAATTTCAATATTCTTGTTTGTTTTCCGGTAGGCAAGTAATTATTAACACATGTTTTTTCGGATATTTCCAGACATATGCCAACAAAAATCGATGTATTTTCTTGGTGCAAATGTTCTCCTCATGAGAAATTAAATGAAAGAAATAAATAGAAATTTTGCAAGACACCATCACATATTGATAACAGCAGTTTTTGATGAATTTTGAATTTGAGAGTAATATTTGTTCTTCTTGAAAATTTTAATTGTCAGTAAAAATACAATGCGAATTACAAAATTTTGACTCCCGGCGGATGCGTTGAAGCAGCAGTGTTACATGATCTAGATCGGCATTATTCAAGAATAGGCTAAAGACTTAGATTTAGTTTTCTCAATCATGGCATAATTTTAAACATTATCCTTCACTGCGGATGAGGTTTTTCTTCATCACAAACAAAAGTGTCCACACTGCACCAAGAAATGAACTCACAATTTCAATATTTCAGATTTGTTTTTTCGTAATTCGCTAATTTCGCTAATTATTAATACCTTTTTTTTCGGTTATGTCCGGATATCCAAATTCGATGTTTCTTCTTGGCGCACATGTTCCTGTCATGAGAAAGAAAACAAGAAAAACAAATTGCGAATTTGCATGGAACAATCACATATTTTTTTTATCCTTTAACGTGCTCTATTTCGGCACACCGGGGAATTCTGTCATTTCACTAACCCTGGAATTTTTCCGAACCCCTCTCGTGTCGAGGGAAGGTATCTATAATGTCCAACACATCTCGGTTAGACAGGACCAACGACTTTACATCTCCTCCGAAAGATGGACACTCCCAGAATCCGAAAAATCGCACCGACTTTGTGGGGATTGAACCCAAATAACTCTGCGCAAGGTACGAGCGTCATGCCCTCCACGCCACCGAGCCGACATAATCGCATATTGATAACAGCAGTTGCTGATCAAATTTTGCGAGTAATGCATTGCAAATCACGAAATTTGACCCCGACCGAATATGCTGAAGCAGTGGGTAGATGACCTAGGTTGAAGTTACACCAGAATAGGCTAATGGTTCGGGTGTTCCATTAAACTGTTTCCAGAACGATCTTTAGGTACAGGTAGCCTGGTAGTCCTGAAAGGAGACCTGGGTGAGACCAATCTCGAGCAGCAACATCGATCCATGACAGTTATTTAAGAATGTCCTTGTTGAGAAAACGGTTCGTTATTGCTTCAAATACAGCTTCGACATAACAATGGAATGCAAATTAGCACTGAAACGATACGACAACGTCTCAGGAAATTTGGTTTGATGCCTCGTTTCGAATCTGGAGACCGAGCTTTGACTGCAGCACAACAAAGAGCATGATTAAATTTTGCCAGGGAACATGTCAATTGGCTCACTGAAATGTGACTATCTATCGATTTGGAGGAGGTTCAGTATTGGTGTGTGGAGAAGATTCTCTGAACACACGCACTGATCTAGTTATCGTAAAGAATGACAAAGAAGTCATTGATTTTGAGGATGAATCGTCGATGTCATGCAGTAGTTCTGGCCAGGGGTGAAATTATCTGGTATTAACAGGTTTTTGGGAATTTGATTTTTTCCAAAAGTTTTACATTCTTCATTATAAGTTCCAAGCATTCCTTAGTGCTAGTGGATTATTGGAAAAATAATTCTTCAATATATCTAGACTTTTTGAATATATTCGAATTTTCGATTCGTACGTTAATTACTTGGCGTAGTGTACTTTGTTTTTTTCAAGTAATTTATTAATGCAGGGTTGTAACTGAAAGCTATCTATTATATTCAATTCCTCATTATGATTCTCTGGAAATCAAGTTATGTTAACAACTTAATGGATAACGCCATTAATTGCTGAATATTAATGTCGTTTAGGATGAAATAACGAGTTATAAATTTTCAAATTTGTATGGAATGTTTGATACTAAATTGAACAAACATGTTAGATCTAAAAAGATAATTGTATCATCTACCTTTATTTCGTTATTGAATTTGATGTTTGGATTAAATGAATTGATAATTTTTTCAATTGTGTATTCGATCTTATGAAACATACCAAAATAATACCTACGTAGCTATAATATCAAATACACAATTTATTTCACTGCTTAACAAATATACACCCTCCATTCCAAAAGTAACTGAGCTTTTTGAAATTAGAAACAACCAGAATTAATTTTGGTTCTAATCCCTTATTTTAATCAATGTATTTGCCTTCTGCATTGATACACAAATTTGCACGCTCCAACAGGTTGTCAAACGACTCTATCTCCTCTTTGGAATGGTGTATCTTTCCTATGCTGAATTCGATTATATTTTTGATTTGAATTTCACCGATGGTTTCTTATTATTTTTCCATGTTTTGTTCCGATAATCCAGTTTAGAGATGGCCAGATCTTTCGTCATTATTCGGGGTTTATCTACCCGATTCGAATCGGTTGAACATATTCAACAACTGTAAGTGAAGTACCTAGTTACCGACGCGTACAATATTACAACAGATAGCACTAGCAATAATGTTAACTTGAAACAGTTCGGTTAGTTTTGGAATGGAGGTGTGTATTTTATAAAATTTACCATGAATATTATTATCACTATGAATACTTATTTCAAAAATATACTAGCATTTGTTTAGCACTTCTTCTTTTTGAGATTAGATGTTGACGTATTTTAAAACAAGAATAGAATTTCTACGCATTTCCAATGGTGTTTAGTTTTTTTCGACCTTCTGTTCAATGTATCATCAAAATTGATGACTTGTTTTAAAAATGTAATACATTATGTGTGAATATATATTTTTCATATAATTATAGATAAAATAATTAACAGCAGTAGCCTATCGACAATGACATAAGCTTATAATGAAATGAACAAAACCTTTTGCACTGATCATCACAATTAAATGTAATTTGAGCTATTGTTCAATCAGTATAGGTAATTAAATATGCACGATGCAAAACAGTATACTGAATAACTAGAGAGAAAAATATAATATTCACCTAATTCAAGTAAGTCAGAATTGTTTTTCCGCTCGTAGATTGTTCTGGAATATGTTCATCAAGATTATGATCGACAAAGGCAACAATAACAGTGGTGTGTTAAATTTGACATAAAATAACTGTAATTTCGTCTTTGTTAGAACTCATTAGTTTCCAGAAATAGGGTTAAATACCAAAAAACGAAAAGACTTAAGAACTACTTGAAAGTTGGTACATTAAGGACGAACTCCAAAAATATGGGTTAATTGCCACTAGAACATGAGTATTATTCTACAAACTTGGTCCAGCTAAATACACTGCGCCTACAAATAAATGCACAAAATGAAAAATTCTCATTTCATCAGAAGAAGTTTGAATATGCAGAAGAATATTATTTTTCCAGTAATCCACCAATACTAAAGAATACTTGGAAACAATCAGTATGAAAATGGTACTTTGAAATTTAAATAAAACAAATAATCAAAGCTCAAAAACCTGGTAGTTCCGGAAATTTACATCAATGGCGAGAATTACTACTTGATATCAACGATTCACTGGATATCAAAAATTCACAGTAGCTTGATGGTTTTGCTGGCTTCTTACTTTTCTATTGAGTATATCCCAGACATGTTCGATGGACTGAGGTCTGGACTTTGTGCAGGCCTCTCCATTGAAGTAATTTCAAGATCTTGAAGGTAGTTCCTAATGATATGAACTTGGTGAGGTCTGGTGTTATCATACATGAACAAAGTGTTGTCACCCATGTTTACCTCAAATGGTACAACATGTTTTTCTGAAATATCTACAACATACATTTGAGCATTCAGGGTTCCATAATATATAATTACTAGATCAGTGCGAAGGTTCATAGAAATTCTTTCTCACATCATTATTGAATCTCTACCAAAACCATAGGTAGGGGAAATGTTAGACTGGGCATATCTCTTATTTCGAAGTCTGTTCGCTAGAGAACGTCGATCGCAATGGTGAAGACGAAATTTCCACTCATCTGTGAATGAAACGCTCTCCCAGTCAGTTTCCAACCAAATTCAATCGGGCCCTGCAAAGTGCTGAGGTTAGAGCAGAACCTCGAGCTGCGATACGAGGCCGCATATTGACATTGTCATATTGTTTCAGTACTAATTTACGCTCAACTGTTTTATCGAAGCTGCATTTAGAGGTGCCTAGCAGCCGCCACGAGGAAATTCTTAAGTAACGAGTAAAGTCTTGAATCGCCGTTGTTGCTCGAGATTGTCCTTCTCAGGTCTCTCTTCACGACTACGAGGCTGCCTATATTAGCAGATCATTCTGGAAACAGTGAACTGCGACACCCCAAACTCTTTGTCATCTAATACCATTGCTTCTGCACTTTCTGCTGGAGTTTAATTTCGTGATTCGCTTAGCATCCTTATCGAAAATTTAAATTTTCAAGAAGAACAAACGTTACTAGCAAAAATTGAGCAAAAACTGGTTTGATCGATATGTAGTTGAGTGCATTATTAGAGAAGGTTCTCCAAAGGGACCTTTCTAGAAAACGTAGTTTCTTGCGTCTTGCTCGCGTTGAAGCTCACCAGGTTCAACTGACTCCACTCAGATATCCTCTGTAAGTCAGAGTTTGTTATTAATTTGTTGACATCTCTGACGCTAAAAATCCGCAACTATAATCGGCCGCAAATTACTGAAAGACGAAACCAGGGTACAATCGTCTGCAAAACCGAAGATCTTCTTGTCTGTAGATGACAGAAGATCGTTTATGTGCAACAGAAACAAGGTTGGCGAAAGAATGTATACCTGCGGTACTCCAGCTTGCAACTGGAAACAGACGTTATACCGTCGACCACAACTTGTATTGATTTATTTGAAAGAAAGCTTCTTATTAAACCCCGCAATTTTTCTGGAAGCCCATATGCAGCAGTTACGTGTTAGTAATTAGTTCTCTACCAAAGAGAAATTGGAAATTTTGAAATTGTGCGTTCTTGGCCTCCTTTGATGAAGGGGTGCCTAGCCCTTAGATCTCTGAATGAAGAGAGCAAATCGATTCATACCGGGGTTCATCCTGTTTCTGTAAAAGTGTCCCTTTCTAAAAGAAATCGGTACATTTTGCATCTTGCCCAGGAATTAATAGATTGACAATTAATGTGAGTGTTAAGCTTCTGTTTCCGCATCCAGTATACGAAAGGCTCGTTCGACCTCTACCGACTTCAGGACGATTATTTCAAAGGACTTAAACATCTGGCATCATATTCAGTTTCTCTCAATCGTTGAAATATATTTAATTCCCGTCTAATCAAATGTTATTATCAATATACCGTGTGAAATCATAGTTTTCAATTTATCCTAACCGTCAGAAGCTGAAAGCTTGCCATACATAATTTATTACGAAGAAAATCATTCGAAGAAATATAAATATCACCTTTAATAGCTGTAATAGCTCCTTTTTCGAAAAACTCGGATGAATTATTTGCTATTACGCTAAGAAATCAGCCGGTTAAAATTGGTGTAATTTAATATGAAATACTACATATAATTCTTGAATATCCGGCAGACGAATCCGATTTTTTTATTTCGTTCGTATCGAAATGACTTTTCAAGGAGAAGTCATCCAAGCAAAAATGTTGTAACTTTGAATTAACAGACGGTACGAAGACAATGAGGTTTAACCTTCTGGGGAAACAGCTTGAATTATGTTCGATCTGATGAGCGGATAAAGAAATTTTGATGCTATTATTTCGTGGAAGATGATTCCACACTTATGACGTAAGTGTCTGCTAAGAAAATCCTATAGAATGTTCATGGTCGAATATTTTCGCTAATATTTCGAAATTCTATCAATAATTAATTTTTTCAACATTTAACAGTTTCGAATATTGTTCTCTTTTTCTCAATATTTCTTTTGAAATCGATACTAATTTTTTCCTTCTTTTTTCCAGCGAAAATGAGAATAATACTGCCATTAGTCGTTTGGATTTGGCTCCACGTCGCAACGGTAAGTTTTTTAACTTTATATACTTTGTCCTAACGAAAATTCAATCCTCCTGTAATTTTGGAAAGAGTTATCCTAGAAAATAACACTGGACTAGGTTAGTTATCATTCGAAGGGGATTAGTATGACTTTTCCATACGGAAAAGCTTTTGATATCATCGAAAATATTCTAATTCTTGGTTTTTGAAACGTATTTCATTGTTTATCAGTCACATTTATAGGGTAGGTCTAGTATAACTACTTGTTAAGAAGTCGAGTAATTGTATGCGAGTTATATTCACATAAATCTTGTCATTGTGTATTTTGATAAAAATTTTCAATCAATGTATTCTAAAACAGTTATAAAATAGTGAATAGAATTCTGCGAAAAAGTTCAAAGGCATTGGACAAATGACAAAAGGGTTTGGGTCAAATTTGTTCATATTGCATTTTTTGGGTCATCATGGTCCTCTGAACGAAAGTCCTCACGGCCACGAACACCTTAAACCTAATAGCTTTGAGCTATAGGTAGGTTATTGTCATCAATAATGATAATGAGAAAATTTAGCCTTTCTGGCTAAACATTTATTTTCATTCAAACTACGATAAATGTTCATGTACCTAAAGTACGAAATGTATAGGCCGGCAAGATACAATTTAATGTACTTTAATATCCTTGCACCAGACTTGCAAGTGATGTGATAGCCTGATCTAATTCCATGGCGTCATCATTGGCTGTGAATGCTATCCAGTTGACAACGATTAGCATTTCAAAATCTTGAAAATAGCCTTAGACCTGGCTACTAAAATTGAGGAAAACTGGGACAGCAGCCTTATTGCCAAACAGGATTTGACTTAGCAAAGTGTTTCCACCCTAGCTTGAAAGGTATTAACAGAATTGATATTTCCTCGAATTCGCTGTGCCAATTCTACTGTGTTATGCAGCATCGCTAGATGATCACGGTATTCATTCATTAAAGCACCAACAAATAAATAAAGTTTTCTGCGATGTTACACATACTCTCTTGGAATGATTGCGTCAAATAAACGATGATTCTTCACATGACCATTTCGAGCTTCAACAACACACTGTTGTATTGTAATTTTACGAGTGAAATTTGCCAATTCAGTTTGTTTTTTCACTAGTTTATTAGCAAAAACTGCTATATATAAAAAACGCTTCAATAACTTGTAAACAAAAATAAAAGAAACTTCTATATAAATGTTCCGAAACTAAAGTTCAGCAATTTCTCCGCACATACTCCAAAGCAAGTCTCTTGAATTGAATCAAATTTTCAGCCGATCTTATATACAATGGTAATGCATTGTTATCTACCAAACCTGTGTAGAATAAAGGTTTTTGAGTCTTAGGGTTTCTAGCAGTTGGTATGAAAAATTTTGAAACTAGAACTAGTATTATATGTACAAACTTCATTCACAAATGTAATTTTTTCGGATAAATAGGATGGTAGCAGTTTATGAACAACTTTGAATATAAAACAAGATTCAAAAATATGAGCCTTTGATCCGCACTGAGAAAATGCAAATCCCCAGCATAGTTGATTTTTAATTCGCAACGAGGTGTCGAAATAACCTTATATAGCAAAGACCTGGATCTTTGTGTGAACACTTGGCTGATTCTTCTCTTCACCCATTTTTTTATTACAGAATAAGAATTACTTTTACAGTTCATCTATTATCATCTATTATCACACCAAGATATTTACACTCATCTACAAAGCCCAAACTCTCACACTTCCCCCTTGGTATTTCGGAATTTGTCTTGCTGCTCGGAGTCTGGCTTGTCTTCCACGACCCCTTAAAACCCGAATCTGGCGGTCATCTGATGGAATACCAATTCTGGTCTCATCCGAAAAAAGAAGATTTCGCCAATTCTCAATATTCCAACTTTGGTGCTTGATACACCAATTAAGTCAGTTATTTTTTGTTGTCTGGTTAGCTCTGGAACTATTAAGGGCTTTCTGCTGTATAAACCCCTTGAACAAAGTCTTTGACGAAGTGTATCATTTCGACTGATACACTGATGCCTGTTGCTTCCAGAAATTGCCTTTGGAGTATGGGGTGCGACGCACTAGGGTCTCTTCTTGCAATTTGGCACAATAAGTCTTGTTCTTCAGAAGTGATCTTCCTACGACTTCTTCTAGGCCTATTTGGCAGAGATTGTAGCTCCACGTATCGGGCGTAGGTTTTTGAAATCACCCCCTGTGATACCCCCTTTGTGGCCGCTATATCCCTTTGTGTCATCCCTTCTTCAACAAGGACAATTATTCGACCCCTCTGCACATCGGTCAATCCAACTTAAAGCATTTTCAATTATGATTATAGGCCTTTTAAAATTTTGAAATTCGCAATTTCAAATCACAGTGACGACTGAGTACAATATCCCGATCATGTGATGATAATTCAACATTTCTTATCATACTATCCAGTTTTTTTAACGAAAAAATTAATTGTTCACAAGTTGTCAAAGATTCCATATAAATTTGGTTGTCTGTAGCTTAAGTATGTTATCTATTTAACGAAATCAAAGTTGTCTATGGTTTATGTTTAAGGACACGCAAGTTTACATAATAACTGAAAAACAGTTACGTTCGTAGTTCGATTCTACGTATAGAGTGTCCAAACCATTTTTACATAACTTCAAGAACAACCGAGATATTAGCACGAAACAGCGAAAACCGCTAATAATTTATTTGCGGCAGTGAATTTCTTACACTAAAATAACACAGAGAAGGAGTTCATTTTCTTCTATTCACAATATTTCACTTAACTGATGTATAAAAATGTCGAAATCAGTCACCTGTACATCTTCAAATATTCTACAACATTTTTTACCAAGCTTCATAAACTCCACTTCCTATGCAAAGTTATTTTAGTTCGGCCGTTCGTTTACACCAGAATAATTCTTATAGACGTCAACTTATGCATGTACCGGTTATTACTTACAACCAAAGTGAAATTAAAAAGTGAATACAAAGCCGAACAATGGCCATTTTATAACCGAGTATGAATGGAGGAAAAAATGGTAAGCCAATGTGTGTAGTATGTGGTATGACTTATGCATTCATTTTCATTCCAAGCGACATCCGGTGCGTCTTAGAATTGTCACGTGCTTCCTTTCTTCTTGGATCTTCCATCTTCAAGCTTTGGTGTCAATGACTGATTTTTTTACGTTTCATTAGGTAAGCGGAGGATGTTGGATTTCGCATTCCGGTACAAGAACAGCTTATGTGTATGGACGGAGAATTGGGATGAGAATGATTCATAGGTACAGGATGTTTCCATTAAAATTACTATTCAAATGCTTAACTTGATAGAAAATAATCTTCACTGAATGAAAGAACAAAACTGTGATTTCTACGAAATATTTGGAATGAACACGACGCGTTTAGGACACACTATGCCTTATTCAGTTGCCAATAACGTTACAATAGTTAACAATAGCAACTAACTATTTATACAGGGTGTTTTATAATGAGATGTCGTAAATGGAGAAGGTATTCCTTGAGTGATGTCAGGAAAAAAAGGGTCGAAAAGCGCTCAAAGAGGAGCGTCATTGAGCAGTCCATACATTTGTAATAATATATCGGGTGATAGTTTCTCACGGATCAATCTGCTATTTTTCCCCTCCAACTTCTTAGTGGTGCATCACAGAAGTGTTTGAAGAATAAAATCTAATAGATCGATTATTTCAACCTTTTTTATATTTTCGTTTGTCGCCGTTTTTGAGATATTAATTAAAGAAAATATTTCGATGTTTCTACTCATATCGAAAGTATTTAGATATTTTGTCGAAAACTCTTACGATTCTTGAGATTTTAAGCTTAAATTCGATTCACTTCACCAGCTGATTAATTGTAATCAGTTAGTGTGGTATAATGTGGTAATAGTTTTTGAAAATCAAATACGAGAAAACATCAATGAGAAAAGAATTTTTGAAGCAGGTATATATCTTTATTAGCCTACTACTTAAGTGTTTTGAAGTCACTGACACGTTTTGGAATATGAGAGATATTTCAACGATTTTTAACTCAGAAGCTTTGAGGGAGACGAAAAAACTGCATTAGACAAAAAAGATTTCAAATTTAACAATAAAATAGTTGATATTGCTACTTTACATTATTTTTTCTTGGTAAAGGCACAATGTGTCCGAAACTTGTCGTGCTCACATCAAATGTTTGGTAGAAATCATAGTTTCCGTGTTTCATTTAATGGAATTACTTTGTTGATGAATGGTCGTAGCTTTTTCTTGATGACAAATGTTCATTTTGTACAGTATCGAATTCATAACATGACATGACAAAATGTAAGCTCGAAATATGTCCTGCATCGTAAACCCGACCAACAATCAGACTTTTTCATAATTCGACAAGTACTAAATAAATATATATACTTTCATTCGAAGACCGTGGAATTACGAGTTGACATAACACGTTTTGAAGCAAATTAATGAACGTTGTGATGAGGTGCGGTTCATAAAATCCGAAGAAACTCGAGTTCAAGGCTATCTTCTATTATTCTCGCAACTTCTTCCTCAGAAAGTACCGAGATAAATGATTAATTGAAATAACATCTCGATTTAGGTGCAGTTTTTCATATTTTTCTGAAACGATGTGAAAACAATGGTATTTCTGTTGGACAAGAGGAGAAAACGAAATGTGATTAACTGGTTGTCTGTTATGTTACTTAGAAAATATACGTGGGCCTTCTGTTGTTGTTTCTCCCTCTTCGTCGCATAGTCTACATATAGGTTCTTCGCGATAAATGCTTAGTTTTCATCTGCTCCGTCGTCGAGTTGCTTTAATGAACTTCTTACCTATGCAAGTGTTGATCATGTCCTGTACCTTAGATTCTGCTATACCGAAAGCTGGTTGCAGGCCAATAAACCTCTGCTCCTCGTTATATTCTATCCTGCTGTGCCCAGGTACAACAATCAAAGTTACCTGATTCCGTTTCGCCAGCTCAGATATTCCCATATGAACTTTGACTGAGTGTCTTTGACATATTCTTTATTTTCAACGTTTACCGAACTTTTATCTTGACATCTCTTATGGAAAATGGATATGATACAATATTGGCATCAAAGCCTTGATCCGAAGGATCTAAATAACACTTAAGAATAATAAGTACATTTTATATTTTGTCTCTTGTATTTTCTTGATTCGTCCTTGTCGTAGTCTCCTACTGCATTCACTATGGGGTTCGGATGGTTATCGACAACCTCGAACCATTTCACCGCTGATCTGAGGATGAAGTCGACTATGCTCAAGATTTCCAGGTCCCGGTGTTACTGGAAGTTACGAACGTACTAAGAGGCGTCCACGGCCATCCTCAGAGCTTCATTCTGCATGACTTGAAGCTTCCGGATATGACAGCGGCTGAATATCCCCAGACTGTTGATGCATATGTCATCATTGGCCTGATGACGGTCTTGTAAAGTTTCAACTTGTTAGCTGCACTCAGGTTGCTCCAGATATTCATCAAGGAGTAGACGAAAGCTTTGGCTGTCTTCTTCTTGCTCGTGCGATCTTCTACATGTTGACGCGCTGTCAGCCGTTGGTCGAGTGTGACTCCCAGGTATTTGGCCTTGTTGACTCATGGGATGGACATTCATCGTGATCTCCTCCTCGGGACTTCGCCTTCTTTGAGACGAATATATTGCAGAGCTTTTTTTTGGATTGATCGTGATCAGCCACTTGATTAACCATTCTTTCAATTGGTCTGCGGCCTTTTGGAGTCTTCTGGTTATCAAGTGGGGGTAGGTCAATGTGGTCATTATGGAAGTGTCGATTGTGTAGAGGGCTAAGCTCGTGTATGGGGTCTTTGGGACGTCCGAGGTTACCACCTGACTGCCCGAGAGAATGTTTATACGCCTGTTTATATAGCGCCTATAGAGCTTCTCACGAACACAGGTTGTTATGATATATAATTCTGCCTGAAAGATGGTTGCGTGTTCCTTCGATAAAATTGTTAGAGAACATTCTGGGTTTTGTTAGTACACTCCATATCCCTTTTATGTCTTTACGGTTGTCAGAGCCAAGGTAACTGTTCCAGTCTATCACCGTTTCATGCTACTTGGTCTCTGTATGTTTTTTAGTCGTCATATCATTTCCCATGCTTAATATTGGATTTTGGATCAATTTCTTAATTCTGATGTACCCACGTATCAGGTTTTCCACTCTGCATTTATCTCCTGCCTGAATACCTCTTTTCAAGCCTCATCTCTAATATATCAAGGGGAGGTAAATTGAGGAATGCATCCAGGCTTGCTGGTGTTAGTTGTGTTGATTTCAAGGAGTTGTGATGTAGAACCTTCTGCATCACTTTTGTCTGCTATGCACGAACACAGCGTACAATCATGGTTTTCAGCACCATAGTGTACAGCCAGTGTAAATTTTTCGGATTGAATCCTCATTCGTTGCCGATAGCCCGTTTACTGGTCATAAAGGAGTATTTACCTTTATTTATAACTCTATTAAGTTTCCGAAGAAGAGTCCTCTCTAATTTGCAGAGCAGCTGCATGTGCTCGCATACCACGGTCAACTGCTACCCTCTCACGACCAAGACTATGTCATCAGTGGAAGCGCTTGTTGTTTGATGTGGAATCTACCAAGCCGCCAAACAATTCGGATGAATTTTTTCTGTTTATTCTCGTGAAGTCTTTTTGAAATCAAAATGAACCATATTTTTCGAAGAAAAGTATGGTCATGGCGGCTATGAACTGCTACCCCATGGAGTATATTCTTCCAATCCAGCCCCCTGCGACTATGTTATATTTTCAGACCTGAAGAAATAGCTGACTGATAAGAGATTAGTATGAATGATTCACTGAAACATACATCTATTTTGGGGGCCTTGAGAAAACCTATTATATTTGATGGTATGAAAAACGCTGAACTTATTATTTTCCGCCGACAAAATATCTTTCATTCATTATCAAACCGCCCTCGTACGTCGACTAAAATGTACAATTTTATTTTCATACAATTCAATTTGGGAGAAGCGTATTGAAAAACAGGAACATTCATGAATCAGATACGCCAAAATCATCTTCTCAATCTTTCCGCTGCCAATTATCAAACGAAATTGGCACGATTGAAACATTGAACGACTGTGTTATTAGCTCGTTAAGCATTTCGAAACTGACAACACGCTAAAACTATCATCATAAAACATAAATGACATAATGCTATAAATGGGAATGCCATTTTAATAAAAGAATCAAGTAGGTCAACCAACTTTTCGATTTTTCATCGATTAGAGTTTGCTAGTATTAAAGGTAAGGATTTCTTTTGTATGATAATGGCGATATCGTGTTGGCTGGACATATCTGACAAATTCGTAATCTGGGTGGAGTTTCTAGGCCGCCGTTACAATAAATCGAATTAAGGTGAGAGTGAAACGTAGCTATTGTTTTAATGGTTCAAATGTCAGACGTGATGTATGGAGAATTTTATTATCAAACTTAATGAACTGAAGTATCAACTATGATTCAATCAGTTAGGTTAGATATACGAAAATAGTTATCTAGGATAAAGTATGATCAAGAAATTCATGGAGTCCATGAAGAGTAAGTGTACCTTACAGTTACTGAAAAAAGATGATGAAATTAAGTGTGGGCTGTTTAACAGCCATGCCACTGCAACCCAGTGTTCTATTGTGGCACACACTGGCCTAAATTTCATCTAACATCTTTCTTGTTAAGGAAATAAGCTTTGTGGGTTAGTAGCTTAATAAGCTAAGTCAGCTTCAGTTGGTTACATCAAGATTCTCCAAGCCTGATTCTATCCCGAGCTGAGCATTCGTACATTACGTGTTCTATTGATTTAATTATATAGTATACATGAAGTGTATCTAATCAATCTCAACTTAGTTAGGTGATTTCTTAGGCGACAGTATTAATGGGCGATATACATTCACAAAAGTATGCCAATTAGACACCACACTAAACACAGACGAAATCATAAATGGAAAACTTTATTATTGTTTTGATATTTGACAGCTGACGCATTTAATTTTTCGTACTTATCGTATTCATAAGATAATTAAAATATGGAATACATTTTCGAAGAATACGCAGATATATATTGGTCTAGCATCTGGTAAAGCTAGAAGACTTTATTTGGAGCGATTTCCAAACAGAAGACTACCTAATCGGACCACTTTTGTGAATGTAGATCACCGATTAAGGGAAACGGGTAATTATTTGCAGGGTATTATTAACATATTTCGTATGAAATCTTATTTAGTTACATTTAAGAAAAATGCAAGTAACTCAGGTTGTTTTAAGACCTCGCATACAGTTGAACTAGAAGAAAGCATTTTAGAACTGGTTACTGAGGAGCCTTCTACCAGTACTCAGAAACCAATTTAATTCATGTGAAAGTACGATTCACTGAATTTTATAGAATCAATTGCTCCACCCTTACCATCTTCAAAAATTTCAAGCACTATCCCCAGAGGACAGTGCAAGAGTGCAATTTTTTAATTTGTTTTTAAACCAATATGAATGAAATAATGCTTTTGTTAGTTCAATCCTTTACTCTGATGAAGCAGGTTTTCGGAGAGATAGCATAACAAATTCCCACAATTTAATTTTATTATGGCACAGTAAGTGACACATATCGGATGCTGCTTCAATTCAATAGGAATTTCAGCATATAATTCGAAAATTTCAATCAGAAGCGTACCATATTGGAGTGGTTAAAGGAAAAAAACTCAAAAAGCAACTAGAAAAATTATAAATTTTTGAATCGATGCACAATACTGCTCTCTTGTTTATTCGAATAATACCTTCACTTTTTTGAATCTGGATGAAAAAACAATTCCATAATTCTGTGAAGATACTGTGTAAGCTCGCGAAATAGAAATGACGAAAATAGTTCTATCAATTGAAAATTTAAGGTTTTCACATTCAACCCCTTCAGTATTGTACACTTCTGATTGAAATGAAAATATATAAACTTTCTCTATGAAATTGGCTGATAGACCAGTACCTTAATTTTTATCACAAACAAAATGAATGTCATGAGTGCACCCTTAACCTACTCGATAGTAATTCTTTATCACTAATTAAGAGGTTTAGCTGGGGGAGAAACCTGGTCAAAACTCATATAGCAATGTCTGCAGTTACTAATTGAGCTGGCGGAACTAGGTTTCTTTGGTCTGGGTTCCTGGGCAATGCGGGATTACAGGCAACTGAGTCTAAAGTACATGACACGATCAACTCCTTGATACCGAAGCTGCACGATGACATGTGGTCCTCACTTCATGGCATATCAACCAAGCTTCTGCTATATATATATATATATATATATATATATATATATATATATATATATATATATATATATATATATATATATATATATATATATATATATATATATATATATATATATATATATATATATATATATATATATATATATATATATATATATATATATATATATATATATATATATATATATATATATATATATATATATATATATATATATATATATATATATGTTATATATAGTTTTTCTTCCTATGGTAGATATTGGTGAATATAGCTTGGTTTATATATGAATATATATATATATATCTATATATATATCTATATATATATATATATATATATATATATATATATATATATATATATATATATATATATATATATATATATATATATATATATATATATATATATATATATATATATATATATACGTTGATGCAGTTATTAAATGTTTTGCGTCGGGACACCAAATGGATGCTGTGTATACAGACTTTAGTAAGGCGTTCGATCGTTTGAATCATATATATATATATATATATATATATATATATATATATATATATATATATATATATATATACTTGAGACAAGAAGAATTATTCAAAAATCCGTAGATCAATGAATAATCCTTTCTAACAATAGTTCCCAAATCTGCCCGCCATGCACGCAGCCCTCAAGCGCCACAATAGTGCAACTAAGCAGGATGCCGAGAAACGAAACGGCAGACTGCAGTTTCCCCCTTATTAGAAGCTCATCAGTGTCGCATATCGCTTCTCGTGCATGGCGGGCAGATTTGGGAACTAGTTTTTGTCAGGAGGGATTATTCATTGATCTACGGATTTTTGAATAATTCTTCTCATCTCAAGTTTACATATATAGACTCCTTGCGAAGTTTATCGCGGAAGATATTTGTCTCACTAAATATTTACCGAAGGGAGGTTTATCTCGGAAACAGAGGAAAAGAGCACTATTCCAGCGGGATTATTTCGCTTTCTACCGTTGATGTGATTCACGGAACGGCGAAAGATGTCTCCCAAATGTTTGGAATTTTTAACCTTTCCACATCTGTTTGTTATTGTTCGTATCTTTCTCGAAGTCCGGTAGCGGGTTTGCCATCTCCGCCATCTTTGCACTATTGTGGCGCTTGGGGGCTGCGTGCATGGCGGGCAGATTTGGGAACTAGCTTTTGTTAGGAGGGATTATTCATTGATCTACGTAATTTTGAATAATTCTTCTTGTCTCAAGTTTACATATGTAGACTCCTCACGGAGTTTATCGCGGAAGATATTTGTCTCACCATATATATATATATATATATATATATATATATATATATATATATATATATATATATATATATATATATATATATATATATATATATATATATATATATATATATATATATATATATATATATATATATATATATATATATATATATATATATATATATATATATTTAGTGTCAACGAAGAAGCATACAGTCTAAAATGGTATCTGACTCTGAAGACACAAGACAAGATACAAAATACCACTATTTAATATCTAAGATCATCTGTTGGTGAATCTTGGTATGCACTCGAAAATGAACTAAGGGTCAATACCGATCATGTTTGTAAAAATAAATTATAGAGAATAGACAAAATTGTGTTATTTCTTTTTATAACTAAATTTTGAAAATATATAGTCATTGAGGAGAAGAACGAGTA
The DNA here is from genome assembly GCA_013387265.2 of Cryptolaemus montrouzieri. NCBI lineage: Eukaryota > Metazoa > Arthropoda > Insecta > Coleoptera > Coccinellidae > Cryptolaemus > Cryptolaemus montrouzieri. The sequence continues at coordinate 24,136,608 of JABFTP020000021.1, read as the reverse complement.
CGAGTACTCCTATATTCATGAATCTCCGCATATATTCTTTAAATTGAATCCATTTCCATTCTTATTCCTGTGTCATTCCATGAATATTCCAGTTTGATTTATATCATCTGGTTCGTTAAAAACGTGGAATTCGCGTAGGCAAATTCCTCCACAAAATGCATTACAACCACGTCGACTTCGATAATTACCTCAGATATTTGGCGCATTAAGCCACATAAATAACCTGGAAGCAAAGTATTCGAATTCGGAATGATTTACCGAATGGTAACCTTGGTGGTGTTGGCTACGGTTTACTGTTAGTATTAATCAAGATTAACATTCGCTGAAGTTGAAATTGAATCAGAAGCAATTACACTAAAACTTCTTGAGCCCAAATAAATCTGCTTGTCGAGAAAAAAAAGAGAGAAAAATAAGGAAATGGAATGTTGTATGCGAGAATGGGATAGGGCACTGATCTTAGGTTTCGAGGCAAAGTGAAGAGTTGGTTGATAATGATGAATAATTATGTAATTCACTATCAATCAGCCAAAATTCTTACCTATGTTCAACATAGGTCGAATGCATAATTTATTGTGAGAGATTTCCCATAAAATTCGCGAAATAGTACAATACCCCCTGTAAATATTATAATAACTCCATCAACTATTTATATTTCATTGAAATTGTGAGCAGTGAAGATCCTCAACCTGTACATTGCAGTAAAAAGATTCCTCGACGAAAAATAAGGCAGAAAAACGAAATAAACCTCGAGCATTGAACTTGTAGATCACAAAAACAGATTCCCACGAAACAGTTATGCAGTTAAAAATAAAAACCAGAAAAAGAAATTTATATGGAACAGCGAACTGAGGAAGCAACCTTGATGTAACGGCGTCTCCTCTCGGAAACAGTCGACGAAATTGTTGATTCATCTTATCGGCCACAGAAAATTGTGAATTTTCCAATACGGTTGATATTTCAGCTTTGTCCGCCTATTCGATCACGTTCATTCAAACTAATTTTCTTAGTTATGTGTAATAATGATTTCGAAAGTTTGGGCTTCTCATTCGTTTTGAAAAATGTAGGAACCTTTAAAATATATAATGATAAGAATTTCGTCGTATTTGTTTGATGATCTATTTTAAGAGTAAAAATATTGAGTTAGAGAAATGATTTTTGAATTTAAAAGTGGAAAAGTGAATTATGTCATTCGAAATAATATATAATAAAAACAAGTACTGTGTTTTAAGGAATTTTACTTAATAATTGCGATTCTTAACGCGTTTCACTACACCGTTGCTTCTTCAGAGGAATGAATGTACAGAAAATAAGAATGAGAATATAACTATAAATGTTCTTGAGTAATTAAAAGCTTATTGGGTTGCTTCTTCTTAAGTGGTTATTTATGACAGGTATATCCAATAAAATTAAGGAATAGATTGCTCCCCGAAAAAATTCAATAGAAGTGAAGGGCTTAAATCGACTTGTTCATTGATGAGTCTACCTGAGTGTTTGTATTTATTGATTTCTAAAGTTTCCTAAAGATCTACCTTCCAATATTTATTATCTGTGTGCAAAATTTCAAACTGTGGGTCGAAAGAGTGATTATTTTCTAGGAGATGATTCGCGTAATTTAAATCTGATTTTTTATTTGAAAAACTGCGTTTATGTTCCGATATTCTAATATTAAAATTTCAATGTAGAAATTATCACAGTCATTGCAATTCAATCTATAAACACCTGATTTATTGTTTTTACCTGATATAACCGGAAATACTACAACACTATTATTTTTGGGATGTAGTTCCGTACCCTAAAGCCAAAAACCCAAAATTTGGTAAGAAGTGCTCTGACAAGATTGACTATGAAGTAATTCTTTAAGGATTCAATTTTTCGTCAGGTACGATGCTCTAATAAAGACTATGCAATTTTCATGCATTTTTCTATAGAGACATTGACATTTCCATTCGTGGAAGACTCTATAAATCTTATGTTCTTATAAGTGGAGTAATTGTATAATTCTAAGTTACTATTCAGGGAAGTTCATGGCGAATCTTGATTTAACGAGCTCGATCTCTGATAGTATTGATAATATCTATCCATATTAGGACATCAATTAGTTTGGACAAGCGCAATTTCTTGTACGTTGCTTTGCATATCCACCGTTTATTAGCAAGACCAAGCTTCAGTTCGTTATGCTGAAGATAATGCAAAATTGTTTAGTTCCCGAGATAACAAGCGAGAAAGAAAAAAACGTGTATAGGGTTAGGTTTTCAGTGAAATAGTCGAAAGCCAAGCGATTAATCATATGTCGAAATAATTAAACAAACGCAGTTTATACAAATGTCAGTAGAATTTTGATGACAGATGTGCACTGCTTGTTATTGTCAGTATATCAGAGATCTTTGAGAAATCATAACATATGGATTTTAATGTGAAATGTAATACTGTTGTTGATCATCATTAATAGTTTTATTAAATGTATTTAATGGAAAAGATGTGCTCATCTCAAATTTTTCGTTATTACTAGAGTTGAAATTTGCATTAATGTGTGTGGGCGTTAGCCAGTTGTCCTTGCTCTCTTAATCATTTTATATACTAAAAAGAAGGTGCCGTTACATAAGAATGTTCTCAAGTAACGGCACCTTCTTTCAAACTTTCAAAATTCCTCAACAACTTGCTAATAAAACATTGCAATTTTAAATCTAAATTTTCGGTCAAAAATTCATACCAATTAATTGCCAATATCAATGATACCATTATAACACCTAATTCCAAACTCATTTCTTTCGTTGTTAAGAATCTATTTCCCAACATTCCTCCGAAAGATACGTATTACTTAGTTGAAGAATTATTAGAAAAGAATCATGTAAATACTATAATTAAATCAGATATTCTTTCATTATTACAAATTAGTTCAGATCAAAATTATTTCCACTTCAATAACAAATATTATACTTTCGAAGACGGCTTGATTATGGGCAATCAGTTAAGTCCTTTGTTAGCAGAAATATTCATGAACAACTTAGAGAAATTAATTCATAATCATCCACTCAGTAAATATTGTTTATACTGGTATCGCTATGTAGATGATATCATTATTTGCTTCACAGGAACAGATAGACAGTTAAAATTTTCGAAAATCATATAAATTCATTACATCCAAAATTGGATTCACAACCGAAATAGAAAGCAATAATTCGATAAATTTCTTAGACGTAACAGTTTCGAATGAAAATGGAAAACATGATTTCGCAATTTACCCTAAGCCGTCACATACAGATATTATAATACATAACTCGTCGTGTCATCCGTATCAACATAAAATGTCAGCATTCAATAGTTTTATTCATGGATTGATTAACATCCTGTTATCACCAGAAAATTTTAACAAAGAATTAAATTTGATTAAACAAATAGCCAAAAATAATGGTTATAATCCCAAACGAATAAATAATATTTTAAATAAAAATAAAGTAGAATCGCATTGAATGAAGTTTACCCTGTCGATAAATTGAAACAAAAATTCAACACCTTAACCTACGTTGGCATTACAAGTGAGAAACTGAAATCATTCTTAAGTAGCAATAATTTCAACATAGCTTTCCAAACTAATAATAATTTAGGCAAATATATAAAGAATAATAAAACCAAACCAGGTAAAAACAATAAATCAGGTGTTTATAGATTGAATTGCAATGACTGTGATAATTTCTACATTGGTAGAACACATAGAAATTTTAATATTAGAATATCGGAACATAAACGCAGTTTTTCAAATAAAAAATCAGATTCAAATTACGCGAATCATCTCTTAGAAAATAATCACTCTTTCGACCCACAGTTTGAAATTTTGCATACAGATAATGAATATTGGAAGGTAGATCTTTGGGAAACTTTAGAAATCAATAAATACAAACACTCAGGTAGACTCATCAATGAACAAGTCGATTTAAGCCCTTCACCTCTATTGAATCTCTTCGGGGAGCAATCTATTCCTCAATTTTATTGGATATACCTGTCATAAATAACCACCTAAGAAGAAGAAACCCAATAAGCTTTTTAGTACTCAAGAACATTTATATTTATATTCTCATTCTTATTTTCTGTACATTCATTCCTCTGAAGAAGCAACGGTGTAGTGAAACGCGTTACGAATCGCAATTATTAAGTAAAATTCCTTAAAACACAGTACTTGTTTTTATTATTGCTCTTGAAATAATGCTTTGGTTAACATTCAACAAGTTAGCCACGTAACGTTGGCTTCGCCCCTCCTTTAAAAGTGTTATAATTCTTACCACTTCATGATCACTCAAATAGCGTCCAGGACGTTCAGCAGCCATTACAATGAATTCAAAGATTTGAAAATCAACAAGAAACACAGAAAACTTGTATTGATTTAGCGTGAAAACCGAAGAGAAATTGAATGAATACTGATAGTCAAATAAACTCATTCTTGTTTCAGACGTGGTTGAGATGACATGGAAACAAATGTTACTACATAGATAAGATTTTTTTCGCCTCATATGTCCAAAAACATATGTTGAGAAAGAAACTGCGATCGAGCTGCTTAATCGATTGTGGAATTCAGAATACCAGGTGATGCGACAATTTTTGTGGTGTGTGTATAAGAAAATATCTTCACATCATAGAATATAAAATGTAGTCTCCAAAACGTGCTATGAATGTATTTTACTTGTTTATATTTTTCATTGATGAAGAACTTGTTTCTAGTTATTTATCTGCCCTTTAATGTAAACTCTAGTTGACTTCATCTGCTTCCTATTGTACGTCCCATGCCTGTATACTTTCATATACACTGCTCCAAGAAATTATGGCACAAAGTCGAAAATTGAAATTTATTCAGAAGAAGTTTAGAGATGTCGAAGAATTATTTTTCCACTCAAATACCAGCACTGTAGAATTCGAAACGAAAAATTCATTCATAGAAATTGAAATAAAACTAATGCTGAAAAATGTAAAGCTTTTGGGAAAAATCAAATTCCCCAAAAACCTGTTTATACTGGATATTTTCTCCTCTCACGAAAATTGCTGCATTACATCTACGATTCATACTCAAAGTCAAAGGATTCTGCTGGCTTCTTAATCTTCTATTGAGAATGTCCCAGACATGTTAGATGTAGTTGAGGTCTAGGCTTTGTACAGGTCACTCCATTGAAGTAATTTCGAGATCTTGAACACAGTTCCTACCGATATGACCTCCTATATCATTGTTGAATCTCCTCCAAAACCATAGATAAGTAATAAGTTGCACTGTGCATATCTCTCATTTTGGCGTCTGTTCATTAGAGAACGTCAATCGCAACGAAAAGGATAAAATGTCAATTCATCTATAAACAAAACTCTCTCCCAATCAGCTTCTAACCTATTGAAATGTCCGCATGCATTTAAATGTGCTTAGCAGTAGCGATCCGTTCTCAAAGTCTCAAGTTACGGTCATGGATCGCCATTTTATTACCGAAAATAAAAATTTTCAAGAAGAACGAACATTACTCGAAACAACAGATCAACAAATAGTGTTATCAATATGTGGCGGTTTCTTGCAAAATCTCAATTCAGTTTTTTCATTTTATTTCTCATGAGATCAACATGTGCGCCAACAAAAACATTGAATCTTGTTGGCATATGTCCAGAGATATCCGAAAAGAACATGTGTTGCCTACCAAAAACAAATTTGCTTATTATTGGAAGAATATCTTGAGGCTTTCACTATTGAGTTATTATTCAAATATTTTCTATAACTTGTATTCGAAAAAAGTTATTGATACGAAAAAATCAAATTAGTCAAAATATTATCAAATTGGATAGCTCATCCGATTTTATTTTCGATAATTGTCAGTCGCGCATAGGAAGAAAGTTGAGAGGGCAAAATGGAAGCACGATACATGAAAATATAACACCCTGTGTACTATCGCAAACGTTCCGCGATATAGATTTAAGTAGGTAGCTATAGAAAACTGTAGTTTTTATTGAAAAACACCTGAAAAATTTTCGAAACTTCATCATTCTTATCTCAGAAATTCGGCATTATTCGACCCCTCCAGTACCATGTGAACTTCTTTCGTAAAACCACGGACTCACAGATCTTAATCGCATGTTCGGGAAACATCCTGTATATTCATCTTCTATAAACGTAAGCCTTTCTTCCTATGATTCTGCTAAAATAGTAATAGTTCTAAAATTCCCTATAGTCCTCGATACTAAATCATATTATTGTTATAAATCAACATAGAGAATAGGCGTGAAACTTAATAAATGAAAAAACGATATACTTAACTCTCGTAGCAGGTTTCTTATAATAAAAGTGAAAGAGAGACATTAATTTAGTATGCAAACAGTCTGTCAATGCTTTCACAGTTTACGGTCCTTCACAATAGTGTACGGAATAGGTGGAATATTAATTATTTGGGACAGGATAGGCTCCGAGATCAATATAATACTGAATATTTATATATAGATTGATAATTTCATAAATTATATTGAATCTGCGCCAATTTGAAGCAGCACAAACCTTTTCGAGTTATATCAATTTAAATGATCATGTAGCGATTGATTATTAAATGCCAAAAAAATTGATTCTGGCATAGATATTGTCAGCAACCTATCCCAGAACCAGAGTTTAAACTGTTCTTTCGCTACGCCTTCTTGATTAGTGTTTTACCAACTCGTCTTAGCTTGTATATATCTTCCGAAGTGATGCTACCTACGTAAGTGTTCTCTATAATGCAACCTCTCGTCTCTGTTCATCAACACAAAATCTCCAATCACAGATTGTTCTGAATCTCGACGTTTCGTTTTTGCTTTAATGTTTCCTTCTTGAAGCCACTGATCGATCTAAGCTTCTAAATTTCATAATCTACATGATTCATAATGGCAATTCATCATTCAGTGCAACAAAAGCTTATTCAATATCCAACATATACGAAATGAGCTCTTAGATTATATCTCAAATCGTAGATTATGTATCTGAATAACTTAATCTAATTTAACTTTTACGTCTGTATATCTATTCTTCTTTTATTTTATTTTCTCTATACATATACATACACGATATACTTTTTCGGCCAATCCAACCCTGCTTCGATTTCTGTCTGACAATCGCGCCATAATAACCACTCAAAGTGTGTATACTCAACCTGTAAATGGCTCTTGACTCATTCTTACTCGCGGAGAATTAATTTTTATAACAGGATTCCCAAAGCTCAAATGACGATGATGTCAGCAGCTCAATTCAGAAACGGAGACAATGGTGCCCGAACAAATATTACTCGAGTACAGTTATTATTACGCAAATAATTTACCGTGTTTAATATAAAAGGTTTCGTTAGGAATAAACCGAAACCTTTTTTTTACGAATTGGTTATAGAATATTTCAATTGAAGACTTGAATTTCACGGTTACTTATAGATTCATGGTCGAGATGCGCGTGACAAGTTGGATGATTAAATTTTGTGTACTGTTAGTCTTAACGGATAAGTATCTTTCGGAAAATGGACGTGTGTTCGTTTTATGATGAATTTTGTAAAGGATTATGATAAAGCTGTTGAAAGAGTTTTGAATATGTAAGGACGCACGCGGGTTTCAGTAGGAGCTTGAAGATATGTTATCATAAATGTAATCGTTTCAGCCGTTACTATGTGATATGTAATTTGAATATTTTTTATGAGAAAATCAATGACATGATCAGTTCTGTTGTTCCGAAGAAAAGAGTTATTAAGTGTTTTCCTTCATTCTTTTCGAAAGGTACTATTGCTACAATAAGAGAAAAGCAAACATTTCATAAAAAATGGACAATTAGTAAAAATGTCAATGATCTCAATATATTCAAACAGCTTCGTGCTCATTCGAAGGAACTTATTGAACTTGTTTGAATAAATTCAATAAATCCTTTTGGAAATATGTGTCTTTGGACTGGGCGCTTTTAAACTACCTAATGAAATGAGGTATGGGGATATTTCTTCATCAGATGAAAAATAGATATGCAATCTTTTTGCTCGTTATTTCGAGAGTGTTTATATTCCTGGAAGTCAGCAGCGTAGTCGTGGGGTAACTGTTGAAAATTGCAATAATAATGTACTATCAAATCTTGACATAGAAGAGGAAGAGGTCCGAGAGGTCTCTTATCCCTTGACGTGTCGAAAGGTTCAGGTCCAGGCAGCATTCCACCAAATTTTCTCGAAAATTTCACTCACAAACTAAGTAAACCACTGTTATATTTTGTTCAATCAGTCTCTGATTAATGGTGTATTTCCAACAAAGTGGAAGGAGTCCGCTGTTGTCCCAATTTCAAAAGTGGAGATAAAAATGATATTTCTAATTATAGACCTATTAACAATCTTTCGATCATTGTATTGTATTTAAACGAATAATTTATAAGTATCTTTTCTCTCATGCGAAAAATGTCATTATACCACAATAGCACGGATTTTTTAAGGATAGGACTCTGGAAACTAATTTGATCGTTTATATGGAGTACCTGCAGAGTGCAATGGATTCTCAAGTTCAGACTGGTGCTAGTTACACCGATTTTTCAAAAGCCTTCGACTAAATAAGTGTCGATATTTTCATTTTTAAACTAGCCGAAGCAGGTGTAAGTGGTGGTTTGCTTGAGCGGATACAATCGTATCTTCTGAATAAGCCACAGTTCGTTAGTTTAAATGGTTTCAAATCTGAATCTTTCTTTAGTACTTCTGGGGTGCTGCAGGGAACTCATCTCGGTCCTCTCCTTTTCTTAATTTGTATAAATGACATAGATAAATGTTTCCGCCATTCCAGATTTTTGATCTATGCAGACGATCTGAAAGTTTTTAGATCTATCAGATGCTTGACAGACTACCTTGATCTTGATTTGAATAACTTGGTTGAGTACTGAAGAGATAACCAATTATTTTTTAATTTAAATAAATGTTTCACGATAACTTTCACTAGAAACCATTTGTCTATCACTTTTCAGTGCTCAATTGGGAATTCATTGTTGCGACGTGTGTCCACGACTTTTGATCTGGGTGTCACTTTCGATTCGAAGTTGCTCTTCGATGAACGCATAGATCGCATAGCAACTAGTTCAAGTCGAATGATGGCTTATATTTTCAGAAGAAGTAAAGAATTTAAATATGTAAAATCACTTGTCACTTTGTAATATGCTTACATCTACAGTAAATTGAATTTTGCCTCGTGCATTTGGAACCCTCGTTATCATTGTTATTCCAACCGACTTGAACGCATTCAGAATAGATTCATACGCTTCATATGCTTCAAAACTAACTTTGTTATCCTGAATCACGACTACGCTCCTGCCCGTAAATATTTCAATTTATTGTCACTCGAAAATCGTAGAACTATATCTGATGTTTTGTTTTGTTTAAAATATTGAAGTGCGTACTTCAGGTACCTGAGATCTTGCACATGGTTGCTTTAAATGTTCCTATGAAATCTTTGAGGCACCACGACCTCTTCTCTATAACTTTTAAAAAACTAATAGTGCACAGAACTCCCCTAACAATAGGATGCTACGTGTCTGCAACACGCATATGAGTATCAATTTGTTTGGGGTCACATTGGCCTCTTTGAAGTGAAGCCTACGCTTGCTCTTTCGTTGACTACCATCAAAATCATTCAATCGTTCGATTTGTTATATTCATTTTGTATTTCTTTTTCCATTCTTTCTGTGAATACAATTCGCTATTAATGTCTTATATAGTACTTTTTTTAGAGTACTAGATTCTATGTAATATTCATCTAGTGAATGTCATTTAGGCTTCGGCTGTGGATATTCCTTATATTTTACTTAAATAAATAAATAAAATAAATGTAATTAACATTATGAGGATTGAGAATATTACTACATAAAAATTATCACTGTTTAAATTGGAAAAGTTTATTCTATGCTATAGTTATTTCGAGCTTTCGCTCATCATCAAACAAATATGATTTTAAAACTAAAATACAAGGCTAGCAATTTTCTTATATATTTATAGAGAAATGGGTTAACAGAACAAGTAAAATACATAATTTGGCAATCTATCTGGCCATCTTAAGGGACCATTTGAACCTATCCATTTTTCGGGAAAAATTTTGTCGAGATACCGCGAGACCTACCTTGTGTTATGAAGGGGTGCACCATCTTGTTGAAAATATGTTTCATTCACAACAACTAATGGCAACTCGTCCAATTCATCTTGTATTTAGGTCCTCAAAAATTCCAAATATCTCTCCCCTGTCAATGAACCTTCAGAAATTATAGATCCTATTAAAATATCTTTCCATCATCCTCATCCAGACATTGAACCCAAAATGTTCTTCGTAGTTTCCATCTCGATATCTGTGCACATTCTGTTGCGACCAGTACCTGGTATTTTGTCTATTAAACATCCCACTGTTCATGAAATGAGATACGTCACTGAATTAAATTTTTGTGGGATATTGTGGATCATCCTCCATTTTCCTAAGGTACTCTAAGGTACTGCAGTCATCTAACACTATCGTTAACATATAGGTGTTGGTGTAGTTGATACTTAAATGAGCAGTACTTATGTATTCCATGCGCTTTGGTAGCTAATTTCAAACTTCTCGTCAATTTCCCTTGTTGATGTGGTTGGATTAATATCAACAAATGTCAATACGTCTATTTCGGTATCTTCGTCGATAACGAAATCCTCCTCTTCAGCAGGTTGCATCGCACGAAATTTTCGTTCAACTTTAGAGAAATAGGTTCTATTCGGATAGCGCAGTCAGTATAATTGTTCAGCTTGAACGCTATTTTGCCTACACTCCATAAATAAGGAGCACATCGACTTTTTCATTTTGGGTGTATTGATTCATACTCAAAACTGAATTCACTAATTCTAATGTTCATAATTAACAACAATAGAATTTTGACATGTAACACCGATATTTTTATCATCACAGAATATCAAAAGTATGAACAAAAATTTTGCATCGCCAACGTAGTTATTGTTATTAGCGAATGGGGAAACTCTGCCAAAATTGCCTAGGTATTTTCCACTAGAACTCCGGAACCGTTGGGAATAGAGTGACGTGAGTGGTAAAAAAAAGATAAAAAATACTGCTTCTGTAATACCGGGTGGCCCGATATGGATGTCTCAGAAGAAATCCTACCTATTGAGGAAAAACTGAAATATAAAACTTTGACACCCCGTTGAAAATGGACGATTAAATTTTTAGATACAATCTTGTATTTTCGTGATAGGAGATGTTGGCTAAGCCAATTGTCATAGTTCATGGCCTTCTAGAACGAAAGATGAAAATTACAAAAAAAATATTGTGATTTGTTTTTCTTTTAGAAATATGTCAAAGGGTCGTAGAATCAGATGAACAATTAGAATAAGCAAAGAAATACAGGGTGTTCAATTTGAAAAACGAAAGTTGGTATCGTTTCTGGCATAACCGGAAACGAAATGTTGAACATATTAATGTCATTAAATGCAAAATGTTGTCTTCTACCCGATACGCAAATTTCATCAAAATATTCCAAATACAAAAAAGTTGCACGGGTGGCCCTAGTTTAAATCTAACTAACTGGTTATCCCAAAGTCAATAAAGACCTATTTATAAATACCACGCCACATTATTCTTAGTTTTATACTGTCCTATAATAAAGGAGACTCCGAAACAGCGATAACTAGTAACTCATTTGTTTGGTAGTATAAACAGTAAAAAAATTTCATTCATGCTTAATTCCCAAATAGTTATATCATACTTCATGTTTCTAAAAGGAAAACGTGCCATAGGTTTTCATTCTCTTGCGATTTTCAAAACAAACCGATCGTAAGTGGTGTGTTGATTACGTCAACTTAGAAATTTGTTTTTTTATAGTTTCACGAGATTCCGACCAGAGTATCAAAAAGTGTGATCCTATTCGAGTTCTTCTGGAGTAAAGAACCATTAAAAAACAAACGAATATTAAGTGAGTAACACCTGGAGGGCTTTGAACTGCGAGAACGACTTTCTTCATTCAAATGATTGTAATCTAAAACATCTTGAACTAATTTAAAGTTTGCAACGTTATCATTTGTGGTTATTGCAACATCGGAATATATTTAATTTCTATTTACTACCTTGGCTCAAATTTACAGTTTCACTGATGTTGGTAGGAATTTGATGATGATTGTACACTCCTTCGAATAAACAGCTGCATTCTTGATGACTTTTCCGAGAATTTCTTGTTGCTATCTTGAAAAAGTCGTATAATTCCTAATTGCCCTTCTTCACACCAACAAAGTGATTGCAGTGTCTGACAATTACCGGGAATTTCAAAGATGTATTTAAATCTGCTCTAGAACTACTGTTATCTATCTTGGGATTCGAGTTCGTTGAATTCATATCAAATGATCTGTATTTAGCAGAACTAGTTTTCAGTTATTTAATTCCGAAGTCAAGATTTTGGATACGAATTCCTTGAGCGAACATTGAAAACATTATGAATTTATTGATGTGATAGGGTTCTTAGTGAATTCTGGATGATATATAACAGTGGCATGTGTATAGTCTGCTAAATACCCCTGGCAGGGGGTAAAATGATCCAACTGGGGTACATATAGACGTCGGTAGAGGCATTGAGTGTTCTGAATGTGTATAAGCCATAAGAGTCTGCCAATGATCTAGTAAAAGAACGGTGAACTCTTAACAAAAAAATAATTTCCATGCTTGTTAGGACATCAATGATAGGCATAGAATTTGAAAAACAGAATGACCTACATGTTCTCCACACATTTATATTGGGTAGTTATGTTGACTCAAATCAACAGAAAACTCCGTTTGAAATTTCTCCATAAGGACGACTGCATTAAAAAAATTGAGAATTACCTTTGATTTATTGTTGTCAATTCATTGAAAAGAAAAGAATCTCTATTCAACATTTCGAAATCGTATACAAATTTTAAATTCATAAAATAAACGTCACCCAACATCTTAACCTGGGAAGACAGCACATGATTTATTACAACTAACCATTCTGTGTCATCCTTACAACAGAATACAGAAGTACGTTTGAACACATAAAGATAAAGATCAAGAACAATAATTGAAGTTCCCAAACAGTTTTATAACATTGCGGTTATTTTTTTTATTATTCCTTGTTAACTACAATACCTACTGCTATGTTCTCTTGCACCTCTGTGGTTTTTACAGTTAGGTTAGCAAGTTACATGTCAAGTCCTTGCCGCCAAAGAAGACAGCATTACTTTAAACATGAAATGGACGATTTTCAGAGCTTCGCCCTCATACGGTTGTTATGATATGTGAAATTGAAGAAGTTTATGTAAATTCGAGGAAATTTAGCAATACTAGAAAAGATTTACGGGTACACTCAGATTACGCATATTCTGCATAAGGTTGATAGTAAATTCAATCTAGACTCCTAAAATTAAATAATATACAAATCATTGCATTTGAGCATGCTAAAATGTATTTTCAGTGTCACTGTATTGAAATATTTTAACCCAGATGGCACTATCGACCTTTCAATTTTTCCTATGCAGGTATGTGGAGTTTTCCTCATCATTTAATATTGCTCGTGGTGGTTCCCGGTGAGGCACCCTGTACATATCCTATAATTCACAACAAATTTAATGCTTCCTCAAGGGGTTTAGTCACCGAGAGTTCTTTTTGAAAAAATGACTTTAAAAATAAATAGAATGACATGCGGCTCTTTGAACTTATTGATACATCTTGACGTTTATTAACATCTTATGTCATCTTCAGTTAAGATGAACCGTGAGAAAACGGAACATAGTAAAGGTATACAGGGTGCTTCAACGAAAACTAAACAGAGGCTATATCTACCATTTCTGTTTAAAACGCAAAAACAGGTAAATTTTTGTTTCAATGGGGACATCTTTTGGGGTATAAAACTTGCCTGAAATATTAACCCCCTAAGCAGGGGTTGCAATCCTTGAACATTCTGAATAGGGAAGATGGGTCGAGTGATGACTCAAAAGAAAGGTGGTATCTTTGTCTACATTGCCTTGAACGAATTTCCATTATTAATTGAAAACTGTAAAAGATACAGGGTGAGCAACTGAAAGATAGGGAAGACTATTTCCCTGAGAATATTCAAGTTTAAGTGAAGTAAATGGAACAGATCCATGCTGATCAATGGCAGTCATCATCAAGTACCATCCTCATCTCGAATTTCAACACCTTAGAGCAGGGGTGACCACCCTTGAAAATTTGGAATAGGGTAGATGGGTCGACTGATATCTCGAAAGAAAGGCATTATCTTTGTCTGCATCCCCAAGAACGAATTTTCATTTTTGATTGAAAACTGTAGAAGATACAGAGTGAGCTACTGAAAAATAGAGGAGACTATCTATCGCCCTGAGTGATTCAAGTATCAGTGCAAACAAATGGAACATATTCATTCCAGATCAAAAGCTGTCATCTTTGATCTAAATGAATCTATTCCAGTTTTTCGCAATAATACTCCAATAGTCTTGGGGCGATAGTCTTCTCTATTTTTCAGTGGCTCACTCTGTATCTTCCACAGTTTTCAATCAAAAATGAAAATTCTTTCACAGGAATGCAGACAAAGATAATTCTTTTTGTCGAGTTATCACTCGACCCATCTAACCTCTTCGAAATTTTCAAGGGTTGTCACCCCTGCTCCAGGGGTTGAAAGTCGAGATGAGGATGGTACTTGATGATGACTGCCATTGATCAGCATGGGCCTGTTCCATTTTACCTCACTGAAACTTGAATAGTCTCAGGGAAATAGTCTTCCCTATCTTTCAGTTGGTCACCCTGTATCTTTTACAGTTTTCAATTAAAAATTGAAATTCCTTCAAGGCGATGTAGACAAAGATACCACCTTTCTTTTGAGTCATCACTCGACCCATCTCCCCTTTTCAAAATGTTCAAGGATTGCAACCCCCGCTTAGGGGGTTGATATTTCAGGCAAGTATTATCCCCCAAAAGATGTCCCCCTTGAAACAAAAATTGATCTGTTTTTGCATTTTGATCAGAAATGAATATGTAATAATAATAATAATAATATAAATATTTATTCAACAGAATTATCGTAAAAACACTAGTACAATGTAATACAAAAATTCGACGAACAAGTCACAATAAGATACAAATGATTATTTACGACTAAAATTTTTACAATAGTCGTAAAACTCATTCACACAATACGGTTCACAATCTATTATCAAATTGCGAACCCTTTTCTTGAACAGATTAATCTCACCTAATATTCTGAAAGCTCTGGGTAACGCATTAAAAACCTAAGGCAAGTATATTCGGCCTGCTTTTGGGTAAGCGTCAGTCGACACTTTGGATACCGGTAAGGAAATATTTGTCTAGTGTTGTTGTCCTGAACATGTTGTAAAAAATAGACTTTATGCTGTTTAACAAACACTAAGCTTCTATAAATGTAAAGACCAAAAGGGTCATAAATCCTTTTGCCCTGAAAAGACCTCGACAAGAAACCCTACAACCCATTCGATAAATGATCCTCAGTGCCCACTTTTGATCCGAAAAATTCTACTCACATTCGAGCAGCAACCCCAAAAAATCAAACCGTAGGCCATCAGCGACTGGAAATTAGAAAAATAAACAAGTAGTAATGTTTCTTCATCAACATGATGTTTAAGGGCATTCAGTGTATAAATAACTGAGTGGAGCCTTTTACTTAGTGTCTCAATGTGATTGATCCATTTCATATTGCTATCCAAAGTAACTCCCAAAAATTTACAAGAAGAATTAATAGGTATGTCGATATCATTTATTTTGAGTGTGCAGGCTCTTTCAATTTTAGATTGATCTGTATGAAAATAACACTTTCCGATTTCCTCATATTCAACAAAATATGATTATCAACACACCATTTTTCAATCTTTTCAAATGCTACATTCGCATGAGAAGTGACAGAGATAGGCTCTTCATCTGATACAAGATAATTGGTATCATCTGCAAACATAACAAGAGAGTCGTAAACATCTCCATCAAGAGCGTTGGGAAGGTCATTTATATATATTACGAAAAGAAGTGGGCCAAGAATACTTCCTTGGGGACACCCATTACTAATTTCTGTTCAGAGGACGTAAAATTTGATCATCTATTGTTGTAACGAGTCTCTGTTTCCGATCATTCCGGTAACTTTTCATAAGAAGTAGTTGGTTATCTCGGATGCCACAGGCTTCAAGCTTTTCCAGCAATATATCATGCTGCACGCAGTCAAAAGCCTTTGAAAATCCAGGAATACCCCAAGTGGGATACAACCCGATTCCAAAGTCTCTGTTACTGCATGAATCAGTTCAAATATAGCAGTATCAGTACATTTCCGACAAAACCGTGCTGACAATGAGAAAAACTTTAAATTTCTTGAAAACTTAATAAACCTGTTAGCTAAGATTTTTCGAATATTTTTGAGAAATTTGTAAGCAAACTTATGGGTCGATAGTTCCCAAACTCTTCAAGATTGTCCTTCTTGTAAAGTGGTTTGACAATAGCGATTTTAAGGCGATCTGGAAAAACTCCATCTACAAAAGCTCGATTCATTATGAGGGACAAAGGTTCAGAAAGAATGTGAATAGATTTTTTATTAATTTCATAGGAATATTATCATACCCACAAGATGATTTACTCTTCATTTTCATGACAGTATTGCAGATATTTTGGTAGATATAGCTTCTGTTTAGTTTTCGTTGAAGCACCCTGTATAACAATTACATACAAAGCATTCCATTGAAAATGAGGAAGCTGAAAAGGATTCCCGGTACAACCGGAAATACAAAATCTCGAAAATATTTTAACCGAGATGCCAGAATGGATATAGAGTTGTTCTCAAGAATCCACATCGATCATGGCAGTTTCCGGTAAGACACCTTGTACATATCCTGTAATTCATAAAATATTTAATGTTTCGTCGAGATGATTCGATCTTGACACAAGTCTTCCAGACTTTGACTTTTCTAACATATTATGTCATCTTCAATTATAAGTCAAATTGTGGAACAACAGAACACTCCACACCAAAAATTGTCGCATCACCCTACTTTTACGACAATACTATAAAAACTTTTAGGTTGGTTATTCAAGAGTCGCTTGGTAACTTTCAGACCTGTAAACTAAGAAGATATCATTCAAGAGATTAGAGAGTTGATGATGGATAATATCAACAATTTTCGAGTTAATGAAAAATTAAAAAATTCTTCAAACATTCGAGAAGAGACCTATCAACTAGCATCGAATGGTTACTAATCATTTTCAAAATCGAGTGTTTCCTCCCAGGGCCCTAATTACTGCCAGTATACGTCTCGGAAGCCCCTCAATCAAATTTTGGATGTACTCTTGAGTCACTGAGTTCCAAATTTCAGGAAGCAGATTTTCTAGTTGTTGGAGTCTTCTACAAGGCATCGTACGTTGCTGAATTTGCCACCCCATGTTGTCCCAAACATGTTCTATGGGATTCAAGTCAATCAATGGGCCAAAGGGTAGAACATGGGGTTCAAGGATATCTGCGGTGTATCTGGACGCTGTCATTCTTTCATTATTCACTAGGACTAACTCAGTTCGAGCATGGAATGAAATGCCCCCCACACCATTACTGAGCCCCCTCCGAAGTTTTCGGTTTGCCGGATATTGCATTGCTGATACCGTTCCCCAGGTCGTCTGTATACAGGCATGCGTCTATCATTTGATACTAGACAGAACCTAGACTCGTCGGAAAAGAGAACATTCGACCATTCTGGAGTACCCCAATTTGCATGTTCCCTCGCAAACTGAAGTCTTGCAACTCGATGCTCTCTGGTGAGATGCGGGTCGGTAGAAGCCACCCTTGGTCTGATATCGTCTTCTCTGAGCCTGTTCCTAACAGGTTGCAATGAAATATGCACATTTCTGGAAGGTGCAAGTTCACTTCGTAGCATTCTAGCCGTACAGTGCCAAACTATTAGTGTAGTTAAACGAAGCCAACAATCATCAACTGGTGTTGTTATCCGATTTTTTCCCTATAGTGCTTTGGTTAATATTCAACAAGTTAGCCACATAACGTTGGCATCGCCCCTCCTCTAGAAGTCTTACAATTCTTACCTCTACATGATCAATCAAATAGCGTCCAGGACGTTCAGCAGCCATTACAATGAATTCAAAGATTCGAAAATCAACAAGAAACACAGAAAAATTGTATTAATTCAGCGTGAAAACTAAAGAGAAATTGAATGAATACTGATAGTCAAATAAACTCATTCTTGTTTCAGACGTGTTTGAGGTCATATGGAAACAAATTTTATTACATAGATGAGATTTTTTCCCCTCATATATCCAAAAACATATGTAGACAAAGATACTGCGATCGAGCTGCTTAATCGATTGTGGAATTCAGAATACCAGGTGATGGGACAATTTTTGTGGTGTGTGTAGTATAGGTCTAGCAAATAATGCCCTCTATGAATTGAGCTGTAGAACTATTATAATATTTGAAATTACAGACAGAAATTTGAAAAAACGTAAAATCTATCGCCCATATGAATATTAGTGACTCTAATTCCATCGATGGGCATGTCGCAAATGTTCAAATGAATGTATTTCCTAATCCTTCAAACTTTGAGTTCGATTATGTAAGGAGCATAAATACTGACTTGAAGCGTGTAAAATATTGTACATATACTTCTTTCTAAGAATTTATGAATAGACTCTCCGAAGCTCATCACTATGCATAGTCATTACAATAACTTTTGCATTAATATGTCGTTTGTTTACTAAGTAATCGTTTATTGCACATTGTCGCTCTTCTCACTCAGTATTTACGAAGAAATTGAACACGAAAAGTAATTTTGCAAATTTGTGTTGGTTATGCGATTATGTTTGATATTCTTAATTGAAAAATTATAAGATTTATGCCATAAATGTCAGCCAAAATAAAATATCACTGAATAGCTTTTTACGATGTCTATAAAATAATAATTTTTCCATTAATTAATGAAATTGCTAAAATCTATTTCAATATGATATTGGTTTCAACGCTTGTCTAACATTGAATGTTAGGACTTCGGTAAATATAATTTTTTAAATAGTGGCGGTTTCTATGTTACTCATTGATTTGTGTGGTATTTGAAATAGATTCTTGAGTTGAAAAAAGAACATTTTTGCTTGAAATTCCATTATACGGTTATTTAGGGTAAATTCTTGGAAAAGCTTGACTTGTCTCGAAATTCAAGCTTTCGTAAAATCAAAGATTTGCCTTGACTTGATTTCAACCCAAAAGCTTTACTTGACATCAATCTTTTCAAGCTTCTTGAAAGCTTGATACTTGTGAGACATAAAGTGAAATTAACTTGTTTCCTCATCATTTAATATTGCTCGTGGTAGTTCCCGGTGAAACACCCTGTACATATACTATAATTCACAGAATATTCTTTGTTTCCTCAAGGGCATTTAGTCAGCGAGAGTTCTTTTTTTAAAAAATAACTTCAAAAATACATCATAGAATGATGCTCTGTGGACTTATTGACACAAGCTTCTTGAAAACTTGATACTTGTGAGACATAAAGTAAAATTAACTTGCTTATCTCTTGGCTACGACATGCTGGAATTTCAAAACTTAGTACGTTCGATTTAGTCAATGCATTTGGCAGTGCAACAATTAGATATAAAAAGCTCCGAGAAGAAGGAAATTCATAAAGTGTCTTCACCTAGCGGCCAAAAGTGTGACTATGATAATCTACCGATTAAGGCTTACTATATTTAGCAGAACTCTATCGGAGAACGAGTGAATCTACGAGAATCGAGATTGAACGGTGTGATTCGCCAAGAACTTACCGTCGGGGAATTGAGAACTCGTTAACAAAAAGAATACATATAAAAAAATATATAAATATATTAAAAAAAATATCTTGGTTCAAAATCAGCGAACTATCAACTATTTGATGAAGTGAGAATGTAGTTTCGCTCATTCTTATTAGGGTGCTTCATAATTGGGAAAACAATTTTTCTTCATGTCCACCTGAAAATCTTGAAACTTATAGAGAAAGAAAATTTTTGAACATAATGGGAACCCTTAATTATAAATTTAACCCACCCAAAAAAATATATTCGGAATTTTGACGGTTGGATTCTTATTAGAGGTATGATTTGCTACAAAAAAAGCCCATTGCGTCGAGTTTGTAACTCTGTCAGTTTTCTCAACCTAGATTCAGAAAATTAGTTGGTCCTGACGTCAATAATATATTTCATCGTTAATTTTATGTTTTCAGTGGCTTTAACTGCTAAACCACCACGAAAGCTACGAGAACATATCTAGTGACAAAATTGTAGGGCGTAAGACCCCCCCCCTCTATAAATTTGTCATGTACATAATTCTTCTATTTTCGATAGTTGAGCAAATAAATACGATTTACTTCTATTTTTACGAAAATTCAGCTCAAAAGACATTTTTCGCCCAAACCTGTCAGAGTTACAAACTCGACACACTAGGCTTTTCTGTAACAAGAATCCTTCCGTCAAAATTCCGAATATATTTGTTTTCTGGGTGAGCGGAAAGAAAAACGTATAAAAAAGCATTTATTAATGTTATTTAAATGGATAAAATTTAAAAACGATTAGCAGTGGGTTAAAATTATAATTAAGGGCTCGCATTATGTCTCTATAAGTTTCAAGATTTTCAGGCAGGACATGACGAAAAAATTTTTTCCCAATTATGAAGCACCCTAATTCTTATACTTTTTGACTTAAGTTTCAATTAAGGTATTTCTTTTATTTTCACAGAAGTTTATTTCAGTTGTTCTATAGAAATCCATTCATATTGTTTTTGTGATACCATGGTTGTGTTTTATTTGAAAATATACATTTCACTTTCACCCTTGTAATCTGTATTTGTGTTTCCTTCAACAATTTTATGAATTTGTCTCCAGATTCTTACGTTGAATTTCATTTAAATAGTCCCTAATTGAATGTCCAGTATTATTTAAACATTTACTCTCGTTTCTATTGAATATAAGAGGAAGTTCAATGTTTTCAATTGTGTTCTGATTCAAACTTTCAAGTTTTGGAATTCAAGAAGCTCGAATTTTCAAGCTTCTGTAAAAAAGAAGCTTGACTTGCGTCTGACAGGATTTCAAGTCAAGCAGTTTAATTTTCAAGTCAAGGCGTGAATTCCTAGATCTTAGTTCAGGTAATTATTCATTTTTATTTTCTCATTGAGGGAAAAATGTTCTGTCAATTTATATGCCAGATTTTTATTTCACACAAATCATTTGAAGGGAATCCTAATTTTAATCGGATGTTTTTCCGCACTCATTACCCTCCTTCAGGAAAAACTTGAAATTGTCTCAATTTTATTTATATGTGCATATCCATCAACGATATAGGTTGTTCTTTAACTGAAGATTTTCAAGTTCTGTCCAAGATCATGATTCTTTCTATGGTTTGATTAATTTCATACCGTAGTAATTATCTGTGGTTTTAAAGGTTGGCTATCACTATATGACTTTAATGAATTTGTAATTTTCACTACAGAATGCAATTTCAGGTAAAAAACACTTTTTTAAAATTCCCATCCTTAGGTACCTGAGTAACATTGCCAATATTCCTTTCAGAATAATGACAGAAAGATGCATGTAAATTAATCATATTATAAAGAAACCTGCATCAATGAAGGAAAACAATTTTTCCGCAGGAATCCAAAAGTGTTTTCACTGCAGGAATTACAAAGAGGTATTGAGAATATAGGTGAATCTAGAGAATGAAGTCTAGTGGTGATAAATCAAGAGAACAAGGAATCCATCTCAGTGGACCTCTAGTTCCCATACAGTTTTCCCCAAAAACAGATTGAACAGCACCATTTCACTAAAGGCCATTCATCAAAAAATTTCCAATAATATTATTATTATTGATGATTTCTTCACAACGACGAATATTCTATTCAGATTTTCACCAAAAATTTCGAAAGCTTAACCTTTTTGGGCTCACCACACAATAAAACCATATCTTTCTTGATGCTGCACATTATGTTTGTTATGTTATGTTATGTATTATGATATGGCGCTAGATATTGAATACAGACCTAAATTACTCATTATGACGATTGAATATTTCATCACTGGTGATGCAGACTCCATCCGAGTTTTTACTTCTGTTTCTGTATCATATTCCTCTTCTTTTCTACATTTGGGAAATAAACTAATAAAGCTGGTGGCTTTCTAGAAAAAGAGGCATGGATTATTATTTCTAGTTCCATTAAATCCTTACTATCTTGAACGCGAAAATTTTTCAATAGAGGATTCAACCGTTCTCACATCATGCTCCTACCAACATTTTACTCATATATATTTCATTAGTAATAAAGACAGTTGGTAAACGAGTATTCGTGAAATACCGAAAGTATCAATTTGAAATGAATGACACATCTAGAAAAATACGTGTTTTAAAATATTGCGAGTCATCCATTAAAGGTTAACGAAAGTTCATATCTTTTCATCATTTTTTCATGAAGATACAAAGCTTTGCCTTTTAACGTTAAACCAACCGTTTCTGATACTCACATTAGTTCATCGTATGTCATTAATGAATGAAAAAGTCATAAAGCAGGTTAATAACGAAGTTATATTATGGTATCAACTGTAATTAAAGATATCAAACATCTTCCAGAATCAGCAGACTTCCTTCTTACTTTGTGATGTTCTAAAGATTAAATAAGTTTCATAATTGCAATATGTACATAATTTACCGTTATATTTTTACGACTGCTCTTTAGATAATATGTCATGTCGAAGAATACATAGAAATACTTATTTTATGATTTGTTTTCATTAGAATAAGAAGCTGTTATACCGTTCATTGTTTTTGCGTGCCAGAATCAACTCTGATCAGTTAGATTCGAACATATGTCTTTATTTTATTATTCTGATCTTTCAAATGTCTACACTATGCACTAAAAGGTACGAATATTTATTTATTTACTCGAGGAATGGAGAATTACATAAAAAATCTATTTGAATTTGGGAGGTTTTTACTTGGTAAAATTCCATTATCAATAATAAAAAACAAGTACTGTGTTTTAAGGAATTTTACTTAATAATTGCGATTCGTAACGCGTTTCACTACACCGTAGCTTCTTCAGACGAATGATTATGCAGAAAATGTAAATGAGAATATAACTATAAATGTTCATGAAGAATTAAAAGCTTATTGGTTGCTTCTTCTTAAGTGGTTATTTATGACAGGTGTATCCAATAAAATTAAGGAATAGATTGCTCCCCGAAAAGATTCAATAGAGGTGAAGGGCTTAAATCGACTTGTTCATTGATGAGTCTACCTGAATGTTTGTATTTATTTATTTCTAAAGTTTCCCAAAGATCTACCTTCCAATATTTATTATCTGTATGCAAAATTTCAAACTGTGGGTCGAAAGAATGATTATTTTCTAAGAGATGATTCGCGTAATTTGAATCTGATTTTTATTTGAAAAACTGCGTTTATGTTCCGATATTCTAATATTAAAACTTCTATGTGTTCTACCAATGTAGAAATTATCACAGTCATTGCAATTCAATCTATAAACACCTGATTCATTGTTTTTACCTGGTTTGGTTTTATTATTCTTTATATATTTGCCTAAATTATTATTAGTTTGGAAAGCTATGTTGAAATTATTGCTACTTAAGAATGATTTCAGTTTCTCACTTGTAATGCCAACGTAGGTTAAGGTGTTGAATTTTGTTTCAATTTATCGACAGGGTAAACTTCATTCAATGCGATTCTACTTTGTTTTTTATTTAAAATATTATTTATTAGTTTGGGATTGTAACCATTATTTTTGGCTATTTGTTTAATCAAATTTAGTTCTTTGTTGAAATTTTCTGGTAATGTTAATCAATCTATGAATAAAACTATTGAATGCTCCAATCCACAATCCCCCGAATTATATTCGTTGATAAAACTTCATAAACCTAATTACCCTATTAGACCTGTTGTTTCTTATGTAACGGCACCTTCGTTCAAACTTTCAAAATTCCTCAACGACTTACTACGAAAACATTGCAATTTTAAATCTGAATTTTCGGTCAAAAATTCATACGAACTTATTGCCAATATCAAAGATACCACTATACCACCTAATTCCAAACTTATTTCTTTCGATGTTAAGAATCTATTTCCCAACATTCCTCCAAAAGATACGTATTACTTAGTTGAAGAATTATTAGAAAGGAATAATGTCAATACTATCATTAAATCAGATATTCTTTCATTATTAAAAATTTGTTTAGATCAAAATTATTTCCATTTCAATTACAAATATTATACTGTTGAAGACGGCTTGATTATGGGCAATCCGTTAAGTCCTTTGTTAGCAGAAATTTTCATGAATAACTTAAAGAAATTAATTCATAATCATCCACTCAGTAAATATTGTTTATACTGGTATCGCTATGTAGACGATATCATTATTTGCTTCACAGGAACAGATAGACAGTTGAAAATTTTCGAAAATCATATAAATTCATTACATCCAAAAATTGATTTCCCAACCGAAATAGAAAGCAATAATTCGATAAATTTCTTAGACGTGACAATTTCGAATGAAAATGGAAAACATGTTTTCGCAATTTACCATAAGCCGTCACATACAAATATTATAATACATAACTCGTCGTGTCATCCATATCAACATAAAATGTCAGCATTCAATAGTTTTATTCATAGATTGATTAACATCCCGCTATCACCAGAAAATTTCAACAAAGAACTAAATTTGATTAAACAAATAGCCAAAAATAATGGTTACAATCCCAAACTAATAAATAATATTTTAAATAAAAACAAAGTAGAATCGCATTGAACGAAGTTTACCCTGTCGATAAATTGAAACAAAAATTCAACACCTTAACCTACGTTGGCATTACACGTGAGAAACTGAAATCATTCTCAAGTAGCAATAATTTCAACATAGCTTTCCAAACTAATAATAATTTAGGCAAATATATAAAAATAATAAAACCAAACCAGGTAAAAACAATAAATCAGGTGTTTATAGATTGAATTGCAATGACTGTGATAATTTCTACATTGGTAGAACACATAGAAATTTTAATATTAGAATATCGGAACATAAACGCAGTTTTTCAAATAAAAATCAGATTCAAATTACGCGAATCATCTCTTAGAAAATAATCATTCTTTCGACCCTCAGTTTGAAATTTTGCATACAGATAATAAATATTGGAAGGTAGATCTTTGGGAAACTTTAGAAATAAATAAATACAAACACTCAGGTAGACTCATCAATGAACAAGTCGATTTGAGCCCTTCACCTCTATTGAATCTTTTCGGGGAGCAATCTATTCCTTAATTTTATTGGATATACCTGTCATAAATAACCACTTAAGAAGAAGCAACCAATAAGCTTTTAATTACTCAAGAACATTTATAGTTATATTCTCATTTACATTTTTCTGCATAATCATTCGTCTGAAGAAGCTACGGTGTAGTGAAACGCGTTACGAATCGCAATTATTAAGTAAAATTCCTCAAAACACAGTACTTGTTTTTTATTATTAAAAAAATCTATATTGTCTATCAATTTTCGATGGATTGAAAACGCATAAGAAATAGCACAGTATGTAGATGATCATTCGCAAACACGCTAAGCCTCCCGCGATCGCCTCTAAGTTAGGGGAACACAATGTCTTATGTAATTCAAAATAACATGGAGAAATGAAATGAGGAAAGACCCTGACTCATCCATCGCTGATACATCAGTGACAGTTAGTCTGTAAGTGTGTGGGTAAAAGCGGAACTGAATAACTTGTTCTTGAAAGATTTAACGTACACCAAATCTCTCTTCTGAGGCCGAAACCAGAATCCCTTTGAATAGGGTCTTGTATGAGGAACTTACCGAAAACTACAACTTCCATTCACATTTCCAAAGGACTGACGCACCGAAAGGAATACGCAGAAGTTCTTGGTTAGGTTAGATGAGGTTAGAGAGTGATACCTCCTCCCAAATATTTTTCAATGCTAATCATCTGCGGATACGTGGAGAAATTATATTGCAGAGGACATGAATCCATGAAACTAGGGTTGAGCTAATGATACTACTTATAATTCTGATGTCATACTTCAATTGGTAATTAATTCGATATATATGAGAACTATTTAGCCAAACAGAAAAACAGTCCTCAGATATAGCAAAAATTAAAGCAGCAGTTCCAAGAATTTAAACATCGCTAGCAGGCTGTGTTTGTACATTAATTCTTTCTGGAATATTGTAAATAACGACGACTATGCTTTCTTGAGGAATTTGGGCATATTATAAAACGAATACTTCCGCCAACTTCTTAACGTTTTTTGACTGTGAATGACGGTCATGAAGGTGCTCGTCTCAATAAATCTCATGCATATTCGATAGCATACAGATTTAGATAACATTGGGAAAACAAAGCCTGATCAACATACTTTCCTGGTATGCACTCATTAATTTCCACATATGTCTTTTTAGCGTAAAATATGAAAAAAATGTCTAAGGACTATAGATTTTTCCGGTTTTAAGCTAGCAAAACCGGTTACAATTTGAAAGTTATGGTTGTTGAGGAAAAAATTAATACCAATTAGTCGTTGCGGTGGTTTAAGTTTAAGGAACAAGTTAATTCTCGAAAAATCTCATTGTAAGATATTGCACGTAACCAAACATCTCTGGCTATTTATATTTTCTCACGCCGCTTATTCAAACAGAGCGTCAGTGAATCCGCAAATGCATGTTCGAATTTTTTCGTATTCCGAATGTGTACACGGGCTTGTGTAATGTATTCCGCCATGATTAAACGAACGCTTCGTTCTGTAAACGGTATTTTTTCACACCCTGAATGCCTTCATGTATTATCCTATGCACAGTTTTCATTTGGCTTATATTCGTCGGCACTTTTTGTTCTCGTTGAAGAAAGAACTACCGTTCCTTCATTCAGAGAAACCAGTGATCATTGATGAATGAAAGAATTCAAAACTCATGATGTTATGTATATCATTTTTGACTCCTAATAGTCATAGAACTCTGCAATTTTGAATACGGCATCGAGTTGTGCTGAAGAATTTGCTGAAAATATTTCCGTAATCTAGAGACAAAACAACAATTTGCCAGTTTTGCACGTTTATTTGTTAATACACCACCGATTTTGAATTTCGGTCATTTTTCATTGCTGAATACTAACAAAACTACAAAGATAATAACAAGATATATTTTTTTCTTTAAATGTTAAGTAGAAGTAAGTGATTTATTTCAAGTTGACTATTGACAGTGGTATAATGTGGGGTATTCCCGAGTGTATTAATTTCTGAAGTT
Source organism: Cryptolaemus montrouzieri (assembly GCA_013387265.2). Lineage (NCBI taxonomy): Eukaryota > Metazoa > Arthropoda > Insecta > Coleoptera > Coccinellidae > Cryptolaemus > Cryptolaemus montrouzieri. The sequence continues at coordinate 24,109,313 of JABFTP020000021.1, read as the reverse complement.
TCCAACAGATTCATTCTACTTCCTTCATTGCATTTGTAGAGGCCTTTGAGATTGTCTAAAACTATTGTGTGGTTTAGTTGATTGAAAGTGCTCAAATATTGGGTATTTCTTGTCTGAAGATATATATTATTGAACCTGCATTCAAAATTCCTACTTTTTGACCTACATAAGCTGAAGGGCATTCGTTACGTGATGTTATAAATACCAGATTGTTTATCTGTTTTCTGTTTTGCTTTGAAAAGTAATTTGCTAAGATTTGGACCGCTTGAGAATGAGGTAGTTATTTTGAATTTTGAAGAATAATGTTTTATTATATGAGAAAATGGACCGACATAATTAAAACTAGCATATCTTTTTTGGGTTTTTCTTGAATGCAATATAACAATTGTTATGTTCGATTTTATTCTTTGCGTCTAATGAAGTTATTTCCGTTTCAAAATCTTGAAATTCAGATGGAAATAGATAGAGATCTGTGGACCATAGAAATGTAGGCGGCGAGTTAATATTTAAATGATTGAATGGGGACAGTTGCGTCTGTGTGTTTTCTGTAGATATTAGGATATTGTTTATGTTTGTTACAGTTAAGTCTGAAAAATTTATGAAATTATTAGTTTCAACTTGTACGGTAAATTTCAAATAATCGTGAGTTTTATTGAGGAAGTTCAAAAATGTATGTAATTGTCTATTTAAGCCTTTAACACGAACCAAAATATATTCAACGTATTGATACCAGAACAGGATGTATAGGGGTTTACTTGGGATATTATAGGTCCTGATTGTTGTTCAAAGAATTTATCTTGAAACAGGACACAATCATGATCTAAACATGTTTTTAATCAGTTGCAATTCAAAAGAGATATGTGAAAAAGTGTTGGTTGTTGTGAATATATTTTCATAAAATAATTGTGCCATCACTATCATTAAGTACGTTTTTCTATTTTTAATGGAGAGAATTATTTCCTTAACAACGTCGTTTAACATGCTTCATCTCAAATTTTCCAAAACATTTTTTTTCGAAAATTTTTCAGAGTTTCAGTATTGGTAAAGAAAACTGAAATGAGGTACGTGAATTCGTTACAAGCATGTTACTCAGTAAACAGAGGATGTATGTTTAGTTGGAAATATAAAACCTCTCGAGTTGTTTACAAGACAGGATATTCGGGAATCACCTATCAACTCAACCAACTTTGAGAGACAGCATTTTTTCAAACGTAACAAACATGTTTTTCCGCCTGTTAATAAATAGAATTGAACTATATCGTGTTTCTCTACGCCTAATGTGACTCATTTGAAGTTACACAAGTTTATTTCGAAAATCTTATGCCTTAATGGAAATCGATCTTTTACTTACTATATCTAAAAAACCTTACCCGGTGAATAATATCTAATTATAAAATATGTTTGATGTCCACCGTTTTGATTCAAACACAAGTTGATTATCTCACAAATTGCTGTATTGGTGGCTTTTCGTATTTCATGGAGATCTAAAGAGTTCATTTATATATTGATAGTGTGGATCAAACCTTTCAGGTCTCTAGGTTCACTCTCAAAAACTTTTTTATTCGACACCAAATTCGACCAAAGCCATGGTCAACTATTTCCCCACCACCTTTCCTCAAGTAGGCTCTTAAAATTTGGTCTTCTCACATCAGATAGAACTCTGTTCATTTGATACCATACATTTTATCCAAATTATGATTTTATGAGGATATATACTCCGCTTTATTTAATTGGCATATTATAGAGTATACACTGCTGCAAGATATTAACGCACAAAATCGAAAAATCATATCTCGATTCTTAAATATCTATTGGCAGTCCCAGACATGTTGGATGGGAATGAGGACTGGATTTCGTGTAAGCAACTCTGTCGAAGTGATTTCTTGAAGGTAGTTCTTAATGATAAGAACTTGAGGTCTGGCGTTATTATTCACAAACAAAAAGTTTTCACCCATATTAGCTGCAAATGGTACAACATGTTTTTCTAAAATGTCTGTAACGTACCTCTAAGCTTTCAGGGTTCCATTATTTACAATGAACAGATCTGTGCAGACACAACATTATTGAACCACCACCAAAACCATAGGAAGGTACATCTAAGCCTATCCCTCGTTTCGACGTCTAAACACTAGAGAACGACGGTCGCAATGAAAAAGACAAAATCTCGACATATCTGTAAACAGAAGTCTCCCAGTCAGGTTTTAATCAATTGACATGCTCTTCAATGTTCTGTGTTTAGAGATGGGTCTCGAGCAGCGACACGAGGCCATGGTCATGGATCTCCGTTTTTGCGCGAGGTCATTCTTGCCTAGGTGTCTTTTCATGACTCTCAGTAAGCCTATCCCTGCGGATCATTCCGGAAACAGTTGAATTTGTCATCCCAAACCTTTGACCTATTTTTGTATAAGTCTAGCTTAGGTCATCTAACACCACTGCTTCAGCACATTTTGCCAGGGTCGCATTTCGTGATTCGCGTGGCGTTATTACTGCAAATTAAAATTATCAAGAGGAGCAAACGATACTCGCAAAAATGTCAACGACTGCTGTAGTCAATATAAGGTGATTTCTTGCAAAATCTCAATTTATTTCTTCCATTTTATTTCTCTTAAGAAGAAAATGTGCACCATGAAAGAACAGAATTTTATTGGCATATGCCAATCTGAAAAACAGCGTGTTGTAAAAATAAGCTGCCTATCGAAAAAGAAATTTCTCGACGCAGTATAGTTGAATAATTATCGCAGCTTTGGCACGATTCAATTTTAAGGAGGAAAAAATGAATTTTCTGTTTTAGTCATGGAAAAACCTGATACAGTTCAATTATATTTTTGAATAGGGTTTTAACTATGTGGAAAAATGTTTGTTACATTTGAAAAACTGGAGTTTTTGATTTTCTAAGTGAGTTAAGTTGGTGGGAGAATTTCGAACATATTCGAGAGATTTGAAATTATCAATTAATCGTCCGTCCTCTGTCTGTTATGTAGAAAAAAATAAATACTCCAAACTAATTCAATTGATATATCAGGTTCCCAAACCAACACTGAAATTCTGAAAAATTTCGAAAAAAAAACGGTTTTTTTCGGTAAATTTAAGGTGAGACAAATGTTAGACAAATACCAAAATTGCAATTAACTTTAGGTCGAAAGAAGGACAGATCGGGAGGCATGTTACTGAGATTCTCCAAAACCTACTTGAGCCAGTTGAGCGAAGACATTTGACAGATGACAGTTCTTGTGATAGTTCAAAAAAATTGCCAAAAGACATGTACAGAGTACATGTAAAATTCAATTTCCTCAGTATTGGAATATTTCATTCAACTTCGAGAATGTTTTCAATGTGTCTGGATTTAACCTTCATGAAACAGCCTGTATATTCGAAAATAGTGGCGTCAACCAATTGCTGCCTTGTATTTATAACTTCTCCTAGCACCTACCATTGAAAACTGTGCATTTACTCCAGAACCACGCTGGATACTTCGTTTTCCATGTCAATTGCAAATAATAACTGAACTAATTCAGTTTATATCATAGATAAGAAAAAAGCATAATTCTTCCAAACACTAGGTAAAAAACTGTCATTCGTTAGCCAATAGTTTAACGGAATATAAGACGATTACATGCAAATATAAAACACAACTGCCTTTGTTCAGTGCAGCTCTGTTATGAGGCTCTAACATTTCAATGCATACTTAAGCACAATATCTGAGCAATCTATCGATTTTACCTTGGCTTCAGTTGGAGTATCAGTAAACACCATAAAATGGGTCAAACGCAACCTTCATTATAGGACTGATTGGCGCTGAAATAATAATATATCAATTTTATGTAATATCCTTTGATTAAAAGCTCATATCCTACGCTTTTATGAGTCTTAAAGGAGTAAATGATTTCGAAATTACTACTTGCGCCGCCATTTTGCATTTTTCATAAGGATATAGAAAGAGTAATTGGGAGACGGTGGTACATTCAACATTCCCATAGCATTTATGCGAAGTAACAATGTACCGGGAATGTAATTTCCTTTACTCATCATTACATTCATTTCAAGTGCGTTAAAATACATCATTATCGAAAAGTATAATTAAAATCTCAATTTGGATTCTTTATTTAATGCCGCGCAGAATGAAAAAAGAATTTATTTTTCAGTCGATTTTAAGTAGGGATGATTAATTTTGAATTGCAATGTTTTAACGAATCTTTTCAGGAATTATTTTGTATAAAAACTGGCATTTTTTCAATTGATAACTAAAAGAAATTTACACTTGTTTACTATACAATGTATTCCAACGAGAATTTGCCACCCCCTCTATCTCAAGATAGACTGATTTTGGAAGAAATTGCCGAGACGCCTCAATTTTTGATTGGACAAAGATCAATTTCTGAATTGGTTAGGAACATGTTAAATAAACCCCCTACCCTCAGCACCTGTGTCGAAATTAGTTATGTGGTGAATTGATTATCTTCAGAAAGGTTTTTCAATCCTCTTTTCAGAAATAGTATTTTTATGAACAGTTAATATCACACAAAAAGTCTGAACACGAAAATTTGGATTCCAACGAAAATTTGCCCCCTCTCTATGTCAAGAATGACGGATTGTAACGGAAAAAGCTTAGACAGATCCATTTTTGATTGGAAGAGACCAATTTCTGAGTTGATTCGGAGCATGTGAAATGAACCCCCCGCCCTCACAAGGAAAGTGGATCGAGTGACATTGTTACCACAAAATCTTGGGTTTCTTCCCGGTTCATATTGGAGCTGGGCATATACGTCTAACAAAATGTAAACAGGTCATAAAATCCTATCTCGGACAGAATGAGCGAGAAAACTGACATTATCCCTTCAATACTCCCACAATAGCATCTCAACCAACCAATATTGTAGTAACGTAATATCACCATCAAGCATACAACAGCATACTTAGTTACATGTACAAACTATCATATTAGTGTAGTGAATCCAATATATGTATATAGTACAAAGCGTTTTTCTGATAAAACTGTTCTCCTTAATTGTTACAATAGAAAGCCTCTGCCTTCCATTGAGTTTCAATTTGCTACTGTGACCAAATATCTTGGTGTTAACGTCGACTCTCATCTGTCTTGGGATGAACATATCCACTTTATATGTGAATTATTGAACAAATAATTTATTGCACTTCTACAACTGCAGTGGAGTGTTGATCGTGATGGATTCAAAAGTGTTTACTACTCTATAGTTCATATCTGTTTAGATTATAATGTTTTACTTTGAGCCAATTCTGTTCATTGAACCAGAGTCTTCATATTACAGAAAAGAATTCATGACGTAACGTTTTCAAAGAGCAGCAAATAATGACCTTTTCTTCTGTATTCGTTATCAAGGCTGCATCTTTCGCAAAAAAGAGGCTCAATGAACTGCAGAAGTTACATCATTTCCATAATTATGGGACACGGAATTGTGATGTCCTGTCAATCCCTATGCATAAAACCACAATGTACAGAAAATCGCCTCACTTCTCTGCAATCTACTTTTACAATAGATTGCTAGGTGAACTAAAGTCAATAAGAAACTACGAAAGGTTCAGAACTGCCATAAAAAATTTTTGATTGGAAGAGCACTCTACCCCTTCGATGAATTCTAAAGTATGGTTAAGTTATTCTAATTTTTATCATTTGTGCAATGATATTAATGTTTTTCTTTGTATTTCATTTTTTTATTTTATAAGCAAATTATAACGAGTACCTATTTCAAATGACATGTACATCCTTATGGGTTAAAAGTAAGAAATAAATTATTCTATTCTATTTATAAGTAGAACCCACTGTGGCGATAACCAAGCCATTCCGTAACAGACATACTCTGGAAAAGTCTTTCAATTTTCTATTCAAAAATTTTACCTTTATGATAATTTTTCTAGTGACTCAGCACTTACTAATTTTTAATTTTACAGAAAATGTAATAAAATGCAATATAGCTAGTTTAATTAGTATATTGTTTCTTGTTTTCAACTTCTGACATAATTTATCAATATGAAATTTGAAAGTCAAAGAATGATCTAGCTTTACACCAAGATATGTTTGAGTGAAATTATGAGTTAATTGTGATTGATTGAAGAATACGCTTAGTTGCCTATCCTTCTTATGATTATTCAGAAAAAAGCAAGAAACCTCAATTTTCGAAGGATTTGGATATAAACGCCATTTTTTGAAGAAAATGTTCAGAATTTCTAAATAAGAAGTCAGTGTTAGCGCACTTGTTTCGAAGTCATAGTGTCGAAAAACCAAAGAAATATCATCAGCATAAATAAACTTTGTAGAGGAAGTTTCAGGAATGTCAGACATATATAAATTGAAGAGAAGAGGTGCAAGAATAGATCCTTGAGGTAGGCCATCATTTAGAGTGTAAACTCTACTGCTTTTCTCACCGATAAAAACTCGAAGTCTTCTATAAGATAACATTTTTTCAATCATCTTCACAATTTTTCCACATTGAACTACTTCAAAGAGAAAAACTAAACCATCCTTCCAAACTGTGTCATATGCCAAAGAGAGATCTACAAATACAGCGCCTAGTTTAAGTTTACCCTGAAATCCTGTCTCAATGAAAGTGGATAAACCTAAAACCTGATCAGAACAATTCCAGTTTTTTCGAAAAACCTCCCTGAGTAGTGGACAGAGCTCTGTCAATGATTGGTTCTAACCTCTGATAAAGAAGTCTTTCTGAAATTTGGAATGAAACAGAAAGTGAAATGATAGGTCGATAACTACTAGGAAGTTCTGGAATTTTTCTAGGTTTGAGAATGGCAATAACTTTAGCCTTTCTAAATTCAATAGGAATACTACCTGAGCTGAGTATGTCATTGTAAAAGGATAGTAACCACTTTTTAGCTTTATTTCCTAGATTTTTGAAGAATTCAGGGAAAATGCCATCAAATCCTGGAGCTTTACGAACTTTAGTAGATTTTATTGCAGATTTGAGCTCTTCTTCCTCGAAAGGATTAGAAAAAAAGAATGACAATGAATCTGTTGGAAAGTTTAGAATTCAACGTACAAAATTTACAACATTTAAAATAGGTATTACATAGTTAGCACATTCTTTCTCATAACTATTATCTCTAGACACTTGAAACTGACGCAACAGTCGAATCCGGTAGTGTGTATTGAAAATAAACGTTGTGGAAATCATGCAAAAATATTTCATTTAATTTATATTGAAGTGAAGGATATTATGTATTTTATTTCACTGTATAAAATTTGGTCGTATTTTTCTTACGAGTCATTTGTATTTTCAAATGAATTGACTGAATTTTTCGTGTGAAAAATTAATGTTACTACGGAAATTGCAAAATAATAGCATACATTCTCAAGAGATAACCATCGAACTCTATGAAAAAAAAAGGTTCATATCGAAATGATCTATCAACCAGTCATCATCAAGTGGCTCCTGTTTATGGGGAATCATTATGAGAAAATATGCAATACTCAATTTACATATCTTCCTTATAGCCGACAGATGCTTTGATATAAACTAGAAATAGACTTACACGTACAAAATAGTTGCATATCTTGTTATATAACGCGTTCTCGTCAGCTCTGCTATAAGAAAAGGACTTTTTAATATATGTACAAAAACAGTTCCTCTATCGCCGATGGAAATGATGCAAGCTGAGATATTCCCCGTAATTCGTGGCATTTCAAGAGCGTAGGATGCCATGTCCTTCAGCTCGTATGTTGGCTCCTTATTTGGAGCGAGATGTAGAATTAATGTTCAACGTCATAAGCCTCGTTCTTCGAGATGTTTGCGAAATCACTGTGGGTTCTTGTCGAATAATTTCGATAGTTCGAACGAATAATTTAATTTTCTTGTGACGACATTTCGTAATTCATCATAGTGTTTGTCAAATATTGGCGTATAATTAAAGGGGGATTTAGGCGCTCCATGGACGATCAACTTGGTTGTTAAATTTGCCAGTTGTTGTTGCACGACTGTATTCATGATTTGGTTCAACAGTTCAAATAGTTTCTCGCATCTAAAAAATTAGCTAGTTGCTGAAGTTATCAACAAATTAGAAAATAAAAATAAATACAGTTTTCCGCAAATCATTCAGAAAATCTAACCAAAATTTTAACTAGAATCTACAAGTTGGTTTTTCCAGAGCCATGTCTTTTTTCCCCTTTCAAACTTTTTTGCAGTGCGCCACTGATCAGCGTTCAATCAATTTTCGTCATCTTCGTTCAATTTAGAATTTTTCGACACTTGTAATTTTTTCGTATCTCCGACCATTCTCAAGAAAAAATTATCAAACGAGTGTATGCATTCGCTGAATTGAAAGCACTTCTAAAAAAATTACTAGTAGGCTTTGATTTTTTCATTTATTTATATATTTGGCAGTTGCTGAAGTTGAACCAGTGTCTGCTCGAATTGTTTATTAAACTAACGATTAGTTTTAAGACTTTTGAAGTTATTGCTGTAAAAAAAATGGCTAATTTTACTAACGCCGAATTGGCTGATATCCATTACATGTACGGTCTGGCTGACGGAAACACAACAGAAGCTAGACGATTATATCAGGTGCACTTTCCAAATCGGGTAACACCAGACAGACGAACATTTTCAAATGTCCACAGAAGGTTGAGGGAGACTGGTACTACTGTAAATAATCATTTAAATGATGCAACTCAAACTATGAGAACTCCAGATATTGAGTAAACAGTTTAGAATTGTATTGATTCGAATCCTCATGTGAGTACAAGAAAAATTGGAAATCAGTTGAATATTTCACCTGTTCTAGTTTGAAGGATTCTCCACGACTTTTTCTTGTACCCGTTTCATACTCAACGCGTCCAAACTCTAGTTCCTCGAGATTTTCTTTCGAGACTGAAATTCTGCTGATGGTTCTCAGATAAAATCAGAGAAGATGCTAATTTTTATAGTGAAATAATGTTCACAGACGAAGCTCACTTTTCGAGAACTGCTATTACAAATTTGAGGTGAATTACAAGTTCAAAAAGTTTCTAAATTAAACGAAGATTACTCATAAACTGCAGGAGTTTTGAAGAAAAACCAGTTTTGAAGAAAAAACAATTTTTTCCGGAAAACACCCTGTAGCTCCGTAATGATGCTTTTGCGGACCGATGTTTAAATGAACCTTTTTTTCTTAAAATTGCACGTAGCTTTACCCCCTCAAGTTGTGGCATACTATCATGTAACACTAATTACTAGATCAATAAACTTCTAAGATTTAAGCATTTGACATAAATGTAATAAACATGTTTTCTCAGTTTTCTGTAATCTATGGTGAACAGATAACAAGCAATGCATAACTAATCATTTCATTCTTATTTACATAAAATTTCTGCGATTAATAAATTCATTCAAAGATTGGTTAAGAGAAAATAACCATTTGGAATTAAATAGAACTAAGCGAATTGCTTTTTGAGAAAACAAACTAGTCACCCTGAATGAAATTAATCTGACTGTAAAATCAAAATTTCAATACAAAAAGCGTTTAATACTTTGTTATATATTTTATACTATGTCCAATTTCAAGAATAGCTACTAAAGAAATATCGTTACATTTTATATTTTTGTAATTATTTCCTGAATCAACTTCTAATCGAATTAGATGCCTCTATCACTGTTGCATAACTTATCATGAATTGAAGACTATTTTAGTTCTCCTGCTTTAAAAGCTTATTATTTAGTTTTAGACCTATTCTCCATTTTCTAAATTATATTGTATATTGGAACAACCTCATGGAATTATTGTATTGTCACCGGTTCGTCATAAGTATGCAAAGTTTCAATTAAATCAGATATCTTAAGATAGGTTAGAACATAGTTTGCAGATTCCGTTTCATAGATAGATCGATATATACAGTTGAAGCTAATAATAATAAAACGTGTTAAAAAATTGAAGAGACCCTGAATAAAAGTAATCACACTTTAATTCGAAAAATAATCAATTATTCAACTTACATCTGCAGTGCAAGTGAGAAACTTAAGTTTTCCTGAATGAAAACGATTTCATTATAGCTTTTCTAACCAATAATAATTTGAGCAAAAACATCTGGAACAATTAAACTAGATCCGACATAAATAAGACGGATTCACAATTGAACTGCAGCGATTGCAATAAATGTTATATTGCTAGGACCACTAGAAATTTTAGAGATTAATAAAAACAAGTACTAAATGAACAAATATCATTGAATTCCCCGCTATTGAATCTCTTCGGGGGAAATATTTACAATGATCTATGTGGGTTTGCCTTAGGATTTATAGCTATTAGTTATTTGAGAATTTTCATTCATAATTCTTGTTCACGTATAAATAAGTTACGATCACTGGGCTATACTCAATCGTTCGAATAAGCTACCGTGTAGAGAAACACTTTAGTTATAATTCTTGAACTTATAAATTGATTTATTTACTTATCAAGTTGAAAATACCATTTTTATAGTTTCAAAAATAGCTTCTAAATATTCGCAATAACTGTGATTTCTATCAACTCTTGATGACTGTATACCGATCGAGTAATTGCCACAATCATAACGATTTAGGTCAATCAGGCAAGGGAATCAACATGAACAAGAAGAAAACTATAATCGACGATGAGAAACTGTAACTATTCTGTAAGAATCAAACCGGCAACATCTATTTTGCGAAGAAATGCGCCTTTGGCATGCTGTGCCAGCCAATCACATAGCTTAAGATAAGCAAATGCTTGTATTAGCACGATTACATAAAAGCAGTAATTTTCGTAATAACGGATATGAATGTTCATTGTCTCTCTACCTTCTATTTCGATTTAGATTAAACTGCGCGCAGCATGCAGTAGATTGTAAATTAAAATCGGGTAATTTCAGAGTAACTGTGTGAGTAGTTACAAACAGATATAAGAGCGATCATCTGTTTTGCATACGTTGTTATAACTGTTTCGATTTTTTCTATTAATTTTTCATCTTCTTCCGATGGCTATTTTAATCTGCCAGTTGTTTATGGTGTAATTACGGATATAAATTATATCCAGCAGAGATACCTTTCCCGCTATTGGAACAGTGTAACATGATTGTTTGTGGTTAGAATATGATTCTATGCTTCTGTCTTGGCATTGCATTGTGCGGAATATGTAAATTCATTTTCATTTTTATTATGTCCGAGATAATTGGTAATCTCCGCGTTCGGTGCTTTGCTTATATACAATTTCTTTATGGTATACAAAGTGAATAAGCTTTGAACATTTGTTATTGTTTTGATTATGAGAAAATCTATTTGAGGCAAGGTCGATTTCGGAGGGAGATGTTTAGGTACATCCAGAGATCTTTATACTGTTATACATGTAATTTTCAAGGAGCTTATAAAAGGCGTTGGCTATATGTTGGCAAAATGGTAGGTCAAGATGTAAGTGAAAATGATGTGAAAAGCTACTTGGGCGACCTGAAGGAGCATGATTCAGTTCAGGTTAAGAAATTATCAACTGAAAGTTCAAATTCGGCTTTTAGTGTCGATCTTCCATCAGAAGAATCCTACAAGAGGGTGTTTGATGCGATTTACTAGCCTGCAGGTCAAGAGTTCTGTTTATTACAGCAAAATGTTCAGTGCATTAGCACTGCTAATGTAAATATTTTGGCAATCACGGAACATTGAAATCGTAGCGATGAGCTTAAAGCATATAATTCTCAGTATTACAATTTGATTTCATCTTTTTGTCGTGACACTGGTAAATGTGGCGTTTGTGCAATTTATTTTAGAAAGAATATAATTTCTACGGAAAGCTCAGATTTTAAGGCCTTGAGCATTCCAAATATTTTTGAATGTAGTGCTGTCCGATTGAAACTTAACAAGTCAAAACTTCTTGTTATATGTATTTACAGACCTAACACTCCTCCTCTATGTGCTGTGAATGTTTTTCTTCGAAAGCTCAGAATTGTTTTGCAACGTTGTTACGATGAAAGGTGCAACTTTATTATTACCGGTGATTTCAACTTAAATATACTTTCACACTCAAAGAAGGACGTACAAAATTTTATTTCTCTTTTAGAGGAATTCAAAATTACTATTACTAATCGGCAACCAAGTCGTCCTGTTTCAGGTTCTTGTTTGGCTAATAATCTTGAGAATTTCAATGGAGTTTCAAAGGTGGTTGAACGACAGATATGTGATCATTCTGCAGTGAAGTTTGTTTTCCAAAAGGATGTTCTAGTCTCCGGCCCGCCAGAAAAGATCCTCAAAAGAAGCATAAATGACAGATTTTTGTTGGCTTTTCTTGAAAAACTGTCAGAAGTAGAGTGGAGTGATATCTGTTGTAAATTAGGTTTCGGAGTGTTTTTTCAATCGGTATAAGAAATTCTCTGATGAAGGCTTTCCTACGATTCAGGTAACTCCATTCGCTGCTTTGAAACCCTTCATGCAAAGTCCTCAAAATCACTCAAACATAAACACCTCAAAAAAGTCTAAGGAACACTTATGAATATTGATATCCAGAACGATCAATATGGATGATTTTTTAAGAAATGAGCACCTGCATCACATTCTCACCAAATTATGCAGAGTGCCGCAACAGATTTAAGTTTTTTTATAAATAACTAAAAATGCAGCAGATGCGACGCTGCTTTATGATCATTTCATGTATTCAGTGTTTGAAATCAGTTAGTTGGCACTTTGTTTCTGTTGTAAGCACAAATAAAAGATTCAAGTTTTGTGATTCGACCATGGAAAGACGACATTTGACTAGAGAAGAGAATTTACGAGCCGTTGGCATGCTCCATGCTGGGAGCTCACAACGGGAAGTATCCAGGGTTCTGGAAAGTAGCCCAAGTGTCATAAACCGTTTATGGTCGCGTTTCAATTAAACAGGTAGCGTAGAAGAACGCCATACAGGTCGTTTCAGGATTACTACAGTCGCCCAAGACCGATTTTTGGTTTTACCAGCCAGAAGAGATCGTACTACCACAGCATCTCAATTAGCTCAAGAGCTATCACGAGTTCATAATGTACAGATTTCCGACCAATCTGTGAGAAATCGACTGCACAAAGGTCAACTCCACTCCAGACGTCCTTTAAGAGTTCCACAACTGACCCATGGAAATCGCGCTGCTCGTTTAGCTTGGTGCCAAGAACACGTAAACTGGAATCAAGAGAGGTGGGCCACAGTTCTCTTCAGTGATAAATCTAGATCTAGTTATTATCCCGATTCGGGAAGAATTCGAATATGGAGGGAACCTGGAAAGCAAAATCGTTTCCAGCATGCTCGAGAAGTTGTTGGACAGGGAGGCGGATCAGTGATGTTTTGGGAGGTATACGCCTTGGTGGAAGAACTGACCTCGTTTTCGTACAGAACAACCTGTTTTAACTGTAGTGTTACCGTATCTCCAAACAATGGGTCAAAATCCACTCTTCCAACAAGATAATGCCCCTCCTCATCTTGCAAGAGTTGTCTTGAACGTTCTTGAAGAGAATGATATCGATCTTCCACCTTGGCCATCCTGCTCCCCAGATCTGAATCCCATCGAGCATGTGTGGGACACCCTAAAAAGAAATCTCCTGCGTCAAAACGCCTTTCATCATGAACAGGAGCTTCGATTAGCAGTTCAGGGGGCTTGGAATGACTTAGGCCAAAATGTAATAGACAATTTAATATTGAGCATGCCGCGACGATGCCAAAGGGTCATTAATAACAGAGGTGGACCTTCTGGGTAGTGAAAAATATAAGTGCTTCCATATCGTTTCGAAAATTTTAGTTCAGGATTTTTTTTTGTGTTTTACCAAATTTCGTCATTTTCAAATTTCAATTTTTTTTTATGATAGGTGCTTTGGAGAAGTCAAATATTATTTTGTTTTCTTGAGAATACATTATATACAATACATCCTAATAAAAACCGAAAGATTTCTATAAATTCGAATAATCAAATTCATATTTCAAAGATATTGGTAAGTGTTTCCTAGACTTTTTGAGGTGTTTAGTTTAGAGTGTCTTTATGTTATATCAGCTACTATGCCTGAATACAGACCTGCATACAACTTTGTTAAAAAATGTTATGATCTAACAATTTCTCATTCTAGAAAAGAACACTTCAATAATTTCATATTGAAATCTCAGAATAAATCTAGAGCTGTCTGGCAGATAGTTAATACTCTTGATGGTAGAAATTGCAGTTCAATTAATACTATGAAGCAGGGAAATCCTAATAATCTTGTCAATGAATTCAATGACTACTTTTCTGGTATTGCTAGCACTTCAACACAGAATCTGTCGGGAAAGCCCAACTTTGAATGTTCACATAATAAGCGTAATGATAAATCTTTTTATGTTTTTGATGTTTCAGAAACAGAAGTTATCAATACCTTGTTTTCATTCACCAATAATAATGCATGTGGATATGATGAAATTCCTATGTCAGTTATAAGAAGATCTATTCATTTAGTTTCACGTCCTTTAGCTTAGATTATAGACCGATCATTTTTTCTCGATAGTCTGAAGGTTGCAATAGTCAAACCATTATTTAAAAAGGATAACCTTGATGAAATGGGTAACTACTGGCCTGTTAGTAATTTCTTTTTCAAAAAACTAGAAAGATGACACCTTACTTCTTTCCGGTTCACTCAACAATGCTGCGTGAAAAGGGTGTAAAGTATGAGGCCATAAACTCTATAATTCTCTTCCCGCATTTTTACGAATTTCCAATTTTGAGCTTTTTAAGAGAAGGATTCATAATTTCATTATGGCTTCTGAACCCTATTCAGTGGAGTAGTTTAAATTCTTTTGTACAATTTCATTAGGTTTTTGAAATTTGTTGTGTTTTTGACATACTCATATTTTATTTATACAACGAATATGTTTATTTCTTGTGTAGATGATTGTTGGAATGCAATAAACTATTTACTATTTACTGTTTTACCATGGCATATAACACGACAACGTCGCTTTCATCTTATCAAGTGGTTCGGTTGCTATTGTTTAGTGTTTATTGTGTGTGAAGGAACCCGAAAGCAGTATCCATTAACTGCTATATAAATTAGGAAACTGAGAACACAAGAACTAAAAATATCTTCGAAGAAACTAACCAGAAAAGAAAATTAAAAGATAAATACAAACTGAACACAGAAAATGAGATACTGTTCACTGTGGTGTATCTGCCAAGAGAAAGGTCTTTTTTGGGTTCATTTTCGACGCGAAGAATTCTCGCCAGAATCGTATTCTTAGAAAAATTTACCCTTTTAAAGGGAATGTAAAACAAGTCATGATTTCTCAATTGGAAAAGAGCAGCCATGAAATAGATATAACTCAGAATTACCGGTGCGCATACATTCCTCGACAGTATTTTTTGAAGGATTAAGAAGTCATCCATTTTTCCTCAGTTCTCCAGTGAGACTAAGTCAAATTGTTATCTTGCTGGAAGATAAAAATCAACCCCCTCCGCCACCATGAAGGTGCTCTTATACCCTAGGTATCTTAGCAACTTATTTTGAATTTTTTCAATTCTTGAAGAGTAATCTTTGTATTGGGGTTTCCAGAAGACTGACGCTGACTTGACAAACCAGTTTGTAAGCCAATATTCTATTAGCGGAGCTGACAACGTGATCGATAGATGGATCACAAAATAACTTTAAATCCAAAATAATTTCCAGATCTCTCTATATGAAAAACTGGTGATAATTTGACAATATCTAAAAACGCAGTTGCCGGATGCAGCTACCTGAAGCTATCTGCATCCGGTAATGTTTTTAAAAATATTCAGCTCTATCAGAACGATCCGATCTGCGACGCACAGCATACCCAAATCACCAAATCAACGAGCGATTTCACGAGAGATGTTGAGATCACGAGCTATCTCTCTAATACTTGCATGACGATTATCGAGCACCATTTCCGACGTTATCGTCGGTTGAAGAGGTCGTCCGGAACGAGGAAGATCCTCGACGATGTCCAAACCTTCAAAGGCTTTGTACCACTCGTACACTTGGGGTTTCGATAAAACGGAGTTTTCCAACATTCGCAACGATTCAACACACAAAACACAAAATTGGAGACAATCTCTTTGTTCAATATTTTCTCCATTGTGAAGTTCACAGAGTACCACTAAGGTCGACTGATTTCAACAGCTATCGTAATCAAACTAGTTGTCAGATCAGGGTCATGTTAGGCATAGTAATCTAAGACAGTCCTACCAACATACAAAACTTAAAATACTTAAGAATCCTCAACGCGGGCAATTTAAATGAGAATTTCCGGATACTTTTTTTCACTCAGTACTCTATGTGATGAAAGAAAGTTGATTAAGGAAAACATTGAAACAAAAAAAATATGGATATCTTTAGTCCTCAATACGATTGAATTGATCCAATAATATATCATTTTTTTATAAACGAATCTTTTAACTGCCTCGCCTGAAATTGAAGAATATGGTCCTAAGAAATATGTTTTCTGTCTTTTCTTCTAATATTTCATGTATAGTTCAATGGAAATTTAAATTCGGTTGATAAGTTTTCCAATTACTACCAACGTGACATAAGAAATGAAAGATAATCATAAAATCCAAGAAAATTTATGATGAATTTTGACTAACGAATTCTATGAATATTTATCTATATATAACTATTTTGAAAACTAATGTTGTTATTCTTTCAATCCAAAAATTTTATATCGCAGTCTAAACGTTCCAAATATTCTTTTGAGTCATATTTTTATTAGAATATCAGTTTTCTGAGTGTAAGTTTTTCGGAAGAACCATCCAGGAATCAAAACTATTTCTTACATCCGTCATTCAAACACATAATATCCAAACTTCATTGCTTCAATATTTCATTTAATTCACCTCAAGTTCGTCTAATTTGGAACTCCAAATAAAATTAATCACCACAAAACTAATTTCAACTCCTGTCAATCTGAGTGATTCCGCTGTTCATTTACAATTATTTCTCTGGTCTGGGGAATGTTGAAAATGGTGATAAAAATCGCTTGGGTGTTATTTTCAACTGAAAGTAATTTCCTAAATTATGAATTATAATCACACAGCTCACTTTCTTACCGTTAATTCTTGAAACTAGGTGGAAATAAATATCTGAACGTTCCGCGACATGAACAACTTAAATTATATCTTCGAGGGTATCGTAATTCACAGTAGAGTTTAGTTCATTCTTGATGAAGCTTTCAAAAGGAATGAGCAAAAGCTAACTCGATGCGGTATAACGCCTAGAAAATGTATTAAAATATTTCACTAGCAAAGAAAAATGCAAGTTTAACAAATTGTAATTAAAACAAAAGGTATTCATTTTTAGCAAATAATTTAGAAACCGATATTCATTTACAAATTACCAGAAAGAATTGGAAAACAAGAAGATATTTCCGGTGAGAAGTCGATATCAATTGTTTATAATTTCAATTTAACTACGAAAATAGAGATGCGCATGTCCATCACGTTACGAATGTATTACCTGCCGAATGATTACAGCACCTTAATTGATTTTTAAACATCACGGGCCATCTATAGGCTGTAGATGCTTTGTGGACACTGTAGCTTATTTATGGCTAGAAATTCAAGAATATTTTCTAACCAAAGCAAAATTTCAATTGAACGTGATATCTTAAACTAGGTTAAAACAAAGTTTGAAAATACGGTTACATAGATAGGTAGATAGATATAAGTGAAGCTTATAGAAACATGTTAAAAAAGAAATGACATAATTTGGACTATTGGGCTATGAATTCTCTCTTGAGCTTTACTCTTGAAGATATATGAATGAACTCAAAAGTATCAAAAATATTTGCATCACCATCAGAATAGCTATGTGGTCGAAGAACTCATTTTCCTACCTTTCAATAACCCGCAAAAATGATTCAGTTAAGTTTACCATATACCGGAAACTCATTGCTACCGACATATGTATCCTTCAGGTCCCATAACATTTCAGCATTTAGATCCTTGATTTATAGAGCTTTCTCAATCATCTTTTACAGTAAATCCCCTATTGTTACTAACTCAATTTCTAAGTATAATCAGACCAACAAAAAATACACAAAATGGTGAAAAATATACTTAAATAAGTCAACCAAAATTATTGGCCATGAAAAGTCCGCCTCATTAATATATTCGGGAAAATTTCAGTACAATTTACCAACAAAATTTCTAATTCACAACAAAAATTGTCTTCAAGCCAGCTTCTTAAATATCTCATTTCTTTTTCGATAATAAACACCCACCTTGATTTCAAAATTACACTGGAATTAATTTCTCCTAATTGTGAACGTGTATATATAGCTCAGACTGGGCGTTCCTTCGATAGTAGAACTAGAGAACACCATATGTCATTCAATGAAAAGAAAATCGGACCCAACAATATCTCGAATCAATCCCAAGCCCTGTTTAGAAAATAACCATTTATTTTCAACCCTAAATATGCCGAAAGTTCCTCACAAAGCCCACGAAAGTATAGAATTAAATCAACTGGAATTTTGAGCATCAGGCCCTCCTTATAATGAAACTGCCCCGTGTTTTTCATTTAATTTTGAAATATTCAATTAATTTACCGTACACCTGATCGGCAAGCTTCATACAGTCTGAAGATGGCCTTGAGACCGAAATTCCAATAACAAAATTAGCACATTTTTTGAGTGAAACAGTTATTACTCAAATTCCCGTTGCAAATATCAATTTGGAATATTGAAATTATGAAGGTTCAAGTTTGAAGAAAAGGGTCCGTTTGGAAACAATTTCTCAAATAATTTTTCAAAAAGGTAGCAAATTCGCGGAATATTTTCTCGGATGTCCGCTTCCTTTGAAAAGCGCAACAGAATCCTTGAATAATGGTCTGAAATTTGTTCAATTTCTAGAGTTCTTCTTACATCTTATGTACAAAATCTTATGTTACCAGGTATGTCCGGGATAAATGCCGTAACTACAGAACCGATTTTGATGAAATTCCGTAACTATCTGTAATTTAGCCTGACTTAAGAGATTGGATAGTTTCTATTTCAATTATTGACCCCGACAATTATTTTTGAGAGTTGAATGTTCATTATTCGATATATAGTGTGAATTTATTAATTAGTTCTATAAATACTAATAGATTACTGTATAAGGTGGTTTATCGGTTCAAGTCAAACATCGTTTGACTTCTAGGTTGTGTACACATCCGGTAGATGGCGATGTGTTCTGATTTCTATTCCATATCATATTTGTTTTAGTTCAGGACATAACCGTACTATTTTGATTATTCGAGCATGTTTTATATGATTATACTGTGCATTATGTAATGAAGTTTAAACATTGGAAATGTGTTTTAATTCTTCACTCAAAAGTAAAAAAATACTGTCAAGAAATTGTAGGAAAAAAACCAACAACAGGAAAATAGGATTTATAATGTTTTATGGAATACTCTCAATTCAAAAGTTTCAGTAGTGTAGTGTTTCAACTTTTCATTACAAAGTAAAAAAATGGTGTAGCAACATCCTGAAACATCTTGAACGGTGAGAAATAGGGTGACAAGGTTGGGCAATAAATAATCCAAACTAATACAATGAACGTGAAATAGAACTTTAAAAAAATCATAAGGAATGCGTTGTGCTACTGTCGACCGCTGGTCGTCGTAGCGAGTCACATGCACTTTCAAAGCGAACGTAAGCAGCGGCATGGGCGGCATGATAAGACTGTAGATCACTATCCTTAGTATCTGTTATGCGCATTTGGCTCGCCACACTGAAACAACCTTCAAGTTTTTAATTCCTGGCGATGTGAATTAATTAATAATACTCATTGAACGTCAATTTCAAGTTTTAAAGTCGTATGAGGTTTTGTGCTCATTGGAAATTGAGGGCACTGCTAACAGCTATCTGGGACAAGAATAAGTTTGCCGGGTGCACTAGTATATGTCATGAAATAACTCATAAGAGATTCACTGGTGTATGGAATAGTGAAAATTTAATACTTCAATTTTTCTAAATAAGAACGATATTTTTAAAAATATGCCATAATAAGTACTGATTATCAACAAATCATATAAACAATGTGTAAAAGAAATTTTAGATATCCATAGTTCCACGAGTGTATAACACAGCTGTACAAAAAAATTATTTTATTGTTGCCCTGGATATCATCGCAAATTTTTATGTTTTCAAGTGCCCAGATTAGGAATATATTCATGAAAGTTCTCAATGTGCTCGTATTTTCATGATTTTTGCATTTCTTATATTTTGAGCAGTTATAAGCTTGTTAGAAATAAAATTTAATTTCCAGTCATGATTAGGCTTCTGCGCAACTCTTTCGCGCATACAAACATCACCTGATCCCCACTCTCAGACCCCTTGCTCCACAGAACAGCTGAGATCTCAGTTATTTGACAATATTGAAGTACATATACACGTAAATCTGGATAAAGTGTCATGGATTAATATTTTGTTTCAATTACTGAATGTCCATTCTTATATATTTGTCTTCTAGTCTAAAATATGAGTTTGTCACGAAGAAAGTGTAAATATTGTAGTGATTTATTTTGTTATATTTGCGGTGTTTATATACCAAAAAATAAAAAAGAAATATCACAGACTTTGTCAAGGAGACTTATGTTGAATATTTTGGTTTCAAAATGGACAAATTAGGTAAACCATGGGTTCCTAATAAGTTTGTAAGTCCTGTGTTGAGTCTTTACGGTTGTGGAAAAAGCTGAACGTTCTGGATTAGACTTTGGTATTCCTATGATCTGGATGGAGCCTACGAATCATTTAGATGATTGTTACTTTTGCGTAGTAGATGTTAAAGGTTTTAATCGAAATCAAACGTGGAGATACCCAGACTTACAGTCTACGAAATGTCCGGTTCTACACAGTGAAAATCTCCTCGGCCCATATACATTTCAAAAGTAATTCGCATGCCCTCAGAAACAATGATGTTACCAAATTCACAGAAATCGGGACCATCTACTAGTGGAAGTGAATGGGAAGGTGAAACATCTACGCCAAAGTGATTTAATACGTGATCTCAATTTATCAAAACAAGGATCAGAACTGTTAGCCTCAAGATTGAAAGAAAAAAATTTATTGGCACCAACAGTAACAATTACAACATACAGAACGCGAGAAAAAGAGTTATTACAATTTTTTAGTGAAAATGAAGGATTAGTGTGTTGTAATGATATCGCGAAGCTGCTTATAGACATGGGTTTAAAAGAGTACAAATCTACTGAATGGCGCCTTTTTATTGATAGTTGCAAAAGAAGTTTGAAATGCGTCTTAATGCACAATGGAAATAAATTTGCATCAATTCCAATTGCCCAGTCAACGAAACTCAAAGAAGAATATGAAAATGTAAAATTAGTTTTAGAGAAAATTAAATACTCTGAGCATCAATGGCCGATCTGTGTGGATTTAAAAATGGTTAATTTTTTACTTGGCCAACAAAGTGGATATACAAAATACCCTTGCTTTATTTGTATGTGAGATAGTAGAGCAAAGCAACTTCATTGGGACAAGATGTTTGGCCTGTAAGAAATTCTTTAACTGTCGGTAAAGCCAACGTAATAAGGGAGCCGCTGGTGAGCAGAGACAAAATCATACTTCCACCATTACATATTAAGTTAGGTATGATTAAGCAATTTGTAAAAGCGTTGAACAAAGACGGAAATTGTTTTAATTACATTTGCAGAAAATTTCCGAAGCTTAGTATGGAAAAATTGAAAGGTGGAATATTTGATGGTCCTCAAATACGGCAATTGATGAAAGATGAACAGATTTTATCAAAGTTATGACTGTTCCGGAAAGTAAAGCTTGGAAAAGTTTTGTGTTGGTTGTCGAAAATTTCCTAGGTAACCATAAAGCAGCAAATTATGAAGAAATTGTGCAAAATATGCTGACAAACTTTCAGACTTTAGGAGCAAATATGAGTATTAAGTTACACTATCTCCGCAATCATCTAGATAAATTTCCGGATAATTTAGGAAATTATAGTGAGGAACAGGAAAGCGGTTTCATCAAGATCTAAAAGTGATGGAAGAAAGGTATCAAGGTCGATGGGATTGTCACATGATGGCAGATTACTGCTGGTCTTTGAAAAGAGATTGTCCCTGAAAAATTATAGAAGAAAAGCTCATAAAAGGTGTTTTATGGAAATATGAAATATATTGTCGACATTTTCTCTTTATTTACTTCCATGTATCCGAATTTCTCAAAACATAACTGACATTATAAATATATCTGTTATTTTGTTTCTTGTTTTACGATTTTTGTTATGTAAAATGAAAATAAAGATTTAAAAAGAAATCAGAGCAAATCCTACAAAATCATTGATAGTTTCACGAATTGTGTGCATAAATAGACCCAAAATCATTTTCATATCTAGGGCAACAAAACCATTGTAGACCAGTGTAATGTATCCATTAACGATGCAACTAGAATAGGTTTTGGTCACTTTCAATTGGTACCGAGGTTGCTTTCGTCGTTTCCAAGAATAAGACGAATTAATTCCTTCTCCAATTACGGAAATCGAAATTACAGATGACGCAACATTCTCTCGTTTACGAATGTGACATTGTAACGCTCCGTTCAATCAGCTAACACAGTAACCTATCGCGTCAGTCCTTATTCGAATCAGTCGGCAATCGGCTCGTTCCGACTCCTAGACGAAATTTACAATGCGAGAAGATAAGATTCCTCGAACGGAAACAAAAGGAGTCAAAGTTATCCAGCAGAACGTACGTTTCTATCGCAAATTGTCACTAAACAAGCCTTGGCGGGATAAGGCAGTAAGCTAATGCATCACCCTGTCAGTCGAGGATAGCCGAAGCAGCGTCATAGATCGCAACGAGCTCACAGAAAAAGACGGACTCACAATGGCCGCCATTTGGCATAGCTGACATAACTCAAGAGTGGCTATACACATAGCCATCTTGGATGGTGCTAATTAGCAGTTATTTTACAGCCAACCATCTGACAAATATGCCCAGATCTAAATGAGCTCAGAAATAATTACATTGGTTTAACGTCTCCGTTCGTTCGAAGGCACTCAGATGATTTATGAAATTATTCATATGCGGTCGACGGGGAGTCACTATGGCTCACAATTAGACCTTTCGCTACCTCCTTGAACGAATTTATTTGTGTTATATATGCTGCTCCATTCATTTGTTACTATATTGTGTGAAGATAATGAAGTCTGCCTTCGATATTCACAATTAACTCCCAATTAGATACAGGAGTCGTTAACAAGAGAAAATTCCGAAAAGTTTTTTATTACATGTACTTTGCGCACATCAGGATTCTTCTCGATGAATTTTACTATACGGTGTGTACTTGAAAGGCGAGCAACACAAATTGGTGCATTGTAAGCATACAGATTAAAAGTCGAGGTACAAAGTGGATCAGAAAGAATACGAATAGGTCGCGGGTAGAAGGTATTAGTAGCTCGGTTCTTGCAAATTTAGTCGCGATTGCGCGTTTCACGTATAATCACCATGTATTATATTTACAGGCCTCAAAAACTATTGTTTTCCTCTAGTGTCATGGGTGTAATTTAATCATCATACAGATCAAGATTTTATTTATCAGTGAACATAGGAAACGTGCAATGGATTTTAGATATTTGGAGTTGCCGATTACAATGCTGATTAGTTAACACCTTTCAGGTTCAAGGTCAATTGAAGGTCAAATCGAAAGATCGGGACCAAAAAATCACACGTACTACGAGAGAATGAGTCTGTGTTTAGTTGATTCATGCGACCTCTCCTAGGGGTCATTCAAGGTTATTTCAAGGTCATTTTGTACTTTTACGGAATAAAATTTCGAGAACTGTTGAAAAAATTTACTCATACGTTTTCGACGCCGCTGAATAAGAAC
Source organism: Cryptolaemus montrouzieri (assembly GCA_013387265.2). NCBI lineage: Eukaryota > Metazoa > Arthropoda > Insecta > Coleoptera > Coccinellidae > Cryptolaemus > Cryptolaemus montrouzieri. Next base: position 24,085,514 of record JABFTP020000021.1, on the reverse strand, counting down.
ACAAGCTCTCTTGACCTCCATGACGACGCTTGCAAATTTAGTCGCGATTGCGCGTTTCACATATAATCACCATGTATTATATTTACAGGCCTCAAAAACTATTGTTTTCCTCTAGTGTCATGGGTGTAATTTAATCATCATACAGATCAAGATTTTATTTATCAGTGAACATAGGAAACGTGCAATGGATTTTAGATATTTGGAGTTGCCGATTACAATGCTGATTAGTTAACACCTTTCAGGTTCAAGGTCAATTGAAGGTCAAATCGAAAGATCGGGACCAAAAAATCTGATATAATCACACGTACTACGAGAGAATGAGTCTGTGTTTAGTTGATTCATGCGACCACTCCTAGGGGTCATTCAAGGTTATTTCAAGGTCATTTTGTACTTTTACGGAATAAAATATCGAGAACTGTTGAACAAATTTACTCATACGTTTTCGACGTCGCTGAATAAGAATACAAGCTCTCTTGACCTCCATGACGACGAGGTTATTTGAAAGTCAAATCAAGTGCATCGTCACCAGAAATTCTGGAATAATTCATATGTAAGTTTTTAAGGGCACATAATATAACATAAGTTTATTTGTGTTGACTTTCATTATGTCTGGTTCAAGGTCAAACCGTTATGTTTTTGTTAGGTAACTTAGTTATGATATTTAGATTGTCACCATTATTAGGAGCTATTTGTTCACTAATATGAAGTTCTTTGTCGAAATTATGTCAAGATAAATTTTATAATCTTTGAATCATGATGGGGAAACCTGCCATTTTATGTTGAATCAGATGAACGACGTATTGTGAATTTCGTTGTCCGTATGAGACGGTTTATGAAAAATGGAGAATTCATTCAATTTGGTAATAGTTTAATCTAAAAAATTGATTCGATAGTTTCGTTCAAGTTCGGAAGTGAATTTTATTTTCGAATTAATTATAAATGATTATAAACTTTTCCAAAATATTTAGCTGACGTTCCGTACTAGTTAAACATATTGATATAATCCACAACCGAAAACAATAAGAACAATGTTCAGTTGACGCGTTGTTTTGTATGGTAGTTTTTCAAGTTATGCATGAAAATTTCTGCTAATAGTGGGCTGAGTCGATTTTTCATAATAAAGGCCTCTTCCAAACGGTGAAATGAGGACTCAAAAACAAACTCATTTTGTTTTATACAGATATCTTTATAACAACAACATTTCGTGTTGAATTAAAGGGTTCATGATGATAAGTTACATAGTTTTCTCAATATTACCAATTGGCTACTTGGAAATAAGTTATTTACACCAAAAGAACCTAATTTGGCGGTATGACGAAGATGTATATTTCCTACTTCATCTTTTCATTCAAAGGAATTTTTATAGAGTATTTGGGTTTAAATCGACAATCTCGTTTCAACAAATCAATTAACAAATGTAATCTTAACCGCAGAAGCTGAAATACGTGGGTTGTCTCTTAAATTTTGCGCCTCTGACACTTTTACTGTTGACATCTCCCATCCGACAACTGCGTCGTGAGTTTTGGATCCATCCAAAATATCAAACCATATATTTTTGTATATACACACAACCAAATTTATATGGAATCACCCGATAGTTTGAATATTACCTCAGGGATTTTAGAAATTTCGAAGGATTGTTAGAATTGATCCTTTTTGAGATATTTCAATTGAAAAAAGAAATAAATTGAGATTTATTTTAACGAAGAAACAAATAAAAGAAAATGAGAGACTCCTTCCGCATGTATTAAAAGAATTGAAAATTGTTTTCCCGTGGAGTAGGGGTTTTTTCTCGACCTCAGTAGCTTGTATTACCTCCTCTTGCCCTGATACAAGCCTGAATCTGTCCAGGCATGCTTTGGATTAGGTTTTCGCCCTCCTCTGATGTGATATTCTGCCACTTTTCTGTGGCGGCTAGGATGAGCTGTTTTGTGGTTAGATTTCTAGAAATCTAATTTCCTTTTTGAGATTATCCCATAAATGTTTAATATTATTGAGGTCTGAAGAGCAAGCTGGCCAGTCCAAAATAGCGATTCCCTCTGTTTCAAGATAATGTCGCGTGAGGTTGGTTAGATTATCTTGCATAAAAGTGAAATTCTCACCTTGGATACCCAGCCAGAGTTTCACTATGTGCTCCAGCACTAGGTCCGCTTAATTTCTAGCCGCTACACTTGCAGGAAAAGAAATCAAATCTGTTTTGCCTCCCAGTATAATGCCACCCCAAAACATCAAACTGCCCCCTTGGTATTTCGGAATTTGTATTGCTGCTCGGAGTCTAGCTTGTCTTCCACGGCCCCTTAAAACCCGAATCTGTTCGTCATCTGATCGAACACCAATTCTGTTCTCATTCGAAGAAAGAACATTTCTCCAATTATCAATATTACAATTTTGGTGCTCGAAACACCAATTAAATCTGTTAATTTTTGTTGTCTGGATAGCTCTGGAACTGTATAAACCCCTATGAACGAGGTCTTTGACGTATCGTTTCGACTGATACACTGATGCCTGTTGCTTCCAGAAATTGCCTTTGGAATATGATGTGCAGCGCACTAGGGTCTCTTCTTGCAATTTGGCACAAAAAGCGGTCTCGTTCTTCAAGCCTACTTTGCAGATATTGTAGCTCCACGTATCGGGTGTAGGGTTTTTGAAATCACCACCTGTGATACTCCCATTGTGGCCGCTATATCCCTCTGTGTCACCCCTTTTTCAACGAGAGCAATTAATCGACCCCTCTGCACATCGGACAATCCAACGTAAGGCATTTTCAATTATGATTATAGGCTTTTTCAAATTTTGAAATACACAGTTTCAAATTTCAGTGACGACTGAATACAATATCCCGAACATGTGGTGATAATTCAACATTTCTTATCATACTATTCAGTTTTTTTACAACAAAATACTAAATTTTTCACAAGTAGTCAAAGATCCATGGTTAAAAACAATTAATAATGTGAAATGCCGAGTGATTCCATATAAATTTGATTGTGTGTAGTCTATTTTGTTTAATGCTACTTCGTTATTACATTTATCTGCTTTCCTCAAAGTTATTTCAGTCTCGATTGATTTACTTTTTGTGGTTTTTATGATATCAAGATCTATTATTCTAATGTTGTAGATCATATATAATTTTTGTACCTTAGTTTAGTTGTTATTCTGCCTGTTTGATGAAGGAGCTGTGTCGTCGAACCGCATTACAAATCAAATTTTCTTTTATTTATCATTCGAAATGGATCAAGTAGTATCCACTTATACTCAGTTTAGAAAATATAAACATCGAAACGTTCATTAATGTTTCATAAAATCTGGAAGATCTGAACTTGGACGAGAGGATTCAAGTTTGATTTTGTTTAACTTCTGTCGGTAGAACAAAAAATGTTGAAATGTCGATTATATTCTTATGTGCAACATCTCCGAAAACTGTAATTCTTACTGGAAAGGGGATACAATTAATATTCGTTCGAGAAAAAATTTTATCGACTAAATATAAGCTCAGAAGCAACCACAAAACTCTCTCGAAATGTGGTCGATTCGATCGCATTTGGTCGCCAACAAACTCATAGTCCTCAATCAGCCGCCTTCGTCGTCCAATATGTCCGTATGAGAACATTACGGCAATTCAACATACAAGGGGCGTAAACATGAAATCGCTAACGCAGCTTGTTAGCGAAGAATTTATGAGGCGATTAGGCGGTAGAAAAGGCGAGGGTGGTACTTATCTTCGAAGAATAAACTTCATCTAAACGGTTGTAGATAATTTTAGTGACGTGCGCGCCTAGAATTAGATACCTACCACGATCGCATGCAGTTCCCTGCATCATGTGATTCTGATATAATGCAACTAAATCGTACGTTGGACAGCGCTTATATTATAGTAATCCATAGTTCCTTGTTTGTGTAGGAAAGCTAAGTGGGAAGGGTTACCTGGAGAGGAGAATCGAAAACGATTAGCTTCACTTTCCTCTAGTCAATAACCTTGCCATCATCTCGAATATCGAAAATTCATTACACAATGATGGGCAAATGTGTGGAACAAAGTAAACATCTCTGAAATAGTTAGACAAATTGAAATGAAATTTGAGTTTGAAAAATCAGCTGAAATTGAAAGAATGGAGAAAAAGATTTTACGGAGGATTGTTGGAGGACTGAAAGTGAAACCGGTATGGGAAATACGTACAAATGAAAATATTTATGCATTATTTAGAGAACCAGTCGTTCGAAACATTTGCAATGGTAAGAATGAAAAAGAATAGATTGGTGAGGAACACTTGGTAAAGGACACCGGAGGGCAGAAAGAAAAGAGGACGGCCGATACGAAAGTGGAGAAGCATAAAGCATGCTTAACAATTTGAATTTTAAATTTATCTCATCTGATACAAAAAATGTAGCCAAACATTCCAACACATGAATGTCCGCCTTTAATAAAAGAAATCTTTAACCAAAGTAATACTTCACCACACATTATAGATAAATTTTGTAATTATTTAGGGATCTTTTCGCAACAAAAATATTTCCAATTTGAATAGAAAAGTTTCAAACAAAACTCAGCACTTTCTGTGGGAACCCCATTCAGCCCCTTATTTAGGGGCAGATTTTTTTTTATGCGCGCTTCCCAGGAATAGGCGAACCTGTTACGCTACATGAGTGGGCGCCTGGAAAGAATTGAGGTGTCTGTTCACTCGCTTCTTGAAGAGGGCCAAATTGTCGGATGTAGGGAAGATGTTGGACGGAAGCGAGTTTCATAGCTCACCGGCCATGTAAACAAAGAAATTCTCATAGAATTCGAGGGGTCGTTAAATGTATCGCCATATGATGAAAACTCCTTGCCAGCCCAGTGTTGCGGCAAATCATGACTTTTCCGGCACAAGGTCTTTCAGCTCATTGGAGCATCTTCCATGGAAGTATCTGTGAAACAGAGAAAGGTCAACAACTTGTCTTCTGAGAGCCAGCGGTTGGAGATCGTGGGTGATCTCCGAGTGGTCGATCAGCACAACCTGTTTTTGCACACTATCCAACATCTGCAACGGATGTTTGGGCGCAGATACCCATACATTGTAACAATATTACAAAGCAGGTCGAATATGCGCCTTTTATAGAAGCAACAGGTGAGATGACTTGAAGTATCGCTTGGTTGTGAAAAGAAAACTAAGGTTAGCTGATTTCGACTCAGCTATTGCTGATACAAGTTCATGCCAGCAAAACCCGGAGTTGACCATTATTCCGAGAAGGTGCATCGAATCTTTGAATACATTTTATTGGCTTTGAATCATTAGAGGATGTTCTCCAGCTGGGACCTTTCTAAAGAACGTAGTTGCTTGCGTCTTGCACGCGTTGAAACTCACTAGGTTCAACTGACCCCACTCAGATATTCTCTGTAAGTCAAAGTTTGATTTATTGATTTGTTGACATCTCTGACGCTAAGATTCCGCAGCTGTAATCGGCCGCAGACTACTGAAAGACAAAACCAGGGTACAATCGTCCGCAAAGCCGAAGATTTTGTTCTCTGTAGATGACAAAAGATCGTTTATCTGCAACAGAAATAAGGTTGGCCAAATAATGAATCCCTGAAGTACTCCTGCTTGCAACTGGAAACAATCAGATGTTATACCGTCGACCACAACTCGTATTGATCTATTTGAAAGAAAGCTACTTATCCAACTCCGTAGTTTTTCAGGAAGCTCATATGCAGCAAGTTTATTCAACAAGGCTGCATGCCAAACCCTATCGAAGACTTCAGAGATGTCGAGGGCTATTGCTCTAAATTCTCCATGCTTTTCCATCGTTGATGTACAAACATGAGTGACGTAGGCGAGCAGATTTCCGGTCGGTCTTTGCCTGCGAAAACCATACTGAGGGTCGTTAATAATTCCCTGAAACTCAAGATATTTGATGAATTCATCAATTATGACTCTCTCTATCACTTTGGACATAATGGAAAGAAGCATAAAGAACTGGAGGGCAATTGCAATTAATCAGGAGGAGTGGAAGAAGACTATCAAATAGTATTTCGGTATTTAACATTATTGATTGTTTTTAACCATGGATCTTTGACTACTTGTGAAAAATTTAGTATTTTGTTGTAAAAAACTGAATAGTATGATAAGAAATGTTGAATTATCACCACATGTTCGGGATATTGTATTCAGTCGTCACTGAAATTTGAAACTGTGAATTTCAAAATTTGAAAAAGCCTATAATCATAATTGAAAATGCCTTACGTTGGATTGTCCGATGTGCGGAGGGGTCGATTAATTGCTCTCGTTGAAAAAGGGGTGACACAGAGGGATATAGCGGCCACAATGGGAGTATCACAGGTGGTGATTTCAAGAACCTACACTCGATACGTGGAGCTACAGACTCTGCAAAATAGGCCTAGAAGAAGTCGTAGGAAGATCACTTCTGAAAAACAAGACTTTTTGTGCCAAATTGCAAGGAGAGAACAAATTTGTAATAATTATCATTATTATCAACATAAAATGTCAGCATTCAACAGTTTTATTCATAGATTGATTAACATCTTGATATCACCACAAAATTTCAACGAAGAATTAAATTTGATTGAACAAATAGCCAAAAATAATGGTTACAATCCCAAACTAATAAATAATATTTTAAATAGATAACAAAGTAGAATCGTATTGAATGAAATTTACCCTGTCAATAAATTGAAACAAAAATTCAACACCTTTACCTACGTTGGCATTACAAGTGAGAAACTGAAATCATTCTTGGGTAGCAATAACTTCAACATAACCTTCCAAACTAATAATAGTTCAGGCAAATATATGAAAAATAATAAAACCAAATTAGATAAAAACAATAAATCAGGGGTTTATAGATTGAATTGCAATGACTGTGATAATTCCTACATTGGTAGAACACATAGAAATTTTAATATTAGAATATCAGAACATAAACGCAGTTTTTCAAATAAAAATCAGATTCAAATTACGCGAATCATCTCCTAGAAAATAGTCACTTTTTCACCCATAGTTTGAAATTTTGCATACTGGTAACAAATATTGGAAGATAGAACAAGCACAAACACTCAGGTAGACTCATCAATGAACAAGTCGATTTAAGTCCTTCACCTCTATTGAATCTCTTCAGGGAGCAATCTATTCCTTAATTTTATTGGATATACCTGTCATCAATAACCACTTAAGAAGGAGCAACCCAATAAGCTTTTAATTACTTAAGATCATTTGTGTTTATATTCTCTTTCTTATTTTCTGTACATTCATTCGTCTGAAGAAGCTACGATGCAGTGAAACTCGTTACGAATCACAATTATTAAGTAAAATTCCTAAAAACATATTACGCATTTTTGGGATTTTTGAAAGCTATATCTTCTTAAATTCTCCTTCATTGTTTTGTACCTCCTGAATTGTTCCGGTATTCTGTCAGGAAAACGCCTATCATAAAATTGTGTGACTTCAAATTTTAATTGAAACCAAAATAATATTGTAGTATGTTTATCCTTTTCGACAATTTAATACCAGTGGATTTACTGGGCGACATAATCTTATTGAAATTTATATAATTCCGAACAAAACATTATCTATATATTAAAATTAGCTGAATAAGGAATGTAGTTATTTATCAATATTCAAATTTCTTCATATTCAAATTTCTTAATTGGCTATTTCATAAAAAATATAAGAATGTTTATATATTCACGAAGATTTTGTTGAATTCATTTATCATTTGAACACACCATCACACACACATGCACATACAGACATCATTAGAGTTCCTTAAAGTTCGAAACTTTAATGTTTATTTCCATGGTTTATTTCGAAAAGATTTACTGTGGATGTTAAAATTCGACTCATTTCTAGACAGTATTAGAAGCAATAATGAGCACTAAAATAACATTTTACACCACGTTAAATATTCTTGAAATAAATGAAGGAAATAAGGATCATCTGTATATGGTTACATAAACAAGGTATGAGCAAATTGCTAGGACATAAAAACCTTTTTCCTTTGCCTGTATATAAACGAATTGGACGGTTGATTGATTAATTTTAATGAAATTTATTTTAATATAAATGGAATTATACTTTTGTCTGATTTCCACAATGTTTATTCTTGATACACTTGACCGGTTTCGATATTTACGTCATTTTCATGTGTTTAGAGTTAACAGGTATGAGCAAGAATGTGATATACATATTTTAAATGTTGATTAGTGGAGAGTGATTTCATTGGCTATTGAGAATGTTGAATTTTGGATTTTACAAAGTTTGTTAATTTCCCAACAGATTGATTTCCATCCCTGTATTGCAATTGTGGAGAAGTTTGAATTATCTCATGTATGTATTTATGTGGGTTGTAGATTTTATGTGTTTATGTTCAAAAATTACGGATTTGATATCTGAGGAGAGATAATCTATGAATCTAAATGAGCTGTTGGGTATTCTTTGCATTCAATTCTGTATCTTCCAGACTGTTTGAACTTGCTTATATTGGCACCACTGGAAAAGATACTGTTGAATTAAATTTGGAAAAATAATTACTGATGTTAATAAGAGGGGGGCCAATGTTGGTTAGACATGGGTATTTATTTTATAGTTTTTCTATAAAGGAATATAGTGATGTAAGTGTTTCATTTTATTTATTTAAGGTATAAATTGAATTTATATTCAAAATTTTGAGCAAACAAGTTAACAAAATCAAGTCGCTTTATGCAAAAACTTTCCGTTCGTCCGCGAACGAAATTTAAAAAATTGTTTTGACGGTCAAGCGTGGATAGCTTCGTATTACGCAGCGTCATTCAGCGGGTGAGATAATATTTCACTTTCCTATTTCTTGCGAATATTTATTTCAACGCAAGTTATGTTGATTGAACATCGTATTACATATTTAAATAGAGGAATGCAGGTTAAAAACGTTGCATGGTAGGCTGAGCATCTGCTTGAATATCAGTAATACCAACTTATAAGTAACGGGACCGGATCAGCATCCATGTTGTCATCGTAGAGACCACTATACGTGTGTATATTCTGAACTTTTTTGAGAGGGAAAATCGAATATAAGAAATGAAGATTCATTGAAAATTTTTATATGAGAATGAATTGATAATTCTGGTAAAAAAGGCAAGAATTCACTTTTTTCTACTGGGGAAATATAAATATAACAAACAATTTAAAAAAGAGGCAGTTGTTAAATTGAATTTGGAAAGATTATTGTGGTTATGATTAGAGACGGTGCTATATGGACATGCTTATTATAAGAGAATATAGTAATTGAGAAATGTAGTTTTGTTCTTTGCGTTTGATAATACTGTTCATGTGGAAAACTGGAATATTATTATTTGATGCAATTTTCTTAATGATATTGATTTTCGTATTGAAGGCTTTTATACTAGATTTCAAACATCATTTCAAATTCTGTAGATCTGATAAACTTTAACAATTTGAATTTTAAATTTATCTCATCTGATACAAAAAATGTAGTCAAACATTCCAACACATGAATCTCCGCCTTTAATAAAAGAAATCTTTAACCACACATTATATATAAATTTTGTAATTATTTAGGATCTGTTTGCAACAAAAATATTTCCAATTTGAATATAAAAGTTTCAAACAAAACTCATGACTTTTTGTAGAAACACCATTCAGCCCCTTATTTAGAAGCAGATTTTTTTTATGCGCGCTATCCAGAAATAGGCGAACCTGTTACGCTACATGAGTGGGCGCATGGAAAGAATTGAGGTGTCTGTTCACTCGCTTCTTGAAGAGGGCCACATTGTCGGATGTAGGGAAGATGTTGGACGGAAGCGAGTTTCACAGCTCACCGACCCTGTAAACAAAGAAATTCTCATAGAATTCGAGGGGCTGTAAATGTATCGCCATATGATGAAAACTCCTTGCCAGCCTAGTGTTGCGGCAAAACATGACTTTTCCGGCACAAGGTCTTTCAGCTCATTGGAGCATCTTCCATGGAAGTATCTGTGAAACAGAGAAAGGTCAACAACTTGTCTTCTGAGAGCCAGCGGTTGGAGATCGTGGGTGATCTCCGAGTGGTCGATCAGCACAACCTATTTTTGCACACTATCCAACATCTGCAACGGATGTTTGGGCGCAGATACTCATACATTGTAACAATATTCCAAAGCAGGTCGAATATGCGCTTTATATAGAAGCAACGGCTGAGATACGTGAAGTATCGCTTGGATGTGAAAAGAAAACTAAGATTAGCTGATTCCGACTTAGCTATTGTTGATACATGTTCATGTCAGCAAAACCTGGAGTTGACCTTTATTCCGAGAAGGTGCATCGAATCTTTGAATACAATTTGTTGGCCTTGAATCATTAAAGGATGTTCTCCAGCGGGGACCTTTCTAGAGAACGTAGTTGCTTGCGTCTTGCACGCGTTGAAGCTCACTAGGTTCAACTGACCCCACTCAGATATTCTCTGTAAGTCAAAGTTTGATTTATTGATTTGTTGACATCTCTGATGCTAAGATTCCGCAGCTGTAATGGGCCGCAGACTACTGAGAGACAAAACCAGGGTACATTTGTCTGCAAAACCGAAAATCTTGTTCTCTGTAGATGACAGAAGATCGTTTATCTGCAACAGTAATAAGGTTGGCCAAATAATGATTCCCTGAAGTACTCCTGCTTGCAACTGGAAACAATCAGATGTTATACCGTCGACCACAACTCGTATTGATCTATTTGAAAAAAAGCTACTTATCCAACTCCGCAGTTTTTCGGGAAGCTCATATGCAGCAGGTTTATTCAACAAGGCTGCATGCCAAACCCTATCGAAGACTTTAGAGATGTCGAAGGCTATTGCTCTAAATTCCCCATGTTTTTCCATCGTTGATGTACAAACATGAGTGACGTAGGCGAGTAGATCTTTGCCTGCGAAAACCATACTGATGGTCGTTAATAATTCCCTGAAACTCAAGATATTTGATGAGTTCATCATTTATGACTCTCTCACTTTGGACATAATGGGAAGAAGTGCAACAGGGCGGTAGTTTTGGGGTAAGCCTTCTTTTCTTTCTTTTCCAGCTGCTCGGAAAAGAAAAGATATTTTTATGAACAATCTTGAAAAATCTATAACGAATAATAAGTTACCACAAAGACATATTCTTTTTGTTTCAGATACGTTGATCATATTCTTGTGGGTTTTCGAGGCTCAAAGAGAAACATAAACCAGTTATTAAATTTCTCTGTCTATCAGATTTTAATAGGAAAATCAATATCATTAAAAATTGCATCGAAAGATAATATTCCAGTCTCTCACAAACAGTATAATTAAACGAAAAATGCTGAAACACATTTTTCAAATTCTATATTGCATTATATAAAAAAAACAGAAAATAAATACGGATGTCTAATTTACATTGGCCCCAAATAACTTCTTTACTCAATGGTCCCAGCAAAAGCAAATTACAATTCAGCCCAATAGCTTATGTAGGTCAAAATTTTGAATCTAGATTCTAGCTTAAGTTGAAACAAGTACTCATGTCTCGCTACTGAGTGTCATATCATTTTCAACATAACCTTTTTTAAGATTTTGCTTAGGCGATTTTGATTGTCTAATATCTCCCACAATCCTCAAAATACTCTAGAAGACGGATTAGATACCCATCTTATTGTATTTCTAACAGCTAAGCTATGGGCTGGAGCATTGTTCTGGAGAAACAGTAATTCTTCTTGGTCAGATATGGCTGCTTTGTTCTGATCTTCTCTTCAATGGATAGCACAGGGATTCATTGTATGGACTCCCATTTTGGATGAAAACAATCAAGATAATGCCCTTTGTGTTCCAGAAAATGGTGGCCATCACCTTGCCGAACAATAGAGCCACCTTGACTTTCTTGGAAGTATTGCAACTGACTTCTTTCCCCTATTTGGATTGGTGTTAATCTCAGACGTGTGATAGGCGTAGAACATCATCTCAGTATCGAAAATTTGCCTTCAAAAGTTGCTATCTTTCACGTTTTTGATCAGTTGTCTACAAACGAGGCACCCATCTCTCCGATACCTTAACATGGACGAACGCTCATGTAAAATGTTGAAAATTCGTTTATATAAGAGTGTGTTTCTAAGCAACACACTGTACTATTTCTCTAAGTCAAATATTTCCCGAAGTGACCGTTGAAGTGATCGATATCTCCTACTTCGATTAAGAGAAACGCCGTGAAGTGTGAAGGTCTCTCCATATAATCTGTTACGATTAACAACTCGAAAGTACTATTTTCTGTTAGAAATGATCGAATAAGATATTATATAATTCCAGTATTTGAAGAGAAACCTCAAAAGATAACGTCTCTATATTGTTGGGTTCAATAAATCTTGATGCTGCAAACAATAACTGTTATAGCAATTTTTAATTCATAATTTATGCGGAAATACAGGTTATTCAACTTAGAATAGATATCTTAAGCTGGTATTCTCAAATATTTAATCAAGAAATGGCTGAACGTGGAATATCATTGCCATCGAGATGAATAGCTTTACGAACGCCTTCTACTTCGTCTAGTAAAGAAGAAGAATGAAAGTATGCTATGCTATATACACACAACCAAATTTATATGGAATCACTCGGTATTTCACATTATTCATTGTTTTTAACCATGGATCTTTGACTACTTGTGAAGAATGAAGTTTTTGTGGTAAAAAAACTAGATAGTATGATACGAAATCTTGAATTATCACGAGATGTTGGGGATATTGTACTCAGTCGTCACTGAGATTTGAAACTGTGAATTTCAAAATTTGAAAAAGCCTATAATCATAATTGAAAATGCCTTACGTTGGATTGTCCGATGTGCAGAGGGGTCGAATAATTGTTCTCGTTGAAGAAGGGGTGACACAGAGGAATATAGCGGCCACAGTGGAAGTATAACAGGGGGTGATTTCAAAAACCTACGCCCGACACGTGGAGCTACAACCTGTGCAAAATAGACTTATAGACCCAGAAGAAGTCGTAGGAAGATCACTTCTGAAGAACAAGACCGCTTTTTGTGTCAAATTGCAAGAAGAGACCCTAGTGCGTCGCACCCCATACTCCAAAGGGAATTTATGGAAGCAACAGGCTTCAGAATATCAGTCGAAACGATACGTCAAAGACTTCGTCTAAGGGGATTATACAGCAAGAGACTCTTAAGAGTTCCAGAGCTAACCAGGCAACAAAAACCAACAGACTCAATTGGTGTATCGAACACCAAAATGAGAGAGAGGGATAAAGTAGTGCAATTTTTTGGTGCATGATTTTAACAGTTGTAATTGTCTTCTAATGATTCTGTTTCGCTTTTCATTTGGTCGTGTGATACGAAATTTTAATGCATTTCTTGGAACGAAAGGATGTGGATGGTGCATAAGAGAAAACCGTCGGTGGTCTATGATCGCTGCTGAAAAATATTCGTGCGTAAATCCCCAACAGAAATGAATATGGACTCGTCCATGAATTGTAAATTTGAGGGGCATTTTGTAGAAATGAGAAACAATGAAAAATAATACTAAAATCATAATGAAACAACAGACACAGTAAACGCGTTCTACAAGAACACACAAAAGTTCTGTGAAAATCAAAAAAAAAATACATTTTGAACACAGCAGTCAAAGAAGACTAAGATCACATTCAATTATATTCATGAATTAATGCCTCACAGTTTCCAAATATTAGTCTTTTCGGATGTATAGCAGAAATTCATCCATTATCGTAAAGATATAAAAATTCTCTCTCTAATTTTCTAAAATCATATGGGATGAAACCCAGTCTTTTAATGCATTCACACATTATCCAATGACATATTAATTCATATATTTGCGTTTTTTCACACACATGTGTTTATTAATGGTTAAGCGTAGAGACAGTTCTACCAAATCGGTTAAGAATTTGTTTCTTTGAATTTTTTGTACACCCAAAAAATTTATTTTTTATCCAATTTTTGGTAGCGAGTTAGCTGACTTATCGATTCCCTCTCTGGAAGATTGCAGTAATTTTTGTGTTGAAAAAATGATACTTAATATGTAGTACATACAACTAGGTGATCTGATCAGTAGGCCAAAATTTTGTCATCGATGTGATCTCTCAAAGAAATATGTCCTACGCATTAGCGTCTCCAATCTAGATTATCATGCATAAGAAAGGTGTAAACGAAATGAGAAATGAATATGAAAAACAACTTGTATTATAAGATGCGTAGCCTTCCATAATTTCGAAAGGATAGGCTCGTCTACAGTATTTACAAAAACTCGTGATAAACATTCGTAAATGATAATTCTTATCGTCTGATTTCTGTGAATGAAAATTTGTTTCAATATGATTGTTTTCACATTCCTATCAAGCATCGAAATTTTCTAGACATGCATCTTATGAATTTCTTCTTCATTTGAAATAACGAGCAATCTAGAGAATCGGCTTTACGGAATCAATTATAAGCAGATTAGATATGGAATGGAAATAACCATAGGGATCTCGAGTATAATAACGAGTATTCAAGCACTCTATTTCTGCTATTCCACCGAGAGACCAAAGGTCGCCTACAATTCTCGTAAAATTTATTATATCCCTAGATCCCCTGGAAAAAAATTCCGACACCGACTTCCATGTCGTATCTTCAATGTGCTGCAATTAAATTTAGTTACGTACGCTTCTTGAAACTACATATATGGAAATAATATAGCAATATTTCAACATCTCTGAATATACAAGGTGTTCCTAAATATCATGTACCAACGGAATCTTGCGATTCTTTGGATAATTTCATGACTGAAATACAATTGAGGTTATTTTTTTAACGATTCTCTATTGAATATTAATTACTATCCTACATATCTTGGTGTCACAATGGACCCTCATTAAACTTCAAATCACATCTCAATTAACTAAGTCAAAAGCTGAAAACAATAAATAATACACAGGTCAAAAAGTCTCGAGACAAACAAATACCACATGCGCTATTGTTTCATGTTTTAACACTGTTATTCGATATGAAAAAATACCGCGCAACCCTATAAATGGCTTGAAACGTGTTACCAGGAACATTCTCCTTCGAAAACAAACCTTTGCCGATGGTATGCAGATTTCAAACCTAGTCGTACTACAACCGAAGACGCAGAACTCTCTGTAAGGCCAAAAGATGCTATAACGCCAAAAAATTTGAAAAGGTGTTAAAAATTGTTATGACCGATATGAAAGTGAAATTGCAGGGTTTAGATGACTTCCTAAAGAAATCAAAAGGAACTGCATTATACAGTTTACACGAAAATTCAGGCAGAAACAACCTTTGTCGAAGTGGGTGCCGCGTTTTCTCACAGTGGAACAAAAACAACAATGGATTGACGAATCAGAACGTTGTTTAAAGGGTTTGAAGCACGATAAAAAGGATTATTTGTGATAATAGATAGAACATAGAACCATATTACACGCTGGAGTCGAAAATACCATCTACTTAGTGGAGAGCAGAGGCGAAAGCCGGTCTAAGAGTCCAAAAACCCAACAATTGACTGGCAAAGTTATGGCGTCTGTAATTTGAAATATTGTTTATCGACTATTTGAAAGAAAGAATCCGACTATGAACAGTAAGTATTATATAACCATACTCGACCAATTGAGTGACGAGATCGAGGGCAAATGACATTAAACAGCAAAAAAAACATTGTTTCATCAAGACAATACACAAATTGGTGAAAACCATAAATCAACGATTTACGTTTGCAATTGTTACCGCGCCCTTCTTATTCCCCAGATCTGGCACCCAGTGATGACTAGTTCTTTGCTGAATTGAAAAAAATGCTCGAGTTAAGAAGATTTGGCTCGGAAAGAAGGGCTATTGCCGAAAAACGCTTATTTTAAGGCCAAAGACATAAAAATGTTGCATTGGAATGATTGCTTCAATATGGAAGGAGAGTATAGAGATGAATAAATTCGAATTTTGAGAGAAGATTGTTTTTTATTGGTTAGGTGCGGGACTTTTTGATCTATGTGTTGATATTTTTCAAAAACTAGATGGGTCCATTTGGGATGCCGATGTTTACAGTCTCTGGTCTCTTCTACAGTTGAGTACTGTTGTTCTGTCTGCCTATATAGTACTCATGTGTATAGAATTGATTCCCAATTGAGATATGCTATCAGAATTATGAGTGATATCTTAAGCTACAATATAATTCTTCCACATATCCGCAGATAATTAGTACAGAAAAAAGTTAGGACAAGTATTGTTTTTCGGGAGTTTTTTCAATTATCTAACAACTTCAGAGTCCACCTGTTTTGAGAATGAAATCTTGCAAATAGATTTTGTTTTCTGCATGCTCTTTTCACTGCTTTAGACCCTTGGATTAATGAATGCAATGAAGTTGTTGTTTTTGATAACCACATACAAGATCCTACTCTGGATCTTAGTTTTGGTCTCAAAAGGTGGTGTACCTTCACTAGTTTAAAAATAGGTTATGTTTGTAGTATTCTTTTCAATTGGATTTCTGTAGTCCACAATGCGAGTATACTGAGGCTGAGGAAATTGTAAGTTATTTAGTCTTGCCCTGTCCTATATTTCTATATCCAGAAGGTTTTCAAGATATGCATATGATATACGATCCTTTTAAATTATATAAAAAATTAAATATAGTTCACCCCTTTCTCCGCAAATGCTTGAGCTCACACTTTAGGGTCGTTCGTGGAAGGCTTAGCGGTTCATGCCAATCGTGTTTTTGACTCAAAATATAACGCCAAGCAATATAGCTGTTTCTTCTTTGATAAGTTATCCTTCTCTCATTCGAATAAATAAATGGTTATTCATTTATGAATTGAAGAAATTGTTCGTGAAGATTAACTTGTACAGTCACACTGGAATATCTTATTAGTGAATGAACAATAACATCGCATTAGTTGATCCAATTCCAATCATTTGTGATTGAAATTGAGTGTGGTATGAGTTTTTTTTCAACTTCTTCAACATTATTTACAAACAATAAGTATACAACTTGTACAAATTATAATAAAAGTAAACTACAAGTATTTCCTATGATAATAGTACCTCCTCACAATTTATCTCTTAACTATATTATTAGAAAAATTCGTATATTTCTTTGTCATTATTTGTCATAATTTTCTCTCGTGATCAGATATTGTCCTGTTTGGATAGCGTTTCTCATGCAGACGTCTGGCTTGTTTTACATTCGCAAAGCCATACTTAAAATGCATTTGAGCCATTTCATAATTCGTATAAATTGCGATTGTAATTAGATTATGATGAGTTTTTGAAACACTTCAAAACTCTTAATTAAGGTTGACACAACTTACGATTTGAAACCCCTGATGTCGAAATCAACAAATCTCCAAATAATGCCATAGTCTACTAAAGACCTTTTCAGAACTCTTTCATCTAGCTTTTTATTTTTTTTCACTGAGAGTCAGAGATACGAAAAAACTATAAATGCAAAAAAGTTTCTAAATAGAATGGAATTTTCATATTTAAAACTTACCAGCGGCGTACCACAAAAAAGGGGAGAATGGGACAAGTCTGAAAATTATTCCCTTGTAGATTTTGATGACAGTCTGACATCTGCATTCATGGAATTCATATTTGATAAGATTATTCCAAAATTTCAAGGGAAGTGTCTAGAAAAATTTCAGAACCAATTGAAAAAAATTTGAAAATATTCTGTTCGTGAAACAGGTCGTTCTGTTGCGTTCTAAAAATCAGAGACTTCAATTTTGAGTAATGGTATTTAATCAAGTTTTGCTTTAAAGTTGGACACAATTCAACATGAAACTTTTCGGAAGGCCTACGGAGAAAGTGTTTTATCAAGGGTTCAGGCTTTTCGTTGTTTTAAGGCGTATAGACGGGACATAACACTTTTCTATTACTGGTGATTTCTATTAATTTTCATTTGCAGCAAGTTACCTCACGGAATTTCATTTTAAAAAATTGGGTGAAGTGTGATACCTCTGTTCATTATTTAACCTCAAAAGCTGCGAATTACGTTCATAATTCTCACAGATTCAATAAATACATTCATATTCCGTTATATCCAATCATTAGAGGAAATTATATATAATGCATCCAGAATAATAATATTCAATGTCAAAAAGCAGATGATATAACGAAAGCAATTATTATATCAGCGCGCCATTTTGATGCAACGTACGATAAAAATAGCTTCCTAGATTAGATCAACAAATGCATCAATAAAATAATCGACTTGCTAGGACGACCTTGCGTTAACAGTCCTTGCTTTCCGTAATGGCGGATGTAAATTCGTTCCGTTGGATGATTTCTTTTCAATGTAGGTGGTTCTTAGTTGGCAACTGCTTGATTTGTTCGCATAAAGACAGTTAGCTAATAGATACGAAATGAAAATTCATAAAGTTCTAACAATGGCACCAAACTATGAGATAATTATAGTTGTTTTCGAATAAACGGAACGTTTTAACATAAATTTTCGGTTAACGGTGTTAATTTTTGATTGACTATGGGAACAGAATTCCAGAACTAATTGAGAATGTCGGAAAAAAAGTACTAACTAGCTGAGATCAGAAAAAGTGATAACAAGTACTTAAGCTCTATAATGTTTAATGCGCGATAGTAAATTGTCGAATTAGTTATGGGGATTTAACGTTTTCTTGGTATTTTCTCACTGTTGTTCACTATTTTTTGGTTGGTGTTTGATAGATTCCTAATATTCGATTCTTAGATGGCACCAATGACTTGCAATAACGAATAGGTTTCTTACTGAGATCAGATTAATCTTTCTTGTGATGAATGGTGGAAAAATTAGGGTCAAAAAGCGAGTTTGAAGTGCATAGTTCACTCCGTGAAGCTCTCTAATTATGTATTTCATCCTGAGTACGATTCTGAAAAAAAATCTAACCTAACCTAACCTACTAAAACTAGTTACGTCCCTCATACTATTACACTTCATAGTTTACGAACTACACTGCCATAGCCAATTCATTTTGTAACTGACACAGTCACCAATCTTCAAAATTCTAAGGTTAATTTTGAATTTGATAAGTGTTCAGCAGACCACAAGAGAAATGAAAGATTTCAGTTTCGTTTGGGAAAGACTAGATTCTATTTTTTCTGGTTTTGAATTCAAATCTCTTCTCAATATATTTATTATTATAATAATAAATTAGGTAATATTAAAATGAACACCGTTCCTTTGCTTGAAGCAAGTATTTAAATCAATGAAAACAATCAATATTATCGTGTATAAACGCAACACTCCAGTTCCAATTCCGTATCATTACTCATTGATTTTTTATTCCATACCGAAATTCAGAAAGTTAATATTTATGGAAGCACCTCTTCAACAAATTTATCGTAAATTATTTTCTGATAAGTTGCCAATCAGCATTTATAATGACTGTATCAAAATTAAATATTTTCATTTCTATAATGAATATAATGACTTTGCAATCGCACTGTACCATAATCAATTTCATTTGAGAATAACGATCAGAGATTAAAAGACTATGTTGTCTGCTTTTCATACAAGTTATAATATTCCTGGGTTATTTCTATATATGTATAAGAATTATACAGGGTGCTTCAACGAAAACTAAACAGAGGCTATATCTACCAAGATATTAATTTCTGATCAAAACACAAAAACAGGTTAATTTTTGTTTCAAGGGGGACATCTTTTGGTGTACAAAACTTGCCTGAAATATCAACCTCTAAGCGGGGGTTGCAATCCTTGAACATTTTGAATAAGGAATGATGACTTAAAAGAAAGGCGGTATACTTGTCTACATCGCTTCGAACGAATTTCCATTTTTAATTGAAAACTGTAAAATATACAGAGTGAACAACTGAAAGATAGGGAAGACTATTTCCCTGAGACTATTCAAGTTTCAGTGAAGTAAAATGGAACAGATCCATGCTGATCAATGGCAGTCATCATCAAGTACCATCCTCATCTCGAATTTCAACCCCTAGAGCAGGGGTGACCACCCTTGAAAATTTGGAAGAGGGTAGGTGGGTCGAGTGATACCTCGAAAGAAATGTATTATCTTTGTCTGGATTCGCGTGAACGAATTTTCTTTTTTGATTGAAAGCTGTAGAAGATACAGAGTGAGCTACTGAAATTTTCAAGGGTTGTCACCCCTGCTCCAGGGGTTGAAATTCGAGATGAGGATGGTACTTGATGATGACTTCCATGGATCAGCATGGATCTATTCCATATTACCTCACTGAAACTTGAATAGTCTCAGGGAAATAGTCTTCCCTATCTTTCAGTTGCTCACCCAATATCTTTTACAGTTTTCAATTAAAAATGGAAATTCGTTCAAGGCAATGTAGACAAAGATACCACCTTTCTTTTAAGTCATCACTCGATCCATCTTCCCTATTCAAAATGTTGCAACCCCCGCTTAGGGGGTTCATATTTCAGGCAAGTATTGTACCCCAAAAGATGTCCCCCTTGAAACAAAAATTGACATGTTTTTGCGATTTGATCAGAAATGAATATCTTGGTAGATATGGCCTCTGATTAGTTTTCGTTGAAGCACCCTGTATATTTCTGTGAAAGTAGAAACTTTGAATTAACAAGCAATTCGGGTCCGACGAGTAATTTAATATTATTATAAATTAGAGACAAAAAGTAGAGGAGAATTTTTTACTCTTATTAATAATTCTAAATAACCGTAATTATTATTCATAAATTGTCTAACTATGAGAGATCGATTAATTCAGGCGTGAAATGATAAATATATCAATTTGAGCGACACTGCCGTACCATTTAACATTAGTCATACGGTTAATTTTAAATTACGTAACACTTTGTACCTGAAACAGTTATGTTTTCATCTGAATCGTCCTTGTTTTATATAAATACATTATTTTGTATTTATATGGTCGGACTGGCATCGTCATCACGTTATGCATCTGTTGTGCAGATGCATTAGTGGAAATACTTAAATTTATGCTCATTTCGCTAGGCAAGCTATTCTTATATTTGATGACCAACTGATTTTTGAGGCCGTTAATAATTAAATTCGAAGTTGTATCTTCCTTTATGAATTGTTCTTATTTTGACAGTTCGACCTCAGGAATTGAACTAAAAATATGTCATCTAAGAAACTACTCGATTCCACCATGTGAACATAATGTTTGAGCTTAAACTTCAAACAAATGCTCTCTTGGACATTTTTACTTGCATTCTTTTCTTCACCATATTGTTTCTCAAATTTGTTAATATATTTTAACATTCGTTTTTTTTGTTTCAGACCGTCCAATCCTACGACAGGATAGGACACGGTAGACGCGAGATTTTTTTTCTAAATTTAGAAGACGGATATTTTGGCTGTCAAGTAAACGAATCGACCGACGTTTTGCAGTTATTCGAACTGTCAAAATTATGTGATGGACGGCCGAACTGTTACAAAGGATCAGACGAACTGCGACAGGAGCTCAAATGTACTGGTAAGTGTACTTTTCATTTTCTTCTTCTGAGTGAATACTACATCAGCCTGCAGTTATGACACCCTATCATTTACAGATTTTTTGAGAAGAGAAAGAAGTCTAACATAACTTCGAACTTAGAAAAAAGTTTTAAATAATGAAACGCCCCTGTATATGTACATTGCAACTCAATCTTCATCATCGGATATAGGGTGATTCTCTCAAGTGGACCATTAGAATATCTTTAACTCCTAATATTTTATTTTTTCATATTTAATTTATCGAATGACTATTTACTGAAATATTGAATGAAACATTTCGATCTGATTTCGTATCGTCCACTATTTGCTTAAAAAAGATTCAATTTCGAATCTCATTCTTTCCTGACCCCAAACATTCTTTTTTCATTGATTTGTAGCATCAATAACTGTTCTTTCTTATTTCCCGAAAATAATTTTCATCTTTCGAAAAGCGCCATAAGATTACGGTTACATTTCTTGTTAATGACGTATGCATTCTTCATGTAGCCGATAAGCGTTAACGTTCTAGATAACATGGCCTGTCAGCATCGGCGAAAAAACAGATTCCTGCATACATTATGAAAGCGCAAAAAACGAACTGAAATATAGCTTGGGATAAATTTCCGCGATATCTTCAATCTGCGGTGTAATTAAAGCGGACTAAGCGTCCGTTAAACGTGCTCTGTTCGTTAAAATAATGAGATATGCGTATTGTTATTACCTTATCTAGCCGGGATCTGAACGAAAAAAATTCAAAGGAAGTATCTTTCACTAATTTGCATCAGCTCCCTCAATAAACGAAGTCAAGTATGCGTAAACGATCTTTTTTTGGCGGAAAACTGTTTCCAACGCTACTGTGGCTTACATTAATCTTGTTCCGAAGTGTTATCCAACTGAATAAACTGTTTCTTTAATCAAACAAATATTCAAAGCTTCCTCCTTCCATGTAAAGGACAGAGGGCAGCTAGCAATTAAACAAATTAGTGTTCCTATAGTTTCTCGTATCAAAAAATCTGGCACGAAGCTTGTTCGTTTATTACTTGAGTATTCTCCTCACTTACGCATCGAAACGACCAAGTAAGCGTCAAAATACATAGTTAAGAAATTAATGTTAGCGTCAATCCGACTCAAATCTGATAACTCAAAAATCTTTGATATATTCCGACAATTGATACTGTCGAGCTACATTTCTAAGTCATTCTTATGTGCTGACACATATCGCGGCATCGCGGAAACGGTGTCTGTGTGATTGTTTGGACTCTACTACATTGCAATGAATTTCTTATATTGTCATGGAGATCCAAAATTTCTTATTCATAGTTTTCTTGATCGTGGCATAAATTGAAATATTATCTTTTCCTACTAATGAGTTCTCACTTAATCACAAACAATAGTTTTTTCAACACTGCTCCAATAAATCAACGCCCAATTTCAAGATTTCAAATTTTCTTGTCAGTACTATTTATTAACACATATTTTTTCCGGATATGTCCTAGCATATGCCAACAAAATGTTGGCACATGCTTTCTTCTTGGCATCTTGGGATGTTGCAAGAAATTACTGCATATTGATAACAGCAGTTTTTGATCAATTCTTGAGAGTCACGCTCGTTCTTCTTGAAACTTTTAATTATCGGTAATAATGACGCGAATCACCAACTTTGACCCCAGCAGAATGTTCTGATGTAGTGGTGTTAGATGTCCTAAGTTAGAGTTACACGAGAATAGGTAAGGGATGTCCCACTCAGTTGTTTCCAAAATGATGTGGAGGTAAAATAAGACTGGTCTTGAAAAGAGACCTCCTGCAACAACGGCGATCTACGACTGTTATTTACGGACTTCCTCGTTGGGACAATGGTTCTCTATTGCTAAGCACCTACAAGTGCAGCTTCGACAGAACAGTGGAATGCAAATTACCACTTAAACGATACGACGACGTCTCAGGGAATTTGGTTTGAGGCCTCGTGTCTCAGCTCGAGGCTTAGCTCTAACCACAGTACATCAAAGAGTCTGATTGAATTGTGCCAGGCAATATTTCAATTGGTTAGAGACTGAGTCGGAAAGAATTTTATTAAGAGATGCGATTGACGTTTCCTAGTGTACATACGTCGAAATGGAAGATAGTCATGTGCAACTTTTTACCTACCAATGATTTTGGTGGAGCTTCAATAATGATGTGGGGTGAAATTTCATTGAACTCCCGCACTGATCTACTCATCAACATGTTTTACCATATGCGGCGAACATGCGTGAAAACTTTTTGTATATGTATGATAAAGCCTGACCTCACCAAGCTCATAACGTTAGGAACTACCTTCATGATGAAGTCCATACCTCAATCCCATCGGACATGTCTGGGACATTCTCAATAGAAGATTCAGTAGCCAGCAAAACCAGCCACCTACCGTGAATGAAGTTCGGAACAGACTGATCAAAATTTGGTAAGGAATGGATTAGAATACTATAATGCAAGGGTCGATCGCGAAAGCTTTTTGAGTAGATCTCGAGAAGAAAAATTTTTTTAACAAGTAGGTAACTAAACTACAAAAATTTATTACGTAATAAAATAATACTCTGCTAGCAGCAAAAGGCGGCTTCATCAAAGGCACACGCGGTACTTGTCAAAGAAAATCCACGTTTTTTTATTCTTGCCGCTTTTCTAAAAATTTCGGGCGGCTCGTTTGACGGGAACATCTGCTATAACTTCAGTTCACGCTGATATAAATGTTGCGCCTCCAGAAATTGGAGTCATTCTGAATTTTAACTTGAAGGGAATAATACGTTGATACAAAGTTTATCATTAAATAGTACAAAATGAGTGAATTAGGAAAACGGAAAGTACGTGATTTGATATCTTGTTTGAAAAAGAATAAACCGTGTTCACAAGACCAGCTGAACAATCAAAAGCTGCTACGATCGCGTCATTTAAAATATCTCATATATTGGCGAAACACAAGAAACCATTCGAAGATGGATCGGTTGTGAAGGAAGCATTTATCGAAGCGGGTGAGAACTTATTTGGAGCCTTTAAAAATAAAACAGAAATCATGTCTTCTATTAGAGAACGTCAATTATCTCGTCCGACTGTCATAAGCCGTATTGAAGTTATGAGTCAGGACATGGCAAATAAACTAAAACATGATATCATGAAATGTACATACGAACTTTACAGTTCGACTAATCCACCAATATGAGAGACACTGCCCTGCTGTGTATTTTTATTCGGATGGTATTTAATGACATGTTGGCTAAGGAACAATTTTTGACAATCATTCCACAGAAGGGAAAGACCCTTGGCCAAGATATATATGACGTTTTCTTCAATTTTGTAAAAAACTACAAGCTACCGATATATAAATTAGTGTGCATTACAACCGATGGATCACCAACAATGACGGGAAACAAAAACGTTTTTGTGGCATTGTGTCGAGCTAATGAAGATTTTCATTCCATTGCATTATACATCAACAAGTTTTGTGTTCAGAAGTTTCAAACACTGATAAAATTTTGGGCATTGCAACAAAAATTGTGAATTTCTTCCGTGTACGTAGCTTGCAACGGTGGCTCTTCAAGTTGCAGTTGGAAGATAAGGAGTCAGCTGAACACACTGATTTAGTTCGTCACACGGACGTCAGGTGGTTGAGTCGCAAAAAACTCCTAGAAAGGTTTCAAGAATTGTTGTCCGAAATAACAGCTTTTCTAAACGAAAGAGGTGATGACACTCAGATGTTGAAAAACGAAAAATGGCTGACTGATTTGGCATTTTTGACTGATATCACAATGCACTAAAACACCATTAACTTGGAGCTTCAAGGTGAAGGAAAAACTATTATTGAGATGATACTTAAAAGAAAGGATCTGAAATAACAAATTTCTGGTGTTTTATATCTGAAGATGAATATCGGAATCTAAGGCAAATCGCCCTTCAACTGACGGCAATGTTTGGGTCAACCTACTTGTGCGAGTCTGCATTTTCTGAGATGAAGATAATTAAGTCAAAATGTCGCAATCGACCAACTGACGATCATATGTTATCATGCTTGCAATTAGCACTCAGTGGTTACGTACCATCTTATGAAAAGTATGCTGAGGACATGCAGTGCCACGCTTCAACATCCAAAGTCACTCTCTACTTAAGTATAACACCATATGTAACTCTTTTGTTCTTCAACCAAGAAACTCGCAATTTTGAATAACAATGAGTTTTTTCATAGATATTATAGAAAAGAACCTAACTAAACCTAACCCAAACCTTGACTAAAATAATGTATATTATGCGGAAAGCAATATCTATATATGCTAGTACACCCTACCTGGAATTTGAATAACAATGAGTTTTTTCATAGATATTATAGGTAGGTAGGGTTCCATGGTCGAACTGAGTTAGCTCTACTGAATAATGGAAAAATGACAGCGGCCAGATACATCGCAGATATTCTTGAATCCTATGTTGTACCCTTTGGCCCATTGATTGGCGAAAACTTCATTCATAAGTATTATAGTTCTCGGACTCATACAGCTAGAATAGTTACAGAATCTTTGCAAAATGCCAAAATTGATATTTTTAGATAGCCAGCCAGTCCCGACTTGAATCCCATAGAACATGTTTGGGACAACATAGGGTGGCAAATTCAGCAACATAGGATGCCTTGCAGAATACTCCAACAACTAGAAAATCGGATTCCTGAAATTTGGAACTCAGTCACTCAAGAGTACATCCAAAATTTGTTTGATAGGCTTCCGAGAAGTATACTGGCAGTAATTAGGGTCCGGGAAGGGAACACTCGATTCTGAAAATGATTAGTAACCATTCGATGCTAGTTGATTGGTCTCTTCGCCAATGTTTTAAGATGGTAGAATTTTTTAATTTTTCATTAACTCGAAAATTGTTGATATTTTCCATCATAAACTCATCTCTTTTGAATGATTCTTCTTATTTTACACTTCTGAAAGTTACACAGCGACTCTTGAATGACCAACCTAAAAATTTGTATAGTATTGTCGTCAAAGTAAGGTGATGCGACAATTTTTGTGGGGAGTGTATTTCAGTGAATTCATCTTATTCTATCATCCAATATTCAATGATTACTTCTCTGTTTCTCAACGTAATGTAGAACAAACAGCTAATATCGAAATAACGGTGGCTGAGCATCTTTGTTTTCAGTTGTTGCAATTGGACAAGTTCAGATTAGGTTCGTGTTGCCTGGGAGAATTGCATGCAAGTTCAGAGAAATTATCCTGTACATTTCCTTGTTTCTTGCAATTCTATAATTTTTTATCGTTCGTTAGCATGACAGCGGAGTAGGGAAAATTACACTCGTTCATTATCGCGTTTTTATCTTGAACTCTCCCACGAAAACAAAAATTTGAATAGCTGTTAAATTATATGACTATCTGAATCGGATTCTAGGGAGTTCAGAATGGAAACTACGAATTTTAAAATTGGTTTATATAATTTTGGAGTCCCTGTATATTCTTACAGTTTACCAAACGAAACTTTATGAGTTCAAGTTCAACCTAGGAAATTAAATTTTCAAATGTGTTTGTTGCAATTTTACAATCCCAAGTCTCGTGTTTTCTAGAACCGATGTTTATCTTTCTTTAAATATCTATTTGAACCTGTTTTTCGAATCACTACATACAGATAAATCTGATGGTATCGGCGGTCGGGTTATAGAACTATCTGGAGTAAATTTTAGCTAAACGTTACGAACAAGCTATCGTCCGAACAGAAACATTAACTTGTGGAAACTGGTGTTCTCAATTCGAAACAGGGGTCTTAAATTACGTGCTAAGGTATTTCGTTGTAATTAATGATGTTCACTTTGAAGAAAATTTATATCACAGGAAATTTTACTTTAAATACGGAATTAACAGTGTAGAATAGATCTTTTCCGTAAAACTCCATTCACATCTAGAAGCATGTTTCGATATTTCTCGCGAACAAAATACACTTCCCACAAAAATTGTCGCATCACCCTACGTTTACCAGAATACTATATAAACTTTTAGGTTGGTCATTCAAGTAACTTTCAGAAGTGTGAAATAAGAAGATATCATTCAAAAGAGATGAGTTTATGATGGAGAATATCAACAATTTTCGAGTTAATGAAAAATTAAAAAATTCTACCATCTTCAAACAACATTCGCGAAGAGACCAATCAACTAGCATCGAATGGTTACTTATCGTTTTCAAAATCGAGTGTGTCCTCCCCGGGCCCTAAGTACTGCCCGTATACGTCTCGAAAGACCCTCAAACAAATTTTGGATGTACTCTTAAGTCACTGAGTTCCAAATTTCAGAAAGCAGATTTTCTAGTTGTTGGAGTGTTCTACAAGGCATCCTACGTTGCTGAATTTGCCACCCCGTGCTGTCCTGAACATGTTATATGGGTTTCAAGCTGGGACTTCTGGCTGGCCATCTTAAAATATCAATTTCGGAATCTTGCAGAAATTCTGTAACTACTCTAGCTGCATGAGGTCGAGCATTATCATGCATATAAATGGAGTTTTCGCCAATCAATAGGCCAAAGGGTACAACATAGGGTTCAAATATATCTGCGATGTAACTGGCCGCTGTCATTCTTCCTTTATTCACTAACTCAGTTCGACCATGGAAAGAAATGCCTCCCCACACCATTACATGGTTCTATCATTTGATACTAGACAGAAGCTGGACTCGTCGGAAAAGAGAACATTCGACCATTTTGGAATACTCCAATTTGCAGTCTTGCAACTCGATGCTCTCTGGTGAGATGCGGGCCGGTAGAAGCCACCCTTGGTCTGATATCGTCTTCTCGGAACCTGTACTTAACAGTTTGCAATGAAATATGCACATTTCTGAAAAGTTCCTTTTGTAGTATTCTAGCCGTACAGTGGCGAACTCTTAGTGCAGTTAAACGAAGCCAACAATCATCAACTGGTGTTGTTATCCGATTTCTTTCCTGTCCGGCCCTTCTTCCATATTCCCCTGTTTCTTGGTAACGATTAATTGATCTTGAAATAGTGCTTTGGTTAACATTCAAGAAGTTAGCCACGTAACGTTGGCTTCGCCCCTCCTCTAAAAATATTACAATTCTTACCACTTCATGATCACTCAAATAGCGTCCAGGACGTTCAGTAACCATTACAATGATTCAAAGATTCGAAAATCAATAAGAAACACAGAAAACTTGCATTAATTAAGCGTAAAAACTGAAGAGAAATTGAATGAATACTGATAGTCAAATGAACTCATTCTTGTTTCAGACGTGTTTGGGATCATTTGGAAACGAATGTTACTACATAGATAAAATTTTTTCCCCTCACATGTCCAAAAACATATGTTGACAAAGAAACTGCGATTGAGCTGCTTAATCAATCGTGGAATTCAGAATACCAGGTGATGCGACAATTTTTGTGGTGTGTGTATATTATTTCGAAAAGTTGTCTTTCAAGAGTTACATCCTTAGATATAACATATCAAGGTGAAATTTTCGATCTTTTATTTTTTTTCGGAGTAGGAAACGAAATTATTAAGTAAATGTTCAAACACAACGTTCACCCATTTCATACATCTTAAAATCTAGATCAACCTAGGGCCTTAGAACATGTACAGGATAATAAATAGCTCATCAAATGTCAAACTTCCAAATTGCCTAAAATAAACTCGAGTATTTCCAAAGATCAAATTATGATCATAGAAACCATAAATACCAAATCTGTTGAAGATGTGATAATTTTACGAAAGCAGATAAAGACAATACAGTAGTTCCATTAAAAACAAAACTATATTTTTAAAACGGGACATTTTCTTAACTCTCAAAATCTATTCAAATTTCTTTCGATCCAACCATTCAGTTCCAAAAAGATTCAAAAATTCATTGAAAGATAATAATCTTTTACTGGCTGATGCAACCAAAATCAAACTGATAGTAAATAACCCACTAACTACCCAATAATATTCACTCATTAAACTCCATAAGCCTATTCGACCAGTTGCTTCTTATATGTCAGCTCCTGCTGTTAAGATATCTCATTCGTAAATTGATTAGAGTTAAACTCAAATATTCTATCAAAATTCCTACGAAGTAATAGATAAAAAAAATATACATCTTCCTTATACCGCCTAATTAGCTCCTTTCGATCTCAATAATTTATTTCCAAGTATTTCTCCTAAAGGCACAATCGGTATTATTGAAAAAGTATGAATTCCCTAATTGAACATGAAAAATTGTTGTTATTAGATACATGTATAAAACTAAATTGATTTTTGGTCTTCATTTTACTGTGTGGGCGAGGGCCTATTCAGACCCCTACTAGCAGAAATTTACATGGATAACTTAGAAACTACAATGCATAACAATTTTCAGCTGAGTAGTTTTATATATATATATATATATATATATATATATATATATATATATATATATATATATATATATATATATATATATATATATATATATGCTTTACTGGTAACGTTCAGTACAGTTGCTCAATATTTTCGGAAAAGTAAGATATTCAATTCATCCAAAATTAAACTTAACTGCTGAACTTGGAGAAAACAATTCAGTTAAATTTTTAGATTCAACTATTTCTCATACGGACATCCTTATACACATACGTCGTTTCATCCTTTCAACAGAAAATGGTAACTTTTCACAGCATGATCCAAAGATTATTGAATATTCCCTCATTTTCACCTAATTTCGGTAAAGAACTTCGTGTTAGTCAACAAGTAGCTCTCAAAAATGGTTAGGTTAGGTTAGATCATCCACAGATTATTGAATATTCCCTTATCGTCACTTAATTTCGGTAAAGAACTTTATGTTATCAAACTTAATAATGGTTAAGCTCTCAATAATGGTTACAATCCGAATATTATAACTGAATTACTAAACAAAAAACGGAAACTGAAGGTAATAGGCATATCCAAAATCTAAAGAACCAACCAGCCCTACATACGTCGGAAAAAATGGGCATAATTTAAAACACTTAGTTGAAAATTTCCAGTCACACATTTTATTCCGAACCAATAATAACATATCCAAACACATCGAACAATAAAATTGAACTAGGAAAAGGAAAGAAATCTGGTGTATACAAACTTAGCTGAGATAGTTGTAGTTAGATGTATATCGGAAGAACTTACAGAAATTTCAGCATAATAGTCAAAGAACATCGTAGTTTCCTCAGTGAAAATCTAATTGTAATTACGCGAACCATTTTTCAATCAAAATTCTAGAATATTTCATTCATCTAATGAGAAAATTGATATTAACGTTTGGGAATCCCTTAAAATCAATGGAAATAAATTTTTCAACATATTATAGGATGAATAGGTAGATTTCGATAGTAATTTCCCGTTACTTAATTTGTTTCCGGCTGAGTCATTTCGATATTAGATCTTTAAAATTGCCTAAGGTAGTTTTACTCACTTTTAATCCGATATTGTACATCATCATCAATTGTTGTACCTTAGCTTAGTGTTTATTTTGTATTTGATTGATGAAGGCCTAGTGTCGTCGAAACGTGTTACAAATATAGTAAATGAATGTAAATCAAATTTTCTTTCATATTTCAATTGAAAAGACCGAAAACAAAAGGAAAAATATTTTCTTCATTACTGAAGGAAGAAATTGAGTCTCATGAAAACAAAAGTATCTTCAACAGGAAGACGAAACCAACAACAGTTTTGAAAATTCTGAATTGAAATATCATATCCTATTTAATTTAAAAGATAGTTTGACACTGTAAAAGCCCTAAATATGAAATTTGGAGATAATCAATATATCTTTTCGTTTACTTATGTCACATATTTGGCGGCCAACTGAATAAATCACTTAAAATTGAATAGGAATTATAATCTGGAATAATAATGGCGAGTTTTCGTATTACCATACAATAACAGAATCGAAAAATCACATGTGACAAACATACGTAAAATCGTTTTTTTTCTATTTTATATGATTAAACAAGTGATAAAAACACAGAATGTCAATCAATTTTTCGTTGATCTCAATAAAAAAAAGCGGAAAAGTCAAGGGTTCGCCAAAAATTGATATTTAAGGTTAAAAACATTGATGCAAATAATGGGAATGCCATGATCATTGAGAAGTGAGATTCCTTATTCTTATGTTAAGTGAAGTTTGCGAAAATGTTACTTTTGCGTTATTCTGCCAAATGCTTAGTTTTATCATGAAACTGGATAAGACAAAAAAAGTTCGATTATTATAAAAACTGTCTCCAAACTTCTTCAACGAAGGTCGATCATTTCTGAGATAGAAGAAGAAGAGAGTTTTAAAGAGATTAATCAGTTCGAAAACTACCATATTTCCATGAAGTTTATTCGGTGCATTTTTGAGATATCTCTTCTAAAAACTTTCGGTAAGACACGTGCATTATTTCACGAATTTTTCTGATAGAGAAGCTATGTTGAAAACTTGCTACATACTTTCGTATATCTTACAATGAATTGACCATGTATAAAACCAAAAATTACAATATAAGCTACCGTTAGTTTCAGATAAATACTTTTTTCGGAGAAAATACAGTAAAATATTTTATGATTACAATCATAACGGGGCAAAATTATACCATTGCACCAGATTTTATATACTTTGATATTTACAACTCTGAAATTTCCATTTTATTGGTCGTCTCAGACCGTTGCTAAGTTCACGCATTTTGTACGCCGATTGGAAAATTACTTAATGTTATATAATATTTATTAGACTTAACTGTATTTGCTCGACGTCTCTATTCGCACCGTGTTTCTGTGCTTTGTCTGCCTGAGAACGGTGATTTGATTCGATAATTATGATTGCTTTATTTCTGCCTACATTAGATAATTTGCTCGGCGAAGGCGATTTGCTATGAGCTTCTAATAAGCAAATCGTAACCAACAATAAATTCGAGAATTAGTATCAAAAATGGGGTCGATTTTCGAAGAATGGAAATTCGAATATTTTCACACATTAACACGAGATTTATTACCCTTTCGAGCTTAGCGGTATTGTCGCGATACCACCAATATGATACTATTTTGGCTCAATCCAGCAGGGGTTTGAGGCAACACGTGCTGATGTGGTTCTTCAAAACCATTCTGCTACCCAAATTCAGCAGTTCTTCGCTGGTTGTCTGGTGGTCGAGGGTAGAAAACAGACGGTTCTAGATATGCTCATAGCACTAATGGTGAAATGTGTGGTGGGTGCTCAAAGAAACACCTCTATTAGGGGTCGAACCACTGCAGCTCACAGTCGGGCTACCCTTAGAGCGCACACAGGATTACTTCTAAGCTAGTCTGGGAGTGCGTTCAGGCGCTAGAACAACTGGCGATAAACAACCATATCCTTCTCTATCTTTCGGGTCACATTGGCATCAGAGAGAATGAGATTGCGGATAATATGACCTGTACCTGTCTAGAAGCTAAGCATACTCCCATAGGACCGAAGCCTGCGCTTGAGATCTCAGCCTGTGTTGTTAAGGCAGGAAACTAGATAATTGAACAACATAGTACCATCTGGTTGAATGCTCGAGGTTGTTGCCAGTCCAAGGCAATGTTGGGTATATCACCTAGTAAAACCTGGACAAGGTTGGTACTTGAAGGCAGTTGAGTTAATGCACAGCTAATGGCATAGATAGTGAAAGGGAATGGCATGTTCACATATCACCCGTGCAAGATACGACTGGAGAATAATTCTAAGTATAGGTGGTAAGAAACTGGGGTCGAAACAACAATTCTCTTGATGACCACAAGCCAGGCATGAATGTTCCTTAGGTGTAATCGACTGGGAGCGCAAATGCTCGAAGTGAGTGTTCTGCCAAGGTATCCCCTTGCTCTATTAGCAGGAGATGTAGTTACAAAGAAGGAGGATACGAAGAGCTGAAGACCCAAGTGTAGATATCCTTGGTATTATACCAATTAATTAGTAATTCTCTTGAAATTGAAAATTGATAAAAAAGTGATACTGCTCCTAATCCAGAGCGATGCCTAGCAAATGTGTTGGAAGTGTTCATTATCACATAAAAAATTGCGAGAGTTACGAACAATTATGGATGACAAATATGTATTTAACTCTCCATTATTTGAAATTTCAATATAATGCTGAAGATTGACCTTTTAGTAAGCAAATCGTCGGCACCAATGAATTCAAGAATTGATATCAACAGTATATCTTGATTTTCGAAATATATAAATTAAAAAATGTTCACACACTCATATACAATTTATTAATCATTTCATGCCGCTGTATGATAAACTAGTTTGGCGCTATCTACCAGGATATTTCGTGAACTAAATAATTCCTGTTATAGTCTAGTCGACAAGTTGAAAATGGAAAAGAAAAGTAAACCAATTGATATTGTTTTTGAAAATATGTGTGATAGTAAAATTGTAATTGTTGTCTAGAAAATGTGCAAGTAGCGTATATACGCTTTATTGCTATGGTTACAATTAGAGAGGAAAAACGTATTTAATTTTTCATAGATATTTAAGAAATTATTATCATTTAAAATCAACAAAATGAAATGAAAAAATAACAAAATAGGTTCTTTAACAGCAGAATATTTTCAATAAGAAATTCTCTACTCCCAGAATTCTATCTCCGTTATTTATAGTTTTATGACGCACAGCGTCGAAAAAATTTGTTTGAGGTATTAAATATTAACTAAAAATTTGAAAAATAATGATGTATTCACATCAGAGAATTTATTCGAGTTGGAAATTTATCTTAATCTGATTTTTCAACAAGTTGGAAGACTGTTGATTAGCAGAACTTTGTCTTCATTGTAAGCCGAAAAGAAAATTTATTAACTGACATAATTATTTTCACTTCATGGAGCTTCTTGTACATAAATAATGACATCACGTCATAGGAGTTCAAAAAATATTGATAATTTAAAACAAACATGAAATAAATAATTAGTTGAGGCCAATTATTTAACTTTTTCTTCGGTTTGCAACGAAAAGAAAAAAATTGTGTTAATTAACACTATCCAATTCGTTGAAAGATTCACTTTAAGATAGTGAATGAATATTAAAATATATCAAAACTTTTTTAAGCAATATTTAATTCATTTAAAATTATTCAATTCAACGCTTCTGACGTTATGGGCGCAAAGTAAAACTGACGGGCAAAGGGCTATGTTTAGCCTCGAATTAAAATTTTAATTAAAATGATGAAGTTCCTGAAGATGGGAGTTTTCATTGGAAATTTTCTCTTCTTCATGAATCTTCATATTAATTTCTCAGATATCAATGTTTTCTAAGAAGTTGGCAAAAAAGTAAATGTCTCTTTTTAAAGCATTATAAATTTTGCAATTTTTTCTGTGTTAATATACACTCTTAGCACATTTTTTATGCATCATTCCGCTTTCACATATCTTAGGAACATTATTAATATTGTCGACTAGACAATTAGTTTTGTGAATCAGCAATATTCTTTCTTTTGTTCAAAACAATACTGGATGAAGAAATCATGTCAGAAAATATTTTAGAAAGAGTCTCACTCATATCTCCCCCAAGGCAATTCAGATTTCCAATGCTAGAGCCAGAAAAAATTATTTCCATACCTACTTTTTCGTCAGGGTGATAAAAATCTCTCAAAAATTAAAAGCTTGTCGACTATTTGGAATTTGTATTTTCGTTACAGTTCAATCGTTTATGAACGAAATCAGATTCAAAATATCAAGACATTTTCAAGTACCAAAATTTAAAGCATGTTTCAAAACATAATTCAAATTCAAGTCGGCTTTGGAACAAAATAAATATTCTCGCGGAACATTACTCGTTAGCGTTTTCTTATTTGTCAGGACTTCCTCCAGAAGCTCTCCTTATACGGTCAAAACGAGTAACTATAGGTCGAAGAAGAATATCAATAAGCGCTCATTTTATACTCGAGTCTCGAGTCCACGAATACGCGCGGCCGACTTCGTTCCAGAACCAGGACTGGAATTAACCGAATTTCATTTCGATAATAACCACGATTTACCAGAAAGCCATTAGACGTTTATTTTGTTCTTTGCTTGACGCCTTTCGTAGTATATGTCTCACATTAATGTTGTATTTTAGTTCGTAGAAATTCTTCTCCAATTAGTAGTTTTACCTAATGGGCGTTCTGAAAGGTTCTTACCGTTACTGTTTCTCACGGTAATAACAATTGGGAATAATATGAGTACTTTCTTGAAATGACTCTACATTCTTCACATGTCATAATATTCCATAGATTTATTAACAAACTACATCACTTCAAAACATTATCGAACCACTTTATAAATGTTGAATTCCAGGAGTGCAGGTAGCAGAAGTTTTGCTTTTATTTCAGTCTCAAATCGACCGCTAAGTCGAGTTGAAGTACAGCCGTAGTATGATTTTCTTGAAGCGATAAACAAATAGAACTGACTTAAATTGAAAATTATAAATAAAAAAAGTAGATTGAACTATTACCAAATTGAATAATAGACATGAATTCTCCATTTTTCATAAACCGTCTCATACGGACATCGTAATTCACAATACGTCATTTCATCTGGTTCAACATAAAGTGGTAGCTTTCCACAGCACGATACAAAGAAAATTAAACCTTCTTTTATCTTTTCATAATTTCGACAAAGAACTTTGTATTATCAAACAAATAGCATTTTATAATGATTACGTTACGATCAAAATATTTCAACTGAATTATTCAACAAAAAATGGAAACTAAAGAGCAATACAGTTCGTGTACCCAAAATCTAAAGATCAACACAGCTGAAGTTAGCCTCACATACGTTGGGAAAGTTAGATGGCCAATTTAAAACTGTTACTAGAAAAATCTCATTCTGAACCAATAATAACTTATCAAAACGTTTCAAAAATAATGAGATTAAAATAATAATGATTATAGATAATAGAAACAAATCTGGTGTATAAATACTTAGCTGCGATAGTTGTAATAAGATGTATATTGGTAGAACAGAAATTTCAATATTAGAGTCAATGAACATTATCGTAGTTTTATTAATGGAAAAGCAAGTTCTTATTACGCGAACCATTTGGTTTGGTACACTAATCAATATATGCATTATTGAATGAACAGGAAGATTTTGACAATAATTCCGCTTTACTTAATACAGGGTGTTACATAATAGTATGTCACAACTTGAAGTTGTAAATCTACGTGCAATTTTAAGAAGAAAAGTTCATATAAATATAGGTCCGCGAAAGCTTCCTTACGGTGCTACAGGGTGTTGAAATTTCCGGAAAAAATTGGTTTTTTCTCCAAAACTCCTGCAGTTTTTGAGATATTCAGCCCAAATTTGGAATGCAAGCTATTTTTTACAGCCTCCTTTTTTGACAGTTGTAATTTTTTCGTATCTCCAACCGTTTTCGAGTGAAAAATTATTCAATTTGAATATTTTGAATTGTATGTTATTCGCTAAATAAAAAAAAATTGAATTACTTGATAGGTATGCCCAAAATTTGCTTTCATTTTGATAGCTCGTCTTCTGAGACTCAACTTATACTTATTCAATATCAAACTAAAAAAAGAACCATTAAAAACTAAATAAATTACTGGGAGTGTCCTTCCAGTAATACTAGCCCCTGTCCTTCTTTGCATATTATCACGCACCCTTTGAAATATTCCTGAGGTATCTCTCATCGTGTCACAAGAGGTTATTATTCGATTTCTCAATTCTTCTACAGTGTTCACAGGAGTGGTATAAACTAAACTTTTGGGATATTCCCATAGGAAAAATGTCTAAACTATTTAAGTCTGGGGCCTAGGAGGCCATGGTTCTGGCCCACCCCGATCTATCCATCGATTGTTGAATGTATTATTGCCTAGCTTCTCCACTGAAATCGAATAATTTCCAATTATTCCCCGACTTTCGATTATTTAGTGAGAATTATTCTCGATGATGAGATTCTTCAATCAAATGGGGGTTTTCCTCAGCCCAATAATGATTATTGTGAAAATTTGTGATAGCAGTTCTCGAAAAGTTAGTTTCGTCTGTGAACATTATTTAACTATCAAAATGAGCATTTTCTCTAATTTAATCTAAGAATCATCGGCAGACATTCAGTCTTGAAGGAAAATCTCGAGGAAGTAGAGTTTGGACTCGTTGAATATGAAACGGGTACAAAAAAGTCTTGCAGAATCCTCCTAACTAAAACATGTGAAATATTCAACCGATTTCCAATTGTTCTTGAACTCACATGAGGATTCAAACCAATACAATTCAAAACTGCTTCCTCAATATCTGGAGTTCTCATAGTTTGAGTTGCACCTTTGATTATTTGCAGTAAAAGTACCAGTTTCCCTCAACCTTCTGTGGATATTTGAAAATGTTCGCCTATCTGGTGTTACCCGATTTAGAAAGCGAACCTGATATAATGGCCTAGCTTCTGTTGTGTTTCCGTCAGCCAGACCGTACATGCAATGGATATCAGCCAATTCGGCGTTAGTAAAATTAGCCATTTCTTCTTACAGCAATAACTTCAAAAGTATCAAAACTAATCGTTAATTTAATAAACAATTCGAACAGACACTGGTTCAGTTCTAGCAATTGTCAAAATAAATAAATAAATAAATAAATGAAAAAAAATCAAAGCCTACTAGTTTTTTTTAATTAGAAGTGCTTTCAATTCAGCGAATGCATACAATCGTTTAATAATTTTTTGTTCGAGAACGGTTGGAGATACGAAAAAATTGCAAGGGTCAAAAAAGTTTCTAAATTTAACGAAGATGACGGGAATTGTTTGAACGCTGATCAGTGACATACTGCAAGAAAGTTTGAAAGGGCAAAAGAAGACATGGCTCCGGAAAAGAAAACACCTTGTAGATTCCAGTTAGAATATAAGACGTGTAATGATGGAGGCTGTAAAAGATAGCATGCATTCCAAATTTAGGCAGAATATCTCAAAAACTCCAGGAGTTTTGAAGAAAAACCCAATTTTTTCCGGAAATTTCAATACCCTGTAGCTTCGTAACGAAGCTTTCGCCGACCTATGTTTATAAAAACTTTTTTTTTCCTAAAATTGCACGTAGATTTACCCCCTCAAGTTGTGAGATACTATTATGTAACACCCTGTAGAATGAATTCAAATGAAATGATTCTTTCAGAGGTTTTTCGTATCATGCGTTAAAAATTCAATATTCCTTGTAAATATATATAAGAACCTGAAATAAATTCATGAAGTGTCGTCACCTAGCGGCCCAACATGTAAGTATGTTAATGTAACGATTAAGGTTTACTACATTTGGCGATATTCAGCCTAACCTTTTCGGAGAACCACTGGATCCCCGACAATTGAAATTGAACGGCGATTTCCCGAGAACTGACAGTCGGTGGAGTGTAGACACTTCCACCAAACTCGTATAGAAAAAGAAATGCTCACCCTACTCCATTTCTTGTGAATATACTGTGTCTGTTATACCATTATCATTAATAGTACAGAAGACTACACTATAAGAGAAAACTAGAACGGTAAAATATACGTTTAGTTGAAAAATGCGTGATTGTCTTGACATCTCGTCGAAAATGTAAGCAGGTCCTTATAAGGACAATGATTCAGAATATCCAGTCTCAACTATCTCTACTCTTAGTTCAAAAACAGCGAACTATCAACTATCTGATGAAATGCGAATGTAGTTTCCCTTATTCTTATTCTTTTATTTGCGCAAAAGTTTAATTCAGTTGTACTTATTTTCACATAATATTTTGTTGTTTCATAGAAAATGTATTTATGTTTCTTTTTGTAATGCACATTTCACTTCCACTCTTGTTCTTGTTCAATATTTGTGTATCCTTCAGCAACTTCATGAATTCTTCTTAGATTCTTCCGTTGATTTTCACTTGAATATTTCTCGATCAAATATTCGGTATTATTCATTCTCCACTCTCATTGAATATAAGAGGAAGTTTAATGTTTTATTGTGATTGTGTCCGGATTCAAACTTTGAAGTTTTGTGATTCAAAAAGCTTGAATTTTCCAAATTTTGTGACTTGACTTGAATTATGAAAACAAAAAGTTGACTTTTGCTTGACTTGATTTCAAGTACTGCTACAGTAAAATCAAATGAAAATTAAAATATTGTAAACCTGCTCTGGCCATTAAAGCGAGAAATTCAAATCTTCTATGAATAAGATTGATTTCAATATAGCTTTCTGAACCAATAATAATTTCAGCAAATACATAAAAACCATGAAAGTCCGACAAAAGTTACGAATCCGGTGTTTACCATACAAGTTGAACTGCAACGTTTACAATAAATTTTACATTGATAGGACCCTTAGAAATTTTAACACTAGAATAACAGCACACAAACGAAGTCTTCTAAATCAGAAATCGAGTTTATGTTACGCAAATTTTCATTTAAAATGTAATTAATCTCTCAACCGGGATCTTACACACACTTAGTAATGGAAAATAGATCCTTGGGAAATTTTAGAAATTGCCCTTCAATCGTCTGATGGAAGCTACTGTGTGCTGGAACGCAACACGATTATTTCATATTTCAGTGTGAAATCCTTGAGGTTTTAAATTTTTTCATTAATTTGGCATTTTTACCAAGGGAAAGGCTCCAAAATTCAAATGTTTATTTGTTTAATTATTCAGTAAAAATGTTTCACCAAGTTATTATAAAGACCTCTATATCTATTTAAATTAATAGTTTTCTACTTAACGACTTTTTCATCTTCTATGCCACACCTTATGTTTCGTCTAATTTCTGCAGTAACGATGTTTCATGCTTTATATTCACAGAACCATAACAGCTGTTTCAATATTTTCCCACGTCTTTGGTAATAAATTGGATTATCGTTTATCTATTCACAATCTCCGTCTCAAATTCCCATAAAACTGGAGAATCTATTCTTGAAATGGCCTGAACTATCAACTGATATCCAAATAAATCGAGATTGATGTAGAGAACACCTAAATTCAGATTCCCCACCAATAAATCCAGAGCCATTCATATATTTCATTGAAATTGAAACTCTTCATGAGAACGTTTACAGATGAACAAGCGAAATGGATGTGCTCCAAGAACAAAAGGTGCAGGAATCTAGTTCTCGATGAATGATTCATGCACTACTCGAAGAATGTCCAGCCCTACCAGGTTGATAAAAAAAGAAAACGGCCTTCGGGAGCTTATGTCACTTATGTCGTTGATATTTCTTATTTTGTCTGGTGCGGACGCTAGGTTTGTTTGTAAAGTCATTCTTATGGGAAGAAAAAGTTGAACATCCACGTGTTCTATTGAAATCCGCCGACTACCATTTGTAGTTTCGACAGCGTTTGTTGAATATTGATTAGACTCGGGTCTGTTTTGGTTTTGCCAAAAAAAACTTGTACCTGTTACTTTCGAGTTTTTGGATGGAAACGTTAAATTATCAGGAAGAAAAATTAACATTCATCAGTAATAGAGTTAGAATACGCATATCAAATTTAAGGATCAATAATGAATATGAAGTATCATGTAATACGAGGAAGTTTGATAATTTAGTGACTTTTTGGCATTTTTTTATGTAATAACCTTTTCATTATTCCCAAATCTTTCACCTCCAAGCCATTTCTTCAGGTTTGTAAACAGAAATCAGTCGCAGATAGCTAAGTGCCGGTATTCGTTTCACCCTTTTCAAAATAATCAATATGAATGACACCGCGCGCATTTGAAATAACTGTTGGTTTGACTTTGTGGCTTAAAGACACAACTTTGGCTTTTTTGGTGCACCTTCACCTAAAAAAAAATTATTTTGATTGAACGTTAGTGCGTGAGCTACCAAAATAGTGAAACGTATTCTGCAAACAAGAAACCTGAAGTTGGCAAAGGAGGCTTAGATTTTTGCAGGAGCATAGACATATCCCAGATCATAGACAGGCTCCTGAGCATAGATAACAAACTATTATTGTTTTAACTGTCAGTCGAATTAATTTGAACAGAATGGCTAGCTTCACAAATGAGCAAATACTTAAGTTATTGTTCATTCATGGAGATGAGAGACGGAATGTGAGTAGAACTTGTAGGAGATTCAACGAATTATATTCAAATATGTAACAGCTGAAAAATTCAGGAGATACGTTACACATTTTCTTTCGACTGGAACGGTCTGGAAGGAAAAATCATTTTCATCGCTCGTAGTCAACAATGAAGACAATTAAATTGCCGTTCCAGCTTATTTTAATGTAGATCCACGGGCATCAATGGCAATAGCAGAGCATGATCTGAATTTACCTCATAGTAGTGTTCACAAAATTCTAGAAGAAACATGAATTGCACGCAATTTTCTCAAAAGAATTATCTGGACGGATGGAGCTAAATTTTCTAATTTGGTTTTTTAACCAAAATAGCTCACACTTTTAGGCCAATCAAAATCCCCATATTACGAGGAAAAGAAATCCTCAAAATAAATTTAGTTTTAATGTGTTTGCACTTTTGAAGAAGATTATCGTATGTTGTGTATGATGAAAAATTAAATGGTGAACTTTATATGGAGATTTTAAGTGTAAAATTATCTAATTTCAACTGATATGTTTGAAGATATATTGATTGGAACCAAAGATCCTTCTTTTTGGCCTTCAAGGTCACCGGACCTAGCGCCTATGAATTCTTATCTTTGGAAAACGCTGAAAGATACAATTTATTCTGAAAATGAGACAAGATATGATTTTCATAATAGACTGCAAAATGCTTTCATGCATTTGGATGAGGATGAGCTGCGAGCCACATCACAGGGTGTTATGCGTCTAGTAGAACTATGTCTAGAAGTGAATGGTTATTACTTTGAACAATTATTATGAAATTAAGGAAAATAGAGTTTAACTCGTTTTTTAACAGTTAGTTGTTAGTGCTCTGGGAACTGTCTATGCACGTGCCGGAATCAAAGCAGCCTATGCCAACTTAGGTAGGTACGTAAAATTTGTTTTTTCGCCATAACCAGAAATTTGAAATCTCAGGTACAGGGTATGTAGGGCAAACTTCATTTAGTTTTTACAGCGAATCTAATGAATTGAAAAAAAATATGGGTTACAATTTGAAAAAACCTAGTTTTCGATGTTTCTTAGTTTCGAAATGTGAGGCGAAAAAAAGAGCACTCTGTAAACTGACTGAGATTCAGTCGGATATGAGTTATGTCCCTCATGGTTTCTCGTTTGCAAAAACCATTTGTTTGTTATTCCTTTAACGTGCTCTATTTCCGCCTTTCGGCCAATGACACGCCGGAGAATTCTGTCACCTCACTAGCCCGGGAATTTTGCCGAACCCCTCTCGTGTCGAGGGAAGGGATCTTTAATGTCCAACACGTCTTTGTTAGACAGGACTGACGACTTTACATCTCCTCAAGCGATTCCCAGAATCCGAAAAATCGCACCGACTTTGTGGGGATTGAACCCAGGTAACTCTGCGCAGGAGACAGGTATCATATCCCTACGCCACCGAGCTGGTTCAAAAACCATTTATTATTTTGGTAGCTCACGCCGTTCTCGAAACATCATTTTTTTCAAAAAGCAAAAAATCGATAATTTTCAAGAAAAACTAGGATATTGTATGAACTAAACAAGCTAGACTTTTGTGTTAGGTGTTTTTGTAATTGGAAAAATAAGTTTTATGGAACCAGTCATCAATATACAGGGTGTACTATGTTAAATAACAAATTTGATATGCACTTCCGGTATAACCGGTAGTGCCATTGAGGTGAGAATATTTTAGGAATACGGTTTCGGACCAGCTATATGAACGTCTAATTGGCCAGTCAATTTGGGATATATATGTTAACTCGTAAGTTTTCACGGACGTATTTCAATGTGGTTTCTTCGTTCTTTCGGTTTCTCGTCCGTTGATTTTGGTAATGACCATTCGTTGGTTGTTGTTGACGACGTTTCGGCTGGATCGCACCAGCCATCTTCATGTCGGAGTATATTCGGCATCTTTTCAGGAAACATAGGTCGCAGAGTCGTTCGCAAGTTTTCAAAATACTTCGTAGTTCGGTATAATTCCGCTATATGTTTTTGAGAATTTTACTATTGTTCGAATATAGTATATATATTCTTTTGAAAAGAGAGGATTTCCAAA
Source organism: Cryptolaemus montrouzieri (assembly GCA_013387265.2). Classification (NCBI taxonomy): domain Eukaryota; kingdom Metazoa; phylum Arthropoda; class Insecta; order Coleoptera; family Coccinellidae; genus Cryptolaemus; species Cryptolaemus montrouzieri. The sequence continues at coordinate 24,042,080 of JABFTP020000021.1, read as the reverse complement.
AATTTGAATAATTGTATTTACAATAAATGCTTGTATCTATAATTTTGGTGTGTGTCAGAAAAAACAAAAGTGTGAGCTGAGGAAAATGTAACAGGGGAACCATACTATCTTGCGTATGATTCAATAAACGAGTGAAAAAACCTGAGGAAAAAACTCGTTGTCCTGTCGTTATTGCACTAGCAATAGCTTGTCTGTTTATGTTGTGTTAGTGTCGTGTGTACATAAAGAGTACCAAAGATTTTTCTGCTTAGCAGCTTCAATTCTCATCTTGCACTCCATGATTTCCAGACGAAGACAAGGGTGAAAGGAAGGAGGTTTGGGACAGGAATCTGTAATAATGGAAAAGAAAACCAGAAGAAAAATATTTTAACGATCATACCTAACATAACCTGATTCTTATATGTCTAAACACACTTGAAAAGAAAAGATTTTACATAGTAAGCAAGGTCATAAAAACGACTAAGGAGATAATCAAAAAGTACATAACCTGCGGAGATGTTCTTCCGTCGCAGTGTGGTCTCCTGAAACATAATCACTTCCTTGTTCTTGCTTGCCAATTTTGAAGTATAATCGCAAAAATCCCTTCAATATTCAAACTCAACAAAAACAATTCCCTCTCTGTTTGACCGAGTGAGCCCTGATGGCCAGGTTCGGTCTTCTAAGTGAGGCCGATTATGATCTATAGATGTTCTAGAATCATGAACCCAATAATTTGGGTTGATATCTACCATATATTATTTCTTCGTGGTTCTTGTTTAATTTAAGGAAAAATTTACGAACAAATTTTGACAGTCGTTTTAAAAATATAACAAATGTCATATATTGTATATATGCTAATGCAAATGAAACAAAACAAAAATGGTTTGAATCATTTTCTCGGAAACAAGAGCTGTTAGAAAACAAATTAGTGAACATTAAGTGCATTAACATTAGCCATTCATCAGAGGAAAAGTGCCATTTTCTTGTCCAGTGTAATCAGTTGGGATTTTCCATTTACTTTTCAATGACAACTCAAAGATAATGAACCAGACTGATTTATGTAAAACATAAATTTTGATGTATTCAATAAAGAACTCCAATTCACAATCCATAAATTGAATACCTACTGTCTGGTTTTTCAAAAGTCAGTAAATACCCATTTATTCATGTCGCGACGCTTTATACTTAATCGAATACTTCCCAATGATGAACGAGTGTCCAAAAATGTATTTGTTGTTACATACTAAAAATTCCACTCGTGTTTTCATCATGGTTTGCTATTCGCTTTTTTGAGTTTGTAATTACTATGTACCTAATATTATTTCGTTTGCTAATAATGGCACTGAAAACCGACTTTTTCCTCTGAGTACTAGCAAAATTAGATCATCCATAAATCATTCTGGCGAAAGAGGGAATTAAGAATTCTGTGATGAAATCTGAGAGGAAACACATGTCATTATTTTAAACGCCAAGCGGGATATTGTTTTAAGTATTATTTGAAATAGAAGGACTGCTGGACGATGAAGAAAAGGCATTAATGCGGCTGTAAAATTTTCTTACGTATGAAAAAATTCGCAGTTTATGTTAGTTAGGATCCTCAATCATATATCATTAAACATTTAAAAAATTTACATTCTGAAATAATAGCGTCGGGGTTTGTCAATCAGTCGAAGAATATGCCGAATTTATAATTATCTCCTTTAATGGGGATGCTTGCGTCGTAACTTAGTGTGCCCTATAAAGATAGGCAGATGTTAACAGTAAAAAATCTTACTTTTTCAGAGCACCTATTTATGAGTTAGGTATACTTTTTTCTTTGATGCTTTTAGCCGCGATTGCAAAAAGTATCACATCAAATCTAATTGCGTGTATTAGTACTCATCAATTTTTTGGATTCCTTATTTTAAATGGGAAATTTTTACTAGAACTCCATTGACTGAACGAAATTTTGCGTGTATACAAGAAGGTATGATACAACGGAAACAATTACTTGCGAATTACTGCTGAATTTTCCATCTAATTCATATAATTGTATTTTGAGAAAAATATTTCATTAAATTCGTTCTTTTCAAGCTTTTATTAGCGTGTATCTATCTATCTACTTATCTAACAGAATTAATGAGTGTTCTTTCAACCAACTTTGGGATATCAAATTTAATTAAAACATTGCATAATCATCAAGAACCGATAACAATATAATAATTCGATGAGGTGGTTCCAATAATCCAATAATTTAATATATAAAATATTTGAATTGTGGAGGCCGTTACTTGATGTAGATCCATGATATAAAAGAGATAAAAAACACAAGGTTTAACTTTAATCTACACTTTATTTGAAAAAATTCGACGACGTTTCGCTGACACAGCAGCTTTATCAAGAATGAAAAACAGAATGAAGAGTATGGTATTATAAACAAATCGTAGAACAAGTTGGATGAATAACAGGAAAATCCACACCGAGCCATTGTACAGTTAGAATGAAAGGTAATAAAAACTAATTAAACAAGTTAAGTAAGGGTGAATAATTCACATCTACCTGCTCATTCAAAAGCTTGTCCGAATGTTTGTATCTATTTGTTTCTAATGCTTCTAGGAGATCTAATTTTGAACTTTTTGATTTTATATGTAATATGTCAAAGTTTTTATTGAATGAATGGTTTTCTTTTATTAGGTGGTTTGAATAATTTGAATCAGATTTATTTTTATCGAAGCTACGTTTATGTTCAGATGTTCTTATGCCAAAACTCCTATAGGTCCTACCGATATAAATTTTAACACAAGAACCGCAATTGAGTTTATAGATTCCTGATTTACTTGATTTTTCAACACGAGATTTATTATTTTTAATATGTTTACCTAAGTTATTAGAAGTTTTGAAAGTTATATTAAGATTTTGTTGGACGAGAAAGGATTTAATATTTGTACTTGCAGAACCGCAGAATGTTAAACTGTTGAATATTTTATAGTCTTTATGAATAGGATATACTTCATTTATTGCTTTTTGATACAGTTTTTTACGAATGATTAGATCTATCATATCCGGATTATATGAATTATTAATGGCTATCTGTTTGATGATGTTTAACTCTTTATTATAATCTTCTACTGATAAAGGTAAATTGAGTAACCGATGTACCATGCTGTTTAAAGCGGCAACTTTGTGTTGAATTGGATGTAATGAGTAGTTATGTATAATTGTATCAGTATGTGTTGGTTTACGAAAGACCGAAAAACATGATTATTATTTTGTTTAGTGATTTTTAAGTCCAAAAATTAATGGAATCGTTCTGTTCAATTTCTATCGTGAATTTAATGTTCAAATGGATGGAATTAATAAAATTGAGAAATAAGTCTAATTGCCGAGTAGTTCCAATGAAACATACTAAGATGACGTCAACATATCTATACCAATAAAGAAATTTGGAAATGAGTGGATGTGTATGAATTTTCTGTTCAATATTATTCATAAAAATCTCTGCTAAAAGTGGACTCAAAGGATTTCCCATGATCAAACCATTTTCACTACTGTATATATATTAATAATTCATATAATCCCGATATGATAGATCTAAGCATTCGTAAAAACTGAATGAAAAAGCAATAAATGAAGTAAATCCTATTCATAAAGACTATAAAATATTCAACAGTTTAACATTCTGCAGTTCTGCAAGTACAAATATTAAATCCTTTCTCGTCAAACAAAATCTTAATATAACTTTCAAAACTTCTAATAACTTAGGTAAACATATTAAAAATAATAAATCTCGTGTTGAAAAATCAAGTAAATCAGGAATCTATAAACTCAATTGCGGTTCTTGTGATAAAATTCATATCGGTAGGACCTATAGGAGTTTTGGCATAAGAACATCTGAACATAAACGTAGCTTCGATAAAAATAAATCTGATTCAAATTATTCAAACCACCTAATAAAAAGAAAACCATTCATTCAATAAAAACTTTGACATATTACATATAAAATCAAAAGTTCAAAATTAGATCTCCTAGAAGCATTAGAAATAAATAGATACAAACATTCGGACAAGCTTTTGAATGAACAGGTAGATGTGAATTACTCACCCCTACTTAACTTGTTTAATTAGTTTTTATTACCTTTCATACTAACTGTACAATGGCTCGGTGTGGATTTTCCTGTTATTCATCCAACTTGTTCTACGATTTGTTTATAATACCATACTCTTCATTCTGTTTTTCATTCTTGATAAAGCTGCTGTGTCAGCGAAACGTCGTCGAATTTTTTCAAATAAAGTGTAGATTAAAGTTAAACCTTGTGTTTTTTATCTCATTTATATATAAAATAGATGAGAGTTTGAGAAACGCGCTTCTTATAACAAATCGAACGAAACAGTTCAAAATAATTTTCAATTATCTAAGAGTTATCCCATTAACTTGTCAGTTGGTTTAGACAAACAGTAAAGTTAACAAAATTCAATACAAAAAGCGTGGAATGCTCTTTATGAGTTCTTAATGTTGTTTCATTGGTAGTTATTTCCGAAACTTGACTTAATATAGAATATACTATAACTATTGAGGTAGTAAACTTAAAATCGAATTTATTCGATCATTCTCTGTGTATTTAACGACGCAAATTTCTCGTGGTTGGTCAGAAGAAGAATGCCTTTTGTTTACACTAATAGAAATCTCTCTCGAGATTCAAGAATTTTCACGTTTCAGAAAGTCGTGAGTTGATACTGTGTGACTAGTTCTGGGCTATTTACATATACGCGCGGCACCCAATAGATATACACAGTCGGTGAGAACGTATCTTAGAGGAATACTTCTTGATTTCCATATCGAATGAATACAGGATGAAATCAGTAGAGGAGGATTAATAATATATCGTTTGCTATTTGTTCTTGGTTGTTGTTATTATTCTGTTATAATCTGGGCGATGGAGCTTCTTTTTTATAATATTATTTTACTCAAAAGCACATTTAGTTATTTATGAATTACGTTGAAAATAACAAAATAGTTTCATTGCATTTTACGTTCATATACATGGTGATTCATATCAAAGTTATGTGTTTTCAATTGAACATCTTATATGTTTACACATATTTGAATTCTACACAAAATTCCATAGTATGTATGATACATTTTATCACAAATGAATGGTTCGGGCGTTTTCCATAAATTTCTCAAAATTGCGATGTTCGAAAACAATTGAGAATAAATATCACATGAGATGGGAATTTATCTCAGAATCGACCGTTATAGACTGAACTATTTATATACTCAATTAAAATGTGATGAAGCACTGGGTTCGCCTGTAAACGTGAATTCAATTTGGTGTAACTCCGGTCGAGGCTACCTTGATTTTTTCCAATTCCAGTCTACATTTTTTTGACAACGAGAACTACTCATAGGTGAATAAATGTCAAAGCTCTAAGGATTAAGATTTGAAAGCTTTAATATTCGAGACTTATGGTATTTTAATAAGGAATAACAAATTGTTCTTTATAATCAAACAATTGAAAAATGAACACTAGGCTTATGTTTGGCAAAATATGATGAATGAAAATATGTGTGCCATATGTTTCCGGTTCTATTCTATTTTCAAAAATTAAGAGGAAATCAACATATTACCATACCAGTTATACGTGAGAAACAGATGAGAGAACGGAAATCAGGCAGGTCGTTATGTATTGGTTAATCATGTTTCTTAGCTGATGAAATTTCTACGAATTCTAATAAATCTAATCTGAAGGTAAATTTGGATTTTTGTGAAATCTAAAAAATGATTTTCGTTTATTATGTTTTGAGAAAATGGTTATTAGTTTATTTCGTCTACGGTAATATTGATGGGAAGACCATTTTAGCCTATATAAAAAGCAGGACAATCATTACAATATAATTCATATACACCGCATACTTCACCCCAAGAATCTCCAATGATTTAATTTTGAGCATGCAATTTTGAATTGTTGCACTGCTTTTTTTATGCGCGCTTCCCTGTTACACCACATTGGGAGCCTGGGAATAATTGAGGTGTCTGTTTACTCGCTTCTTGAAGAGGGCCAAATTGTAGGATGGAAGCGAGTTCCATAGCTCACCGGCCCTGTAAACGATTTCTTATAAAGAGAGGTTCGATGGGTTGTTAAATGTACCACCATATGATGAGAGCTCCTTGCCAGCCTAGTGTTGCGCCAAAACATGAGTTCTCCTGGAACAAAGTCTTTCAGCTCCTTGGAGCATCTTCCGTGGAAGTATATGTAAAACAGAGAAAGGTCAGCAACTTGTCTTCTGACAGACAGCGGTTGGAGATCGCGGGTGATCTCTGGGTGGTCGATGAGGTGCACAGCCCGTTTTTGCACACTATCCAACATCCGCAACGAATGTTTGAGCGTAGATCCCCATACATGGAACATTATTCCTAAGCATGGCTCTGAAAAGAAAACTAAGTTTAGCTGATGCCGACTAAACTATTACTGATACATGTTCATGCCAGCAAAACCCAGAGTTGACCGTTATTCCGAGAAGGTGCATCGAATCTTTGGATGCAGTTTGTTAACCTTGCATCATTAGAGGAGGTTCTCCAGCTGGGACCTTTCTGGACAACCTATTTGCTTGCGTCTTGCTCGTTTAGAAGCTCACCAGGTTTAACTGACCCCGCTTAGATATCCTCTGTAAGCCAGAGTTTAAGTTATTGATTTGTTGACATCTCTGACGCTGAGATTCCGCAGCTGTAATCGGCCGCAGACTTCTGAAAGACGAAACCAGACTTCAATCGTCCTTGTTCTCTGTAGATGACAGAAGATCGTTTATCTGTAACAGAAACAAGGTTGGCGAAATAATGGATCCCTGAGGTGATCAATTCACAAAGAGTTCATATTATTTGTTGAAGAATTTCGTTAGAATTATACTTGATAGTTGTTTTTCATTCATTTTCCTGAGGAGGTGTCGAGTTTTTATTAATGCTGCTACTTAATACATATTATTTTCTGATTTATCGATCAAAGTAATCTTTCCAGTATCCATATTATTTTCATCAGAAGTTAGATATCAAACCATCAAATTCTAAATATCCCTACATTTTTGCATTGCAGTACATTGATAACATTACCACTGGTGTTGAAACTCAACGAAATATTCAGTAGGGCCATATACACTTGATCTAGCCTTGTATATTCGCCCGATTTTCTTGATGAGATAGTGATATATAAATTATTATTTTTTCCAGATAACTGCCAAAAAGAAGATGGCAGTGACTGCCAAAATGGAGCCTGTCTGGATGGTCAGTGCCATTGTAACGACGGATACGGAGGATGTAACTGTGAAGTGCCGGGTAAGTATCCTTCTTATGCTTATTAAAATTTTTCCCATAAATTTATAAAAAAAGATTTCACTAAACCTAGAATTAAATATCTATGATATCGTTGATTTGATATTAAGTTAGCAGGTTACCATTGCGACCTTACCAGACTATTGTGGCTCAAAATGATTTTTGGATCATAGTTCTTTTAAGAGCTACAGGATTTGAAAAGGGGTTCTTCTGTTCGTTGTGTTCTAGGGTAATGTTGAGGAAAGTTTCAAATTTGAATCTACTTGCTGCTTCCGAACAGAGTCTGCATCTGCCAGACTTTTGGGTCCCGTCTTCCTCAGTACTGATAATAGGATAGTATCAGCCTTTGATGAACATTGAACATTGAAAATGTATTAATTCTTAGTGATCCAGCCAGATGAGTTAAGTTTAACATTCATTCATTACTAATCGTTTAGCTGTTTAAAGTGAGATGCCTAAATGTTTTGGTTCCAGTACAGCAGCGGTCGGGGAACCGACCAGCTAATGGTATATGTTCGCTACAAAGGTACAGATAATTTTGAAGAGAAATTACTGTTTTGTTCTCCTCTCGAGTTGACATCACGTGGAATTGATGTCTACAATAAAGTGAATGAATACTTCAATGCACAAAGTTTAAAATGGGAAAACTGTATTTCTGTATCTTTGGATGGAGCCAAATATTGAAGATCCAACGCCAGGCCCTTATGGTCAAATATTTACAACTTACACTGAAAGCCATCATGCATGATGTCATCAAGATTGTAAATTTTATCAAGGGACATGCTCTAAATACTCATCTTTTTCATGAATTATGTCAGGACGGTGAAGCTGAATATACGGAAATACTTTATTATACAGAAGTAAGGTGTCTCTCCTGCGGAAATGTACTAAATCGAGTATGGACTCAATACTGAAGTCGAAATTTTTATGGTTGATCAAAATAATATTCTCGCAGACAAGTTTAAAAACTCTTCCTGGGTTGCATATCTCGCATATTTAGCGGACGTTTTTGAGAGTATAAATATATTAGACAAAGAATTGCAAGGAAAGAATATCAATATCATTTCAGTGAGAGAAATAGTGTCAGCGTTTGGATTAAAGCTGCAATATTGGAGACAGAATGTAGAACAGAACAAGATAGCTTCTTTTTCAAGTTTTGTTGATATCAAAGATAAAATTGTGAGACATCTCATCAAACTTAGAGAGCGGTTTTCAGATTAATTCCCAAATCTTGATACACGTACTATCAGTCGTATTGTAGATCCTTTTGAATGTGAAATGGTTATGATACCAGAAGATCCTTCAGATTTGGCAGAAGCACTTCTAGAACTTCGATCTAATATTGAAGCACGTATTTAATTTGAGAGTGAACCAAATCTGTCGTCTTCTTGGATTTCAAAAGCTGCAAAGGCTTTCAAAATTGCACATGAAGAAGCAGTTAAAAAACTGCTACCATTTGGAACAACATAATTGTGCGAACAAGGCTCTTCCATTCTAATGAACATTGAAACGAAAAACAGAAATCGATTGAACGCCGAAGACTGTATTCAAATCGTTCTTACATCAAAAATTCATAATTTTGAAGCAATTTATCGAACATAAAACAACATCATTTCTCCAAAACGTGAAGGAAGAATGTTTTCAATTATTGTTTTTTTTTTCTAATTTTTTCAATTCTAATTTTTATTTGTAACACCATTATTATTATTCATTATCGTGGACTTATGCACTATCTCAGCTGTTAGCTGGATTTAATTTACCTTTCCCAGATTCAGCAACCAAAGGGAATAGGCTCGATTACAATATACTTGACATAAATTTCCTAACTATCCTACATGTATTAAGAATTACAGCTTTTTGCATTTCTATATAGGTATTCTTATGCAATTCTAATTTCTTAAGGCCATCATGCAAAGTTTTGGGTATTAACCCAGTCGAGGATACGATGACAGGAACAATATCTATTTTCTCGAGGTGCCACATCTGCTTGATCTCAATAGCAAGGTCTGTGTATTTGGACTTTTTCTCCTGGAACTTGTCCAGCACGTTGTTATTATTCGGTATGGCGGCATCCACCAGCATTGCTGTTCTGGGTCTCTTATCATACACCACTATGTCCGGCCTATTATTCGTCACCATTCTGTCAGTGATAACAGGCCTATCGTAGTACAATCTGATAGAGTCATTTTCCAATACGGGCACCGGTTGATACTTGTAATATGGCTGGAAGGTATTCAGAAGTCCGTACTTGTGTGCAAGTTTCTGATGGATAATGTTGCACACTTGATTATGCCTGTGAAGATACTCCGTATTGGCCAGTTGTTCGCATCCGGACGTAATATGCTGCATAGTCTCCGATCTTATATGGCATTTTCTGCACTTATCTGTTTGTAATGTTCCGTCCTTAATTATAGATTTTTTGTAGTTGTTTGTAGCGATGACTTGGTCTTGAATAGCCATAAGGAATCCTTCTGTTTCCGCGAATAGTTCTCCATTCATCAACCATTTGTTGGAAGCTTCTTTGTCGATGTGTGGTTGATTAATCTCATGGTGATGTCGTCCATGCAATTCCTTTCCTGACTATTGCTCTTGTTTTTCAGTATCTGATAGGAAAATTTAGGTTGGTCTTACATAAAAATAGGCCACATACTTATCAACTGTTTCCAGAATGTTCCGCTGGTACAGGGAGACTGGAAGTCATGAAAGAAGACGTGGGTAAGGACGACTTCGAGCAACAACACTGATCCATACCCATTATTTAAGAATTTCCTCGTTGAGTGCAAATTAGCACTGAAACGATACGACAACGTCCCAGACAATTTGGTTCGAGGCCTTGTGTTGCAGCTATGAAATGAGATTCTGAGCAGTATAAACTAAAGAGAAAACCTATGACTCTACCTCATTATTTTTGTCGGAAAGAAACCTACGAAGAATATTACAAGATTTGATGACTGTTATCTTTTGTAACTGTCCAAACAAATTTTTCTTCAGACCCAAAATCTCAATACTTTTGTGAAGATTTCTTGGAATAACACCTGTTGTGGAAATAATAATCGGTAGAATAAAAATTTTTTTCATTTTCCACATTTTTTTAATCTCGTCGCCAAGCATCATATATTTAGAAATTTTTTCATTGTATTTATTTTGTATATTATGTGTGTCGGGTATAGCAATATCAGTTATATATGTTATTTGATTCTGTTTATCAGTAAGAATGATATCTGGTGTATTGTGTTTTACAGCTCTGTTTTGTTGTATCAAAATAAAGTTTATATTTGTCATTTTCACAAATAATCTCAGGTTCATATTTGTAAAGTTTTTGTTCTTTTGGAAATTAGGTCATGTTTAATTCCTAGATTGAAATGAATAATATTAGCGACGGCATTATGTCTTTCTAAATAATCTGTTGAAGCAAGGACTGAGCAAGATGATAATATATGAAAAACTGTTTCTGAAGAACAGAAACATCTACGGCAAGAATCATCTATATTTTGTTTGATGATGTGTTTTCTATAATTCCTCGTGAAAACATCCTGATCCTGGATCGCAATTGCCAAGTCTTCTGTTTCAGCAAACAATTCTCCAGAAACTAACCATTTATTCGATGCGATTTCATCAATATAATCATTTTTCAATTCTTTAGGGTGCTTTCCGTGTAATTCCTTCTGCATCCAACTTTCCTCTTTTAGAATTATCATCAAATATATCAAAAAATCTATATATATATATATATATATATATATATATATATATATATATATATATATATATATATATATATATATATATATATATATATATATAAATTAAGAATTATTGTTAGGCTCGAACTTTGCAAAGGTTAGTACCTCGGATATATTTCGACAGAAATGCAATAAGAGGTGAATACCCTGCGTAAATTTATGAACTTTCGTAGAAAAGAAAAACGTATTATAAACCAATTAACACATGGTTCAGGTGCGCCAAAACAAACTCTATTATCTCAACCAACTTTTCGGAAGATGTAAAGAAATAATTAGTGAAATTTTTTGATGTCATTCACCTTCAACATTTCTTCTGAATAAATATTGTTTCTTGTTCTTCATTCTTCTCGCTGGAGGTAAGAGTGGCATGGCAAAGATGCATATTGCAAGACTCTAGATATATGATTTCGTAAACTATTTCGTAATTATTCTTCAATCTTTTGAGGCGTAATTCCTCGTAAAAAATATATACTCAAAATTTGCGAAAATTAAATGATCCTAATGATTTAATTTCGAATCAAAATTGTGTTAAGTAGTGCTTTCGTGATATTTGCATTTCGTAAATACAGGGTGATTCATTGAGAGTATACACAGGCCTATCGTAGTTAAAGGATATTGAGGTGGTCCTCAAGTACTATAAGACACTCATGTTATGAAAATACAGACTGTTCTATGAATGAGCTCCTTTCTTGAAGTCGACAGTAAGATCAATTATGATAAATTTGTATTTGCATACGTTTTTCGAATAATCACGTTCGTAATGAAAATGTATACTTAATTTTGAAGGAACAGGAAAAAGAAAATGGTAATTCAACAGTATAATTATTTTATATTTCTGAATTTTTGCTAGTCTTTGTCTGTGCTCATTATGATTGTGAAATAATGTTCACAGATATTTTCTCGAGAACTGCTATCACAAATTTTCACAATTATCATTATTGGCTGGGAAAAACCCCCATTTGATTGAAGAATCTCATCATCGAGATTAATTCTCACTAAATGTCTGGGTTGAAATAATTGTAAATTATTTGATTGGACCATTTTTTTTGCCTATCAGACTAAACGGTTCCGCTTATCGACAATTTCTTGAGGAGGAGTTACCTTCATTGCTCGAGGATGTGCCACATTCGGCGAGAAAAATAATGTGGTTTATGCATGACGGGGCACCAGATTATTGCAGTGGAGAAGCTAGGGAATTTTTGAATGATACATTCAACAACCGATGTATAGGTCGGGGTGGGCCAGAACCATGGCTTCCTAGGTCCCCAGACTTAAATAGCTTGGACTTTTTCTTATGGGAATATCTCAAAAGTTTAGTTTATACCACTGCAGTGAACACTGTAGAAGAATTGATAAATCGAATAATAACCTCTTGTGGAGGACACTTCCTGAAATTTATTTAGTTTTTAATTGTTCTCCTTTTTAGTTTGATATTGAATAATTATGAGTTGAGACTCAGAAGATGAGCTATGAAAATAAAAGCAAATTTTGGGCATACCTATCGAGTATTTCTATTATTTTTTTTATTTATCGAATAACATACAATTCAAATTCAATTTTTCACTCGAAAACGGTTGGAGGTACGAAAAACTTACAGGGGTCAAAAAAGTTTCTGAGTTGAACAAAAATGACGAAAATTGATTGTACGTACTGCAAAAGTTTGAAAGGGCAAAAGGAGACATGGCCTCGGAAAAGAAAACACCTTGTGAATTTCAGTTAAAATAAATGATGGAGGCTGTAAAAAATAGCTTGCATTCTGAATTTGGGCTGAATATCCCAAAAATCGCAGGAAATTTTAAGAAAAAACCAATTTTTTCAATACCCTGTAGCTCCGTAACGAAGCTTTCGCGGACCTATGTTTATATAAGATAAGATTTATCCCCTCAAGTTGTGACATACTATTATGTAACACCCTGTATATATATATTGTTCAAACGTAGAGAAACCGTTTCACGGTTGGGTATATGTGTATTGTTTTTGATCCGGTAGTACATACGTTCGTTGAAATGTTTTCTATTTGATGGAGTTCGCAGAAGTTTACTTACAGACAACCACATCGATCACATTGAAAATGCCAAATGAGATTTTGTCTAAACATCTGCGAACTCCATCAAATGGAAAACATTTCAACAAACGGGTGTACTTCCGGATCAAAACAATACATTAAATAAAAATTACATACCACACAAACAGTATGAACCATTCGTTTTAAAAATGTATCCTACAGAATATCGTGAGGTCCCATCAGAAACATAAATTGTATAAAATGACAATGCAATCCGTATCAGAATTAAACCTCTTTATTTCTATAACGAATATAATGACTTGGTAATTGCACGGCAACATAATTCCATATTTGAAATGCTGTACGTATTCTGAAAACAGCCTAGTCTTATAATGAAAATACATGTATTTTTGTGAATATTATGTCTTGCAAATGTCAAGTCATTATATTTCTTATAGAAACAAAGATCTCTGTAGCATACTGAATATTTTGAAGGAACTATCACGTAATGAAACGCGTCACGGTTCAATTGATTGCTTTCATTTTCTGTTTAAGAACAATTGTTTGTTTTTCCGATTTTCAACTCACAATTACTGGAAATCGCTTACTCTTCATTTGTATTTCCAGATGAGAACGAGTGCAAATATAGACCTTGCGATGTGTTCGCGCACTGTACGAATACCTTAGGAAGTTTTTCCTGCACGTGTTACCCAGGCTATCATGGAGACGGTTTCCACTGTGAAGGTAAGTCCATTTTTTTTTACCGTTGTGCGAATGGAATGTTTATGAACATGGATGCCAGTTTCCGAGTCGGAAAAAAATAGAAATTCTGTACTGAAAAATATTACATAGTACGTCAATTAAAAGGTAGATAGGAAGTAAGCACGATGCTCGTTATAATTACAGGGAGATAATTTTCCCTTTTCCTCATTCCACGTCATCGATATGAAATTCAAGTTTGCAACCATTTAATCACCTCATCAGCATAAGCCTGTTTGATAGAGATAAAGACTCTCAATCAATTAAGCCGTTTTTTTTTCCGTTCAGAGAATCGCGTTTCATCAAGTTATAGTGCATCAGTGTCATATTTATCATGTGACTATTCCGTCTCTTCCTGCTCGTATGGGTAATTTGATCATAACTGCGGGTAGTTATGTCCTTTTTTAATCGCGTATTAATGTCGTTTTGAAATCAGCATCCTATATTTAGACGTGAAGAATGGCAGTGGTCGAAGTGTATCTGATTCGCTTCATTACGAGCTATAAATGTACGCAGAAAATGAACCTGCTCGCATTATAATAAATCGGGAAGATTAAGAGTAATATTACGCAGGGAATTATGCACTTTCAAACCCTTACTTTGGAATGATGGATCCAATATTTCTATAAAATATCGAATTAATATATTTTTATTACCACTCCATGCGGTGAAATATAAACTTATGATTTACTGATTGCAATTAAGTTAAACCTGAAATACACGATGCGAAATATTACGCGGAGATCCTCCTACGGGTGTTACAGGGTGTTCTGCCAAAATCTCCAGCAAAATATGATAAGAATAGAGCAAATAAACTGGAAGGAAATATACATACATGAATATTCGTAACCATTTTCGTTAACACTTCGCCAAAAAATTTACGCGCAATTTCAATATTTGAAATTTCTTTTTTGTTTTTTTCGGATATGTCCGGACATATGCCAACAAAATTAGATGTTTTTCCTTGGTGTACATGCCTCGCTCATGATAAACTAATTGAAAGAAATGAATTGAGAATTTTCATGAAACCACCACAGTTGAAGAAATCAAATCTTCAATCCGTAAGCGACATAACATTCAACATTACATTAAAGTGTTAGACTCAGAACTCACTAGCAAATTCCTTACTGCTAGTGGATTACTGAAAGAATAAATCTTCAGCATATCTTAACTTCTTTGAAATAACTTTGAATTTTCGATGTTGAGCGTTAATTTCTTGACGCAGTGTATTATCAGCATTCTACACTGCCGATTCTGTCAAAAGTAATCCAAACTCTCTTACTTCAAACGTAAACCCCTAGGTTTCATTCAAGTTTACGATTCCCAATTCAATTTTGAGTGGTTTTTGTGTAGCATACTATATCTCAAATTTTACCAAACAACGACTTTTGTATTTTTTCCTGAAAGTCTGAGGCTTGATCCAGTTAGATGGGTGGGACAACCGAAATTCAGTTCTGGCAAAATTCAAAAATTGTATCTTCAACAGGTACAATAATTGGACGGAAGGAAATCCGCATCTATATCTCAAACACCATTTCGAGAATAGAGAATATCAAGAGACTTAATGTGTACTGTGCAATTAAAAACAAGCAATATTTCCGCATTTTCATATAAAATAAAATGAATACACCAAAATTTACATCGATATTCCTCAAAATGATCTACCCTTACTCCTTTAGTTCCAAGTTTGATATCTTGGTCACTCCTCAAAGGGAATCTATCCTCTTCTGAAAGATTGTTAATGACAAAAAATATACAAATGCTCAATTCCTTCTTTGGTCTTCTCGTTGTAACCTAGAGATTATTCTATCCCATGATATATTAAAGACATTATGTACGACAATCTTATAACAACAGTAAGAGATGAAAATAAGAATAGAGATACATTTCAATAACTTTTACCGAGATAAATTAAAGAAGAAACCCACTAGAGGTTTCTAAGGAAAATTCATGAAATGTTTTGAACGAAGCGAAAATCAATTGAGCATTTCTTGTTAAAACTTAATGCCATAAAAAATTTATTACAAAAAAAATTTGATCTCTATTTCTTAATAATCTTTCATTAAATTTCGAACGAAAATAATAAAAAAAATTATTTGAGAAAAATTTTTCTCCAAATTTCACAAAATGGCTCTTAGATGCTGAAACTTTATTCAAAAATGTTTAAAGATTCGATATATCTTTATTCGTGTAACCATTTTCACTATTTCAACATTTGTTTTGAGTGATCTTTATCAACAAATAAGATAATTTGCAAATGAATTTAGAACTTAGGACATCTGCTAACATAGAAATATAAGATAACATTATATTCTTAAACGATGTTTTTTTTATTTTGAATAAACAATTGGTCAAGTGGGAGAAGAACCCACGCAACGAGATTTCCGTATACAGAATGTACGCGCCAAAGGGTCCATTAGACGTCAGGACAACGGGTTTATCGATCAGTTTCAAATCTTAGCTTTAGAGGAAATGGATACTGATCTACAATTTACAATTATTTTCAGAGTAGTAGCAATTCTTGTTATACCGAACATGAATCACAACTTTGCTATTTCAAATAGCATAGTGTACTTTACAATTCCTTTTCAAATCACCTTTTTTAAGACTTGTCTTCCATAAAATTATGATTTTTTTCAAAATGTTCGGAATTATAGTGTCATCTTCTTCACCCAAAGAAATTGACTCAGATTTGAGAAAGATTATAACTTTTGTTATATTCACCAGAAGTGTTATTTTTAGGGGCAACATTCTTTCGGATACTATTTTATATATAGGGTGCAATTTCAAATTAGTATCGGTTGGTATTTGGTTTCCCTTGAATTCGCGATTTTATGAAAAATCTGACGTTCCTTCGAAAAATTGAAACATTCGGCTGTGGATCATAGAAACAGACAGAGTGGATTTAATTCCTACGCCATTTTTTAGGATCCAGAATGCTCTTTTTAAGATCTACGAATTCCGGCCTCAGTTAGACTGGGTTCCTGAAATTGACTTACAATATCTTACTCCTCGAATTAAAAGTGAGGTGTGTCTTTGACAGCATGGGTCCAATCAAGTGCAAAAAAGATTTATTAATACAATGCGCTCGCAGATTGAAACATGTTTAGGCAAGAATGGTGGACAATGTGAACATTATATTTGATTTCATTTTTATGTTACTTATGTTTGCCGTTTTTTTAATTATATTATTCGTGAATGTTAGAAATTTTATTTCTTAATTTATGTCGCAAAAAGACATTTTTATGTGTGAAGTGAGATAACGCTAACCATTTTAGTTTTCTGTATTTCATAAGTGACAAAATTTGATTAAAATTTTTCATTCTGTTTTCTGAATATTGGTCGTAACTTTGGATACTTTTCTTTACTTGTTCTGTAAGTTCGACATATTATTTGTTGACCATGATAAATAAATTCATTATATCCTCGTTTGAGTATTCATTTTCATTTCATTTAAATGAAAAAAACACATACAAAATAATTTTTACTGCTAATTATAATAGAAACAATTTCAAAACGTCAAACTGAGACCGAAATTCATAAAATCTTACATAGAACATTGTGAAACATTCTGTCTATTTCTATGTTTCAATTGCATCTCAATGGTGGTTAATTTTAAGAAGCAACAAATTTTGACAAAAAATGCTTGAAAAAGCATGCCTTCAAAAAAGAAAGTTAAAAAGTTGCTATTTGAAAAATCCAAGTTATAACCGGAAGTGGTGCCGCTCTTAAAATGTTTCCAAATTATAAATCAGTTTCTATTTACTCTAATCTTTAATTTTGAAATTGATGGATGTACCCGTTCCACAGATACTTTTCATGGGCCCTTAAGCGCGGACACCGTGAATGTTATAACTTATAGGTCTCATAACTGTTCAAGTATCCTCACTTCATTCAATTTTACCTTACTTATCAATCCACCCTCGTACATACTAAAGTTTTCTCTTCTATCTTACAGAATTTTCCTTTTTTCTGTATTTTTTTAAAACTTTCCTTTTCCTGAGAACCTAGTTCGGACAAATTCCAACTTAGTGCAAAGATTTTTCATTTTTCTTTATACAAGTATGAACTCTGCACCTCAGATGTCAAAAATACGAGCTCTGCAATCGAACCTCTGTAAACTAACAACTAACGGACCAAGATAAATTCACGCCGATCTTTGCAAAACACCAACGTATTAATTTCAAAACGTAACTCAGACTTCGATAAATCAAGATAATACGCGGATACAATTTCATTCATGCCCAGAAATGAACATACCACCATATCATACCTCGAATTACAGCTTCCCCGGGTTAACACAATTTGAAATCGACGTTCAATAATGGTAAATACCGTTCTAGTGTTTACGACGTACAAGATTTAATTGTTTTTAATGACAGAGGGCAGATTTATCGCCGTACGATTTTATGACTGATGAATATCCGTTTCACTTCTGAATAGACGAATATTAAGCTGAATAATTGTTGAGTGCTCGAGAAGATAAATTTATGTGCTACGCTTCGTGTATCGGGATATACGATACGACATTCCCAAACGTGGCTATATCATATTGGAAGTTTTTAGAAAGACGCGCTAGTTTTTAATTGGTTATATTGGTCCTAATCAGATCTGACGTAAGATTTTGGCGATTTCAAAATGACAAGTTAAGTAATAACTTGAGCATAAAATATACAGTGCGTATTTTCTTAAGTCCAATTGTTAATTGCAATTGCCATAATGTTCAGTTGAGGTTTCTGCCTTAACCGGATATTGGAGTCTCCAATAAAAGTCCATTGATGACCCCAATTTTCTCTAATGTTGTCATTTATTTTCCCTTAGGGCTATATAGCATACGGATCAAAAAGTTCCGGGACTAATCAATAGATGGCGCCAGAAATAATGAACGCGCTCTTGTTTCAAGTAGTACCAACCTTCAAAAGGAACTGTCAAAATTTTATAACATTTCATTCGATAAATTCGAGATATGAAGATCGGTGAAGCTATTTTCAAAGATTTTTAAGCAATGAATCAAAACGAGTTTCGTGTCTCAATAAAACACTGTTATTTGAAGGATAAAAAATAACGCACAAGCACAGGAACGACTTGAAAAGTTAAAATTCTCTGTCGAAAATAGCCATTTCCAAAGGGTGTACAGATTTTAAACGTAGTCGTATCACCGCTGAAGATGCAGAATACTCTGGAAGGTCAAAAGCGGTTATTACGCCAGATAATATCAAAAAAGTGTTGAAAATTGTTATGGGTGATCGCAAAATAAAATTGCAGGAACTAGTCGATAATCTCAAGTTATCAAAAGATACCGTATTCAACGTTTTATATAAAAATTAACGCATTAAAAATTTCTTTTCGAATTGGGTGCCACATTCGCTTATTGGAATGAAAAAAACAACCAACGAATTTAACATTGTTGTAGCTTTTAAAGCAGGATATGAATGATTTTTTTCGTCGATATGTATGACCATGGATGGAACGTAGATTCACCATACCATGCCAAAATCGAAAAGGGCATCTGCAGGATGAAGAGCAGAGAGCAAAAGGCATTCAAAGCGTCCGAAAACCCAATAATAGACTAGCAAGCTCATAACGTATGTATTCTGGATAACCATGGAAAATTGTTCAGCGACTATCTAAAAAAGGGCGATCAACAATGATTATTCTATAACCTCACTAGACCAATTGAATAATGAAATTCAGCAAAAACAACCTCAAATGACAAAAAAAAACATTTTTCATTAGGACAATGCATCAATCCTCAAGTTCGTGAAAACCTTGTAAAAAATCAACGGTTAACGCTTGGAATGGTTGCAGTACCCACTATTTTTTGAAGATCTGTCTTCCATCGATTATTGGCTTTTTGCTGATTTGAAAAATGCTTCTGGAAAACGATAGAAACATAATTGTTTCTGTGGGTATTCCTCTTTCGTTTCTTTTCTAAATGATAGAACCCTGTTTCCTTGTCTGACAAGGTAGATTAATTTTCTCTACTAAGTTTCTTCAGGAAATCACAACATTTCTACAAAAAAAAAATATCAATTAAGTCATAATTTTAACACATATCATCAAAAGATTGGGCAAAATCTTATCAGAAAATAAGAAACAAAATGAACTTTGACTAAGCGTTTTTCATGGAACTTGAAGTGTATTATTACTAAGTTTATATAGGGTGGTCATCGAATATGGGGCATCAGAAGTACACGAAAAACAGATTTGCCCCGAATTTCGGGTTTAAGATTTCATGGTTTCCTATTTGTCTCTTCCGGTTATAACGGAAACGAATCTCATATTTGTTATTTTAAAACACATAATATTCTTTTCTTTTTTCTTATTGTAAAGCATTGTATCTCAAATCATTTTTATGCAATATTTGTCTTCCTAAAATTGACCAAATGAAGGATATGATGTTAAATACAAACTTTCAAAATTATAGTGTTGGTTTACCCATCTTTCTTGAGATACATTCAATTTTATGAATTTGAATTTGTATCAGAGAAAGAAAAAAGTAGATTCTTTTCGGAAATGTACTTTTATAGTTTTCTTAGATACAAGGTGTTCGAAAATTACTCAATAATTTGGCAATCTTCAAAATACTTTATAAATCAGATTTTTAAATACTATCTATTCCTGTTTTTTTTTGTCTGTATTCTGAACAGGTTTCAATCTGTAACAGATTTCTCAGTACCTAAAACGGCTCGTTTCATTCCCGTTCAAATCTCTCTTTAATATTTCGAGAAAACAATTCATAGATCTACATCACCTTTGAAATGATGTAGGCGTTATTGAATGAAGCAGCAATATTCAAACTTCCAATCATCATGAAAACTCAATTCCATAAATTAATTATTCAATTATTTTTCAAAATATAAGATGTTATACGAATAAAACGGTGAATAAACAAACACGAGATGCTATAGTTATGGGAATCCATAATATAAATCGAAACCTCTTCAAAATACGCGTATGATGAATGGATTGAAACGTAATAGTTTTCGAAAAATCTGCGTTTTGTTTTCGTGTTTGTGAATTAGTGACTAATTTTCGAACACATTATATGTAAAAAAGCCTCAAAATAGTAAACTTTTACCAAGAATAGACTTTCTTCTTTCTGATAATTTAATTTAAAACATCATATGTTTCTTATGGATAATTTAAGGGGTGGCAAATATTGACAAAAAAGGGATAGTTCCTAATCTAAACCCCAAAAACCCAAAATTTGGTGATAATCGATACATCCGTTTCATATTTTTTAACGCCTCATGTTCGTCAGGTGTATGTATAGAATGGAGATCTGAACAGCCGGTTACGACAGAAACTTCAACAAAATTTCTTGGCTGTGATTTGAAATTGAAAATACGAATCGAATTGGACTACTTAAATGAGAATATTATTACAAAATATATTTCTTCCTTGAATATTAAGTAGAGGGGAGTTATTGATTTTAAGTTGGCTATTGAGAATAGTATATTAGCTCATTAATTTCCAAACTTTTCAACATATTTATTATTCTTCCTTTATCGCATATGTGAAGCACTTTGAGATTGTCTAAAACTATTTTGTGGTTTGTTGATTGAATGTGTGTGATAATCCATACATGCTAGCCGTATTTTCTCAATGTTCCATATTCAGCAGCCAGCCTGTATGTTTAAAATGGAGATTCCAACATCTGGTTAAGACAGAAACCTCAACTAAATTTCTTCGCTGCGTGATTTGTAATTGAAAATACGAATGAAATTGGAAATGATTATACTCAATATTGATTGACGTGACGAAATAATATGTCAGTTTTTAGCACGAAGCACCTTAATGCGGCCTTTTATAGAAGAGAATATATAGCAATCTTCAGCAACGAAGAAAAAATCACAGACGAGACCGAAGGTGAACTTGACTAACTAGTACAAATTTCGTCGAAATTTATTTTACATTCATCATTTATATTTCTTATCAGAAACGAGACAATGTTTTGTTCAGGTGAAGCCGCAATGTACGCAAACTCCATCAACATTTGAACACGAAAGATCGAAATCATTACGTAAACCGCTAGTGTCAAAATCCCTTGGCCAACTACGGAACATCTTGAAATAAATTACTCTGTTTATAAATGAGCAATTACGTTAAAAATGAAAAAATAGGTGCACCCAAAAAAGAACATGATCAGTAGTTGGCGCATGGTTTATTTGTTATGAAAAATATCCTTCCATGGTTAACATAGATGAAAAAATTCAGCTATTGTAGTTCTCAAGATGAAAAACAAAGTCCATCTTTTGAGAGTTTTCAGACATAAATCCATATGAAACTTTTTCTTATTTATTTATTATTATTCATTGAATAACTTAACTTTGGCATACGTATTCCCGAACATCCTGTACTTGTATCTATTTTATTATCTGTTATTTTCATTGTGTAAAATTTTGAAATTATCATTAAAGTTATGGTTTTCTTCGAGTAAATGATTAGAATAATAGGAATCTGATTTATGATAATTAAAACTACGTTTGTGCTCGGATAATCTAACTTTGAAATTTCTGAAAGTTCTACCAATATAAATTTTATCACAATCCCCGCAATACAGTTTATAAACACCGGATTTATTACTTTTATCAATTTTAGATTTGCAGTTTTTGATATGTCGGCCTAAAGAATTATCAGTTCGGAATGCTATATTGAAATTATAATGCAAGAGGAATGATTTTAATTTTAGACTAGGATTACCAATATAAGTTAAGCTGTGGTATTTCATGTTTGAACTTTTTATATTTGGAAACACTTCCTAGATTGCTTTTTGAAATTTTTTGCGTGAAATCATGTTCTCAATCATAGTTGGACTGTAACCGTTATTGACTGCTATTTGTTCAATTATATTTAGCTCTTTTATGAAATTATATTGTGACATTGGGATATTAATGAGTCTTTGTACCATACTATTGTAAGCTGCTAATTTATGTGGATAAGGATGTGTAGATGAGCTATGAATATTAATATCTGTATGCGATGGCTTATGAAAATATAAAAATCATGTTTGCCGTTAATTTTAGTAATAGTTAAATCCAGAAAGTTAATGGAGTTTTCGTTTTCTATCTCTAACGTGAATTTAATATTAACGTGAATTTTGTTAATGAATGTTTTGAATAAGTCTAATTGTTTGTTTGTGCCAGTGAAACAACAAATGATATCGTCGACATATCTAAACCAATAAATAAAGTGTTTGAATAACGAATGTTCTTGGATAGTTTTTCAATATTATCCATGAAAATTTCAACGAGCAGATGGGTCAGAGGATTACCCATGAATAAACCTTTTTACTATTATATATTACTCCATTGAAGTTAAAATAATTTTGATCTAAACAAATTTCTAAAAGGTGTAAGATTTCTGATTGAATTATCGGATTGACTTTATTGATTTGAAGGGCATTGTTGATGAGTTTCACTGTATCACTAGGTGAAACACTAGGGAAGAGATTTACTACATCCCATGACATAAGTTTAGCGTTCGGTGGTAGTATCGTGTGCTGAATTTTATTTATTAGGACTGAAGAGTTTATATTGAGAATTTAGGTTCAAAATCAGCGTACTGTCGAATGATGTCTATGAGAAAGCGTGAAAGTTTTGCAGCAGGAGCTTGAAAATATGAAACTGCTGCTCTAATGGGATACCCTGTTTTATGGAGTTTGACGAGGGAGTAAAGTTTTGGTGATTGCGGGTTGTCAATGAAAAGTTTATATTTTCGGTTGGTAGGTATTATAGACTTGGCATACTCTAAAGCGTTTTTTACTATGGATTGAGATTTATTAGTTGGATCTTTATCAATTTCTTCATAACAACCTGATTCAATGAAATTTTGGGTTTTCAATAAATAATCTGTTTTATTTAAGGCTATGACTGTATGACCTTTGTCTGCTTTGGTGAATATAATATCTTCAGATGCGGACTTAGATTTAAAGGACTTTAAATTTGTATTTTCGAATTTCTTAAGTTGAAAACTATTGAACTCTTTTTGAAGTTTTAACGCTGAAGAGTGTTTTAGGTGTTTGGCTTGTGGTGAATAATTTAGGGCTATTTCGGTTTCAACTCCTAACAGATCGAAATGGACACGAGCGTTATTTGACTCTAAATTGTGTTTAAAACCCTTTTCTAGAAGTGAAACTTCATCTTTGAAACAATTAGCATCTGAAAGATTACTGAACCTATCATAAAATTGGTGATCGGAAAATTTGGACTTGATTTTTGAAGTTTCAGGTCTATTACTCAATAATTTATTCAATTTTCGCAACTGAATTTTATACTTTTTGTGAATTAATGAATGAACGCTGGATCTTGTTACGGAATCTAATATGTCAAATTCTACTGAATGCAACCTATAAAGCAACTACGAATGAATTACCTTCAAAAAGATGTTGTAGTTGTCTCGTTGGCTGTATTCAAGCATGATGTCTAACTTCAACCATTTCTTTTTGCCTTGTAGTACTCCATTTTGGGCTGCGGGGCTGATATTATGGTTCTTCAGTTTAATATGTTTTGTTAATATAGTGAAAATCTAAATACTTTAGTTTTATTTGATTGAAAATATGTATATCGATTTTCATCAAGTAACGACCTCCTCAACCAAACTACTGTTTTTTTTTCTAGCAGCTCTAGTTGAAAATGTACACGTAGGTTGGGAATTATTATAAAAGTACGGTTTTTCTAAACACTTTATTTGAAACAGTTACTGTGGTTGAGGAATAAATATTTTCTCTGTATTAGATACCGACAAAAATTCTTGTAGTAGTGAGCCATCAGATGTATGTCGCACAGTTAGTAACTTCAGAAGACTTTTTCACATATTTAAATCCCTTACTAAGCCATTTAACTTTGATTGAATGGTTGAGGATTTGTCTCCTTACTAGGTGCGAAAACAAGTAGCCAATTGACAAGTTCAATGAGGCTCTTCGATGTTGTGCGGTTGAAGCTGGACCTCGAGCTGCGATACTAGGCCTCAAAACAAAAAAAATGTTGTCGTATCGTCGTTTCAGTTTTAATTTGCAGTACATTTTTCTGTCCAAGCTGCATTCTAAGGTACCTATCAGTTGTCTCAAGTAGGTATCGATAATGACTCGCCGTTGTTGCCCGAAGTCGTCCGTGCCCAGGTCTCCTTTCGTGACTACCAATCTCCCTGTACTAGCAGATCATTCTGGAAGCCCCAAGCCTTTGGCATATTCTTGAATGAGTTGCTGAAATCTAACACCACCGCTTCAACACACTCTACCCGGGTCGAATTTTATGATTAACGTTGCGTTTTCATTTGTTCTCAATTGACGAAATTGTGCTGGTTATAATAATAGTTTTGCTTTCTCTTTCTCTCCATTTCATCAATAGAAAAAATTAAAAATCTTTTGCATGACATCTTCAACATTATTACAATAAACTAAATTCTCTGCAGAGGAAAATATGGGTGCAAATCTTTTTCACGAATACGATATAATTTTGTATCTGGTATGAGTTGATTCGATTCTTTCAGACGAGATGGAAAATTGCAGAAGACGCTTCTGACAGATTTAAATCCATAACTTTGTCGTTCAACTCAGTTTAATTAAACTATGGAGGATGTGTTTCTTGACTAGGAGTGACATCTGATTCAGATTTATAATTTATTTCTTTAATTTTAAGGTTAAAACATGTTTATGATGTTGATGGTACTGATCAGAGTCTTCAAGAGACTTCAGAGCAGAACACGATGTTGGCTATTACCACTATAACCTTTATGGTAGTTAGAAAGTTCTCTTAATCATGGATGTGTAAAACTTAGAAAGGTTTTCTCCATTTGACCATTGTTGTGTGACAATTTTGGCATACAACTTTTAGGATCGCCATTATTTCAATTTACCATTCAAATTTTTTGATGTATTCTTTGGAAGTGACTCATTATGCACAGTCGCCTTGAATACGTGTAGTTCATGAAATTCCAAAAACCTAAAGCTTTTACACAAACCTCAGTGCGATTTTTGAATTAAGTACACCAAATTAATATAATAATATTCTCGATAAATTTTATGAAGTGATATATGTTGGGCAGTATTATCAATCGTAATAACTGAAGATCTGGCAATAACGAAATCTTTTTCAATTTTCGTTTACACCAATTTTCCTGAACAAATAACAACAGCGCATGTAGTAACACAGAAATTATCTCGGGGGAGTACAAAAACCGACACGAACAACTTCCATGCGTAACCATCGCAAAATCGAGAAGATTGAAGAAGCTAATCATGAAGACGCAGTGGAGGGCATCGGATTCAATATTCGCGATCGACTCGCAAGACTCGCTGCTATATCTAATTTAATGGGTAACTTCTGGTCGATGTATCTAATCTGTGCATACAGCGGTACACAGAGCGCACAGATATTCTGCTTTACATAACGTGACCACGCACGCGCAGGGCGCTAACAATATCCACTACGAAATCGCAGCGGCCGTGAGGAAGGTCGTGACTGCGATAATCGGCCCGGGAGAGATTAGCTACGTAAAATCCACTTAGGATTTCATTTTGCTAACAGTAACAGTACATGAGAATATCCATTGGGCAAGAGTGAAGAAAATTGCGAGACTAGATTTATTAGGGATCATTACGATGTACGTGTGTATAGAGGAATTCCGAGCGGAAGTTATTAGATTATTGATATTCTCTGGTCGAGCGCATAGAATGAATCTGTGACTGAATTATTGTTCTACAAGCCTCGGGTGACACTTATCAAAAATATTCAGTTACTAGCTCACTTCCTCATATATGTAATTAATGGTCATTGGCAAGGTACAACGATATTAAGGACAAAGGAGGAGAGATATTGTATTCGAAACAATGCTCACTCGCTTATGTTTACATTTCTTTTAATTGACTCCGAGACGATTAAGTCTATTTTGCAATGCGCAGTTTTAAATTACAGCCAGTCGTTTTAGATGTACGATATATGTTGCTTATCATGAATGTGTCCCAAGTAATCCATTCAGCAGCTCGTTTCGCGTCTTCGGGGGGTCTTTTGATATAAGATTGGGTTATCTGTAGACAAATGTATTATAAATGAAAACGCTATTCATTTTAATGTAGTTCCGCATAGTCCATTCAATATCGGTGAGAAGAAGTTGAAAGTTAACTGTTCTATGGGCAAGGATGACTGCGTTCAAAAATTAGTTTGACTATTTTATTTGTAGATACCATTCAACATATCTTTGAAATTTGTTGCCCTCTTATGCGTAGTACCAATTATACTCATAACACGAAAAACTGGATTACTCCAGAAATTGTTTTGGCCAAATGTGACCTACAAAATCTTCATTGGTTACATTCTAATATAAAAACTCAATCCTCTAATGATTTATATAAGAAAGCCAAATCCTATTATAAATCCTTAATCCTAAGAACCAAATACAATTTTCACAGTGAACTTATTGATAAATCTGTAAATAAAAATAGAACTGTGTGGAATCTAGTAAATACTATGACTGGTCGAAAACGTATGGAACAAAATTCTATTGCACTGGTTATTGATAATGTTACGCATAACGATCCCAAGGATTTGGCTGAGATTTTCGCTAATCATTTCACTACAGTTGCCGAATCTTCCCTCAACAGTTATTATAAAGACTCAATGTCATCCTCATGTACGACGTCACAACCTTTTTCTTCCACCCAGTCCTGGAGCATGAAATCCATGATGTTATAAGATCACTCAAAAACAACAAAGGTTCTAGTGTTGATTTCATCTCAGCACGAATTCTGAAGATGATAGGTACCGATATCAGCCGACATTTCGCTCATGTTATTAACCTGTCAATTAGCACAGGCGTATTTCCTCGTATTCTGAAAAAAGCAATCGTCATTCCTATTCATAAAAAGGATGATGTACACGATATCATGAACTATAGACCTATATCTATCTTAAGTGTCTTTTCCAAGGTTTTTGAAAGAATAGTGTTTGATAGAATGATGAAGTACCTAGATAAATTTCAAATACTTGATACTGCACAACATGGTTTCAGAACTGGCCGCTCGACTCAAACTGGAGCATTGCAGTTCGTGGAGTTCGTCTATCGTTGCCTTAATAATGGTCAATATGTTGCTGGATTGTTCTTTGACTTGTCTAAAGCGTTTGATAGTCTTGCTATCCAGTTTATATTGGATAAATGTTATAATCTTGGATTCAGAGGCGTGTTCTTGAACTGGATTCGTAGTTATCTGGAGGACAGAACTGCCTCAATCAGGGTTCACGACTCGTTCTCAAATGAACAGTACTGTAAATTAGAGTACCCCAGGGTTCTGTCTTGGGGCCACTTCTATTTCTGTTATTCATCAACGATCTGCCACCAAATTTGAAAAAATATTCTACAGAAAATCTAATATTCGCAATTTATTATCAAAAATAATGTGGTTGATACTGTTCGCTGATGACTCTTCCATAGCTATTTCTGCTGAGACTCTTGAGGAGCTTCAAAAGTTATGCGAGCTGCTGGTGGAGAGTTTCGTAGAATGGTGCCATTTTAATGCTATTATGATCAATGTCAACAAGACGGAATGAATTCACTTCACTCTGTCGTCTTGTGATCAGGGTAGCATAACAATAAGGTATTTAGATACAGTCATCTCTTCGAAGGACACCACTAAATTCCTCGGCGTTCACATCGATAGGAATCTGAAGTGGAGTGCACATATCGATGCGATTTGTAAGAGGCTGAATAGTTCCTATTATGCCCTAAATAGAATCAAGAGTTCACTACCTCTAAGTTCCCTTGTGAACGTTTATTACAGTTTGGTATATAGTCACCTGTCCTATAATATCTTACTGTGGGGAAATTTCTCAGACGTAGGTAGAGTTTTCATTATCCAGAAAAGAATTCTGCGAATGATGTTCGATACAGCTCCACAATCTTCATGTAGACCGTTGTTCCTGAAGAATGGTATCCTCACATTGGCGTCTATTTTCATTTTGAGATGCTACGTTTATATTAAAGAGAATGAAAGTAACATGACTAAACTTTCTAACTTTCATTCCCACAATACTAGAAATAAGGAAACATTATGTATCCTTAAACACAGAACTTCTAGATTTGAAATGTCGCCCCTGTACCAGGGTATCAGATTGTTCAATCATCTTCCACGGCATATACAGGGTCTAAGTGTAAATAGATTTAAGGTAGCAGTTAAGAATTTACTTTTAGCAAAATGTTTTTATACTGTGAATGAGTTTCTATGTGTTGATTTAGATAATGTCTAAATGTCTTTTCTATTGACCTGTCCTATACATACTTGTGATGTCTTAAGGGATCAATAAATTATTATTATTATTATTATTATTAAAGAATATTCTATGTTATCAAAAATGTCATCTACTCAAAGACAACTATGAGAACGATAAAGTCATTTTCACTGACATATATTGAATTATCTTCACTTTAACAGTTTATTGTCAGAAATCAAAGGTAACAATATTTATTTCAAGAAGATTCTCAAAGAAATAATTTTATTTTTAATTGCTTATGATTTCTCATGTTGATTGAAAAACCTAGCAGTCGTTACTATTTCAAGTCTCACATCCCGTATCTTCATCAAACTGGGTCCAAAAGTTTATATTTTTATCGTACTTCACCTATTTCGTTTTCATGGCAGCACCCCGTATATTGTGATTCAGAAATTCACGTCAATTCGCGACTCTTTCTCTCTCATATCAAGGAACCAGTTAACGTTTATTAAAATTTTAGTTATTGCATATCTGCTTGGATACTGCAAAAATATGTGGATCAGCGAAAAAGTTCGTGAAAACCGGTATTCAGTTTTACTTTCCAATCGAAAGAATTCTTCCATATAGGGTAAGGTGTTCTTGATCATCTTTCGATTTACGCAACTTATAACTGAATTGAACGGATATATACGTAATTTATACCACGCATTTATGGAAGATTATAATTTGATGAAAGCAGACAAACTTAATCGTTTAAAAACGTGGAATTTTTTTGTCAGAAGTTCTCTGATATCTTTTACTGTCGTCAGGATGGGTTGGTCGGGAGGTTGGTTTATGTACTAATGGTCAGAGTTGGAGTCCCAAAAAAGGTTTACGTCTTGTGTATTTTTCATTACCGATAACTTTCCAAACTACACATAAAAAGAATCGACTATGTCGTTTTCATCGTCAATACCGCATTTTCCGAATTCTGTTCGCAATTGCCTCAATCTTTTCCTGAAAACTTGAAGGATCATAACAGACAGAAAAAAATGAAAATTATTGATAATTTTCCAAGTTCATTTGAATTTCTCAATTCTATTTAAATTATCCTGGATTTTTTCCACTAGAAAGATAGATAGATATTATTATAGCAGTGGTCTATTGTGGCAAACTCTGTTCTAAATTTCATCCACGAGATCCATCCTTCTCGTAAAGGATACGAGTTTCGTGGGTGAGAGCTTCATGGGCTCAGTCAACTTATTCAGTTTGCAAGATACAAGTTTCATCCTGGCCCTGCCCCCAGCTGGGCACTAGCACATGTTCCATTGATTCTATATCTTCTTCACATAGCCTACGTGAAGGATCCTCAATCAATCCTATATTATTTAAGTGTTTCCTGAGGCCACAGTACCCCGTTAGTATGGCAATTAAAACTCTTAGTTCCAACCTAGGGAGTTTAAGCCAGGCCTTGGTTTTTGCAGTGGAAGGTCCATTGATGGCACGTCGAGCGTGTCTGAGACCTAGGAGGCTCATCCAATGCTCTCGTACTCTCAAGTCTAGCCATCGGTTGTTTTTCATCCTTGCAGTTTCCAGGGGAATTTCGAGCTTAGGCGCCAGTCTTATAAACTTCAGGTTAGTTCCTCGAGCGGCCAATGAGTCTGCCTTCTCATTTCCCTCAATGCCCGAGTGACCAGGAACCTGCTCCGCAGGTTTGGCAAGGGTGGAGTAACATTCCTGCACAATAAGTGACGTACAGGTATCAAATGCCAATGCTTTCACTACAGCTTGGATATAGATGAGGATTTTAGTTGACCTATTTGTAAATCCCCCCGCGAAGCAAGAGGTTAGCACAGTGGTCAATGGCGGATATTTCTGCTTGAAAGACAGTCGCTTGCCCACCAAGACGGATATGAATTACGCCCCGCATGGTTTCTTGTTTGCAAAACACCTTTGATTGTTCTGGTAGCTCACGCCGTTCTCGAAATATATCAATTTTTTCAAAAAGCAAAAGATTTCATGTAAAACATATCACATGAACGAAACAAGTTAGACTTATGTGTTAGGTATTTTTGTAATTTGAATAACAAGTTGATATGTACTTCCGGTATAACGAATTGCCATTGAGGTGAATTTATTTTAGAAATGATGTTTCAAACCAGCTGAATCAACTACCTGAATTTCAGCACGATAGCATCATTAGTTCTCCATAAACGTCTAATAGGTCACTCAACTTGGGATAGCCTGTATATAGCTCAGGGCGTTTTTCACGAAATATAAAAGTGGAGTGTTTACGTCATGTTTTCAGAAATTTCTCAACTTTTCTAGAGAAAGTAAGAAAAGAAAAACTTGAATAAAAGAAAAAATACGGTTTAGGATAAGCGTTCCTCGTAGAAGCCATAGATTCAATAAGCAATTGGAAATCGAAGAAACCAAAAGAAAAATTTCGGTGTTTCCGGAATTGAGGTTGATGCGAAAATTTTATAGCTGCAAATATTTTCTTCGACGTTCTAGATTTTTGATACAGTCTGTATATGAAAATCACTCTACAGCAGGCTGAATAAAGTCTAAATCAGCAAGAACCAGTCAATTAATCCCCCATATACAGAAAGTTAAGAAAAGAAGATTCAAGAATAATGTCATAGCATAAACAGAGCCGAAAATCAAACAGCAAAACCCTGTATCTTAAAAATAGTCATAAGATTTAACTAAGAATACATTACAGAAAATTAACTGAAATCCAATTTCTTTCATAAGAATGATAATAATATCGCGTCGGCTAGTCTCAAATAACGTATGTCACGAAAGTCTTGAGAAAGAGTTTTTTCGTGCATAGTTTCCGCAATTCGTGTAAGATCCAGTTCCGTGATAAACAGATGTCATTTATGGTTTATATTGACACATCGAAGAAAATTATTATTCAAGGAACAATATTCAACCTTCCGTAGAATGTTAAATCTCCTGCCTTGAAGGAACTAGTTTTCCGATCTACTCTTCATAATCACCGTCAACCGGGGCAACAAAGCAATGGTACAGCACGGTCAGATGTCACGAATAGGAACAATGGACTGCAGTTTGGGTCTCGTTTGACCTCATCAGCATTGTCTACCCATTCGTAACACCAGGCCATGCCGTTACCTACTCATTTCAATCTAACCTAACCGACACAGAGGCTACCTCACCATCGCCCTGCGAAAAGGCGAAAACAAAAAGTAGATAAAACAGGAAAACGTTAAGTGGTCACACTAATTCGATAACATACCGCTATGCGTAACTCACGTATCAGAGACCGAAACTGAAGTCCATTGTTCCTACTCGTGACATCTGACCCTGCTGTACCACTGCTCTGTGGCCTCGGTTGACGGTGATTATGAAGAGTAGATCGGAAAACTAGCTCCTTCCAGGGAGGATATTTAACATTCTACGGAAGGTTGAATATTGTTCCTTGAATAATAATTTTCTTCGATGTGTCTACACATTGCGAAATCTCGCATATAGTAACTTTTTGTTTTGAGAGATTTATATTGAGTATTCCTTTTGTCAAAAGTCTGAATAAGTTCGCTAAAATGGCATACAAATTAGAACTTCGAAGAAGTATTTACAATTTAGTTGGGCGAGTTTCTAAGCGTGAAATCATTAACATTTTTCGTGGTCAGGATATTTCTAAGACAACTATTTATCGGGTAATAAGTGAATGTGAGCATGGAATACCATGCTTGAATTTGCCAAAAAGTGGTCGACCGAAGGCTCTGAATGAAATCCGTAGAAACAGGCTCTTAGAAAGAGCAAGAGACATAGTAGGAACATTATTACGAAAATTATCCAGAAGATTTCGTACTTCCCATGAGACAATAAGGCGAGAATTACTGGATGCAGGATGCAAATATCGTAAAAGACGTAAGTGTCCAAATTATACCCAGAATCAATTGGAAAATATCCCCAGATGTTGCCGCTCCTTAAGAAAAATTCACTTCGCAAATGACAGAACCATAATTTTGGATGATGAAAAATATTTTACATTATCCCATTCTAAAATCAACTGTAATGCTGGTTACTATACAAATAAGACAAGGTTTTGGTTTGGTGTGCTATTTGTGACGCTGGGGTTTTAAGACCATATATAGGGCATGAGGGAGGCGAAGCTGTTGATCCAAACCTATATAATGGAAGATGTCTCCCAAAATTCTTAGATTTCATCAATACCTATCACGCTGATGACGAAATAATGTTTTGACCAGACTTGGCGTCTTCCCATTATGGCGAGTTACAAGAGATTGGTTAGAGGCTAATAACATTCCATTTGTACCTCGCGGAGATAACCCCCCAAACGTTCCACGAGCAAGACCAATCGAAGATTTTTGGGGTTTACTGACAAGGAAAGTCTATCACAATGGATGGGAATCCCAAAACGAAGAAGGTTTGAGACAGAGAATCTTTCAGAAGATACGAGAAATCGATGAGGATGTCATCCAAAGACTGATGGGAGGTGGTCGGAGAATATTGCGCGCCACTGAGCGGAACGCGCCCCTATCAATCCTTTGAATACGATTTTATAGAGTTTAGATTGAAGGTGAAATCCTAATGATATAATCAATTCAATAAAGTTTTTTCAGTAATTAATTTATCTATTCGAATTTTTCCCCCAAGACTTTTGTGAAATATGTTAATTCGTGATAATATAATTTTTCAATTTTTCCCTATAGAAAGAACACGTGACCTTGCTTAATCCCGTAAAAAAATGTCCATATTCGAAAACGACAGGAAGAGCCTATCCCAACGAAGATTTACCGTTGCTCCAATCGACTTTTGCTATCGTTCCAAAGAGTTCCGACCGACTCGGCTTTAGATACGACTCATTGAAATCAAAATTCCAATAAATATTAAACTGCCATGTAATTAAAACTGTAAAAAGCGAACGGTTCGGCTCAAACTTCCTCATTAGTATTCAGATGGGATGCGGACCTGACTGCTGTCATCGACACTTCTGTATATGCTTAAGTATACAGGATGTGACGTTAAATACTCGCACTTGAATACTTTCGATAGCGGACTGTGAAATTGAGCTTTCAAAACGACGGGTTTTGATGGTTCCGCTTAATTGCCTGTGGTAAAGTTGAGGTGTTAATTGGCATAAGAGAAAAATATATACTCATTTAAATCAATACTGAATGAAATTCATGTTTAATTAAAACAAAGCAAAGATTTCACAAAAATATTTTGAAATACTCGACATATGTTTAGGGTTATCAGCCAACTATCAAGAGTAATACAATACCAAAAAACAAAATGAGTAGTTTGACTTTAATATAATGGCATTTACAACAGGTAATAGACCGAACTCTTCTTGTATATCACAAAGTGACTGATTTTTCCATAGAGATTTCCATCAACTCTAAAATGTTCATCTTCTTTCCTTCATTACCAGGATGTTTAAGTTCAATTCGCTCGAAATCTACGAAATGATTTTCATCTATACATTGGTCAGAAAGCCCAGTAGTAATGAATATTTTATATTCTTCAAAATTCTCCTTAATAGATCTTCCGGCTTGGCCTATATAGAAAGTCTCGTTGTCACTCAGTGTATTTTATATACTCAGATTTCATCCAATCGTTTCATTTTATCTTTATTATTAGCTAACAATTAATCCAAATTCTTTTCTCTTCTTTAATCTCGTTGCTAATATTAGCACTATATAATTAATAAGAAATTGTCCATTCGATTTCTCAATATGCAAAGGATATGCAATATGCAAACTCCTCAAAAAAGTTTTCTTCTTCTTATTCGAGAATGAAGTTCGAATAACAAAATTAATCCCTATTTTAATATTCGAACATCATTCTCCAAATCAAGACCAGATAAAGGAATAGAGAGTAATCTGTGAGAAAATTAATGAAAAGCACTCAATTTGATAATCTGGGATTGAGAACTTCTGTTCTCAATCTGTTCTCTGTTCTGTTATCAATCAAGCTATTCAAATGAGGTGGTTTTCTGTATATACTTCCAATTTTGATACAACATAACACATTCAATGAATCAATCTATAGAATTAATCAATCACTTGAAATCTCTCAACATTCTGTTAATTGTTATGTTAGTATCTTTTGACTTAATTAGTCTATATCCGTTTATCCCTGCCTGGATCTCAAAGCCACAATCACGCATCAACTTCAATCTAATATTACATTAAACTCCACTTACGAGGATGTTCTGAAAAGTTTCCGTCCTCGTAAATAAAAGATAGTGAATTTTTATTTCTCCTGTGTTGATAGTTACTCAGCTAAGTTTCAGTCAATTTGGACGCGCATTTGTTATGGAGCAGTAGTTTAAGTGAGTTCATGTGAGTTTTTCTGTGAAAATGGAAAAAATCGAGAATCGAGCTGTCATTAAATATTCGTTTTTAAAGGCAATACGCCAATGCAAATTAAAGATGAGGTGGATCCTGTGTATGGAGACTCGGCACCATCTTTTACCACGGTGAAATTTTCGGCAGCTGAATTCAGACGTAGTCGTAAGAGACGATGATCGTTTGGGACACCCAAAAACTGTAACTACCGACGATAACATTGCCAAAGTAATAGGGATAACAGGTAGGGATAGCAGGGGTTATGAATATGTCAAAAGAACGTGTTTGTTACATATAAAATCAACATTTACTAATGAGAAAATTGTCCGCGCGTTGGGTGACGAGTTTACTCACGTTAGACGAAAAATTTGTTCGAATGAACATTTCCAAAGCTCTGTTGGCGCAGTTTGGACGCAATAAACCATAGTTTTGGCGTCAATTAATTATTGTAGATCAAACTTAGATACACCATTATACGCCAGGAACAAAAAATCAATCAGAACAGTGAACTACTAAGAGAAAACCGGTCCTATATAAAGAAAAATTTTTTTTTGGCTAGGAAACAGATGGCGTTTGTTTTTTTGGGACAGTCATTGACTCATTTCGATTGATTATTGTCAAAAAAGAAGAACTATCACAGAAGTATACTATGATCATTACTTGACAAGCTAAATCAAAGCTTGCGGAAAAACATTGACACACAAGAAAATCCTGTTCCATCAAGACAACGCACCGCCTCACACTTCAACAGAATCCACGAATTACGGTACAAACTGCTTGACTATCCGCCTTACCCACCAGATCTGGCCCCTGCGACTTATTTTAATCTCTCATCTAAAAATTGCCCTAGGAGGACACAAATTTTCGTCAAATGAAGAGGAAACCTTCGTGAAACATTATTTTGCAAAGAAAAACGCTGACTTTTATTCCGACAGGTTACAAAGATGGGAACATCGCGGAGAAAACTGTGTAGAGTAACATGAAGACTATGGTGAAAAATGGAAAAAATAAGAAAAAATGTCTTGTATCCTTGTTAGGTCGAAATTTTTTCAGACTACCCTTGTATGTGCAGGAAACCAATTCAGCTTCAAACCTCCAACAAAGTTAAATATTAGAACATATCAACAACTATATGCTTTACTATGTTTACCTATGTTTTACCTAATTTAGAATGTATTTTCATGGAAAAGTTATGTGGATGATATTTTCTTTATTTGGATTGGCACAGGCAGACAATTGAATAGTTTCTTACAATTTTGCAAATTCTTTTCATCGATCGATCAATTCACATTCTAAATTGAAAACCTCCCAAATTCAAATGATAAATTGAAAACGATGAGAAATCTTGAAAACTTCATTTGTTCACAGATTACTCTGTATTCCTTCGGCAACTGTTGATTTCGAGATTAAAGTGCAAATATTAAAATTAATCGCTAATAATAACGGCTATAAATCGAATTAATGACACCTAAATAAAACAGGAACCACAAACGTTTTCTGCAAAGCATTTATCCTCTCGTACTGATAAATCGAATTGATAATTTCCAAATAATTATATTCCTAACATAAGCAACAAGATATGTCGCATAAAAATAATTTTGGATTCATTGTTAGTTAAAAATAAAGATAAAATGAAATTATTAGATAGAAGCGGAGTTTATAAAATACACGGCAGTTAATTCAAGATTTTCTTAATAGGCCAAACCGGAAGATGCATCGAAAAGAGAATTGAGGAACATGAAAGATCCATTATTCAAAACTTTTTTTCTGACCATTGTATAGTTAAAAATTATTTCATAGATTTCGAGAGTACTTATACATCTAGGTAATAAAGGGAAGAACATGGACATTTTAAAGATGATGGAAATCACGTCCGCTCGTAGAAAAATACAGCCTATTCGTAATGAGCAAACAGAGTTCACTATATTCCCTAATGTAAATGCCGAGTATTTTGATCAAATGTTTAAGTTAATTATTTATTCATTATGTTTCACTTAGTGTTGAACGAGAATTCCATATAGTGTAATATGAATGAAATTCAACAAGTTATTCAATTAAAGCGGGTAGATATTAGAATTAATCCAAGTCATCGTTAGTTTTTGATTTAACGTTAAAGAGAAAAGTACGAGAAAATTGGTAGCTTGGAACCTTTCATTCAATACAGTAATTACTTTACTACCTGTGTAGCATGCAAACCAATGAAAATTTTTATTAGTAAATTTATGATGCACTTCGAGTTCCCACAAGTAGAGAAAAATGGCCTCTAATATAAACTGCTCATTATACCAATGGACCATTTTTGAAAATAATACTACAAAATTCATCACATGTATTTTCATTCGTTAGACGAAACTGAGGAAAACGAAAATGATATAAGTCTCTAGCTCTTCTTCAATTTTCAAGCATTCTCCGTAAATTAAATTATGTCAATATATTCGTCTTTGGTGAACAAATTTGGCATTTTGACAAAATTATCAAATATAAGAAGAACCTGATTTATTCAATGAATGTCCACAAGTGTCGAAAATGTTTTGTTATTGTTTCTTGGAGTTATGGCTAACTCGATGGTAACTCATCTATTTATTAACCAATTTTCAATTGAAAAAGTAAATAATAGAGGATTGTGTATTCCAAGTACTTAAATCATATGTGTCATTTAATATTTTGGTGTTAAAATCAAATTTTATAAAATGGCTTTTGGAAAAAAATGTTTACTCTCGTTTATTGCATCCTAATAGATAAACAACCTAGTTTTTGTTCCAACTATATATCTCAAGACGCTAAATCAGTTTGGGGCACCCTGTATTTGCAAAAAACAAAATCTCGACTGGCAGCAAACGTACCCTGAAAATTAAGAGATTTTCTCCTTATTCTGTCTCTTAAATGGTACTTCTACTGTTTTTCCATGATCTCATATCTACGCACACACTATAATACCATGGAATCAAGTTGTCCTTGGGTGGTATTCGCTACATATGGACGTTCGTTGATTTAATATCATCCGAATGCTGAAACAATTAGATCCCGGAGATACGGAATATTGAATTTCTCTCAGTATTGTAATTACGATCGATAATTTTCATTAGATAAGATACGCGGACCTGAGAAATCTAAATAATAATGGAGCATTCAGGGTAAAAAGAGATGAGGAGGCATTGGAATCGATTCAAAGGCGGCGTACAGAAGCTGAAGTGGAATTTATGGCTCTGAGCAAACCACAAAAACTTTAAATTTCTCTTTTTCTTCATTGAATAACCGGAAATTATTCACTGAACAGAAATCCTGGTAACGTTGTTTATGCGTGAACAGTTAATAGGCAATAATATGTTTGAATTGCAATGTTAACAACATTTTCTCAAAAAGACCAGCTAATCACTAAGCACACAAACATCATCTACAACTTTGGTATTTCAAATAGCATGGTGTACTTTTAAATTTTTTCTTTTGATGGACATATTTTGTTAAGATCCTATCCAAAATTAATAAACATTGGACTTTGACTTTTTATCATAATTTTCGGAATTAGTGTCATCTTCTTTGCCCGAAAAAATTGACTCAGATTTGACAAAGATTGTAACTTTTTTAAGATTAACGAGAAAATTGTTATTTCTGAGGGCAATGGACTTTTTGAAGCTATTTTATATACAGGGTGCTCAAAAATCAATTGTCAAGTAATAAAACTGAATTGTGAAAAGACGTTTTTCAAAACTAGTATCTGTTTTTCATACTTTATTAGAACCATATTTTAAATAAGTATTAATTGTTATTAGGTTTCCAAACTTAAAATGGGTCGTTTTCATTTCATTCTTGATTGCATTACAAACCTGCAAAACCTTCAGAAAATTATTAATTATATACAGATCATAACTATCATCAGTTTCTAAATGAAAAACACCGTGTATGATCTGAATTAACAAACATGAACATATTGTGACCTGAATGTTCGCGCTCCGATAGTATAGAAAGGGACGTGGTACAATTACGTATTAACTCGACATTTTATTTTAGATCTTGGTTCAATATAGTGTAATGTCGTCTGTGCGGAAGAGTGTGAATTCATCTGGCAGTATCTGTTATATTTGTGGCTAATATATGGTATTAAAGAAACAATTTAATATAATATATTATAATACTGGCTTTGTAAACAACTATGCTTCGCGTATTTTAGCTTCAAAACTTTCAAGATCAGGTTATAGTTTGGGCACCTCATGAAGTCAGCAAACGATGTTTTGAAGTCCTTCAAAATTGGTTCAAGGACTAGAAAAAAGCTATACGATTGGCGAACCATATGGTATGGCGCAAGCAGAAGAACCATAGTGAGGTATGGAAGAAAAACCTGACTGCAAATTGGGGTATGAAATTGACTGGTTCCGTTTTGAATTATACAGTTCCGCATTACAAGAACAAAGGAAACAATCATGGAAGTGTATAAATCAAAACCTAACCAGTCAATTCCATACCCCAATTTTCAATCAGATACTCCTCCTATCCCTCATGGAAATGAAATATCTGAGCCAAGGCCCCTGCTTATTTGGAGAGATTCCATGTTCTGACGAAGAAGGTGCTGTGCCTGAACCCTATGACAAGTTATGTTTTGAATTTGAAGATGATGTCAGTACGAAGTCCGAAATCGTTTTCTTAGGGCGAGCTAAATGATTCGATAAGAGACTTAAATCTTCTCAAAAACGCGGATGAGTTGCTTGAATCTAGGCTCCTATTTTCCCCAAGAGGAAGAGTTGCTTTATTGTACCAATATTGAAGGTTTCATGGATACATTTGAGATCTCATAGGACCCAGCATAATGGCGTATTTTTATATATTCTTCAAATAGAAGCCTTACAGGGTTATGCTTCACAACCGCGGCTTCTATGCTTCCATTTCTCTCGGTCATTCCGACACTCAAGGAAACCTACAAGAAGTTGAAGTTGGTTGTTTGAAAATTAAAATATAAAGACCACGGTTTTCCAGTGTGCGATGATTTGAACATATGGGGTATATTGCTCGGACAACAATCTAGATTTATCAAATCAAATAAATCACTGGACCAAAAAGTGTTAGCCTTCAAGGGAGCTCAAAGTTGGCGAAAAGATTTTCTTGCATAAAAAATAGGTGCCTCCTCATGAAGTTCATCAACCACCACTTCACATAAAACTACGATTGATGAAACAATTCGTAAAGACACTTCCAAGAGATGGACATCGCTTCAAATACTTAATATCAGAGTTTCAAGGCCACTCGGAGGAACAGTTGAAGGGAGGTATTTTCGTTAGACCAACTTAACTGCAAACAAATCATCAAAAGAATGTTAAAAGCATTGCAAGCTTTAGGTTGTGTTATAAATAAAATTCCATTACCTTCATTACCATCTCGACTACTTTCCAGAAAATTAAGGAGGCGGTAGTTAAAGGCAAGGTGAATAATTTCACTGATATATTAAGGAGATGGAAAAAAGATACCAGGGAAGATGGAGAGTCAATTATTGCAGCCTCCTGTTACACGTTTCAGAGACACCTTCCAGGTGCTTCCCACAAGCGGAAATGTACAAGGAGTATCACTGGGAACATTAAATATGTCAAACGCTTACTAATGAATCTATTTCAGATAAAAAATAAATTCTGATACGCAATTATGGATTGAAAGAAAAATTTTTAGTCTTTAATCTTTTATTTTAAGATAATAACTTGTTCCACATTGACTGTCAGAGAACGCTGCCGACAAAATATAAATCATTTTTAGATTCAGCCCAACCAAAAGCATGAGATTTACGCCAAAAACAGCTCTCATGTTTTTTTCGCAGATTTGTGTAATTTTACCTGATTCATCAATTCGCCGCCGTAAGGATCAGATCGTATAAGGAGAGTGTTCCTGAACAAAGTGAACCTTACAACCAGCCTAATGATTGAACATAGACCATACAAGGTTGCATAGTGAAAACAACGTTCAAACAAAAGTGTTACGCCTACTTTAAACAATGAAGAATTGTTAAAAATCCCATATCGTGATCTCGCATCAGCTAACTTGATTGAGATAAAGTGAATTGATATTCGCC
Organism: Cryptolaemus montrouzieri; assembly: GCA_013387265.2. Classification (NCBI taxonomy): domain Eukaryota; kingdom Metazoa; phylum Arthropoda; class Insecta; order Coleoptera; family Coccinellidae; genus Cryptolaemus; species Cryptolaemus montrouzieri. The sequence goes on along the minus strand of JABFTP020000021.1, from coordinate 24,000,713 downwards.
AGATAATCTAGCTTTTCTTTATATCATCTATTTCTATATCAATTGGTGACTAAACTATCGTGGGGATGCAGTTCTAATTTTTGTTACAGATATTCAACTGGAACAAATGTGAAATATTTCGTTTTCAGTAATTGGATATCATTATTATCGTTAGTAATGACAGAAGATGCATATGATTTTACAAATGTTTGTCACATGTGCGTTGTCGTTGTTGTATCTAACTATGTTAACACAATTACTCGCATATTTTAGCTTATATAAGATATGTACAATCAAATTTCTGTTCAATGAAATTTTATTACAATGTGTTTTTATGATGTGCTTCGAAGGTTTTATTGAATATAATTAAAAATAGACTGAAAAGAAACACGACCGCACATTGCGATAGCATTGAATGATTTTGTGGTAGCACAACTAGAGAAGTGGTTTGGACGAACCGCAACTAATATTAGCTTATGGGAGCTACTACATATCATCCATTGCGTTTAAATCAAGAGTTCATTAGAAAAAAATTAATTGGTTTGGCGGCAACGCAAAATCATCCATTGCTACTATGTGTGGTTATAGGCTAACAGAATACCAATTTGGATTGAGAAGAGAAATATGTACAAAACCATATTTGCTCTAAAGCAAATACTCGAAAAAGGGATGAGTGTTAATAAAGATTATTTATAAGCTTCATAGATCTGTAAAAGCCATTCGGCAAAATAGATTGCAAAATCTTATTCAAAAAGTTGAACGATAAAGGTATCGACTGGAATGATAAAAGAATCATATTTAACTTGTATGAATGTCGAACTACTCAAATTGTCGTGAATCTTTCAATAGCAGTGATGAAGTCTTTGATGGAAATAATCGGCTTCATTGGTCAGATGAAAATCATCATTTTTTCCAAGAGAGAAATCGTCAAGGTTGCTTTGAATTCAATGCGTGTTTGGTAGTTGGGCAACAATTTATAGGACCATGTACACATACCACAAAAATTGTCGCATCATCTGGTATTCTGAATTCCACAATCGATTAAGCAGCTCGATCGCAGTTTCTTTCTCAACATATGTTTTTGGACATATGAGGGGAAAAAAATCTTATCAATGTAGTAACAGTTGTTTCCATATGATCCCAAACACGTCTGAAACAAGAATGAGTTTATGAGACTATCAGTATTCATTCAATTTCTCTTCAGTTTTCACGCTAAATTAATGCAAGTTTTCTGTGTTTCTTGTTGATTTTCGAATCTTTGAATTTATTGTAATGGCTGCTGAACGTCCTTGACGCTATTTGAGTGGTCATGAAGTGGTATGAATTGTAACAGTTCTAGAGGAGGGACGAAGCCAACGTTATGTGGCTAACTTGCTGAATGTTAAGCAAAGCACTATTTCGAGAGCAATTAATCGGTACCACGAAACATGGCAATATGGAAGAAGCGCCGGATAGGGAAGAAATTGGATAACAACACCAGTTGATGATCGTTGGCTTCGTTTAACTGCACTAAGAGTTGGGCACTGTACGGCTAGAATGTTACAAAATGAACTTGCACTTTCCGGAAATGTGCATATTTCATTGCAAACTGTTAGGAACAGGGTGGCTTCTACAGGCCCGCGTCTCACCAGAGAGCATCGAGTTTCAAGACTTCAGTTTGCGAGGGAACATGCAAATTGGGGTATTCCAGAATGGTCGAATGTTGTCTTTTCCGACGAGTCCAGGTTCTGTCTAGTATCAAATGATAGGCGCATGCCTGTATACAGATGACCTGGGGAACGGTATCAGCAATGCAATATCCGGCAACCGAAAACTTCGGAGGCGGCTCAATAATGGTGTGGGGAGGCATTTCTTTCCATGGTCGAACTGAGTTAGCTCAAGTGAATAATGGAAGAATGACAGCGGCCAGATACATCGCAGATATCCTTGAACCCCATGTTGTACCCTTTGGCCCATTGATTGGCGAAAACTTCATTTATATGCATGATAATGCTCGGCCTCATGCAGCTAGAGTAGTTACAGAATTTCTGCAAAATGCCGAAATTGATATTTTAAGATGGCCAGCCAGAAGTCCCGACTTGAATTCCATAGAACATGTTTGGGACAACATGGGGTGGCAAATTCAGCAACGTAGGATGTCTTGTAGAACACTCCAACAACTAAAAAATCTGCTTCCTGAAATTTCAAACTCAGTGACTCAAGAGTACATCCAAAATTTGTTTGAGGGGCTTCCGAGGAATATACTGGCAGTAATTAGGGCCCGGGGAAGAAACACTCGATTTTGAAAATGATTAGTAGCCATTCGATGATAGTTGATTGGTCTCTTCGCGAATGTTTGAAGATGGTAGCATTTTTCATTAACTCGAAAATTGTTGATATTTTCCATAATAAACTCATCTCTTTTGAATGATATCTTCTTATTTTACACTTCTGAAAGTTACCAAGAGACTCTTGAATGACTAACCTAAAAGTTTATATAGTATTGGCGTAAAAGTATAGTTATGCGACAATTTTTGTGGGGAGATATTTTGGGGAATCCGTAAACGCTAACACGTATTTGAATATTTTGACCGAATTTGTTGAGCCACATTTGAAGAACATTTTGCTTGCAGACCTATGAACAAAGTGGTTACAACAGGATGGAGTACATACGCATAGAGCGGGAACTTCCGTCCAAAACTTGAACGACATTCTGGGAGATCACTGAATAGGAACAAGGGGTCCTGTTTTCAAAATTCGTGGAACTCAACTACTGAATACTGTAAATTCAGATTATGTATAGACAATTTGGGAAGATAATTCGAGCATCTCCTTTGAAACTGGCATTGCTTTTTCTTCAATCTTCATTTTTCATTCAATAATTCCGCTTGCCAACCACCTAGAAACAAAGTGGTTTCAATGTTCTGGGAAATTACTGGATAGGCGCAAGGGGTCCGGTGTCATGGCCCGCGAAACCTCCCTGATCTTAGCCCATTAAACTCTTTCATAATAGGTTTTGTCAAGAACAAAATTTAATTCACGCAACCAAAAAATAGCGGAATTCGGTTAACCGATTCCATGTTGCATGAAACTGACCAAGTTATAATGATCTCCTGAGCAACTCCAACATTTTGCCTTTCTGTCAGCGTAGGCTTTGTGGAGACCTGATATTCGCCTATCGAATCTTATAGTTCGATTATGCCAATCTGGCAACCATATTCACGTCTAACATTGATGCACGATTGCGGGGTCATGGGCTGAAGTTACGAAAGGGGGTGTTCAGGACAACGCTTCGCCAACACTTCTTCTCAAACAGGATATTTGACTCTTGGAACAGTTTAGGTGTAGAGGTTGTGGACGCCCCATCGCTGAACTTATTTAAGAATAGACTTGACCAAACTCTTTTCGCAAAATTCTTCGCATTTTACCACTACGCACTCATCCTATCTTCAAGTTTATGTTGACAAAGCTAAACACACTATTTGTATCGTATTTAATTCAAGTATAAACACCTCAAAAAAGTCTAGGGAACACTTACCAATATCTTTAAAATATGAATTTGATGATTCGAATTTATAGAAATCTTTCGGTTTTTGTTAGGATGTATTCTATATAATGTTTTCTCAAGAAAACAAATTAATATTTGACTTCTCCAAAGCACCTATTTTAAAAAAATTTGAAATTTGAAAATGAAATTTGGTAAAACAAAAAATCCTGAACTAATATTTTCGAAACGATATGGAAGCACTTATATTTTTCAGTACTCAGAAGGTCCACCTCTGTTATTAATGACACTTTGACATCGTCGCGGCATGCTTAATATTGAATTATCTATTACATTTTGGCCTAAGCCATTCCAAGCCCCCCGAACTGCTAATCGAAGCTCCTGTTCATGATGGAAAGCGCTTTGAGGCAGGAGATTTCTTTTTGGGTGTCCCACACATGCTCGATGGGATTCAGATCTGAAGAGCAGGATGGCCACGGTAGAAGATCGATATCATTCTCTTTAAGAACGTTCAAGACAACTCTTGCACGATGAGGAGGGGCATTATCTTGTTGGAAGAGTGGATTTTGACCCATTGTTTGGAGATACGGTACCACTACAGGTAAAAGTATCTCATTTGCGTAAGAATTTCCCGTGAGATTGTTCTGTATGAAAACGAGGTCAGTTCTTCCACCAAGGCGTATACCTCCCCAAAACATAAATGATCCGCCTCCCTGTCTAACAACTTCTCGAGCATGCTGGAGACGGTTTTGCTTTCCAGGTTTCCTCCATATTCGAATTCTTCCCGAATCGGGATAATTACTAAATCTAGATTCATCACTGAAGAGAACTGTGGCTCACCTATCTTGATACCAGTTTACGTGTTCTTGGCACCAAGCTAAACGAGCAGCGCGATTTCCATGGGTCAGTTGTGGAACTCTTAAAGGACGTCTGGAGTGGAGTTTACCTTCGTGCAGTCGATTTCTCACAGTTTGGTCGGAAATTTGAACATTATGAACTCGTGATAGCTATTGAGCTAATTGAGATGCTGTGGTAGTACGATCTCTTCTGGCTTGTAAAACCAAATATCGGTCTTGGGCGACTGTGTAATCCTGAAACGACCTGTATGGCGTTCTTCTACGCTACCTGTTTCATTGAAACGCGACCATAAACGGTTTATGACACTTGGGCTAATTCCCAGAACCCTGGATACTTCTCGTTGTGAGCTCCCAGCTTGGAGCATGCCAACGGCTCGTAACATCTCTTCTCTAGTCAAATATCGTCTTTCCATGGTCGAATCACAAAACTTGAATCTTTTATTTGTGCTTACAACAGAAACAAAGTGCCAACTAACTGATTTCAAACACTGAATACATGAAATGATTATAAAGCAGCGTCGCATCTGCTGCATTTTTAGTTTTTTATAAAAAAAAACTGAAATTTGTTGCGGCACTCTACATAATTTGATGAGAAATTGATGCAGGTGTTCATTTCTTAAAAAAAAATCATCCATATTGATCGTTCTGGATACGATATATCGATATTCAGAAGTGTTTCCTACACTTTTTTGAGGTGTTTATATTGATTTGTTTTGGGCTTCTATAGGAATTTGTCGTTAATAAAAGTGCTTTGATTTAGGTGTGGATTACTTTGAACCTAAATAAACCAATTTGCATCATATGTATATTTCTCGTATCTCAAAATACACAGCATAGAGCCCTAGTACGAAATAGATGAATTAAATAAATTCCTGAAATTCATCTCAATAGCTAATTGAAAACGACCGACCGATCTCATAACCGAAAGGTTGCATATCAATGTAATGCATGCGGAAAGATTTCAGAGATTTGAATTACGTTCTAACAGTTGTAGGTTTCGGAAAAGGAAATTAATCTGAAATAAGGAAATTATACATATGCACATAACGGCACCAACGTGCAGCTTCGGGCATTTCGGTTGATACTGAGAGACGCAAAAAGCCAACTACAGTTTCCGAGAAGGCTCGTGAGGTATTAAAACGTATTCGTTACCGCCATTACTACCTACTCGGCCAATTTTGCTAATTGATGGGCGCGATTATTAATGCCTGCCTAAATTAAGTGAGAGGTTGGATGGCCCTGCCTTACTCCACTCACGATTGCACTTGGCGAACGAAATCACTGAAAGACCAGCTAATCATATTTTTTAATGACTTCAAAGTTGGGGAGGATAACCATGCTGGAATATTAGCAGATATTTACAGTGTGTCATGAAATTAACGCACAAAATCGAAAACTCAAATTTATTCAGAAGAAGTTTAGATATGTTTGAGAACTATTTTTTCAGAAATCCACCAGCACTAAGAGATGCTTGAGAACAATCAAAAACCTGTAAATACCGGATATTTCCATCCTTGCCGCGAATTACTGCATGGTATCTACGATTCATACTCAAAAACAATAATCTTATAGCATTTTGATCCATTTCGTTCGAAATGTCGATCAGTCTGTTCCATACCTTAGCTGACTGGTTTTGCAGATTTGTTAATCTACTATTGAGAATATCCCAGGCATGTTCGATGGGATTGGGGTCTGGATTCCGCGCAGTCCACTCCGTTGAAGTGATTTCGTGATCTCGAACGTACTTCCTAACGATATGAGCTCGGTGAGGTCTGACGGTATCATACGTAAATAAAAAGAGTCAAAAGTGGTTCAAAAGACTCTTTTTTAAATTACGATTTCACATAGCGATAATTCGTTGTCAAATGGGACTGAAATGACGTGTATGGAATTTTATTACAATCGGTATAGTATAATTGCCTCCGGATCAGGATTAAAGTTTCGATTTACGAGAGTATTTTCAATAAACTAGCTCATTTATGAAAGTAATCCTGATAGTACTCAATATACAACTCATACATTAAATACACCTTATGTTTATATTAGAATGATGTCATCTTACAAACAGTTCCGAAAACGTAAACATAATATTTGTGGGAAGGTGTAAATATTATTAAAGTTAGGACAGTAAAGCGATTTCGTTAGTCGTTTACGTTTAGTTGCGCTGTATTCATGTAGAACAAAGGTGTGTTAGTGTGAATGAATCGTACTCGAAAAGCTTGGAAATGTCCTATATTTGGTGATATAAGGGATCCAAAGGAAAATGTGCTTTCAACCTATGAGCTTTGATTTTGGTTAAGGGCGCTGGATCAGTAAAACGACCGTGTCTCCGTAACCGCGAAATTGGATTTAATATCGCAATGTCTCAAATACCGCGACGGAGTGCAAAGGGTTAATCTGTAACCCATTATTTAGGTTTACTACCAGAATGCTCAATTCGAACTAATTTTAATTACAATACCATAAAAGTTTTTCCCTAGGAAATAATATTTTAATCTTTATTATTTAAGTAGCTTCGAATAAGAAATTGGTAGTCTGTATTGAAATTCCTTTTCAGCAAAAAAGTCACTATGTAATAACAAACATCTTATATGCCGTTAAGTAGTTAGCGCGCATATGGTCGGCCATTCGTTACCAAAGCATTCCTCTATCTCGAATACCACCAATTTAGTGCAATTTGGATTAGTATTTGTTCAACGTTCACTTCCTCTATACTTTTGCGAAACCGAAAACATCAATTATAAACCATAACCATAGACACGGCCATCTCATACAACTACAGTCGAAAAAACCAACGCAAGATAAAACAAATGGCCACGTTGCAACATGCTACGAGAATCTGATATTAGAATGTAACCTGCGATCGTTCAACGCCATCCGACAACAACATGGAGGCGTATTAACTGTTAAGTATCAATCATTATTTCCTGAATTCAGCCGCATTCCGCGTTTCAAAAATCGAGGTGTTAATAGTAACGTTGCTTTTCTGCATCACACGCGCAAACTCTCGTTACAGTTAATTTTCTATTACGGAGTGCGTCAATTATCGGAGATTGTGGGCATTTGGTGCGACTGAAGTGGGTTTGTGTGGGGAGTATAACAAATCGAAAATAATTAAACTCAACTTTAGATCTCCACGAATAACTGATGGAATACGAATAGAGCTTTTGGTTTCAAAGATTCTTTGTTTAACACCGCATAAATATAGTCCCCAGCAATTATATTACGTAATAATCATCATATCATCAATGAAATATTTTGAGTAATTTTACGGTCTATTTCAATGACATCACATCTAATATTCTAACTAAGTCTAGTTATAACTTTACAAAAATGAATCCCAGTCCGCCACAATCATAAGCTCAAATGAAAACTCTCAAAGAAAAAGCTCTAAGCCGACCAATTGCTTGATTTGTTAATAGTAACACTTAGAAATTAAAAAAGAATTAAATATGGTATTCAAAACAATAACAAACTTTACTCCTGCACATTATATTAAAGAGTAGTCTGAACTAACCCAAATTTTGAAGAATTCGAATGCAACCGGTTTACAAGCATTCCAAGAAAGTATTAACTTAACAACAGATATTTCAGAACGATCATATGTTAACCCTATGATACATCACGATTTTATAATTCTTTTAGATTATGCATACAACTAAATTATCTCCAATTTAATGTAAAGATGTACGAACAACCTAGTGGTCTTGGGATGGGATCACCTTTAAGCCTCTTTTTAACGGATATTTTCAATAAATGATTCGTTTATCACTTGGCAAAGATTTCACAAACATTTATTAAAAGTACTCGACATATGTTTCCGGTTGTTAACCCATTATCAAACCTAACAAATTTCAAACCCAAGTCGTATCTCTAATTGAAAAGTGTACAAATTTATTGCAAAAGGATAGGTTGAAATTGACTGTTATATTCAATGCCCAAAATTTACAAGGTAGATTGTCCCATGAGACCTATTGTTCCATATGTAAGGTCTCCAGCTACTAAATTATGTAAATATTTGAACAACACACTTCCAAATTTGATACAACACAATCCAATTTACTCACTCGATAGAATTAATCAATCACTTGAGGTCTCTAAAAATTACGATAAATGCTAAATAAGTATCCTTTGATATAATTAATCAATCCGTCCACACCCTGCCGTGATGTCAAAGCCACAATTAATCAACAACTTCAATCCAATAGTACATTAAGCCCCACTCATACAGAAGAAACGATGTCAGCTGTAAACCTATGCATCCAACAAAGTTATTTTAGGTTCGATAATAAAATATATCAACAATTAGATGGTTTACCTATGGGCTTTCCATTGTCTCCGTTATTAAGTGAAATATTTATGACAAATTTAGAAAATAGAATTTTTAGTTCCCCAAACATCCTAATCAATAATGTATTTTTATGGAAAAGATATGTAGATGATATCTTGTGTATTTGGATTGGCACAGACAGAATACTCAATAGTTTCTTACAGTTTTTAAATTCTTTTCATCAATCGATTCAATTTACAATGGAGAATGAAAATAATGAAAAATCTTTGAAGCTCTTGGAATTGTCGATTTGTAGGACACATGTCTCACTCGCCTTTAAAATATACAGAAAACCAATCTATTCGGATACCCTGATTCATAACAGTAGTGTCACATTGTGTGCTTTTCATTCATTTGTACACAGATTGCTTTGTATTCTTTTGTCAGCTTTCGATTTTGAGAATGAAGTTCAAGTTTTAAAATTAATCGCTATGGACAACGGCTATGAACCAAAATTAATCGATACCTTAATGAGACAAAAACGACATCAACTTTTATTGCAGAGCATTTATCCGTTACATACTGAGAAATCTAACAGAAAATTGCAATCAACTATATTCCTAATATTAGCAACAAAATATGTAACAGATTACACAGAAATGATATTAACACCATCAGCACTAATAAAAAGAATTTTGGTTCATTATTGGTTAATAATAAAGATAAAACAAAATTATTGGATGAAAGCGGAGTATATAAAATACACTGCAGTGCATGTGAGACATTCTATATAGGCCAAACCGGAGGATGCATCGAGAAGAGTACATAAAAGATCTCTTCTCCAAAATAAAAACTCTACGGGTTTTTCGGACCACTGCATCAACAAAAATCATTTCATAGATTTCGAGAACATCGAACTCATGCATCCAAGTAATAAAGGAAAAAGGGTGGACATCTACGAGATTATTGAAATTACGTCTGCTGATAGGAAAAACCAGCCAATTTGCAACGACCAACTAGACTTCAATTTACCTCCTGTTATGAATGCTGATATACATAAGTGAAATCGTTCATTTTGAATTTCGTATTGTATTACTCTTGATAATGGGCTAACAACCCGAAACATATGTCGAGAATTTTTAATGAATATTTGTGAAACGTTTGCCAAGTGATAAACGAATCATTTCTGCATTATGTTTCACCAAGTGTTAAGCGAAAATTCCATGGATATTTTGATGTCAGTATAGAAAACAAAAAACTAAATTCCAATTAGTCAGACAAAATTCATTTTTGGTAAAAATACGTCGATAACATACGTATTTATTTAAATGTTACTCCCACGCAATTTGATAATTTCATCAATTACATAAACAGTATTCATCTGAAAATTGAAATTTGAATTTGGGAGAGAGGAAATCAATCATATCATTTTCAGACCTCTTCATAGAGTATTTATTGAGCTTGGCGTTTTTAAGAAAACGCCCTGTATATCATTTATCAGATTTTATCGAAGAATTTTAAAGTTGAAATCAATAATATTCAAATTAGATTTCAATAGACATCAGCAGATAGAGGAACCACCGTAACAATTTGTTTCGCCGGCAATGCTACTGGAAACGATATCTCTCTCTTCTTTATATTTCCAAGGGTTAGCTATCAAGAACTTTTTGTTTCGGAAGGACTGGATGGATCGATTGGAGACGCTTATCCAAGTGGTTGGATGAACATAAAAAGTTTTGTAATATTCCTTCAATATTTTGCATCATGCCTCTGAGAACAATCGAGAGCTGTTGATATTTTAGATAATCAAGAGAGCCATGTAAGCGTTGACGCTATTAACTGTGCATGGTATCACGTTATCAACTCCTCCGCCACCACACTGTCGTAATAAATTACAGCCCCTTGATATAGCAGTTTATTCCTCATTTAAATTCCGATATAACACAACCATGAACAACTGGATATTATCAAACCTGGGCAAAATAATTACGAAATTCAATATTCTTGGATTCATTAAAACAATTGTCTCAACCATTCAGACAAAGCAACATATTAAGAGGATTTGAAAGAGCAGGAATCCATCCATTCAATCCAGAAATTTTTACTGACAATGATTACGGATAGAGAATTATCTCAAGAACGAGCATCAACCATAATATTGGCGGTTATGGTCATGGTTCTGGCTTGAAACAACATCAAGAATGTGCTGACGAACCGGCTAATGTTATCCTACGAGGTCTGGCTATCAAATAACAAGACTGGTTACGAAAAAGGGTTTTAATATAAAAATTAATCTACATTCGAATGCTCTCTTTCAATATACTCCCCTTCCTTCACCACACACCTTTCCATACGTTTTTTCATTGATCGAAGCAGTGCTGCAAGTCTTCTTTGGTGAGGGCCTTTAGGAGCTCTTCCGTTTTTTTGGCTTAAACGCTTCTATCGACTCGAATCGGATCCCTTTCAAAGCAGATTTTATCTTCGGAACTAAAGAAAGTCGCACGGCGCGTGTTCTAGCACTGGAGTGCACTTACTGGCCAAATACTGCTTCACAGCGCATTATTGTCAGGTTTTTTGGCACCAACTTCGCATAGACTTTTGTCATGTGTAATTTCTCGTGTAAAATTTTTCTAACCGTTTCTTTATCGACGTTTACAGCCTCGGCTATCATCCGGACACTCATTCGACGATCTGCACGCACAATTCGATTGATTTAGGTCATTGTTTCCGGAGTTGAAACAGTGAGAGGGCGACCTAGGCGCTGGTCATCTTCAGTGCTCTCTCTGCCCTAACGGAAGCGCTTACACCACTCAAAAACAAGCGCACGAGATGAAGATTTATTCCCGTAGGCCTTAGTTGGATTTTTTTCAATTTAACGAGAAATTTGAGATTGATACGTTGCTTCTAATTTTTGTCTCACAAGGTTTTCGGCAGGAGAAAAAAAACACGTTCGTTTCAAACCGCTACTGCACAAATACTATAATAGCAACGAAAACTTGTTTTGGTACGTGCATAGACAAGATATCTAGATACCCAACGCACTACTCGTTTTTTTCACCACTACTCTAGGGCGCCCTCTAGGTGCACAGTCTCATTATTCAATAGCCAGACCTCGTATTAACATCAACCGACGATTAATACATCACAACAAATCAGTTTTTGATTAACCTACAATGCTCTTCTTTTGGGATCGAGAGACAAAGTTATACTTAATCGGTGCACTAATTCATCACCAATCCCATCTTCTTCAACTGTTGAAATAGCGACATCAGAGAAGGCCCGACTATTTCGGAAAGCACCTCCCAGAAAGATGGCTCGAGCAGGCTGTTAGACCGGAAACCCCAAAATATTGACCATGACCCCCCGAGAACGAAAATAATAATGAATGTCTGTCGGTCACTTTAAACCATATTAATTTCGGATAACGACATATTTGACGACTCCAAACGACCAGAAAGGAAGCAAATAGAAAATCAGTCAAATGTTACGAAGAATGGTCAATTAGAAAAACGAATGATAAAGATGGAGAAAAGTTTGTTCGATAAAAGCGAATCTGAATCCAAAAATAATAATGATAGTAATAAAACAAGTTAGAGGATACTGATAAAAGGAAAAAATAGAAAAATCAAACAAAATCCTAAACTAAAAGATGACCAGAAGGAGAACGTTCCAGGAAAACCTAAAGGAAAGAAAACATTGTTTATTGTTTCGAGAATACAAACAGGTTCAAACCCATAAAACAGTATTCACTAAGTACATTTAAAAAAAGATTAGGTATTAAGTAAATAGAAATAGAAAATATGAATAATTGAAAAAAAAGTTCGAAAGAAGAAACTACATCAAGAACAAGTCTCTTAGAATTTTTTCAGATCTTACGATGTTATTTGAAAAAATATCAACAGACTGATTAAATTAATTGCGCATGCGTAGCATTCTAGTTAAGGGCGCGTGCCTGGAATAGTTTGTTCTTTTGAAAGGAATGTAAAACAACTCATGTTTCCTCAATTGAAAATTAGTAGAGTTGAAGAATATATTTTCCAGAATAGTTGGTGCACTAACCTTCCCAGCCAATACCTTCTGAAGAGTTAGGATGTCATTCATCTTTCTTCTGTCCTCAAGTGAAACCAAGTGAAATTGTTTTCTTGTTTCCGCATAGAAGTCAACCCCCTCCGCCACCGTGAAATTACACAAATAAGCCAAATATTTTTTAAAGTTTATTCTGAATTTTTTCAATTCGCGAGATGTAAACTTTATACTGAGGATTCCATATAACGGAGGCAAAGTTGAGTTTGCTGAATACGTAGGTATAGTAAACACTGAGAACAAAACTAGAATTTTTGAATATACGACACTGGCGGAGAGTGTACCCCAACATTCTACTTGAAGAGCTGACTATGCAATCAATGTGTTGATCGAAAATCAACTTCGAATCCAGGATGACTCCAAGATCTCGAATTTGTGACACTTTCATTAAAATATTGTTATGTAGTTGATAAGAAAAATTGAAGGATTTTGAATTTCGAGTGAACGTGTTAGTTTGACATTTTTTCAAATTCAGGAAAAGGCTATTGGTTTTGCAATACTCTGAAAAAGTCGAGAGCTCTTCCTGTGCAACAAGACAGTCAGACAAGCTCCTGATGGTATAATAGATTTTGAGATTGTCAGCGTATTGTAAAAAGTTACATTTTTTAAAAATATATCTTATATTATTTACATATATGAGAAACAGGAGAGGACCAAGGTGTGATCCTTGGGGGACCCCAGATGTATGGCAATATGTCTCCGATCTATGCCCACCACCAATAGCAACGTTCTGTCGTCGATTTCGCGCATAAGAGTCGACCAATCGCAAAAGTGAACCACCCACACTTATCTCCTCGACCCGACAACGAAGAATATTATGACAAATTCTGTCAAAGGCCTTTCCGAAGTCAGTGTAGACGGTATCCACGTGTAAGCCTTCATCCATAGCACTCAAAATATGCTCGACAAATGTCAATGAATTAGTTTCGATTGATCTGTTTTTGAAGAATCCATGCAAACTAAACAAGGTTCAGAACAAAAAGCCAAGAGAAAGAAAACTAGAAAAGGCAAGCAAAATAAGAATGTTAATGATGATAATATTCTAATATTTTTTTTCCTTGGTGATTTTAACGTAGACCAACTGCATGAAAATAACTTATCTAAGTGCGCGGATTCTTATTGTTTTGAACAACTGATGACTGAGCCCACTAGAATAACTTAAACCTCTAAATCGACAGTTGATTTAATTTTCACGAATGTTCTTGATCGCGTGGTTGTTTCGGGAGTACACGACAATCCCACTTCGGACCACTGTACAGTAAACCCATCTCGTTACGCCTCGTATGAAACCTCGAATTGTTACCTATCGCGATTTCAAGAATATAGATATGAAAGGTTTCAACCAAGACTTGCGTAGTATGCCTTGAGATGAGATTCTGTATATGAAAGGTATCGATGCTAAGTTAGAATTTTTTCAATGAAATGATTTTGTCTCTTTTCAATACACATGCTCCTTTTAAAATTTCCAAAATAAGTAAGCCATATGCACCTTGATTGACCGGAACGGTTCGCCAAATGAAATTGAGAAATGAAGCTCTTTCACGTTATAAAAAAGATAAAAATATTAATACTCTCATTACCCAATGAATTTTGTCTTTGGTACTGCTGAAGGTTGCGGATTGATTTTTCGTGATCCGAATCAACTCAGAAATTTGTTCACCTCCAACCAAAAATTGACGTGTCAGCTTTTTCCGCCAAAATCAGTCCGTTTTGACATAGAGGTGGTGACAAATTTTCGATGGAACACAATGTATAGACAAATCCATAATTATATAGATGAATAACTGAATTTAAATTTGAAAAATTGTTCAGCTTCAGGAACCCATGTTCTGTGTTTCTTCACGTTGCAATATAGAAAAATGCACGTTTTTGGCATTCGATTCATCAAAAAAAAAATTGAATACGTCTTTGTAATCTACTCAAAAAAAACTGCTCGTAGAACGTTAAAAATGAGGAATTAATATACCGAAATCCCGGAAAATCCGAAATACTCGAAAACAAGAAAGATAACTGTAATCTGTTCTCGAAAATCGAGGACCGGGATGGAGGTCGTTTTTGTCTATTTGAGGTATTTCACTTAACTATTGAAACAAACAATCAGAAATTGGACACCCCGGTACAGGTATTCTTCTACCATACCATCAGTTAACGTTAATAAAAAGCGGATTGTAAGTCCGTTTACGAATTCTTCCAAATTCGGCATTCGCATTCATATGGAAAGAACGCCTTGGGCATTGAACTCTTAAAATTGACAAGTATTTCTACGTAGGCCACCTAAACGATCCACTCGTCCGGATAAACTCGAATTTAACGGTTTTTTTCCACAATCGTAAACGATCGATTCATCGTCTCCCATTGATTCGTAGCGGGGCCATTAAGCAATAAATTATAGATTTTAAAGATTGATAATATCGGTGGGAGATTCCAATTATTTATATTTCACTTTTTTCGGCCCCGATATACTGCTTAATTACGAGTTATTAGCCGCGATACGTAATGAAAATTGAAATACCTGCTATTTTTAATTTAATGGAAGTTTTTTGTTATTTTTACTCGATAACAGAGCGTGTATTTGTATTGAACGGTTTTGTTGTATCTTGATTATAGTCGAGAAATTTAATGATTTTGATACCGACAATTTTCTATGGAATATGGTATAATTTAAAGGGATCGGTAGATTATTTGTCGTTTTACGCTTGAGCATCCGTCGAATTTATTGGGAGCTCATTTCCAAAATATAATTTTAACTAAAAGCTTTTTTAATTTGTTCTCTGTTCAACCACATATTAATTCATTTCAGTATTTTTTATCAAGTAATGAAGCTTTTACTGTGTTTTGATTATCAGTTCTTTCAATTTTACATTATCGAATTATTCGTCCATAAAGAATATCTTACTAACTCATATTTATAATAGAAAAATACCAGACCAAATGAGGTAGATTAACACCTTTACATTAGCTTCACCTGTATCTATCTATCTATTCATCCCTGTAACGGAATCTTCGAACGTTGTTTTAACCCACTTAAAGACATTATATTTAATTGAAACTTTGCATATTTATCATGGACTGAAGGCTGTACAGGGTAGACAGATTTCGACGTTTCAGTACTGCAGCTGTGTGAAATATTGTGAATGGAGGAAAATTATTCCCGCTTTGCCCCTTATTATATTCATTGCCGCAAACATTTTCAAGCCAGCTTTCTTTCTTTTCGAGTTATTTGAAAATTTTGTAAGTTTCGGAATCAGTCAACATCTCGATTGTTTTTAAAATTATGTAAAAATGGTTTTGAAAGTCTATAGGAATGTTTTTACGTGGAAAGTTATGAAGAACCTTTTTTTAAATGAGCACCATAGGCAACTTTGATTTTATTGAGTATACTTTTTTTTTCCTTTTTGACAATATATCACATGTGCACTCAATTTTTTCATCCAGGGCGTGTTTTGATAAAAAACCGAAAATTCTATAACTTTTTCTCAATTTTATATAGTAACTCTATGAGCGTTCACAGAATTCGCACGTACTGATCGAAATAGCTGAAGTATGTTCTGTGTACGTAGTGTTCGAAAATTAGTTCTTGCAATGACAATTCTCATAAATTATTTAATGTTTCTTCATTAAGTTACAATTTTTGTGTGAATATGGTATCGTTTATAATAACGAAGCGACCATGCCGTAGGAGAATTTTGAAATGTTTGATTTGAATAAATTTTATATTCCAAATGATTATGATGCTGATTTGGATCGTTTTTCTGATAACGGCAACCTCATAAAAGTATATTTGATTAATTGGGGGAAAATTCATGAACCATTGTACATTCAACGTAAACAAATTGGAATGGAATCGGGCGAATCTAAGAGTCTAGCGCTGAGTATTCTAAAGATAAATAGATATCAATCTTATATAACCTAACCTAACCTAGTTTTTGCAGCCAGGAGATTTCCATCATGAAGGAAATCCGCAGTATTTCCGAAAAATAATTCAGATTAATTGATGTTCATATCAATAGTGATAGAATAGTCAATCTTCTAAATGAACACCCGACACTGAAAATTTAGAAAATAAATAATAGATAAATAAAAAGCACGCTTTTACAGCAGGTCAAATAATGTTCAAAGGGTTTGGAAAAACGTCATATATTAATATTCTTTTCGAAAATATCTTCAAAATTTAATAGCAATCATTTAACAATGTGTTATTTTTTTCCAATTCGATGACAAATAGCGGAGTTATTGCGTTTTTTGAAACACTATCTTAATCAGCCTTATGTGCTGACATAGGAAATAATCAGACTTGTTGATTTTTTGAAAACTTAATTCACGACTTGGCTTCTTTTATTATATTTTTAACAACCTCCCAAGAACTCTAATTTTGTTCAGCACCCTCCTTTCCACGAAACAGTTAACCTGCCAGTCAAGCATCACTGTCCTTGACATACGTCAGGACGGCCAATACTACATCGTTGTCCACTATGTCATGGAAAACTCCTTATAGGTGAACATCATAGCATAAAATTAATGTTTCAGCTCATTCTGTCTCCCTCCCGCACCCAAACTTGAAAAATTCAACATCCCACTGGTGACACATGGGATAGCCGATATCTGTAATGTGTTTTTCTTGAATTCACGGTTTAAACCTGCTAGGAGATTTTTATTTTCATTGAATAAATTTAAGGTCGCCTCCGTGGCACAGTGGAGAGAGGTCCCCTCTTTGACATAACAGGTCGCTGGTTCGATTCCGGCAAAGGCCTGGATGTTGTGTTTGTCCCTTGAGTTGTAACAAATAAATTACTCTTCTGGAAAAATATCGCACATGACAATGACCTATAAGGTCAAGGAAGGACAGGGATGAGATAGTATGCCCGCGTCCCCCTTCCTTTTAATTAAAAGAAAAATCAAACTGCCAACCAGATATAATCTCAATTCCTTAAGTTTTCAATAGGCTAAAATAATATAAAATTTAACTATTCTGCATTTCCGATAAAAATCTGGACGGTTCGAATTATACAATATTCGGGAACGAGATAAGGATTTCCCTTCGCCGATAAAAGGCGGAGATATGTTAGAATCGTCCCATATGCGAGAGACTCCTCCCGGCAATATCAAGAAATTAGGACTCAAGGAAAGAAAACCCGAATCTTAAGCTAGTTTCGTTTATTTTATGACTTTCTTCCCTTGAAAGACTTCAACACTCTGTACCTTCAGTGTGTTTCCCATAAATAGTATCCGTTAATTTTTTGAACTATAATTTATTAATGTTGAAATTCCGATATATTCCGCTTGTCGCTCTCAAAAATTTGAACCCGACGTTTCAAAGTGAAGGGAAATCGTAATCAGCAATAACGATTAAGAAGTGGTCCTATACCAATTAATTAATTTCAGTGATTTATATTTCGTTTCGGATTATATTTCAAACATTGACTTTCACCCGCTTGTTAACACACAGTGCTAAATCCGAATTGTCACGATTTTTCATTGGGTTGAATGTGATTTTGATCTACTTCACTTCTTCAGAATTCTCGTTTAATCTTCGAAACTCATGTGATTACGAAGATGAAAATCTAAGTCAGGTAACAATGAAACTTGGACTGTACTAGATGTCCCTTTTTTTCAAACATAATCTCCCTTTAGGACTTCACACTTGCTTAGGCTATGCAGGAAGTTTTGGCTAACCTCTTTGTAGTAGTTCTGACTTTCGAATCTGTTGAAAATCTTCGTTATCCGAACCATATTTTCCTGTTTGGAAACGAATAGAATTCCCAATGAGCCAGGTCAGGAGAATTTGGTGGATGAGGTAACAATTGAATACGTAACTCCACAGGCTTGGCTATTGCAATTGAGGAAGAATGGGCAGATCATTGTCGTGGTCAAACAGGATTTTCTTCTTAGCAAGACGTTTTGATATTCTCGTTCAATTGGTCTAGCAATGATGTAAAGTGCTCTCCATTTATGGTTATTCTATATGGAGAAGATCAATGAAGATGATATCACATTGTCAATTGATGGATCTACCTTGGCCTTCACCAATAGGTTGGATTGCTGATTCATCTCAGTAATGTGGAAATGAGGCTGGGAAGATTTCACTCATTTCTTATTCATTGTTAACAAACGTGGCGCCCATATTGCTGTTAGCTTTTTCTTTCGTGAAGGTTCATGCTAGAAGTTTATAACTCGCTCATATGTCATCTTTACAGTCTTCGCTATCTCTTTTAACTTTACTCGTTGTTCGTTTGACCCAATATAGTGGACTTTCGTGATGATTTCTGGAGTTGTTACTTCAATTGGGTGTCCAGGGCTGGAGGCAACTTCCGAACTTGCTCTGCCGCAAGGAAACTCAATGAAACAATTATGAATCATCTTAAGTGATAGGGGAGAATCACCATAAAAAACCCAGAGATCTCTTAGTTTCCTTGATGATTTGTGTGAAAATAGGGTTTTATTTTTTTTTTATTCTCAACTCTTGGGAGCAGACGATGCCTGTCATACCACTGCTGTGGCCGTCCAAGATGATCCAATGTGTGTGTTCACTCGCTTCTAGAAGAGAGCGAAATTGAAAGTTATCGAAAAGATATTCGATGAATCCGAGTTCTACAGTACACTAGTCCTGTAAACAAAATAACTATTATCGATAGTGGTATATGGCGCTGTTAGTTGGACCATCCGTTGATGAGGGTTTTTCTTTGTAAGTGGATTCTTTCCAGAACTAACCCTTTCATTTCTTGAGAGCATGTACCATGGAAGTATCTGTAAAAAGAGAAATATCAGCATCCTGCAGCCTTTGAGCGAGAGACTGAAGATCACGCATAATCTCCGGGTGGTCGATGAGGCGCACTGCTCTAGTCTGGACACTATCCAATAGATGTAATGTTTGGGTGGAAACAGTATTCTAGACCAGGTCGCACGTGTGCCTTGTATACAAGCATCAACTATGATGGCGTGAAATATTACTTAGCCCTGAATAAAACTGAGTTCAGCAGAAGCAGACTTGGCAATGTCTGATACATGGTTATGCCAACAAACTCCGGTCTTCACTGTGATGATGATCCTTGCATGATCAAACATGCTCTGTTGCTATCTTTGTCCGTGTGATTCCTCAGCAGTTATCGAACCCAAACATTTTGTTCTCGATGCTGAAGAGCAGATTAATCTGCAACAGAAAAAGAGTTGCCGAGAGTATGGAGCCTTGATGTTCTCTTGCATTAATGTTAAAAGACTCACCCGTTACACCATCAACTACACCACCTGAATCATCCTATTGAAGAGAAAGCTACTAATCCAACCACGCAATTTTTCGGGAATTCCATGTACGATTAGTTTATTCACCAATGCTGCGCGCTAAACCGCTTGATATGAATTTTTTCCATTCTAATACAGAAGGATCAACTCGACCTGTTTGATTGACTGTCACATCAATAATAATTTACATATCAGTATGAAATTCCATGTTTGCAGTTTCAAGGAATTTTATCGTCCAAACATTTTATATCCTATTAGTATCACTTCATTTATTTTTACCCGATTTATCGATTCGACCACGTACAGAACCTTTTACTTCTAGAGTAAACCTCTATTTTGAAAAACTGATATTGCGTTTCGTTACTTATGTTTGCATTCTCACTGGATGATGATAAACTTCACACTTAATCCTATTGAAAGTAACAGATTTTCAATAATTTTGATGATATTTTCACACATAATTACAATGGATTAATTACATGCATTCCTAATTTTTATGTAGACACAGATGAATAGTTTTCACTTCGAGAACCGATATTTATCATGAATATTCAGGCAGTGAATAATTCTTATACGGCACACGCCTGCTGCGATCTTGAAGGGCGTAAATCTCTTAACAGCCCCGGGTTCTAATTTTCGTTCCGAAGGGTATAATTTGGTGGGTTTTCGAGCTCATCTTCGACGAAATCGATAATTGAATCGAATGTCTGGGTTGTACGTGATGGTCCGATAATTGCTATTTTGTTGCAATTTTTTATTCTACATATAATAGGAGGATTTAGAGTAGAGTTATGTGGTTAAGATGGGCATGTGGTACGTTACTATCCTAAAACTTCGATTTAACCTTACATATTTTGATATAGGAACATTTAAGTAACGGAATAGTGAGCTGATACCGTCTCTGTAGGTCCCAAAGCAATTAGAACACTAAGCAATTAACCTAACCAAAATAAAAAGATCATGATCATTTACCTTTGTTTCATTTCCTGCCGACAGAAAAGTTTTAACACGAACGACTATCGAAGGTGTCTGTCTTACAGAAAATGATCTCTTCTAATCAGAGAAGCGCTAATAGACCTTATTCATTTCGCTATCCGTTAATTGTCATCGTTCCCCATTTATATGCATTAATTCTTCTTTTCTCCTTCCAGACAAGGAAAATGAGGCAATTTACAAAGAGAACCTCATTTTTAAAAGTTCTATTTCATTTAATGTCGGAATATGATTGAATTGAACGAGGAAATAGTATGGGCGTAATTAGAAATGTTATGCCTTGCACGTTCGAAATGCGGTGTAGAGATTACAAGGTGAATAACAAAGCTTGAAATGAAATGAAGTTGAATATCTCTGTGTATAACTCAGATCAGTTGGCATAAAAATGAAATACCTGGAAATTTCTTCGAATACTAACCTCAAAAAGCTACAGTTTTGATTAATTGATGAACTCGTATATTCTTTTGACTGATTTAGACATTAACATCCTTAATTTTCAGTGTCGACCAAAGAGAAAACAATAAGAAATAAATTTTCAAAGTAAAAACGTTAGACTATGTCATCCAAAAACAGTTCGCTTATCTGCCGCAGCCGCGCTGAGATAATCATTTGAAACGCGCATTTTGATATTGCGTTTGTTATAACCACCAATCATTTTAAGAAATATGAGCATTCTATCAATTCAGATACTACATTTTATTATTCGACTGTGGTTCTTGTGATATTGCTAAACAAATATAGTTATATGGTTGACAGATAATCTTCCATAACCATTTCTCAAACATTAACGCCTAATTATACAGTTAACCAAAGAAGAGCTGGCTATATGAAGCGAATCTAGCATAATTCTAGCCTCATTAGCCACGTCCGACCGAACATTCAATTCGGACGACACAAATTATAATATTATAAATCACAATTATCTACTTGTTTCATCAGAAATGCAATAAATCCATAAACACATCTCGCCGAAAAAACTATCTCATTTAATAGCGAAATATTGTCGTGTTCGCGCTGCGAAGACGTTGAGGACCAGTTCGTTGATCTAGGAAGGTTGATGATCCTAGGTGGCTCCGGCCGGAGAAGCGCTATATGGATCCCTCCTGCTATTTCAGATGGCGCTGCGTCAAGAATCGGGGACCATTAGATACTCGAGACGACGCGTTCCGGAATAATAACAATTTGTGATGATTATGTGGATACTTTTGTTTCACGCTAGAACCTATTCAGGACCGAATTAGATCAAGTAAGCGAAACGCGTGGGCGTACAGGGCAAAGACGAGAAAGTATTTTTTTTGGCACCTTCCGCGTCTGTGATTATCTAAGTTCCAATATAATTACACATTTCTTCTTTGCATTGATACTTGTTTAAAATGTCACAAATTTAGCCCAAATATGATTGAAAACCATTAACTTTGTCTTCCTTCTATCACCTATTGGTTATTTAAATCAGCCATGAATGACTTCATGTACTTTTCGAATGTGGATTTGTTAGCCAAACCACAGAACAGTAATAATCAAGATTAGGATCTCAGAATAAAGCATCTTCTTCATACATATTGTTAGTCTTACACATATTTTAAAACAATATTTCACAAGGAGAATACGTCCGATTGGCTTCATACATCTGGTTCCAGATCAATCGATGTCGTGAAGCAATTAGAATAAATAATTAGCAACGTAACGATTAAGTAACAGTTAGGGCGTTCAATGTGCTTATTAAACATCGTAGAAGTATTACAGTTATATTGTTCGAACGCATCGATGCATATGAATTGTGCACTTGTACTGACACCTGTGAAACGTCGACAACTACTCTGAATACAAGGCTTATCAAGTATTTTCAGTCGACGCAACTGGGTTTTCGAAAACTGTTATTTGATCGTAGCTAGCATACATCTGTCCGATTCCTAGTTACATATGATGTTTCTGACGGAACGCGCTGTTGGAATCTCCGCACGCTACCAAACCTGATCGGAAGGTCGTATTAAATGCGAAATGTCGTGTCTTGAAAACGAGACGGATAGAGCGTGTGAAGACTTCAATAATACAAATGGGTGGGTGTTAGAAACGGAAAATTGACAACGAGAAAGCTCATCGCACTAAATTGTATACGAAATAACCAACTGAATTTTTCATGTATCTTGAATCATACATTTTTGCCAGAATGAATGATACTCTTATATTAAGCGTCAAGATGGTGGTAGGCAACCAGAGATAGACATGAAAACTTTGCTGTTGTAGGCAACCATTGATGAACGTGACAATACTGATTTTATTCTATGGTTAACCAGGTTAACCTATAATACGAGATAGAATAAAATCTTACAGTATTTAAATTCGAATAACTTTCTTGATGAACAAAATATATGAAAAAATGACAAATTGGAATGAAATTCAAATACGTTCGAGATATTTATATATTTGCTCATTTGAAAATGTAGTACTAAAAATCGAAGAGGTTGTTCGTACAGATGAAATAATAGAGAAAGATGATCCTCCTCTCCGAATTCAAAAGGATCATGTTGCCATCAAGTAATGAAGAATTTGAGAAACAAAAGAGCTGATTTCATGAATGTAGGTAAACCTAAATTCAGTGTAATTCCGCTATGTTCAAGCAATTCTTGAATCCAAAAATTCCAGAGTAATTTGGCCGAAATTCGACGCATTTCTTTATCATGAATAGATCACTCATGGAACAATGATTGTATGTTAAATGATCCCCAACCACAGGCTAGGTTTTCATATTTCCATGTAGGATTTCTATACTGAAAAACAATTCTGAAGGGAATCGTAAATCTTCATTTAATATGAAACAGGTGTGTAATTAATCTTGGTTTAAGACTAGTTTTAAAACTATTCTGAAAGGAATATGTGACCCCATTTGTAGAAACCTGGCTAGTGTGTCAAAATTTCGGTTTTCAACCGAAATGTACCTATAACTACAGCGAGCAATCCGAAGCTTATAGGTTCGTCTCAGCAACACTCAGATAGCTTCATTGTGCTTTATTGTTGGTGAAACATAGTAACATAGTAACGAATAAGGAAGAAAAGAGAGAACACGTAGTTCACATCTTGAATAGCCTCCCATGAAAATTCCTGTTTCAACACACTAGCCAGGTTTCAATGTGCAGGCTCACATTTTTTTTTCTATTGTATCGTTTCAGAAAATAGACAAAATACCTTTGAGATTCCTATTTAAAGAACTATTTATAGACAATCCCTCAAAATTGATTTAAATCATGAAAATCCCTGACTAATCGACTGTTCTTTATATATTAATGAATTCATAAAAGCAATCTAAATTAAAAATTGATATTTAATAAATTGTGTAGATCAGAAGGAATTTTGTTTGAATATTTCATAATATACTACACTGATAAGTCAATATGAAGCAAGAAACTGCAGTTGCAGATATGCTGGTATATTCAATTTAAAATCATATCATCACTATTATAATTATAGCTTGAATGATCTTGGTTGATGCACTAGAGCACTACTAGATTTTCTGCTGTAATGAAATATAGAGGATATGGAGAAAATTCATCTTTCTATATAAATTAAAATGAAATGCGTATCAGTATAAAATGGTATCACTTTAAATGGATATACCAATTTGGTTATTTTGTATTTTGTAATGTTTGTAATATTCCAAATAAGGTTTTTATTAAAAGAAAAATTGGAAACATTCCTGAAACCTTTCTAATTCGAGAAAACTGAACTCCTTTCTTCTAATATTTTCCTTTTAACGCAGGATCATCATCCACGATTCAAATGATGAGATTGTTTTGTTCTTTATTTTATTTTGTTGATTATTTCAATGAAAATTTTTGAGTAGACAAAAGAAATTGGAATATTCTAACAAACTGCAGAAATTATAATTTTGTATGCCGATAATAACTGATGATAGAAACAAGATAATAATAATTCGTTTATTTGTTCCATAATAACACTTATGTTGTAGAATACGTCATATTTCACAATCTACATATTCACATACAAATTATAAAGTTAAAAATACAAATCAATTATATTCAGAGGAAAAGAATAATACACAACTTGAGAGAATTAACAAACAAACAAACAAACTACAAACTACATCACAATCCTCACAATCAGACATTTACAGTCTCAGTAAGTTGGCAGAGAAATATTCATCAAGTGAGTAGTAGGGGTTCTGCACAAGATGTTTATTTAAATTTGTTTTCAGTTTATTTATTGGCCAATTCTTCGCATGTAGGGGCAAGTGATTGAAAATTTTCGCAACCATGTAGGAAACATTCTTCTGCAGGTAAGCAGACTTCATGTGGGGCAGTTCTTCATCCTTGGCTCCTCTAGTAATGTGTGTATTAATTTCTTGTCTTTTAACAAAAAGTTCTCCATTATTCTCGATGAAAACAATGCATTCATATATGTAGAGTCCAACAACTGTGAACCAACAGAGTTTCCCCAGACAACGATGCCATAGCGCAACCTACTGCTCACATATGCATGGTATGCCAAGATAGCATCATCCACATCAACAAGTTTCGACAGTGTCCTTAACGCGTATATGTACCTAGACATATTTCTGGCAACAAGATCGATATGTTCAATCCAGCTCAGTCGATAATCCACAGTCACCCCCAGCATCCTCAGACTTCCAAAGGTTGTAACTGTAGAGTCCCTACACTGAAATGTTTCGCTCTTGAAGTTCATTCCATATGAAAACCACAGCAACTGCGCCTTATCCTTATTCATTCGTAAATCACGGCACGAAAACCACTCCTTCAGGTCATCCAGAGCCCCGCCCACTCGTGCATCAATCTATGTTTTATCTGAAAGCATCAGGGTGATGTCATCCGCATACTCAATCAGGGGCTCAGCTCAATATGTTTGTTGAATTTCTTTTTTTTCTCTATTCTGCCATAATCATATCAGTTTTCAGGAGAAAAACTGGAAGCAATCTTGAAAGAAAGTGAAAATATAAGGGAATTGCACATTTAATTTTTGTATGAACTTAATTCATTGCTTTGTTGATTTAGTCTCGGAAAAACTTCAGAAATAAAACTTTGGGACCATCACAGAAGAAAATTAAAAATTTTGGACAAACTGCGAGAATTATGATTTTTGTATACTTTTGATCATAGCTCTCGTTAAAAACAAAATAATTCATCGATTCTTTATATTTATCGGTAATTAAGCATCATTAGTAAGTTAATCAAGAAATGGGAAGATTTGGAGAAAACCTGGGTAAAAAAGTGTCTGTCGGTTCAGCCAGCAAACTGGAAAATCTGGAGACCAACTTGCAATTTATTGAAATTAGGATAGAACAACAACCTTTTGTATAAACTAATAATATACAATAAATACAATATATATACAATATATACAATAAGTATAAAATATAAAACAAAGCACTTCGCGCTTTTTGTATCAATTTTTTTTATCACTAATGTTTTTCTAAACTCTCTAACAATAATTTTATTTTATTGAGTTAGTTGCTTTCTGTCACTGTTGGGTAACTTCTCAATAATTGAAAAACTTTTTCGTCCGACCTGCTCTAAAAGCGAGTTCTTTCGTTTTTTAAACTATTATTCACTGTTCATGCTGTTCTTTGGAATGTTGATATCATAGTTTGATAATTTCTTATCATGTTGTCCATAGCGTCAAGACATTCAAGAAACAAAAAACTTTGTTGCTTAGTACCAAAATTCAAGAGTCAGGGGCGCACCATTTGTTTATCCGAAATATTGGTGTCTTCCTGGACTGTCACTGTTAAACTGTCCTCTTATCACCTTCTATGCGAAAATAAATTATCATCTAAATCGACTAGAAAATTATTAAAATATTTACGACGAAGCGATTTCATTTCAAACTGTGCAATGAGAAGGAAGTGTTCTAAGCCAATGTTTATAAGAACCTAAAATTGAATGAAGAATCATTGTGTAATATATTTCATTAGAGACACAATCTGAATATATAAATCAAAGAACGCCACTGATGGAGTCAGATCGCTGCTTGATAACTATTCAATAAATAACCTCACTTTTAATTAGAACAGGGAAGTGAACAGATATAAATTCCAAGTAGCTGAATATACCACCTACGCATCAATACAGATAAACACTCATTAATCAGACTAACATGGCG
The DNA here is from genome assembly GCA_013387265.2 of Cryptolaemus montrouzieri. Lineage (NCBI taxonomy): Eukaryota > Metazoa > Arthropoda > Insecta > Coleoptera > Coccinellidae > Cryptolaemus > Cryptolaemus montrouzieri. Next base: position 23,973,679 of record JABFTP020000021.1, on the reverse strand, counting down.
TTGCTCGAACTACTTTTCCATGAAAAACTGCTCGCTCCTCTAACGAGAAGAGATTGGAGACACCGAGGTTGGTCTAAAGAACTGCCCGGACGGTTCACTTTGAATAGTATGCTGATTTTACATTGGCTTTTATCTATTTCAATTATCAAATCAATGTCTGAGACGGCAAGAAATTCAAGTACGTTCATTAGATATCTGCTGGTGCGTGCATAAGAAGTGGATGAAAGAGTTGAAGTAGGTAAAAGTTTTTGTACTTTTTGAAATGTAAAAGCACCTGGTTGATAACTTTTTGTGTAAGGTGGAAACGTATATTATTCCACTACCGTTATGTAATTTCAAAACTAAATCAAAGAAATCTTGTCGTAGATGAGAATGAATAATGTTCGAAGACTACAGCTTACAACTATTTTGACAGAATTTTCCAGTATTACATGGATATTAATTTTCCTCTAAAAATTTGACATTGGGAAACATGAACAATGGGTGAATGATGAACTCAGAAAATCTAACGAACATTTAAAAATGTTTGTATTATGACAAAAGCCCTTCCTCAGTTAAAGGAGAATTATCGTCAATCTGAGTAAAGGCAGTCCTTTCTTATATCAGAAACAAGAGTCAGTTCTATTAAAAAAAATTAAAGCGTCAAGTAAAAGGATGAAAACCGCCCGGAGTATCACCAATTCAAAGTAATAAATGCAATTGTAATAAAAGGAAAAGTACTCAGATAAAAGACGAAAAAATTGTATTGTTACAAATTCAAAAGAATAGTAGACATAGTCAATACAGCATTTCATATCATGAGTCAAATCTCATGATATGAAAGGTTAAATCAGTGATAACATCAAATGAAATGATAAATCTATACTTCTATTTCCATTTATAGAAAAAAAATTATTTACTTTAAAGAATAAAAAGTTGAAACCTGCGTCACTATAATTCCTAGTAAATCTCTCTCATTCTCAGAGGGTAATTTTCCGGATAAACTAAAAACTAACAAAGTTATTCCGGTTACAAGAAGAGTAGTAGACAATTGATAGACAACTATTTTGAATATTGTTCTCTAGACAGGCTATGGGGTTTCTGAGCAAGCACAAGATATTGATTCGAAAAGAGTTATGATTCCAAAGAGAAATACCATTCAGGCAATCTATGAATTCTTGGAGAATGTAGTGCACCATATAGTCTGGATGGTGCCCGACATTCTCTTTTGGCAAAGCAGAGAAATATAGCATCCGCGGCAGGGCATTGTGGTGGTTGAGGAGTTACTTGAAAGGCAGGAGACATATGTTGAGGGTGCACAGAGAACCTAAATACACTCATATCTCCTAAATAATGAAGCAGGGGCCCATTTTAATACCTGTGTTATTCCTAGTATACATTAATGATATTAATGAAAATACTGACTTGAGTCTCTTCCTGTATGCAGACGATTCCGCAGCAATTGTATTTGCCGGGGATGCCATTATCCTAGGAAAAAACGTCCAGAAAAATATAGACCGGTTATATTATTGGTTTAGTGAAAACTCATTGCATATCAATGCTCCAAAAACCAACAATCTTTCATAAGTATAAAAAAAATTTCAATATTACACTAACACTCAGTGATGTCAGACTAGAAAAAGTGGAGAATACTCGGTCCTTGGGATTGAACTTAGAGGAACAGGTCAACTGGGGGAATTACTGTGAGAAAGTATTTTCTGACCTAGATTCCGCTCATGAATGTATATCACACACAAGTATCCTCTAGGCTACGCAATGGAGTGATGTTTTGGGGTACATCTTCAGCTGCCGAACATATATTCATCTCAAAAAAGAATGTTTTTGGGTGTAAAAAGCAATGGGGTGAGAAGGTCAGCAAACATCAGCATATCTGTACGACAACTGAAATATGTTTTTATAGTCTGGAGGAGTTTCTGCGGTAGTATTATAAGTTTTTGTAATTTTTATTGTACCTATCTATCACGTTTGCATTTTCCATAATGTAAATCATTCTTCGGAAAGAAAGATCTGTTATTATTATTATTAGTCTCTATATGCGAGACTATTTTTGGTGAAGTTCACGTGATATAGTTCTAATAATTAATATGGAAGATAGTTTAAAACATTAAAATGTGTTTTGGTTGCAAATCGAATTTGAAAGAAAAGAATATTTACATAATTAACATTTAGAACAAGGGTAAAATGAAGAACAAAAAATATTCACTATAATTTTTACTGTTAAATTTTAACCTGCTTGGTGTATTCTGAATTATCTGTTTTATATACTGTGCTACATCCGTGTCAGAGTCGTGTTGCCACTCGCATCAAAATTTGTTTGATATAATGAAGTTCTCCAATTTTGCTTGTAACATAATATACATAACTTAATAAATCTCTATATGATGGCGTTGCGATATGCGATATGTATTACTATTTACTAAAATATGTAATTTGTGTTGCATATTCATAACAATTAGAGGTAGTTGGCAACTTAGTATCCTTAAAATTGATAGAATTTCGTTTCTCTCATTTTGACACCTTCCAACTAACAAGTAATAGAAGCATTATTGTAATCATCTAAACCTAGAGGACAGAAAGCTGAAATATTTTCTTCGAAAATTTTTTAATCTCGTAAGATATTTCCTAATTCCGAGATGAAATTTACGGAGTTTAACGTACCTCAACGAGCTTGTGCAGCCTCGCAGTAAATATTACATAGAAGAAGAACAACAGGCATCCATCTCATTTCTCATTCCTAATCGTAATAATCTAATAATACATTTATAATTGTGCTCATCTTCAACGTCCGTGGTTCTTTGTATCATATCGCGAAGATAGAACTTAAAGATTATGAGCACAAAGATTTAAGAGTGCTGTAAGTTTAATTGAAACAAATTACAGACATTAACGAGTGCGAGGATCCAGCCATTGCTTCGAGATGCGTAGAGAATGCCTGGTGCTGCAATCTTCCGTCCCATTTCCTCTGCAAGTGCAACGCCGGATTCCAGGGAGACGGAGAAGTTCAATGTGTCGGTGAGTTAATGTTTCATATTTTCCTGTTTCCGGTTCAAAGTAACTAATATCTTTTGACTAATTTTCACGAGACTGAAGCAGATAACGAAATTTAAGCTAGAGTGCTCTTAGAATACGAGCATGAACAGCCTACTGCTTTATCATGCAAAAAAACTGCCCTGAGACAACTAGAGATATATCTTCAATTAACGGTTAGTTAAAACGTATTTGTGTTTTTTATACAGATTTTTTTCAAATCTATTAAGATGAAGAAATTATTGAAACTCTAGAATTGTATCAGATATAATATTTGTTTGCGAGAGCAGTTCTGAACCAATTTCGAACTGTGCCCAGGTCCGATTCATAAGTAATTCCGAAAGTATTCTAGCAGTCCTAATAATTTTGTTAAGATTCTGTTCTGACAATTGATATTTCACGTACTCGTAAAGAGTTGGCTCAGTTGGCTACTTCAAAAATTTTGTGTAGTGTAGTTTTTGAGCTACTTGGGAAAATATATGTACTTTGAGTGCCTAAAACTAATGCATATTTTGAAAAAATGGTTCCACAGTTTGTGGGTGAACAATAAATGAATAAAATAAAAGTAAATTTAGATACTACTCAGAGTAAGCAAATAGATTTGCTAATTCTGAATATTATGAATGGCTGTAAGGAGATTCGGAGAAACTTTCGCCACTTATAATGATTGAAATGTATGTAAGTTGTCGGTATAGAAATGAATTCTCTTATACAGATTGGTAATTTCTCCGAAATATAACATAGAGACAAAATAAAACTGTCTGTTCAAAACATAAATCGTTCAAATGTGAAAATCCCCGATTCTCCGAATATAAACATTAGTCTCGAAATATTTTGTATGCGGAAACTATAGCAATCCCAAAAGAGTAGAATTTGACATACGCATTACAACAGTTCAATTCTAATTCCAAATTGGTTCGCATTTGCACCCGTTAACAAAACTAATAATGATTTCGGTAGTATTAAATATTATAGTGTGAACTTATTAGACATACAGGATCCAAATGATGCCATAGATGAGTTGATAAAAGAAATAAATAACTACATAGAAAATTCTACATTCATACCAAGAAAAAATTAGAAAAATTAACCTAGACAAATATGGGTAACAGAAGCCATTGTAACATCATGTAAGAAAAGGAACAACTATATAATAGAGGCTAAATTAAACTATGACAGGGATATGATACAAAATAGTTTCAATAATCTTAAAGAATTATGGAAACATAAACATCTAGCTTGGTAATGATAAGAACACTGACAATAACATTCATTTATTGCAAACACAAGAAGGTAATACCGAAGAAGATCCAAAAAGATAACGTATACCATGAATAATTACTTCATAGGTAAAAATTTAACAAATGACATAATAGGACCCGAGAGCCAGAATATCAAATTGCCCATGAACCCAAATAATATTTTCTTAGTACTTGATACGTTTGAAATAATGAAAATAATAAGGAAAATGAAGATTAAAAGAGGAGGTATTGACAAAATTAACTCAAAAATATTAATAACAATAGTTTATATAGATTATAAAATAGCAAAGCACTATCGAATATAATAAAATAATAAAAAAAAGTATAATAAATTCAATATGGCCAGATCAACTAAAACTTGCAGAATTAATTCCAATCTATAAATCTGGATACAAAAGTAACCCTTGTAATAACAGATCCATGTCCCTTATATCAAATTTGGCAAAAATATTTAAAAGGTATTATATACAAGAATACAGAGATTCATGATGGAAAATTTGTCTTCATAAAGAAAAGAGGCACGAGTGATGCTCTTAGTTACTTAACAAAAACTATTTATGAAAACTTGGATAAAAGTAAATTAATTGTCGTAACTTTCTTAGATTTTGCTAGAGCATTTAACACGGTAGATCATGAAATATTATTGAGTAAATTGAATAACTACGGAATAAGGAAATGCGCTAGATCTATTAAAAAGTTATTTAAAGAATAGGATACAGAAAGTAAGGACAAATAGAGTAGAGAGTGATTATGACGAGGTAAGAACTGGAGTACCTCAAGGAACAATACTTGGAACTTACTTTTTATAATATATATAAATTATCTCATTACGGAAGAAAGGGGTAATGTAATCTCGTATGCAGATTATACTGCAATAATAGCTCTAGGAGAAAAATGGGATGAAGTATGCATTAAAATGAATCAGTACTTAAAAACTGTTGCCGATTGGATGGACTTGGATAAACTCTCGTTAAATATAAGGAAAACTGTTTTTAAAACTTTTGGCAGCTATTGTGATAGCATTCCTGAACGAATGGGTGTAAGAATGAAAGGAATTAATATAGAAAATGTTAAACAGTCCAAATACCTAGGAATAAATTTTGATTATAATCTAAAATGGAATAAGCATATAGAATATATTATGAAAAGAACAAAATAACTATTGTATCTAATGTATAAGATTGCTATGATTATGAACAAAGAAGCACTAAGAATAATCTATTATGCTTTCTTTCATAGTATAATATAGTACTAGCAGGCGGGCAGATCTACCTTGTATATCAAACGCCTAGCCGGGCATATCTACCTTGTATATCAAACGCCTAGGCGGGCAGATCTTCCTTGTATATCAGACGCCTAGGCAGGCAGATCTACCTTGTAATCTAAACGCCTAGGCCGGCAGATCTACCTTACATCCCCAAACGCCTACGCGTCCCGAACTACCTCGCGCATAAACTCCCTGAACTATCTTATGCCTTCAAACGTCCAGAACTACCTTGCGCCCGCACATCCTGACGACGCAAACCACCTTGCACCCAAAACTACGTTGTCCTAAACGCTCGAACACCTAGTGCCCAAAACTGACTTTGCGCTTCGAACACCTGGGCACACCAACCTTTCTGTGTGTGTCTGAGTTACCCGAACGTTCCATCATCCGTCGTCTTGAATTACCTAGCAACTGAAAATGCTGTCGTCAACCTAGCGCCTTGGCGTCCGAAAAAGTTCATTAGGCACTGTAAAGGAATATTATAAATATATATATATATATATATATATATATATATATATATATATATATATATATATATATATATATATATATATATATATATATATATATATATATATGTGTGTGTGTGTGTGTATGTAGTGTGAGTGTTGATTAATTTAAGGACTCTTAGTGAAAGCAAGGTGCCAGACGTGCACTGGGTCCTTAAGCGCACCTCATGTGTAGTGTGTGTGTGTGTGTGGGTGGGTGAGTGGGTGTGAGTATGAGTGTGGATGTGGATGTGGATGTGGATATGGATGTGGATGTGGGTCCGAGAGTGGGTGTGGATATGTGTGTGTATGTGTCAAAATTGGGTTTATGTCATAATCGGGATGATAATCTCCAATTCGGGTTCGATATGAGAAATATTGTCGAGAATCGAGAATGAAGAGTGTCTAAATCGGCAATAAGTATCGAAAGTTATTTTCGAATTAAATAAGTCGCAAAATGATGATTTACGCAGTCATAATGGAAAATTAAAAATAACATTCTAAATTTTGAGTAAAAATATTTAATGAAGAAAATATATTATATAACATAAAATGTAAACTAATTAATGTAACATCAGAATATATAAAATTCGGTTTTCGAATAAACCGTATAGCACATAAAAGATAGATATTGACATTTTTCGTAATTTACAAAAATAAAAGTGAATATGAGTCGGAACTTGTGACTTTTGTGGTCTCGTACCATCAGTTTATCAGTTACTGAACTATTATAGAGCTGCCAAAATCTGAAAAAATAAAAAATCAGAAGAATTATTCTGCGAAAAATTAAACATGTTTTTCTCTTTCTTATATCAGTGTCGAAGAGATAATTCTTGAATCTGTAATAGATGGATACAATAATTATCTCCCAACATTCAGAGCATTTCAAGTTTCATTATCGGTGTTGTGAAATAGAGTTAAAATCGAGAAATGTTGAATAAGAAACATAATTCTTAAACATGCACGCAATTCTCACCTCGTGACAATTACGAAACAGTTTAAGATGAATAAACACATATTTTTATAAATGTTTGTACAATGTGAAAATAAATAAAGCCAATACTACTACCAACATTTCAAATTCCATTGAGGTACATACTTCAGCGCTTACCCGTTCAGTTTTCATTCTTCGGCAAGATTTTGTCTCATCTTGTAACGATAAACGTTGCATTTTTTACGATGAAATGTGTTCAACAAATTTTCTTGGTGAATATCAAATCTCTCCTCAGAAATTGTTGCTGTGAAAATTAAAACCAATGAGTAATGTAAGAGTCATAACGTATCTCAATGAGCACTTATTATCAAGCATATTCTTCTCACTTTCATAAAAACAAAACCTTACTAACCTTAATATAAAATAGGCCCATTCCTCCTGCTCGAAAATTAAGTTGTTGAAATTTATTCCACTCATCAAGAAACAGCAGTAAGACTGTTGCATAGATGTTAGTGAGGTTTCGATAAACATAGCTCATATATATCTGCAAAATATTCATAATGTTAGATTAATGGTTTGCTACGATTACTACATGCATTAGAGAGTTGATATGTAATTGTGAGAAAAAAGAATGTACCAACCTGATATATTGCTGAGTACTATTCAATATTATCGTTTTACAATATAAAGGCCAACAGGATACATCTGGTTCTGTTACTATTGCATCTTTTGAATAACCAATTTCATTTATGTAATGTTAGGACTTAAAAGCTGTTTTCTGTTCATTGTTTTCTTAGACCCGTGCACTCTTCTACCTTCAAAATAGAGCCTGTTACCACAAAATAAAGAAGTTTTGACCTTGCACTTGTGAACACTTTAGCCTGAAAAAACCACATTAGGTATTCGTTAGATTGCTTTCGATAAGCTGTACATTACTGATTTCATGGAGAATATCGAGATGATTCATCTTCGGAGAAAACGACAAATAACGTACATTCAGATACCAAATTATATTCTCGGTTGGCTTAACCTCTTGAGATATTCAGTTTCGCGTGCATATTAAAACTTGTTCCGTTCTGTATTGCACATTTCTCCGTTCTACTTAGTGGAATGAGCTGAAAATTTTCGTGTTATTATTGACGAAAAAGATCGTGCTGTAAATACTTACTTTTCGAGTAGCTTATTTTTCTAATAACATTGGAAAATACGGATGGTTTATATCGCTGGAATTGGTATCGTAGGTAATAACAATAGGCCTTCACTCGTAGCGAAAATAAATGTACAAATCCATTTTCGAAGTTCATTTTCGTTTTAAGCGTCCTTTCGAGAACGTCGGACAATATAGCCGACTGACTGGAATGTAAACAACCTACTTCAACTTTCGTAACGAACGCTGTGTGCATGGAAATAGAAGAAAATACGTATTTTAATCCAGTAAATAGGTAAAAATACGACGTAAATGAAAATTTAGACAAATTAACGCATCGTTTGAAACGTTTGTTTCGTGAGAATATATGAATTTTCGTGCAAAAACGAACGAAATACGTAATGTTTACTTACGTTTCGAAGGAGTTCTCCCCTATTCGTTCCAAATACGACGTTTTTCTCGCGATCGAATCGAAACCTTTTACGTTCTACGTAACCGGATAGGTTTCGAGATGATTTCGATGTACCTTTATTGATGAGATGATTGATATATTTCTTAAATAAGATGTTATTCCACGATCCAAACCCTAGAATTTAAGTTTGAGAAACGTCAACGTCAACGTCGACGCTCGGTAATCGTCGTGTTCCGGACGTGTTTCATTTCCGATTGGTGGAAAAGGAAATGAGGACGGCAGGGGTATCGAGCAAATTTGTCGTTTTTCCGGAATTAATTAAAAATACTGGAAAGCCCTTTCCGCGAAAAAGAAAGACGTGAGAATAAAATTTCGTCTTTCTTCTCGGATTTCGTGGTATTTCCCCTCTTTTGACGATAGTTTTAAACCTCGAACCGAAGCGTTTTCGGCGACGACTTTCGATGGGCGTGTCCGTTTTTTCCAAAATGTGGAAATATCTTCCGCGTCTGAAAATGGACCTCTTTTCTGACGCGGATTCATAAGGTTTCCCGTGGAAAATACGCGATGAAAATTTCGGAAAGCCAGATGGGAAAGACGAACGCTTCGTTCGGTAAAAAGTGCGGGACCGATTAGGCGAAGGAAAAAATTTGTATAGCCTGCTCGTTTGGGTAATTTCCTCCTTGCCGTTTCGAGAAAATCGTGGACCTTTTTCTTTTCGGCGTTTTCGAAAGGTTTTTCTGGGAATTTCGAGATTATCGCCGTACGAATCGTCTTCCGAAGAACGAAATTTATCGATACCGAAGGAATCCGGCACTCGACTCTTTCCGTTTTCGAGATCTGGCGATATCGCGAAAATTTTAGAAAATTTGTATCTTCGCCGTTCGGGGTCCCGCGGCCTCCCGTTTCGCACGCACCTTCAACCGACTACCTAGTTTCGTAAAAAAATTACTCGGCCCGGCCTCCGCCTCCCGCTCGAGAGCTATTCGAAAAATCCCCGTCCCGGTTCAACCAAATTCCATCCCCTCCATTTTGACGGAAAAGTGCCTTACGCGTTTAGTATATATACATAATAGCATGGGGAGGGGACTATATTAATATTATATATCAACTTCAGAATCTATAGAGAAGAATAGTAAAAATTATAAATAAAAATACATTCTGTTTAGACAACCCTCTAAATGTGAAACAGCTATTTACTTTGGAATGTACTAAATATTACTAAATCGAACTATCACAAAAATATAACAATTCAAATAGTATTACAAGAAATAAAAGTATTAGTCTTCCAAAAATATTAGAAACAGTTAGTAACCAAAATAACTATATGGAAGCTATGAAAACATTTAATCAACTAGCACATATGCAACCAGACTTGAAAACTTTAGATATGAATCAAGCCTAAGGCAAAGTGATACTTAAGAACTGGATTGGGGAAAATATGCTAAATAAAGTTGCATTGATGAGAGGAAATGATTATTGTGATAAACACACTTATTGATTCTACGAACAGTATGTAACTTGAATTAAGGTAGTTTTATTAAGTTTAGTGTAGGAACACCAGACCTACGCACAGGTATTAGACCTCTATGTAAGATAACTTATAAATATGCAAATTCTGGAAATGAATTGAAGTTGAAATTATCTGGCAGCACAATTCCAATAAAAGTGTAGCCGAAGAACTAGATGAATAAGAGGTAGTTTTTCTAGAAAAATCATATATTCGAACAATTTGGGTCGTAATGTTAAACTAATGGATAATTATTCAGCTTTTAATAAATAAAAGAAATGTTTACAATACATTCTTGTAATAAATCATATGCCTGCCCCCGAGACACATAGTCGTCCCCTCGCCGATTAAATGGTTTCTTCCGATCGGTAGTAAATTATCATCGGTGAAAAATATAGGGAACGACATAAATATTGAATAGCTACAACATCATATGCATAATAATCGTCTCTCAGCGCTAATCCATCGTCCAAACCAGATAAAAATACGTAAGAAAGGCGCTGGGCGTGTATAATTTACTTAAGCCAGCATCTTTATTTTCAATCATTCTCGTTCGTAGACGGGGTCTATAAAATAGCCAATTAATTAAATTTATAATGAAATTGTAAAACTGGACAGTTCACGTCTGCCCCGCAAACTATCATAAATAATTAAAAGCAAACTTGGATGTTTCTACCACGTTGTATCCGATGAAACTGCGGCCGCATGACTTTGAACCTGCCATTAATCTATCGATTGAAATACAAATTACGGCGATCTGTTATATCGGGAATTAATTGGAAATTTCCTCGTTTGTCAGTTTTTCATCAAGGGTCCAGCTATCTTCACCAGATTGAGGAAGAGTAATTTCCAACGGAAAAAAAAGTGAAGATTGATATAAACCTCCATGAATATAATAGAATGAAATATCCGTTCATAACAATTGAACACACTTACAAACTACTACTTTGGTAAGATAATATTGTGCCAGTTGAAATGCTGATTTTCTCTAATATTTCAGATATCGATGAATGCGCCAACCCACACGCTTGTGGTCATAACGCCCTGTGTCAAAACTCTCCTGGAAATTACACCTGTGTATGCCCTGAAGGCTTTTACGGAAATCCATACGACGGCTGTGTAGATGTAAACGAATGCGACCAACCTGGCGCTTGCGGACCTGGAGCCCTTTGCTCCAACGTAATCGGTGGACGACAATGCACTTGTCCGCCAGGTTACGAAGGAGATCCATACACTACAGGATGTTCAGACACCGATGAATGCGCTAAATCCAATCCTTGCGGTAGAGATGCCCTTTGCTCCAACTTAGAGGGTAGTTTCAGATGCGCTTGTCCACCGGGATTCATTGGCGATCCACTGACGGCTTGTACAGGTATACACGAGTTTTATCTTGATTCTGGGTATTTTTACAACTTGTACATAGTTGTGAGTAATTTTTCAAGAAACAAACAAGTGGAGACTGATTTTCTTGTACAAAAATGTTATTTCGATTTGGATTTAACTTGATTGTCCTGTAGATTATTACCGATAGTATGATAACAAAAGTAAGTAGAGTATATACTGATAAATGAGCAACTAAGAGCTAATAGCGAATATGTACAATCTTATAACTGCCACTTCAATCGAAGTATATTATAAAATGACAAATCCGTTCTAAATGTAAATAAGATCGTCATGACTACGGGAATTCTTCCGCCTCTGTACATTTATATCTAACTGATGGAAATTTCAAACAATAATAATTAATTTGTTTGGTTCATGCTAGTCCTGGCATTGTTTCTTGTATGCACTGCGCTTCGGATTCTAACTAAACGAAGGTTCAACCTTGCAAGATGAGATTATTATATAAAGAAAAAGGTGCGTCAAGTGGCAATCAATAAACGCACAATTGGATGTACGTGGCTAAAGAGTCTATTGTTGGCTAGTGAGCAGTAAATTGGTCTAGTAAAGACACAATCACGCTTAACTATTCGATGAAACTTTCTTGGAATTTTATTCAAAACCGGTACCGCTACAAAAAAGGAATCTAATTGTGTTGGAAAAAATGATAGCATATTACTTACTGTCATGATATCATAAAAGCTTCATTTCCTATGAACGTTTCTTTCAACTTGTTACTGGTAAAATATTGTATTTTTAACTCCTCGTAGGCTTTTATGAAAGTTATTGTAAAATTTCAATATTCTTGCAAACATGATAAAGATGTACGAATATTTGTTATTTCTTGATTCGTTAAGTACTGGTGTTGAGTGGTGAGAAAATTCTGCATACAATAAATCTAAGTATAATATGTGTATATTAGCAAAAGATTAATTGAAAATACTAATTCGCTTAATTTTTCTTGAAAAATATTGAAATTGAAAAATCCCTTGTATATGAGGTGACCTTAGTAGAGAATTTGACCTCCTCATGAATTAACCACAGTCATACATCCCCTTAGTGATCCTTATAATCAAGTCAAAACATAGTTATTGTTTATTGCCTGATTACAACTTTCATTTCGATATATTGATTAAGGTGTATTTTGTTATAGATGTTCAGAGACCATTCTAAACACTTCCAGATATCTGTTTAAAAATTAAATACTCTGGCCCTGACCATTTCATTTCCTGTTCAGACTCGTGAAATTGCACATGCTTTAATGCCGATTCCATGACCTGCTACGATTCTGAGGTAGTAACAGAAAACTAAAATCTGTCACGCAATTCGCAAGGTAATTTGCTGGAGTTGGCCCACTATTGTGTTACACTGTGATAAAACATTTATTCCATAAAGATTTAAGGAATACTTCCCTTTTGGGGCTTCTTTGTAATTAATGAGTGGCCCCTTGTTCAAGAAAGCGGTTCTGTGAAACGAATGCAATGTGTTGTGTACCTACATGTTATTTCCTTCGACTCCTTGTTCTTTCATTAATCGCCGAATACCGTTTTGGCAAGTACCCATCGTTTGTGCATCTTCTGTCTGTGTTGCTCCATCCTCGAGTATTCCAACTGCTCCATTAAACACTTGAATGAAAATGCCTCTCATAGTTTTATTTGAGTAGTATACTACTGAAAACATTGAAAATGAACAAATTTCTGAGATGGTTGTACGCAAAATTCAAAGAAACTCTATTTCTATTGATATCAAACATTTGCTTCTGTACTAATGCGACAACAAAAGCACGTGTCTGTATATAAAAAATGGAAAAAATTAATTAATACGAGGTTAAATAATGTGCAAAATCATGGTAAAGGGGGCTTTATTTATTAGAGAGGATGTTTATAATATTTTTACATTTTTTGCCATGTGTGTAACTCAATAGTTCAATATGAATTAAATAGATTCATTAACAGAAAATTCAGAAATTGAAATGAAGCAATTGTTCATTCACCACAACCCAAAAACTGTATATAGATATATAAAGTTGTGTTCATAAAATTGTCTTATAAATATGGATATTATGGTTAATGAAACTAATCCTTGCATCAATTAGTAATCAATCAGAATCGAATAACGTCAAAAATCCCATTTGATTCCGAAATATTTTTAGAAAAAATCAATGGTTTACTATTCCAACAAGAATAATGCTAGTTCTCATCGTGCCATAGTAGTCTGAATTGTATTACAGAGAACAATAACCATGTTCTCACCCAACCATACTGCTCGCCTAAAAAGAACTCTTGAGAATCAAAACTTCCTTCACCATAAACACAAGCTTCGGTCGATAGTTTCAAGTTTTTCTTTTATTCATTTATTAACGAGATGAACCGTTTACAAATTGATGAGAAACAGAAAGGGAAAATTGACCATTACATAGGTAATATCTAACATATTGAAGGAAGAAAAGTATAAGCTAATAGTAACTATCCAATCACTCTCAAACCTTTTTGTATCCTAATTCTAGAAACCGAGTGATTGAAAAATGAACCCCAGCAGAGCAAGCAAGATTTGCACTAGTCAACAATGGTTTTGATCTAATGCAATTATATCTATCGAACAGTACATGCAAGAAGTCCTCATTTCTAGTAATCCTTGATTGTATATAAAATCTAAACTAGGCAACTAAAGGACAATCGATAAAATATTGATAATAAATAATAAAACATCTGCACGAATGCTTTATACTTTAGGCAATTACACATGATTACGCATTGGCGTAGCAGATAAGTCCAAGCGCTTAATTCCAGATTTGAAAGAAACAAATAACAAAAATGTATTTTGTACCCTTTGGAGCAAAATATAAGTATAGGGGCCCCAAACTCAGGATCTAGGTTCTATCAAAACTATAACAAGTAACCTATACAAAATCTTTTGCCAGTTCAGATTAACAAATTCATATGACTGTCCTTAAGTGCCTGAAATTTTATATACTTCATTCTTTTGTATACAATAACGTATAAATTTTAATTCATTTTTTCTTCATAATTGGTCTTCTAGAGATATCAAGTAAACTCAGTTATTCTTCAAATATTTATATGTATATGTTGTAAAAAGTGTTCATACAATTGCGATGGTACAAATGAAGTTTAGGCTCGTACGTCCAATCAAGAAACGTTTACGTGATCAATTGACTTCAATTTTTTACTTGTTCAGTATTCTAGATGTCAAATCATCAATGCTGTCATGGACTAGAATGAAGAAAACAAACATGTACAAATTGATTGAAATATCAAATCAGAGGAAAAATACATATAAACAAAATCTATCACAAAAATATCTAAATATTTTAATTTTCTCCATTTTATTGACTATTAACCATAAGAATTCTAATATAAATTCGCTGTCTATATCCTCGTCCGTCAAATTTTCAGTATTTAATTCTCACCAATATCCTAAAACAGTAATAATGATAGACGAAGTAAAAACTAAAAGTACTAAAGAAAATCAATCTCCCTTTACTAACTAAAGAAACACAACCATGTAACCAAAGATTAACGCTTGAAAATCGCTAGATATTAACGAGTGTGACACGAATCCCTGCGCTTCGTCTGCTCAGTGCCTGAATACGAACGGAAGTTACTCCTGCATGTGTCCCGAGGGATACACCGGCGGAATCGGACCCCAGGAATGCGTGGATATTAACGAATGCGGAAAATCAGGAGCTTGTGGGATAAACGCTAAATGCATTAACGTACCGGGATCGTTTAAATGCCTATGCCCGCAAGGCTTCACCGGAAAAGGAGAACTATACTGTGAAAGTTAGTGAATGAAAGTCCTAAAGTTAATTCAGTAATTCGTTTTGAATCGGCAATTATTTTCTCTCTCTAATCTATCAATGTACACAATTACCGCCAGAAATGTGACAATGGCGGATTCTTTCAATAAAAATCAATGTTATCGACCTCACGAGACAGGTGTGCCTATGTAATGAAAAAATCATTATTCATCGTGGTCATATCATAAAAACACAATGAAATCATTGAAAAAGTTCCTTGTAACGAACGGTTTCTTCATTTGTTTGTTCCTCACTTCATCTTCTCTCTTCCTAAACAATCAATTCTTCTAATTGCATGGTCGTTTGTTTGCATGGCATATGAACAGAACAAATGAAAGAGATCAAAATTTGCTAATCATAGATAGCGGCGATATTGTTCGTTTGTTTGAAACGATCACTTGATATACGCAGGAAGAAATGTTGGCTCTTAATGATTTTCATCCACCATAAATTCAAAATAACTAATGGGTACACACAAATATTACGTACAGTTTCCTACTAGGCAAGACTTCGTCTTGCAAAGAAGATCATCATAGCGCCCCATTCTCGAATAATCAAAATATAAAATAGGGTTATGTCGTGAACATAAATAAATATGACGTGGAATAACATGTACAATCTATAAATCAAAACATTTACACCGCCATCTGTTCTGAATTCACAACCAACCAATAAATATACACTAGTGCCGTATTATAAATATTTCATTGGAATAACAAATATCGAAGTGAATAATTGAATAAAAACCAGTCTATCTTTTAAGTTGGGTCAATTAAAAATAGTCACAGAATGTGATCAACATCGGTTCAGTGATTTCAATGTTTATCCCGAACATACATCGTTATACGAGACTTGGAATTCCAGGATATATCAATAAAATCAAATCCCTGTTGTGTGCCCACTAGGAGTTTTAATTTAGATGACATGATTATGGAGCAACGTTATCAATAGCTACCAACAATACTCAAGTTGGTTGCCATACATTCTTCATCTCACGCTATTAAGAGAGAGAAATAATTGTTGAATTTAAACGGCATAACTGAAAACTTAGCTTCCCAACTGTCTCTACATAATTCCCTCTCATTAATTTCTCTGAAGTTTATTTTCCACATAACATCTTGCGACTTTTTGTAGGAATTCTATTGTTGGTATTATTATTAAAAGTATCTATACCTATACCTGTAGCCTAATACTGTATACAATGTTTTTGTACAAACTTGATTTTCATTTGTGTATCTCTTGCATATGCATTTTGTATTATAATACAGTTTCATTTTCAGCTTTTTCGCTCTTTGTATCGTTTGGTCCTACGTCTTTACCTGTTCTGTTTCTTTCAGTCTGTTTTTCTGCGTAGGTTTGTTTCTCTCTATCGTTTTTAAGAACTTTTTTCGAATATTTTTGCACGCTCTGTTTAGATATAAACGAATGTCAGACCAATCCATGTGGAAAGAATGCTGTATGTAAAGACACTCTTGGAAGTTATACATGTACTTGCTTGGAAGATTATACTGGAGATCCGTTTAGTGGATGTATTGATATAGACGAATGTACTGTGCTGGAGAAACCTTGTGGAGCTCATGCTGTTTGTGAAAATACGTCTCCAGGCTATAACTGCTTGTGTCCTCAAGGGTATCAAGCTAGTCCTTCGCCCAAAGTTGCATGTGAACAAGTAAGAATAATTTATAATTTTATTAAATTTTCTATTCAACATGTGTGTAATTCAAGAAATTTTTATGATAAATAATAAGTTCAATGATTTTAACTAGGATTATTCTTCAGACTATTAAGTATGCAATAGTGATAGTAATTTATTCATAAGTGAACAAGAAATATTAATAGAAATTCCTAAATTAACTGATGATTATGAATACTTAGATAATCCATAAAGTCTATTATAAAGATTGCTCCGTGAAGATGTTTGAATCTTGGTCAAAAGAGTAATCATTAAACGATTTCCGATTTGGAAAACTCATTTTGTGTTCTGTTACTCTAATATTGAAATTTCTATGGGTCCTACCAATGTAAAACTCATTGCAATGACTGCTGTACAACTTGTAATCTCCTGACTTATTCTTTTCCTAGAAAAAGCCGACAATTAGAACAAGTCTTTATTGATGATATTTGCGGTTTGCTGTTTTAATTAAATGTAAGCTGAGTTTTTAAGACAATTTCGGAATCAATGCCTTCCTGAGTGATTGTTGATGTCTCATAATTAGGATGTATATTATGTGTGAAACCATTTTTTGAGAACATACTTTGTTTTAAAAATTGGACATTGAGTCTTATCATTAATTAAAATTTGGAAATCGTATATATAGATTTGGAGTCAAAGATGTCGAATTCAACAAGGTGCAATTAGAACAATAATTCTGAATAGAATACCTTTAAATATATGTTGGTGATATCTCTCAAGTTGATGCCTGCTAGGTATCTTATTTATTATTGAACATTACAATTTTTTCAGATTGATGTTAACATCCTCTGTAAATCAAACTTCGATTGTACCAACAACGCAGAATGTATAGAAAATCAATGCTTCTGCCAGAAAGGATTCACCCCCAAAGGCGCTACATGCGTTGACATAGATGAGTGTGCCTCCGAACCTTGCGGACTGTACTCAATTTGTTCAAACACGCCAGGAAGCTTCCATTGTGAATGTGAAAACGGTTTTGTGGGCGCTCCGCCAATGGTAGAATGTAAAGCTCCGTGTGAGGACGTAAAGTGTGGAGACCATGCTTATTGTAAACCTGATGGGCAAGAAGCTTACTGCATATGTGATGATGGTTGGACTTATGATCCACATGATATAGCTGCTGGGTGTATAGGTAAGTAGAATAACTTGCTCCACCTTCTCAACAGGAAATATTTATTTTGCATTCTATCCAGAATACACAATTTTCTCTTTCAGATATCGACGAATGTGATCAAGTAAATGGACCATCTGGTAGATGTGGCGTCAATGCCACTTGCACAAATTCCCTCGGAAGTTTCACATGTCAATGCCCACCTGGTTTCTCCGGAAACCCTCAAAGTCAATGTATCGACGTCAATGAATGTCTATACACCGATTCGTGTGGTTTAGGAGCGACCTGCAAAAATCTTCCTGGATCTTATGAATGTACATGCCCCGAAGGAACGATAGCCGATCCTGATCCGCGTACGAGATGTAACGAAATCGTGACATGCAGAAAAGACTCTGATTGTCCCGGTAACGCTATTTGCGATTCAGAGAAAAGATGCTTGTGCCCGGAGCCGAACACTGGAAATGACTGTAGACGTAAGTGGTTGATTCATTAGCATCAATGTAAATGTTAAGGTTTGCCTTACTCCAGACTGCTTTCAAGCAATTCAAGTCCACCTTCCTAGTATTAAATCTGTAAATATACTGATAACTGCATTTTATTTCAATTCATTTCAATTTACAGATCCATGCGAGACTAAACCATGCGGTCCGAACGAGCAGTGCACGCTCATTAACCAAGAAGCCAAGTGTATATGCGAAGATGGTTTTACTGGCACCTCAACGGGTTGCGTTGACATAAACGAATGTATCGGAAACCCATGTCCCCCTGGTGCTATTTGCAAGAACGAACCCGGTACGTTCTCCTGCCAATGTCCCGGAGGAACTTCCGGCGATCCGTATAGAACCGGATGTACGAAAATCAGCACGTCGTTCGCCTGTTCCGATACCAATCCGTGCCCTCCCGGAGAACAGTGCGTTATCGACGAATACGTCGGAGAAAGCGTGTGTATTTGCGTGCAAGGATACGTTAGAGACCACGCGACTGGAAAATGTAGGGATAACGACGAGTGTACAGAATTCAGGGATAAACCGGCGTGCGGGCTTAACGCTGTTTGCAAAAACTTACCAGGAAGCTACGAATGTCATTGCGCGCCCGGATTTAACGGAAATCCCTTCTTGGAATGCATTGAATGCAATAGCTCTGATTGTAAATGTCAACCGCCGTATAAGTTCAACGATGGTAACTGCGTTTTAGCCGGTTGTGGAGTAGATGGGTCTTGTCCTAATGGAGCTGAATGCATAACAATAACTGGTGGAGTTAGTTACTGCGCGTGTCCGAAAGGATTCAAGTCGGCTCTGGACGGTTCTTGTACAGACATCAATGAATGCGCGGAACAACAACAAGTATGCGGATTCGGTGCAGAGTGTTTGAACACCAAAGGTTCATACGAATGTCATTGTCCGAGAGGTTATGGAGGAGATCCATATAATGGTTTGTGCGGTCCTGCTTTGAAACGGTGTACGAAAGACAACGAGTGTTTAACTAACGAGAGGTGTGTACAACCAGGAGAATGTGTTTGTCCGCCGCCTTACTTTACCGACCGTTCAGATCACAACAAATGCAAGAGTCCCTGCGAACGGTTCTCGTGCGGCATCAATTCCAAATGCACACCCAGCGATCCTCCAAAATGCATGTGCGTAACTGGTTATATGGGTGATCCTATAGAGGGTTGCGTAGATATTAACGAATGTGAGGATTCCCCTTGTGCTTACGGAGCGCACTGTTTGAACGAACAAGGCAATTTTAAATGCGTGTGTCCCAAAGGAATGACAGGAGATCCTTACAAGGGCGGATGCATTCTTGAAAGCGGCATGAGTAAGGTGGAATGTCAAATGAACAGCGATTGCGCAAGTACCTTGGCCTGCGTAGACAATTCTTGCATCAGTCCTTGTGGAGAATTAGTATGCGCCGAAAACGCTTTCTGCGAACCAAACAATCATTCCGCTTGGTGTAGATGCAAACCGGGATTCAAGGAAGGTCCTGAAGGATCTTGCATATCACGTAAGTTTCTCTTCAGAGTTTAGAGATTCAAATTGTTTTTACATTTTTTTTTAGTATGCGACGATGTAAAGTGCGCAAATCGAGCCCAGTGTATAGCTACCGAATCGGGACCTACTTGCAGATGCTTGGAGGGATTCATTGGTAACCCATTCCCAGGCGGGGAGTGCTTCACAGATGTATGCTCAATAGCGCAACCGTGTCAGGAGCCCAAAGTTTGCATCGCAGGAAGGTGTAAGGAGAGATGCGAAGGAATAATTTGTGGAATCGGCGCTCATTGTGACAGCAAAAATAATAAATGCGTTTGCAATTCATTCTTCATTGGAAATCCGGACCTAATTTGTATGCCCCGTAAGTTCTCACGTTAATTATTCTAACATTTCGATTTATTTTTGTTGGAAGGGAAGATTTACTTAGCCTCCTAATATCTTTGGCTCTACTTTTCTGTCAATCGTGCAATCGTTGTTAAATCAGATTTTCTTCTTTTGAAAATATATATAATGTGATATAACTCTTTTTCATTCTTTTGAAAATACATATAATGTGATATAACTCTTTTTCAATTCACCACTCTCATGCTTAGACGGATCCTATCACATCACCCTACTGACAAGTTGTAAGTTTAAGAAAACATATTTGAGGGAAGCAAGTTATACAGTACACTAGCCATCTAGTGTCAAAATCGTGGATTTAACTATATTTGATTGAAATGTTCTACAAACCGGTTTTCCTCTAAAACTGGGATCGTTTCGTGTCTGCTAAGCATCGACCAAATGTAACAAGTGTTTGGGAACAGAACACTGCCCCCACATATGGACAGTGCCCAGCACCATACTTGGACAGTTTTTCAAAGCATATCCACACAGTGCTGTATATAGAGCTCCATCAAACATGGTTTATCACTTAACTCTTAAAAAAATATGGATACTTCTCTGGCAAAAAGTTGCGTTTTCATTACATCGAAACTGGCCACGTACAATATTCTCTTGAATCGTTCAAATAAATTATGTGAGACACTTTTGATTCAGTTACACCCTAACAGGAATTGCACGTTGACTGGAAAGCGGCGAGAGGTTTCTGCAAAATCTTAGTTATATTCGAATTTATTGTTACGTGTTTTCAATTAGTAATTAATTTCTGCTATTTCAGCTATCGTAGCTCCAACTTGTGATCCTCTTTGCGGACACAATGCCCATTGCGAGTACGGAACTAACAACATCTGCGTATGTAACAGTGGAACGAGCGGTAATCCCTACGAATCGTGTAGGGAACTTCAGAGAAACGTCTGCAATCCAAAATCTTGCGGAGCTAACGCCGAATGTAGAGAAAACTTCAACGGAATCGAATGCGTGTGTTCCTTGGGCTTTATTGGCAATCCCTATATAGCATGCGAAGACATCAACGAATGTAGCAGTAACAACGTTTGCGGACAAAGTGCGGTTTGTTTGAATACCATCGGAAGCTACGATTGTCGCTGCAAGGAAGGATACGCCGGTAATCCTTTCATAATGTGTTCGGAAGTTCAAGGTGGAATATGTAACGACGCTAGAACTTGCAAATGTAACGAAGTGGTTCTTTGTCCGAACGGATACTCCTGTGATCGTGGAAGCTGTACGAACGTTTGCGAACATATCAATTGCGGTCCTAAGGCTGGCTGTGTGAACGGAGCATGCGTATGTCCACCAGGTTATATAGGCAACCCTAACGATCTCATAACTGGCTGCAAGCTTCAAGGACAGTGCAACTCCGACCTGGACTGCTATGATACTGAAATATGTTTCCAATTAGGTAAAGGTCTACGAAAGTGTTTGGACGCTTGCAGTAAGGTACAGTGTGGACCGAACGCACTGTGCGTTGCTGAAAATCATCGATCTTCCTGCATATGTGCGTCCGACTACTACGGAAATCCAGGAGATCTCAACGTTGGTTGCCAGTTGGAAGAAAGAAAAAATCAGAAGGGCTGCGTGACCGATAAAGATTGCAGCAACGGAAATATCTGCGCAATCGACGCCAGCGGTTTCCAAAAATGTATAAGTCCGTGCGAAACTGTCGCATGCGGATTGAACGAATTGTGCCAATTAGATGCGGCGGGTCATGCAACGTGCGCCTGCAGACCCAAGTATATCTGGAATCCCGTGAAATCCTTGTGCGAAAAACCTTCAATTCCGAACTGTGAAACCGATTCAGACTGTCAAACCGTCGATTCCTGCCAGCCGGACGAAATTGGAATCTTGAAGTGTATACCGGCTTGCTCACATTTTACTTGTCCCAGTAACGCCGCTTGTATCTCTGAGTCGCATAGGGGACAATGTCATTGTTTGGCGGGATTCACTGGTAATCCCAACGATAGAAGCGGATGTAAACCGATTGATCAGAATCAGTGTAATTCTGACGCCCAATGTCCGGAACAGGAAGTTTGCAGGAAGCACGAGGAACACGATATTCTCCTGTGTAAGCAAGCATGTGATTTTGTAGAATGCGGCCCGAACGCTGTTTGTATTGTGAACAATCACGTCGCGAAATGTCAGTGTCCACCAGGGACTTTTATCGGTAATCCTAACAATGCTACTGGTTGCAAAGCTGTTCCATGCGTATACAACATAGATTGTCCCATTTCACAACTGTGTAACAGGCTGACTCACTCTTGCTATGATGTATGCGATGAAGATTCCTGTGGAGTTAATGCAGTATGTATAGCAGAGGCTCATAAAGCAACTTGTCAGGTAATTTAATAACTGAACTTAAAAGGTTAATTTATTAAACCATAATTTTTCTTTCTAGTGTCCTCCAGGATTTAGACCGAATCCAATTGCAGACGTAGAATGTACGCCTCTGGACATATGCAACCCCAACCCTTGTCATGAAACTGCTATATGTGAAGGAAACAGCTTTGGATACCAATGCAAATGTCCTCAAGGCACCGTAGGCGATCCGTTGACATCCGGATGTAGACCGGAAGGAAACTGCCCGAATGGAGATCGAGATTGTCCGGATCAATCCGTATGCCATCTTGGCCGTTGCATTAACCCTTGCGAAACCGTCCTGTGTCCGACAAATACTCAATGCACTGTTGTAGATCGCAAGCCAGCGTGTATATGCAAAAACCAGTTCGTACCTTCACCGAATGGAATACAAGACGGCTGTGTTAGACTCATCACGACCTGTTACAACGATGAAGACTGTGGAAATGGAATTTGTTACAATCAACAGTGCAGATCCGTTTGTAGGAACGATAAAAATTGTCCGCCTGGAGAAAAATGCCTGCAGAATATGTGCATGTCACCATGCACCAGCCACAATCATTGTCCAGAAAGTAATGCCTGCATCGAAGGAATGTGCGTACTTGGATGTAGAAATAATAGGAATTGTCCCAACAGTCAAGCTTGTATCAACAGTAAATGCTTGAATCCGTGTGAACTAGAGGGTTCTTGTGGTCCCAATGCTATCTGCTCGTGTCAGAATCACAAAACCATATGTAAATGTCCAGAAAGTTTTATTGGTAACCCGACACCTCAACAGGGATGTATAAGACAATCGCTCATATGTGAGAATAACAGGAATTGCCCGAAAGGATTCCTATGTTTGAATGGACAGTGTCAAATTTCTTGCAAAAACAACACGGCGTGTGCTATTGGTGAACGATGTACTAACAACACTTGTATCAAAGTGTGCTACGGAGATAACAATTGCATACCTGGAGAAATTTGTTTGAACGGAATATGCCTGGGAGGTTGCAGCGTAGATTCAGACTGTAGAACGACAGAGATCTGTTTGAAGGGTCAATGTAAATGCTCGAAAGGTTTCATAAGGACACCAAACGGTTGCAGCGATATAAATGAATGTGAAGCCAATCCGTGTCACCAATCCGCTGTGTGTAGAAACGAACCGGGTTCTTACCACTGCGCGTGCCCAGAAGGAAGCGTTGGAGATCCGTACATTTCGCCAGGGTGTTCAAGTCCGAACCAGTGTAGAAGAAATACAGATTGTCGAGATAATTTAGTTTGTAAACTTGGTAAATGTCAGAATCCCTGTCAAGATAATAGGTGCGGCCCCAATGCGATCTGCAACGTTTTCAACCACAAATTGGAATGTGCATGTCCTTCCGGACATCTTGGTGATCCTTTTGACAAGCGAAATGGTTGTTTTAAGGTTGAATGTTTGGCCGATACCAATTGTCCCGCCAATAGATACTGTGAAAGTCAAAGCAACAAATGTTTAAGTGAGTAAAAAACATGCTTATTGAGATAATCTAGGGATATTTTTATATATGCATATTGTCCTGAGATAAATTTTTTGCCTTTGTTAATTAATAATCGGCATTTGTTTACAAGTTTTTTATAGAAATTTCAGTGTTCAAATCTTGTACTGAAAAAAAAGGAATATTTAGTTCGATAATTTTATTCACGAGGGCATAACTTGATGAAAATTGATATTCATTTTTTAATTGGTAAATAAAACAATTATGTACACTAAATTGACAAACTTACGATGCTTTTCACCACACTGGGCTTCTTCAGATAAGTAGTAGGAGTAAAATCTAAACAGGGTTGCTTCTTTTCATAACTGAAAAGACTAAGCAATGGTGACGAATTTACGTCTAATTGACTATCAAGTAAATTTCCTGAATTTTTCAGTTTATTGATTTCCAATGATTTCCATAGGTTTATTTTCAATCTATTATTTTCATTATGTAAAATATCAAAAGTGTGGTATTCTGTGTTTATGCACAGATATCCTTATATTGAAATTTGTTAAAGTTCTATTCTATTCCTTATTGTTGAAGAGATTAATCAAAAATATAATATATTAACTTATATTGGTATACCTAGTCTGGATTTGAAGTCATTCTTCTCATGTCCTAATTTGAACACAGTTTTCAGAACGGAGTATTCTCTAGGCAGAAAAGATAGGATTTTTTTAATGTAGATTTGCTGTTGCACCACAAAGAAAGCGATAATGAACTCAGAATCGCGTAAGCGTTTGAAGTTTGCTATACGATAAATTTCGAGTTGAAGCAATTAAATGTACAGATCTAACCAAGAACCGTTATTAACTGTTTGAAAGAAGTGAACCTTCCAATAATAGTGTCATGCTTTACATTCAATATCCCTAGATTAGTTTTATGCCTGTTAATAATTCTAAGAAAAAGTTCTCAATGACTGTCTTTTCAGATCCTTGCGATGTCGTTGCATGTGGAAAAGGTACATGTACTGTGGAGGATCATCAGGCAATCTGTAATTGCTTCGAAGGTTACTCGTTGGTCGATGATAAATGCGTGGATATCGATGAGTGTTCCCTGTCGCAGCCATGCCATCCATCTGGAGTGTAAGTAAAACAAACAGTAATTTCGGAACGTTCCTAATAAATATTTCATTTTATAGATGCATCAATATTGAAGGAAGCTTCTCGTGCGCGTGTCCTGAAGGATTAATCGGTGATCCATCGGGCGTCGGTTGCAAAAAGCCCGGAGAATGTTTCTCCGATTCCGACTGCCCCTCGTCGGCCGCCTGCTTGGACAACAAATGTAAAAATCCCTGTGAAAGTTCGAGAGCTTGTGGAAAAAACGCAGAATGCGTTCCTGTTGGACACGAAGCTAAATGTAGCTGTCCGGCCAAAACCAAGATTGATTCTAGAGGAAATTGTATAGCTGTGGAATGCATAAACAACTACGATTGCGCTCAAGACAAAACGTGCGTCAATACGAAATGCGTGAATCCTTGCAGCCTGTCCAACGCTTGCGGTGCGAAATCCGACTGTGTTCCGGTCAACCACGCGGGAGTTTGCACGTGCAAAACGGGAACAACTGGAGATCCACACTTGGGATGTGTTCAAATACAGTACTGTGCTTCCGACAATCAATGCGCGTCCGGTTCGAAATGCAACAACGGCATTTGCACAGAAATTTGTACATCATCGAGAGACTGTTTGTCGGAACAATTATGCATCAAAGGAATCTGTCAACCAACTTGTAAATCCAACACCACGTGTCCAGACTTTCAATTTTGTCTGAACAATATTTGCACTCAAGAGGTTAAATGTAGAGAGAGTGCTGATTGTTCCTACAACGAGAAATGTTTCGCCAACAGCATCGGCAGAACGGATTGCGTGAACGCCTGCGAAGGCGTGCTATGCGGACGCAACGCGGAATGTGTATCCAAGAATCACAAAGCGGCGTGTAAATGTAAGAACGGTTACAAGGGAAATCCGAACGACGAAAAGCACGGTTGCAGGAAGGTCGAATGTGAGAAAAACGCCGAATGCTCGAACGATAAATTATGCGATCAGTACATGTGCAAAATCGCGTGTCTCGTGCATAATCCCTGTGGTAAGAACGCCATGTGTTCCGCTGAGAATCATAGGCAAGTGTGCTACTGCCAACCTGGTTACACTGGAAACCCGAGAACTGGCTGCCAATTGATCGATTTTTGTAAAGATCAACCTTGTGGTCCTGGTGCTAGCTGCCATAATTCGAGAGGATCTTTTAAATGTCAGTGCCTTCATGGTTCTATTGGTGATCCCTACAACGAAGGCTGTAAAGCTGCTGCTGAATGTGAAACAGATAAGAATTGCCCTGTTGGTGCCATGTGTGACATTTCAAAAGGTGTTGCAAAATGTATTGACGTATGTGAAAACACTGTTTGTGGACCGAATGCTGAGTGTACATCTACAAATCATCTTGCACATTGTAGTTGTAGAAAAGGGTATCAAGGAAACCCAAATGACTTAAATATTGGGTGCAGGCCCAAGCCAGTATCATGCAAAACAACTTTAGAATGCCCCACCAGTACTTACTGTTATGGAAGCACTTGCAGACCATTCTGTCAAACAGATGTAGAATGCAGCCTCTTCGAAAACTGTATCCAAGGACAATGCTTGAATCCTTGTGAATTAACGACCGCTTGCGGCATGAATGCCAAGTGTTCTGCTGATAACCACCAAAAACAATGTCAATGTCCAACTGGCTTTACTGGAAATCCGCAAGAGGAGTGTTTCAGATTACCCATATCCTGCTCATCGAATCAAGACTGTAAACAAGGTTATACCTGCCAAGAAAATTCTTGCATACCAAGATGTGAATCAGATAACGATTGTGCGTACAACGAAAAGTGCCTTAGAGGAAGTTGCAAATTGACTTGTAGGGTGGATAATGATTGTTTCTTAGGCCATATCTGTTTGAATAACGTTTGTCTATATGGCTGTCATAGTGACGATGATTGCTCCGGTACCGAATCTTGTAGAAACAATAAATGTACAAATCCATGTCTTGTGAATCCATGTGGACTAAACGCTTTATGTACAGTGTCGAATCATAGGGCGACGTGTTCCTGCAGCTCCAGTTTCGTTCCCAACCCGACAGCTAAAATAGGATGTGTAAGGGCACCTGCACAATACTGCAGAGAGAATAGAGAATGTCCAAGGGGTAACATTTGTATAGAGAAGGCTTGTAGAACCGTCTGTTCCTCAGATGAAGGCTGCTTGCATAAAGAACATTGCGACACAACGAATAAAGTTTGTAAACCTCTGTGCAGACGAGATGACGATTGTAGAAATGGTGAAATTTGTGACGGTTTCGTTTGTGCTTCAGGTTGTAGAAGCGATATCGGTTGTGAACCTGATAAAAAATGCATCAACAGCAAATGCTCGAATCCTTGTACTTCTCCCACAGCATGTGGCACTAATGCTAATTGCACAGTAATAAGTCATAGAAAGCTATGCGTTTGTCCTATGCCACTTATGGGAGACCCTCTAGAAGCCTGCAGATTTCCACTAAGACATTGTGTATCGGATTCAGAATGCTTAGAAGGACATACCTGTCACAGTGGCACTTGCCAAGTAAAATGTACAACGTAAGTTGCCTCTGTTAATTTTCTGAACATTTTTCCAATTAGTAACATCTTTTTTTAGGGATCGAAATTGTTTGACTGATGAAAAATGTGTAAAAGGTGTATGTAGGACTATCTGTAATTCCGATTCATCGTGCGGCAAAAATGAGATATGTGACAACAGATTATGTAAAATTGGATGCAGAAGCGATTCAGTATGCCCCAAAACCCAAGCTTGCATCAACAGCAAATGCCAAGGTAATTTCGAGTTTTCAAAACATTGAACATATAATCTAAGAGTAACATTTTTCCAGATCCTTGTTCCAACTACGCTTCTTGTGGCATTTGTGCTGATTGCAAAGTTAAAAACCATGTGGCTCAATGTAGTTGTCCTACAAACTTCTTCGGAAATCCGCTCGTCAGTTGTACACAAGCCGCCAGAAGGTGCGACGGTCTCTGCGAATGCGATGAAGTTGGTTACTGCACAAAGTCTTGTAAAGCTGAGAAAAATTGTGCTTGCGGCGAAATATGTTTGGCAGGAAAGTGTAGAAATAAATGTTCTGCCCAGACTCACTGTGCTCAAGGCCAAAAATGTATAGATGGTGCATGTCTTCCAGGTTGTCGATTGAACAGCGATTGTCCAAATAACGAAATATGTAGCGATCAGAAATGTAGGGATCCATGTCAGATCAAGAATGCTTGTGGAAAAAGTGCTTTATGCCAATCAAGTGACCATAGGAAAGTTTGTCTATGTCCAGACGGTTACCAAGGTGATCCAAGTATACTATGTTTACCATATGAATGTCAAAAAGATGAAGACTGCGAAACTAATAAGAGATGCAGCGAAGATGGTGCCTGTAGAAATCCTTGTCTGGAGCAAGGAGCGTGTGGTGTAAATGCTCAATGTAAGGTGAAGGAAAGGAAACCACATTGCTCTTGCCCCCCTGGTTACGTGGGAAACGCACTAATAGAATGCAAACAAGGAGGAAATGAAAAATGTTTGAGAAATCCTTGCGGTATAAATGCAAAATGTAAGGAATCCGAAGACGGTTACGTTTGTAACTGTGATTCAAACTGTATCGGCGATCCGTACGATGCTTGCATATGTGAGAAAAACCTGGTCAACTTGTGCAAAATCAAATTGTGCGGATTGCGGGCAGAATGTCGAATTGGCGAAAATAATCAGGCTCAGTGCTACTGTCCAGTCGTTTATCCAGCCGGTGATCCCACGATTGAATGTAAGTTAATTTGATTGTTATAAATTTCGAATTATTTTACTTATGACTCTTCGCCACACAGTACCTTAATCAAATGAGTACTAACATTTGAAAAGAACATGACTCTTTTATTTATATTATTATTCGGTGGTTGAAAGTATCAGGTTAATGTGAAGAATATCCAATTATAGTTGTTTACTTTAAGAACTGAAAAATTGAGTTGAGATCTATTTGACTATTCAGTAAGTTCTAGAGTTTTCCTTGTTTTTCAAACCTCCAATGCTTTCCAGGTTCAATTTCAACCAATTTCATTGTATAAAATATCAAAATGGCTATTATTAATAATTTATAGATCCTTTTTGACAAACAGGACAATGATTGTCAAATCATTTACTGTGTAATAACACCTTGTTGAATATCATGTGGCAAGTGGTTATATAAATTTGTTGTTCTGTTCAGGGATATAAAATGTTCCTTCACTTTGAGTGTTATAACCAAGGAAGCTAAATAATTACAATATTACTTTCATCCTGTTTAACATATGTAAGGTATTTCAAAATGAATGAATAGAGGCTTGCAGGAGGATCGCGATTCTAAATTGAATAACATACGAAGGATATGATTCTGCAATATGAAAGCTCTTCTAACGTCTGAAGAATGGCCCCACAATAAAATGCTATATGCTTAATGGCTATAGACCAAGCTGTAGTAGATATTTAAGATAGAATCAATAATCATTAATATGGGTACGCCACTGCAATCCTTGATGAAAGTAGATGCCAAGAAATTTAATACAATCCTTTGAGAAGTTTTTTGTATTAAGATATCGAATGATCGCCTGTTGTGAAATAAATTAATTCAGTTTTATCAGCATTGAAAATTATGTCATAAGAACAACTTATGACACTAGCTCATAAAACTATGCAAACTATACTCACATAATATATGATGCTTCTAAAAAGTATGGAAAGTAATTGCCACTGATGCATCATTAGCAAATATGCTCAAACAAAGTTTTCTGATCAGCGATACTGATCCCTGATATCAGATATTCGCATCAGCTATTATCCTTCGTATATGAGATCATTTACCAGGATTAAAAAAAGAAGAGATCCAAGGACAGATTCTTGTGGCACCCCTACGTTGGCGAATCCATCACATAGAGTCATTGAGTCTGACATACATACATGTACCATCCAGGTAGCTGTGGAGCTATCCCATAAACGCGTCGTAGACACGGAAATTGTAACACTTGTTAACGTGAATTCATAATATAAACCATCAAATGCTCGGGAAAGGTCGAAAAAGATTTTCGCAACTTACAAGCCATTAACCAAACTATGATAATTAAATTCCATATTAAGTCGGATATTGAAACTATAGTTATCTTCTTGTGAATAATTTAAATAGTGAGAAAGATTTCTGTTCGTTAGACAGCGTTTGTGCTCTGATTATCTAAAACTGAAGGTTACTGAAAGTTCTGCGCATATAAATTTCGGTAAAAAGAGCTTGTAAGCCCCTCATTTGTTCAACTCAAATTTTCGACTTGGTTCTCATTTTTTTACTAATTACCAATTGATTGCGTACAATACAAAGTAATAAAACAGCATGCACTATGAAAATAAAATGAAAACAAAATTCTTTGAAACTCAAGCAATACATAAGAAATTTATAAATATTACTTAAAATATAGAAATTTAGCAGAATTACTAAATTTACCTTAACGTAGATTTTGTGAGAAATGATTTTCACTTGGCGCTTATAAAATTCATCTTAAATAGTAAAGGGATCTAAATTTAGGGAGTTATTTTGGAGTATATAAATTGGAGAATTGAACGTTGGTTCATTGAAACTGATTGAAAAAAAATCTTTACTTCCTGCTATCTTGACGCAACTTGACGCCTGGATATCAATTTTAGATAATAGATAATGTGAGTCGACACGTCTATTCAATATCTTATGAAGAATAAAGAGTTCAGAAATGATTTTATGTTTAAGACTGAAAATTTCGAATTAATAAGATTTTATAATTGTGTACTCATGATAAAGAATTTGCTTACTGGTTTTGAATCCAAGGTAGGAATATATTTTGTAGCTGTTCTAGATGTGTAAAGTGAACATTTCATTTGGATTCTAGATAACTAAGGCGAAGGAGAGTTTACTGAGAACGAAAACAATATAGGAATAATTAAAATTGATTTCTTATATTCTTGATTGTTATCCTTAATCTAAGAAAAATCTGTTCAATTGTTTGTTGAATTGTTTTACATGTAACCCAGCTTTATAAGACAGATTCTCTGTTCAAATGTTAGTACCTATGTATTGAAACCATAGAGTAGTAAAACGCGTCATTAATTTGGTATAGTGAAAATTTAGCCACCATTATTTTATAAATTCGAAAATTTTGTATTTTTATTGAACATTGTTATTGAAAATTTTTATCTACTTCTATTATTTGACCATAGATTTTTACGAGGTAAAACCCTCAAAGTTTAACTGCTAATTATTTCTCATGTAATAAAATGTTGGTGTCTATAGGTTCAGAAAAAGGTGGAGCAGTTGATTGTAGAACAGAAGGATGTGGTAAGAATGCCGAATGTATTAGGGAAGATGCAGCTTTCGTTTGTAGATGTCTGCCTGGGTACTCTGGTCGCCCAGAGTTTGATTGCCGGAGGGGTGAGTTAGAATATAGTGAAAACAAATCGATTTTATTGTTACAATGTATACAGTATTCAGGCTTATCGCTAAACTAATGCAAAAAGCATTAGATATATACCCGATTAATAGAATTCCACTGTATAAAATAGTGCACTACACATATTCTTGAAGATGATTATGAAAAGTCGTAGAAAGTTATTAACAGGGATCAAACATTATCGTACTCACCAGATGATATGTAAATAATAAATTTTAGTTTTTGTTCTAGTTGAAATTAAAGGTCTGAATCCCCCTACAATTATGTGGAATGTACACTTCAGGGTTCCAATCTGCCTTTCACTCATTCCCGAACATAACCCCACAAACACATTCCACACTCAGTATAGTTCCTAATTACGACAGAAATTGGATTTGTCTTTAGTGAGATCGGCCAGAATACTGGCACTAAAATTGAGGGCAGACGCGTTACGTGCAAGATATGCAGCGGGTATGATGGACAAAGTCAGATTGGGAAATATGAAAGGTGCATTCTCACATTGTCTGTACATTAGCGCTACTTTGCATCGTGTCGGCTCAGAGCTGTTGCTTTCTGTAAATATTGCCGCTTGTTCGGTCCTGTTGAGATGGCCTCTTTCATTTCTCTCACCCTCTGACTGTCTTAGTCACACCCGCATGTGTTGTGTTGTTGTGTATTGTCAGATGTTTGTATCTTCTTCCACGGTTTCTTACGATTGCTTTCTTTTTCTCTCCATCCCAAAACAGAAGCGGAATGTAACAGTGACTTAGAATGTAGCAACGAGAAGGCGTGCATCAACTTCCAATGTATCGATCCTTGCACACTTAGAGGCGCTTGCGGATTGAACGCTTTGTGTAAAACTATCTTGCATAGACCCAGATGTTCCTGTCCAGAGTGTTACGTGGGCACGGCCAACACGCAATGTAACCCCGATCCAAAATGTCTCGAAACGCATCCTAGACCGTCCATTCCTATCGTGTGTAACTCAGATAAAGATTGTGCACAGAATGTTAGTTGCAACGTTGCAACTGGAGAATGCATAGACCCCTGCAACAACCTCGCCTTCAAGTGTCGAGGCAATAAGAAATGCGAAGTACACAATCATAGACCAACTTGTGTTTGTAAAAA
This sequence comes from Cryptolaemus montrouzieri, assembly GCA_013387265.2. NCBI lineage: Eukaryota > Metazoa > Arthropoda > Insecta > Coleoptera > Coccinellidae > Cryptolaemus > Cryptolaemus montrouzieri. The sequence continues at coordinate 23,940,791 of JABFTP020000021.1, read as the reverse complement.
TGGCTTCGTCGTGAACGAAAGGGGCGAAATTTCTTGTGCTCCAGAAAAAACTGAATGTTCAACGGATAACCAATGTCCATCGAATAAAGCTTGCGTTGAAGGAATATGTCAAAATCCATGTAATGCCGCTACACCACCATGCCCACCAGAAAAAGGCTGCGATGTTTTGAACCACAAACCTGTATGTATTTGCTTAAAGAATTGTATACCCACGTTATCCATTTGTCTGAGAGACAATGGCTGCCCACCCGATCAAGCATGTAGAGCATTTAGATGCGAAGACCCTTGTACCACTGCGAATTGTCCAGAAAACTCCCCTTGCACAGTAGAAGATCATAAACCGATATGCAAATTTTGTCCACCTGGATTTATAAGAGACGCAAAATATGGATGCCTTAAAGGTAAAAATCTATACATTTCGGTAAAAAAATTTAGTGCTTGAAGACAAACATCAGTGAACGATGAGCTTTCGGTTTCAGTACCTTTTTGCAGTAAAGATTCTATGCTACGTCGTTGCCTCTTTCTATTATAAGAAATCTGAATCTACGGCAAAACATCTTTATTTATTTCTTTAGCCTTCTTTCCATCTTATGGGCGCTCTTAAAAATGGTGACAGTAGAACCAGCTATTTCTTCCGCTCTTTCCTTCTCTCAACTCAGTTCTGTAAACTCTAACGCTTGGCATTATTTATTTTGAGAATTGATATTAATACTAATTAATATTTTGTATATATGAATAACATTCACAGCAACTGATGAAACTTTGGGAAATTGTACTTCTGACAATGATTGCAAGCCCGAAGAGTATTGTTTCGAGGATAAGTGTACCACTTCGTGTGCAGAAAAATGTGCCAAGGACGCCATCTGTGAAATCGATAATCACATAATTATATGTTCATGCCCTTCAGGTTTCATGGGCAATGCTACAGTCGAATGTGTTCCCGAATCCTCAACCGTTCCTATCCTTTCCCCAGAATCCAGAACTTTCCAAACTGAAGGAATGGAAACTTCATCGCAAATTTTCTCAACAATTTCTAGTATAACAGAACCAGAGATGCGTACAGAAACAGTTCAAGTTAAGTCGAAAACTCCCGAATATGGAGCAAAAATTGAGACAACTCCTGAAAGTACAACTGAGTCACAGGAAATATCTACGATTTCTGTCAGAACCACTGGAGAAGAAGGAACAACTACAGAAAAAATAGAAGTTGTGTTTCCAATGACTTACGCTACTGAGAAGGTAGTCACAGTTACTCCAATGAAATCAAAAGAACTAACAACTGAAGGAAAAACATCAACTATTGAAACCGAAATACCGATAACCTCCACTTCTCCACCTGAAATGGGAATAACAACTAAACCACCATTTTCAGAAACTTCGACTACAGAGTATACGATTTTTGAGAATAGAACAGAATACGCTACATCTACTCCAAAATTGGAAGAGCCTTCGAATATGACTCAATCACAAAAATTTTCTGTGTCAACAATATCACCTGAATTTGTAACAATGACACCAAGTAGTCCTGGAAAAACCACAGTAGTTCCATTGACTAGCCCAATTACCGAATATTCAACTCCTGAAATCACGAGAGGTTTCAGTGAAAAAATAACAGAACTCACTACATCTCCAGAAACTGTAATAACCTCTGAAACTGCAACATTTTCAGCAATAGTTACTGAAAAGACCACAACATCTCAGATGACAGTTCTTTCTGTAGGAAAAACACCTACTATTGAAAGTAGAACCGAAGAATCCAGTCCAAAAACTACTGCAAGTGAATATTCCACTCCAACAGCTGGATTGCCAGAAACTACTACTTCCATTTCGTCCAGTACATCCAGTTCTCTAGAACCTCGAGAAACTAGTACTATAAGCGAAAGTGACACGCAAACTATATCAGAATATTTCAGTACTGAGCAAACGTCTGGAGTAACTACACATCCTTCCATCACTACAACTGTAGAAATTGGGTCAACTGAAAAGTTCACAACCTACGTACCTGAACAAACCACGCATTCAAAAACTACCGAAGTTTCTATTACTCCAATAACTGAAGAGTTTATATCAACTATGAAAAGCGGTGGATCGAGTACGATAGAAATTGGCACTAGAGCATATTCATTGACATCTCCTTCTGAAGTTGGTGAAACAATAACCGGAATAACTTCTAGCGAGTACCTTGAAACCACTCATCCTGTTTCTAGTACTGAAGGAACTTCGACTAGGAAATCTATATCGACTCTTGAAGTAAGTTCAACGACTGAACGTATCGAAGAATACGGGACGAGCACTGTATCTCCTAAAATCACAACTTTTGGCGAAGCAGTTACTGAAGTTTCCACTGAAACGTCTGCACTTACCTCAAAATCGACCAATACTCCAACTTCGCTAGAGGCCTTAACTGGGGAATATGTATCCACTATTTCTTCTGGAGGAAGTACCGTACCTAGTGAGATGAAAACAGCATATCCTACCATATTTCCTGGAACAAGTGAAAAAGTATATACGACTACAGATTATTTCTCTACTAGTACTCTTCCTGAAATGATAACAGCCGAAACATTATCACAATTAAATGACACTGAAACAACGACTTTCTCAAGTATAACGACTAATGGAGCAAGTACAACACATAAAATAATCTCAACCTCGAAAATAACTACCACAGAAGAACCTACAACAATAGAATATCTATCTACTGAGTACACTACAGAACCCAGTGAATTGAGAACCCAGGAAACTATTTCCACAAAATATCTGGAAGCCACAACGCCTTCTACTTCGTCAATAAATACTAAAACCGAGGAAATACCATTTAGTACAGGAGCAAGTTCAGAAACTAGTCGCCCATATATAAAAGAACCTACAACAATAGAATATCTATCTACTGAGTACCCAACAGTACCCAGTGAATTGAGAACCCAGGAAACTATTTCCACAGAATATCTGGGAGTTACAACATCTACTCCTTCGTCAATAAGTACTATAACTGAGAAAATACCAACTAGTATAGGAACAAGTTTAGAAACACGTCGCCCACTCACAGAAGAACCTACAACAGTACACAGTGAATTGAGAACCCAGGAAACTATTTCCACAGAATATCTGGGAGTCACAACGTCAACAACTTCGTCTATAAGTACTATAACTCCTCGTATGACGACAGAGTATGTGTCCACTAGTGCTGTTCCTGAAGATAGAACAACTTTCTTCACAGAACCATTAGAGGGTGTTTCTTCATCAGCACAACCAAGTTTCACTAAAACAACTAGTGTGTCAAGTACACAATATGTGTCGACCACTGGGACGAGCACAATGAACGAAATTACTGAAACCGTACCTATCATGAAAATATCGACGACAGAAGAAATCTCCACAGAAGAATATCTATCTACTGAGGGCAGTACAATGCCCAGTGAATTGAGAACAACGCCTACTAGATCAACAATAAGTGTAAAAACTGAAGAAGTTGCAACTAGTACCGAAACGGGTTCATCAACTTCAGAATCTAGTACTTCATTCAGTGAAGAAACTGTTACATACGTTCCAACTCAACCCGCAACTAAATCATCATTTTCAACAAGTAGAAGTGAAATAACAACTTCTGGATACCCTTCAACTGTGGTTACTACTTATGAAAAATCGACAACAAGAGAGCCAGTTTTCACCACAGAAATAAGTTACAAACCAACTAGCACAGAAAAAGAAACAAGCAAATTCTCTTTTCCAACTATTTTTCCTATAGAAATAAGCACACCAAGTACAGAGCCCAGTACAAAAGAATATACGACTATATCTGAAAAAAGTACAATTTCAGAAGTAATAACTGAAGAAAGTATTTCAACTAGATATTCAAGGCCTGCCATTTCTACCAGTACAGAGGGCTCTAAACCAACAACAACCCATCTAATGAGCTCCACACCAGAAATAGGAATTACAGAAACAATTCATACTGAATTTCCAATAACTGCTTCGGCGCTTCCAGAGCCTGCGACAATAGAATATTTATCGACATTTATTCCTTCCGAAAAGAGTACAGTCAGTAAAATTGGAACAGAAGAAACACCAGAAACATCTAGTTACACAGAACATCTTTCGAGTATTACAGAAGCTACTTCTACTGCCCCAACAGAATATGCTTCAAGTACGCTTTTCTCTCAAAAAACGACAATTCTGAAAGACGTTTCAGTGCCACTATATAGTACAGAAACTACCAGCAAAGAACATCTTTCAACTGTACCATCAATTAGTATTGGAACTACTACCATCAGCTCCTCTGAAATTCCAACAAGTGGTGTGAGTATTACGGAAAAAACGCCCTCCACTAAATACACTACTGAACCATACGAACTCCTAGGAACGTCCATTGCTCAGGAAAATCCTACAAGTACCATTGTTCCTGAACACTCTACAATGATAAATGTAACGGAAACATCAGAAATCATATACACAGAATATGAAGAACTCTCAACTTCTTCAGCCACAGAGACATACCCTACGCAAAGTACAGAAGAGCCTTCTACTAAAGAATCTGTAACCACTTCTACACGAAGTGCAGTAGATACAACAATCAGTACTTCTTCCGAAGCTCCCATAATTGAAAACATGACTTCTACTGACTATACAATAAAGAAATCCAGTACCGAAGAATATGGCTCAACAGAATATAGCACTGAAGAATCGACAATAATCGGTGCAAAGGCAACACAAAAAGCTACCTTCACATCAATACCCACGGAACCTTACTCAACAATAGAAACTACTTTTAAAATCCCCACGAGTATAAGGACCATATCAACTATTCCCCCATATACCACTGTAAGCGGTGTTCCAAGTACAAAAGAATCTGTAACTGAACAATATCCTTCAACTTTTATAACTCCAAAAGAAACTACGATATTAGAGGAAATTAAATCAGAATCTTCTAGTTCCATCATGTTTTCATCTACAGTTCCTTTTACTAAAGAATATTCAACTCGCTCTGAAACTACAACTGCAGGTTTCTCTGAAACAACTAAAAACATTGAGGTCGAAACTGCTTCTAGTGAATATGAGACAAGTTCATACCATATCCAGACTACTGAGGAATCAACAACTGCAGAATATTCCTCTACTCAAGAATCGACTGTAGTGGAAGAAATAAAAACAGAAGGACCTGTATCTTCAGAATATTTCACTCCTTCCACTTTTTCTATGATGGAAACAACTAGTACTCCAACTACAGAAACATCTGAAGAATATGCTTCGACACACGTTCAAATTAGTAGCTTAGGGACTACAACTGTTACTCCCCCAGAAATCAGTAATGCAACTGAAACCGAAGAAGGTTCATCTACGCCATTTGGGATAACTAAAGAATTCGTTATACCAAGCACCACGAAAACAACTACTGAAGAAATACCTTCAACTATCTTTACTCCTCAGGAAACTACAATGATGACAAGTGAAGGAGAATTCGCTAGTCCTTCCACTTCTTCAATCACAGAACCTAATATTACATTTTCATCGACAACTGAACCTAGTAGTAGTGTTGGTACAATAGCAATTGTTCCCTCTGAAATTGGTACAACTAGTAAAAAAGAAATTGGGGAAACTGAACCCACAGAATATACAACTAAATATGGCACAACAGCATACAGTGTATCAAGCTCAACTGAATCAGTTCTTTCAACATCATCCATTTCTGAAGGTACTTTCTCTTCAATATATTCTAGTTCCTCTACAGAAATTGTTCCTGCTTCGAAAGAATCTCTTACTACCATTTTGTCAACTAGTGAACCAACCACAATTACTAGTTTCCCTGAATCAAGCCCAACCAAGAAAATAGAATCAACTACTCTGCCTCTAGAAACTAAAACCAGTTCTGGTACAACCGAAACAGAAAGTACATTATTTTATTCCACAAAAAAAATTATATCTAGCGAACCTTCCACTATCACTCAATCATCGACTACACTTCCTACTGAATTGCGCATAACAACAGAAAGCCCTGTAATTCATACAACAGAAACGTCAGTTTCATCTGAAATATTCACAACTTCTAGTCAGGGAACAACAGAACAAATTATTTCTACTGAATATTCAATAGAACCAAAAACAACCGTTTCTCTAGGTACAGAAAAACCTACAACAGAAATTTATGTGCCAACGGTTTCTGAAAACATTTCAACAAATGAGGAGGGAACAACAGTGACGAGTTCTGAAAGGTCTACTTCTTTTAGCCCAACAACTTCCCCACTGCAAACGAAGGAACTGACATCTAGAGAATATTTGTCTACTATGATGTCGCCTCAATTCAGTACAATACCTAGTATTGTAGAAAATGTATCGTCTATTTCAACTGAATATACAAGTACTGAAATCCATACTACGGAAATAATTTCCGAATCAAGTACAGAACATATTACTGAAACATCTACTCAGACTGGTACAATTTCAAGTTCCACAGATAAGATAACTCTTACAGAAATGACTAAGGAATACCAGTCGACTACTCTGTCTGCAATAACACAAAGTACTGAGGGGTCGTCGATTATTCCTACTGAATTGGAGATAAGAACAGAAATCGTTGATGGTAAGCATAAAACCCCAGAATACGCAGCCAAAACAGAAGAAACTTTATTAACAACCGAATCAATTTCCTCTACTGATGGTCCAGGAGAATTTCTGTCTACACAAACTGCTATTCCTCTACAAACAACAATCGAGACTGGTTCTACAGAGGCTATCCAAGTAAGCTCAGAACTACCTAAAACATCAGAAGTTACAAGAATTACTGAAGCCGAGACAACTACTTCAGAAATAACACCTATATATACGGAGACAGGCATAACTCCTGAATTCTCTACTGTCTATGCTTCAACTGGCACTATTTCTGAAACAAAAATGGATGAAGCTTTAACTGAAATAACTACTTCAGATATTTTGTCAACTGTAAACTATACTACACCTACAGGGTATATTACTTCAACAACGACTGGTGTCGTGACAACAGCAGCAACTGTCGAAGGTTCGACGATTGAAGAAATGAAAACTGAGAGAGTAACGGTCAGCATATATCCCTCTCAGGCGACAGAATATCCTCTTGGCACACCAACAACAGAATCAATATCTGAAACTTTTACTTCAAGAAAAAGTACAGTTGAACAGGAAACAGAGGAAGTTATAACTTCAACTATGATAACTAGTCAATCGACTACAGGGGAAAAAGTTGGTACAAGTACAAGCTTAACTGGCTATCCAACCGATCAAATATCGTCAACTTCTGAAGAACCTTCTACAAGAAGCACTCATATGAGTACTTTCAAACCTGGAGAATCCGAAACTACAGAAATGGGGAGCACCATAGAAGTAGAAGCAACATCAATTGAAGATATTTATACTACCGTGTCTGAAGAAGTCATGAAGACGACCTCAGAAAAAAGTAGTCTCACAACTTCTGGAGAATCATTTCCATCTATCGGTACTACTACTTCTGTTATGGAGGAAAGAGAAAAAACTACAGCAATTCCAACTACAGAAGAGGTAGATCTTGTTTTCCCACTGACTACCACAACAGAAAAATTCGTCACAATAACCCCATTGATCTCAAACAAATCTACCCAATCGCTAACAACCATTGAAATGCCTACAACTCTTCACGAGGTGAGCTCTATAAAACCAACGAGTAGAGAATCTAAAATGCAAACTCATTCTACCACTTCAATTTTATCGAATCAAACCGAAAAAGTAACTTCACCTATAACTGAATTTACAACACAACAAATATCAACGATTACTGAAGTAATAACTACCAATTGTTCCCATGAAAATAATTGTTCTCTTAGTGAAACTTGCGTCAATCACCGATGCCAAAATCCTTGCATTCTATATAATCCTTGTCCTCCCAATTACGACTGTCGCGTTATAAACCACTCTCCTCAATGCATTTGTTCGTTCAACCAAATGGAAACAGGTGTTTGTCATCCAACATCAGGTAATAATGAGATAAAAGTATTATTTCTGCCACTGCTACCTTCAACATGGCATACTTCGTGAACCAATATACACAGGTCGATCAAAAGTTGAACCTGGTGAACACTGCAATGTCATTGCATGATCTAGAAGATGTCACATACCCAAAGTTCTAAGGTAGAACTTGATTAGATCATGGTCTCAAGAGTCATTTATGTGTCCATTTTTATTATTGTATATATCGAGGTGGGGGTGAAAGCTTGGAAATGTATTGCGCTTGTTTGTTCATAAACGCTTTGTAGCTTGTATTCGTATTTGTTGTTTGTAAGTGTCTGAAAAAACATTTAAGTATCTTTTGAGTATCACTTACATTGTTTTCGATGCAGATATTCAGTGCCAAACGCATGCTGAATGTACATCGCAACAGGCTTGTATAAGCGGAAAATGTAACAACCCTTGCTTAGTATCGAATCCTTGTCAAAAATCACAAGACTGTCAAGTACAGGATCATCAACCAGTATGTGTCAAAGGTATGGCATACGAATAATTGACAAAACTGTTCTATATAAATAATTGTTTACAGTGTGTCAGTGTAGGAAACACTCAGATTGTGGATTAGCAAACTATGTTTGCGATGGATGTAATTGTGTTCTACGTAAGTAGAAACTGTAAAACTATCTGAACTCTCTATATCTTTATTAAATCTTCACAGATGAACAACCAGGAAAGACTACAGGCTGTGAGCATTGTCCTCCAGGAGTAGCCTGCGATCCAACAACCGGGGCTTGTATTAGAGGTAAGTTAATTTATCTACATCCCTCAGAATACATCAATGTGTTGCTGTTTTCTCGTTATTCATCTTGTCCCACAATCCTCTTCCGTCCAATCATTCATCAGTATATCTCCAGCTAGAAACTGTGAACCGATACAACTGATATCGGGGAATTTGGAACCATCAATGACGTTTGTATGTTGCAGCTACAAGCCTTCTAACTGTATATTCAACCTAATACTTCCCATATCACATGTCATTTTTTGAAATAGCAACACTTTTCATCTAAGATTTTATTGCTGTATATGCTTTCTGTAGTTAGTGTGAATTTTTGGGACTATTCACACTTTCTTTCTCAAGATGAGGAATACTTTTATACGTTCTTACTAGTAGAAATAGTTTGAATACTTCAGAATGGTTTTTTCAATTTTATTTTGTTGTAATTAGGTGACGGTTGGGTCGTGCTTGGTGCATGTCTTTAACATCATTCACTTTGGTGTAAGTCTAATGCAAAAATTTAGTTAGTAATTGAAAATTTTGTTTCAAAATAACAGATATGGGTACTGCACCGCCTGAAACACTAACAGAAACACAAACTGTAACTAGTTCATTAGTTACCCAAACTTATAGCATTCCTGTAGGAGTTGAAACAAATACTACTATTGTACCTGAAGAAAAATCTACGACCCCTTATATTTCTTCAACTGAACACACTTCCATCCCTACAGAATATTTCACCAAAGAAACAGTGATTCCTATCACATCAACATCTAGTCAACAATCTACGACGTTTTTCTCAGAAGTATCAACAACTCCTAGTAGCACTACCACAAAAACTTCAAGTACTACAGGAACATCTGAAAAAACTGAAATAGTATACCCATTAACGACGACGACAGAGAAATATATTACAGTTACAGCAATTCACAACCAAACTGAATCAACCTCAACTATATTTCCTTCTGAAAAATCAACAATTATTCAAAAAAATTTTGAAACAACTACAACTGCTACTTCTAAGAATGAAAGTATCACTACCTTATCATGGAGTACAATTCCAGAAGTAACTCAGAATGCTACTGAAACAGTAGAGGAGCACACCAGACTCACGACTTCAACCTTTAGAACAGAACCATCAACATCTCCTTCATTAGTAACATTATACAAGGAAAATGTAACTAGTTCGGAAGCTATAACGACAGAAACTGCAGTAACTCATGACATGATCACTGAACTATTCACCTCTAAAGAACACAGTACAATTCCTATTGCTTCTACTGCTGAAAAAGAACAAATAACAGAAGAATATTTCACTGAGGTACAAATGGAGAAAACAACAGAAAGTACGACCAAAATTTCGAAGTTACCATTCACATATTTGCCTCCAGTAAGTAGGACCACCCAATCCTCTCTGGGTACTTCAATCTCTTCAAAGGCAACTACTCCAGAAGAACCATATCCGGTCTTCACGATTCCTGTGGAAATAATATCACCAACGTATTCCCCTCCCACTCAGGAACCTGTAAGCTTAATAACTTCTTCCACTGGAAAAACATCATTATCTGAAGAGTCAACCAGGAAGAGCTCTTCCACTAGTCAAGAACAAATCCCAATCTTTTCCACCACACAGAAGGAAGGGATAAGTACAGAGAGTACAACGTTGATTGAAGTAGAAACCTCTACTCAAAGTGGCACTACTATATATATTCCTGATCCTAAAATAACAACTACTTCAGAAGCAGAGCTAGAAAAATTCTCAAGCAGTTCAGTACCTACTTCTACTTTGGTTTCTACTATCCAAACTGAAACTACGTTTTCATCAAGAGGATTAACAGAGAGTACTACTCCAATGTCAAAATTGCCTTTCACGTATTCACCTCCATCATCCACAAGTGGAATCACTGAATCCTCTCCTGCCCCCTCTATAACTTCCAAAACAACTACTTCAGAAGAACAATATCCGATATTCACAATTCCAGTGGAAGTGATATTGCCAATGTATTCCCCTCCCACTCAGGAACCTGTAAGCTTAATACCTTCTTCCACTGGAAAAACACCATTTTCTGAAGAGTCAACAACTCTTAGCTCTCTCACTAGTCAAGAAGAATTCCCAATCTTTTCCACCACACTGAAAGAAGGGATTAGTACAGAGAGTACAACGTTGATTGAAGCAAAAACCTCTACTCAAAGTGGCACTACTATATCTATTCCTGATTCGAAAATAACCACTACTTCAGAGGCACAGCTAGAAAAATTCACAAGCAGTTCAGTACCTACTTCTACTCTGGTTTCTACTTTCCAAACTGAAACTACGTTTTCATCAGGAGGTCTAACAGAAAGAAATACTCTAATGTCGAAATCGCCGTATTCACCTCCAACACCTACAAGTGGAATCACTGAATCCACCCCTGCCTCCTCTACTTCTTCCAAAACAACTTCTTCAGAAGAACAATATCCGATATTTACGGTTCCAGTGGAAGTAATATTGCCTGAATATTCCCCTCCCACACGGGAACCTGGAAATTTAATAACTCCTTCCACTGCTAAAACTCCATCTACCCAAAAATCATTAACAACACTAATCTCTCCAAATACCCAAGAACAATTCACAATCTCTTCCACCACACAGGAGAGTGAAAGCTCCAAAAGTACATCGTCTTCTCAAATTGGCCGTACTACAATTGTTCCTACCTCAAGCATACAAACAACTACCTCAGAAGAAGAGATAGAAAAACTTACAAGTACTTTATTGCCTACTTTATCCACTTCAACAATTCAACCTGTAACTACGTTCTCGCCTAAAAAATCAACAGAAAGTACTATTGAAATTTCGACATTACCTTCCACATATTTACCTATTGTTACAAGCAAGATCACTCAGTCCTCCTCAATCTCTTCAAAAGCAACCACTCCTGAAGAACCATATCCCATATTTACGGTTCCGGTAGAAGTGGTACTACCTACATTTCCCCCTCGCACTTCTCCTACAGCGCAAACGTCCTCAAGTCCATCTTCTGAAAAAACACAAAGCATTGAAAGTACAACGTTGACAGGAGAATATACTTCATCTCAAGGTCCTATTTCAACAATACAAACCAGTACATCCGAAATGGAGATAGGAAAAGGTACTTCGGCTACAAATATTCAAACAGAAACAACTTCTTCCCAGTTAACCACTGAAAGTACAATAACAGAAGAGACTTCATTAGAAATTGAGACTGAACATATTTCAGAAGACACCTCAACACAAACGGAGTTATTCACTAGTGCTGCTGTAACTGAAACGGAAAAAATGATGCTTCCTACAACTATTACAGTTTCATTAACAACAGAAGCATCTACTGAAGGTTACACGCAAGCAACAAAATATACGAGTAAGATGCCTCTCACATCAACCATAAAGACTGTATCTGACAATGTGACAAGAGCTTCTGTCATCACAGAAACGACAGAGTCTGTATCATTCACAAGCAAAGAATTCATGACGGAAAGTTTCACGCAAGCAACGGAAGATACAAGCAGGATAATGCCTGAAAACGTGACGAAGGCATCTGATATGACAGAAATAACTGAAGCAGTATCATTCACAAGCAAAGAAGCTGCTACCGAAAGTTACACCCAAGCAACAGAATATACAAGCAAAATTATGCCTGAAAGTACGCCAAAGGCATCAGATATTTCAGAAACATCAGTTACAACTGAACGTTTCACAGAAACAACCGAATATATAAGTAAGATCATTCCAACCTCACAAACTACTTCGTTTATGCCTGGAAACGCCACTAAATCATCTGATTTAACAGAAACAACTGAAGGACAATCATTCATAAGCAAAGAAGCTACATCCGAAAGTTTCACACAAGCAACGGAATATTCAAGTAAGATTGTGCCTGAAATTACGTCAAAGGTATCAGATATCTCTGAAACATCAGTCACAACTGAAAGTTTTACACAAGCAACGGAATTTACAAGCAAGATCATGCCAACTTCTCAAACTTCTTCTTTTATAGCTGAAAACGCCACAAAATCATCTGATGTGACGGAAACAACTGAAGCAGTATCATTCACAAGCAAAGAAGCTGCAACCGAAAGTTTCACACAAGCAACGAAATATTCGAGCAAGATTGTGCCTGAAATTACGTCAAAGGTATCAGATATCTCTGAAACATCAGTCACAACTGAAAGTTTTACACAAGCAACGGAATATACAAGCAAGATCATGCCAACTTCTCAAACTACTTCTTTTATAGCTGAAAACGCTACAAAATCATCTGATGTGACGGAAACAACTGAAGCAGTATCATTCACAAGCAAAGAAGCTGCAACTGAAAGTTTCACACAAGCAACGGAACATACAAACAAGATTATGCCTGAAATTACGCCAAAGGCATCTGATATCCCAGAAACATCTGTCACAACTGAAAGTTTTCCACAATCAACGGAATTTACAAGTAAGGTCATGCCAACCTCACAAACTACTTCCTTTATGCCTGAAAACGCCACTAAATCATCTGATATTACAGAACCAACTAGAATAGAAGTAACCAAAACAACGGAAATAGAATCATTTACGAGTGTAGAAGCAACAACTGGAAGTTTTACTCAAATCACGGAAATTACCAGTGAAACTGTTCCTTCTGAATTAACCATCATGTTTATGCATGAGAATGTGACAAAAGTAACATCAGATATAACAGAATCAGCATCATTCACAAGCGGAGAATTTATATCTGAAAGCACTACACAGGCAACAGATTATACTAGAGAAAAAATTCCGTTTACAAGTGGTCCTTTGATAACTGAAGGCAAAACCACTGAAACAACTTCTGCAACCCTTTTTACGGATGGAATAACACAGGAAATGAGTACGTTACCTATATTCGAACAAAGAACTGATAAAACGAAAAAACCAAAAGGAATTCCGACTGAGATTACTAATCGAACATCTACGACTCCGAGTCCAGAAGTAACGTACACCGAAAGAGGTATAACTGAATCTTTTGAAACCATATTACCGGATAATCTCACTGAAATAACTACAGAAACAATCTCAGTTACAACTTTACGAACTGAGATTTCTTCCACTGAAAGTTTAACTGCTGAAACTTTTTCGAGAGATTATAGTGAACAAACTACTGAAGGAGTATCTAAAGCAACTGAACTGTTTACATCAGCCACTAGAATACCAGTTTCTGAAACCACTACAAGAGGGATTGAACAAGAAACTTTGTCCTCTTCTACGCAACTATCTGTTTTAACAACTTCACTTGAAAGTACTACGTTGATTGAACCAGAAACTACAACTTTAGGTGAACAACTACCAACTATATCCATAGATGAATACAATGAGTCATTAATTCATAATATGTCAGCACCTTGTGAGAGTAACTCAAACTGCACATCAGACGAGGTTTGTGTTAATGATAAGTGTATAGGTGGGTGCTCGTTTGGTTACTGCTCACCTAACGCCAAATGTACCGTGGAAAATCATCTGGTTTCATGCGATTGTCCACCGCACTATGTGGGAAACTCTACAAAGATGTGCTTCAAAGGTATAGGAACTATTTAAATGTTATTTATATTAAAAATGATCAAGAACACTCCTAGGAATCTTTGAAAAGATAATTGAAATAGATGTATATATATTGTATATAAAATATTAATGCACTCTAGAATCTAATTAGAAACTCTGGTAGAAGGATTTTTAACAATATAGTTCTCGAATGAATTATATGAGATATTTCTGAAAGCGTATTTTAGTCGTTCAGTGAAAAATTAACATTTCATCTTGGAACTCATATTGAAATAATACGAACGATAATTATAATTTGAAGGATTTATTTGTGCACAGAAACTTTTTCGGACAACACTCGGATTTATAAGTAATCAAAAATAGGAATAGAAATTCCGTAATTAATTAATCACTATAAATGCTCAGGTAAATTCATGAAACTCATTGTTTTGATTGTTATGGCTCTCTGAAGAGATATTTCATCTGTTCGTTGATAATATCACCTGAGTAAATGGATTGTCAAAGCTTTTACTATGTGATAATTATGATCAGATAATGAAACTATTACTTTTATTATCATTTATTTAAATAAGTGTGGATGACCGAGTCCTATCCACTCAAATGACTAACAAATAAGTGAAACATATGGATATGTGTAATGTCAGAAGAAAATAACGAAAATGTATTGTATAAAAGTTAGGCAAAAAAATGATGAACACTCAGTCAATATAAACTATCTAGTCCGACGCATTCTTGAAACTATTTACGTTATTGCAGTTTACCACACTCGAAAGGAGTCGGTTCCACCACTATAAGACTCCTCCCGACATGTAGTTCTACAATTTTTCCTCAGGAGTTTAAAATTATGATCCCGTGCACGGGCGTCGGTATTTATAATAATAATGAGGTTCCAACGCTTGGTTGAGATCCCTTCAGTCGCAGTCTCTACTCACAGCTGGGACGGATAAAACCGTACGGAATCTTGGTGGTCCGGCGTTGGATACTGAGTCTGACGCAGGTGTGAGGGACTCCATACGGGACCGCTAAACTCAAGTAGAGAACCGACACACGTTTTATTGAGAATATTCCAACTGCTTGGATCACACCCACACTTGTTCAACAAGTACAGAAACTTCTTTGCTTTGATGGCAGTGTGTAGAACATAATCACACCTCGAAAGATCATTATTAGTCATGATACCTAAGTCGAAGTGCCAGCTTTTGAATCACGGACGTATTGCCTTCGAGAATTGACTTTACCAATATGGATGACTCTTGGTATCGACGGCGAGCCTTTGAACAACCTGAATTATGAGAACAGGACAGAGTGGAGGTGTATAAAAAAACAAGAGCCTTGGAGGATACCGCTGCTAACTAGTTTGGGAGCGAACAAAGCATCACCAACCATGAAGCAAAAAGAATGCCCTATCAATAACAACAAACTGTCTTTCAAACCCCAGTTTAAGTAAGAGTCTCTTGTGCGGGACACGGTTGAATGCTCGACAATAGTCTAAGTAAATCACGTCGACAGGAACTTGTTTGTCAAGCATCAAACTCCAACCGCTGACGCATCTAAACAGGTTCGTAATTACAGAATGACCAGGCATAAAATTATGTTGGTTGTCTGGTATATACGTTTCGTCAGTGCAAAGTCGGGAATTCACTCCAGAATATTTTATTCAAATATCTTAGATACAATCGGGACCAAACTGATTGGACGGTAGTTGTCGGCATCCAAGCCTTTCAGTTCTTCAGAACATTCACCATAGAAGTATCTGAGAACTGAGCGAGATGTTGTATATCACGCGTGATCTCTGGGTGGCCGATAAGGCGCACTGCTGTCTTCTGGACACTATGCAATAGATGAAATGAATATCTGGATGGGAGCCCCATGCGTAGGAACAGTTTTCCCTACCCGGTCGCAATTGTACCTTGTATAAATGCATCAGGTGTGAATTATTGCTAAGCCCTGAAAAGGAAACTGAATTCAGCAGAAGAAGATTTGGCAGTGGTTGATACCTGGTTATGCCTCTAAACTACACAGTAGTGTAGTTTCTACTACACTAGCATGTAGCATCTACTCGGCACTGTGATGCCGAGTAGATGAATGATTAAGGGAGGTTCTCCAGTAGTGACTTTTCTGGGAAACGTTGTTGATTGCATCTTGATCGCTTTAAAATTGATCAAGTTCAATCGGCTTCACTTTGATATCTTATCCAAGTCTGAATTCTGCTCTGTTGATGTCTTTGTCGGCGTGACTCCTCAGTAAATATAGGACGCTGACTAGAAAATGAGGAGGCCACGGTGCAGTCTTCGGCAAACCCAAACATTTTGTCCTCGGTGGAGTAGAGCAGATTATTAATCTGCTACAGACAAAAATTGGCAAGAGTTTGGATCCCTGGGGTACTCCTGCATTAGCCTAAGAAGATTCACTCGTTACACCATCAACTACCACGTGAATCGATCTACTAAAGAGAAAGCTACTAATACGCAATTCTTCTTCGGGAAATCCATATGTTATTAGTTTATTCATCAAGGTTGCGTGCTAAACCTTTCGAAGGCCTTTGAGAGCAATGGCTTTTGATTCGCCATGCTTGTCGATTGTTGATGTCCACAAATGCATAACGGACACAAGAATATTGTCGATCACTGATGATACCCTGGCGCACAATTTTTCAGACCCACTGCTTGCAGTTTAGTTGTTGAAAAAACGCGCCTTACCGTATGCTCTAAATAATAACTCAGGTGTTTACAAGTTAAACTGGAACCACTGCAATAAATTTTACATTGGCAGAAGTGATAGAAATTCAAGAATTATAATGGCAGAACACATGAGTTTTTTTTTTAATCAGATTCATATTGCACAAGTTATCTTGAAATAAATATCATTCGGACTCAAAATTTGATTAAAATATAACACACTGATAATAGTTATTGAAAAATTGCAGAGATTAACAAACACAAGTACTCTGGTAATATGAACGAACCAATAGGCTTGAATTCTTCCACCCTACTGAATCTCCTCGAGAGATGCAATTTTTACAATAAACTTCATGAATTTATCCAAGGATTTGTAGTTATTAAAAAATTTGATATTTCTTGTTATAAATAAATTGGCAACACTACTGCAGCTTATTAAGTCTATTTCAAAAATTTGAAGATTATCTCATATAATTCTAGGTGAAACATATTAATTCAGTGAACAGAAGTAGATAGTCAAAATGCATACTAAAAAATATGAGAATCTCAAAAGTGATTCCTGCATGTGAACCATGATATATCAGCCACAAAAATTGAATCATGCATGCTGTATATCGTTCAACTCAATTCAATGAAGTCAATCCACATAATTTCTCCTTGGGTAACAGTTATCTTAAATTTTTCTGAATTTTTGTGGCTGATATGGATCACTTTAAAATAAGTTTTATATCATTTCATAATTAATTATTTAATATATAATTTCTAACTCTTAACCAGAACCAGGTCATCCGAAAGCACCTAAACCGTGTGAGTCAGACATGGATTGCCTTGAAAGTGAGGCATGTTACATGTCGATATGCCAAGACCCTTGTGAATTTACTAACGCCTGTGCTAGTACTGCCAAATGTCAGGCTAAAATGCACAGACCTATATGTACTTGTCCCAAAGGATATGAAGGAAATCCTGCAGTTAAATGCTTCAAATCTGAAACAAGTAAGGTTCCCATTTGTACATATAAGACTGATATTTAACAACATAATTCAATAACTAAGATATAATTATTTGAGATTTATATTGATTAATTCAATGAAAAAAATGTCCCAATCATCGAAAATTAGGATTTTCATGCTCTGTTCACGATATTTTGTATTATTTTATAAATACTATACATATAAATATGTATATACTAGAGTAGCTCTCTTACTATTTCCTTTTGCACACGTTTCCTTTAGTTGGTTGCACTGTAAACGAAGACTGTCCCATAACTGAAGCCTGTATCAACTATTCCTGTCAACGACCTTGTGATCTTCACAATCCATGTGCCCATAATGCCGTATGTGTCAATACCAATCATGGATCGGACTGTAGCTGTTCAGAAGGCTATCAAGGAAATGGTTATGTTGGTTGCGTAGAAGGTATATGATGATTTATTGCATATATACATATACCAATTTAATATAATGCATTATTTCCAGTTCCTGACTACAAACCAGTATGTCAGTACAATGAAGATTGTCCACCAAACAAACTCTGCGATCGCTTAAATAGAATATGTATAAACCCTTGTTTTGAAGATAGCTGCGGAGATAATGCCGAGTGTTTACCAAAAGATCATGGTACTGAATGTAGATGTCTTCCAGGATATGCTGGAAATCCTTTCATATCCTGTGACTTAATGCAAGGTTGTAGGCAAGATGAGGAATGCAGTTCAAACGAAGCTTGTATTAATGGTCAATGTACATCTCCTTGTCAATGCGGAGTCAATGCTATTTGTGAAGTGATCTATCATAGAGCAACCTGCAAATGTCCACCTGGTTACGAGGGAAATCCCGCGAGAACGTGCCAACCACCATCGAACCCCTGCGAACCGAATCCATGCGGCACTTTCGCTCTGTGCGAATTAGACAATGGCAACCCAATCTGTTATTGTCCGAAAGGGTTAACAGGAAATCCTTTCAAGAATTGTGGTATGTTATCTAAAATATTAAATGTTTGCATTCATTTTCATATCCGCGCATTCATTTCAGTTCCTGAAGGTGATGAGTGTTCGCCAAATCCATGTGGACCGAACTCCGGCTGCAGAGTTGTTTCAGGAAAAGCAGTATGTTTCTGCCTTCCAGAATATGAAGGTACTCCACCTCAGGTACCATGTGACTTGCCCCAAAATCCATGCAATCCATCTCCATGCGGACCCAACACGCAATGTTCAATTTTGAGTAACGGTTTCGCCAAATGTACTTGCCTGCCAGGTTACCTCGAAAGTCCAAATACCATCCGAGGATGCATAGAACAGAAAAATCCATGTGAACCAAATCCGTGTGGATACAGAGCTCAGTGTGATCCTTTCAGACAACCCGCTTGCTTTTGTCCACCTGGTACAATAGGAAACCCATTCAAGAGCTGCGCTGAACCTACTGTAACGCCAGTGTTGTGTACACCGGGACCATGCGGTTTAAACGCTGATTGTTATGTTTCCAATAATCAAGAACAATGCTATTGCAGGCAAGGTTTTATAGGAGACCCTTATTCTGGATGTAGGATACAACCACCAAGTCCATGTGTACCAAATCCTTGTGGGCCGGGTGCCCAGTGCGTAGTAACTCCAGAAGGAAATTCGTTGTGTAGATGCCCAGACGGTTTTGGAGGTGATCCAACTGGTTCTGGAGGTTGCCATGGTTATGAATGTGTTGTAGATGAAAATTGTGGGGAACATCAAGCTTGCATGGGTTACAGATGCAGAGATCCATGTCCTGGAGCCTGTGGAGTAAATGCTGATTGTAGAGTGGAAAGGCATCATCCAGTATGTACGTGTCTTCATGAGTATACCGGAAATCCTGTGATTAATTGTTTCAAAGTACCGATAATGCCCGAAAATGATCCTTGCATGCCAAATCCTTGTGGCATCAATACGATTTGTCAAAATGTTAGAGGTCGTGCAGTATGTACATGTTTGCCAGACTTTAAAGGAGACCCGCAATTTGGTTGTCAACCGGAATGTGTTTTGAATTCAGACTGTCCTCTAACGAACGCTTGTATAGATAGGCATTGTAAAGATCCTTGCTCAGTTGGTAATTTATGTGGAATCAATGCTCAATGTCAAGTTCGTGATCATACCGCTTCATGTGTGTGTTTAGAAGGTTTTATGGGAGATCCATTGTATCAATGTTTACCAACACCCCCTGTAGTGATACCATCGAAAAATGTTAGTCGACCATGCTTACCATCGCCATGCAGTCACGACATCGAATGTAATATTTACGGACCCCAAGTTGCTGTATGTAACCCATGTTTAGGTCCTGATGCAGCATATAATCCTCAGTGCAGACCAGAATGCTTAATCAACTCAGATTGCCCCTTCGATAAATCTTGCTTAGGTTACGTTTGTCAAGACCCTTGTTTGGGTTCTTGCGGAGTCCATGCTTTGTGCCACGTAGTTTCGCATACACCCATATGTACTTGTCCTCCAGGACTTCAAGGAAATCCTTTCGAACATTGCACAGTGCCTCTGAAACCGGAAAATCGTACGGAAACTTGCGAAAGTTTCATGTGTGGTGCCAACGCTGATTGTTCTCAAAAACAGAACGCGATCACTTGCGTTTGCAGGCAAGGTTTCTTCGGGAACCCTTGGATAGCTTGCCATCCGGAATGTGTTATTAATACAGATTGCCCCCTGAATAGAGCGTGTATCAACAACAAATGTGTGGATCCATGTAATGGAGTGTGCGGTATTGAAGCTCTATGCGAAGTAACTAATCATGTTCCGATTTGTACATGTCCACTCGATAAAGCTGGAGATCCATTTGTATCTTGTTATCCGGCACCAACGATGCCTCCTACAACGAATCCGTGTGATCCATCACCATGTGGTCCGTTCAGTAGATGTTTGCTTTCTGCACAAGGCTTTGCTACTTGTTCTTGTCTTCCAAATTACCTTGGGGCTCCGCCTGCTTGTAAACCCGAATGCATCGTTACTTCAGAATGTCCACAGACTAAGGCTTGTGTCAACCAGAAATGTATAGATCCTTGTATCGGGGCATGCGGAAGAAATGCTCTTTGTAACGTAATCAATCATAACCCGATTTGTAGCTGCCCGCCTGGTCAACATGGAAATCCATTCGCGGAGTGTTATACGCCAAGAAAACCTGATCAACCAAGAACTAATCCTTGCGTGCCGTCACCTTGCGGCCCGAATTCCATTTGTCAAGTTAAAGAAGATAGACCAGTATGTTCCTGCGTAGCTGATTACATTGGACGTCCACCAAATTGCCGGCCAGAATGCGTGATTAACCAAGAATGCCCACAAGATAAAGCTTGCGTTAAAGAGAAATGTGTCAATCCCTGTATCAATTCGTGCGGAAGGAATGCAAAATGTAACATCGTCAATCACGTACCTTTCTGCAGTTGTCTCGAAGGTTTTGAAGGAGATGCTTTCATTGAATGTTCGAGAGTTCCGATTCCGGTGCCTAGAGACCCATGTAATCCATCGCCTTGTGGCGTGAATGCGCAATGTAGTTCTTTGGATGGAATTGCAAGATGTAGTTGTATTCCTCCTTATATCGGTAACCCGTACGCTGGAGGATGCAGGCCGGAGTGCACAATTGATTCAGATTGCTCCAGTAATTTGGCGTGTTTGGCACAGCATTGTCGAGATCCTTGCCAAGGTCGCTGTGGAACGAATGCTGAATGCTACGTAGTAAATCACGTGCCAGTATGTTCTTGCGCTGAAGGTTTCATTGGAGATCCATTCACGTCTTGCAGGCTTGCTCCACCACCAGCTCGTGAGTATTAGAAAATATATTGAACTCCCAAAACATTTACCAATTTTTTCTAAATCAGCTGAAAATCCTTGTGAGCCTTCACCATGTGGACCCAACAGCATATGTCACCGAAGAAATAACCAAGCGATCTGTTCGTGCCAACCGGGATTCTTCGGAAGCCCACCAAGTTGTAGACCTGAGTGTTCATTAAATTCAGATTGCGCCTTCAATAAAGCTTGTATCAACCAGAAATGCGTGGATCCATGCCCTGGTACTTGCGGAAGAAACGCGAGATGCCAAGTCAACAACCACAACCCAATTTGTAGCTGCCCACCGAAATTCTTCGGAGATCCATTTGTTTTATGTGAAGAAGAAAGTGAGTAATATATTTATATTGTATATGTCGGGCGTGCACGATTTTATATAATTCTTTATAACTTTGATCGAAGAGTATAAAAGGATCCTGCATCTTCTTAATACTTTTTCAACATCTAACCCAGTATATTACTTCATTATCTTTTTTCTTCAACTATTTTCAGTTCTATACTATTTATTTTAATCTTCTAGATCTCAAAATAAATGATCGTTTTCCAAATTTTTCAAATTTTATAAAGTTGGGTTAGATTGAAGAAAAGTTGACGAGATTCGTGAAAATAGATTAATTTTATACAGTACAGTACGATTTCATCAATTAATCAAGAATCAATTCAGAATAGCAATTGAGAAAATGAAACAAAATTACACAATGTTAGAGTAATGGATGAAACAAAAAACACGTTCGTGGAAATTTACTTGATGTCATATGAAAAAAAATGCATTTGTAGTATGGGACCTTAATTGCATGCGTGAGCTTATACTTTTGTGCCAATTCTTGGTGTACGATTTTGGCCATCGCGTCGTGTCTCTCCTTGTATTCTGTCGACGCAAACATTATTATTATTATTATTATTTATTATCGTGGACTTATGCACTATCCCAGCTGTTAGCTGGATATAATTTACCTTTGCCAGATTCAGCAATCAAAGGGAATAGGCTCGATTACAATATACTTGACATACATTTCCTAACTATCCTACATGTATTAAGAATTACAGATTTTTGCATTTCGATATAGGTATTCTTATGCAATTCTAATTTCTTAAGGCTATCATGCAAAGTTATGGGTATTAACCCAGTGGAGGATACGATGACAGGAACAATATCTATTTTCTCGAGGTGCCACATCTGCTTGATCTTAATAACAAGGTTTGTGTATTTCTACGTTTTCTCCTGGAACTTGTTCAGCACGTTGTTATTATTCGGTATGGCGACATCCACCAGCATTGCTGTTCTGGCTCTCTTATCATACACCACCATGTCCGGCCTATTATTTGTCACCATTCTGTCAGTGATAACAGGCCTTATTATTATTATTATTTATCATGGACTTATACACTATCTCAGCTATTAGCTGGATATAATTAACCTTTCCCAGATTCAGCAATCAAAGGGAATAGGCTCGATTACAATATGCTTGACATAAATTTCCTAACTATCCTACATGTATAAAGAATTACAGCTTTTTGCATTTCTATATAGGTTTTTTTATGCAATTCTAATTTCTTAAGGCTATCACGCAAAGTTTTGGGTATTAACCCAGTCGAGGATACGATGACAGGAACAATATCTATTTTTCTCGAGGTGCCACATCTGCTTGATCTCAATAGCAAGGTCTGTGTATTTGGACTTTTTCTCCTGGAACTTGTTCAGCACGTTGTTATTATTAGGTATGGCAACATCCACCAGCATTGCTGTTCAGGCTCTCTTATCATACACCACTATGTCCGGCCTATTATTCGTCACCAATCTGTCAGTGATAACAGGCCTATCGTAGTATAATCTGAATAGAGTCATTTTCCAATATGGGCGCCGGTTGATACTTGTAATATGGCTGGAAGGTATTCAGAAGTCCGTACTTGTGTGCAAGTTTCTGATGGATAATGTTGCACACTTGATTATGCCTGTGAAGGTAGTCCGTATTGGCCAGTTGTTCGCATCCGGACGTAATATGCTGTATAGTCTCCGATCTTATATGGCATTTTCTGCACTTATCTGTTTGTATTATTATTATTTAATATCGTGGACTTATGCACTATCTCAGCTAGTAGCTGGATATAATTTACCTTTCCCAGATTTAGCAATCAAAGGGAATAGGCTCGATTACAATATACTTGACATAAATTTCCTAACTATCCTACATGTGTTAAGAATTACAGCTTTTTGCATTTCTATATAGGTGTTCTTATGTGCAATTCTAATTTCTTAAGGCTATCACGCAAAGTTTTGGGTATTAACCCAGTCGAGGATACGATGACAGGAACAATATCTATTTTCTCGAGGTGCCACATCTGCTTGATCTCAATAGCAAGGTTTGTGTATTTCGACTTTTTCTCCTGGAACTTGTTCAGCACGTTGTTATAATTCGGTATGGCGACATCCACCAGCATTGCTGTTCTGGCTCTCTTATCATACACCACTATGTCCGGCCTATTATTCGTCACCATTCTGTCAGTGATAACAGGCCTATCGTAGTATAATCTGATAGAGTCATTTTCCAATGCGGGCGCCGGTTGATACTTGTAATATGGCTGGAAGGTATTCAGAAGTCCGTACTTGTGTGCAAGTTTCTGATGGATAATGTTGCAAACTTGATTATGCCTGTGAAGATAGTCCGTATTGGCCAGTTGTTCGCATCCGGACGTAATATGCTGTATAGTCTCCGATCTTTTATGGCATTTTCTGCACTTATCTGTTTGTATTATTATTATTATTATTATTATCGTGGACTTGTGCACTATCTCAGCTGTTAGCTGGATATAATTTACCTTTCGCGTACAATATACTTGACATAAATTTTCTCAATATCCTATCTGTATTAAGAATTACAGCTGTCAGTGATAACAGGCCTATCGTAGTATGATATAAATTATTATTATATTATCATATGTTATTATTATTATTATTATTGTTTTCATATTTAAAAATTCTATATTTCGTAGCGAGAAAAGTTCCGCCAGTGACGCCATGCGTTCCATCGCCGTGTGGACCGAATTCTGAATGCCGAACGAACCAGAACAGAGCGGTGTGTTCCTGTTTACCAGGAATGTTCGGTGCGCCACCTAACTGTCGACCAGAGTGCGTCATCAATCAGGATTGCCCGTCTCACTTGGCCTGCCTTAACAATAAATGTCAAGATCCTTGCGTTGGTTCCTGCGGTTTCAACGCACAGTGTACTGTCAGAAATCACAATCCGGCTTGTACTTGTATTGCTGGTTTCGAAGGAGATCCGTTTTCCGGATGTAATCCTATCAAAGGTAAGTGTTTACCTGTAACAGTTTCAAGTTGAACTATATTTATGGTGGATGACAATCGTATATCGAATATTTGGGTTTGGGGTTGAGGTTTCATTGAATGAGATTAGTCGAAATTGATGGTGATAATTTAATTACTTCTACTCTACATTCTTCTATAGCTTATAATTTTATAGTAGTTCCAATACCGACGCATCCATGTAACCCTTCACCGTGTGGCTCCAATGCCATATGCAAAGAACAAAATGGTGTGGGTTCTTGCACATGTCTTCCCGAATTCTTTGGGGACCCTTACACAGGCTGCAGACCCGAATGTATTATGAGTAGCGATTGTCCCCATACACAAGCATGTATCAATATGAAATGTAAAGATCCTTGTCCTGGAAGTTGCGGACTTAACGCTGAGTGTAGCGTAATAAACCATAATCCTCAATGCTACTGCCTACCTGGATTTAGTGGCAACGCGTTGACTTTTTGCAGAAAAATCGAACCTAGTAAGATTCTTTTCTATCATTCTCTTTCCTTTTCTCAATCTTAATTTCACTTCAGTTGAACAACCGAGAAGAAATCCTTGCGCACCTTCGCCTTGTGGGCCATACAGTGTATGCCAAGTGCAGAGCGATAGACCTGTATGTTCCTGTGCTTTAGGTTATTTCGGGGCACCGCCAAACTGTAAACCTGAATGTTTGATAAACGCCGAATGTTCAATGGATAAAGCATGCAAAAACCAAAAATGTATAGATCCCTGCCTTGGTATATGCGGGTACAATGCTCATTGTAAAGTTATCATGCATAGTCCTATCTGTAGCTGTCCATCTGGTTATGTTGGAGATCCATTCAGTAGATGTTTCTTGCAGCCAAGTAAGCATGATTTTCAAGTTTTGGAAACAACAAGTCTATTTTTGTACACTTTTTGTTTCCAAAATATTGCAACGCTTTTCTTCTTTTTGCATGTGGCTTTATTTTTAGAAAAACCTGTCGAAGAAAATCCATGTATTCCATCTCCCTGCGGAGCATTCTCCGAATGTCGCATTCGAGAAAACAGACCTATATGTTCTTGTTTGCCAAATTACTACGGCAGACCTCCGAATTGTAGACCAGAGTGTACTGTTAACTCTGAATGCGACCCTATGTTAGCATGTCAAAATCAAAGATGTGTAGACCCGTGCATTGGCTCGTGTGGTTCGAATGCGGAATGTAAAGCTATCAATCATGTAGCAGTATGCTTCTGCCGCCCTCAGTTTACTGGAGATCCTTTCGTTGGATGTTATGAATGTAAGAATTGGTTTTGGTCCATTTTCTAACATAAATTATGCGAAATTCGGTACTAAACATTATTACTTTGAAACTCGAATGAAATTTTAATCATTTTAACAAATGAATTGATAGATCACTGTTACCTCGGTTTGGAACTCTCTTTCATCATCAGAATTTATGAGATCAGGTGGGGATTCACGGATTGACTTGAAAAACAAGCTGCTTGAATTAATTTTTGGAAGCAAAAGTTCGCCTCAATTTCAGGTCAAGTTCGAAAATTCAAGTTTCTTGAATCGCAGAGCTTGAAAGCTTGGATAAAGTTTTAAATAATACTGAATATTTGATCGGGAAATATTTGAATGAAATTCAACGTAAGAAAATCTGGAAAGAATTCATAAATTTGAGAAACACAAATACAGAACAAGAACAAGAGTGGAAGTGAATTGTATATTTTCAAATAAAACACAGCCATAATATCACAAAAACAATATAAATAAATTCTCTATAAAACATATTTGGTTAAAATAAAAACAACTGAATCAAACTTCTGTGAAAATAAAAGAAATACCTACGTTGAAACTTAGGTCAAAAAGAATAACAAAAAGGGAAACCACATTTCCACTTCACCAGAAAGTTCATAGTTGTTTTTGAACCAAGAGTTGAGACACATCGACGTCCTTACTGATTTGCGACTCAAACTCTTTCGAGTCTAGGTAGTGTTAACACAGCTCTTGAGAAGCTCCTGTCTATAGAAACCGAACTTGCAGGAGTGGCCAAAAGAATCTCTTGCCGTTTTCGCTGAATTGGGAAATATAGAATCATGCCTACTTTACCACTCTAAAATGTCTTTCGAGGTTTCTGCACGGGAGGCACTCAGGTATTTATCTCATATAGCACATATCATCATTCGCTGCTGGCACAAAGGACTTTCTGTATTGACCTACTACTCAAATTGATTCGATTCCTAGTCACTGTATTCGTCCTGCTTCGATGCAGACGTTTTTGATGAAATGTGTGGGCTTGGGTTGGGCCTAAAATATTTTGTTTCATAAAGTTAGAAATTGCTCTTCGATTTCTTCTCTTTCTGGTTGATTGCCCAGTTTTCTAATTTATCTAGGAGCATCTTGATGCCAATAAATACAATATTGAATTGTGTGTATTTTTAATGAATGGCAAAGGTTTTACAAAGATATATTAATCATCAAATACAGTACTGAAAACCAAAATTAGTGATTTTGCTTAGATATAACCTCATTCACGACAAGTGACAGACTGAAGCCTGTTTGCTCATTACAAATTGGCTCGTTTTTCTTATGAGCGGACGTGATTTCCATCCTCTCTAAAATTTCCATTTTCTTCCTTTTACTGCCTGGATTCTCTCGAAATCTGTAAAAAAAATTTCTATTTATGCAATGTACTAAAAAACCAGTAGAATTTCTGTTTTGAAAAATTGAATGAAATTCTCTTCTCAATAAATCTTCCGGTCTGGTGGTCTATATAGAAAGTCTCGCATTTATTATATTTTATATACCCCACTTTCATCCAATAATTTCATATTATTTTCAATAGTAACTAACAATGAACCCAGTGTGCAAATAATAAATGCTCTGCAATAAATGTGTTTGTTGTTTTTGTTTTATGAAGGTGTCAATTAAATTCGGTTCAAAGCCGTTGTTGTTAACGATTAATCTTAATATTTGAACTTCACTCTCGAAACCAAATTTAATCGCTAACAACAACGGCTATGAACCTCTTGAGAAGCATCATTCGTCAGACCATAAAATGTTGGAAATGATATATGAATCTTGAGCATCCAATGTTTGCAAATGAATTGTATTACGGCGAATACTTATCGAAGGATTATCTTCAACATAGTCTATAATGTTCTCCTCATTTTCTATGTTGACTTGAGGAGGTCGTACATGTTTTGACTCAAGTGTTTCTGATTCTCTGAGTCTTCTAAATACAGAAATGAAAACTATGAACAGGAGGATCTCTTTGAGGAAATCATCGATTGTATCCTCTAGCAGCTCCTCGTCCTTTTCCACCGCCAAAACTATAAAGAATCATCGAAGAAATACATTTTCAATTCGAGGAATTTGAGGCTTCAAAATGATAATTATCTATTGAAAAAAATATTCTGACATTTATCTATCAAAGGCAGCTCAATATTCTTAATAATTATTTTGCTTTTGCTACGAATATCATCTTCTGTACAACACCAGAGAATTGCTCTCGTATGTTGAGAATTGTGATCTCAGAATCCGTGAGGATCGAATTTTTAAAGTTGGTTATAACCGAATATAGTAGGACACTGATTTGTGTTAGAATTGCTTTAGGAATCACCTCTCAGAGTTTGCCATAGAGCTTGGAGGACACCCTGTATATGTAGTCTATGGGATTCCAAGCACCTATATATACATAAATTTAGGCATACAATTCAATGATCAACACTCTTGATAACTACTTTGAGCGTAATTTAATTAACAAAGTAATGAAACAAAAACAATTACATATATATCCAATTATAAATACAGCACGAATTCTAAAAATTCATCTCTCTAACCTATTTTGGGACAAATATGTGAAACTGTAGCATTTCGGTTAAAATTCTATCGAGAATTTAAATAAATCAGGAGTTTATAAGTTATCTAATCCAGTCTGCAATAATTTCTACACACGTCGAACTGGTCGTTCCTTAAAATTAAATATGAAGAACAGACCGTCTCTACCGGGGAATCTCCTTAAGGTGACTTGCTCAGGGCAATAAACTTTTCCTCTGAATACGAAAAAAAAAGAGTGATGAAATTGCATGTAAACTGGCTAAATCCAGGTCTATGGATCCAAAACCATTCTGTGGTTTTTACAAATCACACAGACGACTGAAACTGAAACGGTAGAAAGAACTTGGAATAAACAACATTCTAAAAATAGAGGCCATAAGCAAGTTATTATTCGTCAAAGAAGATTGTATGACTTATCAACCTATATCTAGAGACGAATTGAGAACAATTACTGATCACCTAATATATAACTGCCCACTAAGAAACCATTTTAGCGAAATAGGTAAATCGGAAACTCGAATATGTAGGAATTGCATTGGACTAAACCCCGAGCCGAAACAAATTAACAGGCATCGAAAATTTTACACATTGACCCAAAAAGTTGAAAACTCAATTAGCTAGAAAAGGTTGAAATTTTCAAATCACGTTTTTAATAACCACTCACAGATAATTAACGGCCAGATTGATAGATGTAAATACCAAATCTTTGATATATTCAAATAATTCCTTCTTTTCAGTAGTTTATCAACTTCTTACACTTTAGTTTCATAAATACTACGATGGTTTCATACTTTCCGATGATGAACGAATTCAAAACCACAGTTAAAGTGATCTATTAATTTATTTGTTGGTAGTAAAAACAGTTGGGCTTATTTAAAAGGTTAAATTTTGCTGGTATTTAAGCTCACCTTGAAACACATTTCAGTCGAACCTGTTGAAGAAGAAAGACATCCATGTAATCCTTCACCTTGCGGTGCAAACGCTGTTTGTCGTGAACAGAATGGAGTAGGTTCATGTACATGCCTTCCAGAATATTTCGGCGATCCATATGCCGGTTGCAGACCGGAATGTACAACAAACAGCGACTGTGCAATGGATAGGGCTTGTTTCAATAATAAATGTAGGGATCCTTGCGTGGGATCGTGTGGTATCAATGCAGAATGCAGTGTTTACAACCACGCCCCTAACTGTTTTTGCTTATCTGGATATACTGGGAACGCCTTGGTTTCTTGCCACGTCATACAACCTCGTAAGCTCTTTTTCCTTTCTTTTCTTTACTACTGGAGAGATATCAACTGATATCTCTCCAATAGGAATTCTACAATACTTTTTCTTACCTATACTTATTCCTTAGCTCCAGAAGAAAATGATCCTTGTTTACCATCACCTTGTGGACCTTATAGCGAATGCAGGATTGTAAACAATCACGCAGTCTGTTCTTGTCAAGCTAACTATATAGGAGCCCCTCCTGCATGTCGTCCTGAATGTACAGTCAGTTCTGAATGCGCGCAAGATAAAGCGTGTATTGGGCAAAAATGTAGGGATCCATGTCCTGGAACTTGTAGCCCTAATGCGAGATGTAAAGTGATAAATCACAATCCGATATGTAGTTGTCCCCCTGGCCTCACTGGTGATCCATTTACTCTATGCATTGAAGAAAGTAAGCACATTTTCTTGGGGCATCTGAACTCGTACCAGAATGAATAACAATCCAGCAAACACCTACGTTTTTTCCCAGAATATTTTTACCACATCTGAAGTATTTTGGTGTGCTTATTTCGAAAATTACACCAGTATTTGTGTAGTAGCTCTAGTTTTTGAGATTTCGAAGATAGAGTGGATAATAAGTCAATTTCAACTTTGTATCTGAATAGTATATTGAAACAAGGCTAGAAAGAAAAGTCGCTCTTTAAACGATCTAGATAGTTTTAGTGTTATTTGTGTCAGATCTGCGTGCTTTAACTACTTTGGAGAATATATGCAATCTACACAAGCTGTGGGTGCCTAAAATAAAAATTGTGTTTTCTCCTTGCGACAATGGTCAATTGGAACAAGATCTGTTAAGTTTAACACATCCATCATTTGGCGGTAACCTCATAGTCATTGATGATGATTACCATTTTAGCATGGTAAACGTTACGGGCATGAGCTCTGCAAACCAGGATATACTAAATTATGATATTATGGAAATACTTTTATCTGATTTCCACAACGTTTATTTTTTATACACACGGTTTCGACAGTTGCATCATTTTTAAGTATTTGGTGATAACAGATGAGAAAGTATGTGCTGACTATACCTCTTTCAAATGTTTAGTAGGGGAAAGTGATATAATTCTAGTTGACCATTGAGAGTGGTGAGATTTGGGTTTTTACAAGGTTTGTTAATATCCAAACTTTCCAACAAATTCACTGTTATCCCTCTATTGCATCAGTGGAGATTTCTTAAATGGCCCTATGTTATGTGATTTGTTGATTTGATATGTTTAAAAACTGCACATTTGTTATCTGAGGAGTGATGTTCTTTGGATTTAGGTTCAAAATTTCGATATGTTTTTCCTATGTAAGACGTTGGGTATTCATTGCATTCAATTCTGTATATTCCAGACTGTAAGTTACACATTCGTATTTATTTTTTGCTTTTCCTATAATGGAAGATAGTGATTGAGAAATTTGTTTTTGTTCTTTGCGTTTATATGAAAGAGTGGAATGTTATTATTTGATGCAAGTATATTGATTTCTGTATTCCTAGTTTTCATGTTTGCTTGGCGTTGAATAATGATTAAATTTATCTGATTTATAAAATATATACCCAAATATTCCAACAGCTGAATGTCTGCCTGTAATAAAGGAAATATTTCACCAAAATGATACCACACATCAGAGATGAATTTTGTTATCTTTCAGAGAACTCCGCGTCTCAAAATTATTTTCAATTTGAATCAAAAAAATTCAACAAACAAAACTCAGGACTACCGCGCTTCTGGGCTCGAGCAGTCAAATAGACAAGTTTTCACATTTTCTTAATGGAATGCACAATTTCCAAGACATAACCATCACTCAACTTAATAATAATCTCACTTATAACATACATATACAGATTCAAAAATCTCAATGGATTATTTCAATCGCATCACACTTAAAGTAGCTACTTATAATTTAATGATTCGTAGAGCCTTCTTCCATTCCCCTATCCATAACAGAAATTAATACGGAAATTAAAATCTTTAAGAATATTGCACCAAATAATTGTATTCCAGCCTCCCACATAGATAGTATTATCAAACGCAGAGAACAGAAAAAATTTCTCAATTACTATATTCTATTATAGAAAAACCAGAAAATAATTATGCATGTCTCACTTATATTGGCCCTCCACCTAATGGTATCAGCAATTATCTTTCCAAATTTAATTCAACAACCTCCTTTTGCCTTAGTCCCAACATAAGCGAATTTTCATTCAATTCCAAAGAACAAAACCAATAAATTAAAACAGTCTAGAATATAAAGAATTCAATGCAATGATTGACCAATATCTTACGTAAGGCCAAAAGGTTGAATTTTTGAATTAGGTTCGAAGAACATCTTTCCTCAGATATCACATCCGCAATTTTTGAACACATTAAATCAACAAATCACAAGATAACATTAAATGATTTAAAAATTCTTCACAAATGCAATAAACGAATGACAATTAATATGTTGGAAAGATCGGAAATCAACCAACTTTGTGTTAACTCAAAACACAGCACTCTCGACGCTTTACTAGAATTGGATCACACCCCTATACTCAACATTTAAAATAGGTATAGTTAGCACATACTTTTTCTTAACTATTACCACCAGACTATTGAAGATGACGTAACAGTTAAAACCGGTCTGGTGTTTTGAAAATGAACATTGTAGAAATGAGACAAATGTGTTTTATTTGTTTTATATACTTTTTTGTTTTGTGAAATATTCTCAACAATAATAACCATTGAGCTCAAAAGTGTGGCCACTAAGAGTCACTAATATTAGTAAAACCTGCCTTCAGTTAATCAAGATCGATTTATATTCCCACTATTTTGTATTATGACGCAATCTGTTGAAGCCCTCGATAAAGATAGCGAATATTTTGTTCATTTGTCGAAAAAATTTGTTGAACTTAGCAAGGAAAAGTTGAAAGTAGACATTTTTAATGGACCACAAATGATAAAACATCCAAATTTTGAAAATCTATGAAGAACTCAAAAAGCGATCTTGGGAACAAGTTCAAAGCTAGAGCTGTTAGAAAAAACAGTACCATTTTCTTAACCCACACACAAATACAGTCTAGAAAATTCTTCGGTGTTCAGTGAAATAAAGAGCTATTCAAAATGTTGATCAAGCTGGTACTAGTTTGGATGTTCTATTTTTTTCAATTCGAGATATTTACGTTCCAATCCTTAGGAAAACCACCACCGGAACCACCAGGTGACCCTTGCGTACCTTCACCATGTGGGCCGAATTCCCAATGTAGAAATTCCAACGGTCAAGCCGCATGTTCTTGTCTGCCAAATTTCGTGGGTCGCGCCCCTAATTGTAGACCGGAATGTATCAGTAATAACGAATGCCCCGGAAATTTCGCTTGTATCAGAGAGAGATGCTTGGATCCATGCCCGGGTTCTTGCGGAATAAACACAAATTGTCGAGTGGTTCAACATTCTCCGGTGTGTCAATGTAATTCGGGTTTTACTGGTGATCCATTCGTTGGATGCTCAGTAATAACACCGATGGAGGAAGAACCCCACCCGTGCAATCCGTCTCCTTGCGGGGCGAACGCTGTTTGTACCGAAAGAAACGGGGTAGGATCTTGCACGTGTTTGCCAGAATATTTCGGCGATCCTTACACCAGTTGCCGACCCGAGTGCATATTGAATAACGATTGCCCTAGAGATAAAACTTGCGTGAATATGAAATGTAAAGATCCTTGTCCAGGAACATGCGGCTTAAATGCCGACTGTAGAGTGTCCAATCACGCTCCAACTTGTTATTGCTTTGAAGGATATACTGGAAATCCAACTGTTGCATGTCATATTATTCAGGCTGGTATGTATCTTTCTTTTCTCATCTGTAATTCTTTGCCTTTCACTGTGTAAAAAGTTGATTTTATAATATTGCTTAACTACTCTCAACTGCTATATCTATGATTCTTCTTCAGTTGTTGTGCAGACAAATCCTTGTGAAAGATCTCCTTGTGGACCATTCAGTTTATGTAGAGTTGTAAACGATCACGCTGTATGTTCTTGCGATAAAAATTATATTGGAGCACCACCCAATTGTCGACCAGAATGTATGATAAGCTCTGATTGTTCGTTAGAACTTGCTTGTATAAACCAAAAGTGCCAGGATCCATGTAAAGGAACGTGTGGAATAAGTTCTAGATGTCAAGTAGTTAACCACAATCCTATATGTAGTTGTTTGCCTGGTTATACGGGAGATCCATTTTCAAGATGTCAATTAGAAGAGAGTAAGCAAACTTAAATTGGTAAAACATTATTAACTGTAAAGATTGAAGAAAATTTAATAAGGTCGAAAGCTACATTTTACAATGTTGCTGTGCGTTTTCCGGCCTAAACATGGGAAACTAATATATTAACAAAGGGATCAAAGTGGAAATCGAAATAACCTCACTAATTAATTATAATCCGTTAATAGTTCAGTCGAAAGGTGAGTTGAGTTACCGTTAACATGCACAAATTTTGTTATGTCAGAAATTCAGAATTTCCAAGATTTTACGAATGTTTTGCAAAGCACATTTGTCCCCCAAACTATCAATCTCACATGAAGTTAAATATTCATTTTGTACGTTATGGAATTGCTAATATTTTTTGTATTGAAATTTTCTTGTTGCAACTAATACAA
This sequence comes from Cryptolaemus montrouzieri, assembly GCA_013387265.2. NCBI lineage: Eukaryota > Metazoa > Arthropoda > Insecta > Coleoptera > Coccinellidae > Cryptolaemus > Cryptolaemus montrouzieri. The sequence continues at coordinate 23,906,038 of JABFTP020000021.1, read as the reverse complement.
AAAAATATCAAGTGCAAATGGAAAATTTTCGTTTTCAATCTCAGGTTCTGCAAAATATTCGATGGATATATTCGATATTCGATGCATTTTTACGTAGAAAGAACCGAATGAATGTATGTACAGGGTGGACAGATTTCAACGTCTTAGTACTGTAGCTAATCAATTTTTTTTCTGGAAGGGGTATCCGGTTTTCTTGTGGCTGATTACATACCATCTATTCCAAAAGTAATCGAACTGTTTTAAGAAACAGTACTACAAGTGCCATCTATTTTAATATAACGTTGATAACTTCATTGATAGCTGTTAAAAATTTCATGACATTTGTATGTAAGAACTTGAGTTATTGCATCATGTTTGTTAATGCGCTTAGTACATCGGTGGGAAAATGAGTTGCCATTGAGTTTTGTGTTAAACTTGGTAAATCTTTTAACGAAACGCACCAAATGCTACAAACTGCATATGGCAATGATTGGTTATCCCGTACGTAAGTGTAAATTGTTGATTTGTTTGATTTCTTTTGAAATTTCTGATGCATTTCCACTTCCGCTATATCATGATGAGAGAACTCTAGTAGGCAAATCGTAAATGGCTTCTTCACTGTTGCTATCATAATTATTGTAGCAACGTTTGTATAAGTGTGACCTAAACAACTTTTTCAATATCGATGTATAGTAGTCCTGCGTGCGGTTACAGCGCACTGTTTCGTAGATGCGCATGAAATAATCTTGAGAACTGACGATTGAATTCATTCAGTGGTCATAATAGGTTCCAAACCGTGTTTCTCTCTAGTTTTAAAATTCTTTCGAGTCATGTTTTTACTTGATGGAAAGTTCTCAATAAATGTAGTTCAGCAGATTCAGTTAGAGGCAAGGATGCATTCCTCAAAGAAGATTTGAAGTGATAAGTGTTCAACGATCTTTCATTTAAATAACTTAACGAGTCCTTTTCAGAAAATTTACTTAGCAAAATTAATGCATATCAACGCAAACCGAAACCTTTATTACAACCTGTCGACTGAACTGTAAATATTTATCGAAACTTCTGACCACATTTCTCTTCAGGAAAACCGCCCCCGCCTGAAAACGTTTGTATTCCTTCGCCTTGTGGGCCAAATTCCAGGTGCCGCGAAATCGGCAGTATACCAACATGTTCATGCTTGTCTGGCTACATTGGTAGACCTCCAAATTGTAGACCGGAATGCACAATAAATGCCGAGTGCGCCAGCACTTTGGCATGTCAAAATGAAAAATGTATCGATCCTTGTCCTGGATCTTGTGGTGTTTCTGCAGACTGCCAAGTAATTAATCATCGTTCTGTCTGTTCGTGTCAAATAGGATACACTGGAGATCCGTTCAGTGGATGCTCAATCATACCTAGTAAGATATTGTAACATTATCAGAATCAATTGGCGCTTAACAATATAAATTTTAGTTGTGCAACCTACGCCAGAACCTACGAATCCTTGTAATCCCTCGCCTTGTGGCGCTAATGCCGTTTGCAAGGAACGAAATGGCGTTGGTTCTTGTATTTGCTTACCAGAATATTTTGGAGATCCGTACTCAGGATGTAGACCAGAATGTGTTACCAATACTGATTGTCCAAGAAATAAAGCTTGTTTGAACAATAAATGTATAGATCCTTGTCCTGGAACGTGTGGTCTGAACGCCGAATGTATTGTTTATAATCATGCTCCAACTTGTAATTGTTTACCTGGATATACTGGAAATCCACTATCTTCTTGCCATTTACCTCAACCTAGTAAGCTTCTTTTTCTTATTCTTTACTTGTAATTTCACATGTATATTGTTTGGTTCATCTTTTCTTTATCTTTCAAACTAATGAGAAAAATGCAAACTTCCGATTTAGTTTTCATTTATAGTTCCTCATGATATTTGAAAACTTTACCATAAGTACCGCACACATTATGCTAAACTTTGCTGGTTCTTTTGGCCTTCTATTAAAAAGTTAGGATACCTGATCTGATGTGACAACGTAGTAAATATCAATGGTGGATATCTTAGAAGGTCAATCGAGGCAACAAAAATTGAAACATACTTGAACGAAAAAAGAAATTAGCATTTAATTGCACTTTCACTAATACGTGGTAGTTGTATGCATATATAACTGCAGTCTTACGGTTCTCGGGATTTTTAAGTCAACAAAAACATTTAACATATTCCGGTTCATCGCTCTTGAACAATATCTCCAATGTTGGACACAGCATGATCTATTTTATTTATTAAAAAAAAATTAAAACGTGTCACACTCGAGGACTGCCGCAGTAAAGCTATTGCATAGCATTTTTTATCAACTTATGTAATTATAATTATTTATTTATTTTTATTTGTGCAGTATTTTCTTTTCTTTGATATAAATTCAAGTTTTGAGCGTAGTGAAGAAAACAATTTTTTCTTTCATTGAATAAATGAGAAGTTAATATCGTTTAGAATATTTTTATTGTCTGACAATGCATGTAGGTTATTCAGGAATTTTTTTCATTGAAACTATAAGTTTATGGTAACTGAAATAACAAACATAAGTTTAAGACTTGATATCCTCTAAATATCTGGAAAATACTGAGTCAATGGTGGTCCCATATTTTGTTGTGGACTCTTGTGGAGCATTATTCATTTTCAAACTCAAATTTTCCGAAAGAAAAGTTGCCAACCGCCCTGATTTTTTATCAGCGAAGTTGATGTTGGAATCGCCAGCCAAGATAAGTGGAAATTATTACCATTTGTACCGAGTATTTTCGACCCTTCTTCAATGTACTCCAGTAAAGTGCAATTAATGAAATGCTCTACCTCGTCCAATTTTGGATTTGGAGAAATGTAAATTACTACCATGACTATGTGCAGGCCTTTTTTAAGTTTGCATAAGCACGCATCTCCAACAAATGAGCGCCTAACATTAACATCGCTAACGTGTGCAATATTTATTTCAATATTCTAAGTCATAATGTTAGTAACATTATTATTATCTATATACTTTCTCACATACAGCTGCTTACGTATTCGTCCGATTTCGGAGCAGCTCGTCTCGATCGGTGCGAGTTTCGTACAGTCGTACCTTACACGTTAAGCGAACGCTCGGCCGAGCTACATGGTAGGAGGAGTGGGGGGTGTTAGGTTTTATTATAGTTACGGAATTTCTTGATTCGGTCGCCGCGCTCGAAGCCCTCGATAAAAGCTATGCAATATCTTAAAATTGTGAGATACCGAAAATAGTGTTTAGATTAGACTAGGTTGTAGGAATTAATTTCGTCATTTCGCTTAGAAAGAACGGAACCCACTTCGAGAAGGGTCTAAATTAAACAGCTTGTATCTGGAAAACCAATTCAACTATATGGACTATTTTATATGGGTCTGCGATTAGTAGATCACGGAAATCATCACCAAATTCGGTGAAATTTCACAGGAGGCAATTTTCAGTGTATTGTGTGCGGTGTCCTTCATTTAACAAAGCATATTCGCAATTAGATTGAAAGATTTAGTTCATATATTCTAAACAGGACGTTCTGAAATTCACAATTCAAACTTCTGATGTGATTCCACAACGAAAATTACGAAAAAAGTTTTTGTTTGTTGTGAAATCACATCTAGATGTTTGGTATATGAAATTTCGAATTTCTTGTCTGTATCTCATCATTTTTTTAATCTTTCCTTAGTTGAACGCACAAATCCTTGTCAACCACATCAATGTGGACCCTACAGTAACTGTAAAGTAGTAAACGAGCATGCAGTGTGTTCTTGTCAAACAAACTATATTGGATCTCCCCCTGCATGTAGACCCGAATGCATGGTTAGCGCAGAATGCCCGCAAGATAAAGCATGTATTAGAAATAAATGTCAGGATCCTTGTATTGGAACTTGTGGAATCAATGCTAGATGTAATACTATAAACCACAATCCTATTTGTAGCTGCCCTTCTGGTTTTATTGGCGATCCGTTTTCTAGATGTATTAGAGAAGAGCGTAAGCTATCAACTATCTTTACTTTTTCATTATTTTCTTGTATACAACTTGAAATGTTTCTAATCTATATTCTTTCTCTATAGCATGTACCTTACTTTCATTTTCAGCTACCACGCCACGGCCTAGTGGGAACCCATGTGTTCCATCGCCTTGTGGTCCCAATTCTCAATGTAGAGTTAAAGGCGATCAAGCAGCATGTTCTTGCTTGCCGAACTATATCGGGCGTTCTCCAAACTGCAGACCTGAATGTACGATAAATGCGGAATGTTCTAGTAATTTAGCATGTCAAAATGAAAAGTGCGTTGATCCTTGTCCTGGATCTTGTGGATCTTTCACTAACTGCATTGTCGTGAATCATGCTCCGATTTGTCAGTGCCTATCTGGATATACTGGCGATCCTTTCAGCCGTTGCACAGAAATTCCTTCTTGTAAGATTTATATTTCAAACTGCTAAAAGATTTAAATTGAACAATCCCACCTTTTCAAAGTGAACAAAATTAATCAGCTTGTGTTGATTCCTACAATACTTTGGGACTTTTCAATTTATTATCTATCTTTCATCTATCCCTTGTACTTTTTCTATTTTCACCGTTTAACTTTTAGTGCCTCCAACTACCGAACGTCCTAGAAACCCATGTGACCCATCTCCATGCGGAGCTAACGCTATTTGCAAGGTACAAGGTACTGCTGGTTCTTGCAGTTGTTTACCAGAGTACACTGGAGATCCTTACACTGGCTGTAGACCAGAATGTGTAACTAACACAGATTGCGATAGAAGCAGGGCGTGTGTAAATAATAAATGTGTAGATCCTTGTCCGGGAACCTGTGGTATAAACGCAGAATGTCGCGTTTTAAACCATGCTCCATCATGTAGTTGTATAACTGGATACACTGGAGACCCAGCTAGACTTTGCTATGTTTTAAAACGTAAGAATAATTTGAGTTGATATTAAACGTTCCTGTCATTAGGCATTCGCAAGTCCACTGTATCAAATTCTGATCTAATTCCACTTCTTAACTAGTTAGAAACAGTAAACTTGTAAATGCATGAATCATAAGCATCAATATGAATACGACTTCCTCTGAGATGTGTTCTACTCAGTAAAAACTTCTTAGTAATAATTCCGTTTTTCGCGAAATTGTATTCACAGCTATATATACTGTGCAATCCTAATATTATTTCATAGTGGCTTACAGATTATCTGAATCGGATAGATTTTGATTTCTCATGGTGTCCAGAAATGTATACGCCAAATTTTAAAATGGATTTCTGAAACCGAAAATATTAATTATCATGTGGACTTAGTGAATGCCTATTTCGAAAATAGTACGAGAAATTCAGAACATTGAGCAGTTCCAATGTTGAATGAACATTTATCTTCAGCAGCTGACAGAAAACCAACATTCCCATGTCAACCAACACCATGCGGTCCATACAGTCAGTGTCGTGCTATCAACGATCAAGCTGTATGCTCCTGCTCCGAAGGGTACATTGGCACGCCGCCAATGTGTAGACCAGAATGTATTGTTAGCTCGGAATGTCCTCAGAACCTTGCATGCAAAAATCAAAAATGTATAGATCCATGTCCTGGAGTTTGTGGATTGAATGCCAATTGTAGAGTTATAAATCATAATCCAATATGCGGTTGTTTACCTGGTTTTACTGGTGATCCTTTCACGAGCTGCAACAGAATTCCTGAAACAAGTACGTGCGTTTGTATTTGAGAGAGAAGAGAGGATTATGAACATCCTCTTAACATAGATGATTCTCTTAATAATTCAACATTGAATAACTTCAGTGAATTTATTGAACTCTAGTTATTCATTAATGTAACTTTCTTCTCTTATCAACCTTCATGTTATTCACTGTGTATTTATGCTCATCTTCCATTTTCCTCTACCTTCCTTATTATTGTAGCTCCTCCGCCTCGAAGAATTGCATGTGAACCTAGTCCCTGTGGACCGAATTCCCAGTGTAGAGTTATTGGTGATCAGCCTGCATGTTCTTGTCTGCCAAACTACATTGGTCGTCCGCCAAATTGCAGACCTGAATGTATAAACGATCTTGAATGTCCGAATCATTTAGCATGTAAAAACGAGAAATGCAGAGACCCTTGTCCTGGTTCTTGCGGCGAAAACGCCCAGTGTACTGTAGTGAATCATAGACCAGTTTGTTCTTGTTTCCCTGGGTACATCGGCGATCCGCTCAGTGCATGTAGAATTGCCCCTCCACCATGTAAGATATTCGTGTTATTTCTCTAACATCACTCACATTAGATTATACTAAAACAAATTTATTATGTACTGTAATCTATGTTTCCTTATTTCTTAATTCTAAACTATTTAGTCAATCTTCCAAAATAAAAAATAATATTATTCAGAGTTGGAGTAAAGATGGAACCTAATCGACGACCGGTGGTGAAAAAAGTGTTCGTTTTTTCTACCACCACTGACCAATAAATTTGATTTAGAAAACGCACCAAAATAACATCTACTAAATGAAATGAAATGAAATATATTAAATTTCAGTGTACCCGAATGCTTCAGTGAATGTTTAAAAGCATATGCGATTTTATTTAAATTTTTTCAGCAACGGAAGGACCACCATCATCACCTTGTTACCCGTCACCATGTGGACCCAATGCCGAATGTAGAGAACGCAACGGTGCAGGTGCTTGCTCGTGCGCTTCAGGATATTTCGGCGATCCATACGATAAAGAACGTGGCTGTCATAGGGAGTGTGAAAGAAGTAACGATTGCGCGCCTCAATTGGCATGTGTATCTTTCAAATGTGTTGATCCGTGTCCTGGAACTTGTGGTACCTTGGCTCAGTGTAGCGTAACAAATCACATACCAACTTGTACTTGTCTGGAAGGATTCACTGGGGATCCGTTTGCGCAATGCACTGAAATTATCAGACGGCCTGAGCCGCCACCACAAGATCCTTGCTCGAGATCACCATGCGGTCCTAACAGTCAATGTAGAAACGTCAACAATCAACCCGTATGCTCGTGCTTACCGAATTATATTAGCAGTCCACCCAACTGTAGGCCAGAGTGCGTTGTTAGTTCAGAATGTCCAGAAGACAGAGCTTGCGTTAACAACAAATGCGCAGATCCATGTCCAAACACCTGCGGAATTGGTGCACAGTGTACAACGAAATATCACAATCCAATATGTGCTTGTCCGCCAGGATTCACTGGGGATCCTTTCACAAGATGTGCTCCACAAGGTAAGTTTGTTGAAATAAATTTCTTCGCAATTTTTACTAAATTTTCTTACAGCCGTCGTAGTAGATTCAACAGAGCGTCCACCATCTTGCCAACCGTCACCATGTGGTCCCAACTCCCAGTGTAGAATTATTGGTGGCAACCCGTCATGTTCGTGTTTACCAGATTTCATCGGAGTTCCACCCAGTTGTAGACCGGAATGCGTACTGAGCTCGGAGTGTAACAACCAGCTCGCTTGTATCAAGCAGAAATGTCGCGACCCTTGTCCTGGATCTTGCGGAGTCAATGCTAAATGTAGCATCGTGAACCATACGCCGATTTGCACGTGTGAGGAAGGTTACGAAGGAGATCCGTTTACCATATGTTCTTTGAAACCAACCGTGACTGAACCACCGCCAAGAAGAGACCCTTGTAACCCAAGTCCATGCGGTCCAAATGCTCAGTGTAACAATGGAATTTGTACTTGTTTGCCTGAGTACCAAGGAAATCCATACGAATCTTGCAGACCGGAATGTTTATTAAGCACAGAATGCTCCAGAGATAAAGCTTGTATCAGAAATAAATGCGTGGATCCCTGTCCTGGCATTTGCGGACAAAACGCTAAGTGTGACGTCGTTAACCACATTCCAACATGTTCGTGTCCGAATGGTTTGACTGGAGATCCGTTCACACTTTGTCGAGAAGCTCCGAAGCCGCCAGCACGCACAGATCCTTGCTATCCTTCACCCTGCGGTCCGAACAGCCAGTGTAAAAACGTCAATAATAACGCCGTTTGCTCGTGTATCTTGGGATACTTCGGAGCTCCGCCTAACTGCAAACCGGAGTGTTTGGTGAGCGCTGAATGCGCAGCAACAAGGGCTTGTGTCAACCAAAAATGCATAGATCCGTGCCTGGGCTCCTGTGGTATTGGCGCACGCTGTGAAGTTATCAACCATAGTCCAATTTGCAGTTGTCCTGAAGGACAAACTGGAAATCCGTTTGCACAATGCAGAGAAATAATAATTCCCCCAACGCCTCGACCAGTTATCAATCCCTGTGAACCATCTCCTTGCGGGCCAAATTCATTATGCAGAGTGGTGGGAGAACAAGCTTCTTGCGCTTGCGTGCAGAATTACATCGGAAATCCGCCCAATTGTAGACCTGAATGCATTATCAACCCTGATTGTCCAGCCCATCTGGCTTGTATAAACAACAAGTGCGCCGATCCATGTCCGGGAAGCTGCGGCGAGAATACGGTTTGCAAAGTTATAAGTCACACGGTTTCCTGTTCCTGTTCTCCAGGATTCACTGGAAATCCATTCGTACAGTGCGTTGAAGAGCGGAAAGGCGAAAAGATGAATCCTTGTCAGCCATCGCCGTGCGGGACAAACGCCGAATGTAAACAGAGGGGTGATATCGGTTCCTGCAGTTGCATTCCAGGATATCAAGGAAATCCGTACGAGAGTTGCAAACCGGAATGCGTCCTCAGCTCGGATTGTCCAACAAATAAAGCGTGTAGCAGAAATAAATGCGTGGATCCTTGCCCTGGCATCTGCGGATTCAACGCGGAGTGTTCCGTTATTAATCACATTCCTACGTGTACCTGTTCGCCTGGTACTGAAGGAGATCCTTTCAGGGAATGCCATGTGCCCACACCACTACGTGAGTATATTTGAAATTCTAACATAACTACATTAATAAGTACATATACCTGGTGAGCTGAAAGGTTCGTAGGCTAACTTAGTGAAAAAAAATATTTTTGGTAAAATTCAATTTTTTCATTCAATATAATCACTTCGAGGGAGACACAGCGATTGTAGCCATCAATAATTCTTTCGATGCCATTTTTATAATAGGATTTTTCTCCAACTTCAAAATAGGCTTCAGTTTCGACACCTGTTTATTAGTCTCGAATTTCTTTCCCCGGAGCATTCTTTTCAAATCTGAAAAAAGAAAAAAGTCGCTGGGGACAAGATCTGCTGAATAAGGTGGATAGGGAAAAGTAATTCGAAGCCTTATTCGTACAATTTTGCCATCGTTTCCATCAATTTGTGGCAAGGTGCATTGTCTTGATGAAACTGCACTTCCTTTTTTTCAAATGGGGCCCTTTTTTCCGTATTTGGTCCTTCAATTGATCCAATAACTCAATGTAATCAATGTAGGTAATCGGTGAATATAATACACTGCGCATCGCAGAAAATAGATGCCATACCCTGGCCAGCTGACTGCTGCGTTTTTGCACACCCTGGATGTAGTTCTCCTCGCAGCCCACTCGGCTGAATGTTGATTACTTCCTGGAGTGTAGAAATGAATCCATGTTTCATCCATTGCGATATATCGACGAAAAAACTCGGCTTTATTACTTTCTTGTGTTCAGAATCATAGACTCGTTATTTTTGATCAATATACAATAAGCGCGGCACCTATTTCGCACACAGCTTTCGAATATCCAAACATTCTTTTAAAAAACCAACACGTTCCTTGGATATCTTCAGGGTCTCAACTATCTCGATCATTTTCATTTTTCGATTATTCAAAAGAATTTTGTGTCCTTTTTTTAGTGTTTTCATCGACGACAGCCTCTTCGGGACGTCCGCTGCGTTCATCGTCTTGGATGCTCATATCACCTCGTTTGAACTTTGCAAATCACTTTTCCACCTTCGATTTTCCTGACGCAAAGTCCGAATAATGTTTATGAAGCCATGCTCTCGCTTCAACTGTGTTTTTTTCATCAGAAAGCAATGTTTAATCAACACACGGAATTCTCTTCTATCCATTTTTCCAACAATAACATAAGTTGACTCTCTGCTATATCTCGCGAACCACCGGTTGGATAGCTAAAAACTTTTTACTCGTGTCTGAATATTATCCTAGTTAAGCCATCTGTATATCAGTCTACGAACTTTTCAGCCTACGTGGTATGTTTGACCCATATGCGTTCCTAACTATTTCATCCCATTGTGATGAAACTCTCGTGATTTGTTCTAAACAACTTCCGTTGAGATTTTAAGTCCAATGAAGGGGATACAAACTAAACTTCTTGTCCTTCAGTAACATCGCAACGCATGTATAACCTACAACTAGTTATAAATATATTTTTCACAGCTACCGAACCATCAGTCTTGGATCCATGCCAACCATCACCATGCGGTCCTAACAGCCAATGCAGAAACATTAACGGTCAAGGAGTCTGCTCTTGCCTACCCGAATTCACCGGATCGCCGCCGAATTGTAAGCCGGAATGCGTGGTCAGTTCAGAGTGTCCATCGAATCTAGCGTGCCATAATTTCAAATGTGCCAATCCTTGCGCGGGATCTTGCGGTCTAAGCGCCCGATGCGAGGTTATAAATCACAACCCGATTTGCAGCTGCCCGTCTGGATTAACTGGGGATCCATTCGTGAGGTGTATGGAAATTCCAACTGAGGTACATTGAATCTCTTTATGTGACATGATCAATTTTTAAATGAGAATATTTTACAGCCCAAACCCAGGCCAAGTCTGAATCCATGTGTGCCATCGCCCTGTGGGCCAAATTCTGAATGTAGAGTGATAAGGGAACAAGCTTCCTGCTCCTGTTTAGCCAACTATTTCGGACCTCCACCAAACTGCAGACCAGAGTGTATAGTTAACACCGATTGTTCATCAACTCTTGCCTGTATCGCAGAGAAATGTAAAGATCCATGTGCTGGATCTTGTGGATTCAATACTGATTGTCGGGTTCAAAATCATATTCCAATATGTACTTGTATCGAAGGATTTGTTGGAGATCCTTTCACACAATGCCAACCAAAGAGAGGTAAGAAAATTGAGTATGGAACGAGGGACCGCTTATATTTCGATTTTGTTATTTAGTTGAACCAGTGGTACCAGACGACCCATGCAGTCCAAATCCTTGTGGACCAAATGCGGTGTGTAACGAGGGAACGTGCACGTGTCTGCCACTTTACAACGGAGATCCTTACAGAGGTTGCAGACCGGAATGTACGATGAATACTGATTGTTCTCCAAACAAAGCTTGTAGCAACTTTAAATGTATCGATCCTTGTCCGGGTACCTGTGGGCAGAATGCCGAATGTTCTGTCATAAATCATATACCAACTTGTAGCTGCCCGGCTCGGTATGAAGGAGATCCATTCACATCCTGTAGACCTTCAGCTCAAGGTAAAAATCAATTCGGCTGAATTTTAGACTCTTCAAATTATATGTTTACAGTTGTAACTAAGAACCCATGCGATCCATCACCATGTGGACCTAACAGTCTCTGCAGAGTAAACAACGACGTTGCAGTTTGTTCTTGCCAACCAGGTTTAATTGGTAGCCCACCTTCCTGCAGACCTGAATGTATCGTGAGCGCAGAATGCCCGCTACAACAAGCCTGTTTGAATAATAAGTGTATAGATCCGTGTCCAGGAACCTGCGGAATTAATGCTGTGTGCCAAGTTGTCAACCATAACCCCATCTGCAGCTGTCCATCCGACCTCACTGGAGATCCTTTCTCGAGATGCTACCCACGTCCAGGTAAGTCGATATGATTCACTCGTTTTCGTATGACTATATGACCTTTTCTTCCAGTTGCGCCGAAGCCAGCTTTGAACCCTTGCGATCCGTCGCCGTGCGGGCCCAACGCGGTTTGTCAAGTGCGCGGCGAGAGTCCCGCGTGTTCGTGTCTGTCTAATTACGTGGGCGTACCGCCGAACTGTCGACCGGAATGTACCATCAATCCGGAGTGCCCGAGCGCGCGTGCGTGTATAAATCAAAAGTGCGGCGATCCGTGCCCCGGAAGTTGCGGACTGAACGCGCTATGTAACGTGGTGAATCACAATCCGGTGTGTAGTTGTACGCCCGGATATTCCGGAGATCCGTTCAGGGGCTGTTCTGTCGTACCTGGTGAGTGTTTTAGATTTTCCATCATTTGGGGCTTGCGATAAGAGTTTTTGCATAATTGTTTGAGAAATGAAAGTAGAAGAAAGTATGTTTGACAAGCAGAAAGCTTTGCACATTAGAATTAATTTTGAAATGATAAAATCAATGAGAAGTAAACGAAATACAAGTGTTGGTTCAAGGAAGACTAACACTTATGCTCATGCACCCTTAAATTAACTTTTTGTAATGTCAGGCAAAGTTAAATGAAAAATTCTGAGACTTTGATGAATAGACCAATTATTTTCTCTAAAAAACCATGTTATATTGCAAAACTCTATTTAAAACCTCAAGTTGAAAGCATGTTGCATGTTTATCTTTAAGGCATATATAACAAGAGTATGCACAAACTTAGATAATAACTCAGAATATCACAGTGAGTTTTTGCATTCTCTACTGAAGATATTTACACATTTTAAAAGAACAATCTCTGTTCAAGCAGTGACCAATGAAAGATTGAACTCGGCAACAGTTTAAAATGATGATGGTGAATTTTTACGGTTACTATACATAACTATACAGAGTGATTCCTTAGAATATTTATGACTGCTGATAGTCGTAGAACTTTCAGATTTTACATGCGACTTCGAGGTGTGCTAAGAAATTTGTGGAAAATATTTTCATAATCGGGGCAACCGAAGTTGACGACAGCTTTTTTATTTCATATCGCATATTGTATTTTTTTTTTTTTTCTTGAAAAGAATCATTTTTCGAACTTCGTTTAACAAAACAAATTTTTTTCGAAACTTTCCAGAATTTTAATATAAATTCAGAAATCTCAAATATGTTACTTGAATTCGTTTGAAGTTTTTTTTCTATCCAATCATCAGAGGAAGGACGGTTGATTGAGATTATCAAACTACTCGAGTTGTTTACAATACAGGAAAATCACCTGCCTACTTGACTTATTTTAAACATCAAGAACTCCGTTTTTTGAAAGTAACAGCATGATTGGAACCTTATACAAAAATTGACTTGAATTGTATCAGATTCCTCTATACTTGAAATGGCTCGTTCAGAAGTTATTTATAGTTATTCCGGAAATTCTTCTTTGAGTCTTTATCTACCTTGCCGAAGCTGAGAAAATTATGTCACCATATTCTATACTCTATATCGAACAATGTAGTGTCAATTTTAGGATTGGGAACCAGTTTGAGAGCAGGGAATTGGAATATAATGAAAATCTGATTCACTCTTATTTACTTCATGTGTAACGTTTTTCTACTAAGCCGCAACAAATTATATACAGGGTGCTTCAACGAAAACTGAACAGATGCTTTATCTACCAAGATATTCGTTTCTGATCAAAACGCAAAAACAGGTCAAATTTTGTTTCAAGGGGGACATCTTTTGGGGTACAAAACTTGCCTGAAATATCAACTCCCTAAGCGGGGGTTGCAATCCACAAACATTTTGAATATGGAAGATGGTTCGAGTGATGACTCAAGAGAAAGGTGGTATCTTTGTCTACATTGCCTTGAACGAATTTCCATTTTTAATTGAAAACTGTAAAAGATACAGGGTGAGCAACTGAAAGATAGGGAAGACTATTTCCCTGAGACTATTCAAGTTCCAGTGAGGTAAAATGGAACAGATCCATGCTGATCAATGGCAGTCATCATCAAGTACCATCCTCATCTCGAATTTCAACCCCTGGAGCCGTGGGGGGGTGCAACCCTTGAAAATTTGGAAGAGGATAGAAGGGTCGAGTGATACCTCGAAAGAAAGGTATTAACTTTGTCTGCATCCCCGTGAACGAATTTTTATTTTTGATTGAAAACTGTAGAAGGTACAGAGTTATTCGTGCAAAAAAAATGGAACAGATTCATTCCAGATCAAATGCTGTCATCTTTGATCTAAATGAATCTATTCCAGTTTTTCGCACTGATACTCCAATAGTCTTGGGGGATAGTCTTCTCTATTTTTCAGTGGCTCACTCTGTATCTTCTACAGTTTTCAATCAAAAATGAAAATTCTTTCACGGCAATGCAGACAAAGATAATACCTTCCTTTCGAGGTATCACTCGACCCATCTACCCTCTTCCAAATTGCCAACGGTTGTCACCCCTGCTCCAGGGGTTGAAATTCGAGATGAGGATGGTACTTGATGATGACTGCCATTGATCAGCCTGGATCTGTTCCATTTTACCTCACTGAAAGTTGAATAGTCTCAGGGAAATAGTCTTCCCTATCTTTCAGTTGCTCACCCTGTATCTTTTACAGTTTTCAATCAAAAATGGAAATTCGTTCAAGGCAATGTAGACAAAGATACCACCTTTCTTTTTAGTCATCACTCGACCCATCTTCCCTATTCAAAATGTTCAAGGATTGCAACCCCCGCATAGGGGGTTGATATTTCAGGCAAGTTTCGTACCCCAAAAGATGTCCCCCTTGAAACAAAAATTGGCCTGTTTTTGCGGTTTGATCAGAAATGAATATCTTGGTAGATATAGCCTCTGTTTAGTTTTCGTTGAAGCACCCTGTATGATCTACAACATTGGATTTAATCCGCTTGCCCCCTTTTAGCAGAAATTTTCATGGTCAACTTAGTAACTGCAATACATAACAACCCTTCAGCTACACATTTATTATATTGGTTTCGGCATGTGGATATCATTGTAGGTTGACTGGTACGGAACGTCAGCTAAATATTTTCGAAAAATTTATAAATTCAATTCATTCGAAAATGAAATTCGTTACCGAACTTGAACACAAGGATTCAATCAACTTTTCAATATAACTATTCTTCATTCGTTCGAACCAATTATTGAAGCAGTTATTCCAATCTTTTGCTACATCCAAAATGGCATTTGAAAGGCATCAACATTTTCTCTGTAGTCTGAATCCATTCAGACTTCGGAAGAAGATGATGACGCAAATTTCCATGATATCCTTACATTTTTGCCATGTGTCTATGTCCTAGAATTGAAATTATAAAAACAAATATTTCTACAATTGAACTTCAATCTAACTGATCTGGAAGGCGTTTTCTCTAGTTCGGTGTTTACGGAAATCGACCAGTCCTAATAAGGACGAAAGTAGAATATATGGTTTTATACTGTGACATTCGAAATTATGCTTTCACTATTTATTAAGGACAATGATATTGACTGATAATTTCGAAAACGAAAGAACTAATTGTTGTTTTACGAATTATTCTTCCACATCAAAACCACGTTTGCAAAAAAAACTATTCAATTTAAATAGGCAAAGAAATATCATTGACTGGAACAGTAATAAACCCTCAAAATGATACTTATATTCACCAAATAATTTATTCGATATTCTTGTGTAAAAAACCTATGAATAATCTTTCATTCATACGTCCAGCTTTGAACAGATGATTGATATATTGCATGCTTTTAGTGAATTAAGTTAGTAGTAGCTTTTGCTGTATATTAACCGCTTAAAGGGGATGAAAGGTAAGGAATAATCCCCCAACGGTAACAACGAGCTTCAGAAACAGCAACCATGAGCTAATATGTTCCCCCGCCTCGCGTTTCCCCCGACCCAAAAACGCCCCAACGCACCCCCCACCCCCAACCCTCTGCTATAACAATGCTTTGCGAAAGAATCAGGTTTTAAAGAATGCGTTCGGTTTTGTCCCAAACCATTAACTCTAGCTTCAGATAGAATGAGGATGCTTGAAAGGTACCCCTTTATCCCCGCCTCTAAAAAACAAATCCAGCCCCAGCAAAGCGAAATGAGCAGCTAATAACATACAAAATATTGTTGGCACGCCTATTGACGACAACTCACCCACTAAACGGGAAAAACGGTATATATTTAAGAAATGAATGAATGAAATTCGGTTTTATTTTAGACATCGTACCCAATGAACAGTTGAACCCTTGTGTGCCTTCACCGTGTGGCGTGAACGCTGTTTGCAAAACAAGAAATGGCGCTGGTTCATGTAGCTGTTTACAAGAATATATCGGCAATCCTTATGAAGGTTGTAGACCGGAATGTATCTACAGCTCCGATTGTCCCTCGAATAAAGCGTGTACAAGGAATAAATGCATAGATCCTTGTCCAGGTACATGTGGTCAAAACGCTCTATGTAACGTTGTGAATCACAATCCATCTTGCAACTGTCTACCAGGTTATACGGGAAATCCCTTGAGTTACTGTAACGTTTTACCAACAACTGAACGTAAGGAGTATGTATTATTTTATAACATATGTATTAAATAAATTTATTCTTAGCCTCTAAAGATGAAACCAGACCTTGCCAATCATCACCTTGCGGACCAAACAGCCAATGTAGAGAGGTTAACACCCAAGCAGTTTGCTCCTGTTTACCCAATTTCAACGGAAGTCCGCCCAATTGCCGTCCGGAATGCTTAATTAGTTCCGAATGTCCGTTAAATAAAGTTTGTAGCAACAACAAATGTATAGATCCTTGCCCTGGTACTTGTGGAATAAATACAAATTGTCAAGTTATAAACCATAGCCCGATTTGTAGTTGCAGGCCCGGATATTCTGGCGATCCTTTCACTCGATGTGTTCAGATAATTCGTAAGATAACTTGTTATTTTATTTTTCCTTTTCTTACTCGTGATTTTTAGTGCCACCTCCATTACCCGAACCTGTGATTGTAACTGATCCATGCGCTTCATCGCCTTGCGGCCCGAATTCACAGTGTCGTAACAATAATGGTTTACCGTCTTGCTCTTGTTTAGCGAATTATTTAGGAAGTCCGCCTAACTGTCGGCCAGAATGTGTAATAAATCAAGAGTGTCCAAGTAACTTGGCTTGCATTCGACAAAAATGTAGAGATCCTTGCCTGGGTACGTGTGGTTCCGGCGCCCTTTGTCAAGTGGTTCATCATACGCCGTCTTGTATTTGCCCAGGTGGTTTCACTGGTGATCCGTTCAGTTACTGTTCACCTCGACCAACGCTGCGTACGTAATTATAACGTATACATTTTGAAAACCTTTTAATTTCCCTCAATTATAGCAGCAGTCGTAGAAGCAGATCCTTGTAATGCGTGTGGGCCGAACACCCAATGTAACAACGGCGTCTGTAGCTGTTTGCCGGAATATCAAGGGGATCCATATAAAGGTTGTAGGCCAGAATGTTTATTAAACAATGATTGTCCGCGTTCTAGAGCGTGTATTAGGAATAAATGCGTGGATCCATGTCCAGGAACTTGTGCACCAAATGCCAAATGCGAGGTTATAAATCATATTCCTATGTGTAGTTGTCCAACAGGTTTCAATGGAAATTCTTTTGTCTCTTGCATTCCAATAAAGAGTAAGTTGTCCAAATACTAATACACAAAAAACTACATTTCGTATTTCAGTTTCAGTTATTACAAATCCCTGTTCCCCATCACCTTGTGGTCCCAACAGTCAATGTCGGGAAATCAATCAGCAAGCTGTTTGCTCTTGCATACCAGGTTATATAGGTTCCCCTCCCACATGTAGACCGGAATGTACAATAAGTTCCGAATGTGGTCTGAACGAAGCTTGCGTCAATCAAAAATGCGTTCAACCATGTCTTGGAGCTTGTGGTGTTCTTGCCGAATGCCAAGTAGTCAACCACAATCCAATATGTACTTGTCCTTTGTCATACGTTGGGGATCCATTCGTCAGATGCATTCCAAAACGTAAGATTAATTTGCTTCTTTGGATATAAATATAAAATACCAATCTTTTCAGCGCCAGTGCAACCTGTTATCAATGTTTGTACACCTTCACCATGTGGACCAAACTCTCAATGTAGAGAAATCAATCAGTTACCCTCTTGTTCTTGTTCTCTTGGTTTCATAGGAACTCCGCCAAACTGCAGGCCTGAATGTGTCAGTAACAACGAATGTGCAAACCATTTGGCTTGTATTAATAATAAATGTAAAGATCCTTGTCCAGGAGTATGCGGCCAAAACGCCGAATGTCGCGTGGTCAGCCATACACCCAATTGCGTTTGCCTTTCTGGATATGAAGGAGATCCTTTCAGTCAGTGTGTCATAAAACTACCTACGATATATGAAGAATCCACAAATCCGTGTATACCTTCACCTTGTGGTATTAACGCTCTTTGTAAAGAGCGAAACAAAGCAGGATCTTGTACTTGTATTCCTGGATACATAGGAAATCCGTATGATGGTTGTAGGCCAGAATGCTCTTTAAATTCCGATTGTCCGTTAAATAAGGCTTGCCTAAGGAATAAATGTATCGATCCTTGTCCTGGAACTTGCGGACAGAATGCTAACTGTCAAATTATTAATCATATTCCATCATGTACTTGTAGAGACGGTTATCAAGGAAATCCTTTCATTTTTTGCAGCTTGAAACAAGAGCAAAGTAAGTCTGAAAATTTGACGTGTTTCAATTATTTTCTTAAAATAATTATTTTAGCTTCTACTGAAATCGTACCAGCGAATCCTTGTCGACCTTCACCTTGTGGTCCAAACAGTCAATGTCGCGAAGTTAATTCGCAAGCAGTATGCTCTTGTCTGCCAAATTTTATCGGCAGTCCCCCAGGTTGTAGACCTGAGTGTGTTATGAGCCAGGAATGTCCAACGCATCAGGCTTGTTCAAACCAAAAATGTACCGATCCATGTCCAGGCACATGTGGTTTAAATACAAATTGTCGTGTGGTCCAGCATAGCCCGATTTGTATTTGTGTGAACGGATATACGGGAGATCCATTCACTACCTGTTTCCCAATTCCACGTAAGAATATTGCAATAACAAAACTAACAGACATATATTTATTCATTTGTTTTAGCCAAAGTAGAGCCTATTTTCAACCCCAATACGAACCCGTGTCAGCCATCCCCTTGTGGTCCTTATTCAGAATGTCGGGAGGTAAATGATCTTCCATCATGTACTTGTATACAAAACTACATAGGAAGTCCACCTAACTGTAGACCAGAATGTACAATGAATTCTGAATGTTCAAGCAGTGAAGCATGTATAAGACAAAAATGCTTGAACCCTTGTCTTGGTGCTTGCGGTACCTCAGCTATTTGTAACGTCATAAATCATACTCCTATATGTACTTGTGCTGAAGGTTTTACTGGGAACCCATTCGATTTTTGTAGGCCAGCCCCACCACCAGGTTTGATTCATAGAGTAATTCGAAATTCTATTAGATAACACTATATTTTCGTAGCTCCAATTCAAGAATCGGATCCTTGCAGCCCTAATCCATGCGGACCAAACGCAATATGCGATAATGGTATTTGTAGTTGTTTACCCGAATTCCAAGGTGAACCTCACATCGGATGTAGACCAGAATGTATCTTGAATAATGATTGTCCGAGAAATCTCGCTTGCATAAGAAATAAATGCGGGAATCCTTGTCAGGGAATTTGTGGACAAAATGCGGAATGTTCAGTGGTTAATCATATACCAATGTGTACTTGTTTACAAGATTACATAGGAAACGCTTTCGTTCAATGTAATAAAGCTCCAGGTAATACAGAAATTTGTCATAATTATTTAGAGTAACTTGAAAAAAAATCTTTGTAGTTCAACCGATAAATATTTGTACACCATCACCATGTGGACCCAACAGCCAATGTAGAGAAATTAACGGACAACCAGTATGCTCATGCGTACCCGGCTTTATTGGAGCGCCTCCTACATGTAGACCCGAATGTGTTAGCTCTTCCGAATGTCAACTGAATGAGGCTTGTTCCAACCAGAAATGTATTGATCCATGTCCCGGATCATGCGGATTCAATGCAATTTGTAAAGTATTGAACCATAATCCAGTGTGTACTTGCCCGCCTCAAATGATAGGAGATCCGTTTTCACGGTGTATTCCAAAACGTAAGATTCATAACAAAAATTCTCTCAACGTTCTTTTTGATATGACCTATTTCAGCTATTGAAGATCCATTTGATATTCAAACAAACCCATGCCAGCCTTCCCCTTGCGGACCTAACTCGCAATGTAGGGAAATTAATGGATCCCCATCTTGTTCTTGCTTACCCGAGTTCATTGGTTCTCCACCGAATTGTAGACCAGAATGCGTCAGTAACAGCGAATGTTCGAATCATTTGGCTTGCATAAAACAAAAATGTAATGATCCGTGTCCGGGAGTTTGTGGTGAAAATGCTGAATGCCGAGTTGTTACTCACACTCCGAATTGTGTCTGTATGGAAGGTTTTGTTGGAGATCCGTTTAGTCGTTGCGATAGACCACCACCAACTTTGGAAATTTTAAATCCGTGTAACCCATCTCCTTGTGGAACTAACGCTGTATGCTCTCACAGAAATAGAGCTGGTTCATGTACTTGTATCGAAGATTACATTGGTAACCCTTATGAAGGTTGCAGACCAGAATGTTCGATAAATTCAGATTGTTCTTCTAATAAAGCTTGTATGAATGGCAAATGTAAAGATCCGTGTCCAGGTTCATGCGCGCAAAATGCACAATGCCTAGTCGCTAATCATTTACCACGCTGTAGTTGCCTCGATGGTTTTACTGGAGATCCATTTAGATTCTGCACTGCAATTCAACGTAAGTCCAAACAAGCATACTCTACACATTACCTTCATTTAATATTCTTTTAGCTATTGAAACGGAACTACCCAAAAATCCTTGCCAACCAAGTCCTTGCGGTGCAAATAGTCAGTGTAGAGAGGTGAACAGTCAAGCCGTATGTTCATGTTTACCAGAATATTCGGGAAGTCCACCGAATTGTCGACCGGAATGTGTTGTCAGTTCAGAATGTCCCCTGAACAAAGCTTGCGTTAAACAGAAATGTCAAGATCCATGTGTTGGTATTTGCGGATTGAATACCGATTGCCGCGTTGTAAAACATAGTCCGATTTGTTCATGTAATGTTGGATATACCGGAGACCCATTCACAAGATGCTACCAGATTCCACGTGAGCATCCATTTTTGAAATTGTCATTTCTGGTTTTAACGAAATTTCTTTCAGCAGCACCTTCCCAACCAGTACAACCCGCAATAATTGAAAACCCTTGCATACGTTCCCCTTGTGGTCCCAATTCGGAATGCCGAGATGTGAACGGTCTACCATCCTGTTCGTGTTTGGTGAATTACTTAGGTAGCCCGCCAAATTGTAGACCGGAATGTGTAATCAATTCAGAATGTCCCAGCAATCAAGCGTGTATAGGACAAAGATGTAAAGATCCATGTCCTGGTAGTTGCGGAACTGAAGCTGTTTGCAATGTTATCAACCACATACCTGTATGTTCTTGTCTAGAGGGTTTTACTGGAAATCCATTTACCTACTGCACGCCCAAACCGCCTCAACCTGGTATGTTATTTGCGAAGTTAAGATTTTCTTAGATAACCTCCTCGGTTTTCAGACATACTTGATTCCGATCCATGCAATCCCTCGCCTTGTGGATTCAACGCGAAATGTGATAATGGCGTCTGTACTTGTTTGCCGGAATTTCAGGGTGATCCTTATAGGGGGTGCAGACCAGAATGTGTTTTAAGTAACGATTGTCCTTTCAATAGAGCTTGTATACGAAACAAATGTGTCGACCCATGTCCCAACACTTGTGGTCAAAATGCTGAATGTTCTGTTGTTAACCACATTCCTATGTGTTCTTGCAGACAAGGATTTACTGGAAATGCGTTTGTTTTATGTAGTCCTATTCCTGGTTAGTATATAAATTGTCAACATTGTTGCAAATATTCATTCAATGATATTTCAGTTGAAATACCTAAGAACCCATGCAACCCCTCTCCATGTGGACCGAATAGTCAATGCAGGGAAATAAATGGACAAGCAGTTTGCTCTTGTATTGTCGGTTATTTGGGTAATCCACCAACTTGTAGACCGGAGTGTATGTCTAGTTTGGAATGCTCCTTATCTCAAGCATGTGTCAATCAAAAATGCATCAATCCTTGCCTTGGTACTTGCGGGTTATCCGCCAAGTGTCAGGTTGTCAACCATAACCCAATATGCAGTTGCCCACCTGATTTTACCGGAAACCCATTCTCTGCATGTTCACCAAACCGTAAGCGAGAACTAATCGCGAATTATACAATTTTTCTCATCAATCATTTAAATTTTAGCTCCACAACCAATAGACATGCCTTCTAATCCTTGTCAAGCGTCTCCATGCGGACCCAATTCTCTTTGTAAGGTTATAAATGGTGCTCCATCCTGTTCTTGCCTACCTGAATTTATGGGAAGCCCACCAAATTGTAAACCAGAATGTATAACAAACAGTGAATGCGCGAATACACTTGCTTGTATCAATAGAAAATGTCAGGACCCTTGCAATGGAATTTGTGGTCAAAACGCACAGTGCTATACAATTAATCACGTTCCGAGCTGTACGTGTAACGTAGGTTTCACAGGAGATCCATTCACGTTATGTACTCAAAAAATCGGTAAGAATTTCGCACAATTTAAAAAATTCCCTTTAACGAACATTATTTTAGAAATCGTCCAGGACAATACTAGTCCGTGTAATCCTACACCTTGCGGATCTAACGCAATTTGTAGAGAGCAAAATGGCGCAGGTTCTTGTAGTTGTCTTCCAGATCATATAGGAAACCCCTATGAGGGATGTAGACCGGAATGTATAATAAATTCGGATTGTCCATATAATAGAGCTTGTTTGCAAAACAAATGCAAAGATCCTTGCCCTGGAACTTGTGGACAGAACGCGCAATGTCAAGTTCTGAACCATCTTCCAATGTGTACCTGCTTACAAGGATATACCGGAAACCCATTTAGTTTCTGTAATATTCTAACAAGTAGGTGTATATGTTTATTTTGCCACGAATATGCCATGTATTTGATTGTTTTTAGTTGAAGTTGAAGTTGAAAAAAATCCCTGTCAACCAAATGCTTGTGGGCCAAACAGCCAATGTCGAGAAGTCAACAACCAAGCTGTCTGTTCATGCCTACCCAATTTCAGCGGTTCTCCACCTTCTTGCCGACCGGAGTGTGTTGTCAGTTCGGAATGTAGTCTCGATAAAGCGTGTATCAATCAAAAATGCGTGAATCCTTGTGGTGGTTCTTGCGGGACTAACGCAGATTGCCAGGTTATACACCATAATCCTATATGTAGTTGCAAACAAGGATTCACTGGAGATCCTTTCACTTTATGCATTGCTACTCCTCCAAGTAAATATGTGAATGATGTAGTCATGTCTTTATACTAATCGCCTATTTTTAGTGCCAATTGAGATTCCAACACCAACAGATCCATGTTATCCATCACCTTGCGGTCCCAATTCACGCTGTAGAAACGTAAACGGTGCTCCGTCTTGTACTTGCCTCGAAAATTTCCAGGGAATTCCCCCAAATTGCAGACCGGAATGTATCATCAATTCGGAATGTTCAAGTAATAGGGCTTGCATGAATCAGAAATGTAGAGATCCTTGCCCTGGCTCTTGTGGAGTTGGTGCAGTTTGCAATGTTATCAATCATACACCGACTTGTAGTTGTCCTGAGGGATATACTGGAGATCCTTTCAGTTATTGCACCCTTAAACCAAAACCTAGTAAGTTAATTATTGGCTCATCAGTACTTTTTTCTAACTCTTTAGTTTTAGTTGAGCCTGTAATTGTTGATAAATGTAATCCTTCACCATGTGGCCCAAATGCTCTGTGTAATAATGGAATATGTACTTGTCAACCTGAATATCAAGGAGATCCTTACAGAGGATGTAGGCCTGAATGCGTAATGAACACTGATTGCCCAAGAGATAAAAGTTGTATCAGAAATAAATGTACAGACCCTTGTCCCGGAACGTGTGGCCAAAATGCACAGTGTTCTGTAATCAATCATATACCAATGTGCAGTTGTAATTCAGGATTCGTTGGGAATGCCTTTATAACTTGCAATCCTACACCTGGTAAATCACTCTGTTGTAAGATAGATCACATATATCCTAATATATTATATTTCAGTTGTTTTGACTTCCAATCCATGCTTCCCATCACCATGTGGACCTAATAGTCAATGTAGAGAAATAAATAATCAAGCTGTATGTTCTTGCGTACCTGGATTCATAGGAAGTCCGCCTACGTGTAGACCGGAGTGCGTAACTAATGCTGAATGTCCACTTAACCAAGCTTGCGCGAATCAAAAATGTATCAATCCGTGTTTGGGAAGTTGCGGAGTAAACGCCAGATGTCAGGTTGTTAATCATAATCCGATTTGTACGTGTCCACCGTCTATGTCTGGCGATCCTTTCATTCGTTGTCTGATTTTGAACGACGAGACTATAATTCCTTCGAATCCTTGCCAACCTTCACCTTGCGGACCAAATGCGCAATGCAGAGAAATTAACGGATCTCCTTCATGTTCTTGCCTACCTAACTTCCAAGGAGTTCCTCCCAATTGCAAACCGGAATGTGTCAGTAACAGCGAATGCCCGAATCATTTGGCTTGTATCAATCAGAAATGTAGGGACCCTTGTCCTGGCTCTTGTGGTCAGAATAGTGAATGCAGAGTGGTTAGTCACACTCCGAACTGTGTTTGTTTGCAAGGTTTTGTAGGAAACCCTTTCACGGGTTGTCAGAGACCTTTGGCAGTTCAGTTAGAGGAAGCTAAACCTTGTACACCATCACCTTGTGGGTCTAATGCTGTATGCTCCGAAAGAAATCGCGCAGGTGCTTGCTCTTGTCTACCAGATTATATTGGAAACCCCTATGAAGGATGTAGACCTGAATGTGTGCTCAATTCAGATTGTCCATCAAATAAGGCGTGCATGAATAACAAATGTAAAAATCCTTGTCCAGGAACCTGCGGACAAAACGCTCTGTGTTCCGTGGTAAACCACGTACCATCTTGTACTTGTATAGCGGGATATTCTGGTAATCCTTACAGCTACTGTATTCTCTCATCGCAGACAGGTAAGTAATGAGAAGATGGTCGCATAACAGGTTATCAATACGGTCATTTTTAGCTGTCGAAGATGCTCCATCTACAAATCCATGTCAGCAAAACCCTTGCGGTCCAAATAGTCAATGTAGAAATACTAACGGTCAAGCAGTGTGTTCTTGTTTACCCAACTTCGTTGGTAGCCCGCCTGGATGTAGGCCTGAATGCGTTGTAAGCTATGAATGTCCAAAAAATCAAGCTTGCGTAGACCAAAAATGCGTGGATCCTTGTAAGAATAAACCTTGTGGATTGAATACTCTTTGTCAAGTTGTCAATCATAGTCCCATATGCGTTTGTGCTGCAGGATATACTGGCAACCCATTCACGCTTTGTCAATTATTGCCACGTAAGAAATCTGGTTTTTGATTTTGGAATAGGTTTAATTCAATCTATTTGTAGCTCTTGAGACGATCCAACCAGTAGTAATCAACCTATGCGTTCCATCACCATGTGGTCCCAACAGCCAATGTCGCGAAATAGGAACAACTCCGTCTTGCTCGTGTTTACCTGGATATATCGGTTCTCCTCCACAATGTAGACCGGAATGTGTGATTAATCAGGAGTGTCCAAGCAATTTAGCATGTATTCAACAGAAATGTCGAGATCCATGTCCGGGTTCTTGCGGTTCCGGAGCATTATGTAATGTGATAAACCATAACGCCGTTTGTAATTGCCCTGAAAGTTTTACTGGAGATCCATTCAATTATTGTTCACCTAAACCACCCGGTATGTCATTAGAGATCAATATTTTATCCAAGTACTAATTAGAAAATTTTCAGCGCCCATAGTTGATGAAAAAGACCCTTGTAATCCTAATCCATGTGGTGCTAATGCTCAGTGTCGAAATGGTGAATGTTCGTGTGATCCTGAATATGAAGGAAATCCGTATATTGGATGTAGACCAGAATGTGTTGTTAGCTCTGATTGTTCCAAAAATAAAGCGTGTGTTCGTAATAAATGTATCGATCCTTGTGTTGGAACGTGTGGTCAAAACGCTAATTGTATCGTCTATGAACACATCCCGATGTGCAGTTGCTTGCAAGGATATACAGGAAACGCGTTTGTATTCTGTTCACTCATACCAGGTAAACCACGGAAAAGTCCGACATTACTTGTGGTAATTTTCAATTCGTTTCAGCTCCAATCATTCAGAACCCTTGTTCCCCATCACCGTGTGGTCCCAACAGTCAATGTAGAGAAATAAACGGTCAAGCAGTTTGTTCTTGTCTGCCTAACTTCATGGGTAGTCCACCAACATGTAGACCGGAATGTATCACTAGTGCCGAATGTCTGTTAACCCAAGCTTGCGTCAATCGAAAATGCATAGATCCATGTCCCGGTTCTTGCGGATTAAACGCAAATTGTGCAGTTATTAACCATAACCCGGTTTGTAGTTGTCCTCCCCAACAAACTGGTGATCCGTTCAAAAGATGTCTGACCATTCGTAAGTGCCGTATACACTTTGTTTGCGGAACTCTAAAATTTTCTTTTCAGAACCACAAGAAGAGTCTAAAAATCCATGCGATCCATCCCCGTGCGGTCCAAACGCAATTTGTAAGGAAATTAATGGAAGTCCATCGTGCTCTTGTCTTGTCGACTTCATCGGTATTCCACCCAACTGTAGACCGGAATGTATAAGTAACGGTGAATGCGCTAACCAACTGGCTTGTATAAATCAGAAATGCAAGGATCCTTGTCCTAGCACTTGCGGGCTTAACGCTGAGTGTCGGGTAGTAAGTCATACACCGAACTGTGCATGTTTGCCAGGATATACTGGTGATCCATTCTCTATTTGCAACGTCCAAGCTCTAGTGATACAACAGGAAGAAATATCTCCTTGCCAGCCTAGTCCTTGTGGGGCGAACGCCCAATGCAGGGTACAAAACAGAGCTGGATCTTGTACTTGCCTTCCTGAATACATAGGTAATCCGTATGAAGGATGTAGACCCGAATGTGTATTGAATTCGGATTGTGCTCCAACTAAGGCTTGTATAAAAAATAAATGTTTGGATCCATGTCCAGGTACTTGTGCAGTAAATGCTGCCTGTTACGTGATAAATCACTTACCATCATGTTCTTGCTTACCTGGTTTGACCGGTAATCCGTTTAGTTATTGCAATGCGATACAACGTAAGTCTTTAACGACCTATTGAATTTATGAAATTTATTGCGTCAAATTTTAGCTGTGTTACCTGAAGAACCTAAAAATCCTTGCCAGTTGAATGTATGCGGACCAAACAGCCAATGTCGCGAAATTAATGATCAAGCTGTTTGCTCGTGTTTGCCAGAATATAGCGGAAGTCCACCCAATTGTAGACCTGAATGCGTTGTCAGTTCAGAGTGTTCTTACGATAAGGCTTGTATCAACCACAAGTGCGAAAATCCATGCGTTGGAAATTGTGGATTAAATGCTGATTGTCAAGTTATTAACCATTCTCCGATCTGTACCTGCAGACCGGGATTCACCGGAGATCCATTCACTGTTTGTTCGATGAACACACGTAAGAATCATTTACATCAAATTTGAATAGCTTTGAAAGTAATTCGTTTTTTCAGTTCCAACTATTGTTAATCCACCTATTATTGAAGATCCTTGTTTCCTATCACCTTGCGGACCAAATAGTCAATGCAAAAATATAAACGGTATTCCGTCCTGTTCTTGCTTAGAAAATTACGTTGGAGCACCTCCAAATTGTAGACCGGAATGTACGATTAATTCGGAATGTCAAAGCAACCTAGCTTGTATCAGAGAGAAATGTAGAGATCCTTGTCCTGGATCCTGTGGTGCAATTGCGATATGTAACGTAGTGAACCATATTCCTTCTTGCACATGCCCCGAAGGGTATACTGGAGATCCTTTCAGTTTCTGTACTTTAAAACCTCGTAAGTTTTCAAAAGATTTCACTTTCACAATTATCTGAACTTCTCAATTTTAGCGCAACAACCTGTAATTGAAGATAAATGCAACCCTTCGCCTTGTGGAGCAAATAGCAATTGTAACGATGGTATATGTACATGTTTGCCAGAATATCAAGGTGACCCTTACAGAGGTTGTAGGCCAGAGTGCGTATTGAATAATGATTGTCCAAAAAGCAAGGCTTGTATAAAGAATAAATGCCAAAACCCTTGTACTAACATTTGCGGACAAAATGCTGAGTGTAGTGTTGTAAATCACATACCAATTTGTACTTGCCTACAAGGTTTTACAGGAAATGCATTTGTATTATGTAACCGTGAACCAGGTGAATATTAATTTAGTTATTCATGGAAAATATCCAAACCGAGTCTTGATTTTCAGCACCTATCAACACGAATCCTTGTAGACCGTCTCCTTGCGGACCCAACAGTCAATGTAGAGAAGTGAACAGTCAAGCTGTCTGTTCGTGCGTACCTGGTTTTATGGGTAGTCCTCCTTCTTGTAGACCGGAATGTATAACTAGTGTGGAATGTTCACTGAGCCAGGCTTGCGTGAATCAAAAGTGCATAGATCCATGTCCTGGTACTTGTGGACTGAACGCAATATGTAACGTCGTTAATCACAATCCAATCTGTAGTTGTCCCGCGAATTATATAGGAAATCCATTCACCAGATGCACACCGAAACGTAACTATCCCCAAGTTTATTATTTCAAACCATGAAGTTTATGTGGATTTGTAGCAAAAATTAGTTGAATCGTTACGCGTTTCGCTACACAGCGAGTAGGTCTCGCGCTCCGGGGGTTGCGTAAAAAATTAAATAGTTACAAACATACTTAAGACATTAATGAATATCATCAAATTATTCGCATCAACCCTGAAATTGTTTGATGTAATTCGATACTTCATAAATTTCTGATATAGCGATAATCAAAAGCGCCACAGGTCTGTCACCGAATATCTGCTGACATTTGTAGACAGCGTGTGTTCGTTTGATTGTTTCAACTCGTAATTTACCGCATAACTTTCGATTATTAGACATCTGTCTAGGTACGTCTTTTTGATTTTCTTTGAAAATTCGTAAAATGAAATTAAATTCGCAATGGATTTGTGTTAAATGTTGCGTTAAAAACGAATTCAAGACCGTGGATATTGGGATGTTGGGAAATTGATGAATGACGAAAGTAGCGGCAGGACGTCCATATCAAAAACTGACGAAAACACCGAGAAATTAAAAGAACTGTTGGTCCATAAATTTACCAATACACGTCATTTTCAGTTAAACAAAGGCAATGGTAACGAATTCAATGGATTACAAATATATCGTTAATCACGAATCCTTACCAGAATGTCAGATAGTCAATGAAGACTAATATTTGAATATCAATGAACGTTTCGCGTGAAGCAGTTCGCCTGAAAAAATAGATTGTAGGACAACCATTCGTGATAACGATAACGCACCATCACACAATGCCATCGTTATCCGTGAGTTTTTGAGCAAAAAAAATGCAACATCCATCAAATTCACCTAATTCAACTCCCTGTGACGTTCTGTTCGATCGAGTGAAAAACCGCTACAGGGAAAGAAATTCGGCAGACGAATGGTGAAAATGACATAATCGACGACAGCTCTGATGGTAATACCGAAAACTGAGTTTGAAAAATATTTCGGATATTGAATGTAACATTGGCACAAGTGTGTTATAGTCAATGGAGAGTATTTTGATGCCGACAATATCGATTTTTATGATTCATGTTGTATTTCGAGTTTTATAAATGAATTCTGGAACTTTTTCATCAAGGAGATATGCCGCAAAATAAACGGTTTGGATTGCGTTGACTTAATAGTTTGATTTTTTCACAGTTGCAAGATATGACCGACCTGAGTATTCGGTATCAATTTTAACCATATATCTATACGTGTTCCTAAGCACTCTTTACAGACGTGGTCCTGTAAGACTCCATTTTTTTCCTTTTGTACTACGGAACCCTAAACATAACAATACAGTGGCCTATAAAAATACTTTTGAGGTCTTAGTATTGTAGATATTTAAAATCTTGCATGTAGTTGTATGAGCTGTTATCCCGATCAACATTATTGTTATAATATTTGATTGTACACCTCCTGAGATAATAGAATTTGTGCCAAGTAACAAGTTTTATGAATTGGCAATCCGAACAAAAGACAACTCATTGTAGGAAAGGGTGTTTCTGGTTTATTTCAGTTTATTTTCGAAGAAGTATAAGCCCTCTTCCCACTCGTCATTCTGGAATGCTAGGAAATATTCTCAACCAATTACGAAGTACTCTTAACATCTTTCACAAAGTCCGACAGGAAAATAACCAATAATTTTCAGTCCTTTTTGACGAAAATTCTGAAGGTCATCGACCTAAAAAAGCGAAGGCATTCAATCTTGAGAAATTGAATAAATTCATTAAAGATCAGATGTTCCTTCATGTTTAATGAAGTGGCTCTAATCATGGACCTTGTCGCTCTAATGAGTTATGTTACAAACTATGAAACTTGGAATCGTAGAAGAATACGATGAATATTCCTTTAACAAAGACAAAATTAAAGACTTTTATTCATGGAACAAAATCATCCTTCCGTAGAATGTTAAATATCCCTCCCTAAGGGTGCTGGTGTTAAACCCTTTATAATTATTGTTAACCAGGCCAAGAGTAGAGGTACAGTCCTGTCGGATGTTATGAATAAGGGCAATAGACTGTAGTTTCGGTCTCGTTTGACTTCGTCAGTATTGCACCCATTTACAACATCAGACCAGACGGCCACCTGCTCATATTAATCCGTTGGAGCGCATCAAGTACATGTATGTTGTATAGGCGCCCTTCTACGAACCAAAACAAAAGCTTTTACCAGCGCCACCGGGAAACGATGAAAAAAAAAGTAGATCAGACAGAAAACTTCAAGAAGAAGTTCGACTAACCATTGCAACGCTACACACTGTGTTTGCAATATGCCATCTATCGAAAAGTTGACTCTCCTTGTCTTGCCTAACCTTCAGTACAAAGGATGATGCAGAATGTTGAATAGTGTTCGCTGAATAAAAGTATTCAATGTATTCACACATATATCCATAAATTGCCAAGAAAATTCACTCTATGAGGGAAATTTTACAAAATTTGTAAAATTTATATAAGCCTCAGGTCGTTAAATGCATCTACATATATCTACATATTTTTTCTGATTAATCAATTTGAAAAATATTCAGTTCTAAGACTCAAAATTAATAAATTCGCCTCGATGAATAAGAACATTGCCATGTTCCTTAACCTGAGAAATTCTTCTCAGTACACGAAACACTCGTTTCGCAGATCATCAGCAAGTATTTCTGTGACTGAAGGAGCTGATTAACAACAGTGGGAAAACTAGGAGGAGGAAAATCAGCAACAGACGCTGTTACAGTTACTATTACATACTCGTCTAAAGAAGCTAATGTGTAGTAAAACGCGTCACGATTCAATTAATTTTTTAAAATAATCGTTGAACATATTAGTATGTTATTCAATTAGGAATTTTTATGAAATACAGGAATCTCTTATATTGTAGCGTTTGAAGATCCGGTCGAAACAAACGATCCTTGCCAACGTTCGCCATGTGGCCCATACTCTCAATGTAAAAATATCAATGGTTCACCCTCTTGTTCATGCTTACCGGAATATGTTGGAGTTCCACCCAATTGCAAACCGGAATGCATAAGTAACGGCGAATGTCCGAATAACTTAGCGTGTATGAATCTGAAGTGTAAAGATCCTTGTACCATATCTTGCGGGTTAAACGCTGAATGTCACGTTGTGAGTCACACTGCTAACTGCGTTTGCCTGCAAGGCTATTTTGGGAATCCGTTCATCTCATGTGAAATACCACGTAAGAGCTATTTTTATGTCTAAAAATTTTTTATCGTAAACTTAATACTTTTTCAGTGGCTCCGATAGAAACTTTGTCGCCTTGTTCACCGTCTCCGTGCGGACCAAACGCAGTCTGCAAAGCTCAAAACAGAGCGGGTTCTTGCGTTTGCGTGGAAGGTTATATTGGAAATCCATACGAGGGATGTAGACCTGAATGTGTACTGAATTCAGATTGTCCATCGAACCTTGCTTGTATCAATAATAAATGTAAAGATCCATGCCCAGGAACTTGTACAACAAACGCTGTATGTCAAATTATAAACCACCTTCCAACTTGCGTTTGTAATCCAGGATATACTGGAGATCCTTTCAGATTTTGCCAAGTTATATCTACTCAACGTAAGCGAATTCAACCCTCTCCCATGTTGACTTTGACATAATATCACTTTTCTTTTAGCTGTGGAAGTTCCCACTCCGCAGAATCCATGTAATCCAAGTCCATGTGGACCGAACAGTCAATGTAAAGCGAATAATAATCAAGCCATATGTTCATGTTTGCCAAATTATAAGGGAAGCCCTCCAGGCTGTCGTCCAGAATGTGTAGTAAGTTCAGAATGTGATTTGAACAAGGCTTGTTCGAATCAGAAATGCACGGACCCATGTCCAGGAGTTTGCGGACTCAATACGAATTGTCAAGTTATAAATCATAGTCCCATATGTTCTTGTCAGCCGTCGTATACTGGAAATCCCTTTATAAGATGTTATTTGATACCACAGAGTAAGATATTGTTGTTTTCTTAAATTACACGTGGTTAAACGTCTTTATTTCAGCACCAACGATTATTGAAAATGTTGTAAATCCCTGCGTACCATCTCCATGCGGACCTAATTCGCAATGTAGAACCGTGAACAATTCACCATCGTGCTCATGTCTTCAGGGTTATATTGGTAGTCCTCCAAACTGCAGACCAGAATGCACAATAAACTCCGAATGCTCGAGTAGCTTAGCTTGTATAAATGAGAAATGTCGAGATCCATGCCCCGGTTCTTGTGGAGCAAACGCTTTGTGTAATACCATCAACCATATACCAATATGTACTTGCCCAGATGGTTATACTGGAGACTCGTTCACATACTGTACTCTGAAACCCAAACCAAGTACGTCACTAAATCTTGATCGTTTTCAAAATATTATGTTTCAATTGTTTACAGTTGAACCTGTGATACAAGACCCTTGTAATCCATCACCTTGTGGTCCTAACGCTAATTGTAATAACGGCATATGCACATGCTTAAACGAATACCAAGGTGACCCTTATAGAGAATGTCGGCCTGAATGCGTCTTAAACAACGATTGTCCGAGACACAAGGCTTGTCTCAAGCGAAAATGTGTTGATCCTTGCCCTGGTACTTGCGGAACCAACGCTGAATGTTCAGTGGTTAATCATGTTCCAATGTGTACTTGCATCCAAGGTTTTGTCGGTAATGCTTTCATCCAATGCAATAAAATTCAAGGTGAGTTTATTCGAAATGAAAAAAAAAATAATTTACCATACCAACTCTTGTAGAAATTCTACCACAAAATCCGTGCAATCCTTCGCCGTGTGGACCAAATAGTCAGTGCCGAGAAATAAACGGTCAGGCCGTATGTTCTTGCGTACCAGGTTTCATCGGAAGCCCGCCTACATGTAGACCAGAATGTGTAAGTTCCAATGAATGTCCTCTGGATAGAGCGTGTGTCAACCAGAAATGCGTAGATCCTTGTGTGGGTGCTTGTGGATTCAACACGGTATGCCAAGTGGTAAACCATAATCCTATATGTAGTTGTCAGTCGGGTTTAACCGGTGATCCTTTCTCGAGATGTATACCTATATGTGAGTTATTCGCAAATTCTTACAGGATGATTTTTATATGAATACGTTTTTAGTTGATGAACCCGATGAACTATCGAACCCTTGCCAGCCTTCACCATGCGGTCCAAATGCTCAGTGCCGAGAGATTAACGGTGCACCATCGTGCTCATGTCTACCTAACTTCATCGGTACTCCGCCAAACTGTAGACCGGAATGCATAAACAACGACGAATGTTCATACAATTTAGCTTGTATTAGCAACAAATGTAAAGACCCATGTCCTGGTATCTGCGCCCAAAACGCCGAATGCAAAGTTGTCAGTCATACTCCAAACTGCGTCTGTTTGCCACAATATATCGGAGATCCTTTCACTGGATGTTATCCGCCAAGTAAGCTCATTACTTATTAGCTGCTCATTTCCAAATAACTTCCTAATAATCCCAGCGCCAAAACTAACTACAGGATTTAAGGTTTAGAAGAACAAAAACGTTAACGAACTATTTGAGGTTTTTTATCCCCAATCACAAAATTCCTCTTTCAGCTCCACCCCCTGAGAAAATTACACCATGCAGCCCTTCACCCTGTGGCCCCAATGCTGTATGTAAGGAACAACAAAACGCTGGATCCTGCAGCTGCTTCCCTGATTATATCGGCAATCCTTACGAAGGTTGCAGACCGGAATGTGTCCTTAACTCTGATTGTCCGTCCAATAAGGCTTGTGTTAGGAATAAATGCAGCGATCCTTGCCCAGGAACTTGCGGTCAATTTGCGCAATGTCAAGTTATAAACCATTTGCCTTCTTGCACTTGTATTCAAGGGTATACTGGAGATCCATTCAGTTATTGTAGTCTCATAATAATAACGCAGCGTAAGATTATGACTATTAATATTGAAAACTTCGTAACTCTTACTTTTATTTTAGCTGTTGAAGATGAAAGAAATCCCTGTCAAAATAATCCTTGTGGCCCAAATAGTCAATGTAAAGAGGTTAATAATCAAGCAGTTTGTTCATGCCTGATAGAATACGTGGGAACTCCTCCGAACTGTCGACCTGAATGTGTTCTTAGTTCAGAATGCCCGCAGCACCAGGCATGTATCAACAAAAAATGTGGCGATCCTTGTTCTGGTAGTTGCGGATTAAATTCAAATTGCCAGGTTATAAATCATAGTCCTATATGTAGTTGTATGTCTGGTTTCACTGGAGATCCATTCAGCAGATGTCTACCTATTCCGCGTAAGCTAAATAAGATGAAAATGCGATTTCGTTTTTAACTGAAATTAATTTTAGCACCACCACCAGTTCCTCTACCCTCAATAAATCCCTGTGTGCCTTCACCTTGCGGGCCGAATTCGCAATGTAGGGATATCAACGGATCGCCGTCTTGTTCTTGTCTACCGAATTATATGGGTGTGCCGCCTAATTGTCGACCAGAATGCTCCATAAACTCTGAGTGCGCGAGTAACTTGGCTTGTATTAGAGAAAAATGCCAAGATCCTTGTCCAGGCTCTTGTGGAGCTGGTGCACTTTGTAATACCATCAACCACGTACCTACTTGCACATGTCCAGAAGGTTTTACCGGAGATCCATTTAGTTATTGCAACCCTGCGCCAAAGCCTAGTAAGTGTTGTTATTCACTTTTGATTGAAACATTTTTAAATACCAAATTTTCTAGTACCCGTTAAAGATGATCCCTGTTATCCATCACCTTGTGGTCCAAATGCGCTATGCAACAATGGTATATGTACTTGTCAACCTGAATATCAAGGAGATCCTTATAGGGGATGTAGACCCGAATGTGTCTTGAACAATGATTGCCCCCGTGATAGAGCTTGTGTCCGGAATAAATGTATAGATCCTTGTCCAGGAACGTGTGGGCAAAACGCTGAGTGTTCAGTCATCAATCATATACCTTCTTGTTCATGTATCCAAGGTTTTGTGGGAAATGCTTTCATAATATGTTCCCCCCAACCAGGTAAAAGTTCTTATGATTCAGATGAATTGAATTTCTCTAAAAATAATTTGTCCCCAGTCATACTACCTGTGAACTTATGCAGTCCATCACCTTGCGGCGCGAATAGTCAGTGCAGAGAAATTAACGGACAAGCTGTTTGTTCTTGCGTACCAGGATATATCGGAAGCCCACCAACCTGTCGACCAGAATGTATAACTAGTTCGGAGTGCCCTATGAATCAAGCTTGTCTCAATCAGAAATGCATGGATCCTTGCCCTGGTACTTGTGGTTTGAACGCCCTTTGTCAGGTGTCCAATCACAATCCTATCTGTAGTTGCCCACCGCGTTATAATGGTGATCCTTTCACAAAATGTTTACCAATGAGTAAGTTTTAATTTGCTAGTGTGAAGGTACATCTAATATTACAAAAAATCTTATCTACAGAAGATGAACCCATTGAAATACCGAAAAACCCTTGTGATCCCTCACCTTGCGGGCCGAATTCTCAATGTAGGGAAATAAACGGTTCACCATCTTGCTCTTGCCTGCCGAATTTCGTTGGAATACCACCAAATTGCAAACCGGAATGTATCAGTAGCAGCGAATGTCCTAGCAACTTGGCTTGTATAAACCAGAAGTGTAGAGATCCTTGTCCGGGAGTCTGCGGCCAAAATACGGAATGCAAAGTTATCAGCCACACCCCGAATTGCGTTTGTTTGCCAGGTTATGTGGGAAATCCCTTCTCTTTATGCACCGTTCAAAGTAATTATATTTTTCATATTCTGTCTTTGTCACCCTTAAACAATTTAATTTTTAGCTCAACCACCAGTACCTGTAACTCCTTGCTTACCGAATCCATGTGGAAGTAACGCAGTTTGCAAAGAACAAAACAATGCAGGTGCATGCTTCTGTATTAGAGATTATATAGGAAATCCTTATGAGGAATGTAGACCAGAGTGTGTTTTAAATTCCGATTGTCCCTCGAACAAAGCTTGCATTAACCAGAAATGCGACGATCCTTGCCCAGGAACTTGCGGACAAAACGCTCAGTGTCAAGTTGTTAACCACCTTCCATCATGTACATGTTTCACTGGATACACTGGAGATCCTTTCAGTTATTGTTCTCTTATACAAGAACGTAAGCCTCACGTCAATTGTATCTTTTGAATTTATTCTAAAAATTATATTTCAGCGATTATCGTAGAACCAACCGACCCTTGCCAATCTAACATTTGCGGTCCCAACAGTCAATGCAGAGAAGTGAATAATCAAGCTGTTTGTTCTTGTTTGCCAAATTACATTGGAAGTCCACCGAGTTGTAGGCCTGAATGCGTTGTTAGCTCAGAGTGTGCTCTGAATCAAGCTTGTATCAATCAGAAATGTTCAGATCCATGTCCTGGAACGTGCGGTTTAAATACTAATTGTCAAGTGATAAATCACAGTCCTATATGTTCTTGCCTGCCTGGAAATACTGGGGATCCCTTTAGTAGATGTTACCCTATACCACGTAAGCATAGCTAGATAATCTCGCTTTCAGTGACTAAAAATAAAATTTCTTAGCACCACCAACGTTGCCAGAGCCTGTCGTCAACCCTTGTCAACCTTCGCCATGTGGGCCCAACAGTCAATGTAGAGATATCGGAGGCAATCCTTCGTGTTCTTGTTTACCAACCTTCATTGGAAGCCCACCTAACTGTAGACCAGAATGTACCATAAATCCAGATTGCCCAAGTAACTTAGCCTGTATTCGTCAGAAGTGTACAGATCCATGCCCAGGATCTTGCGGTTTGAATGCACAGTGTAGCGTGATCAATCACACTCCGTCTTGTGTCTGTATCAGCGGATTTATTGGTGATCCATTTGTTGCTTGTAATCCAAAACCCGCAGAACCAGTGATACAAGACCCTTGTAATCTAACGCCTTGCGGTCCCAACGCACAATGTGATAACGGAATATGTACCTGTTTACCTGAATATCAGGGTGATCCTTATAGGGGTTGTAGACCCGAATGTATATTAAGTAACGATTGCTCAAGAAATAAGGCTTGTGTGAAATATAAGTGCGTGGACCCTTGCCCTGGAACTTGTGGCCAAAATGCTCAATGCTTAGTTGTTAATCATATTCCAACTTGTACTTGCAACCAAGGATTCCAAGGAAATGCTTTCATTCTCTGCTCTCCGATACCAGGTATTGAAATTAACTTTTTGTCGGTGGTTCATTTTTATTGCGTCTATTATAATTTCCTGAATTTTAGAACCTTTGGAAACTCACCCATGTCAACCATCACCATGCGGTCCGAATAGTCAATGTAGAGAAATAAATGGTCAAGCTGTATGTTCTTGCGTGCCAGGATTCATCGGTAGTCCGCCAAGTTGTAGACCTGAATGCATATCTAGTTCAGAATGTCCCTTGAGCCAGGCTTGTGTAAACCAGAAATGTATCGATCCATGTCCTGGAACTTGCGGTCTAAGTGCCAATTGTCAAGTAGTTAATCATAATCCGATTTGTACTTGTTCTCCAGGTTTTACGGGAGATCCCTTCTCTAGATGTATCCCAATAAGTAAGGAGTTAAGTTGGTCTTTTGTAATCTTTATGTTAATGCGATTAATTTTAGGGGAAGAACCGATTCCTCCTGTGAACCCTTGCCAACCTTCTCCATGCGGGCCTAACTCTCAATGTAGGGTTGTTGGAGATGCACCATCTTGCTCATGTTTGCCAGAATTCACAGGAACTCCACCAAATTGTAGACCTGAATGTATCAGTAATACCGAGTGTCCAAATCACTTAGCGTGTATCAACCAGAAATGCAAAGATCCTTGTCCTGGAGCTTGCGGTCAGAACACTGAGTGTAAAGTACTGAGTCACACGCCAAATTGTGTATGTATATCTGGTTACGTTGGAAATCCTTTCGTAAGTTGTCAGCCGAAAATAGAGGCACCGATTGAAGATAGACCAACACCTTGCATCCCATCACCATGTGGTGCAAACGCGATATGTAGGGAAAATAACGGAGCTGGTTCTTGTACTTGCGTACAAGATTTTATCGGAAATCCATACGAAGGATGTAGACCCGAATGCGTTTTGAACTCGGATTGTCCATCAAATAGAGCTTGTATCGCTGGAAAGTGTAAAGACCCTTGCCCTGGTACTTGCGGATCAAACGCTGAATGCCAAGTTATCAACCATTTACCGACTTGCACCTGCATTCCGTCATATACAGGCGATCCTTTCAGATTCTGCCATCTACAACAACGTAAGAAAGTATCCATTCAGAATGCTAATGGAATCTTAACTCTTCTTTTCTTTTAGCTGTGGTACCCGATGAACCTAAAAATCCTTGTCAATCTAATACGTGCGGACCCAACAGTCAATGTCGCGAAGTAAACGGTCAAGCTGTTTGCTCATGTTTGCCAGAGTATAGCGGAAGTCCGCCCAACTGTAGACCCGAATGTGTTGTCAGTTCAGAATGTCAATACGACAAGGCTTGTATAAACCAGAAATGTTCCAATCCATGTCCCGGTTCTTGTGGACTTAATGCAAATTGTAACGTTGTAAATCATAGTCCTATCTGCAGCTGTATTGCTGGACATACTGGAGATCCATTTACTAGATGTTTCCCGATACCACGTAAGAATCGTTTTGAAATATATATATATATATATATATATATATATATATATATATATATATATATATATATATATATATATATATATATAGATATATTTTACAATCTGCCAATTTTAGCAATTCCAGACCCTCTTCCACAACCAATAAATCCATGTGTACCATCTCCGTGTGGGGCATACTCCCAGTGTAGAGATATAGGTGCTTTTCCATCTTGTTCATGCCTTCAGGGTTACATTGGTACTCCCCCTAACTGCAGACCGGAATGTACAATAAATTCGGAATGCTCAAGCAATTTGGCTTGTATCAGAGAAAAATGTATGGACCCTTGTCCTGGTTCTTGTGGCGCTGGTGCACTATGCAATGTTATAAATCATACTCCAACTTGTTCATGTCCCGAAGGATACACCGGAGATCCTTTCAGTTATTGTTCACCAAAACCTATACCCAGTAAGTTATTTGATGAAAGAGAAAATGATTTTTTTTTACGCGCAATCAATTTCAGCTCAACCTGTTATCGAAGACAAATGTAATCCTTCACCTTGTGGTCCAAATACACAATGTAACGATGGTGTTTGTACTTGTTTACCAGAATACCATGGCGATCCTTATAGAGGTTGTCGACCTGAATGCATTTTGAATAACGACTGCGCCAGAGATAAATCATGTGTGAAAAATAAATGCGTGAATCCCTGTCCAGGGATTTGCGGACAAAACGCGGAATGTACCGTCATAAATCACATTCCGACCTGTAACTGTATCCAAGGTTATGTTGGAAACGCATTTGTTCAATGTACCCGACAGCCTGGTAATTTTGAATTGTCGCCTTTGATTGTTTTGAATCTGAACGAGTTTTTTTCCAGAAATAATTCAAACGAACCCGTGTAATCCTTCTCCTTGCGGACCTAACAGTCAGTGCAGGGAAATAAATGGTCAAGCGGTTTGTAGTTGTGTTCCAAGCTTTATAGGTAGCCCGCCGAATTGTCGACCGGAATGTATAACGAGTCCAGAATGTGCCTTGAACGAAGCTTGCGTCAATCAGAAATGTATTGATCCATGTCCTGGAACTTGTGGGATGAATGCTATCTGCCAAGTCGTCAATCATAATCCGATATGTAGTTGTCCACCAAGACATACTGGAGATCCGTTTTCGCGGTGTTTCCCGATACGTATGTTTTTTCATGAGATTTCATTTATCAACAGTATTCGATGTAATAACTTTTCAGGAGATGAGCCTTCTACCGAACCTAAGAACCCATGTGAGGTTTCCCCATGCGGACCTAATTCTCAATGTAGAGATATAAACGGTTCGCCATCCTGCTCTTGTCTCCCCGAATTCATTGGTACTCCTCCAAGATGCAGGCCCGAATGTGTCAGTAACGTCGAATGCGCCTATAATTTAGCCTGCATCAATCAAAAATGTAAAGATCCATGTCCTGGTAGTTGCGGCGAGAATGCAGAATGTCGCGTGATTAGCCACACGCCGAACTGTTTCTGCATACAGAACTACGTAGGAAATCCTTTCGTCAGATGCCAGCTACCCGAAGGTAATAATTATTTCGATACCAAATCAGGTTTAATGTTGTTGATTTCAGCGCCTAAGCCTATGGACTTCGTTAATCCTTGCTTCCCTAATCCGTGTGGTGCAAACGCGGTTTGTAGGGAACAGAATAATGCGGGTTCCTGTAGTTGCCTTCCGGATTATACCGGAAATCCTTACGAAGGATGTAGACCCGAATGTGTCCTCAATTCTGATTGTCCCTCGAATAGAGCTTGTATCCGAAATAAATGCATGGATCCGTGTCCTGGAACTTGCGGTCAAAACGCTGAATGTCAAGTTATTAATCATCTACCATCTTGTACTTGTATACCTAGATATACCGGAGATCCATTCAGATACTGTAATCTGATAATAGAACGTAAGTTTCTCCTGAAACAAGCATTAGTTTCTATTAACAATAAGAATTTTAGCGATCGTTGCACCACCTATAAGTCCGTGTCAATCGAATCCTTGCGGTCCAAACAGTCAGTGCAAGGAAATAAACAATCAAGCAGTTTGTTCTTGCCTGCCCGAGTACAGTGGAAGCCCTCCTAATTGCAGACCGGAATGTACCACCAGTTCAGAATGCGCGTTAAACCAAGCGTGCATTAAACAGAAGTGCAGGGATCCATGTCCAGGTAGTTGCGGATTGACAGCAGTCTGCGAAGTTGTCAACCATAGTCCAATCTGCAGTTGTCAGCAAGGTTATACCGGAGACCCCTTCGCCAGTTGTTATCCTATTCCTCGTAAGTTCTAATGTACAAATTGATCGCCGAACCCCCCTCTGATTTATATTGTTGTAGCTCCACCACCTGAACCAGTTTTGAACCCTTGTCAACCTTCACCTTGTGGACCTTATTCCATTTGTCAAGATATAAACGGTTCTCCGTCTTGCGCTTGTTTGGTGAATTATATTGGTAACCCGCCTAACTGTAGACCGGAATGTACGATTAATGCCGAATGCCAGAGTAATCTTGCTTGTATCAATCAGAAATGTCGTGATCCCTGCCCAGGCTCCTGTGGAGCGAATGCTCGATGCAACGTCTTGAACCATATTCCAATTTGTGTGTGTCTAGAAGGATACAGTGGCGATCCTTTCGTTTACTGTTCAATCAAACCGACGCCAAGTATGTATCCACGTGAGTATTGAATCACAAAGTACCAAACTTTCCGTCGTTTCAGCTCCTGTTGAAAATGATCCGTGCAACCCATCACCTTGCGGTGCTAATTCCAGATGTAACAACGGGATATGTACTTGCCTTCCAGAATATCAAGGAAATCCTTATATCGGATGTAGGCCTGAATGTTTATTGAACAACGACTGTCCAAGGGACAGATCTTGTGTTAGAAATAAATGTATAGATCCGTGTCCTGGAACATGCGGACAAAATTCTGAATGTAAAGTTATCAACCATGTGGCTACTTGTAGCTGCCTTGAAGGTTACGGAGGCAACGCTTTCGTCCAATGCAACAAAATTGAAGGTATTTTTGTAGATTTAATACCAACATAATCTCACCTAATCAAATTTCAGTTCCGGATGTAAAAATTCCATGTAATCCGTCGCCATGTGGTCCAAATAGTATTTGTAGAGATATAAGTGGTCAAGCTGTGTGTTCTTGCGTACCAAGTTTCATAGGAATCCCTCCGAGTTGTAGGCCTGAGTGTGTTTCATCGTCCGAATGTCCATTAACTGAAGCCTGCGTGAATCAAAAATGCATTGACCCCTGTCCTGGAACTTGTGGGTTGAACGCGTTGTGCCAAGTTTCCAATCATAACCCGATATGTAGCTGTCCGCCGCGATACTCTGGAAATCCGTTTACGCTCTGCCAAATTATATGTAAGAATGCAACTATTTTTCTATTTTTCACGCCTTTACCTATTCAATCTTTTAGATGAACCAGTTGTAGATCCTAAGGATCCATGTCAACCTTCCACTTGCGGACCTAACTCTCAATGTAGAAACGTTAATGGTTCGCCGTCATGTTCTTGCCTGCCCGAGTTTATCGGAATTCCGCCAAATTGTA
Source organism: Cryptolaemus montrouzieri (assembly GCA_013387265.2). Taxonomy (NCBI): domain Eukaryota; kingdom Metazoa; phylum Arthropoda; class Insecta; order Coleoptera; family Coccinellidae; genus Cryptolaemus; species Cryptolaemus montrouzieri. The sequence goes on along the minus strand of JABFTP020000021.1, from coordinate 23,863,313 downwards.
AACCGGAATGTATAAGCAACGTTGAATGTCCCCATAATTTAGCTTGCATCAATCAGAAATGCAAAGATCCTTGTCCGGGAAGCTGTGGTCTGAATGCGGAATGTAGGGTAATCAGCCATACTCCGAATTGCGTATGTCGACCTGGTTATTCTGGTAATCCGTTCGAAAGCTGCGTGATTCCAGCAAGTAAGTCAACGGAAAATTATACTCAATTGTTTTTGTAACAACACCCATTTTCAGTTCCTCAACCAAAACCAAACGATCAGATAAACCCTTGTGTACCATCGCCGTGCGGAGCTAACGCTGTTTGTAGACAACAAGGAAATGCGGCAGCATGTACTTGTCTACCGGACTATATTGGAAACCCTTATGAAGGTTGTAGACCAGAATGTACAATCAATTCTGATTGCGCATCGAACAAAGCTTGCTTCAATAATAGATGCCAAGATCCCTGTCCTGGAACATGTGGTGCCAATGCTAATTGTCAAGTTATTAACCACCTTCCCACATGTTCTTGTGTACCAGGATTCACTGGTGATCCTTTCAGAGCTTGCAGTGTAATAAAAATTGAAAAACGTAAATATTCTTGCAATGGTATTTGTAACAATCTCATTTTTATAATTTTTTAGCCCAGCCTGTTAATCCTTGCCAACCGAGTCCTTGCGGACCCAACAGTCAATGCCGCGTATCGAACGAGCAAGCAATATGTTCTTGCTTACCCAATTATATAGGTTCCCCACCAAGTTGTAGGCCAGAATGCGTGGTTAGCACAGAGTGTCCATTGAACAAAGCTTGCATCAACCAAAAATGCCAAGATCCATGTCCTGGTGTTTGCGGTATAAACGCAAGGTGCGAAGTGAGAAATCATAGTCCCATATGCAGTTGCCAAGCCGATTTTACCGGAGATCCATTCTTTAGATGTTACCCACAACCACGTAAGATCACCGCTATCCATCTGCGAATAGGTAGCAAATTTTCTCAATCCTTTTTCAGCACCACCGCCTAAACCTGTAGAGAATCCTTGCATACCATCGCCATGCGGATCTAATTCGCAATGCAGAGATGCGAACGGAGCAGCCGTATGTTCTTGTTTGCCCAACATGATCGGTTCCGCGCCCAACTGTAGACCAGAATGTACCATAAACGCCGAATGTATAAGTAGCCTGGCTTGTATCAATGAGAAATGTAGGGATCCGTGTCCCGGTTCTTGTGGAATTCAGGCTATATGCGAAACCATAAATCATAATCCGAACTGTAGATGTCCCGAAGGGTATCGAGGAAACGCTTTCGTGTCTTGTTCGCCCATACCTGAACCAACGCGTAAGTTGATTTGCTTGTTGTTTGTCCATGAAATACCTATTGGGTTTTTGTAGTTCCACCACCACCTCGTGATCTTTGCAATCCATCTCCTTGTGGTCCAAACACTGTTTGTAATAACGGCCAGTGCACTTGCTTGCCGGAATATCAGGGTGATCCTTACCGGGGATGCAGACCGGAATGCGTCCTCAACAGCGACTGTTCTAGAAATAGGGCTTGTCTCCGAAACAAATGCGTGGATCCATGCCCAGGAACTTGCGGACAGAATGCGGAATGTAGCGTTTATAATCACGTGGCTATGTGTAGTTGTATTCAAGGTTACAGCGGAGATCCATTCGTAAGCTGCTCGAAGATAGAAAGTAAGCTGATTCTTTCAAATAGAAACTTTATATACCTAATTTGTTTTTAATTAGATCCACCAGAGTCCAACCCATGTTTCCCATCACCTTGCGGACCAAATAGTCAGTGTAGGGATATAGGAGGTCAAGCGATATGCTCTTGTGTCCCAGGATTCTTCGGTACCCCACCAACTTGTAGACCCGAGTGTACTACCAGTACAGATTGTCCGCAAAATTTGGCTTGTATCAATCAGAGATGTGTAGATCCATGTCCGGGAACTTGCGGTTTCAACGCTTTGTGTCAAGTTATAAACCATAATCCTATCTGTAGTTGTCCACCAAACTATAGCGGAGATCCTTTCATAAGATGCCAAGTTATAATTGGTATGTCGGTTGCGTATTTGATTCCAGACGCCATTACAATCAAATGTTAATTTTTAGTTACAACAAGACCCAACCCCGTCGTTATACCCAGTGAAGATCCCTGTCTATCAAACCCTTGCGGCCCCAATTCTATCTGCGAACGTACGCCTGGGGAAACATATAAATGCTCATGTGTTGCTAACTACTTCGGAAGCCCGCCGTTCTGTAGACCCGAGTGCGTTCGGGCTGATGAGTGTTCCAGAGAGTTGACTTGTATAAATCAAAGATGCCAAGATCCATGCCCAGGTTCTTGTGGATTAAACACAAAATGTATCGTGGTTAACCACGTGCCAAATTGTGTTTGCTTGGAGAATTTCGTAGGGGATCCATTTAGATCTTGTTATCCAAAACCATGTAAGAATTGTAAAAACTCTTTAGCTACTAAACCTAGTTCTATCTTCATTTGTTGATACTTTCACCTTGGTAATTAAGTGAAATGTTCAGATGAAACGTCAAAAATGTTTTCAATTCGCGAGTAATTAATTTACATGAGAAATTCACATTCACACATTTTGAGAACAATTCTACAAAAGGCCTACATCATGCAATTTGACAGTAAATGGAATATCAAGAAAAAGTGAAAAACAATCAAAATTTCGCAAATATATATTTCATATATATATATATATATATATATATATATATATATATATATATATATATATATATATATATATATATCCTAAAGAAATTCTTAGATAAGTTGATGAGAAGAGCATGATCCGAATCTTTTGAAATTCGGAGATATTCAGCTTCAGAAATTTAACCCTCACGATTCCTGAAATCACAATTTTCAACATGTGAGAGCTATGGTTGGTTACCATAGACGAGATGAAATACATATCTTGTTGTATAGAAGGTGATATTCGTAACCATAGTGAAATGATTATTAAAACTGTTGAGTTACTTCGATAGATAATTTGTATTTTAATTTAAATTATTGAATTGAAAATGTATTCCTTCATTAATGAAGAATATGCAAATATGATCTATATTTATGGTTTTTGCGATGGAAGCGAAGCGCACGAGAATTATTTTTATTATTTCGAACAAAAGGTCGAAAAAAAATTTTGTTTCAAAGTTGTGGAAATTTATCAAAGAAAATAATGAAATCATGTTAATCTTTACAAAAGAACGAAATGACCGCCTCTAACTTGAATGCATAGCTAACCTATGAATGAGTGACTGCAGAGCAATATGATCGCTGTAGACAAGTTGTTTCATGTATCCCCATATACAGGGTGTTACATAATAGTATGTCACAACTTGAGGGGTAAATATTCGTGCAATTTTAAGAAAAAAAGTTATATATATATATATATATATATATATATATATATATATATATATATATATATATATATATATATATATATATATATATATATATATATATATATATATATATATTTTCCTGACAAAAATGTTTTTTCTTCAAAACTTCTGCATTTTTAAGATATTCAGCCCGAATTTGGAATGCAAGCTGTTTTTTACAGCCTCCATCATTACACGTCCTAGATTTTAACTGAAATTCACAAGGTGTTTTCCGAGGCCATGTCTCCTTTTGCCCTTTCAAACTTTTTTGCAGTACGCCACTGATCAGCGTACAATGAATTTTCGTCATCTTCTTTCAATTTAGAAACTTTATTGACACTATTTTTTTTATCTACAACCGTTTTCGAATGAACAATTATTGAATTTGAATTGTATGTTATTCGCTAAATAAAAAAACATTATAGAAATACTCTATAGGTATGCCCAAAATTTGCTTTCATTTTGATAGATCGTCTTCTGAGACTCAACTTATACTTATTCAATATCAAACTAAAAAGAGAACAATTAAAAAGTAAATTAATTGCTGGAGGTGTCCTCCACCTCCAAGAATACAGGCCTCTATCCTTCTTCGCATATTATCACGCACTCTGAAATATTCCTGGGATATTTCTTATCGTCTCACAATAGGTTATTATTCGATTTCTCAATTCTTCTACAGTGTTCACTGGAGTAGTATAAAATAAACTTTTGCGATATCCCCATAAGAAAAAGTCTAAACTATTTAAGTCTGAGGACCTAGGAGGCCATGGTTCTGGCCAAGCCTGACCTATCCATCGGTTGTTCAATGTATTATTCAACAATTCCCTAGCTTCTCCACTGAAATGTGCTGGTGCTCCGTCATGCATGAACCACATTATATTTCTCACCAAAAGTGGCATATCCTCGAACAATAAAGGTAACTCCTCCTCAAGAAATTGCCAATAAGCGAGACCGTTTAGTCGGTTTGGCAAAAAGAATGGCCCAATCAAATAATTTCCAATTATTCCGACCCAGACATTTAGTGAGAATTGTTCTTGATGATTAGATTGTTCAATCAAATGGGGGTTTTCTTCAGCCCAATAATGATTATTGTGAAAATATGTGATAGCAGTTCTTGAAAAATTAGCTTCGTCTATGAACATTATTTCACTATCAAAATGAGCATTTGCTCTAATTTTATCTAAGAACCATCGGCAGACATTCAGTCTTGAAGGAAAATCTCGAGGAAGTAGTGTTTGGACGCGTTGAATATGAAACGGGTACAATAAAAAGTCGTGGAGAACTCTCCAAACTAGAACATGTGAAATATTCAACTGATTTCCAATTTTTCTTCTACTCACATGAGGATTCAAATCAATTCAATTCAAAACTGCTTCCTCAATATCTGGAGTTTTCATAGTTTGAGTTGCACGTTTTAAATGATTATTTGCAGTAAAAATACCAGTTTCCCTCAACCTTCTGATATTTGAAAATTTTCGCCTGTCTGGTGTTACTCGATTTGGAAAACGCACCTGATATAATCGCCTAGCTTCTGTTTTGTTTCCGTCAGCCAGACCGTACATGTAATGGATATCAGCCGATTCGGCGTTAGTGAAATTAGCCATTTTAAAACAGTTAAACAGTTCGAGCAGACACTAGTTCAACTTCAGCAACTGTCAAAAGAAACAAATAAATGAAAAAGATCAAAGCCTACTAGTAATTTTTTTAATTAGAAGTGCTTTCAATTCAGCGAATGCACACAACCATTCAATAATTTTTTGCTTGAAAACGGTTGGAGATACGAAAAAATTACAAGTGTCAAAAAAGTCTCTAAATTTAACGAAGATGACGAAAATTGTTTATATGAACTTTATTTCTTAAAATTGCACGTAGATTTACCCCCTCAAGATGTGACATACTATTATGTAACACCCTGTATGAAAATCTTACGGGTTGAGATCTGGTTACCGAGGTTACCAGATTATTGAAGCAATTGGACCTCCCCTACCAATTTGCCTGTTTGGAAAATATTCCTTCAGCCATTCAACAGATATTCTTTCGTGATATCGAGGTGCTCCATCATGTTAATTATAAATAATCTGAATAAAATTTAGCGGAACATCATCAATTGAATTTAGAATATGTAGGTCCCATAAATGATCATTTTAGATATTATTTATACCGTCTCTTATGAAGTATGATTCATCAGACCATAAAATGTTGGAAATTAAATCTGTATCTTGAGCATGTTGCTGCAGAATCCAGCAGCAAAATGTGAGTTCATGCTGCTCGTGCCCTGCATTCAATGCCTGCACTCCTTTTCGACGGTATGGGTGCAGTTCCTTTTTTTTCTCAAAACACGCCACACGACACTTTGCAGCATTTGCAACTGATTTGCAAATCCAATACTCATCGAAGGATTATCGTCTATGCAGTATAAGCTCTTTATGTAAATATGCCGCGAATACAGAAACCGTGAGTATGGAATGGTAATTTAAATGGTGTTATAGGGGATACGTTCTTAGGGGACAAAATAAAAAATTTATATATAAAAATCAGTTTTATCGAAGTTTTTAACCATATTAATTTATCACCTCAGGGAATGGTGTGAAGAATTTTGTAGTTTTTTCTTACTTGGCAGTTTTCAAAAGCTCCTTCGATTCAGACTGATATTCAGCAGTGCAAATATGCAATTTGCCTCTTAAAAATGAGACTTCGTTCCTTACACGGATCAATTGTCATGAAGAAATCACAAAGCTTATTGTTAAACCTTCACTAAAATGTTTCAAATTAAATGTCACGTGTCCAGTGCTTTTAATAGGTTGTGAATTTAACATTTCCTCCAAGTCAATTTCAGTTACATCATCATCTTACGATTCAAGCAACTCCTAAATGTCACTTGATCCTATCTGTTCGAACCCATCGCATCCACTCGCAATTTCGGCAATGTTTGCAATTGAAGTTTGAATTTGCACAGATTCTTCATTTTCCGCAGTTAGAATAGGCCACAGTTTTTACCAGCATGATTTCAATGTGTATAGGTTTAGTACTTCCAGTGATTCTTTTAGATTTATGACATTCTGCTATGTCAAATTTCTTCCAGCATTCCATAACATTTATATCAGGATCGCATTCCATATTATCCAATATGATTTTGAAGGTTCGCCTAATGTAATAGAGCTGGAAAGCTGGATTATTCATTGGTTCATAAGTTCAAGCAATTTAAAAATATCACTTTATATTTGGATGCATAGTTTTAAGGTCTAGATTCTTTTTTCATTTTAATTTTCAACTTCTGAAACAAATAATTCCTGAACTCAAAAAATAGCGCTTATAACTCACGCTCTCTTCCAAAACACTGCATTAAAAACTTGCTCAAGTTTGTATTCTCTATCAGCTACTAGGTTAGCAAATTCTTCTGGGTATCTTTCTGCTGCAGCAGTGTCTGCAAATGCAGCTTCTCCAACGTTTTTACTGCTATGCAAAGATTGTCGCACCTTTAATTTATTGAACCAATCTTCCGATGCTGAAATCCTCCACTACCACCAGGTTCTTTAAAATGTGACTAAAGACGCTTTGCTTTCTCCCGCATAAATGTACCACTCAGGGGTACTCTTTTTTGGGTGCGATCTTCGATCCATAATGACAACGCCATTTCCATTTTTTCTATTGTTAGATCACGAACAATTTTCGTTCACACTGAAGGTACATACGACCTTATCTTATCTTCGGAATTTTGTATTGATCGTATCTCGTATATGGATGCAAACGACTCTCCAAGGTAAACGATCAAGAATTTAGGCGGTAACACTGATTTTTTGTATCAAAACTCGTTTTTCAATTTTTTTAGGCGACATTAAAAATTACGAAGACAACGGTAGAGTTGTATTACTAGATCACAATGTTTGTAACTAATGGGAAAATGAAACAATAAAAAATGCTAAGCAACAATATACTTTGAGCATTAAGTAATAAAGTCGCATTACTTTAACATTTTGTTTGTTTACATTGTCAAAAACACCGATCGCGGCGAAGGCGGCTTATGTCAAAGGAAAATCCAAACCAATGCTGCGGCGATGTCACTTAAAAACATAATTTAGGCCTAGTGGTAAGGTCTATTTAACTTTTTTATTAGTCCGTTTGACGACGCGTGTATAAAGGATACCGGATCCTATTTATTAATACATACGTATGTACCGATGTATCGATAAGATCCGCGAATTAAGAGATCTTTAGCCGCGAATATAGGAATTGGATCGCTTTTTTTATCCGCGAATAGTGAAAACGCGAATGTAGGAAGCCGAATAAGAAGCTTCTACTGTACAGTCAATAATATTCTCCTCATCTTTTATATTGCCTTAACGATACCGTACATGTTCTGGTTCAAGTGTTCCGTTTCTCTGAGTCTTCTAAATATTGAAATAAAAACTATACGAGCAGGAGATCTTGGGGAATTCTTCAATGATATTCTCCAGCAGCTTCTCGTACGTTTCCATCGTAAAAACCATAAACATAGATCATATCAGCAAATTCTTCGTTATTGAAGGAATACGTTTCGAAATAAGCTTATATTGAAAAGGATATTCTGATATTTATCTATTAAAAGTAACTCAACATTCTTGATAATCATTTTACTATTGCTACGAATTTCACCTGTACAACAAGGTATGTATTTTTTTCAATCTATGGAAGCACCACAAAATCACTCTCGTACGTTGAAGATTGTAATTTCAGGACTCAAGAGGATGAAATTTTTGAAGGTGAATATCTCCGAATTAAAAAAGATTAGAATTGCTTCAGGCATCATCTCTCGAAGATTGTCATAGAACATCTGTATACAGAATTGTATTCAATCTACTTTGTATTTTATTCTCGCATGAACTCTAGAATTTAAGTAAACCTGATTGCATGTTACCTGTACCATATTTGAACATAGAAAGTATTGATTTGCATGCATTTTAAAATATGTCATGAACTCTTTCCTATAGCTAAAATTCATTTTCAGCACCACCACCGCCGCCTAAAGTAATGCACCCATGTCAACCTTCCCCATGCGGACCTAATGCTGTCTGTAGGGTAGAAAATAACTACGCCGTATGTGAATGTATACCCGAATATCGTGGAAATCCATACGAGGCGTGCCGACCGGAATGTTTGTCCAACTCCGATTGTACCATGAACAGAGCCTGTATAAGAAATAAATGCCAAGATCCATGCCCCGGAACCTGCGGCATAGATGCCTTGTGTTCCGTTTTGAACCACGTACCTATATGTAGTTGTCCAGACGGTTTTACTGGAGACGCGTTCAGAATCTGTTCAAGAGTTATAGGTAAGTTAGTTATTTTTCCTCTCTTCGAGTACTCCAAAATATCTTTCTCATCAGTTTGAAACAAAGTTTCAATTATTTTAACAAATATCATATTTCTTTCCAGTACCTCCCCCAAGAAATCCATGTAATCCATCACCATGCGGTATCAACACTGTATGCAAAGAAGTAGGAGAAACTGCTGTATGTGAATGCCTACCAGGTTTCTTCGGAAACCCAACAACTGGAGGATGCAGGCCAGAATGTACCATTAGCGCCGATTGTCCAAGAAACAAAGCTTGCGTCAACTCTAAATGCGTTGATCCTTGCATTGGAGTGTGTGGTTATAACGCGCAATGTCACGTTGTAAACCACAGTCCGATTTGTAGCTGTCCGCCTCCTCTGATAGGAAATCCCTTCGAGCTATGTATAGAACAAAAAGAACCTGCCGATCCGTGCAACCCATCGCCGTGCGGACCCAACGGACAATGCAGGGTGATAAATGGAGTGGCAAGTTGTACATACCCAGAGTGTATCATCAATCAAGATTGTACAAGAGATAAGGCTTGCTATAATCAGAAGTGTGGAGATCCTTGCAGAGATGCGTGTGGTCTAAACGCTCTGTGCCAAGCCGTTAATCATAAAGCTGTATGTAGCTGTCCTCCTGAATATGTGGGAACTCCTGAAGTTGAATGTCAACTTGAACCAAGAAGTAAGTACAACAAACATCGACGTTATGATCTGAATAAATTCACTTACCCCTTTTACAGAACCTCCTCGACCAAAACCAGAATGTGTTCAAGATTCCGACTGCACGAATGACAAAGCCTGTATCAACGAACAATGCCGAAATCCTTGCACCGAATCGTTCGGAATCTGCGGTCGTAACGCAGAGTGTAGAACGCAACTACATCGCGCCATCTGCATCTGCAAAGACGGATTCACCGGAAACGCCCAAGCAGCCTGCTTCGAGATTGGTTGTCGATCCAACTCAGACTGTCCGCCGATCCAAGCTTGTGTCAATAGAGAATGTACTGATCCTTGCTCGTACACGTCATGCGGTCTTAACGCCTTATGTAGACCCGATTCCAACCACAGGGCAAGATGTTATTGCCCGGACAATTTCAGAGGAGATCCGTTCATCCGTTGCGAGAGACCCGAATGTACGAACGACGAGGATTGCCCTTACAACTTGGCCTGCAAGAACGAACGCTGTGAAGATCCATGCAAATGCGGTTTATCTGCGATTTGCTTGGTGAATAATCATCGACCCCATTGTTCCTGCCCACCCGGATACATCGGGAATCCTTTGATATCTTGTAACATACAGCCTGTTGAAACGACCGAATGTAAGATGGACGCTGATTGTCCCAGCAAGTTGGCTTGTTTTAGCGGAAAATGTAAAAATCCCTGCTTGGAAACTAAACCCTGTGGAATCAATGCAGAATGCGTGGTTGTTGATTCTTTACCACTTAGAACTATGTCTTGTATTTGTTTGCCTGGTTATGTAGGAGATGCTGATAAAGAATGTAGATTAGGTAAGTTTTCAACAAATATTATTATCACAAATAAATCATTGTTTATATCTTTTGAGAGGAAATACGGGATTCGGTCAAATTGGCAATTTTTTTGCTATACGCATTTCACCTTCGTCCATTCATTGATACTGAGTGAACTAATCGGAGCTGCAACCTTATGCGCTGAATGTGCCTACACCCAGCCTCCTAGCTTCAAGTCTGAAATTCAAATTAGCAAGAAGCGGAGAAAATGCCTTAGTGGGATAACACTTATTTGGTGTAACAGACCTCACCAAGTCCAAAGAGCACTAAAAAACCTTGTGTCCACCTTCTGATTTTATGTGACAGTAGGGATCAAATGAGTCTGTTTTTTTGATGTTTTTACTATAGGGTCCTCTAATATGTACTTACAAGCAAAAAATCGACCCACTTGATGTTTCGATTGAATATGCTTCCAATCAAATAAGCCATCGTGCTAAAATCAATATTTCTTGCTGTTATTCAAATAAAGTAATACACATTTGTCTTATTTTCAAATTTTTTGATACACACCACAGGTTTCTACAGTTACATCATTTTCAAGTGTCTATAGTTAACAGTTGTGAAAAAGAACGTACTACCTATACATATTTTAAATATTGACTAGTGGAGAGTGATTCGATTCTAATTGACTACTGATAGTGGTGAATTTTGGGTTTTTACAAAGTTTGTTAATTTGCAAACTTTCCAAAAATACATTGTGATCCCTTTATTTCATTTATGGAGAATTTTCATAATTATCTAATGCAATTACTTTCCTAAAAAAAAGTAACAAGTGCTAGAAAGTTGAAATTAGCTGGAACAAGTCAATATTTTACCCTGTTCTTGTTAACAACACAAACTCAGGAATTTGTACGTCGTAAACTTGTTTAAAGTGGAGAAACTATTCAAAAACTGAGTATATTTACAGAAAAAAATTATTCCATTTGACCGAAACGATTTTTCCTCTTCATAAACATAATGTTATAAGATCTTGTTAGAATAATACTCACGTGAATTTCTTGAATAAGTACTAATAATTTCATTATATTTTTCAGGTAAATTAATTGTACCAGTCCATACCCATTTTTTTCCCTTATAACAGCAACACTTTTATTCTATTTTATTTCGTATTATTTCTTTCATATTCTTATATATTTGATTTTCACAGAAACTGAGGAAGGATGCAAGACTCATAACGATTGTGCTTTCACTGACGCCTGTTTGAATAGACGTTGTGTCAATCCCTGCGTCGTAGGAAGTCCATGTGCTGTAACAGCTCTATGTGATCCACAAAATCACAAAGCGGTTTGTAGATGCCCATCTGGTTTTATCGGAGATCCTTTCGTAAAATGTTATGATAGTGAGTTGATACGACTTGGGAATGAAAATTGGAATTTACTAAATATTTTTGCAGCACCTGTATCTAAAACCGAATGCACCACTAGTCTAGATTGTCCGGGTGACAAATCATGCATCAGTCAACGATGTCAAGATCCTTGCGTCATCTCGAATCCTTGTGGAACTAATGCTAATTGCAAGACTTTACAACATCATCCAACGTGTTTCTGTCCCGAGGGATGGGGAGGAAATCCTCAAGTTGTATGCTACAAACGTAAGTTTAAATACTTTTTATGAAATTCTCGCTTATCACTTAGTTGATCAAAAATCAATAAATTATTAATTGAAACACTTGGCAAATTTTTCACGAAAATATATTAAATTACTCGACATAGATTTCAGGTTAGCAGCCCATTAAAAAAGTAATACAATACTGAAAGACAAAATGAGTGGTTCTACTTAAATATAACGCCATTTACAACAGGAGATAGACTGAAGTCTGTTTGCTCATTACAACAAATGTGATTTCCATAATCTCCAAAATGTCCAACTTGTTCCCTTCATTACCTGAAAGTATGAGTTCGATTCTCTCAAAATCTATGGAATGATTTTTATCTATACAATGGGAAGAAAAAACCAGTAGAATGTTTTTTTGATTGATGGATCTTTAATGTTCTTCAATTCTCTTTTCGATACATCTTTTGGTTGGCCTATATAGAAAGTCTCACTGCATTCTATTTTATACACTGCGCTTTCATCCAATAATTTAATTATCTTCATTATTAACTAACAATGAACCCAAATTCTTTTTATTAGTACTGATGGTGTTAATTTCATTTTGTGCAATCTAATATTACGATTGTAATAAATTAGAAATTTTCTATTCGATTCCTCAGTATGCAGAGGATAAATGCTCAAGCAAATTCAAAATGTTAGCCTGAGATCAGTAGGAGTTGTAGATGGTAAAGTTTATAAAGAAGTAGTCTGTGCTTAAAATATAGAACAATCTAAATTGGTCAAAAACAGAAGGAATTAGCAACTGTTAGATCTATGCAAAGTTCAAAGACCATAATTTAACACTATGTGAAGATGACAAAGGTAACACTCATCAAACCCAAGCTGTATCTATTATCAAAAATATACGCATTTATTGCAAGAAGATTGCTTGAAATTGACTGTTATGAATCCAAATCTCCAATTTCACATTCATTACTTAAAATACTCATAGTAAATTGTCACATTAGACCTATGGTTTCATATGTAAGTGCTCCAGCTCTTAAATTATGTAAATATTTGAACAATATATTCAAATTTGATACAACGCAATCCACTTTAGTCAAACAAACCGCTATAGAGTTAACCAATCACTGGAAATCTGTAAAAGTTCCGTTAAATGCTAAGTTAGTATCTTTTGACATAATTAGTCTATATTCGTCTATCCCTTGCCTTATCTTAAAGTCACAATCACCATCAGTACTAATAAAAAGAATTTGGGTTCTTTGTAAGTTAATAATAAAGGTAAAATGCGATTATTAGATCAAAGCAGAGTATATGATATACACTGAAGTGAATGCCAGACTTTCTATATAAGCCAAACCGGAAGATGAAACAAAAAGAGAATTGATAAACATAAAAGATCAATCATTCAAAACAAAAATTCTACTGGTTTTTCAGACTATTGTATAGATGAAAATCATTTCATAGATTTTAAGAGAATTGAAATCACACATCCAGTCGTAAAAGAAAGAAGTTGGACATTTTGAGAATATGGAAATCATTTTCAGCCAAATTGAAATTAACAAACAGACTTTGGTCTATCTCCTATTGTAAATGCCGTTATATTTAAGTAAAACTACTCCTTTGTCTGACAGTATTGTCTTTATCTTGATAATGGGCTGATAACCCGAAACATATGTCGCGTATTTTAATATATTTTCGTGAAACCTTTGTCAAGTGTTTCATTTTTATTATTATTTATATAAGCTTAAATTTACAGTGTGTCCCATTTTGATGGTGCCACTGGAGTTGGGATTTTCACTGCCCTTGGCTACCTTTCTGGGACAAATTAATATAGCCAATCAGATTTCATTTCATCTAAAATCTGAGTGGGGATATGAATTTGTCTCAAAAAAGTAGTCAATGGTTGGAAAAATCTCAACTCTCCAATAATAATTGTCCCCCAATATAGGAATAATACATCTTATTGTATCCATCATATACAGGGTTTTTTGCGTTTTGATCAGAAATGAATATCTTGGTAGTTTTCGTTGAAGCACCCTGTATTTCATGCATGTAAAATTTTTTGTTTGTCTTCCAGCTGAATGTAAATCCAACGATGAATGTCCATACAACAAGGCTTGCATAAACGAGAACTGCTTGAATCCATGTTCCAGTCAATCTTGCGGTCGTGGAGCGCACTGTAACGTACAGAATCACGCAGCACAATGTACATGTCCGCCTGGTACCCAAGGAAATCCTTTGATTTCGTGTATTGCTGGTATCTGTCAATATAACGAGGACTGCGCTGATCACGAAGCTTGTGACAGGCTGAATAGAGTTTGTAGACCAGTTTGTTATGAAGATACTTGCGCAGATACTGCAAGTTGTATCGGCGAAAACCATCAACCAAAATGCAGTTGTCCACCAGGAACCGAAGGCAATCCTTATCAGCAATGCATTAGTGGCAAGAGACCACCTGAGCCAGAACCTGAGTGTAAGGTTGATATAGACTGTCCGTCACAGCATGCTTGTATCGACCAACGATGCCAGAATCCTTGTTTGGAGAACAATATATGCTCCCCCGATCAAGAATGTAGAGTGCTAGACACTTTACCATTACGCACAATCATGTGTCAATGTCCACCAGACACAATAGCTGACGTATCGGGACGTTGTAAGGCGATAGTAACAGTTCAACCTCAATGTAGGGTGGACTCCGATTGTACAGACAGGGAGAAATGTATCACTGGAAACTGTATAGAAGCTTGTAGAGTCGATTTGTGCGGAATAAATGCTCTGTGCAATTCGCAACATCACCAAGCCATATGCAGTTGTTCTCCGGGATACACTGGAAACCCACACGTAGAGTGCAGTGGTAAGCAAAATATATGAATCAATTTGCATTCTTTGATTTTATTACATTCATATTTTTCAGTTCAAACACCACCAAGACCAAGACCAGTAGCTGAATGCTACACCGATGAGGAATGCCCATATTACCAGGCCTGCTTTAATGAAAAGTGCATAAATCCATGTCTGAAAGATAAGCCGTGTGGAGTTGGAGCTTTCTGTTCAGTGAATACCCATAAAGCTGTTTGCATTTGTCCCAAAGGTTATGAAGGCAATCCTCTTGTTGAATGTTTACCACGTAAGTTAAACTGAAAACATCTTCAAGCTCTAATAGGAAAATATCAATATTTCCTCTTCTCCAACTGATCGAATTTTTCTTCATTGAGAGAAATGCATCATTTTGAAATTTGTTTTTATTTGTGTGATTCAACAAGCTCGGCGGTCCAAGATTAATTGTTTTTAATTCTGTCCCATTTTCATTACAATATGTATAACTTATTATGTGTATTTTCATAATTTATTGTTTTAGCAATTGGACCAAAAGTTGGATGTACTTCAAACACTGAGTGTGCCCAAACGGAATCTTGTGTTAATGGACTGTGTGTTAATCCATGTAATTGTGGACCTAATGCTCAATGTAAAGTTGTAAATCACTATCCATTATGTTATTGCCAACCAGGTTATTCTGGTAATCCTCAACTAGGATGTATTAAATGTAAGTCCATATTAATAGTAATGTTTGAAAAATATTAACACTATTCATTACAGTGGGCTGTCAATCAGACAACGAATGTAACAACGATCAACAATGTTTCAATGGACAGTGCTTGAATCCTTGCATATTGGGAGATCCATGTGCAAGGAACGCATTGTGTTTTGGAAGCAACCATAGAGCATCATGTAAATGTCCACCGGGATATGAAGGCAACGCGTTGGTTAGATGCGAGAGAATCGAGTGTCACACAGACTCCGAATGTCCGAACAACAGGGCGTGCATACAGAAGCATTGTATTGATCCCTGTAGCACCATAGCCAATCCTCCATGTGCCCATAACGCCATATGCTTCTCCCAAAATCATGTTGCAAATTGTCAATGTCCTCCTCATCTACCGGAAGGAAATCCACTTGCTTACTGTGCTGCACCAATAATTATTGGAAAAGAGTGCGAATTAGACCTTGACTGTCCAAGCCAACTGGCTTGCATAAAAGAGAAATGCGTTAACCCATGCAAAACTTTATCGCCATGTCATAGTACAGCGCAGTGCAGCGTTTTGGATACCATACCAGTTAGAACAATGATTTGCACCTGTCCTGAAGGTTGGGTACCAAACGAAAACGGAGAATGTCACGCTATAGTAGTACCAATACCACCTGGATGTACTTCAGACAACGACTGTCCAACGAACGAGGCTTGTATCAACAGATTATGCAGGAATCCATGCGATTGCGGCACAAATGCTAATTGCCTCGTACAAAACCACAGGCCCGTATGCTCCTGTCTCAAAGGTTTCGAGGGAAATCCAAACATCGCCTGTTATGCTGTCGGTTGTAGAATCGACTCCGAATGCGAATCAGGCAAAGCTTGCGTCAATGGAAACTGCGTCAATCCATGTTTAGTAAAAGATCCTTGTGGTGTGAACGCCAAATGTTACGTGTACCAGAACAAGGCCGAATGTAGATGCCTCAGCGGTTTCAGAGGAAATCCGTTCGAGAGATGCGTGGTGGTCGGATGTATTTCAAACAGCGACTGCCCCAGCGATAAACAATGTAAAAACAGCCAATGTATTGATCCGTGCATTTACGAAAATCCTTGTTCGCCTCGTGCCGAATGCAAAGTACAGAATCACATCGCTCTGTGTAGATGCCGTAGTGGCTTTATTGGAAATCCTTATATCGATTGCAAACCTGAACCGCAACCCGAGTGTAGAGAAGATCCAGAGTGTCCTTCTAGACTGGCTTGTCTGAATAACAAGTGTCAAGATCCTTGTCTGGTTTTGGAACCGTGTCACAGACCGTCCGAATGCGTAGTTGTTGGTTCAGTGCCGGTTAGAACCATGATTTGCGTATGTCCTCCTGGTTACATCAGCAGTGGAAGTGGAACTTGTCATCCGGTTAAAGGTATAGAAGTTGGCGCTTGTGTCATCGATGACGAATGTCCTGCGGATAAATCGTGTGTCAGCGGAATTTGCAAGGATCCTTGCAATTGTGGTATAAATGCAGATTGCAGAATCAAGAACCATAAACCCGTAAGTATTAACAATTAGATAGAAGAATGAATCAGCCGTTACTACACTAAGACTAGAAATTAATGCACAATTTCAATATTTCAAATTTCTTTTGTAATTTGGCAATAACGGCGATCCATGACCGTTATTTAAGAATTTCCTCGTGGAGACAACGATACTGCACCTTCAGATAAAGCTTTCGACAGAACAGTAGAGTGCAAATTAGCACTAAAACAATACATCGTCTCAGGGAATTTGGTTTGAGGCCTCGTGTCGCAGCTCGAGGCCCGGCTCTAACCGCAGCACATCGAAGAGCCTGATTGAATTTTGCCAGGTAACATGTCTATTGTTTAGAAGCCTCCTGGGAGAGAGATCTGTTTACAGATGAGTCGAGATGTTGTCTTTTTCATTTCAATCGACGTGTGCAAACATAATGAGAGATATTCCCAGTACAACTCTTCAACTTCAATAAAAGTGTAGAGATGAACGCACGCACTGATCTGGTCATCGTAAATAATGGAACCGTGAATGCACAGAGGTATGTTACAAACATTTCAGAAGAACATATCGTACCAAGTTCATATCTTTAGGAACTACATTTAAAATCACGAAATCACTTCAATGGCAGTGGCCTGCACAAGGTTCAGACCTCAATTCCATCGATATGTCTGGAACATTCTCAATAGAACATTGAGAAACCATCCAAGCCAGTCAGCTACCGTGATTGGGATTCGGAATAGACATAATTGAATTTGGAACGAAATCGATTCGAATACTATAAGGTCATTGATTTTGAGTATGAAACTTAGATGTTATGCCCAATGGTGGAAATATTAAGTATTAACAGCTTTTTGGAAACTTTGATGTTTTCAAAAGTTTTACATTTTTCATTATAAATTTTATTTTAAATTTCTATTAGTACTCGTGAATAACTGGAAAAATAATTTTTCAACATTTCTGAACTTCTGTGTAAATTTGAATTTTCGATTTTGTAGGTTGATTTCTTGATGCAGTGATACTTGTTTGTAATGGAAATTCGAATAATTACTGTTTGTTTTACTT
This sequence comes from Cryptolaemus montrouzieri, assembly GCA_013387265.2. Taxonomy (NCBI): domain Eukaryota; kingdom Metazoa; phylum Arthropoda; class Insecta; order Coleoptera; family Coccinellidae; genus Cryptolaemus; species Cryptolaemus montrouzieri. The sequence goes on along the minus strand of JABFTP020000021.1, from coordinate 23,845,405 downwards.
TCGAAAGATATATTTAATGTTAATTTTGCAATTGCAATTTCTATCTCACGGCCAGCTTCAGGCTATACGATTAACAACAATGCACATGGTGTGGACTTATACAGGGAGTTACTAAAACTCCTGTTCTAACGGAGTTGGGTGATTTTTTGGTTAATTTACTGACTAAGGTTTTAAGAAGACACTTCGTTACGGATCTACAGATTGTTGAAATATTTTTCTGATTTGTTTCTATATCCCTTGCAACTTTCAAGATATTTGTCTCACACAATATGAGTTACATGAATGCACTTGTCAATTTATCAGACTCTTGAGGGTTAGGTTGAATTATGAGTTATGTCCCAGTTTCTCCCGCTGAATTTTTTCGGTGTGATGCTTTCTAGTTCTAAAAATTAGAACCGTTTTTCCATTTTATTTAGAAACTTTTTGTCCTCTTATAGTTTCTTCGTATCACCGAACCTTGTCTCGACGGCTGAAAAAAAAATTGCTCTCTAGATTCTTTGAACAGTATGACATGTGCATTTATGTACCTCATAATGTGCAAACTCATTCCAAGATTTCTTGAAAATCGTAGGTTCTATAGAAAAAATAACTGAAAAAATACCGACATTTCAACACTCAGTAAATCCCTAAAAAAGCGTTGGCGGACCTACGTTTATTAGAAATTTAAGTCACAAAATCAAACAAAGAATCACCCCATTTCGTTAGTACATGATATTCAGGAACACCTGAATTTTGAAAAATGTAAAAGTATTTCAAGAAAAGGGAAAAAAATTCGTTTAATTAAATCAAAGCCGCCTATAGTATTTTCCACAAGTTTGCATCATAAATTGAAAATCGTTAAACAAAATAAAATATTGCAATCGACTCAAAAAAAATGTCCATATAATGTCACAGTTTTCTTCAATAACAACTGAGATATCAGTAATCAAGGTCATACACTGCATCAAGAAGTTAACACAGAAAGACGAAATTTCAAATTAATTCAGAAGAAGTTTAGATAGGTTGAAGAATTATTTTACCAATAATCCACCAGCAAAAATTGAAATGAAACTAATCATGAAAAATGTAAGACTGAAAAATCAAAAGTCACCAAAAAACTGTTAATTCCGGATATTTCCACCCCTGGCTAGAATTACTATCAGTCTGTTCATAATCTCATTTTCGCTAGCTGGTTGCTTTTGCAGGCTCTTAATTTTCTATTCTATTACATCTCAGACATGTTTGATGGGATTGAGGTCTGAACTTCGTGCAGGCCACTCAGTTGAAGTGACTTCGTGATCTTGAAGCCAATTCCTAACGATATGAGCTTGGTGAGGTCTCACGTTATTATATATAAACAAAAGTTTTCACCCATGTTCTTCTGATATGTCTTTAGCGTACCTCTGAACATTCAAGATTCCATTATTTGAGATAACCAGATCAATATAGGCATTCAAAAAAATTCTTCTTCACACCATTATTGTAACTTCGCCAAAACCATAGGTAGATAAATAAGTGCATTTTGGCGTCAGTATACTAGAGAACGTCGTTTGCCATGAAAAATACGAAATCTTTTGTGAATAAAACTTTCTCCCAGTCAGCTTCTAACCAATTGACAGTATTCTTTCAGTGCTAATTTGCACTCCACTGTTCTGTCGAAGCTGCATCAGGTCTCCCAGCCTTTTTCTTGCATAAGTCCAACCTAGGTTAGGTTAGATTACACCACTGCTTCAGCTCACTCGGCCGAGGTCAGATTTCGTGATCGCAGGAATCACCAGAATAGCTTTAATTTTCCTTTTGCGCCGTTCTCTTCTATTCGCCAAGAAACACAACCAGCCAGATACGATGTAAAGTCAAGAGAAACATAAATTTGTGTTTTCAGTTGCATTATTACCAAAAATCAATAATTTCAAGAAAAACAAAAATCGTTACTCGCAAAAATGGCTGATATCAATATGAGGTGGTTGCTTCCAAATCTTAATTTATTTATTTCATTTTATTTCTCATGAGAGGAACAGATGCGTTAAGAAAAACATTAAATTTTGTTGGCAACTAACATGTGTTAATAATTAAATGCCTGCCAAAAAAGAAATTCGAAATATCAAAATTGTGCGTTAATTTCTTGGCGCAGTGTAGTTTCCCTCAAAAGTTTGCATTATAAATTGAAAATCGTTGGACAAAATGTTGTATTCTACTCAAAAAAGTGCACTTATAATGTCAAATTATTTGACACATTTCTTCAATAACAATCGAGATGTCGGCAATCGAAGAAATAAATAAGAATTGAGAATTTCCAAAACCGAAATATTTTTTCACTAATGAGTTTTCATCAAGCTACCGAACAGAATCATCGAAATTTGTAAAGTTGAAATTCCAGTTTGAATAAAATATTTTTGCTAATCATTACAGATATGTACTTGCAAACAAGGTTACGACGGTAATCCAGAGATTGAATGTGAAAGAACGGGTTGCAGAAATGACGAACAATGTTCAGGAGAACACGTTTGCGTGAACAGAAAATGTATTCCAGTTTGTACTGTCGACGGATCCTCCTGTGGAAAAGATGCTATTTGCTATGGTATTAACCATCGCGCAGTTTGTGATTGTCCACCTGGTTTCATTGGAAACCCTAAGATTTCATGCGTACTCATAGGTTGTAGGTGAGTATCTTGATGTCCTGATTTCACATGAATGCATGAACCCGATATTAACTCTTCAATTGTTGCAGATCCGACAGTGAATGCCCTCAAGGAAGAGCATGCGTCAACAACAAATGCGATAATCCGTGCGAAACGAACAATCCTTGTGCCGCTCCTGCGGAATGCAAGGTTTACAACCACTTGGTGGAATGTGTCTGCCCACCTGGCACAGTAAGCGACGGAAAAACTGGATGCATACAGGTCGGAATAGAAAAATGTAGGAAAGACCACGACTGTCCGTCTCAATATGCTTGCATTGGTGGCGAATGTATCAATCCGTGCAAAGAAACTGAACCGTGTGGTGTCAATGCAGAATGTACTGTGCTCGATACTGAACCGGTTAGAACGATGATTTGTAAATGCTTGCCAGGTTATGAGGGAAATGCAGCTGTACAATGTGACAAGAGTAAGTGTAGTAAATGTATTTAGAATATCTCGAAGTGATTTAACCAGGTTCTAGTTCATTAAGGTATTTAGTTGAAACAAAAGCTATCCTGTTTATCTATAAGAGCATAATTTTTTTATTCACAAGTCGTTTCAAAAAATTTACCCTTACCCCTAAATACCAATCGACACTTTTATATTTTTATGAAATTTTAAAAAATTCTGTATTCTCTATTCATGACTCAGCGATTGAAAATATAGAAGCTCACCTTAAAAAAACATGTCCTTTCGAGAGGTGAACAGTCTGCTGGATAATTTGTTGAAATGTTGTTTAAAATAAGGAAAGACGATTACCCTTCAATTGATAGTAAAATTTTATTTCGCAGAATTCGGCAACAGTGTTAACATCACTCACTAACACAGTTTACCCTGATGTCGTCAATCTCATGACAAACCCTTATGAATGGTTATTTGAGCATGCTATTTTGTCTCCCAAAAATGAAAACGCAAACACAATAAATGACCTTTTTCTCAAGTCATTTGAAGCAGTTGAAGAACTATAAGTCAGTGGATTCAGTACTACAAATTGATGCTGCAGCAAACTAACCTGTGAAGTTCCTTATTACTCTAAACCCAGCAGGTCTTCCAACACCTAATCTTCTTTCGTAAAGTGGAGCACCAGTTATGTTATTAAGGAGCATTAAGCCTCCAAAATTGTGCAATGCCACCAGACTGCAGATGAAAGTTCTCTACCGCAACAATGTCAAGGCTACTGTACTCAAAGGGAAACTGTATTCATACCTAGAATACCATTGATGCTATCAGACTATTCATCTGAATTTAAAAGACTGTAGTTTCCCCTAAAAAAGGCCATGACCATTAATGAAGCTCAGGGGTCAGTCATTGAAAGTGGCTAGAATAGACCTAAAAGGGAACTATCTCTCACACAGACAGTTCTGTGTTGCGTGTTCCAGGATAAGTTCTGCTAGCAGTCTGGTGATCCTTGCACCGCACAACAATACAGTTAATGTTGTATATGAAGTGGTCTTTCAATAGCATGATACAATTGGTCAACTGGTTTCTGGTCAGATAGCTTCCATCATTTGTGGCGTTCTTCTGCGACAGGTTGTTCTAATTTTCTTCTCAGCCATTTATTTGGAATATACTTGATCTTTTATGGATTCCCATAAAAAAAATCGAAGAAGAGATCTGGTCAATGTGCAGGTCAGCTTATCAAGAAAGAAGCATTTGTGATGAAGTATTAAAGCTGCCTTGGAGAAATTTAGTAGCTATGTGGACATTATACTCTATCTTGCTGACATCATGTTTGTGGTATTTTTGCCAGCGGTATTTCTTGCAGAAATTGAGGCATCTCCTTTTGGAAAAAGTTCAAATACCTTTCCTCTAATCAAAGTATTTTCATAGAAGTATGCTCCAATAATACATCAATTAAATAATCCACACCGAGCATTGACACTCTAAATGCGTTAAATTATGCTATCCATTACCAATGTATATTAACTGGAGACCAATTAGTGAAATTTGTGCCTATTAATAAAACCAATATTGTGCCACTTGGCTTCACAGTCCTACCGATATAAATTTTATCACAAGAACCGCAATTGAGTTTATATAATATATAAACTCAATTGCGGTTCTTGTGATAAAATTTATATCAATATATAAACTCAATTGCGGTTCTTGTGATAAAATTTATATCGGTAGGACCTATAGGAGTTTTGGCATAAGAACATCTGAACATAAACGTAGCTTCGATAAAAATAAATCTGATTCAAATTATTCAAACCACCTAATAAAAGAAAACCATTCATTCAATGAAAACTTTGACATATTACATATAAAATCAAAAAGTTCAAAATTAGATCTCCTAGAAGCATTAGAAATAAATAAATACAAACATTCGGACAAGCTTTTGAATGAACAGGTAGATTTGAATTACTCACTAAACTTAACTTGTTTAATTAGTTTTATTACCTTTCATACTAACTGTACAATGGCTCGGTGTGGATTTTCCTGTTATTCATCCAACTTGTTCTACGATTTGTTTATAATACCATACTCTTCATTCTATTTTTCATTCTTGATAAAGCTGCTGTGTCAGCGAAACGTCGTCGAATTTTTTCAAATAAAGTGTAGATTAAAGTTAAACCTTGTGTTTTTATCTCATTCATATGATAGAGTGTGTGATCGATTAAAAGTCTAAAAATATTTTCGTTTACAGCCGCTTTATGTCGACTGGATAAAGGTTTCATCCGCACACCGGACGGCCGATGCGTATGTCCGCTAAATACAGCACTTAATGAGAACGACGAGTGTGTCACATGTCCAATCAAGAAAGGTTTCAAGATCGACGAAAAAGGAAGGTGCGTATGCGCATTAGAAAGGGGACTGATCATTGATGACAGAGGAAACTGCATATGTCCCATCGAATTTGGTTACCACCTAGATTCCAGAGGCTATTGCATAAGAGAAATCGGACCCAAATGCGAAACTGACAACGATTGTCCCGACGATAAGTTCTGCGAAAAGAACACGAATACCTGTCAAGATCCGTGCGGCTTTAAAGATTGCGCCGATAACGCTTTCTGTAACGCAACGGATCACAGAGCCATCTGCAAATGTCGTGTTGGATTTAGCGGTGACGCAGAAATTTATTGCAGTAAGTTGTACTTTCCAACAGCATCCTCAACATTCTTAATGCTCATTTTTTCAGACCAAACGTCTCCTCTAAGAACAGTATTCCCCAGACCCGAAATGGTCGTGAGTTGTCTCTCGGACGGCGTACAGGTCGAGATCCATATTGCGGAAACCGAATTTAATGGAGTATTTTATGTCAAGGGTCACAGCAAAGACGAACAATGCAGAAGAATCGTGACACTGCCTTCAAATTCACTGCCGAGGACCGAAATATTCAAGGTCGAATTCGGAAATTGTGGACTCATACACGTAAATGTGAGTATTTAATTATTTTTACTTCTAGTCATCTACATTCAATCGTTTTGAAATTATTCGAAAGTTCTTCAGAATTTTATTTAAATTTTTATATGAATTATCCGTTTGAATAACTAATTGCAAATACTGAACACTAGTGACCATTATTTGTTGTAAATCCAGTTCGAATGATGAAATAAAGTAAGCTTGATTTGAACTTATTTACTATTTTATAACGCGTTTCACGACACTGCGGCATCATCAGGCGAATACAAATTGAAAACTAAGGTAGAACCTTTAGTGCTGAAATTGAAATTTAAGAAATTTCCTTGAGATAACCATCACTAAACTCAATCGATTTGTTTTTTTTATAAAAAACTAAAAATGCAGCAGATGCGACCATTTCATGTATTCAGTGTTTGAAATCAGTTAGTTGGCACTTTGTTTCTGTTGTAAGCACAAAAAAAGATTCAAGTTTTGTGATTCGACCATGGAAAGACGACATTTGACTAGAGAAGAGATGTTACAAGCCGTTGGCATGCTCCAAGCTGGGAGCTCACAACGGGAAGTAGCCCAAGTGTCATAAACCGTTTATGGTCGCGTTTCAATGAAACAGGTAGCGTAGAAGAACGCCACACAGGTCGTTTCAGGCTTACTACAGTCGCCCAAGACCGATTTTTGGTTTTACAAGCCAGAAGAGATCGTACTACCACAGCATCTCAATTAGCTCAAGAGCTATCACGAGTTCATAATGTACAAATTTCCGACCAAACTGTGAGAAATCGACTGCACGAAGGTCAACTCTACTCCAGACGTCCTTTTAGAGTTCCACAACTGACCCATGGAAATCGCGCTGCTCGTTTAGCTTGGTGCTAAGAACACGTAAACTGGGATCACGAGAGGTGGGCCACAGTTCTCTTCAGTGATGAATCTAGATTTAGTTATTATCCCGATTTGGGAAGAATTCGAATATGGAGGGAACCTGTAAAGCAAAACCGTCTCCAGCGTACTCGAGAAGTTGTTAGACAGGGAGGCGGATCAGTGATGTTTTGGAGAGGTATCCGCCTTGGTGGAATAACTGACCTCGTTTTCATACAGAACAACCTCACAGGAAATTCTTACGCAAATGAGATAGTTTTACCTGTAGTGGTACCGTATCTCCAAACAATGGGTCAAAATCCATTCTTCCAACAAGATAATGCCCCTCCTCATCGTGCAAGAGTTGTCTTGAACGTTCTTGAAGAGAATGATATCGATCTTTTACCGTGGCCATCTTGCTCCCCAGATCTGAATCCCATCGAGCATGTGTGGGACACCCTAAAAAGAAATCTCCTGCGTCAAAACGTCTTTCATCATGAACAGGAGCTTCGATTAGCAGTTTAGGGGGCTTGGAATGACTTAGGCCAAAATGTAATAGACATTTTGATATTGAGCATGCCGCGACGATGCCAAAGTGTCATTAATAACAGAGGTGGACCTTCTGGGTACTGAAAAATATACGTGCTTCCATATCGTTTCGAAAATATTAGTTCAGGATTTTTTTTTGTGTTTTACCAAAATTCGTCATTTTCAAATTTCAATTTTTTTTTTATAATAGGTGCTTTGGAGAAGTCAAATATTATTTTGTTTTATTGAGAATACATTATATACAATACATCCTAACAAAAACCGAATGATTTCTATAAATTCGAATTATCAAATTCATATTTTAAAGATATTGGTAAATGTTCCCTAGACTTTGAGGTGTTTATGGTAAATAAGTGTGAATCAAATTTTCTCTTGTTTATCATTTGAAATTACAAATCCCAGGTAGTCTGGGATCCCTGAAGATCTTCATTTCTTTGGAACCCAATTTAGGTTAATCAGTATAATGAATCAGTAGGTTGCCTGAAGATCTCCATTCCTTTGGAACCCAATTTTGCTTAATCAGTATAACAAATTAGTAGGTTTAATAAAGGTGAGCAAGTTTGATGTATAAATATTCAACCAAGTAGGTTGGTAGAAATTCTAGATTCTGAAATGTAAATAGTATCATCATCCATAGAGAACTGAATTAATCATTTACTTCAAAAAACTAGGTGAATATTAGTTTTTCATTCGAAAAATTCAAATAAATATTTTTGAAGCTCCCTCATATCTCAGTGAACATATATGAGACACACAGTATATTCGAGGAGATTTGCAGTCATGATGAGTATATCATGAACTCACTGTGACAATTTTCATTATTTCCCAATAATGATAGCATGCGAAATACGAGTGAGATCAGAAAACCTGCTCCTTCAGGAAGGGATATTAACAAAACGGAAGGATGAATGTTGTTCCCCGATTGTTCAATGTGTTCACACATATAGCGATAAATTTCGCATGTTATCATTATTGAGATATAATATAATGTACACCTGGTTAACAGCAAGATGAGTATTGGTGCGCTAGCATTTCAACAGATCGCATCTTGCAGACACAGTGTGTAGCGTTGCGGTAGATAGTCGAACTACAGTCAAAACCGATTATAACGACATCGTTTACAACGACCGATCGGTTATTACGACCAGATTGTAAGGTCCCGGCCGAATCTTTAGTAAACTATTCAGTAAACATACTGCCTATAACAACATCGGATATAGCGATATATCGCTTATAACGACGAAACTTTATTGATATTCATCGACTATAACGACCAACCGCATTTAGTCCCACCAAAACAAAACAATACGAACGATCTTAGATCTTATTACTAAGCACTGAAGTAATATTTAGGCGTATTATTACCTACGCTCTTTCTCCCACCTCATTCGAACCTATTCCTGGTCATTTGATCTTGCATATTTATTGTTTAGTGCGCTAACTGACTGCATGAGTGATAGCTTGATTTATAAGTTTTGCCTTTGATAAGACTGTATTTATGCGTTACCATGTTGCAAAAAAGAGGAAAGTGTTTACTATTGAAGAAAAATCTCATATCATAAAGAGATTAGAAAATGGCGAGTCAAATAGTGAAATTGCAAAGGATTGTGGAGTTTCACATTCTACAATATGTACGATTTGGAAGAATAGAGATAATATAAAAGTTATTTTCGACAACAACTGTTCAAAACTTAAACGATCGATGACAAGTGAACATAAAGTTATGGGAGATGCTTCATTAACATGGTTTAAACATGAGAGGGCAACAACATCCCAATAAGTGGTCCAATTCTGCAACAAAAAGCCAACGACTGCTCGTATTATGGGTAAGGAACATTTTGAGTGTTCGTCGTCTTGGGTACAACGTTTTCGTGCTCGTTATAATATTGTGGCAGGAAAAGTTTGCGGTGAAGCGGCTGGCGTTCCTGAAGGAGTGAGTTAAGAGTGGCTCTCTCATAAGTGGCCTGCGCTGTGCGAAGGATACACACCAGAAGAAATCTTCAATGCTGATGAAACCGTATTGTTTTACAATTTAACTCCCGACAAAACACTTAAATTCAAAGGCGAGGAATGCAAGGGCGGAAAGTTGTCCAAAACAAGAATTACGGTATTGGTTGCGGCAAACAAGACTGGTTCGTGCAAAAGAAAACTTTTGGTGATAGGAAAAGCTAAAAAACCGCGTTGCTTTAAAAACGTTCACTCTTTGCCTGTAACTTATGAAAACAACACTAGGTCCTGGATGACATCGCAAATTCTTAAAATATGGCTGCGTAGCTGGGATGCAGAATTGAAGTCTGGAGGAAAAAAATTCTTCTCCTGGTAGACAACTGTCTCTCTCACCCTGTATTCTCCAATCTGAAATGCATAAAGCTTGTGTTTTTACCGCCCTATGTCACCTCTGTTTTACAGCCCATGGACCAAGGTGTGATAAAAGCTTTAAAAACACAATACAGAAAACTTCAAGTGCTACAAATGATACAGAATATTGAAAACGGGGAAGATACAAAAAGTCTTTGTGTTTTGGATGCAATTCTAATAATATCGGAAGCTTGGGAAAAGGTCACACAGACCACTATAGCCAACTGCTTTCGCCATGCAGGTTTCAAAGATCTCTCGCCATCACAAGCGGAGGACGACGATGATATTCCGATAGCGAGAATGATACGATCTCCCACAGATGAAGACGACAACGTACCACTCGCTCAATTGGTTACTCAGTTGCAAAGATCTACTGGTACAGAACAGAGAATTGAGATCGAGGAATTTATTGGAATAGATGACAGTGCCGCTGTGTGCGCCTTAGCTACTGAGGAAGAAATTCTTGCAGAAGCTGAAAGTAACAATCGTAACACTGACGAAGAAAACGAAGACCAGCAAGACCCTGAAGAACAGTTTAGGCCAACAACAATTTCCGAGGCTCTTAGCGCTAGAACAGTTTTGCAAAAATTTGTTACCTTTAAAGACCAGTTTGATACTGATGATACTCATAACTTGAAGAGTATGAAACGTAAAATGCAAAACATATTTGAGAGTGGGCTTGAAAAAAACAGACTAAAATGACTGATTACTTTAAAAACTAGTGTAAGTCTTATAGTGTAGCTAAGTACATCTTGTGTCTCCAATTATTTCTTAATAAACATTTTTATTTCTTTTTTTTATATATTATTTGAAAACAATATTTTATTCTCTATTAGATATATATGATAATTTAACTACATACTTATGCTATGTATGGCTTATAACAACTATCGGATATAACGACGGAAACTATACGGTCCCTTCAATGACGCTTTATCCGGTTTTGACTGTAGTATGGCTTCTTGAATTTTCCTGTTCAATCTACTCTTTTCGTCATTTTCCGATGGCACCTCTGTGTCAATTCGTTGTGGAGTTCCAATTGAATATGTATACATATACATGAATTTGATGCGCTTCAACGGAATAAGATTAGTAGGTGGCTGTCTGGCCTGGTGTTGTGAATGGGTGTGCAATATTGACGAAGTCAAACGAGACCGAAACTGCAGTATGTTGCTCCTTTTTATGACATCCGGCCATACTGTACCACTACTGTGTGGCGCTGGTTGATAATGATTTTGAAGGCTGAATCGGAAAACCAGCTCCTTCAGGGAGGGATGTTAAATATTGTTTCCTGCATGAAAGTTTTCAATGTGTTTACAATTTTCTTTTTATTGTGCCATTATTCATTGGTTCGTACACTTAAAACTGCTGTATTTCACTACCAGACCTTTTTTTCTTGGCCCTATATTATGAGATGCCGAAAATAATATTTCTGATCTTTTTTTATCTCGGTTAAAAAGTACTGAACCTGATATGTGGACGCAGCTCGGGAAATCAACAAGAAATCACTTATTTCGGGAAGAGCCAAAATAAAACAACCCATATCTAAAAGAGCAATAGAAGTATGTCGACATTTGCTGAACTTTAACAGGAAGCACTTTTCAGTGAATTCTATGCAAGATCTTTTATTTACTGAATTGACTAGCACAAAGTACCTGGTTGTGTAACGAAGTGACCCGTATCACTTTTTTTGGGAAACAAAATATCTTAACACATTGTAAAATTGTAATATTTCAATCTGCTTCAAGAAATGCAGATCTTCAAAGGAGAAACGTATTTCAATTTTCAACTAACTCTGTAATTTTTCTTTAGGGACAAGCAAGTTTCGTCTTAGTGATCCAGAAACATCCAAAATTAGTCACGTACAAAGCCCAAGCTTACCATATAAAATGTGTCTATCAAACCGGCGAGCAGAACGTCACCTTAGGTTTCAACGTATCCATGTTAACAACGGCCGGAACGATAGCTAATACCGGTCCACCACCCGTTTGCACAATGAAGATAGTTACACCGAACGGCCAAGAGATAAATTCAGCCGAGATAGGAGACAACCTCATGTTACAAGTCGACGTGCAACCCGGTTCGATATATGGCGGATTCGCAAGAAGTTGCGTCGCCAAAACAATGGAAGCCAACGTCGAGAACGAGTACATAGTCACGGACGAGAACGGTTGCGCCACGGATCCGACGATATTCGGAGAATGGGATTATAACCCCGACACGCAGAGTTTGATGGCCAGCTTCAACGCCTTCAAGTTCCCCAGTAGCGATAACATCAGGTTCCAGTGTAACATCAGAGTGTGCTTTGGCAAATGTCAACCGGTGAGTATGCAGATTACCATTCTTTCAAATGAAGAGAAATAGATAAACTCCTTATTAGCGTTTCCTACATTCGCTATTCGCTGATAAAAAAAATTTGACCCAGTGCCCATATTGGCAACTAAAGATTTCTTTATTTGCGGATCTAATGGTACATCAGTACATACATCTGTATTGATAAATAAGATTCGGTATCCTTTGTAAACGCGTCTTCAAATGGACTAATAAAAAAGTAAAATAGACCTTTGAGAATGTAAACAAACAGGATGTTTAAGTGAAGCGACCTTATTACTCAATACATAAAGTATATTGTTAAATGTCACTTATTAGGCGTTCCGTTCTTTGGTAAAAGCCGCTTTGCGTATTTTATTGTCTTCCTAATTCATAATGTCGCCTAAAAAAATTGGAAATTTCGATACGATAAAAATCACTGTTACCGCTTAAATTGCTTAATCGTTCACGCCTTGGAGAGTCTTTGCGTCCATATCAGGACTCAACTTTACGATTGTTAAAAAACTCCGAAGATCAAATCAGGTCGTCTATAGCTTCAGCTTAACTGTCACAGAAAATTGTTCGCGATCCAGCAATAGAAAAACTGGAGTAGCGTGTCATTATGGATCGAAGACCGCACATTTTAATGAACCTGGTGGTAGTTATAGTAGTGGAGGATTTCAAGCATCGGAAGGTTGGTGCAATAAATTTACGGTGCGACAATCATTGCATCCCATCAAATCGTTGGAGAAGGTGCATCTGCAGAAACTACTACAGCAGAAAGTAATCCAGAAGAATTTACAAACAGTTTCGATTTATATTTTAATTCTTCTTCAGGGCTCTAGAATAACGGAAAATATACATTTACATACATATATATCAAGATACATATTATACAGATCTTTCGAAATTTGTGATATTATTTCCAAAAAAGTTAAGCTGAAATCAATAAGAACTTGGTGCAATAAAGCCACAGACAAACAACTAATGTATAGATAAAATATTATAAGTTAAAATGAGAAAAATATATAGAACTATTTAAGGACTGACAGAACAGAACTGACACATGCAACCATTAATGTATAAATGAAAATAGATGAAAATGTTTAAAGGTTGAAGTTGTAAACAACAGTATTTATGACGATATTATTATATATTTAGGACGAGTGCATGATATAAACTAAATATTAGGTTAGGTTAGATTTCAACAACAACAAGAACACACATTTTCTGAAGGATAGCAATTGATTTAAAACTCATAACACTCTATGTGTTTTCATTTTGATTTTACTAATGAGATTGAAATATAAAGTATTTAGATGTTCTATATCGGATCTCTCATTAAGTTAATTACTCTCTTTTTGATTTCAATCATCTCATGCAATAATCTTTTCTTTAACACATTTTGTCTACCCAGTATTTCAACCTCATTGAAATTGAAAGTATGTAGATTTTCAAATGCACGTTCTGCTAGGGCTGTATTATTGGATATTCGTTTTGACGGATTATGAATATTAATCATATCCCTCTGATGTTCGGAGATCTTGGTACTTAAGTAACGACCTGTTTAACCTATATAAACACCATCACAGTCAATACACGGAATTCTATAAACGATATCACTCATAAGGCTTTTAGGAGATTTAGATTTGAGTTTGGAGAAGAAGAATTTATTTGTTTTCAGGTTACAACAATATTCTCATTACCATCTTGTAAGAATCTTTTTACTTTATCGGAAAGATTATTAATAAAAGGTATTTTGAAATTTTTTTGTTATCATCATTCACAATAGTTTCTATCGTTCTAACGGCTTTATTGCATTAAGTTCTTGATTTTAGCTTAACTTTTTCTGAAAATAATTTCACAAATTTCGAAAGATCTGTATAATATGTATATGTATTTTTCCGTTCTTCTAAAGCCCTGGAGAAGATTTAAAATATAAATCGAAACTGTTGGCCTTTCAATCAAACTATTTTTTTTCAATTGGACCTTCAAACCATCAATAATTGAATAATATAATTTATGGTCGTCAATTTGAACTGAGAATTTACAAACTTAGCAGCTGATGGAGGATGCAAACTTGAGCAAGTATTTAATGCAGACGAAACTGCATTATTTTGGAACAGAATGGTGAAGGATCAAGAATGGCAAATGAGCTTTGTGATTTCCTCATGGAAATTGATCCGCCTATGGAACGATCTCTTCTTTTTAAGAGGCAAATTGCTGATGCCACTGCTGAATATCAGTCTGAATTGAAGGAGTTTTTGAAAACTTCAAAGCAAGAAAAATTGCGAATTCGTTGAACCATTGCCTGAGCCTGAAGATAATATTTAATCAATATATATAAAGTTTCAATGAGATTGATTTTTTCATATATTTATTTTTTATTTTGTCACCTAGGAACGTATCCCCTATAAATTACCATTCCATATTTACGGAACAATAACCCTCGAATAAAGAGCTTATACTGTAATAAAAAACAAGTACTGTGTTTTAAGGAATTTTACTTAATAATTGCGATTCGTAACGCGTTTCACTACACCGTAGCTTCTTCAGATGAATGAATGTACAGAAAATATAAATGAGAATATAAATATAAATGTTCTTGAGTAATTAAAAGCTTATTGGGTTGCTTCTTCTTAAGTGGTTATTTATGACAGGTATATCCAATAAAATTAAGGAATAGATTGCTCCCCGAAGAAATTCAATAAAGGTGAAGGGCTTAAATCGACTTGTTCATTGATGAGTTTACCTGAGTGTTTGTATTTATTGATTTCTAAAGTTTCCCAAAGATCTACCTTCCAATATTTATTATCTGTATGCAAAATTTCAAACTGTGGGTCGAAAGAGTGATTATTTTCTAAGAGATGATTCGCGTAATTTGAATCTGATTTTTTATTTGAAAAACTGCGTTTATGTTCCGATATTCTAATATTAAAATTTCTACCAATGTAGAAATTATCACAGTCATTGCAATTCAATCTATAAACACCTGATTTATTGTTTTTACCTGATTTGGTTTTATTATCTTTTATATATTTGCCTAAATTATTATTAGTTTGGAAAGCTATGTTGAAATTATTGCTACTCATGAATGATTTCAGTTTCTCACTTGTAATGCCAACGTAGGTTAAGGTGTTGAATTTTTGTTTCAATTTATCTACAGGGTAAATTTCATTCAATGTTTTTATTTAAAATATTATTTATTAGTTTGAGATTGTAACCATTATTTTTGGCTATTTGTTTAATCAAATTTAATTCTTTGTTGAAATTTTCTGGTGATAGCGGGATGTTAATCAATCTATGAATAAAACTAGTGAATGCTGACATTTTATGTTGATACGGATGACACGACGAGTTATGTATTATAATATCTGTATGTGACGGCTTATGGTAAATTGCGAAAACATGTTTTCCATTTTCATTCGAAATTGTTACGTCTAGGAAATTTATCGAATTATTGCTTTCTATTTCGGTTGTGAATCCAATTTTTGGATGTTATGAATTTATATGATTTTCGAAAATTTTTAACTGTTCCTGTGAAGCAAATAATGATATCGTCTACACAGCGATACCAGTATAAACAATATTTACTGAGTAGATGATTATGAATTAATTTCTCTAAATTATTCATGAATATTTCTGCTAACAAAGGACTTAACGGATTGCCCATAATCAAGCCGTCTTCAATGGTATAATATTTGTTATTGAAATGGAAATAATTTTGATCTAAACAAATTTGTAATAATGAAAGAATATCTGATTTAATGATAGCATTGACATGATTCTTTTCTAATAATTCTTCAACTAAGTAATACGTATCTTTCGGAGGAATGTTGCCTCCCAAATTCAAAAGCTTATACTGTATTCAATGAAATATTAATTTTAGTTATATACTCATGATTTGTCCGGAATGTCAAATGTTCTACCTTGAAAATCAAAAACATTACAGTTCATCATTCAGAGAAATTTTCTATAAAACAATTCAGCTTCAGATGAACCAAATTAACTTATTCCTGTATTCATACGTAAATTATTTTCAGAAAATAATTAAATTAATTAATTTCAATCAATTAGATGTCTAACTTTTTAATATTCAAAATATCGCATTTTGCAGGTGAACTGTCGTGGCTATAACGCATTTGGAAGAAGAAAGAGATCTACAGACCTTGCTGTTTCTGGTGATTTATTAACAGGACAGCTTAGAGAAGAAATAACCATTTCATCAAATGCGATATTAACGTTCGAAAGACGCGAAGAAAAACTTGTTGATCCCGCTGCAGGTAAATTTCATTTTATTTCCACTAATTAAATTCGCCAATATATCCATTCAAAATGTAATTAGTCCAATCAATAGGTAGTGCCCATTGAGTAATTTCCTAAATTCTTAACAGGAAACAACATGGCCGTATAAAAAAATAAATCTAAGAAAATATTTTTCTTTCAATGATTCTCTAGGTTTCATCATATTTTAAATCAAAAGAAAGGGATTTTCGAACATGAAAAAGAACTACAGCCTGTAAAGCAAAATATTACAGTATGTACTGTTTTTTTTTTGCTTATTTCTTGCAGATGAACATTTCATGTCTTGATATTTGCTTTGAATGTAGGCCAGGCTAAAGAAAAGAATGTTTTCTTGATCTTAGAAGAACTCTTAAATACACAGTGCCAAGAAATGAACGCACAATTTCATCATTTCAAATTTCTTCTTTGGTAGGCAACTAATTATCAACAAGTAACGTTATTTTTGAGAATTTTAATTTTCGGTAAAACTGCAACGCAAATTACGAAGCTTGACCCAGGTAGAATGTGCTGGAACAGTGATGTTAGATGACCTAAGTTGACAGAGTTTGATTCTGTCTGCCTTACTGAGACATGGTTGTCGGAGTCTGTAAATGACAGTGAACTCTTTTGTAATGACTTTGCTGTTTATCGTTGCGACCGTGCTTCTAGGAGAGGGGGTGGCTCTTTGTTAGTAGTGAAAAAGTGCTTCGCTTGTGTTCAGTTGAATTTAGCTCCTCTTTTGGTTGAAGTGCCTAGCATTGAAGCAGTTGCTTGTAAAATTAAGTTGCAGAAATCTCTGTTATTCATTTTTGTATTTTATATTCCTCCATCAACACCTGCCAGTGATTATGTTGTTTTATGTGAGTATTTGGAATTGCTCGAGGTAATGTATGAAGGAAATCTTGTATTGTTGGGCGACTTTAATTTGCCAAAGTTCCACGAGTCACTGATGGGTGCACAAGGATCGGAGAGATCTGTTTGGGAGCTCATGAGGTTTTATGAATTGCGTCATTGCAACGGGGTGCGTAATGCTGGCGACGGTATTTTGGACTTAATTTTGTCTAACCTGCCTTGCCGAATTCACCGCGATATGTCACCTTTTTTGAAGGAAGATAAGTATCACCCAGCTCTGATGTGTCATTTGAACCTGGGCTCGGACAGTTGTTTCAGATTCTCTCGTAGTTCGATTTTTGGGGCTTTCAATTTTCGAGTCGATATGGCTACGCTCTGTGAAGACTTACTAAGTGAACAATTCATCGTTAGACAGGATTGCCCTCGCAGTATAAACTTTCTGGTGAATGATTTTTATAAAAAACTATACAACGCAATCAGAAAATCAGTCCCAGTTTATCGTAAACAAAATAGGAGGTACCACACATGGTACAATAAAGAGATCATTGATGCTGTTAAGTCTAGGAATCGGATGCACAAAAAGTTTATTAGAACAAGGAACGATCACTATCTCGATTTGTACCGAGAATTGAGAAGGTCAGTTAAGGCTAAGATGAGGTCTGTATATAGGGAGTACTTGGATAGCTCGGAAAATAGTTTTGAGAAGGAGCCTAACAAATGTTGGTCTTTTGTTCGGGGTAAACGCAAAGCGGATGGATTACCTGGCGTCATGTATTAGCAAGGTGAGAGACTGGATAGCCCTCAGAAGATCGTTTCTGCATTTGCTAAGTTTTTCGGTGGTGTATATGATGTTGTGGATTCAGATGTCAATATTGATGACGTTATCTCGGAGGGTGTGGTTGATTGTCGAGGCTTGAATTCTATTTTTTTTTTCCTCAATAACCGAACAAGATATTTTGCGTGTGACTAAAAATATGAAATCTAAAGCTAGTTTTGGGGATGACGGCATACCTTGTTTTATAGTAAAGGATATCATAGGGACGATAGTAGCTCCGCTATGTTCAATTTTTAATCTGTGCCTGAAGAACAATCAGTTTCCGTCTAAGTGGAGGATCGCGAAGATCTGTCCCATCTTCAAGAGCGGTGATAGGACTGATGTAACGAACTACCGTCCTGTGGCCCTGCTTTGCTCCTTTGCAAAGGTTTTTAAGCTTCTATTGCATGAATCTTTAGCATTCCAGCTGAGCCAATCGATTTCGGACCGGCAACATGGTTTTAGGGTCGGTAGATCAACTGTAACGAATCTTGCATGCTTTTCGGAATACGTAACTGAGGTTTTGAACCAGGGTGGCCAGGTTGACACAGTCTTCACGGATTTCTCTAAGGCCTTTGATCGCATGAACCATGTTGCTCAAATAAAAAGAATGAAGGAAATAGGGTTCCCTCTGAGCCTTCTCAGGTTTTTCTATTCATATTTGAGTGATCGAAAGCAATATGTTATGTACAATGGATTCAGATCCCAGGATTTTGGAGCCCATTCGGGAGTCCCTCAGTGTTCGGTTTTGGGTCCGCTTCTGTTCACAATTTTCGTAAATGACTTACTTGAGAGGCTAAACGTTGGGGGCGTAGCCTTTGCGGACGATCTCAAGATTTATACAGAAATAAGATCGAATGAGGACTGTCAGAGTCTTCAAGAAGAGTTACTGATGATACATCAGTGGTGTTTAGAAAACAAACTGCCTTTGAACGTCTCTAACTACAAGTACATGTTAATTACGCGCAAACAGTCGCCACATTTCTTTCCTTATTCGATGGCGGGCTCACGGCTTGAACGTGTTTTCTGTTCTCGTGATCTCGGGGTGCTTCTCGACTCGAAATGGTCGTTCCGGGACCATATAGGTGATGTTGTTCTGCGAGCAAGAAAAATGTTGGGTTTTATTCTGAGGAATTCCAAGAGCTTCCGGAACACTGCTGTTCTCAGGGTTCTGTATTTCGCTTTCGTTCGATCTAGATTGGAGTATGCCTGTGTTATCTGGGATCCATACTATGTGAAATATAAAATTGCATTGGAAAGCGTCCAGAGAACCTTCCTAAGGTACCTGGCATACCAACAAGATGGAGTATATCCTATCCGAGGAATGCCAGGTTTTCTGTTAACCGATCGTTTTTCTGTGTTGGAGCTTCAAATTAGAAGGAAATATTTGTGCTGCATGCTTTTGTATGGACTTCTGAATAACTCCATCTGTTGTTCGTGTCTGCTTGACAGACTGATGTTTTTGGTACCCAGGCTCGCTGGCAGAGGCAATGCCACTTTTTATGTCGTTGGAGCTGTTACGGATGTTTTCTTCAACTCACCTATCAATCGAAGCTGTCACTATTTCAACACGGTGGCCTCTTCGATTGATATCAGTCATTCTCAAGCTACATTCAAAAGAAACCTATCAGCAAAACTTTCTTCACGCACTTAAATTGTTTTGATTGTTTGGTGTGTATTTCTATTATTCGAATTTGCATTATCAATGCGTTTTATGTCATTATCGTTTTTGAAAGTTTTTTTTTAAATCTGTTTTTTAGGTTTGAGCAAATTTGTATATACTTGTTCGGCTCTGTAATTGGGAGTAATCCTGTTGAGCTTGTATCAATAAATAAATAAATAAATAAGAATGGGCCTTCATGAAAGAAGACCTGCTCAACCTCAAGCAACAACAGTGATCCATAATCGTTATTCAAGAATTTCCTCGTTTGCTACTGCTAGACACCTTCAAATACAGCTTCAACAGAACAGTGGACTGCATTTTAACAATACGACAATGTCACACAGAATTTGGTTTGAGGCCTCGCGTCGCAGCTGGAGACCCAGCTCTAACTGCAGTACATCGAAGAGCCCGATTGAATTTTACCAGAGAGTATGTCAGTTGGTTAGAAGCTGACAGTGAAAGATAAGTCGAGATTTTGTCTTTTTCATTGCGATCGGCGTTCTCTATTGCACAGACGTCGAAATGAGAGATATGCCCAGCTCAACTTTTCATCTACGTAGGTTTTGGTGGAAGTTCAATAATGGGATAGGGAGGAATTTCTTTGAACGCCCGCACTGATCTGGTCATCGTAAATAATGGAACCTGAATGATCAGAAGTGCGTTACAGACATTTTAGAAGAACATGATGTACCATTTGTGGCAAACATGGGTGAACATTTTTTGCTTATACATGATAACGCCAGACCTAACCAAGCTCATATCGTTAGGAACTACCTTCAAGTTCACGAAATCAATGGAGAGACCCACACGTAGGCTAGACCTCAATCTTATCGAACATATTCGGGACATTCTCAATAGAAGATTAAGAAGCCAACAAAACCGGACAGCAACCATCAGAAAATAAGCGCCTACCTTCTGTTTAGGTGTTCCAAGGAGAAGAAAAACCGACAGAAATCATCCGTGGCCGAGGTGTCTCTAAAAATATGGTCGTTTGTTTCAAAAACAGGTCATGTAACAACGATTCCTTCACAAGAACAGTTACTGCCGATTAGTACACAACCATATGTTGTTGTTGTACCGTCGTTAGTAAGCTTCGAGAGAACAACCCCGAACTGCGAATTATCCTTCACCAAGACAAAACAAGTTCGCTCACAGCCAAGAAAACAATTGAATATTTAACGCATCACCCTGCGTTTTTTTACTGTTCCCAAAATCAAGAACGGACTGCGTGGTCATAGATTTCAGTTTTTTCAGAAGAAGCTGTTGATGCCTTCCAAAGGCTATTTTGAATGTAGCAGCAAACGATTGGTATAACTGCTTCCAGAATTGGTTCGAACGAATGCAGAAGTCTATTAATTTTTGCGGAGAATACGCTCCCAATTGTTTCATTCTAGCTCTATATGCAAAACACACAGGCATCCCTTGTATCTCTATAAGTGATTCACCGATCGATATAAAATATAGAATGAATCGATAGATCTTTCAAACAACTGCAACCTTATAATCTAATATTTTTCTCTACAAGCTTTAGTTTTTCTTTAATTTTCGGAAAACTTTTTTTTTTTTATTTTTAATTTTACAAACTCTATAGATTATGAACATCTACTGGAGAAAGTCTTATGTTTCTTTGAAGAATCGTTCGTACTATATAGCCATATTTTTGTTGTCTGCAAAGAATTTTGGGGAACTCTTCCTCATATTGATTGGACTATAATATTGCGTTAACCAATAGTTTTTCTATGAAATTCAAATCTTGAATAATGATCGTTGTTTAAAAGCAATTTTCTTTCCTTTTTAGCGGCGGATTATCAAAAAGTCGAAGATATATGCGTCTCCATGATAGGTTTCATAATTTCCTTAGTGATAACTGCCTTACTGGCACTGGTGGCCATTGCAGTAGCAGTGTCCTGTTGGCTAATGGCTTACAGGCGTAGGCCCAAAGCGCCGGGACCTCTTCCACATCCGCCAGAGTTTCCTAACCCATTGTTCACAACACCAGAACCAATGGCTGAACCAAGTCCAGACTACCTCACGTAATGATCACTGCGAATTTTAGTATTTAAGTAAAGAAAATACTCCGAATTTTACACATCAAAATTGCGACAGATTTATAAACTGAATCAAAACGACTCGCCAAGACGTAAAAAATACTCGATTTTATAATTTTATATGTATATTTAATTTTCGTTAATGTTCCACATTTTTTCTATATCCGTCCAATGTACTACTCACTCACCGAAACTGCCAAGAAATGTGGAACATTGGAGACGTTTTAGAGAAATTTGATATATTTAAATGAAAAATGTTTGCAACCAAACGTTTCACATGGTGCAAATATTTTCGCTATCTTTTCCATTGGCTTTTCTTTATGATTGTGCTATACAGACAAGGGAATTTCTACTAAAGGTGGTGGTCTTAATCTATTTGTAACAAAAAGTTCTCCTAATTTCCGTCGGCCCCTAAGTCTGTTACTTCCTGATACGTTCTGTTGTAAATATTAATTTGTATTCCGTACAAAGCCACTGGAAGACGTAGTTTTAGTTTCATAAGATTTAGAAATATATTTCGAATCTGTATAAATTGTATGAATGAGAAATGGAATGTGGAGTATTTCTCCTATATTTTTTGGTGCTGACTGATAATTTTATTATTTGTGACAGTCATTATTTAGTCAATCTAATCTTGATAGTACCTCTAATTTACTCAAGTCTTAAAGACACTACTTGTTTTAACAAAAAAAATAGTATTATTTGCATTTCTAGAAGTTTTAAACTTTCTCGCAAATTTATTGGATTTATCTCAAAATTTCGACTGTTATTTCTTTATGTGCTATCCAAACTAATTGTTCATTATTTATATGAAATATGTTAATGATTTTGTTCTACTGTAATTTTGATCTAACGATGATTCCTTAATTGTCATTTTGTGATAATCGCTTCTTAATAAAGATTGTTTAATAAAATTTTCAGTTTTTCATTTATTTTGAGGAAATAAATTCTCTAACAGAAATCAGGTTAAAATACTTATCCCAACAAGTTCACACACAAGTAGAAACTTTGTGTAACTACAGTAACGGGAATTGATTATTTAAAAAATCTACTCAAAACGATTGTCAAAATTTTGTTGTTGCTAAGTTGGCACAACTGTTTTCTATACTGATTCGGAGTTTGAATGCGATCTGTCATTTATATAGTTTGTTAACAGTGCTTGATTTTGTCAGTTCTCACAAATGTGTTTTGTGATTTTTACAATGTATAAAAATATCGAACAAAGAATTTGTCTCAAATTTTGTATTCCAAATGGAATTTCGTCTGCCGAATTGCTGATAATGTTACAAAGACCACACCGTAAGCCTTCGACTTTATCGAAAACACGTTCACGAGTGGTTCAGTGCATTTCACAGCTCCCGAGATGTGGTGGAAGATTTGTCTCGCTCTGATCAGCCATCAACATCTTCAACTGAAGTTAACATCGATAAAGTGAAGGAAATGGTAATCGAAAATCGTCATTTAAATTTGGAGATACAAGCAATAAACTTTCTGTGTCCACAAATCAATTCGTACCATTTTAAACGATTGTTTGGGCATGAAACGGCCGCTCGACTAGTTCCAAAAGACCTGAATTTTCTTCATTAACGGAATCGCGTAAAAGTCGTTCGAACGAGTCAATTCCCACCCCTCATTCATAAAACGCATTGTAACTGGTGATGAAACATGGGTGTATGAGTTTGACATGCAAACCATGTTTTTTCAGTTATTTGAGTGACAACTGAAATTTACTCTGAGTTATACCCGTGAATTCAACATCCAGAGCACAATACTCATTAGACACCCTCATAAAACGTGTGAGAGTGCTGGAATAGCCGTAATTAGTTGGATGGTAGGGCACAAGAAACAAATCAGAGCCACGAGTCGTTCTAACTGGTACTCTCACGTTTACAAGCTCAAGCAATTCTAGGCAACAATATTGCCCGATAGTAATTTAAAAATAAAGGTGAGATCAGAAATTATCCTACGATCCTCTAGAGCTGGAACCTTTAAATACTTCAAAATATCTGGATAAGTATAGGTTCCAGCCGTCAGGTGCAGTTTATAAGCTACGTTTCTGAGGAATTTGTTCTGAATTCTTCCGATGCTATCAATGTGCACCCTGTAATGAGGCAATCATATTGGAGAACCGAGCGAATAAGAGCCATATACACAGTTTTGGCAGCATTAGCTGATAAGTCTCTTAAATTGCGGATCATGAAACCAAGCAACTGCCTGCCCCTACCTACCGCTAAATTTATGTGAGGAATAAACGACAGTACTATCGATAACGATTCCCAAATCCTTCACCTTATCTACTCTGTTAACAGAGTTATTGAGGATACTAAAGTTGTATTCAATAGAATTTTTGGATCTGGAGAATATTATGCAATAGCATTTATCCACATTCAATTCCATATCGTTTTCAACTGACCAACTCTGCAAGACCTCCAAGTCGTGTTGTAGTTTGACACAATCATGAACATTTGAAACTAGTATATAGTTTTAAGTAATCTGCAAAAGAGATATTTGCAATACTTGAACTTCTCGCCAATGTCATTAATGAATAGAGTGAAAAGTAAGCGACCCAGGTGAGATCCATGAGGTACTCCTAAAGTTACGTGAGTAGGATGAGATATATGGTTTTTTACTTTCACATATTGCAAACGGGATCTGAGATAACTAAACAACCAAGCAACAATCCACTGCGGAAATTCCATTCTTCTCAGTTTTTCTTCGAGCAATTTGTGATTCATTCTGTCAAAGGCTTTACGGAAATCTGCGTAAACCTGAAAACCAGATTCCAAAGCCTGATAATGTCAGTCTGATACACTAATAAGTTGGTTTCCGTGGACCTACCGAAGGTGAAACCGTGCTGCTGCTGGTTTACAATTATATTCCAACAATACCATGAGAGATGTCGTGTCACAAAGAGCTCAAGCAACTTCGGGATGGTCGACAATTTACTAATAGGACGGTAGTTCCTAACATTAGCTCTATCGCCCTCTTATGGATAGGTGTCACATAACTACTCTTCCACAGATCTGGAAAAATACCACTGGCTAATGATCGATTGAATATAATCCATAAAGGTTTAGTAAGCGAATAAATACATCTTTTTAAAAAGTATGGGGGAATGTGGATCACAGCTCAGCTCATCCTTCAGCAATGAATTCTCTCTGAACAATGCCTCAAGACTGATAACGAGAAAAAGAATACTGAAAATTGTTTTAGAACAGCAATTATTGATGTTCACAGCGTTGTTAGTATAAACGGCAGAAAAGTTTTCTGCGAAGAGATTTACCACATCCTCACCCGAGTGAACACGGCCCATTCAGGAAAACACTACCTGGAATACCATGATCCCTTCGTGAGGAGTTAACATAGTTCCAAAATTCCTTAGGATTTTCCGAAATAGAATTCTCTACCCTCACCAAATATGCGTCATAGCACTGCTTAGATAAAATTTTGCACTGAGATCTTAACAACTGCGAAAAGGCTCATTGGTCCAAAACAGCATCAGATACTTTGAACTTAGCGTGAGCTTTCTTTTTTGCAATAATCAATCGCCTGAGGTCAGAAGAATACCACCTAGGGAAGCTCGTGGACTTGAATCTCTTTAAAGGTACAAAGTTGACACATGCATTTCTTATTATCTGATAAAAGTTTTCAACCATCGAATCAATATTTGTATTACCTAAAATTAACTCCCAATTTATTGGAGAAGAATAATTATTTAAAGGCACATAATCAGCATTTTTAAAATCAAAAAAGTCTCATCGTAGGGAAGGGCCTGAAAATCCTGCATAACAAGTAAGTCACATTCTACAGCCTTATGATGAAAATTATTATCCAACAGTGGGTCAGAAGGCTCACGAACATCAATAAAAAATGTACTATTAGAGAAAATTAAATCAAGAGAAACATTATGTGAATTGGGAATACAGTTCACATGTTTCAGTCCCAAAAAAGAAAAACATTCATCCAGTATTAGTGCCGCGAATCCAGCTGGTGCATGACTCAATAACCCCTCCTCGTACACCGACATCCAATGATCCTGGAGTAGATTTTAGTCACCAAACAGGTACAACAAGTGATCAGGATTACTCTCTACCATCTATTCAACAGCCAAGCAATGAGTATTATAAATTATGTCACTCGAACCTGGAGGAATATATGTAGAGCCAATTATCATTATAGAGCCAATTATCATTATTTTGAATGAAAAATAACTATTTTGTGTTTCGTTGACCAATTCCCGGTACTTTTTCGACAGAATGTATTTTAACTACCAACAAATAAAGAGATCAGTGTTATCACGATTTCCCGGAAGTTGGTGAAAAAGTAGCAAAAAAGTGAAAGGAGTTTCAACAGCAGATTCCGCCATTTATCTTCTAAATTCCGACGAATCTGAAATAAAACACCAAAAATGTTATCAGTAACGTTTTTTTCTATTGTCGGCTCATTTAAAGCGAAACTGACTTCGGATTATATCTTCAACGCCAAAAGCCCGCAGGCACCCAAATCGAAGAGAAACAAATTTTTTCCAAAAAATGTTAAATGCTATATATGCACTTCGAAAATTGTTAGGTCTCAGATTTTGTAAAACATTGATTTTCTGGTTTATTCGCTCATGCTGATTAAGAATCTATTTATCCTCTCACAATCGCCCCAGTCGTTTGTGAGATATGAATATTTTTATCCCTGATGATGTACCATTTGCTGGCTGATTTAAACCGAAACTGTTGATGTAAAGAAGAAACTGATTTCGGATTCTGTTTCTACGACCCTAAAAACCCCCAGTCACGAAAATCCAAGCGAAACAAATTTTTTCCGCAAAATGTCAAAGGCACTAAACAATTTCGGAAATTGTTGGGTGTATATAAATTATCTTTGACAAGAGTAAAAAGTTTTCGACTGTCCGACCGTTGATCCGCGAGATAGCCTTGAAAGTGAATCAACTTTTGTTATTGTTGGAAAAATGGAAAAAAGAGAATTCCGTGTGTTGATTAAAGATTGCTTTTTGATGATAAAAATACAGTTGGAGCCAAAGTATGGCTTAATAAACTTTATGCCGACTCTGCGCCAGCAAAATCAACAACAACAAAATATAGATGATTCTTGCCGTAAATGTTTCTGTTCTTCAGAAACAGTTTTTCATATATTATCATCTTGCTCAGTCCTTGCTTCAACAGATTATTTAGAAAGACATAATGCCGTCGCCAATATTATTCATTTTAATCTAGGAATCAAACATGACCTAATTCCCAAAAGAAAAAAATTTTACAAATATGAACCTGAGATTATTTGTGAAAATGACAAATATAAACTTTATTTCGATAAAACAATTCTTTGCAACAGAGCTGTAAAACACAATAGACCAGATATCATTCTTACTGATAAACAGAATTAAATAACATATATAATTGATATTGATATACCCGACACACATAATATACAAAATAAATACAATGAAAAAATTTCTAAATATATGATGCTTAGCGACGAGATTAAAAAATGTGGAAAATAAAAAAAATTTATTCTACCGATTATTCTTTCCACAACAGGTGTTATTCCTAGAAATCTTCACAAAAGTATTGAGATTTTGGGTCTGAAGAAAAATTTGTTTGAACAGTTACAAAAGATAAGTCATCAAATTATGTAATATTCTTCCTAGGTTTCTATCCGAAAAAATAATGAGGTAGAGTCATAGGTTTTCTGTTTAGTTTATACTGCTCAGAATCTCATTTCATATTTTATTTATTTGTATATATAAATGTAATATAATTAACTGACAATTTTGTCATATTTATATTCAGAGCAGTATTCTATACGATCGTTCACCACTTCACACAAAGGAAACTATTAATGAGTAACATTCAGTGTTACTTGACTAAGGTCCGTACACTGGATTTTTCTGGGGAGAAAGCCTCTGACACTACTCATTGGTACATTGATATCATTGTCTGATGATGCTATAGTTTGTATATATTCTGGTAGATTGATATATTCTCATAACATTTAACGTTATCCTAATATATAATTATTCCAGGATATGTTTTGATTATAATCATTGCCTGGCAATGGTATGAATTACCGGGTGGTGGATTTATATTTTTTCATGAAATCAGTTTGATTGCATGAACAGATATATGGGCAACTCGTCGGGGTTAAACCCCCTATATATTCTCAACCATGATTCACCATTTGTTGGCTCTTTCATGCTGAAACTGTTTCTACAACACCTAAAATCCCCGGGCACGAAAATTATTTTTTTCATAAGATTTCTAATTATCATGAAAAATTCATGGAGTTCTTAGGTCTCAGATTTTAATGCAGATTTAGCACATGCTATCTACTATCTGATTCGCCAAATTCAATACAGATCCAATTATAAAAATTAGGACACTCAATTCTTAGTTTCACCAGACCAATAAAGAACGAAAGTTTAAACCCGTGGTAATAGTATCTATTAGTATTAATTAGTAGATGATGAAAATTCCATTTGCATTTCAATCATGCTAAAGTCCCAAGACCAAATCTATACACTGTCTTTGATAAAACCATTCTATATCTGTAGTTTTACACTCATTAAGTATTACTGATCATATGAAAATAAAAGACAATATCTATTTATTTCAATATATTATTCTCTCCCTCAGGTAGTCCTGGGCTAACAAAAAACGACCGCAAGGACTCATGTATATAATTATTATCATTATATACATTCATTATAAATAGCAAAAACCAGTAAGTTGCTTAAGTAGTGTCGATATAATTATCTGTTCGGCACATTCAGTCTGCATCATTTTATATAAATATATCTCTAAATAAAAAATAGTCATCCTTCACCTTTGCAGGAAAAAAGAAAATGCAAAAAATTTGATATAACCAGAGTACAATACGGTCATATAAAAAGAAAGGCACCATAGCCTCGAATAGGCAGAGAGGTTATGACACAAAATTTCGATACAAACAATTTGTACATTTCCATCAATTGTATGAACTTAGAAGAAAAATCATAAAATATACATATTGTAATTAATACAAAACCATTTTCAGAAATAAATAAATCAATTCATTCATATTTCGGTAGTATCTCAGATGATCAATTTCATTAATTTTGAAAAATTGAAAAAAATTAATAGAATTAAAAAAATTCGAGATGTTAGAAAACGTCAACACTACCTAAATACGAACAAAACCTCAATCAATCAATCTAAATATACAGCTGATAAAATGTTAACATCTAAATAAAATTTCAAAAATATCATAACTTCTCTACAGTTAGGGCCGTAACTAGGCCTGTCTACCCTTAATCGACAAGGGAAGACTGAATATCGTGTCAAAATTAAATTATTTCCATTTTTTCGTCATTATGTAAGTCAGTTTCCATTTACAAGTCCAGAATTCATTGCCCGGCCTATAATTTTTCAATGCAGCAAACAGTGAGGGAAAAGGATACATATAATATTTTGTTAGTGTTCTTTTATTAACTACAGCACATTTCGCTACGATGATGAATTTTGGCAGTGCTTCTTGCATGATTATGCTTGGTAAATTAACGAACGAAACTAGTCTGCAAAGTTTATTCTAACCACATGGCACCGAAAAATCTAATAAAACATTCCCCAAAAAATGAATGTGATGCAATAACTATTTATTCAAAGCGTTGAAATCTAGATATGTCTCTAACAGTCAGTGCTAGTCATACATAACCTCAATTTACATCAAAGGAAGTAATGAGACGAAAATATATAATTGAAAAGCATCTCCGATACTTTTAAATTTCCACATTCAATGGATTGAGGTATTTTGTAGAAGTAAAACTCGAGAACAAAGTTTAAAAAAAATCGAAAAAAAGATCTAATTGGGCAAGATTTACAAAACGTCTAGATGTACCACCTTCGTAGCAAAAGTGCTGACAGTCGATTCTAACGGCGAGAACCCCAGGCGCCCGAGATCGGTGCCTGCTTCGGTTCTTCGGTGTTACGGCCGAATGAGGGGAATTCTGTGACACTGTTGGTGTTGGGTGCGCGCTGTTCCCACGGACCGCCTTGAACCACGAAACCATTCGGTTGGTCGCCGCGCGATTGGCCACGATTCGAGTGGGAGGAGCTTGTGTTCTCGAAGTGTATATTGAGCGTGTGATTTTGAGTGCGTTCCGCTTGTTCTTCATAATCTTGCAGCTGTAAAACATGAGACATTAGTGAAAAGAAAAAGAAAAGAATAAAATAACTCACAAATTCCTCCTCCAAGTTGAGCAAATGATCGCGAGCCTCGATAACGTTATCTTCATCTCCAGAAATTATGACCAGATTAGGATTAGGATCGTCGCTTCTTGGAAACTTAATCTCAACCCGATAGTCATCCATGATCTTCAGAATTGAACGACCACGAGCACCTATGAGACGCGAGTGTACCCGGGCATCAATATCAACTTCTTCCTTGAAGATATTGTTGAGTTCGTTGACAATAGCCATAATTGCGTCGCGTGCGGCTTCCGCCTTATGCTGGTAGCCAGTGATTGTAATAATATGCTCATCTGGGTCGCCTGTGAAAAAAATTAAGTCATATCCACAAAATTCAATTGTAGTGACGAAGTGCTATTTTACAATTTTGAATAATATTTAAACTTACTACAATATAAATCAAATGAAACACTATTGTCTGATTTCCACAATGTTTATTTTCAACGGAATAATTATGAGCAAAAATGTGCTAACTATACCTATTTTAAATGTTAAGTAGTGAGAAATGATTTGATTCTAGTTGGCTATTGAGAGTGGTGAATTTTGGGTTTTAAAAAGTTTTTTAATTTCCGAAGTATTACACATTCATTATCATTCCTCCTTTGCATTTGTGGAGGATTTTTAAATTTATCAAATGTAATTATATGATTTGTAAATTTAATATGTTAAAATTGCTGATTTGTTATCTGAAAAGAGATATTCTTCGACCTATTTGAATTTATTTTTTTTTTCAAATTCAAACAGTCTGAAATATACAGAACGGAATGTAATGAATGTCCAGCAGCTTACGTCTTCTCAGAAAACAAATCCGCAGTTCTGAACATATTAGATAATTTAAAAAATTCTGCAAAATGCAATGAAGGGATGACAATAGATCTGTTGGACAGTTTGAAAATTGAAAAACTTTGTTAAAACACAAAACTCATCACTATCAATCGTCAACTAAAATGAAATCACTCCCTACTACTCTACATTTGAAATAGGTATAATTAGCACATTCTTGCTCATAACTAAAGACCGGATTTTATGCGAAGTGGATATTTGTGCATTTTTCAGTATTTCTACATGAGAGGCTGATTATTAGCATATCCTGTATATTATTGTTATTTTGTACACACTTAGAGATTCACAGTGAGTTTTTCTACTAGGCCTGGAGTCTCTGTTATCATTATTTCCTTGATTGTAACACCAAGTTTGGAAATTCTTGGTGTCTGAGTCTGATTCCAAATTGTTACACATTCATTATCATTCCTCCTTTGCATTTGTGGAGAATTTTAAATTTATCAAATGTAATTATATGATTTGTAAATTTAATATGTTAAAATTGCTGATTTGTTATCTGAAAAGAGATATTCTTCGACCTATTTGAATTTATTTTTTTCAAATTCAAACAGTCTGAAATATACAGAACGGAATGTAATGAATGTCCAGCAGCTTACGTCTTCTCAGAAAACAAATCCGCAGTTCTGAACATATTAGATAATTTAAAAAATTCTGCAAAATACAATGAAGGGATGACAATAGATCTGTTGGACAGTTTGAAAATTGAAAAACTTTGTTAAAACCCAAAACTCATCACTATCAATCGTCAACTAAAATGAAATCACTCCCTACTACTCTACATTTGAAATAGGTATGATTAGCACATTCTTGCTCATAACTAAAGACCGGATTTTATGCGAAGTGGATATTTGTGCGTTTATCAGTATGCATTTTTCAGTATTTCTACATGAGAGGCTAATTATTAGCATATCCTGTATATTATTGTTATTTTGTACACACTTAGAGATTCACAGTGAGTTTTTCTACTAGGCCTGGAGTCTCTGTTATCATTATTTCCTTGATTGTAACACCAAGTTTGCAAATTCTTGGTGTCTGAGTGAGCGAGCCTACCTGACGCTCATGATAATGCCATTATTATTTACGGGGAAATTTCATGCAGTTTATATATCTCCGAAATTCCCAATACATTAAAAGAAACCAAAAGATTCCAATTATCTCCCAATATAAAACTTTAGTTCCGAGTTCGTATTAACGAATCTCCTGAGTGATTGTCTGCAATTTGTATATAATTTTCACGTGCAGTGGATTGGATCTTTTTAATTATGTACTGCTAATAGTTGCCTTTCCTGGATCAGGTCGTATCCAGAATTACTATTAGACAATGAAGAATTATTTGCATTGCGTCCAGCAAAATTATAAGTATTTCTAAATTAATCTTCAATATATTTCAAAGTCGCTCCCAAGAAAAATAGGTTTTCATCGATTTCGGACCTTTTCTCATTTCAAACGTTCTTTTAACGTTTTCGAATTCTTCATTCCAAGGTTCAAAAATTCAAATATGGCAGAATATTAGATATCATTCAATAATAGTTTACTTCTGTTTGCACAAGAAAATTTCAAGTTGATCAAAACGGCTCTGCATGTCAGCAAAACGAAGTGAATAGAGGTTGGAGGCATGAGGCGATAACGTATGGACATACTCAAAAGATGTTTCAAAGAAATCAGGCCAGTAAGTTCTATGAATATCTCTGCCGAGCATTACTACGCGAGATATTCCCTTCAATAAATTAGCCAATCAACATTTCGAATCATTTTTGCAGAAATAAGTTCAATATTCCGGACGAAAGTAGTTTGAGAAAATGGGACGTTCATATTACCTATATCGTTAATTAAGAAGAAAATTACTTTTACATTTGTGCCGACGAAACCAACGAATAATCAGGTCAGTATACAGCGCACTTAATTATAGAAATTCTTAGCGAAAGCTCATAGAACACTTGGTTTTCAATATCCTCAAAATAGCTATTTCAAGATTTATACAGGTGGGACAAGCAGATTTTCTTTGCCTGAGACGGTTCCAGTTAATAAAGAAATGTTGTTCATTTGAAATGTTAAAAGCCGGTAACAATTTGAAAATTTTTTAATATCAACCTCATTCATATTACATGTTTGGCTCACGGCCTCAATAGAGTGGCAGATGAATAAGAAGCCAATTTCCTATCGTGAATGATTTGATAAATAAAAAAGATATTTTTGAAAGCTCCACTGAAGATTCAGTTTCATAAAGAAAAACTATCAGGTACGCCACTTTCCCTGCAACCCGTAATATTTAGATGGGGAACCTGGTTAAAAGTGGGAATATTTTATGCTGACAATTTTTTGAGAGTATAAGAAATGATATCCGAAATAAATGACAATTCAGTGTGCGTACTGGATTCTTAAACATTGTTCAGCATCAAGGAGCTTCCTCAACCAAATAGAACTACAGTTTTATCGCTCCAACTATCAAATTACAATTTTAAAACGTCCCAATAACATCAGTGGATATAAAAAGAAGCTTTGCAATGTATCTAAACAAGTACTCAGATAGAAGAACTCATTTTCTCGTTGGAAATTTGGAGAAATGTTTAATAACTAGATGGTTTTCATCAGAATGGAAATTTGGTATTAGTAGAAGATATAAATTTAAGGATTATATATCATTAGATTTGTAGTATACGTATTAGTTTTCATTTGATGTTTGTTAATTCACCCTGTACTCCTATTAATTCATTACTAAAACGTTGAAGAAAGCCAATTTTTCTGTTTGATGTGAAATTAATAATGTGCATATAATTGAGAAAACTTGCATATTTTTGATAAAAACCTTGCACATGTGTTCATATTTTCAAATTTTTGTCTGCATATAATCCGTCGCTACTCATAACTGTTAACTCTAGGTATTTAAAATGACGTATCTATCGAAAATGATCTTGTGTGTTAAAAATAAAGATTGTGTAAATCAGACAAGTGTTTAATTTTTTTCGTAATATTAAATGGATCTCTATAAAATAAATCCATCAACAAAAATTCAGCTTACCTTTTTTAGGAAAATTGATTTGTACATCGTGATCCTTCCTTATCTTGGTAATGATTGCTCCACGCTTTCCAATAATCTTTGGATGATAGTCGGGATTCACTTCAATCTTTAAGGCGTACGATCTCAACTCCCTATCTTTTCTATCTGCTTCTAATTCCTTGACCCTCTCCAGCAGAGCCTCTTTGGCCTCCTCTACATTGTAGGGAGCTCCCGTGATCATGATTATATCTTCCTTCACTTCTGGTGGAGAAAGGACGATGTGAACGTCGAACCGATCCATTAGTTCCTTCACGTCGCGACCTTTTTGGCCGATTATGGAACGATGAAGATCATAGGGAACGTCCACGTTTATAGTTATAGGCACAAGATCCAATAGAGCTTGTTTGGCCTTAAGGCAGTTTTCTTCTTTACCTAAATTGAAGAATCTTTAAAATGCAGCTCTTATTAAACTTAAACTTTAAAATATTTCAATTCTTACAAAAAGTTTGACACTATTGAAGAACGTGAAATTTAACTCCTCGCTCACAGCATCCCTCAACTCAATATAATTAAACGAAAAATTTGTTAAGTGGCATTTGGTTGAAAAGGTCTTTCGACTCTCTATACAACAGTTTTATTTTTTCCAGAGTTTCAAGGAATATTCATATTCATATTTATTATCCATAGAATAAATTTCATGGCATGTCTTAATATTAACATGTACTAGAGTGTATAGACACAGATACTTATTCAAAACATCTTACGAACAACAAGAAATAAAAACAGAACAACATACACAAAATCTAAAAAATGATCTGAAGGGGTTCAATTCAGTAACGACACAATACTATAACGACTGTCTCACCAAACCAAACTCCTGGATTAAGTATAATGATTGCTCTTAAACGTTTCTTCGTTTTTCTTACAAAGAGCCCTATTGAGAGGTTTCTGATATTAGATGGTAGATGATTTGTTGCAGTCTGCGTTTTGGATATCCGATAATATCTTGTGAAAAAGTCATTTCGTCTTCTTGTGTTGTATTTATGCATGTCAGAGTTCGTTTTAGATTTGTTTATTCTCATGAACAAATTTTAAGCAGGTAAGTATAAGGACTGATGTAACTGTATTTTTTGTGTTTTGAATAGTTCTCGGCAGCTATGTCTACGTGGAACACCACACAAAACACTAATTGCAGCTTTCTGTTTCAGAAGGACCCTGCGCATGTCTGGACTATTGCCCCATGTCAAGATGCCGTATGAAGCCAATGAATGGAAACTCGAATGGTAAGCCAGCTTGCACACCTCCTGCGAGGAAACGGCTTTTATTCTTCTAATGATGAAAATGGCTGTGCTTAACTTCAACAGCAGTTCAGAGATATACTCACTCCTCGTAAGATCCAAGCTAAAAGTTATACCTTGCAAGTTAATTGTCTTCCCCTGTTTCTTGTATTTAATATCAGTTTTTGGGTCTTATCCACATTTAATTTTAGGCTGTTTGCTGTGAACCATTCTTCAGCACTGATTAGGTTCCGAGCTGTTACTTGTTCAAGCTCCTGTTGTAAACTCGCCACGTTGAGGAAATTTGTGTCATCCGCATAGATACTCGCCACTGTGCATGGAATATTAGATGGAAGGTCATTTATAAATATTATGAACAATATTGGTCCTAAAATGGGTCCCTGTGGGACACCCAAATCTATTGTTCTTGTACTTGATTGCTCACATTTTCAATGCACTATTTGCTCCCGATCCGAAAGGTGAGAATTAAAAATTTCGAGGGCCATTCCACATATCCCGTAGTTTTCCATTTTCTCCAGCAATAAACTCCTCAGTATGCTATCGAACGCCTTGCTCAGATCGCATGCTAACAGCTCGGCAAACGTGATAGTCATCCAATGCCTCCGCAATACCTTCCACTAGCTCTATAAGTGCGGTCGTAATTGACCTTTTTGGTCGTAACCCATGTTGGCTGGTATCTAAGATTCGATTCTAATTTAATTAAAAACTCAACGATTCTCCTCTTAAGTAGTTCTTCAAGCACTTTGGAAAACACCGGTAGTATCGAAATCGGTCTATAATTATTGCAGCTATTTCTATCATCCTTCTATGAATGGGTATGACTTTTGCTAGCTTTATCTTATCAGGAAATATTCCGTCAGTAAACAATTATTCAAGACACTGCACAAGGATTTCTTCACTAATGGAATTATTTCCTTAAGTAGAGGAACTGTCATGCCCCAAATATCACTGGAACCCCGATTCTTAAACTTCTTAACAATATCAACCAGTTCTTCTTCCGTTGTAGGGTAATTGAACATTGAACTGGACGCTTATACAATTTCCTTCCTTAGCAGTCTTATCGATTTCTTGGACGACGCTTCAACCCCAACACCCTTTCCAATATTAGAGAAGAAGTCATTCAGTTGATCCGCTGTTAGGCTGCTTTCCATATTTGCATTGTGCTTAACGCCAGATTCCTTTTTTATCACCCTCCATACTGCTCTAGATTTATCAGTGGAATCAAGAATATATTTAGCATTTTCTTGCTCTTGACATTTCGGGGCCTTGGCAACTGATGTGTAATGCGCCGAATACCTATCGAAAGATTATCTCCAACATCTATAATGTTCTCTTCATTTTGTATGTTGATTTTACGAGGTCGTATATGTTTGGCTCAAGTGTTCCCATATCTATGAGTCTTCTGAATATAGAAGTAAAAACTGTACGAACAGGAGTACTTCTTTGAGGGTATATTTGATACTATTTTCTAGCAGCTTCTGGTTGGTTTCAAAACAATAATTATTTATGAAAAAAGATATTCTGACATTTATTTATCAAAAGTAACTAAATATTCTGAATGTTCAGTTACTTGAATGAGGATCAAATTCAAGCGGACTATATCCGTATTTAAAAAGATTAGGACCGTGCTGTTTCCACTAATTTGTTTCAGAATTGCTCCAGGAATCACCTCCCAAATTTGGTCATAGAGCTTGGGCGACATCCTGTATATTTTCAAGAACTTCATTGAGAAATATTCCTCTGTTCAGATTGTTTAGATTAGGAGATGAATTGATTTGAAATGAAAAAGCGAGGTTTTCCTCAAAGAAAAAGAGCTAAACTCACCAGTGATCTTGATAACATCGCAATGTCTGATCGGTTCCCCACCAATGTCTCCATTGATTTCAGATTCATATTCTTCTGTTCTATCGCGTTCTGGAAACTTGATCTGCACGTCGAAATCGGACGTGATACCTTGTACTTTGTGTCCCTTTGCGCCCATGACTGTCCTGTGATGTTTCTGAGAAATCACGCACTCAATTGTTACCATCGACTCTAGATCGGCGATTATTTCGTTTATTCTAGCGATCGCGGAGTCCATGGCATTCTTGGGACCTGAAATATGAATATTGAAGGAAACATGTTGAAAAATTGATTTCAAATCTCACCTTTCAGACTAACTTGGTCGCTGGTATCTCCAGAGCGTGGGAAAGATATCTGAACTCCGCACTCGTCGCTGATCTGGTTCAATTTCTCACCACGCCTAGCCACAAAGTGTTTGTGGTGTTTTGGATCGACTCTAATGGTAGTTTGTACTGTGTCCTCCTGAAATACATTAAGATATAAAGTCTCATACTCTCGAAAAAAAAATCTACCCACGATTTCTTTGATGGTAGCTTCCAGTGCCTTTTTGGCCTTCTCGACTGCCTCTTTTTTACCGATAATGGTAATAATTTCGCGATCCTCGTCGTTGCTCGAGGGAAAAACGATCCTGGCACCGGTGGAATCGCGGATTTTCATTATTTTGGCACCGTTTTTACCGATGAGGTATTTATGATGTTCAGCTTTGGCACGAACCTAAAATTTGGGAAGAATTAAATGGATGCTGACGTAAAATGATTATGACACAGATAAACGTACAGTAGGTGACCAAATGATTAAAGATAGTGCTCATATTTATCTTGTTTAAATGAATTGTTTCCGTTCAGTAAATAATGTGTTAATAAAAATGTTGTTTAGTTTGATTTTCCTGCTGATATTATTAATGTTTAAACAAGTGGCAACACTGGAAAAGCGCGTAACTTTGTCAATTATCGTTATCTGTGGAATAAATTATTTTCAATAGTTTGTATCAAAAACCACAAATTTGCTGCTTTCCAATGCGGCAAGGTTTCAGACACTTCTCCAAGAAAATATAGAGAAATCGAAACATTGTTATGGCAATCCATATATGTCCAAGAGTTCTAGCAACTATTGCAGGAGTTTCGAAGTCAGATGTCAGCTGTATTAAAATCAAAATGAACAATAAAGTATCTTTGGAACCAGTCCATGTAGGAAAATGTGGCAAGAAAATGATCACCACTCCTCGTACCGATCGGAATGTCGAACATTGTCTCGAAAATCGTAAAAAGAATGTTACATACAGGCTATGAAAATAGACGACTGCAATGAGGCAGACAACACCATAATATGAATATTTCCGCCAGGAATCGAGTCAATATAACTCTTTTAAGTAGTGTGATAAATTACAATAGGTTTTTTAAAATCATTTTCTATTTTACAGATTTGTTCCCCCAACAACAATGAGTCAACGTTTAAAATTTTGGGTTGACAACAGTGCTTTTGTAAGACAACACCCTGGTGAATAATTTAGTTCAGATTGCCTTGTGGAGAGGGTTAGATAGATATTAAATACAAATTGCATTCAAAGATTCGATGCACCTTCTTGGAATAACGGTCAACCCGGGTTTTGCTGGCATGAAGATGTATCAGCAATAGCTAAGTCGGTATAAGCTAATCTTAGTTTTCTTTTCTGAGCCAAGGGATACTTCACGTCATCTCAGCTATTGCTTCTATATAAGGCTCAGATTCGGCCTGGTTTGGAATATTGTTCCCATGTATGGGGATCTGCCGCCAAACATTCGTTGCGGATGTTGGATAGTGTGCAAAAACGGACTGTGCGCCTCATCGATCACCCGCGAGCTCCAACCGCTGGCTCTCAGAAGAAAAGTTGCAGACCTTCCTCTGTTTTACAGATACTTCCACGGAAGATGCTCTAAGGAGCTGAAAGACCTTGTTCCTGGAAAACACATGTTTTGCCGCAACACTAGGCTGGCAAGGAGTTCTTATCATATGGCGTTACATTTAGCGATCCCTTGAACCTCTCTCTATGAGAATTCCTTCGTTTACAGGGCCGGTGAGTTGAGGAACTCGCTTCCGTCCAACATTTTCCCAACATCCTACAATTTGGCCCTCTTCAAGAAGCGAGTAAACAGACACCTCAATTCTTCCCAGGCGCCCACTTA
This sequence comes from Cryptolaemus montrouzieri, assembly GCA_013387265.2. Lineage (NCBI taxonomy): Eukaryota > Metazoa > Arthropoda > Insecta > Coleoptera > Coccinellidae > Cryptolaemus > Cryptolaemus montrouzieri. Next base: position 23,806,281 of record JABFTP020000021.1, on the reverse strand, counting down.
TGTCGTGTAATAGGTTCGCCTATTCCTGGGAAGCGAGCATAAAAAAAAATTGAGTGTGGGCTAATTGACAGCCCTGCTACTTCGATCCATTGGTCTATTGTAGCACACCATCCTAAAATTAACCTGCAAGCTCCATCCTTCTTTTAAAAACTATGAGCTTTGTGGGTGAAAGCCTAATAAGCTCTCTCTGTTAGATACAAGTTCCTCAACCTGATTCTACCAGCTGGGCATTCGCACATGACGTGTTCTATTGATTCTATCTCTTGCTTACATAGTCTCCATAAAGGTCATCAATCAATCTCTACTTATTTAGGTGGTTTTTGAGGCGACAAAGCCCCGTTAATATAGCAATTGGAATTTTTGGTCTAGCATTGAGAGTTTGAGCCAGGCCATGTTTCGCACAGTAGAAGGTGCACTGACAGCAAGTCGAGAGTGTCTGAGACCTCAGCCTTCAGGTCCAACTACCGGTTATTTTCAATCCTGTGAAATTCCGGGCCCAGCCTACGGTCCGGAGAATCCCAAGGCAGTTCCTTAAGCAACCAATGAGTCCGCACTCCCATTACCCTCAATGCCTGAGAGTCCAGAACCAACATCAGAGCCTATTTTTTTCCCAGTCTGATGAAGGTTAAATGACATTCCTGCATAATAAGTGACGTGCAGTTGTCGAATGCCAATGCCTTCAGTGCAGCTGTGCAATACATAATGATTTTTATTGACCTACTTATGTTGATAGCCGTGCAAGCAGGAGGTTAATACAGTAGTCAACAGCGAATATTTCTGTTTGGAAAACAGTAACAAGCCCGCCAAGACAGATGAACTGTTTCTTGGCAGCACCCGACCATGTATTCCTCTTCATGCTCGGCACCCTTACGGACAGCACTCAGGCCCTATGGTCCATAGTGCTTGCCGTGTGGTGTTGATGAAGTTTGTGAGACTGTTGTAGGGGGTCTCCTGCATCATCCAGACACTAGGTGTTTCAAAGTAATGTGTCCAATCTGGTCACCTTATGTGCGGGACATTTGAAGAGTATATGTTCCATTATTTCATCATTTTCTATTATACATTTGTACCGACTTCTTTCATCGGGGCCCTTTTATGAGCCTTTTTGATTGTCTCCGAGATGCCTGCCGAATAGTTCAGGAACTCAGTGGTGTTTCAGTTTAGAGAAGAAGGAGAGCATGCGGTTCCATGGTATAGTCAGAACAGGTTCTGATCCCATCGGCTTAACAGATGTTGCAAGGCTGGACATCAGGGTATCAAAGAGAATGAGAAAGCAGACCATGTATACCAGCTCCAACACCTTGGGCAGTTTTGTAGCCGTCAGTGAACCAACAGGAACCCTCAAGTAGAAGGTCTTTGGAGCTGACCCATTCCTGTATGTTAGGAATGATCTGAAATGACAACTCTATGTTGGTTTTGGATATTGCTATCAGGCTTCATACTAAGCATCTCATTGTCCTCAATTTCAGATTTGAAGACGGTTTAACACCCGGTCATGGTATGTCATATCATGGTCTGTTATCACAGCCAAAGGCATGGGGTGACTCTACATCCTAAAAGTAAGGATGAAACAGGATCAGTACATGCGAGTACCAGTGACCCAATTGCTACCTCGGCTCACTGAATAGTTCCTGAAGCAGACCATTACATTTTCATGAAGCTCTCATTGCAGCTAAAAGTGGCATCACTAAATATAAAAATTTATTTTGAAGAAATTTTGTTGCTGAAATTATGCAAAATAATGAATGGTTTGCCTTACATCTTTGTTCGTTTTATGATTCCAATATATTGCAGATACAAATGAAAAATACATGAAAGATCATCATTCATCATCCAATAATTTTCAAAATACCGAAATCTGAGAGGTGTCCTTAATTATAGGGTCACAAGACTAGAAACCAGAAGGGCAAAATGAATTGATCGATGTAGGACGAAATAGTGCAGCTTGCTATCCCCATTAATTCTTGTTTCCGCTTGCGCAATGTACACGCGCACACCGTTTTTATAATGGCCGCCACTGCTGAATGTGAATTCTATTTAAATACCCGTTCGAACTGAAGTTCTGAGACTTGTCATTTCTGACAGGATATCGAATGTCGTGCGCAAGGCATGAAGTGAAAAAAGGTGAAAGTGAATTTGCCGACGGTACTATATCGCTCTAACCAGAGCAGTTTGCCTTCCTGGTCCCTAGCCTTTTCGATATCCACCTGTGTATTTCCGTCTTACCTCCACGCTGTAACTCGCCATTTCCTTTTCATTGGCTAGCTCTAGCAGTTGTTGTTTGGCACGGTCGACGTCTTCTTTGGGTCCCCTGATGGTGACCTTGTCGCTCTTGCTCTCAGGCGTGGGGAATTTAATGCTGACGTTGCCACAATCCTCCATGATCGAATGAATGAGCTTACCTTTGGCGCCGATCATGGAATTGTAGTACTTGGGAGGAATGGTGATCTCCTCGGAAACGATATTTTCGAGCTCGTCTTGGATTTTGCGTATCATTTCCCTGGCTTCTTCGACGTTTTCCTGCAAGGAGATCGATAATGATATGACAACTTATAAAAATAAACTGTAAAAAATGATGTATTTTGCAATAAATAGAAAAATATGGATATATAAAATAACAAACCTTTTTGCCAGTGATCGTGATGCAATCACTCTTATCGATTTCTGATGGAAGATCGATTTTGGTGTGAGTCCCCTCTCGGATTTTCTTAATATTGGCGCCGCCTCGACCAATCACAAATTTGTGGAACTGTTTGTAGATTGGCACTTCTATTTGATATGAGGATTCGTTCAGTTCCTTCACTAGTTTTTCTAGATATCTGCAGCATTTGTCGACGTCATCTTTAGGACCTTCAAACAAAATATTCTTGATATAACCAGAATTCGAGGTCAGAATTGCGAAATTTCAATCAGGGGCGTACCATAGTAGAGAAGTGGGGGGGAAAATTATAACAATTTTCTTTTGACATTTTCATTCTTTCATATTCTTAGTTTATGTTTATAGGGTAAACGGTTTTGGAGAAAACTAGACTGAACCCCTCCAGTGATCAAATAAACTGAATTATAATCCAATCAATAAGTCCAAGGTTTCCCAAAAATCTTGACGAAAAATGAAAAATATGATTGTGTAGAGTAGAACTTGTTTTTATCAGTATTTTTCATTCATCCGTCTTTTCTGGTAGTAGGAAATCCCGAACGCCTTCTCGATTTTTTTAATTCGAACTTTTTTGGTCAGCTCCGTTTTGACAGAAAATTGTTTGTCTGTTGTTTCACTGTAGTTCATAAGAATTTTAGTATTATTGATTTATTAAAATGTTATTTATTTTGATTAACTTTTTCTTGATAATTCTAGTGAAAAATGACTATGAAGAATAATGGTATTTCATTCAATTTTATATGAACAAATTAGAAAAATATTTTATGTTGAAAATGAGCCTCCACAGAATTTATACATGCTTCACATCTTCTTCTAAGAAATTGACTAACCTTTAAAAATTCCGAGACTTTATATAATGGTTTCTGAGAAGAGATAGATAAATTGTAAAGTCTGTGGCGCGAGAACATTGAAAATCATTGAGTAATTTTCATAGATATATGATGAATGTTATTTTCAATCAACGAAAATTATAACCCGCTCATTATTGTTATTTTGTAACGAGTCTATCCCACTGAAGAATTAGTAAGTACGAAATACGAAAATCAATTGAATACAGCATAGCTGAAATGGAGTATTTGCCGTAGAAGGATTGTACGACTAGCTCAATAGTTAGTGATTTATTTCCTATTGAGTTACATTAGTGAAGGCATAAATATTCGTAGTTTGTACTATTTTCTATTTTGGGTAATAAATAAAAATATAAGCCTATTTTCAATCAAACAGAATAGAGCTCGACTATTTCGACTCTATCGAGTACGATTTCCAGATGGTGATGAACCAGATCGCCACAAGTGTTCAAGACTTTTCTAATACATTTAAAATGGTGTCTGGAGGAATTTCCTGACATGTTATTGTTATTCTCTCTCAACACCTCCAAATTTTCGATTGAAGTGTAGTGAACTCAATCCCATAGGTAACTACAGCCAAAAATCGGGATAAATCTGGCAAGCAGACAGGGCACCTTACAGGACCATTTGTCCATATCCTAAATTATGGTTTACATCAGTTTACATTCAAAGCTGCGTTGTGTGCAGCAGCACTGTCTTGTTGAATGTTTTCTTCATAATTCGATTACCATCGAGAAAACTTTGTATCGTTCAAACGAGACTTCAATATAATTGATCTTATCCAAATTTCTTGCAATAGAAACTTGAAATAAATCGTGTACTAAACCATCACATCGAATCTACGCTGGAAATAATTGTTAATTATGCTATGCGGATTCTGCCTACTACGTCTGAAATTATCCTTATTGAAATGACGATTGTTATGAAAAGTACTCTCATCAGATGAAATAATGATTCTGATAAAAAGTATAATCTGAATGCATCCTATTAGTTGAAAATTTTACAACTCGAGGCATTTAACGCTGTATTTCTTCAAGAATTTTTTGGAACACTTGCATTTATGTGTTCATAGAATAGAGTGAACAGTCGTCGCTGACGTCCAGATTTCGGCAGTAACTTGCCGAACAGATGTTTCTGGGTTCGCTTCTACACAAAACATTCTATTCCCTTTCAATATCGAATTCCTGTTTGAGAATTTTCAACTTTCCAAATGAACCAAGTATTTTTCGGCGCGATATGGAAATCGTGCTCAATAGAGTCGAAATACTCGAGCACTATTTCTGTTAGATTGAAAAAAGACTTGTATCATGTCTGTATTCCATTTTATTATTTTCGTTTTCCATGATTCTCCAGTGGGATTGATCGAATACAAAATAACAATAATGACCGGGTGTATACCTAATACGTAATAATTTTCGTTGATTGAAAATGACATTCATCATAAATCCATGAAAGCCATTCTGTGACTTTCAATGTTATCACGCCATCGAGCTTACTTCTTATCAGTCTTTTGTTTCCAGTCATTTTTTACCCGAAATATAGAATAATCGATCAAAACGCTTTCTACGGCTGAAAAAATTATCACATAATCAAACAGTCGTCCGTGCTGCAAATTACAGCAATGAATAGGAAGTTTGTTTCCTTCAGGAATTAAAAAAATTTTTTTTTTAAAGGAAAATACTGTTTTGAGAGAAAGTGACAACTACGAAATGTTGATAGAAAATCATTTGCGATGGAATTCAGTTTTCGTTTCAATAAAATCTATCAACAAGCTATAGCTTGAAGCAACTCCCCGATATATCGGAAAGGAAAGTCGCAATGAAAAAGTTGTCACAAATTTCCCCGGTTTAGCTGAAGGTGGTTAGTTTACAAAGATTTCGATCATACTTCGTTCAAACTTACCTCTGACTTTAACAATATCGTTTTTGTCACCAGGTCCTGGGAAATTAATTTGTACCTGATTGAACTTATCTCTGATATCTTTGATATTTTCCCCTTTGTAACCGATTATGTTCCTGTAGTGCTTCTGAGGTATGATAACGTCCTTCTCCTTCTCATTCTCCAACTTACGAATTCTCTCTTCTAATTCCTTCTTGGTGTTTTGTACTTCCTCTTTATTTCCTTCGATACGAATGAGACCGCTCTCGTCGATATTGATGGTTACATTAAAATCTCCTTTGAGCTTATTAACTGGAAGAACACATGAAATTGAATTTGTGAACAAGAAAACCGAATGTAAAAAATTACCATTAGCCCCATTCTTTCCAATGATATGTTTGAAAAGTTTCGGATCTACATGAGTTTCTACGTAGGTCATTTTTTTGATAAGATCATTCGCCATGGCCTCTAGTTGCTCTTGAACCTTTTCAACCTCTTCAGGAAGACCCTCAATTTTGATCTTATCTTCAGCAGTAAACTCGACGTGGATCTGAAATTAGATTTTCATAAAAAACCCATTTTGCAAAATGACATTTTTAACGTTACCTTTTCCATAGTTTGTGTGATTTCCTTGATAGTTTGACCCTTTCTGCCGATTATGTATTTGTGCAGCCAAGCTGGAGCGTCGACGTGGCAAGATTTGACAGAATTTGCTTTTTCGTATACTTTGCTCAAAGCTAGACCCAATTTTTCCTGAGGTCCTCTGAGGGTGATAGTGCCAGTTGCAGAATCTCCTGTGAACAAATTATGTAGAATGATATAGCAAAGAAATGTGATGCTTTCGTACCAGTAGGCATCTCCACACTGACTCCAGTGGTTTGAAGAATTTCTGCAATTGTAGAACCTTTTGGACCAACAACATACTTGTGCTGGGATTTAGGTACTTCGACACTAACAGTATTACACTTTTTCTCCATGTGTTTGTAGATGGCCTCAATTTTTGCCTTTGCTGCAGCAACGCCCTCCTTGTCTCCAGCAATGAATATTTCATCTGCAAAAATGAATTTAATAGATAGATTTTGTAAAGATAGAAACTGAGCCAGATGTACAAATTTGATCTATACTGAAGTTATCAATATCAATATTAAATTTTTTTTCAATCATTTTTTCCTACCTTTCATTACAGATGGTGGTGGAACGTTAATTTTCGCCCCAGTCTCGATGGAAAGTTGGTTTACATGTTCATTGAAGGGTCCAGTGATAAACGGATGGTAAATCCTGGGAATATCCAAGCGTTCATAGGCCTTCTTAGATTGCTGGTCAGAAGTTATCTTGATTTCATGCTCGGCCTTCTCGATGCCTTCTTTAGTGCCTAAAAAAATAACCGAAAGTTAAGCCTTCAAATGACATTCCAACCTTCAATATCTTACCTGAAATTGTAATGATGTCCGAAGAATCATTCATGGGTGGAACGGAAATTTTCGTTGCAGTTTGTTTCTCCAGTTCTCTGAGACGGTCACCCTTCTTTCCCAATATCCAACGATGGTGCTCCTTGGGAATGGGGATCTGCTTACTCGCCTAAAAAAAATATTCATTCAAGAAATGTTTTGATCGAAGACATTCAAATCAAAGCGAATAAATTTAATTCAGAAAAACCATTTTCGAATATGTCTGTCTCACCTGCGTTTGGAAATGTACCAATATCTTTCTGCGGGCCTCCAAGACGTCATTTTGCTTACCCGTGACCAGGAAGGTCAATGATTGATCTTTAGCATGAGATATTTCGATATGGGCCCCAGTCTCTTTCATTATGTTACCGCACGTTTGGATGGATTCACCTTCCCCGAATTTCTGGCTGTGGTCTAGTTTCCTCTCTTCAAACGGAACCCTGCAAGAAAATATTCTTATATGTATTTTTTCAGTGAAGTGAAACAAGCTTCTAACACTTAAAATTTGTGAAACTGAGAAGTGATAGGTCCCATTTTGAATTAAAAAAAAATAGGTTTCCTCTGTTCCTCTTTCTTGGAAATACTTTCATTTCTCAAAAAACTGATAGGATTGGTTACAATGAATCTATAAGAATTTCTTCGTCCGCAGAACCACTGTCAAGGTGGAATAACCAAAACACAGATTTGAATTCATAGAAAAACTCGAAAATGTTTCAATTCGTCTACAGAGACAACAAGCTAGAAACACACTGTTCAACCAAAACAAGAACACTTAATTTGACTCGCAGCAATAAAAAAAATCTCGAGAACATCAACACAAAACCAACAAGCAGAATGCCTAACATTATGTAAGGAAAAACAATAGAACCTAGGAAACATCATCGCCATATGTGTAAATAAATTGTACACTTTTATTCAGGGAGCAATACTCAACCTCCATAGAATGTTAAATGTGTTTACACATGCGTTTATACATATAGCGATAAAATTCGCGTGTTTATCGGATATTGAGATATGATGTACAGTATGTCCCATTTTGGGGGTGCCACCAGGAGCATCTCTGTTATTATTTAAGATAGAGAGATGGGGTTTTCACGACCCTTGGCTACTTTTTCGAGACAAATTCATAGAGCTAATCAGAATTATTCTAACTTTAGTGGTTTTTGAGTTATTCGCGAATCTTGAAAATTTCCGGATTTCTTTTTTTCTCGATATCTCGGTTCTTATAGAAGATAATTGAAATCTGTTTTTACGTTTCTAAAACGGTTTTTGAGTTGATTCAGTGACGTACTCGAAGTTTTTTTCATTAATTATGACAGATATGACATAAAGTTGCATTTTTTAAATACGAACATAGTTTTTTTTGGCATATTCCGATTGCCGTTTTTTTCTTTTCAAAATATATAACATGATGACAAAATTTCCACCCAATTTGAAGAAAATAACGGAATAATGATTTACCCTAATGGCTGGGCGAAGGAACACACGTAAGCGGACGAACCATAGAACATTTGTAGTTATTCGATGAAAACGATCAAAACAATGCAAAATCTTCTTGACCGAAATAATGGAGCTAGGCTGCTCCTAAGATTCCATCGTTATTTATGACATCCGCAATTTCCGCTTTTTATTTTATTTTTGAGATTGTCGTTTAGTTTCTAGAGTTCTCTGAGAAATACCTACATGAGAATAATAAAAGGCACCTAATAATTTACTCAAATTTACTTCTCATAATGATTTACATATATTGCTCGAACTGATTTCCATCATGTTGTAAACATAAAGTGCATCTTCGGATTATATCTTCTATGGCCCTAGTCAAATGTAGCGAGGATCTCCTCAGATCTTCGAATGCTTCATTTGTTGCATTCTTCAATTGATCGTAATTGGCGTATTGCCTCCTATATATCTTATTTTTTAAATAACCCCAAAGAAAAAAATCTAAAACGAATAGGTCAGGAGACCTAGGTGGCCATTGAATTGGGCCATTGTTACCGATCCATTTATTTTCAAAATTTAATCCAAGTAGTTCCTCACCACGGCCGAATTATGGCAAGGAGCACCGTCTTGTTGGAAGTAATATGTGTTGAATTGAGCAAGAGGAATGTCATCTTGCAGTTGTGGCAGACAAATATTTAAAATTTCGAGATATCTCTGTGCATTCAAGTTGCCATCAAAGATATAGTAGGCTAACTTGTTGCCCATTACGAAACACGACACATTGAAACCGAACCTCCCCTGCTGCCGTCGAGCTACTGCTTCGTGTTGGTTTTCGTTTGCCCAGAATCTATTCGTATGGCGATTAAAGAGTCCGGCACTGCTGATTCTTGACTCATCAGACCAAATGATATGTCGCCCAAAGCGAGCTTCACCTCTGATTCTCCCTAAATACCAATTGCAGAACGCCGTTCTCCTCTCTGCATCTCCGGCATTGAGATGATGAATTATTTTATGTTTATAGGGATGATATTTATACTTTCTCAAAATTCTTTGGGCTCTGCTTTTTGACACACCCACTTCGCTCTCAATTTGCCGACACGATGTAGAATGGTTAGCCTCAACAGCTGCTAACACGTCAAGTTCATTATCACCTCTATTCCGTTTATTGTAGTTTTTACTTCTTGGTTTCTTGAACGAACCATAATTGGAAAGATTTGCTTCCATTTTGGCGAAGAACTTCCTGTTTGGTTGAATTCTTTGAGGAAATCTATTGGAGAGTGTCAGTCAGGTATTTAATATTGATTAGAATTACTACTTCCATTTCCATTGTCGAACTTACCTATTCAAATATTCTTCTGATGCACGGACTGCGTTACAGTGACACTGAAAGTAGACCTTCAGCATATCAACTTTTTCGAAATTTTCGTATCTTCTATTTTGTTCCATAGTGTGAATTGCAGAAATTAACTAAACAATCCAAATTCAACAACGAACACTAATTTTACGAATTCAAATAGACACGAAGCCAATATATCCACAGATAATGAATAATAATAATTATTGGTCGTTCTATGGTTTCTAATGAACGTGCATAGATGAAGACTTCTGTGTTCACAGAGAGCATTCAGACATAGAAGATATAATCCGAAGATGCACTTTATGTTTACAACATGATGGAAATCAGTTCGAGCAATATATGTAAATCATTATGAGAAGTAAATTTGAGTAAATTATTAGGTGCCTATTATTATTCTCATGTAGGTATTTCTCAGAGAACTCTAGAAACTAAACGACAATCTCAAAAATAAAATAAAAAGCGGAAATTGCGGATGTCATAAATAACGATGGAATCTTAGGAGCAGCCTAGCTCCATTATTTCGGTCAAGAAGATTTTGCATTGTTTTGATCGTTTTCATCGAATAACTACAAATGTTCTATGGTTCGTCCGCTCACGTGTGTTCCTTCGCCCAGCCATTAGGGGTAAATCATTATTCCGTTATTTTCTTCAAATTGGGTGGTAACTTTGTCATCATGTTATATATTTTTGAAAAGGAAAAACAAACGGCAATCGGAATATGCCAAAAAAAAACTATGTTCGTATTTAAAAAAATGCAACTTTATGTCATATCTGTCATAATTAATGAAAAAAAAAAACTTCGAGTACGTCACTGGAATCTACTCAGAAAATCGTTTTAGAAACGTGAAAACAGATTTCATTTGTCTTCTATAAGAACCGAGATATCGGGAAAAAAAGAAATCCGGAAATTTACAAGATTCACGAATAACTCAAAAACCACTGAAGTTAGAATAATTCTGATTAGATCTATGAATTTGTCTCGAAAAAGTAGCCAAGGGTCGTGAAAACCCCATTTCTCTATCCTAAATAATAACAGAGATGCTTCTGGTGGCACCCCCAAAATGGGACATGCTGTACATGTGGTTCAACAGCCAATCAAGTGTTAGCTGATTTTGACCATAACAAGTGGTATGAATAGTATGCAGCGTAGCGGTGAATGGTCAAACTAGTTTGGCTTCTTAAAGTTTTCTTGTTTTGATCTACTCTTTGTATGACTAAATTGTAACACTCTCATGTGCCCCTGGTTCATGATAATTTTGGTTTTTTATTCTTGTTAAGTTGTTACTACAGTGGGGATGTGTTTCTGTGCATCTGCACCTGGATTTTTATTGTGATGTTAATTAAGATTGTTAGTTATTTGTCTTTTTGTGATCCCATAAATTTATTGTTACCAATATGTATATTCTGGTAATAAATGAATCTTGAATCTGGTTGAAGATGATTATGAAGGGTGAATCGGAAAGCAAGCTTCTTCAGGGAGGGATATTTAACATTCTATAGAAGGTAAAATATTGCTCCCTGAATAAGTCTCTCATATCAAATGGTTTCTGGAAACTTTGAGTGAGATGTGTCGGAAGTATTTGTGGGTAGGTGAGAGCTTTAGGTGGTGAAGAAGTTCAAAGGTCACTTTTACAGTTTTTCCGTATATCTCAGAAACTATGACTCATACAGGAAAAAAAGTCATATGCAAAATTAGAGTTGAGAAAATTTCTCAAAAATGTTATCAATCAAACAACGGTTTGATAATAGGAAACACTCGTGGTTCTTTGCTAACCGAAATTTTTATGGATAACATTGAGAAAATAATTCATAATCAGTTATTGTCAGAATACTGTATTTTCTGGATTAGATATGTGGATGACATTTGTTTTTCAGGTACAAATGGACAATTAGACACATTTAGTATCTTCGTAAATTCTATTCACCCTAATACTAAATTCACTTTGCAAATAGAAACAGAGGATTCCATTAATTCTTTAGATTTAAGTAAAACTAAAATTAACCACAAATGATTGTTCTATTTTCTATGAAATATTCCATACAGATATCTCCATTTACAATTCTTCCGCACTTCTGCAACAACCCAGATTAGGTTGTTTATTACAGTATGACATACTCACCCCTATTTCAATGTCACAAAATAATTTATTGAAAGAGCTCAGTATAATGGAACAAATAGTGGTCGATAATGGTTCACTTCTAGTATGATTGACAACATGCTTTTAAATAAAACATTCTAACATGGAATTCATGAAGTTTTTCTTGTATTAAAGGGACCAACGAAAATACCATATACTAACTTATACTGATGAACCAAGATAACATTTAAAGTCTTTTCTTTCATTTTATAACCTCAATATAGCTTACAGAACGAATAATTCTCTAGGAAGATATATTAAAAACTGTGAGTCCAAATTTAATAAAGGAAATAAATAAGGTGTTCTTTTGTGGAAGCTGTAAATTTATATTGGTAGAATTTTAGCCCCTTCAATAATAGGTTATCAGAGCAGTTTTATGCAAACCATTCACTTGAAGAAAATTTTAATGATAATTTTTATATTTTCAATAATGTGAATAGTAGATTGAAAGTGAACCTATGGGGAACATTGGAAATCAACAAACAGAAACATTCTGGAACTTAATCAATTAAACCTTAATTCGTCGCTATTACTCAATCGTTTCATTTCTTGGAATGAGTAATCTCTGCTTGGATTTTCCTCTGATTATCTGAAGTGCCTACTTTTACGAATGAACAAGTAATAATATTGATATATAAGGCGCATTTTCCTTTCGAATGTACTAATTATCTTATGAAGCCACAGTGTAATGCAACGCATCATAAATTTGCGAACATAGTAAAAATTTGAATGTTGTTTTAATGAATTGAAACATGTTTATCGATTTTCATCAAGTAACTGCCACCTGAACTAACTTAGGACTTGCTGTTTCCGAATTGTGAACTATTTATGTTGGGATGCTGATTTGAACTTTCAAGAGAAATCCTTCCAAACGGATTTCATTTTTATTACACAAGAGAAGCAATTACATGAAAATATCACAAGTCCTACCTATGAACCCTTCTTTTTGTCGATTAGTTTAAAGTGTCAAAATTCCCCGGAATTGAAGAGGGAACTACTTGGAGTGTATTTTTTTAGTTCTTCGTTTACCTCAAAAACTATGACTTCCAAAGAAAAATGCTATATGAACAAAACTGAAGCTGGAAATTCACACATACAAAACCTTGTAGAAAGAATTCATAAAAAGTATTATCATCAAGATATTGATATTTCTGTATTAGAAAGTCCACCTGTTATTTATGACACTTTAGCAACATCTTAGAATACTCAGATGAATTTATCCATAACAGTTTGCCCTATTCCATTCAAAGTCCCTTGGACTGCCAAGCAAAGCTTCTGTTCATCGTAAGTGTTGTCCCTCAAGATTCCTTAGGGTGTCTCACACATTCTCGATGACATTCAAAAGTATAATTCGGGCACATTGTTGGGACGCAAGTTATCACTATTAGTAGAATTATCTCTATTCCCATATCAATTTCCGGTAAGGTTGTTCTGTATAAAAATGAGATTTTATTTCATCCGTCAAGCCGTATGCCTCCGCAAAATATCACTAACGCGCTTCCCTATCCAACAATTTCTCGAGCATACTGGAGACTGAATCGTGACTCATCACTCGTGAGAACTATCTCTAGATCCCAATTTGCGCGTTCTTGACAACAAGCTAAACTAAGCTAAAATTTGAGTTATGTTTTTCTGTGGGGTATATGATGTTATCGATTCAGATGTCAGTATTGATGACGTTATCTCGGTGGGTGTGGTTCTCTGAGGCCTTTGATCGCATGAACCATGTTGCTCAGACAAAAAGAATGAATGAGATAGGGTTCCCTCCGAGCCTTCTCAGGTTTTTCTATTCATATTTGAGTGAGCGAAAGCAATATGTTATGTACAATGGATTCAGATCTCAGGATTTTGAAGCCAGTTCGGGAGTCCCTCAGGTATCCGCTTCTGTTCACAATTTTCGTAAATGACCTACTTGCGAGGCTAAATGTTGGAGGCGTAGCCTTTGCGGACGATCCCAAGATTTACACATAAATAAGATCGAATGGGGACTGTCAGAATCTTCAGGGAGAGTTGGTGGTGATTACATCAGTGGTATTTAGAAAACAAACTGCCTTTGAACGTCTCTGAGTGCAAGTACATATCAATAACACTTATTTCCTTATTCGGTGGCGGGCTCACGGCTTGAACGTGTTTTCTGTTCTCGTGATCTCAGGGCGCTTCTCGACTCGAGATGGTCGTTCCGGGACCATATAAGTGATGTTGTTCTACGAGCAAGAAAAATGCTGGGTTTTCTGTTAACCGATCGTTTTTCTGCGTTGGACCTTCAAATTAGAAGGAAATATTTGTGCTGCATGTTTTTGTATGAACTTCTTAATAACTCCATCTTTGTTCGTGTCTGCTTGACAGACTGAAGTTTTTGGTACCGAGGCTCGCTGGCAGAGGCAGTATCACTTTTCATGTCGTAGGAGCTATTACGGATGTTTTCTTCAACCCATCCATCAATCGAAGCTGTCACTATTTCAACACGCCTTTTCGATTGATATCAGTCATTCTCAAGCTACATTCAAAAGAAACCTATTAGCAAATTGTTTTGATTGTTTGGTGTGTATTTCTATTATTGAGTTTGCAATATCGATGCGTTCCGTCATTATTGTTTCTGGAAGTTTTTTTTAATCTGTATTATTTGTTGTAAGCAAATTTGTCTATACTTGTTCGGCTCTGTAATTGGAAGTGATCCTGTTGAGCTTATATTAATAAATAAATGAATAAATAAAAATAAACCATTTTGGACAGTTTGGTCATACATTTGTAGATCATGTACTCGAGATAGCTCTTAAACTAATTGGGATGCTGTGATTATTCGATATCTTACTTGTAAAGTAAAAAATCGGACCTGTATAGTGTTCTTCTATGGTACCGCATTCCTCGAAACACGACCTTGGGCCCAGAAAATGTACCACTGTGAGGTCCCGTTTTGTAGCATACATGTGACCCTTAACACCTCTTCTCTACTCAAATATTTTCTCCACAAGATAGTTTTATAAAGAACATTTTTCATTTGTTTGCAACTATATTGCCATAATTCTATTAGATAAATTGACAACCGTATTTTCAGTAAAAATGAAGTTTCCAAATTTAAAGGAGCCCTTTTACAAGCTAAAATAATAAAGATTAATTCTGGGCCCGATAATAATTATCGTTAAGTTCATCAGCTCATATTATCAAAAATATTTCTATGCCAGTTTCATAACACCACAATAATATTATTTTAGGTCGTTATCATTCTACTATATAATTTACATACAATGTACTCAATGTCAATACTTATGATAACAAAAACATGACTTGAATATGTTTTAGTAATATTCAAAACAATCGTATTAGTTAAGAAATGACACAAATTCATTATCAGAATAAAAAGCATACTGAATGAAATGAATTCAAATTTCCTGAACTTTCACTGGATATATCAATATTATTATGCACAATCAAGCAAATTCCAAATCAGTTTTGAAGAGATAAGCTATCAATTTTTTCAATATTTCCGATAACGAATTTTGGTTAACAAAATGTGAAAAACGGAAAACAATGTGAATTTATCAGAGAAATAGTTATCAACAATTTTAGGAATCAACATTACTTTTCGAAATTATACACCTAATATCTTATGCTGATAGATTAATGAAATATTTTCCGTAATTTTGCGATTTATTTGAAGAATGTAGATGAACAAGACTCATGAGCAAAATACAAAATTAAAAAAAAACTCGTCTTTTTTGGGACGAGTCCCGCCATTTCAGTTATCAATTCTAAAAAAAATCAATAATTTTTACGAAAAAGGTACCCTGAGTGGGTTTTAAAGTTTTGCCAAATTTGTGCTCACATTGTGAACCGTGGTTTTTTTTCTACTAGATCATAAGTTCCTTCAAGAAATAGTGAAGCTAATCGAAGAAAAATTTGATGTGCTTGAAAGGTCCATCCAATACAAAAGAAATATTATGGATAGTCTGAAAGTGAAGTTCGATACTTTGCTTCGTGAAAACCTAAAACTGAAAAAGGAGAATGAGTCCATGAAGGCAAAAATTAGCAAAATCGAGTCGGAACTGGACTATGTAAGTAACAGAATAGAAAGAGATGAATTGCAGCAAAGGAGTTGTAATTTAGTTTTGGTAGGCTTAACAATTTCAGGGAATATTCCAACAAATGTCGAGAAGATACTTCAGAAAACTGATACTAATGTATCTCTAGAGGAGTATTCAGTGGAAGGAGGTTCAACTCTATATTGGAATAAAAAGTGAGGAGCATATTAAATCTCTTATGGACACTCAGTATTGTATTCATCTTAGGTTGAGTATTGTTTCGTTTTTTTTTTTCTATTTTTATGATGGAGAACATGATAGTTGCTCACGTGAATGTACGCTTCCTGTATCTCTCGCTTAATGATGTTAAGTACCTGATTCGAAAGCATCGGTTTGCTATCCTGGGAATAAGAGAGACTTGGTTGAATGACACAATTGCTGATGCTGCCCTGACGGTCGAGAACTATGACTTGATTAGACTGGATAGATAGTGTCGGGTTGGTGGTGGTATATGTGTTTATGTGAGGTCGGAGCTGAGAGCCAGAGGTGTTGATGAATTCTCTTCAATGAGTGCAGTGGTTGAACAGTTGTGGATTGGATGGAAACACGCTACTAGGACTTTTATTGCAGGTATCGTTTACAGACCCCCTGATCAGAATGTCATTAATGGGTTGAATCTTGTTGAAGACTCAGTAGCAAGTTTGTACCTGCGAGCCAATGAAATATTCGTTTTGGGTGATTTCATTGTGGATTTACTTCAGGTGGATAACTGCCATTCATGTCAGGTGAATGCACTTTTCACTTCGTATAATCTAAGTCAATTGGTTGAAAAACCAACTAGGAAGTTAGCATTGTTTGATTTAATAGCAGTCTCAAATCGCAGTGATGTTGTGGGTGAAGTTCAGCATATCGTCATGCATGGGGTAAGTGATCATCAGTTGACTTATTGTGAACTAAGCATTGGTATTTTGAAATAGAAACCGAAGTATGTAAGATATCGAGACTTTCGGAACTTTCATAGGGATTTGTTTGAACAAGACGCTGCAAGGCTCAATTGGCATCAGATTTTTCATGTCGATGACTATGATGTTAAAGTTGAAATTTTAATTAACCTGATTGGCTCTTTGTTCGATAAGCAAGGCACCTATTCGACGTGTTAAAGGTTAGAAGATTGGATGTTCCATGGTTCACTGAAGACTTGCGTGTAATGAAAAAATCTCGTAACACACTGCTAAGTAAATACAAAAGAACGCGAGATGTACGTGATTGGGAGGAGTAAAAAAGGGCAAGGAATTTGTTTACCAGTGCTGTCGAGGGTGCAAAAAGATCATACCTCAGTGGATTTTGCGATGAAGGTGGCGTCAAAAAGACTTGGAAGGCTCTGCGTGGTTTGGATGTTCATGATAAGCCTAGGCATGTAATTCCCGACTCACTTAGTAACCCCAATAAGATAAATGAACATTTTATTGAATCCGTCAGATTATTGGGATGTAAGGCGAAGCCTGAAACAATTCATCGTTATAACACTGAACAAATTAGTAACAGGATAGATGAGTTTGCTCTTCACCATGTAACAGAGGAGGTTATTCAGAAAGCCGTACACAGCATAGCTTCGAATTCCTCTGTCTATGATGATATCTCTTTGGAGATGGTAAAGCTGTGTTGTCCATATATATTATCTTATACAACCCATATCTACGACTGTTGCATAGTGGATTCGTACTTTCCAACTTGTTGGAAGGGGCTGAAGTGATACCTTTGCCGAAGGTGCCATCACCAAGGGATTTCTTGAATTTGCGACGGATAAGTAAGTTGCCAGTATTGTCGAAGATATTTGAGAATGATATTCGATCAGGTAGTGTCTTTCTTGACGGAAAATAGTTTTTTTCGATGTGTCAGTCTGGCTTCTGTAAATCATACAGTACTGTTACCGCTCTTCTGGATGTGATAGATGATGTAGTACAAGTAATGTATTCCGGAAGATCCTCTATTGCTGGATTATAGCAAAGCTTTTGATACTATCGACCATGACCTCCTGCTGGCCAAGTAGCACTATTATTGCTTCTCAGAAAGATTTATTGAGCTCATGAAGAATTACCTGACCTTCAGATATCAGTTTGTTAATGTGAATGGAGTTATTACAAGTTCAAGGATGGCATCCCAGGGTGTACAGCAAGGTTCAATACTTGGTCTCCTTTTATTACTGATATTTACCATGGATCTCGATTAGGTAGTTACTGGAGCTTCGATTAATCAGTTCGCAGATGACACGCAGGTAGTAGGAACATTCGAGAAGCATAATGTGGAGCAAGGTAAATCAGTTCTAAATAACGTGTTGCAAGGTATATATGATTACTTCGTCAGTCATGGTTTGAAGATCAATCCCATTAAAACACAAGCAATTTGTTTTGGAATTGCAGATCCCATTTATCCTCTTGTTATGAGCAGTGTGGATATTGGTTATAGTAAAACTGTCAAGAACCTTGAAGTGATAATCAGTAGTGACTTAAGATTCAGGGAACATCTTTCATCTATAACAAGAAAATGCTATATGGCCTTAAGATTATTATATCGTAGCAGAAACATATTAACTCTCGATTTGAAAAAGCGGTAGTGTAAAAGTCTAGTGCTACCTCACACTAATTATAGCGACATATTGTATGGTCCATGCTTGGATGCGGTGACGTCAAATAGAGTTAAGGAAATACAAAATTGTTGTGTACGGTTCATTTTATCATTAAATATCAGACGGCATATCACTCCACATTTACAGGAGTTGAATTGTATAAACATGTCCAAATGTAGGAAATTGCATCTGGCCCGTTTTCTCCATAAAGTTTTGAAATTGGGGATTCCTCAGTACTTGAGAGAGAAGTTGAGGTTCAAGGCTGATTGTCATCATAGAAACACAAGAGGTATACATTTGATGAAACTGCCGAAGTACAGAAAAACTTTATTCGAGAGATGTTTCACTTACTGCATAGTGAAGTTGTATAATTCGAAATGAAACGACTTGTGGTTTAAGATTAGTCCATAGTTTCAGGGTGGGACATAGGGAGTTTGTTTCTGGCCAAATATCTTAATTGTGGTGTCGTTATGCTTATATTTTCTTTTGTTGTGCTTTTTAAACGTTTTTTGCTTTTATTGAATTGTTAGGTTAGCATTCTTTAAGTTCTTATTGTCAATTTTATCTAGTATTGCAAGACCTCGGTTGAACTGAACAGTTTTAACTGGATTCCGCCGAGGAGAAACAAATAAAGCTATATTATTATTAAATAAAACAACCGTAAGTAAACGGAATCAAATTCAAAGATTACTGAGTCGCCGGATTTTTTTGAATTGTACTAATGAATATCTTTAACCAGTATTTCAATTTAAATCAGAGCTCATTTCTACCATCTGACAGTATTTTATATATGTCCTGTAGGTCTTTCACGGTAATTGGCAGAACACAAGGTAATACACAGGGGTAATATTATTACCACTACAATTTATCGTGAAAAGAACTTTACTTCCAATTATTGGGGAGCAATTATTGCTATTGAAGGTACATATCCAGAAATAAAAAAAAACAATCAAATATTGGCGTGAATGAGGTATAGTAAAATTGTTCACCAAAAATGTTGTATCCTATCGCTTAATGGCAGAAAATACCTGATGATGTTCTCCACAAAATTCAGACAATATGATGAATATCCTTTCTGAAACGACGAAAATAAAAAAGAACTACCTACCCTTAATTTATAAAAAGCAATATTCCCCCCAGGTGAAATGCCCGGTAATAATAATAATTCAAGAATCCATCGACCCAGTAATCTTAAAAATTGATTCTGTTCAATTATTTTTATTTGAAAGATCACATGGTGATCTGATGGAAAAACTGGTTCACAATGTGAGTGGAAATTCAGCAAATTTCAAAACCCAATCTTCGTGAAAATTGAATTTGGGAGGCTTCAACTTGGTAGAATTCCATTATCAATAATAAAAACAAGTAATGTTTCTTCTGGAATTTTACTGAATAATGGTGATTGGTAACGCGTTTCACTGAACCGTAGCTTCTTCAGACGAATTAATGTACATACATTATGACAACTATATATATAAATACAAATGTTCTTAAGTAATTAAAATCTTATTGAGTTACTTCTTCTTGAGTGGTTATTGATGACAGGTATATCCAATAGAATTAAGGAATAGATTGCTCCCTGAATAGATTCAATATAGGTGAAGGGCTTAAATCGACTTGTTCATAAATGAGTCTAACTGAGTGTTTGTGTTTGTTGATTTCTAAAGTTCCCCAAAGATCTACTTTCCAATATTTATTATCTGTATGCAAAATTTC
Source organism: Cryptolaemus montrouzieri (assembly GCA_013387265.2). Lineage (NCBI taxonomy): Eukaryota > Metazoa > Arthropoda > Insecta > Coleoptera > Coccinellidae > Cryptolaemus > Cryptolaemus montrouzieri. The sequence continues at coordinate 23,786,155 of JABFTP020000021.1, read as the reverse complement.
AAACTGTGGGTGATTATTTTCTAGGAGATGATTCGCGTAATTTGAATTTGATTTTTTATTTGAAAAACTGCGTTTATGTTCCGATTCGTAAAAATTATAAAATGTTAATGTTTTCAGAATTGATATACGGCGTAAACAGACCCAAAAAAAATTTCTACCACTCGTCGTTTCATCAATTGTATTACTTTTGAAATTTCAATGAAGGGATCTACAGAGAAATTTAATATAATATTCAAATGCCAAATATGGTTATTTTGTTTTAGGGTTATAGGTATTGTAGAAAAACCATGATGGGTGGCACTTAAAGGGGTTGTAATTTCCTCACGAAAAATATTTTAACCTATGTTGTTTCATGTTGTTTCTATCTATAGAATATCCATATATCAGCATTGGAATTGATTTGCGCTATGGTTTCTTGATAGATATAGAATTAACTTCACTCTCATGACACTTCAAGCTATGAGAATATCCTACCAAATGGATAACTAATTATGGGGCACCATATATACATAGTTTTAAGATACTTATATAGATATTTTGCTATTATTAAACACAGTAGAATTCCAATCTCTACCCCAAAAGTTGAGACGAAATCTATTCTGAAACTGACGCAAACGAGACATACAAAGTGTTTTTGGATAAGATGGAGCAAGAAATTGACATTATATTTCTTATCATGGGACCAAAAAAATCACAACTCATGATTCACTTTGGGAATGAAAAGATCTTGTAAAAACGAACATAAACTCTATATTGATAGCACCTTACGTTTAATTACCGAAAGTTACTATAAAAAATATGTAAGCATAAAGTATAAATTCATAAAAGTAGCTAAACTCAGTTCAACATAAGAATACATTTCAAATTCGTCGAATAAAATGAAAGTGATTAACAACTACACCAACAGACAAAAAGACAACCAAAATGAAACAGGACTGTTTAACCTACATAGAGAAGTCTCACAAAAAGAGCATGTGAACAATATAAATAAATTTTTCATCAACCTGAAAACAAAGAGGAACAGAGTTCCATTGTAAAGAATCTGTTTTATCAAAGTTTAAATATTTCTGTCAATTTTATATTTATGGAGCCCACGGATGCATGCGAAGTTTAAAATATCATCGGAAATCTGAAGGACATGATGAAATACCCAATAAGCTTATAAAATTTATGAATAACATAATTGCGGAACCATTGAGTCATATAATAAATCTAAGTCTGACCATATTTTTCCAGAAGATCTGAAGATAACTAAAACTAAACCTACATACAAGAAGAATGAGTACAACTACGGAATAACTATAGATCTATAGCAATCCTATCTAATTTCAGCAAAATTTTTGAGCTCGTTATTGTGAAGAGAATAACATCATTTCGGAAAACGTTGTCAATCCTGCAGCTGGATTCCCAGTATGTGTTCAAAGATGAAAAATCAACCGTGGGTGCTATTTATACTGCTATTAGTACATCAATTCGAGCTTTGAATGATAAAGAAGGAACAGAGGCATCTGAATAAAAGCTAGTTGGAAAGTTAAAACATATGGCATTTGGGGCACCTGCCTAAGGTTTATCGGGTTATATCCTTCAAGTAGGTACCATATGTATGTGAAGTGGCTAAAAATGGCGATGCGATATGGTTGTTTCTGCTAAAAGATACTCAGATATGTACCGCAAGGTTCTATCTTGGAGCCTCCTCTCATCATTTATGCAAATGATTCAACAGAAAAAACAAGAGCCTCAATCATCCAGTATGCTGATGATACATCCTTGATCACAGGCCAGAACATTGAACAACTTAAAGAAAAGGCACAGGACACTATACACACATTGAAGACTTGGTTTGTTTTCAAAAACTTAAAACTAAACTTAGGTAAAATGCAATGCCTACATTTCAAATATCAAGTGATATGAATCTTTGAATTTTCATAAGGAGATATAAAAGTGAAAGAAAATGATGAAGTAGTCTTTGTTGGGATCAAGCTTGATTCAAGGTTCGATTGGACAAGGCATATTGGATATATTACAGGTTCTATTGGTAAATACTGTTATGGCTTCAAAGTTCTTTATTCTCTTGTAAACACTGAAACAGTCTTTCTACCTACTCAGCATTGGTTGAATCAAGAATGAGGTAAAGCATCGTATGTTGGGGGAATTCTCAGGAAGTGGAGAGGATTTTCATCTTACAGAAAAGATGTATTACATGGATATTAAAATTGAACTGCAGAATGCACTTCATCGCCAGGAACATTTTGACCTTGCTTGGTCTGTACATTCATAAATGCTCAATCTTCTCGAGAGGACACTTTGTGAATACGATAGCAGTGACAGTCATATATATAAACACACAAGATAAAAATCCCAGCTAAATCATACATATTCAATTATACTTATCTCCAAAAAAAAAAAACGATTATTTTTCGGCAATAATTGTTTTCAACTATTATGAGGTGCAGGATTTTCTGCTTGATAGTTTGGTAATGGAGATTTTCTGTACTTTGTTTTAATAACTGTATTGTATTTTATTGCATTTCTGTTTGATGTGTTTTACACCTGTGATGGTTCTATTTAACAAAAATATTATCAATCTATATATCTATTTCCTGGAATACCCAAACACATTCCACCACACATGCTCAAGACCTACCTGAATACTTGAGTGATGACAGACGATCCAACTCTCATCTTATTGTTCCTCTGTTGCCATCCCGCCCCCGGATGGGTATGTTGCCCTGTTCCCGGGGCCGATTCCGGCAACGCCGGAAACAGATCATCATAACTCCTTACTGAGGGTGTCTCGTAGGCCGCACTACTCTCTTCGATCACTGGTTGCTGCATTTTGGGATTGTCCTGATTCGCGCCAAGTCGTTACAGCAACACTAATACAAGGAAAAAATAAGCTTACTACGTGTATGTTGATTGAAAGACATTACTCTATATCATATGGCAACAATGTAAGAATATTATGAAAATTCTCTCAATAATTTCCAAACACCTTATAGAATAAAGCTCCGTTTTTTCATGAAATTACTTCATACATATCATATTTTTTCATACGCCATTTTATTATCAGTTTAGGGCACAGACAACTGTTTGATATCAGCTAGAAATTGAGATTTTTTCATACGCCTGAGACAGAAATTGGTTGTCCCAAATTGATTATGTAGCGAGGTAATAAAAGTGAGCAGAAGCATGATTCAAGTGTTTATAAAATCGACAAAAAATTGGAACATAATTCAATCCCTGAAGAAGAGGTTGTAATTCTGTAAGGTCAAAATATGAATTAAATTATACAAAGTTTTTAGAAATTTTAGAAGGTGCAAAATAGGGGACAAAGTCAAATTAAATTCACCATTTTTTGAATTCTACTGAGCTGTTAAATGAAACAAACTACCACCCACTGAGTAATCTCGAAATCTCTGAAAGTAATAAATCTAACAAATTTGGGGTTGAAAATTTAATAAGATCGAATAAATATATTCTCCTAATATAGTTCATATTTAAATGGATCATTGTTTTCAAAGCTAGAAGCATGAAAATTTATATTATTTTTCAAAATTCCTTCAAATTTTTGTATTAACTCGAAATATCTTTCACTGGTTAATCAGCAAATATTATCAATACTATCTTGAAATTAATGTATTCAATGTATTCATAAATATCAAAAATTACATGTCAAAATATATCAGCATCATATAAAATATAAAATTGTAAGATTGTTGTTATAAACATACGAAATTTCTTGACAAGTAAATCAAAGCCAACAATAGACATTTAAAATTCTTTACAGAATTTCACAGCACAAAAATTCCTCCAGTGTATATTGTCCTTTAAAGCAGTAATTTCCTGATCTCCAAAGAAAACGTGCGCAATGGGAGTTCCCCCAGGCAAGGTGGTAGCTTATCATAAAACTTGCAAACCAAGTGGTTGAAACAAATCTGACTCTTGATTACCCTGTGATGATCAAGCACTATGCCATCTTTTTTTCTGGTGTCATGCTTATGGAGGCTGGCATTGGTCAGTTCTCTTAGATGTACCTTAAGGAGACGAGGATAAAGGTGGACACTACAGTCACTATCATCTGTTGTTCAAAAAGGGACCGGCAGCTTACAAAACAAGGCACTCCACAGAGAACTCTCAATGGCTGCTTCTGTTTTAATACAATCTTCTGCAATCCTGCACAATGGTCCCAAACCAGTATAGTATAAGTTGCCAAGGAATGAAAACTGGCGTTATAGGCCATACGGCAGATAGTACCTAAGTGTAGATACATTCTCATTCTTCTTATTGTATAAATGGAGGTAATCAACTTAGGCTGTCAACATATTCACCACATGTGATTCCTCCATTCACTGTCAAACCAAGGTTCTTCAACGCATCTGTCGCTCTTCTCATACCAAATTCCAATCTTTGGTTTTTCAGCATTTAACCTGAGTCCATTAGCATCAAACCAATCACACGCTTGTGAGAGACAACTGGAAGAACAGTTCCTCAAATCATCACAGGAAGAAGCTACACTTAAAAATGTTGTATCATCTGCATAGAGTGAGGTAGTTCGTGCTCCAACCCTTGAAGGCATGTCATCAACAAAGATGATGAACAGTACTGGTTCAAGAATGGATCCCTGGGGAACATCGTAGAGCAGCTCAGCCTCATTCGACGACAAGTAGGACCTAAATATCCAGTGCCAAACCCTGAACACCATACCACTCCAGCTTTCCCAATAGTAGCTCCCTGTTGACAGTCTAATGCTTTAGATAAATCTCAGGCTAGTATCTCCGTATATTGGTAACTGTCAAGGGCATCCTCAACGCCAGTCATCAAATCAACCAAAGCTGATGTTGTTGATCTACCTGTTCTGAAGCCATGGTGCCGTTTATCCATTATGTTATTCTTGTCTAGGTATTCAACTTATCGGTTCTTAAGAACTGCCTCAAGTATCATTGATAACATAGGTAATATTGAAATGGGACGATGATTTTGCACTCACTTATGTTATCTTTTTATATAATATTATACTGATACTTATATATGCAAATAAATTTCTATAGAGAGGTATACGTTAAGGAAGAATTTTTGAAGATTCAAGTTCTAGTATTTACAATTTTATGTGGTTAAACTTTGAATTGAAACTGAAAACTGTAGTCATTATTGAGATACAAATAATGAACCTTTCTAGTAACAAAAAGTACATATATTGAAGAAAGGATTTGTCCAATAGGTAGCAAAATTCTCTTCAGTAGAACTAGGTTTTCAAAAATAATTTTTCAGAATTGCTCAGTCCAATAATGAAACACGCAATGAATGACAATGATTCATCATAAACACTAATTTTTCATCACTCAATACCAGTAATCGAATTACAAATCAAGAAATACTGAATATCTCTAAATTTTTGCCATCTAAATCAACAACTTCTAAAATGTTTACACTTTTTCTGATAAACAGATTATTTTGATTCAAGGATAAAGTTGAAACTTCTTGTACAATCCTGATTGCAAAACACGTGATTTTTTACTTGCAACCTACTTGAAATTCTTGAAAACTAAATTTAATTTTTTTTCTTATTCAGTTATTTTTCTATTCAATTAATCATTTACTTATCATTTTTTTTAATTTAATGAGGCTTTTATTATATTAGAATCGCAACATAATAATTAATCATTCATATTATGGATAATATTTATAAATAAACTACTTCTTCATTACTTCAATTCTATTTTCATTAAAAAAATTTCTTTAATGTATACTTAAAGGCAAAGTTCTATACTCATAATTGATCTCATATGTCTTAATAATTATTGAAAAATACAACCTGTTTGTTCTGTTTGTCTTGATTCATACATTAATTAATCAATATATCAGAAAGGCTTTTTGATATAGCTATTGCCGTAATTAGATAATACTAAAAATAAACCAATTTATCTTGATAACTTAATTCAACTACTTTCTTTATTTGTCAAATAGTTAGGAATATTCTAAGAAACCGAATCAAATAGATAAGCATTATCCTAATTTACTCTTCCTTTGTTGTCTCTTATCACCACCCTAAGAGGAACTTCATGAATGACATATTTTTCTCCCTTTCAATGACTCATTTTACTTAAATATTGTTATTAGTATGCAAATTCCAATACTAAATTCAATAGTTATATTTATAGTATTTAACATCTAAGAATATAACCTTATGGCTCTTGAGATATCTCTTTAAATCAAATTGAATTGTTTTCTTTCCAAGGAACTAAAATAACTCTCATCAAATATTTTCAAAGCAATAGAGACAACCAATTATTACCTATTAGGACCTCATTACTAATTATAAGTCCATTAATTGAAATAAATGAAAAATAAGTATATAAATTAGGCAGTTAACTGATTCAGTATTAACGTAAAATAACAGATGCAGATTAAAAGCAGCAAACAAAATGTGATTTCTCATGAGCAAAGGGCAGATCTCAAGAATTTGACAACACCATTTGATGAAAGAACAAACATATGGGAAAGTAGTAAACACATTGCGTGTCATAAATGAAACATGCTATCGAAAATATCGATCAAACAAAACATTTCCTATAAATCTGCATAAATATGTTACGAGACTGATAAAGCATTTTCAAAGCCCCACAGTCGACGTGTCACTTTGGCCAGCACGTTAACTTGACCTGACACCAAAAATGCGAAAAAACTACTCACTGTACTGTAAAAACAGAAAAGCCGTCCTAGAAACTGGAACTTTTGAGCTTCTCCAGTTTTACTTGGGTTGTCTTGCTGAAACACAAGAAATATATCAGTGAAATTTCTCCATGAACCACACACATTTTCACCTACCGACTGCCAAGTAGAAAATGAACTTATGAAGGCTATGAAGCAGATGAATTAATTGAAGCAGAAAGTAGATAAAGAAAAAGATGTAACAACGATCATAGAATAATCCCTCATCATCCTATTCATATTACCCTTGATTCATAGATGGCACAGAGATCACATATTGCAAATATAAAACTATGTATGTCATAATAACAAATTTAAGGCTGAATTTTCTCTTTAATTTGAACATTGACTAATTATATTTGATTTGTATTATTTTGTTCTATTTCGGAAACTTAAATTTATTCAAATTCCAGGGTTTCGATGCATTCTAGAATTTGCACACACATTGCAACGAAAAATAATCTATATGGCTAACTTCAAGATTCTCTACTACTCTTCTCGGAGAGACATCTATCGAAGATTAATTAGAATTAATTAATTACGCAATTACAGGTTCTTGAATTATTTAGAAAAATTGTGGGGACCACCTTAAGGTGAATGGTTATATTAAATGAGCACAAAAGATAGACGTACATCTGCAGCTATTTTGTCGAGTTTTGGAAATGATAACGTTGTTTATAAGTATTACTAGTTTTTGATTGAAGAAATTGTGAGATGCCATGCCGATAAGTTCTTGACCACAAATGTCATAAAAAGAAAACTGCAAACTTAACCATCATAAACAGGAACGCAGCATACTAATCCTCCTTGACATTTCCTTACATGACGTTGGCAATAGAGAATTCAGTGGAAATATCAAAATATAAAAATATAGGTACTCTTCAGAAAATATATATTTTTCTTTTATATAACAACTTTATATTTCAGATTTTCTTTCGGATATATCAAAATGAATGTTTTAAAATTCACTAAAAATTCTGTATCTCTGGTAAGCTACAAACTAAATGAACGTTATGTAATTTATAATTGTCCAATATAATCAATTCAAGAAAAATATATAACATTTTTTATATTTTCAATTCACAATGTTTTCTGTTTTTAATGGAGTATATTTCTTTTCACCAGAGAAACAGTAACAGTAAGTGTTGGTAATATTCTGTTCTAAACTTTTACTTTTCTGCTTCAAGCTTCGAGGTTTTCATGTGAGCGCAATCAATGCTGCTGAAGCACAATCTAAACCGAAAAGGTTGAAGAAATTCGCCATCTACAGATGGAATCCTGATGATGCTAAAAGTGAACCAAAAATTCAAGAATTTGAGATAGATCTGAATGATTGTGCTCCCATGGTATTAGATGCTTTAATCAAAATAAAAAATGAAATTGATCCCACTTTAACATTTAGAAGATCTTGTAGGGAGGGAATTTGTGGATCATGTGCTATGAGTATTGAAGGTGTGAACACACTAGCTTGCATATGGTAATACATCTGAACGGAATCATGTTTTATATTAGATTTATTCATTTTTTTATGTTACAGTAAGATTAACACTGACACTTCGAAAACTTCAAAAATTTATCCATTGCCCCATATGTATGTTGTTAAAGATCTTGTCCCAGATTTGACTCATTTCTATGAGCAGTATAGATCGATTAAACCATGGTTACAGAGAAAGTAAGTCTAATTATTTTTAAGGTATTGCTAAATGCTGTTTACACTGACCACTTTTGCGCATCCAGTACCGAGTTGACAGGAAATGTTTCCTGAACAATTTAAATTCCAGCCAGTGTTGCCAGATCCCTTTTCCTAGTGGACTTTTTAAACTTATGTGATTTTTGAGTTATTCAATATCTTGGTTATTATTGAAGTTACGTAAAAAGTACTTTCACATTGTTCAGCCTTTTTTTCTGAATAGATTGAAGTGGATGAGCCGACATTTTTTTTTTTCATTTGGCTTGACATAGACATAAAAATGTAATTTCAATTTTTGCCATTCAATTTCTGGTTTTGGGCTTGTTCACGGTGATCTCGAAAGATTTTCACTTGATATTTAACCTCAAGCTGCGGTAGACATCTTCCGAGCCGATGCAGCCGATTTCATTTAAATACTGAGAGAGATGCTCAATTTTTACCCCATCTTGTTATGCAAAAGAAAAAACTTCCCCACGATTTGATAACCTCCTCCTTTTTATTTGTTTGTTTCATGGACCTACAGTTTATAGTGGACTAACCTAAACCATGCAATGATAACTGTCACCTCTCAGGATTACAAGATATCTGGCCTTCGGAGGTTATGGACTCAACCTATCAACCTATCGGTTATATATCCAGACTCTATAATATATATATATATATATATATATATATATATATATATATATATATATATATATATATATATATATATATATATATATATATATATATATATATATACAGGGTGCTTCAACGAAAACTAAACAGAAACTATATCTACCAAGATATTCATTTCTGATCATAACGCAAAAACAGGTCAATTTTTGTTTCAAGGGGGACATTTTTTTGGGGTGCAATACTTGCCTGAAATATCAACCCCCAAAGTGGGGGTTGCAATCCTTGAACATTTTGAATAGGCAAGATGGGTCGAGTGATGACTCAAAAGAAAGGTGGTATCTTTGTCTACATTGTCTCGAACGAATTTCCATTTTTAATTGAAAACTGTTAAAGATACAGGGTGAGCAACTGAAAGATAGGGAAGACTATTTACCTGAGACTATTCAAGTTTCAGTGAGGTAAAATGGAACAGATCCATGCTGATCAATGGCAGTCATCATCAAGTACTATCCTCATCTCGAATTTCAACCCCTGGAGCAGGGGTGACAACCCTTGAAAATTTGGAAGAGGGTAGATGGGTCGAGTGATACCTCGAAAGAAAGGTATTATCATCTTTGTCTGCATCCCTGTGAACGAATTTTCATTTTGATTGAAAACTGTAGAAGATACAGAGTGAGCTACTGAAAATAGAAGATATATATATATATATATATATATATATATATATATATATATATATATATATATATATATATATATACATGGGACAAACATTCCAACATTCATATCTTACTTGAAATTCGAATCCGGACACTCGGCGTGGTAGTCTGTACCTCTACCTCTACTGACCTACCCACAGAGGGAGATCTCCTTTTTTGAATTTTTGTTGAAGTCGGTCAAAAGCGTGAATTGGCTTTCAGAACCATAGAACATTGAGAATCATGTAATTGCAATGAGCAAAATAATTCAATAAATGCTTTTATTTCGCTTTTATTTCTATTGGATTGTGGAAATCAACTCAGTCCATGGAATCTCGCAAATTCTATTATAACGATCGCTAGCCATTGAAGGACTCTCGAAGTTGCATGGTTCGAAAGTCAACATTTAATTTTGCGGGAGGAAATGCGAAAAATATTGAGTTTTTGTTTTTCAAGAAAAATATGTGATGAGAATAATATGATTATGTTAGATATTTCTTAAATGAGTGTGACTGTTCTTCAAAAAAAATACAAATCTGTCTCTATATATCAAACTAAGGGGAAAATTAATTTCGGCAATTTACAAAAAGAGTAAATAATATGAAAACATTTTTGACGTAAATTTCATAACCGAGATATCGAGTATGGGTGAAATTAGGAAGATATCAAAATTAGTGAATAACTCGAAAACCATATCAGAAATATCTTATTGGATCTATGAATACTAATGAATTAATATAACTGAGCTGTGACATCCACCAAATGAATGAAAAAAATATATTGTACAGTGTACAATTCTCAATTTATTACTCTGTAGTATCAGCTAAATGGTATAGGTTCTAGCTTGAAAAAAAAACTCTGAAGCAATTCATATTCAGCACTCAGATTGTCAGAAAATTTATACCAAACAAGGGGAAATATTTTCCCTCAACCACATCCATCATGTTGAATTTATTGAATTACTGAAATGAGAGGTAGGTCAAGATTCAAATATATAAACATTTTGGAAAATCTTTAGATTTTGAAAACATCTTGGGCTATACTGCACTACCCTGTCTGAAAGAAGTCAAAATATGTATTTGTTTATTTAGATAATCAAGCGCGGTTTCCTGAGCCCACTTGTGAAAAAATACGAGTCACAAACAGATAGCCATTAATAATTCATATAATCCGGATATGATAGATCTAATCATTCGTGAAAAACTGTATCAGAAAGCAATAAATGTAAGTATATCCTATTCATAAAGACTATAAAATATTCAACAGTTTAACATTCTGCGGTTCTGCAAGTACAAATATTAAATCCTTTCTCATCAAACAAAATCTTAATATAACTTTCAAAACTTCTAATAACTTAGGTAAACATATTAAAAATAATAAATCTCGTGTTGAAAAATCAAGTAAATCAGAATCTATAAACTCAATTGCGGTTCTTGTGATAAAATTTATATCGGTAGGACCTATAGGAGTTTTGGCATAAGAACATCTGAACATAAACGTAGCTTCGATAAAAATAAATCTGATTCAAATTATTCAAACCACCTAATAAAAGAAAACCATTCATTCAATAAAACTTTGACATATTACATATAAAATCAAAAGTTCAAAATTAGATCTCCTAGAAGCATTAGAAATTAATAGATACAAACATTCGGACAAGCTTTTGAATGAACAGGTAGATGTGAATTACTCACCCCTACTTAACTTGTTTAATTAGTTTTTATTACCTTTCATACTAACTGTACAATGGCTCGGTGTGGATTTTCCTGTTATTCATCCAACTTGTTCTACGATTTGTTTATACTCTTCATTCTGTTTTTCATTCTTGATAAAGCTGCTGTGTCAGCGAAACGTCGTCGAATTTTTTCAAATAAAGTGTAGATTAAAGTTAAACCTTGTGTTTTTTATCTCATTTATATCATGGATCTACATCAAGTAACGGCCTCCACAATTCAAACACAAATGTCCTTTCCACTACCGAGAAGTTACGCCCCTGGTTAGGAGTTTTTTGCTATCGGTTTCACGTCAATAGTATCTTATTCTTCGCTATTTCATTTTCAACGATATGTAATCAAATCTCCGACGTGAGATAAATTGTGGCAACACTGGCTACTGTTCGAATACTTTCGGGAAACATCTGTTCGACTCGGTACTGGATGCGCGAAAGTGATCAGCGTAAACAGCAGGATTACCATTTTTAGCATGCTATTATCAGCTTCACCTGTATCTATGTAACAGAATCTTTGAAGGTTGTTTTAACCCACTTTAAGACATCAGATTTAAATGAAACTTTGCATATTTCTCAAGGATTGATGACAATACAAACATTTGATAAGTATTCACTACTAAGAATTCAGGAAATAAGTAATAGTTTAAAAACTAAAAACATGCATTTTAGCATTGAACTAAGAAGTTTAAAATTATTTTCAATTATCAAGAAGTTATCCAACAGTGATAGAATGGCAACTCAATAAAATTAAAAAAAAATCAGAGGGGTTTAGAAAAATAGTAAAAGGATTTTTCTTTACTACAAGCGTCGGGTATTTGATATAAGTTATTGGTATTTCATTTTATTCATTGTATATTCTGAGAAGATAATGTTTTGCACAATTTTTTCAGAATGTTCTATCATTTAGGATATGCTTTCTTTTTTAGAGATGAGAGTATTGGAAAATTCCAATATCTGCAGGATGTGAAGGACAGGGAGAAGTTAGATGGTCTTTATGAGTGCATATTGTGTGCTTGCTGCTCTACATCCTGTCCAAGCTATTGGTGGAATGGTAACAAATATTTGGGGCCTGCTGTTTTAATGCAGGTAATGTATCAGAAATTAGGTTAAGGTTCTTCGCAGTAGATTTCTTACTGCATAATCCATTAATAAATGAGGATTTCTTTCATTTCAGGCATATAGATGGATCATTGATTCAAGAGATGAAGCAACAAAGGAAAGATTGGATAGCCTTAGGGATGCTTATTCAGTTTTCAAATGCCATACTATCATGAACTGTTCAAGAACTTGTCCAAAGGTAAAACATTGGTAATTATAGTTGAATTGAAAATTATTACCATGATTTTCTAGGGTCTGAATCCTGGAAGAGCAGTTGCTGAAATTAAAAAGCATTTGGCTGGCTTGACCAAGAAAGCAGCTCCCAAGTTGAACCCAGTTGGCTTAGCTAATGCTTGAACTCTGATAAGAATAAAGATTAAATTTTAGAAGTCGAAAATTATAACATGAAACATTAAGATGGTTGTTGTATTATTTTAAATTAGAATTTTTTGAGGTGTAAAAAATAGATATTAAACTTGTGAAAGTCCATGTTATTTCAAAAATGTATAATCTCAAATTTATTAATTATATTTTTCTCATTAGAAGATCAATTTTTCATGTATTAATTTTTCAAACTCAATATTGCTTCAATTATTAGCATGAGAATCTTTGAAAAGAGGTGAAGATGGCATAATTTCAAGGGGTTTCAGGTTTAGGATTTCTTGTAAAACAAATGTTCTCAAACATTGTTTCAACTAGTAATCTCTTTAAGTATGTTGATGGTACCAGAATGATATGAAAACACTTCACACTTGATAGGAAGAGTCCCAACTTTTAAAATCACAGGGCTCTGGTCAATTACAGTGTCCACTGAGTAATATCCAAAAAAAAATATTTGTTTGAATAAATTTATTATTGAAAAAAATTTTATTCTAAGAAAACACCCAAGTAAAAGAAGTAATAATTATAAAAAATATCCACTGAGCAACTATCACCAGATTAAAAGATACGCAAAGTGGGACTTGCACACTAAGTGTTCATTATAGCAAATAATTTTTTTCATGGTATACTTGCAAATTTACATTTTTGGATTTTTCCTGTATTTGTGCTAAAATATATTGCATCTCGCTAAATGCATCCTTTGTCTTGTTTCACTCGCGAGTCATGAAATAGAATAGAATAGAAATTTATTCAGTCTAGCATGTATAAAATTTGGTTACATTCATGTATATAACAATCACAACAAGAAATGCATTCAAGACAGGGGTTGAGCTTGTCAACTGAGGAGAAGTATTCAAACATTCACAATACAACTTCATCCTCCAAAAACTCAGTTACAGTATAGTAGACCTTCTTGGCAAGAAATGATTTCAGGTTTGTAATAATCTATCATTATTGAATGACTTATAACTAGTTGGGATTTTATTGAATATTTTGATAGTTTGGTACTCTACATTTTTCTGTATATAGGAAAGTTCAATTTTGGAGCTTCCAGCTCATCTTTTTGCCTAGTGTTATGGTTGTGTTGCCGTTTATAGTTATTGAAAAGGTCTTTATTATTGAGAACAAAAGTGACTGACTGCAGAATGAATAACGAAGGCAAGGTAAGCATTTGATACTGTATGAAATGGTTCTTGCATGTATCCATCTGCCTCACACCAAACTTCTTCTGAGGCACCTCTTTTGTAGAACGAAAACTTTCGACGCTTCCACTGAATTCGCCCCATACTACATCCTGGAATAAACACAGCCATAGTAATATGCCAACGAAGCCGACACGCCAACCGTCCCCTCCAGTTCTGTCTGCTATTAACTTGCACTCCGAGGAACTTCACACCCTTCTTCGAGACCACAACGAAACTTACAGGCAATTGTATCATCTGTAGCATCTTCTGTTCTGAATGAAAACTTTACAATTTGAGTTTTTTCTTTGTTCATCCATAAGTTATTATCTTTGAACTAATTATCTAGATGAGTGATTGTATTCTCTATTTCTTCATTCAGCGAGTGTCATTATATTCACTGAACGCTACTGTTGTCATCGGCATATATTGTCATTGCTTTAATGAATACCCTGGGTAACTCATTAGTGTAGACTGTAGACTATGTATAGCAGGGTCCTAGTATCGAACACTGAGGGACGCCTTTAATTATTAAAGTTTCTTTTGATTTTAAAACATTTCCCTCCCTGTCTATATCTATGACACATTGTCTACAATTAGTCAGATAGGACCATAAGAGATTCAGAGCAGGTCCTCTAAACCCACATTTTTCAAGCTTCTCCAGCAGTATATGATGTTGTACCATAATAAAAGCCTTGGACAAGTCAAGGCACACTGCTGCAGTTGCTTTTCTGTTGTCCAGAGACTCAAGTATTGACAGAACTATCTGATAGACTGCCCTAATTGTTGTTCTCCGTTTTCTGAATCCATTCTGAACATCCGACAGTACAAGGCACTGCTCCAAGAAGGATATGAGTCTATTAAAAATTACTCTTTCAATTATTTTTCCAATGTTCGGTAAAAGAGACATAAACGACCATTTTTCCAATTGCATTGACCGAGAAGCTCGATTTTTTCGATTCGAGAGATTGCACACCTGAGTATTTGGTATCAATTCCGAGTTGATAGATTTACTTGGAGAATGCTAATAATTCATCATTGCAAAAAAAATTTCGTGATGCAGTTAAGTACAAATTTATAATTTTCGGGTTTCTGTGCTATGGCACAGTTACAGAAAAAAAACCGACATTGATTCTCTCCAAATTTTATGTTTCTCGATCAACTGGAAGTATGCTTTAGGTTTTATCTCCTTACGTCAAAATGCAACATAATCAATCATATATGTTGATTGCGTTGCGCTAAAAGTTTGTTTTTTTGCACAGCACCAAAAGATTGCTGACAAGTGTATTTGGTATCAATTTTAACCCTATACCTATACACGTATCCCTGGAAAAAGGCTCTTGACGGACAACGAAATGATCCTATACAGGTTCTTTTCGTGGTACTAAGCCCTAAAAATTGTAAATGATAGCTTAGCCTTATGTAGTAGGATTTGAAAAATGGAAAACAATTATTGTATATGTTTTCAACGTTAGCAATATCACGAGATTTTTCTTTTTGTATTTCAAATTTTTTCTTCATCACGCTTTTTTGACGTGACAACGTCTTATAATTCGCTGGAGCCGGCTGCACGAACGAAAAAAAAGACTAATGCGGCGTTACCTCGCTGTGAGGCGTTCCATTTAAGGTTTGTAGTGCAAGCGAGAGAGCGGAACGAGCGACAAAGAGGTATAATCTGTCTCTCCTACTTGAGTGAGCGTTGCGTCCGCGTGGACAGCTGCTATACAATAATACATTTACACGTTTTCGCCAAGTTGAATTCCAGTGAAAAGTGAATTTGGTGTCAATTGTTTATAGCGACGATAAAGGTAATGATTTTTTCAATATTGCTCAAAGCACTATGTACATTGTAAAAAACAAATAAAAATTGACATAATTGTATTTATGCATACAAATAAATGTAACTTGATCAATTCAATTGTGATTCCCATTTACCCCTTCTCTATATCCATACAAAATATCTATTAAACAAATAAAATTAGAAATTTCTTTTGAAAATGCAATCATTCCATCAGTAGTTTCTTATGTCGTTGACACGTTTATTGAGCTTCAAACACCAGTGATCGAATATTTTGTGATTATGTAATACTTGATTGTTAATTGATTATATTTAATATATTCTTTAATGTAACATAGCGATTGTAATTTCACTCGATTGTAGCAGTCTCCAACAGTCAATTTTTCTTCATAGAGATAAAAAAGGCTAATAACTGTCAATGCATTGCCAAAAATTAGTGCAAATGAATACACCAACATGATCCGAGCAATTTACAAGACTAAATTCAACAGCACAATGTTTGCAAATTCTTGAGAGAGGTCAATTCATTGGGACGCTAGATAGGTTGCTTGAAGTGTTCTAGGAAGAGAAAATTAACATTCCTCAGGAATTTATGACAAACTTTATAAGAAGCATGCCAAGAAGTGTAGGTAGCATTAGAATCAGAAGTGGAGAACCCACTAAATATGTCATTCGAATTTATAATTTTATATGTGATCAAAACAAAAAGAAATGTTAGTCGAATAAAAAGGCAAATTTATAATTGTTGATTTTTCATAAGATATGATCACAATATTTTGCAGAATCTATAATTCACAAAATTGCTAAATTTGCTTTGGTTTAAAATCGGAAATAATAACTTATCCATTTCAATTGACGCAAGGTGAAGTTATTTTTCAAGAAAGAAAAATTCATTTTATGGCATAATCAAACAAATAGGAGGAATATGGGATTAAGTATTTTAAATTAAGTTTTTATGGATTTATTATTTGCAACTATTATACAAGAGAGCATTCTCTAAGAGACACGGAATGTTTAATAATTGACATGATTTTTCTAAAACTATATAAAGCTGTCATGCTATAAAATTTAGTGAATCTACATTTGATCATCTTAAACTAAAACTATGTTATTCAGAAAAATATCTTCTTCTTCCTGTGCAAACAATATTTGAATGAATACATTAGAATTATTTTCAATATAAATGTATATACTTGGTTTATCATAGTTGGAAAGGTAATTAAGATGTAAATAAATTGGAATATATAACCCAAGTAAATAAGGTGTGATACAATGCTTAAATAGATTGGATAAGCGTATCTCATTTAGCATCAATGGGAATTCTCATTCAAAAATTACTGAAAGCTGTAAAGAAATTTAATTCATTCATTAAAAATATTGTTGAATATTGATCAGATGCACTTCAATTAAATGTATCTAATCAATAATTTTCTTTTATTATTTGGCGCAAAAAATACTGGAATCATACTTGTGAATAAAAATTACTGAAATATATTAAATGAGCTGATATTAAATGGAAGCGTTTTCAATATAAAATAAAATTAATGTAACTGAGATTATCACATTTGTCTACGAGTTGTAAATCACATTTTGCACACAAAACTGAGCCAATTTTAACACTATATTTACAGGTGCTTCTATATATTACGGATAAACAACAACAATGTTTTAATAATATAAATATTCGTGACTAGATTAACATAACATTATAAAAATTAAGTACTCCGTAAGCGTTCAAAAATAATAACATACAACACTACAAAAAACAACAATAAATGAATCATGAATAGGAAGAGTTCAATTTTCTAGTAGGTATGTAGGTTGTTCCCTCAATACGAGGACCTACTTCAAGTGGTGATTACTCAGCTAAAATGTGGAAGGTTTGACAAATAACTTTTTTCTAAGGGTCCCTGCTTTTCGAGGTTTGGCAGCTCAAAGTCCAGGCACAATCAGTTTATTAAAATTCTGCAGAAATTCTCAGGTGAAGGAGAGCTTTTGTGCCAGTATTTTTTCATTCATGCACCTTTCCAAGAAATGGATTGAATCCGCAACCTTCTCTCTTTTTCATTATTTTTTCCGAAAGTATAATTTGACCATGAAATAATTATTTTCCCAAGCAGAAAATATTTTTGTCTCTTATATTTTTCACAAAAATTTTTTTGAAAAAAAAAAAACTTATGTAAACACCTGCAACTGATCTTCAAGAATATAGGAATCGGAAAAATTCAAGTAACCAGCTGGTATTTTATTATTATTGACAAACAAAACACCACCTTTCTTCATAAAGTTATTATTATCTGAAATAAACTATTAAATAAAAATGTCATTAGATCAGTAATTGATTGAAAAATCAAATAAACTATTTTATGACGAATTATACTTTCCAAAAAAGGTCCGATAAAGAAATGAGGAGGGCTTGGAAATTTTACCCATTTCCTGGAATAGGAATAATGAAAATACTGACATAGTTAAACTGAAAATTTCTGCAGAATTTCAACCTGATCACTATTTTCATTTGCGAAGAAACAATCAAAAACCACATTTTATGTCTCCACTTTGACCATCCATATCACCAGAAGAAGCTTCCAAAGAGATTATTTTTATTATTATTTTATTTGACAAACCTCGTTTTAGCTAAGGAATCACAATTCATGGTAGGTTAGCGTGCAGTACCACCTGTATATCATATAATTAATGGAAGAAATAAGGCAATAAATGAGTCTTTTAAATTTGTTTCGATCCATTTTGTTTTCAAATCTTCATTAGTCATTCGTTGCAAAGCCAATTTAATTGCTACAATAATGTAAGAGATATTGGCTAATTTCATACAAAGACTATAAATATATTGGTGATTTCTTTTCACTCAAACATTGAAACTTTTGCAGGTTTTTGGTCATAACGGTTCATCAAAATTTAGTCATGTCCTTAATTTTATTGGAGCAATTCAAGCCATACTTTATAAATTTTTCAAGGGTAAAGTGTTAAAGAAATACTCGGCAAAAATGTAAATATTAAAGCTGCGAATTCTTGTTCATCTTTACACATTCCTATAAATTGGTGAAACATTGATATACTTTTTTTCAACCAAATACTAAGTCATAGAGTAAAACGAAATTGTATAATTGTTAATATGTATAAATAATTTTCAAGCAGCACAGAACTGTTATGAAATTGGTTGAATTCAAGTATAGTAACTAATAATTGAAAAGGATTAATTATAGAAGCGATAAGTACTAATTGATTATCAAAACGTAATTATGTGTTGGTGTACATATTTCGATATAATTGCAGGTTTAGTTTCTGTATCTTTTTTTCGAAATCGTGAGAGAACGAAAATGATGAATGTTAACCTATCAAGTTTTTGAATCATTAAATTATGTGGATATGCGATCTCAAGGCAATGCAGTCTTCAAAAACACAGTAACTCTTCAACAGCAGCATAAAATACTGCCGATTTTCATAGATAATATAATCCCATAAAAATATAAAATGCCAAATCCTGTAACAGCAAAAAAATGTGAAATCTTCAGTCAAATGATGGTAAAGCTGTGTGTTCCTGCTCACCTCGACTGAGGCGCTGCTGTGCCTCCAGATCAAAGAAATGCCAAAGATTTCAAACTAATTTTCTAAACTTTCAGAGTTGAGTTGCAACAGTTTTAAAATATTCAGAATTCGAAATAATTATTTTTGATGCCTATAATTTATTAGTTACTTTAACAAACAACATTTATGTTCTACTAAAATTTTATGGATATCCAATGTAATATAAAATCCTTCTGATTAATATCAATGGTTCTAACTCTTGAAATTTGAAATAACGGGTGTTCTTTACAAAACGCTCCAATCTCCTATTGTTGATCGATTTCAATGAAACAAAAAACCGAATTGTATCTCAAAGGATATTCTAACAGCCTAGAACAATCTCGTATTTCTATCACTTTCGGGTTCCCTCGTATTTATTTTTTTTTCGGTTAGTCATAATTTATCATATTTGTTTCTGTTTCATTTTCAGTCGTTTTTCCCCAAATGCGGAATAATATGAGTTACCTGATTTGAAATAAAAATTAAAAAGCTTCCTGAGCCTGAAAAAAATTATCACAAACACAAACTCTCGCTCATTCTGCGAATTGATAAAATAAAAAAATTTGGGTACCATCTGAAAAGTACAAGTGAAGGTCGCCTTATAATATTTCCTGAAGTGACAGAACCACGACCATGTCCCAGGTTTTTATAATATCATTTGAGATACAATTCGATTTTTGTTTCATTAAAATCGATCAATGCTTGCAGAAACTTCAGCTTCGAGCGTTTTTCACAGAACACCCGATATACAGCTTCCTATGGAAATTAAACCTAGCCACTATTATATTGGAAACCATGCATCTGGTTTTCAACTATTGCTTTTTGTTTGGTGTAGGTAATGTACAATTGAATATTGTTACTTAAATTTACGCTGCTTTGAGCTTTAAAGGAAGGTATGCTAGTGGTGTATGACTACCTATAAGGCATTAAGTGCATTCTAGAAAAAAATCATTGATATTAAAGCGCAATCAATTTAGTGTTACAGTCTTGCCATTTTTCCTGTAGTTTCCTATGTTCCTCCATTTCCTTTTCAGAAACATGCCTCACTTGCCCCCCCAACCTGCGATCAATATTTGAACCAATATTCTGTACCCCTTTTGCAAACTTACTGAATGGTGAAATCACCAAACCTTTCGTGACAGAAGCTACCGGAGATGTTAGATTTGATAATTTACTTTTTAGAGCAGACTCACTTTGAGACTGAGAAATATTCAAAGTGACTTCATAGTCAGAGTTTGAGCGTTTATCCAATTTTGCACCAGAAATCATGGAACTACTGGTACTATCACCTACTGCAGTGAATGAATGACTGAATTTTCTTTCTAATGTAAAGGTATGTCCTGAATCTGCAATATCAGAGTTGATTTGAATATCCGGATTGATTCTTGTAGTGACATTCTGCATAATGCTAGTGAGCTGTATATTATCTAAGTGTGAATCCTGTTGTGGCAACAGAAGATTATCTGGTTCCATCTTAGTATCGTCATAATTGCTTCCCATTACAATACCTACTCCAGGTAAATAAGTATCCTGTTTATTACTTGATACAATGCATTCACTGGCTTCTTCTCCCTGTTCTATCTCGCCACTTGAGCTGGTGTTACCACCGTAACTTGGATCATTCACATTAGGTTGGAATATACTGCTGTCACCTTCATCTTCTGATTCACTCGACATTTCAGACTTATTAGCTTGTCCAACTGAGAAATTGGCTGCACGAGACTTGTTTTTGAATTTGCTGCCTATTTTGTTTAGCTTGGAGAATTGTTGAGTCATGTTCGAAATAGCTTTAGATCCTGGAAATTCGATTTATTTATTAGAAAACTGATATAAAAAATATATATATATATATATATATATATATATATATATATATATATATATATATATATATATATATATATATATATATATATATATATATATATATATATATATATATATATATATATCGCACCAGCCGTTTTCAAGTCGGACATTTTTCTTCAACTGTAGCGTATCCCTGTTGCGTGGTAGATTTATACTCTAGTGATCTCAAGTTGTATCGTGACGCGCACCTATTGGTCGGCTGTTCGACTCGCGGACTGAGTGTATTCGACGCTGCTCTTACTGTTTTCTTGTTTGTGTCGTCCTGTTTCTGTGTTCTCGGTGGCGTATGTTTTAATACTGTCTTCCAAGTCGCTGGTAAATTTATGGCGTCATCCCGTTTGTCTTGATGGCTTCTCTTATTTTCCTTTTTCGTAGTTGTTTTATGTTGGCTATCTGTTTTGTGTTCCCGTAGTCGAGTTTGTGACCAGTTGAGCTCGAGTGTTGGAAGATTGCTGATGAAGGTGATTGTCGTTTTTCTGACTTCTTATATTCTTGTATTCGAACTATTCTTCTATTTGTTTCCCCAATGTAGACGCGATCACAGCCCGTGCACGGAATTTTGTAGATGCCTTGGTTTTTGAGGGTATTTGGTCTTTTGGTGTTCTCAGATTGTTGTGGATGGTATTGTGTGGTTTGTATTTAGGCTTGATGTTGTATTTCTGAAGAATTTTTCCTATCTTATCGGTTACTCCTTTGACGTATGGTAGGATGGCAAGGCTTATAGGTTTAGTTTCTTCGTCGGTTTCCTCGTTATAGCGTTTTTCGTTTTTGATGGCTCTTCTTATTGCTCTCCTGTCATGTCCGTTTTTCTGAAGAATGTCTGTTAGTCGTCTAGTGGATGTTGTTTGGGGAACATAGAGTTTTCGACCGATGAACTAGCGTCTTAACCACTGAGTTCAATTGTGCGGGTAGATGATGCGAATTTCCGTTCAAATATCGGTTGGTATGTGTCGAATACACTCAGTCCGCGGGTCGAACAGCCGACCAATAGGTGCGCGTCACGATACAACTTGAGATCGCGAGAGTATAAAGCTACCACGCAACAGAGATACGCTACAGTTGAAGAAGAATCTCCGACTTGAAAACGGCTGGTGCGATATATATATATATATATATATATATATATATATATATATATATATATATATATATATATATATATATATATATATATATATCTTTTGAAAAAGAGAGGATTTACAAAAATTCGAATAATTGTATTTACAATAAACGCTTTCAGTGAGATAGTACCACACGCCATATACAACCCAGGACAGAATCCAATTGATGCATGACTTATTCTACGAAAGCGAATTGATGTCAGGTAAAAAAGAGAGAAGTTGCGATATTAGTACACAAGTTATAACAGTATTCATTTAACGGGACGAATTGCACTTGCACTATAATGGAAAAAAATGGATATTGAATTCTAATAAAACATTTCTTTTCACAGGAAACCAGAATATATCTTGATAAGTGCTATTCATCCCGATCACTGAAGACGATTCATAAGTGAATTAGCGAGTTTCGCTGTGATAGTATAAGCGCGTAAGGTGCACTCTGGCCCAGGACGCCCGATTGAGCTAACTTTGGAAATGATAAAGAATGTCCACGATATTGTGTAAGACTATCGCCGAGCGAAGTTGAAAGAGATAGCGAAGACTGTTAACATCCCATATGAACAAAACGTGGAAGAGGCCAATTTTCGGCTGTCTGAATAAAACCCAGATGAGTTTTATTACGGTAGATGAATCATGGATTCATTTTACACGTCTGAGAAGCAACAATACAAATTGTGGGTGGAGGTCAGTGGCAGTACACCCAAGAAAAAGAAAGATAAGGTGGTTCCATCGGCCGAAAAGGTGATGTAATAACCACCGCCTTCTGGTACACACAGGGCATTATCTTTATTTTTTCAAAAAGGAAAAACCATAAATAGTGTACTATGCATCATTTTTAGACCAATTAAACGAGAAAATCAAAATACGGTGGCCATATTCTGCCTAGAAGAAAATCCTGTTGCATTCCCCCCCATTCTAGCAGCCAAGCTGGTTGAGTTACAACATAAATTGCTTCCTCATCCATCATATTTTCCATACCTGGCTCCCAGTTTCAACAGATTTGAAAGACATCTTCGAAACAATGGCCTATTTTGAAGGTCTTGGGAAAGATTACTACAAAGAGGGCATTAAAAAACTTCAGCATCGCCTGAGCAAGTGTATAACCCTAAAAGCAGATTATGTTGGAAAATAAATTACATCTTGTCTAGAAGAGTGAGTTCTTGTTTCATTTTTACCCAAATTATCAATTCACTCTCATATATATAAAATGTTTAATGAAGAAATTAAATCTTGTATAAATTTTAGGACACCTTTATAAAGAGTTCAGAAAATCTACTCACCAACATTCCTTAATGCTAATAATTGACTTTCTGATACATTTCTGGTCATTTGTGGAAGGCCTACTATATCCAGATACATATTACTAGAAACTGTTTCACTAATAATTTTTGATTTACGTTTTTCTAAAGCTTGACCTTGTACGAAAGCAGCTTGGGGTAACTGACAGATTTCAAAAGAGATTAATAATGATTCACAGATGGCTTTCAGATATTCTGAAACAAAAAAAAATTTAAATCATTATATCCAAAGTAACTATATGCGCCTAATTAACTTTTAATTATGACACTTTTCATCAGACTCTAGATTGTTCAGTTATAATAAACTGAATAATAATGTTGTGTGATATTTTATTGAAACTGCAACCAGATATAATATAGGATTGTTCGAGGTTGCAATTCCGAAATGTGCGCCTGCGCAGATCCAGAAAAAGCTTTCGTGAGTCACACAGTTCTAGAACTGTCTCGCCTTCGCGGGTCAATCGATTCGATTCAAAACTACTCCGCAATCGGTTCTAGCAGTCATAATAATTCGTTCAATTCATAATTGATATTTCACGCGCTCATAAGGTTGGATCAATTAGCTATATTGAACGATTTGCATATTGTGCGTTCGCAGTGTTGTTTCTAAGCTATTGAGAAAATATAGGTCTTTTAATGTTAGTGATAATTTATTTTTGTTAGCATGTCTAGAAATTTATCTTCGAGCTATAAAGATATACATACATAGAGCATTTTCGAATAGATCGATAAACTATTTCAGAGTTAGCAAATAAATTTGCTGTATTTGAAAATTATAAATAGCACAAAAGGGTCTCAAAAAAAGTTTTGCCACTAAACCGGTGAATCGCGAACGAATAGAACGTGACATGAGCCTCATAACAAGTCAGGACTGGTTCAGTTCTAATTCAGGACTGATTCGGAATTCCATTCGTGAACAAAGCTACATATTTTCAATGAAATAAAACTATAGTATTTAGATTTTCACTATATTAACAGAACTATGACCGGTTTCACCACACTGTGTCTTCATCAGATAGATACAAACTAATGAACAGAGTAATTCCTTATATATTAGTCTTATTTCCTATTTAATATTACAATAGGTACAAAAGGTATGTTGGAAAACCCATCGGAGTTGCTTATTTTATGAATTGAAATGATTGAGTAAAGGAGAAGGATTTAGATCTAATTGACTATTAAGTAACCTACCTGAATTCTTTTCTTTTTGATCTCTAAAATTTTCAATAGATTGAGTTTTTGTCTGTTATTTTCATTGTGTAAAATTTCGAAATTATCATTAAAGTTAAAAAATATAAACTTTTCATTGACAACCCGCAATCACCAAAACTTTACTCTCTCGTCAAACTCCATAAAACAGTGTATCCCATTAGACCAGTAGTTTCATATTTTCAAGCTCCTGCTGCAAAACTTTCACGCTTTCTCATAGACATCATTCGACAGTACGCTAATTTTGAACCTAAATTCTCAATAAGAAACTCTTCAGTCCTAATAAATAAAATTCAGCATACGATACTACCACCGAACGCTAAACTTATGTCATGGGATGTAGTAAATCTCTTCCCTAGTGTTCCACCTAGTGATACAGTGAAACTCATCAACCTTCAAATTAATAAAGTCAATCCGATAATTCAATCAGAAATCTTACACCTTTTAGAAATTTGTTTAGAACAAAATTATTTTAACTTCAATGGAGTATTATATAATAGTAAAAAAGGTTTAATCATGGGTAATCCTCTGAGCCCTTTGCTCGCTGAAATTTTCATGGATAATATTGAAAAAACTATCCAAGAACATCCGTTATTCAAACACTTTATTTATTGGTTTAGATATGTCGACGATATCATTTGTTGTTTCACTGGCACAAACAGACAATTAGAGTCATTCAAAACATTCATTAACAAAATTCACGATAATATTAAATTCACTTTAGAGATAGAAACAGAAAACTCCATTAACTTACTGGATTTAACTATTACTAAAATTAACGGCAAACATGATTTTTCTATTTTTCATAAGCCATCACATACAGATATTACTATTCACAGCTCATCTACACATCCTTATCCACATAAATTAGCAGCTTACAATAGTATGGTACATAGACTCATTAATAACCCAATGTCACAAAATAATTTCATAAAAAAGCTAAGTATAATTAAACAAATCGCAGTCAATAACGGTTACAGTCCAACTATGATTGAGAACATGATTTCACGCAAAAAATTTCAAAAAGCAATCCAGGAAGTATTTCCAAATATAAAAAGTTCAAACACAAAATACAACAGCTTAACTTATATTGGTAATCCTAGTCTAAAATTAAAATCATTCCTCTCGCATTATAATTTCAATATAGCATTCCGAACTGATAATTCTTTAGGCCGACATATCAAAAACTGCAAATCTAAAATTGATAAAAGTAATAAATCCGGTGTTTATAAACTGTCTTGCAAGGAATAAAATTTATATTGGTAGAACTTTCAGAAATTTCAAAGTTAGATTATCCGAGCACAAACGTAGTTTTAATTATCATAAATCAGATTCTCATTATTCTAATCACTTACTCGAAGAAAACCATAACTTTAATGATAATTTCAAAATTTTACACAATGAAAATAACAGACAAAAACTCAATCTATTGGAAATTTTAGAGATCAACAAAGAAAAGAATTCAGGTAGGTTACTTAATAGTCAATTAGATCTAAATCCTTCTCCTTCACTCAATCTTTTCAATTCATAAAGTAAGCAACTCCGATGGGTTTTCCAACATACCTCTTGTACCTATTGTAATATTAAGTAGGAAATAAGACTAATATATAAGGAATAACTCTGTTCATTAGTTTGTATCTATCTGATGAAGCCACAGTGTGGTGAAACCGGTCATAGTTTTGTTAATATAGTGAAAATCTAAATACTTTAGTTTTATTTCATTGAAAATATGTATATCGATTTTCCTCAAGCTACATATACTTTGTCATCATAGTAAAAACAAATATTTTCAATTTAACTAAACATGAAACTGTTTTGAAAAAATTCTTACCCATCTCATCATCTGTACTTTTAATGCACATTGGCAAATTATTGAAGAATCCAAAACAAGCTGATCTGAACATATGAAAATACCCAATCATATTATCTACCTTATAATTCACTCTCAAACATGGTTTACTTTTGGATCCACCAAATAAAGATTTACCCATCTCAACCATACCACATTCGATTGAAGTTATATTCTGTAGCAGTACTTCTTGGAATTTTACTATTTTGTCAACTTGATCGTCGTAATCTGCTACGAAATAAGAACCTCGAGTTAATATGAGTATCGAGTCGATTTCTGTTTCGTTTATATCTCCAGATATTGGATCTGCGTTTATTAATCCCCATATACCAAGAGTATTCTCTGGCTGTTTGATCAACATTTTTTTGCAGTCCTCAAATAGAAGTTTTACGTGCTCGGCGGTGGCAATATGATCATCTTCAGGCTGATTTCCTTTTGATACAATGAAGTTTTCCTCGGATACATAATTACCTAGAATTAATAGAAAGTAAATGGACCAAACATGTAACAATTATTTATCATCATGTGATATGTTATCAGTGCTTGTGGAGGTCAAATGGAATCATTGAGGGAAAATATACTTACTTTTTCTTAAAGTATATACATATGTCTTTGAATTTTTATAGAACATATAATTATAGAGCTGGTAATAACAAGTGCCGCGAGCTTTAAATACATTAGGTCATGGAAAATAATCTCCTGCACGATATATCGTTTCTCAAGGGGGAGAATGTTAGTTCAGAGTTTGCAAGCGAAGAGAAATGATTCCATGTTGGTCAAAGGATATAAAAATTCCCCACTAGAAACTGAATGAAAATGCTCATGTATGAAGATACATTTAGGTATTGCACATCCTTAAGCGTAGTTCCAAAAATGTTGATACTCATATTTCTCATTTAATAATTAAGATCTTAGGTATACACTCACAGCCACCATTACCCGCTCACCTATATTTTTCGTCACCTGGTTTGTTTGTGTCAAGTATGTCTTCATTTTGTATCCAGTAAATACTTGAAAAAACATGAACATTCGTACCCTTAATTTTCGTTCTCTAAATTGTGTTACCGAAGCACTAGTATGAATGAGTCGTTCTTTCACATTATTACTGTAGAGGTACCAGGATTGCATTCTTGTTCTCTTTAAATCTATGGTTAATCGATTCCGCCGTTACTACGTGATAGTTAATCATGGTGATAATAAGAAAATGAAGTATGTATTATAGTATCACAACAGATTTATTGAAAATCAGGATTGCAATACAGTACAACCTCTCTAATCCGAATCATATGGGTCCAGGGCTTGTTCGGATTATCGAGGTAATTCAAATGAAATAGTAAAAAAAAAGACAGGGCTGCAAAACATGAAATATTTATCGAAAGCATGAAATATTTATTGAAAAGGGTAAAATATTAATTGAAAAACTCTGAAGAAGTCTTGGATCGTTTTCGGTTTTAACGAACGACGATGAGAATTTGCAGTTTCCTCTCTCAATTTATTCAATAATAATATTTGGTGCTGAGGGATATCATTTTCTGTGCACCATACCAAACATTTGTTGAAACACAATAGAGCTTCTTTATGTTTCACTGAATGCATGGTGACATCGCCTTCTTCAAGTTCTTCTGTATCCTCGTCACTTTCTATGTTGTTGATTATTTCAGCTTCAGAGAGATAATTCTCATTATCTCCTACAACCCATTCTTCAATGTCTTCAGTTGATAATTCTTGACCAGATACATTTGTTAGCACATCATTCATCATGCGTAGATCGAGATTTTTCTCTTCTTTCTGTAGCAAAATTTTTTCTCTCAACTGTGAAAAAGGCAACAGGTCACCTGCGTCATAATCATCATTTTTTGTGGGCTATAAATTCTTCCATGATTTCTGAATTAACTCTTGCGACACAGATGACCAGGCCCTTTCAAGAGAAAACACCAGCTGTTTGAGGTCCAATTACTTCAGTAACTGCGGAACGTTATTGTCTTCTTGTCCCACAATATTCAGTAGCAAAGATTTTCGATAATTCAATTTCACATTCTGTATTACATGTTGATCCATTGGTTGTAATAATGGAGTACAATTAGGAGTTAGAAACATGACCTGAATATTTCGGTCCTCAGTGATTAATTCCACTTCTCTTGGATGTCCAGGAGCATTATCTAATAAGAGCAGAGGTTTTTTTGTGGCAATTTCAGCTCGTTCATTTTATTTTTAACATCAGGAGTGAATTGTTTATGGAACCATTCATAAAAAAGTTCTCTAGTTACCCACCCTTTTCTTGGACCTTTATAATTAACAGGAAAATTGGAGCAGTTCTTGAATGCAACCATTTCATTTTATGAGATACTGATGCATTAGAGCATGGCATGAATGTAATACCGTCCTGGAGCTGAATTTGCAGCAGCATGGGCTAGTGTTTTGTTTGGAAGAATTCGCCAAAATAACCCACTTTCATCTGCGTTGTAAAATTGATCTGGCACTAGATCCATCTCCCGTATTTTTTGAAGAAATTAATTTTAAAATGGTTTTTCCGCACTTACGTCTGAGGACAATTTCTCTCCTGATATGGTAAGTTGTCGAATTCCATGTCTTTCTTTGAATTTTTCCAACCATCCTTGACTTGCCTTGAAATCATCTCTGCCTGTTATACTGGTGTAAAAAAATCTTGCTTTCTCACATATGAGATCACCAGATAAAGGAGTATATCGAGATCGTTCTTGTAAGAACCAAGTGTATAGATCATTTTCAACATTCGAATTTTCACTAGTTCTGAGCGTACACCGTTTCCCAGGACCAGAATCAGAAGAAGATATAAAATTCTCAATTGATTTTCTTTTTTTTCTTTATATCTCATACTGTAGATTTTCCAATTGAGTGTATTCTGATCAATTCAGAAACACTTTTTCCATTATTTAATTCTTTCAAAATTTCACATTTTTGGTGCGATGTTATGTCGACGCGACATGATTTATACGGATATCAGGCGCTGAATGTGATAAGAGAATCTAATCTGCATAAGTTAAGCGAGTATTCAGACAAGATGTTCCAAATTCGGACACTTCAATCGATGAAATTATTGAATTTAAATGAATTGTGCGTATTATAGAGGTGGGTGATTTCAAAGTTTCGTTGTTCTGATTACTGGATGTGCGGATTAGAGTGTGTTTGGATTAGAGAGGTTGTAGTGTACTTGCTGTGATAGTATAATAAACTCTTTAATTTCTTATTATCATCATTAAATCTATGGTTTGAATTTTTTAAATTAGTTTCTTTTGTAATGGTTGAGGTAATAAAAATGCAGTTAAACTCAACCGGTACTCCTATAGCTGTCGCTATAGGCAGGGTACAGCCATCGACGAATCTCTCAGACGCTCGGTGAGCCTTGAACCATAGTACGGAATGCTATTAGAAGATTTGAGGAGACTGTTTAATACACACGAAGGCAAAGTCAAGACAAAAGACATTGCACTTTTATACGAGGCGATTGCTTTGTCGTTAGCAACGTTTTGAGAAATCGCTTCTGTACTGTCACTGAAATTCGTATTCGTTTAAGGAATGTTAGGTTAGAGTAAATGAATGAAATGAGTGTTGGTACAGTTAGAAGAAGATTGACAGGAAAGAATTCAAGCACTGGCGTTTACACAACAATATGGTGACTAGACTGCCGAGTAATAATGTGCTGTTCTCAAATAAGAGTAGAATAACTTTAAGAGGTCTAGTTGGACCCTACGTGGTTACAGACACCAGGTTTGCTCCCTGCGCTATAGCCGAAACAGTGGATTACCAGGGAGGTTTAATGATGATTTGGAGAGGTGTATCATACAAGGCCCGGAGCGATTTTGTTGTCTTCGATAGAAACAGTGTAAATGCTCATAGGTGCATAGAAGTTCTTCAAGGCCGCGTTGGCCAATATCTTTCAACTGGTCTTTCAGGATATCATTAACAATCATCCTAACAGGCTTCAAAGAGTCATTAGATCCCGGGGTAGTATACCAATCATTAAAATTTTATGTAAATGGAAAAACTTTTTTGATTCAACAAAAAGAGAAGTTGAAGATCACAAATCGTTCCTTTTTAAAAAAGCTCAATACATCCACTTTCATAACGTTTTTATTTGCTTCGGTTTGTTTTCATCAAAGATTTTTCTGAGGTACTGTTCTTCGAATTCGCATCGAAATTTACGATTTGGCAAACAGAACGAATTTGAGTAGTGAACTGTCTTGTGAGTGTATATCTTCACGTCTGTCAGTTGAAAAACAAAGAATTTTTATACAAACTTTTAATCTTGATTTCGTACTTTGAGAATACTTACGCCCAAGTAGAATACTTGGGAGTAAGGAATATTCAGAGAAACTGAATTTTCAACCGATATCAAACCACTATATTTGCGCTAAACTGATAACAAAAACACATGCGTAAAAAATGCATACATATAAATTGATATCTGATTG
Organism: Cryptolaemus montrouzieri; assembly: GCA_013387265.2. Classification (NCBI taxonomy): domain Eukaryota; kingdom Metazoa; phylum Arthropoda; class Insecta; order Coleoptera; family Coccinellidae; genus Cryptolaemus; species Cryptolaemus montrouzieri. The sequence continues at coordinate 23,754,872 of JABFTP020000021.1, read as the reverse complement.
ATAAACATGCAAATTCATAAAAAATCTAGTCTTCATCCCATATGATGTTTGATAATTACAGAGAATTTTCATATTTTAACATTTTTACTATGTGTTAATATCATATATTTGAAGTGACTACGTCCTATACTTCATTTTTCTATAATACCACAAGAACAAACATCCAATCACTCAAAGTTCCACATTCGTAATATTAATCTTCAGTTAACAATTTTGCTGTAATCAATTCTAATAACTCAATGAAAACCGAAAGATTGACAGAAATGTTTATTCATTAAAATATGGTTCTACTACTAAATTAGATAAAATTCTTTGGGTTAAGTATGAATGTTACGAGTCCACAAACAACTTCGAAAACATTCAACCTTAATTGTTCTCAGGTTATTTCAATTCAGAATAGGAATTTCAACTCACCTAACATCAAGTCAATAGTTCCTTGCCTTGTGGAGTCTTTGAATCGGCTGAGGTAGTATCTGAAATATTTCCAATATGTTACGATTGGAATGATTTTTCTCATGAACTTATAGAGAGGAGAATGCTCTACTTTTCAACATATTCGGTTAATATTCTTTGAAGAAATACATGAGTTTATTAGTTATCTATAATATTATTTTTACTTATAACTTATCCGTCTCTAAAACTAACCACATATAGTTTGATAGCTCAAGATTAGAGTGAACCTTTCCGAAGATCAATTATTGAGCAGTGATTTGTCTCTTAGTACCTCAACAAATTGGCTTGGATTGCTTCTACCTTTGTGGATGATTTAATGTAAAATTCCATGTTTTTATATCGAATTAAATAGTGAAAAACGTCTGCAGTTTTTCTTCATAGTGAGTGTTTGTGTAATCAGTAAACGAATGTTATTGGCATCAAAACTTGGATCATCTGTAAAACGTTCTTATTTTCACTCTCAAATCTCGTTTGATGCAGTGTTCATAATTGTTCTGTTAAGTAGGTAAGTGAATACTATTTTCTTCAAAATGTCTCGTGGTTGTTGCAAGCCCAATACGATTAAACTCTAATGTGAAAGGAACTCCAGACAAACTTCTTCTTGCCAAAGGAAGAAGCCTTAAGGTGTCTTTTCATTGGAGCGTTTAACGCTCGTTTCAAACGTCAAACTGGTCATGTGACCTATTTTTCTATGAAATCATGACGCTCCCATGAAAAGGGGTTTTCAGCGTCAAAATATGTCATTTGTTATTTATTTTAGGTTAAAACACTTAATTGATGAAAATGAAGTCTATTTTTCATTGATTTGGTATAATTTCTGGAATCTTTAGTGTTATATATTGCGAGATCCTTTTTCAAGACCTCTAACTATGTTGTTCGAGTATCGAAAGCTAATATGGCGCAATAACTGGATGACTATAAAAAGAAACTAAGCCATTTTGTATTGAAGAAAACTGGTTGCAACAGGGTTTTTATTGGCAACCCTTGAAGACGGGAATTATAAACTTTTCTTTTCTAGCGTTAACGCTGAAAATCACGTGAGCATCAAAACGCTCTAATGAAAATGAACCTTTAGACTTTACGCCTTCTAAATTTTCTGCAGGTTATGGACAACAAGATTCACAATGTCATATCGTTAAACAATAGTGCCTTCGTACATATAGGAACGATGGGAAGTTGCCGAGTTACTAAACATGGCTGGATAGTAGAGACGGATAACTATCAGAGTTATATTATTATTTATTCCTTTTTTCATTGTTTCTACAGATTTTTGAAAAATTGGTATCAATCAGGCAAAGAGAAGGCTCATTACTTATTATATACAGAAAATACCAACAGACGCCATTCATCATAAGCCAAAAAAGAGAATTACCAAGAACTAACCTAAACGTGTGGTACAAGACATTAGCTAGCGCGTATTCTTGGTCTAACGCAAAGTGTGGTGTAGAACAAATGGATACATCTTCTGGGAGATACTCTATAGCAACATTTGATAATTTATGCAAATAACTCTGGATATCCCCCAAATCAACTTCACTCAATTGCTTCCCATGCATTATATCGATACAACTTTGTCTTATTGAATCTTTAAAGTGATTGAGGTAGTATCTATAACATTATACCAAAAAAAGTTGTTGATCAAAATAGTCAGCTAACTACTTGAATCAGTGGCGGTTCGTAATCTCACAGTGTCAGTGCTGCAGGTTACAGTTAGTCAGAGATATTTAAAATCAAATTTTATTAATTCAAATATAGTCTACTTGTCACTGCTGTTTATGATAATTCAATATTACAATTTCTATTCAAACAATAAAGGGGTCGATATTCAATTGAAAGAAACCGTTCGTACTAAATAAAACTAGCAAAAAATCTAAGTATTTTAATTTTTTTTAATCTGGAGCCCGTCTGTTTTTCAGCAAAATTTTCATTTGAAAGCAAAGTAGACTGTACAAGTAAGTTGAAAACATCTGCTGTTTGTTGAAAGCGATTTGTTAGCCATTACAGGAAATGATCACTTCTTATAAATGTTGAAATCTAGTACTTTCATCAAGGCAGCAGATGGTTTTATGATTTTCTTTTGAAGTCTCATATACTTTCAAAATATGACTTGAGTTATGCACAATAGACAATTTATTTCCTCTTACTTTTATTTTGTTATTATATATAGCCGTTTTTTTATTTTATGCGTATGAATTGTTTCTGAGAAAACTCAAGATTTTGGATGATCTAATTTTCAAACTCTTCAAAAAATTAATGGCGAAAATTCTTGGATCACATCTGCAATCAGAAAGTCATGCAAAATTAAACGAAATCTATACAAACAGGTAAGTCAGGGAATTATATCGAAGTCTCATTTCAATGTTAACTGTTGGTTCTCAAATAGAGTTGTCAAAGAGACAAAAAAGATGTCTGATAGGCGGTTCATTGAAAACGCAGCTAATAAGGGAATGGCAACTTGGCAAGTTATAAACAAGTATACGAATAAATGTCCACAAAAAAGATGCGTGCTTAAAGATCTCAAAAAATAAAATGTCAGCAATCTTGGAAATTTGAATGAAATTAACAAGTATTTCTTAGACATCTGTCCGCAAATAACACAAGGAAAAACTATAAACTGAGAGCGCAGGACAAAAATTGAAATGGTGGGGCAATGTTTATAAATCCTACAACACCTCTGGAAATTTTCAATGCAATAAAGTTTCTGAAAAACACAACTGCCGTAGGCATCGATGAAATTCCAGTTAAATAATAATTTATATGAGATTACTAAATTTTTTGGAACAGAAAATGATACTGTCTGATTCTCAAAATGGGTTCAGAAAGGGAAGAAATACTATAAGAGCGATATATATTGCCATATGTGTTGTCCTTGATTCCCTAAACCAGAACAAGCCGGTGGTTGCAATGGCATTAAGCCTTAGCAAAGCCTTCGACAGCGTAGACAAATCTATCCTTCTCAAGAAACTCGGGACTTATGGGATTCGAGGAGTGGCACTAGAACTCATAGACAGCGTTATTTCTGATAGAAAATATGTGGCGATGAGAAATGAGAACGGATGTATGCTAACTTCTAATAAGCTATCCACAAAAAGAGGAGTTCCCCAAGGCTCCATTCTTGGACCCCTTCTCTACATCATATCTACGAATGATTTGTCGGGACTTATTGCCAATTTACTAGTTCAGTTTGCTGATGATACGAACGTGATAATTAATGGAGATGATACCGAGGACTTCAAAATAAAAACTTCAAATGATCTGAAAATTCTGGAACAATACTTCGAAAGTAATAATCTGAAGCTAAATGCTGAAAAAACTCAGTTGTTGAAATTTTCCTTTGACAGAAACAGTGAGGCAATCTCGATTAACCATAATGACAACATCATTGAGTCAGTGAGCGATATACGTGTGTGTAACCATTGACTCCAGACTTGACTGGACCAGCCACATAGAGCGCCTCGCAGGAACAATTGCAGGATATTCTTATGTACTCCGCTTGATCAGTTCATTGGTGAATCTTGAAACTGCTCTGACATCGTATCATGCTAATGTAGAATTCCGCATGAGATATGGGTTTATTTTTTGGGGGAATTCCGGGGAGGAGCTTCGAATATTCAAATTACAAAAGAAGTGTTTAAGATCTATTCTTAACCTGGGATTTTGAGACAGTTGTAAAGATCCCTTCATCAATCACAAACTCCTAACTTTGCCATGTATATTCATATATGAAGCTTTAATGTTTGTTAAGAACAATATCGAACTTTTTGAAAGGGGAGAACATGATTATGTGACAAGGTATATAATGAATTTGAGAACTATCCGATATAACAGAGCATATCTCCAGAAAAATGTAAACTATACCATCATAAAAGTTTCAATAAATTACCTTTACATATTAGGAACGAATACACAAAAGTATTTAAAAGATGTATTCAGGCACTTTTGATTAGAAAAGCTTTCTATAGCCTCCAGGAATTTTTCGACACAAGACTAGCAAGAAATCTTTTTTCATATAACTAAAAACCACAAATACGGGTATTTTCTGCAGCTTTGTGTAATTTTTTGTTTTTTAAGATCTCTATCCTAGCCTTAAACTGTTTGTATTGTGGTGTCCTTTGTACTTGTTCGACATGTTCCACGCCCAAAAGGCCCTTTTTGTTATAGCAAGATTTTGAATTAATAAACTATCTATCTATCTATCTATTCATCTTTAATCATTTATAATACAGTTTGTCAGAACTCATTCTTTAGAGTTGTGTGGTTGTGAAATCAGCGATTTTCCATAATTTGTTGATTTCTTAATACTTAATTGGGATTAATGTGTCCAAGCCAATAACATTGTCGCAAGGTTTAAGCTTTAGTGAAATAGGGCGCAGGCCTGGCGTTGCCACTGGAGGATGCTTTCTCAGATGATCCAGCGATTCCAAGAAACGAATGATTATGCGAGATGTACTTTTGCTTCGATAGAATGCTTCACCAACAATGGAAATTTACAAACTCAACTTTCCATCACGCATAACGTTCTTCATTCCAGAAAACCTGCCACAGGCCTTAAGTTCTCTGCAGAGCACCGTGCAGTCCGACTTCAGTTTGCTCGTGCTCTACGGAGTGAATAGTACAGATTCTGTTCATTAGAATCGTCGCACAAGAGTTTTCAGACGTGCAAACGAAAGATTTGCACTGAGTATTAGGTCCGCAACAAAGTTCTCGCTGTTTTTTTTTTATGAAAATAAAACTTTGTTGTGAAAAATGATTACAAATGAATCATTCACAATATTGCCCATCGCTAACTACAAGTTTTTCCCATCTTTCTGGCAGAGCTCGAACACCGTAACGGTAGAAGTATTCTTCTTTTGAGGCTATTTACGAATCAAGCTCTTCATATGTGCGGAACTGCTGATCAGCCAGACCATGTGCCATCGAACGGAACAAGTAATAATCGGATGGTGCAATATCTGGGGAATATGGCGGTTGGGATAGGACTTCCCTTTTGAGCGTTTCCAAGTAGGTTTTAATGGGTTTGGCAACGTGAGGCTCAGCGTTGTCATGCTGTAGAATTACTTTTTCGTGTCTCTGCTCGCATTGTGACTGTTTTACGCGCAGTGCTTTACTCAATCGCATCAATTGAGCTCGATACCGTTCCCCAGTGATGGTTTCGTTCGATTTCAACAGCTCATAATAAATAACACCGACCTGGTCCCAAATACACATCATAACTTTCACAGCGTGAATATTCGGCCGAGGCGATGATGTAGAAGTATGACCGGGCAGTTCCCAAGATTTTTTTTTCTTTGGATTGCTGTAATGAATCCATTTTTCATCGCCCGTTATAATGCGATGAAGAAAATCCTTTCTTTTTGCTGCTGGAGTAGTTGTTCACTGGCGAAAAAACGACGTTCAACGTCTCTTGGCTTCAAATCATAAGGAACCCAAGTAACTTGCTTTTGAATCATTTTCAACGCATGCAATCGCTTGGAAATGGTCTGGCGGGTTATGTTAGGTTAGATTTCCTAAGGCTGAAGCAAACTCTTCTTGCGTTTGGCATGGATTCTCCATCGAGTAATGCCTCCAATCCAGCGTCTTCGAAGATTTTTGGCTTTTCTTCACGGGGACAGTCGTCCACATTTTGGAGCGACGGAACAATTCCCGGCACGTTGTTTCACTTAGAGCAGCATCTCCATAAACTTTTTGGAGCTCTCTATGAGCTTCAGCCGCCGTTTTCTTCGAATGAAAGAAGAAAATCAACACAAAAAAGTATATGACGCAAAAACAAAATTACTAATATGTCACAGTGGTTTGTTTACCATATGTCTAAGCTTTGTTCAAGACGTTCTTAATAAGTGAAAATCAACCAGCACTTACTGCTGGAGCCATCTATTGACAAACAGCGAGAACTTAGTTGCGCACCTAATAATATTGCTGAAACCTATCCTCAGCGATGGATCTCTAATTGTTTGAGGATTCATATCTTTAAATACACGTACTGGTTTTTACTATTATGTGGTCAATCACGGCTCTCTCACAAGTCACTATTAGGTATATGACCAATATTTTAGAGGAATATGCTGTGCCTTTTGTCCTTCTAATCGGTAAAGATTTTCTTTCCATGTACGATAAAACTCTGCACAGTGCCGTAGTGGTGAGACATTACCTTGATGAAGCCTTGAATTTAATAAAATCATCAATTATAAGTATAAATCGAAGATGTGAAGTGGTTTAAAAATAGAATAGATTTATTTTAGCTTCAAAACTTTAGAAGATTCGCCAATGCTGCTAACAAAACAACAGCAAAATAGCGACCAATCGCTTTCAAAGACTACTTTGAAAGACAACACTGAAAACAACATAACATGAACATGTACAGAAATTGATTATTAAATTATTGCTTGAACACATTGAGTTCGTTTTTGAAAACCGATAGAACTTTATTGAAAAGTTTTACTTCAAGAAAATCGAATCTGAATTGGGCCCAAGGCAGAAAGACCCATTATTGATGGCTTGGAATGTCGGTTTTTAGATTGTTTGAACAATACCTGTTTTGATCATATTTTTCTCCAGAATTCATTTTTTTATTCAATTCATTTGTAGACGCATTATTTTCCACCTATACCTACTTCTTCTATCTTCAAACCATGTTTTGCCAGAAAAACACGTAGAAATTAATGCTCTCAAGTAAGTCATGTCCAATTTCTCGGAGTTAGAATGTAAAACTTATTACAAGATACGAATACAAAGACGAATGATCGGATAATCTAACCGCACACTTCATCAAACAATGTTTATAATTTTTTAACTAAGGTATCTTGGTACAGTACGGATGCTTTATATTCGAAGTCGAGGATCAACGCTATAATGAGCAATGTTCTCGATATTCGAAAGAAACCGTTACTCTGACGGTTCTTTGACGTACATAGGATTACGAGAAAACGTAGCGTATATTTAAAGGATTGAGTGGAATTTTCAGGAATGCAGAGAATACTAGAAGTACTTCGCCCTATTGATTAATTTAACGAGAAAACGTAGGTCTAATATTGACTTGACACTATTATTTTTTTCTTTTAAATTCTGTTACTAATGTTGTAACTCTGCAGCTCTCAGTAACGAGCCGCCACTGACTTGAAGAGGTGAGATGTTACAACAAATATAAATCTGAATCCACTGAAAATTCTAGGAGAAATGCCCGTGATGAAGTATTTAGAATTCGATGTAACATCAATTCTTAATATATTTGAAAGTTGTCACCTCCATACCTGTTTGCCGAATTCATTCCGTCTTTCATAATTCCAGATATTTTTCGTTCTCCAGTTCTTGTATAATCACCCTGAAATTAAAATTTCGTACTTCAATCTGTTAAGAAAGACAACGCATGTTTTACTTTCAAGGCGTTTGTTCCTGCGTACTGCTTGCTGATAATATCGCCGTTGTTTGCCCAAAGCAGTTGGAAAGTGCTTCGAATGGAATCGGGCATCGGACTTTCGGGAGCTGTTAGACCTAGCTTACAAAACTGAATTTCCATTACAGCTTTACCAATCGCGGTCTTAAATAAAAAGAACATATAAAAACTTTTTCAAATGGAAAATAAAGATTTCTCACCTGGACAACATTAGTTCTGTCAAGACAATCAATACAGTTCACTCTGAATACCCCATTTTGAGAACAGATATGCCCGTGTTGATCCCTCCAACAATAATTCATTTCTTTCAAAATATCAGAAATAGCGTTCATTAAAACAGATACATTTTCAAACTTCATTCCTCGACAATACTCGTGAAAATCGAAAGTAACATAGGTTATAAAAGAACTATCGTATTGAAACACTTGATTGGAATATGCATCGAAAATTACCTTCTCGTGGCCTGACTGATCGACTAAGTTTATTGCACAAATTGGTCCATAAGTTTGTATTTCGTTGGAAAAGTGTTTTTCGAAAGCTTCTTTATTCTCGGTTTCCCCCTTATCTATACGAGGAGGCGGTCTGTATTTGTAACCAGGTTGCGACCAATACACTGGCACAGATCCACGGACTTGCACGAATGATACTTCGTGAGACTGATACATAATCAGTTGCTCAGTTTCCACATAATTCGCCACATGACCTTTTTCATCTACTCCTCGTTTTTTGTATCTTGTCCCAGCACGAAATCTACTTCTTCTCGAAATTATACAAAGCGTAAAGATTTCGTAATTTTTATCCGACAGCATTCCACTTTGGTAATATTGTCCTACATTTACCTTACATTTCTCAATTTGAATATAACCTTGAATTATGGGTAGAATCCATGGATCATAGAGCGAACTCTAAAATAATAAACATAAAAATCAAAGACTATATGCAAATCAAAAAAGCATTACTGACTAACGATTTATTGAATACCCCTTCAGTTGCTACACTGTTGAGAGAATTAATTTATAGTGTAAGGTTCACATTCAATAAAGAAATTGAGAGAAATAGAGTCCCTCAAAAGAAAACAAAAAAAGATGAGGTAATCCTGCTGTTTACGCTGACCACTTTCGCGCATCCAGTACCGAGACGGGAATGTTTCCCGAACGATCTTGAAGTTCTATGGTTCGAAAGTAAACGTTCAATTTTGCGGGAGGAAATGCGAAAAATATTGAGTTTTTTCTTGAAAAATCTGCGATGAGAATAATATGATTATGTTAGATATTTCTTAAATGAGTGAGGGTTTAAAAAAATACAAGTATATGTCTCTATCTGTGAAACTAAAGGAAAAGGAATTCGGCAATTTACAAAAAAATGTTTAAATAATTACATTTTTGACGTAAATTTCATAACCGAGATATCGATTAAAGGTGAGATTAGGTTAGGTTATTGAAATTCGTGAATAACTAAAAACCACATCAGAAGTTAGAAAAATCTTATTAGATCTATGAATACTAATGAATTAATATAACTGAGATGTTGTTGGTGAAATAAATGAAAAGAATATACTGTACAGTGAACAATTCTCAATTTATTACTCTGTAGTATGAGCTAAGTAGTATAGGTTCTAGCTTGAAAAAACTCTGAAGCAATTCATATTCTGCACTCAGATTGTCAGAAAATTTATACCAAATAAGGAAATATTTTCCTTAACCTCATCCATCATGTTGAACTTATTGAATTACTGAAATTAGAGGTCAGATTCGAATGTCATATTTTGGAAATTCTTTAGATTTTGAAAACATTTTGAGCTATACTGTACTACCCTGTCTGAAAGACGTTAAAATATGTATTATTTATTTAGATAGACAAGCGCGGGTTACTGAGCCCGGTAATCCTGCTGTTTACGCGGCCCACACGCGCACCCTGTACCGAGTCGACGAGGAATGTTTCCGAACGGATTGAAATCTAAGCCAGTGTTGCCACGATTTATCTCACGTCGGAGATTAGAGTACCTATCGTTGAAAATTAAATAGCAAAGGATAAAATGTATTATTGAAGTGAAACAGAATATAGTGCTCATTTCGCGGGCTAATCGGAGCTACTGTCCGTCGGTGTCTATATTAGCTACAAAGGGACGTTATAATTCTAGGAAAGTTGTCTGTCTATACGACCAGCGGCGTCTCGTTCCATCGATTAAGGTGCATACATCATGTAAATGTTTGCAATAAAAAAGTCGTTTTCACTGAGTTTCTATTAAAGTATATACGCTTAGTTCTTAAAACTGAATAAAAGTTTTTAAAAACTTTGTCGATCCGGAGCAATCTCTGAAACGGCTGATTCGATTTCTATTGGCATTTTACTGAAAAATAACCCATGATAACTTCAGAGTATTGAAAATAGTTTGGGGTTCTGTACGAGAATTACATATATGAAGTCCGATTTAGTGAACCGATTTTGATTACATTTTCACTTAAATTTTCTTCCCAAAATGATATTAAAATTGACCTTTTCGGATATTTTACGACATGAAAAAATCGTTACAATAATAATTAAAACTAAAATAATATAGAATTGTCGTCAACTTGTTACAATATATTTTCACAAAAGCAGCGGTTCCGACTCGTAGGTGGTTTTCTAGTAAATACATTTCATGAGAAAATAGATCAAACATTTATACTCTTATACGAACGTGAAATTTAAATTAACTTCAGGTAAGGGATCTGGCAACACTGGCTTGAAATTCAAATCGTTCGGAAACATTTCCCGTCGACTCGGTACAGGGTGCGCGTGTGGGCCGCGTAAACAGCAGGATTACCCTGAGCCCACTCCCAAGAAGTTACGCACCTGATTAGGAGTTTTTTGCTATCGGTTTCAAGTCAATTGTATACCTTATCCATCTGTTTGACTCAATACTGGATGCGCAAAAGTGGTCAGCGTAAACAGCAGGATTACCAAAGATGTAAAGGCAATAATTAATAGTACTAATATTTACTTACATTTGATCTGATAAAATCGTCAACCATGTGTTTATTCCAGAAAAATCTATCATCAACAATTCTCCATAGTCCACTTTCTTCTATTTTGTGAAAATTTTCCAAATTGCACAACCTTTGCAAAGAATTAGTAATATCAGTAGTATGAGAATAATAAAAAGAATTTGTATCCGTGAAAATTTTATGAAACTCTTCTATAATTTGCTTCTCAAATCGATCTTTGTCTTTACCATCTTTTCTTTTTGGTGTACCTGCAGCAATAGCAGCTGCTTGTTGTGTTGTATTTTTAATTGAATTACCAGCATTCTTCAAAGTACCCCAAGTTTTACTAAGTGCGCCATTTTTCTGTATATCAAATATTGAACCACTTTGTTTTGCTGCAGTTGCTATGTTTTTGTGTTTCGGACAACAACGTAGATTAATTTCAACTTCTTCCAAATTTAATGGTACAAATGCAATGGATTTTATTTTGTAAACATTATGATCACCGTGAAGTTTCCCAACAAGGGCACTTTCCCTAATTACAATAAGTCGAGTATCGAATACTGAAGCCGATACCTTTCCTACAATACCATCACATATACCTAAACATTCTGGATCATCTGCTTCAGTAAGAGACCATGCTAAAAGTCGAATATATTGAAAACATTAAAACATAATAATTCTCAACATATACCTGTTTTCGGGATGAAACATCCAGTAGAACGATCGCACCATAAAGAATTTTCTCCTTTTTTGAATATATAAAAAGAATCTGTCTTGAACAGTTCCATTTCTCACTTATCTATTAATTGGGGGGCAGACAGGAAATTAGTCTTCAATTTCATGTATTTTGAGAACGTATGAAGAAATTTAGTTTAATGAATTGATCAGTTGCACAATCATAAATAATTGATATTATTTCATAAGTACGGGAAACATTGGCTACTTTTGATTCATTTTAAAATGATTATATTAAAACATTTCTGTAACTTTCTTTTCATTTTATTGACATATTATGAAGAGGTTATGTAATTTTTTGTGTTGACATGCGCCATTGACAAAATATGCATGCGCGAAAGATAATTTATTTACAATGATAAAGAACCTAGTACAAGGTAGCGTTCGCTCACAGAATAGTGTATTTCGCGTGAAAAACAGTCCGTCTGCTGGCGCCCCCCTTGATAATAGACTATATGTGCGGTACTATATCTATTAGTGCAGTGGTCTGCACTAATACAAGATAATAAATCATTATTATATATATATGCAAAAATATAGCACAATATTTTATGCGTTGACATGAATAATAAAATACAGGATGTTCTATTTGAAAAAAATCAAGATATATTTTTAAAATTACAATATTCAATAATTTTTTGAGTCTCTCCTGTATAAAATAAGGATAATCTATTTTAATTCATCAATAAAGCTATCCTTGGGCAATAAGAAAACGAAAGGAAAAAGTATTCATCCTCTCTGGCCGAATTTTTACGGAAAAGAAAAATATTGTGACGCAACTATTCACCAAAAAAAACTTATTACTTAAAGACATTAGCAGAGTTTAGGCCGTTCCTGAATGTTGAACAAAAAAGTGATCTTCCAATCTGAAAAAAACCACCCAAGATTTTTTTTTAGAAAATTGGGACACCCTGTTTACTGCAAAATAAATTGCTGAAGTAGATTCTTATTTTCTAAATACAATACCGTTCGAACAAAAATGAAATCTTCAAGAGTGTACGAGCTACAGAGCACCGCGTCACTGGTGAATCACTCAGTATATATATATATATATATATATATATATATATATATATATATATATATATATATATATATATATATATATATATATATATATATATACAGGGTGTTACATTATTTTTATTTTAAGAAAAAGTTCATATAAACATAGGTCCGCAAAGCTTCCTTAGGGAGCTACAGGGTGTTGGAATTTCCGGAAACAATTGGTTTTCTTCAAAACGCCTGCAGTTTTTGAGATATTCAGCCGAAATTCGGAATGCAAGCTATTTTTTACGGCCTCCATCATTACACGTCCTAGATTTTAATGGAAATTCACAAGGGGTTTTCTTTTCTGAGGCCATGTCTCCTTTTGCCCTTTCAAACTTATTTTTTGCAGCAATCCTCCTTGACAAGAGCTAGTTCTCAAATCTGCCCGCCATGCAAGTTTAAAATATAGACTCCTAACGAAGTTTATCGCGGAAAAATATTTGTCTCATTTTATATATATATATATATATATATATATATATATATATATATATATATATATATATATATAAATATATATACAGGGTCCTTCGACGAAAACTAAACAGAGGCTATATCTACCAAGATATTCATTTCTGATCAAAAAGAAAAAACAGGTCAATTTTTGTTTCAAGGGGACATCTTTTGGGGTACACAACTTGCTTGAAATATCAATCCCTTAAGCGGGGATTGTAGTCCTTGAACATTTTGAATAGGGAAGATGGGTCGAGTGATGACTCAAAAGAAAGGTGGTATCTTTGTCTACATCGCCTTGAACGAATTTCCATTTTTAATTGAAAACTGTAAAAGATACTGGGTGAGCAACTGAAAGATAGGGAAGACTATTTCCCTGAGACTATTCAAGTTTTAGTGAAGTAAAATGGAACAGATCCATGCTGATCAATGGCAGTCATCATCAAGTACCATCCTCATCTCGAATTTCAACTTGAAGATTTGGAAGAGGGTAGATGGGTCGAGTGATACCTCGAAAGAAAGGTATTATCTTTGTCTGCATCCCCGTGAAAGAATTTTCATTTTTGATTGAAAACTGTAGAAGATACAGAGTGAGCTACTGAAAAATATAGAAGACTATCTATCGCCCTGAGCTATTCAAGTATTAGTGCAAAAAACTGGAACAAATTCATTTCAGATCTAAGGCTGTCATCTTTGATCTAAATGAATCTATTCCAGTTTTTCGCACTAATCCTCCAATAGTCTTCTCTCTCCCAAGAAAGATAAATATATATATATATATATATATATATATATATATATATATATATATATATATATATATATATATATATATATATATATATATATATATATAATTTATCACGCAAATTGGACTTAATCTGAAAAAAGTGACATTGCTGACCATTCTTGGGTAGTATCTTCCATTCGAGAAGTTTGTAAAATTTTTAGAATTTCTAAAAGAAATTGAACTTAATTGAAGTATGGAAGACATGGAAAATTGCTTATTTGCCCTTCCATTTAAAATGAACTTAATTGGTATTGATTTCACTCACAACTAAATGAAAACATTTTGGTTCAAGAAATGATTCACCTTTCATATATATTTTATTCAACTATAAAAATGCATACAAATAAAGTTAATCACTTTTGCTCTTTTTATCTTCATCCTTGAAATGCAAAAACACAAAAGAAAACAAGAACACACCGATCATCATTGAAAAGCCACCAGTATAATAAGGATAAGCACTGAAAATGAATCTCTCATACTGTGTATGCTGAAGTGGTCTCACTGAAACCTGTGTTGTACTATAAAGTCTTGTATACCCAACTCTATCATAGTCTACTTTGAATTGATAAACACCATATACATCAGGAATTTTGAATTTAGCTTCGTAACTTCCATTTTGAGTCTTCTTCAAAATGGTGCGAATAAATGGATCAATTCGTACAAATTCTAATTGAATATCATTTGCAACAAATGGTTCCCACTTTCCTCCATTGAGAATTTCAACTTCGATATTATAAACCTGCAAATTTTCAATAAGAAAATTGTTTTAAGAATAAAGAAATACGAACTCACAGCATTATCCATAATAGTATACTCTGATGGTGGCTTGCTTTCGCCAGCTTTATGATGATTCACAGATTTAACTCTAAGCTGACCATGTTCTTTGAATACCCATTGGCTCAAGGCAATTGCAACATCTTGATTACCTGATTTTTCATATTGTTGTCCATTCTAAGAAAAAACACATTAATAATAAGTTAAATTTCTATAACTTTAATTTTACCGCAGCTTTCTGTACAGATGCAGTGAAGAATTCATCTGAGAAGAATGACAGTGAACCACTGAAAATAACTCGAGCATTGTTTCTCGCTTGAAGACCAGCTACCAAGAGAGTATCTTTACCAACTGCATGAGGATACTGAAATAAGAAATTGAAAAAAGTTTCACAAACCAAAAATTAAATTCTCACCTCTTTAATTTTCTGTCCTGGAATGTAACTGTATGATGTACTATGTCCAGTAATGAGAGGAAGAACCAATTGATTTTCAGTATCAGCCAACAATCCAGTACCTTCATAAATCAATGGAGCAATTTTTTGTCTTGGCTGTCCAAGAATAACTGATGAATCTATCAAATTTTCATTGTCTACCACCAATTTAGTATGTTCACCCTCATCAGACACATCATAATTCAAATGATCAATGACATATGCTCCTTCTTCATCAACCTGAAATAATGTGTTATAAAAAAAAAGTATTCTTTCATTTATAAATAACTTACTTCGAAACCACACTCTGATGCTAACTCTCTTAAAACATCGCCGGTAACACTACTGCCAGCAATTAGAACATTACCACCATCGTCTATGAACTGGGTCAAAGTATCCACATTCAAAACACCTCCAAATTCTTCAACAGAAGGTGCAAAAACAATCAAGTTGTCATATAAAGCTTCGCCATATTTCGAAAGTACCAAAGTTGAATCATCTGCAACTTTGTACGTTAAACTGTAGCCACGATCTGTAAAAGTAAAGTTGATATGAATTCTAGATACACATAGATTTGTAGAAATTTGCAAAAGATAAGATACCGGGATGAGAGACAAGTAACCTCAAAAACAATTTGTTACCTATTAAAGACCTGAAAAAAATTGAGTGCGTCTCACGAATTACTTGATTATCTAGGAGAACTAAGGTTCTAAATTGTGCCGTTGATTTTACAATGAAAATGCAGAAAATGCTTAATAAAACTGGAAATTTCATTTTGAAATCTCCGAGCTACACGTCACTAAACGAATATTGGAATTAGATTTTAGAAGTCACAGAAGTGTCTTGAGTTTCTGTGGTTTGTCATGACAGAATTAAATGTTAAGGAAGTACTCGATGGGCTGCACTGTATTACTGATTATACATCTCAGCAATTTGACTAAAATCGTAAAATAAATTATAAAATCCAAGAGACGGTTTTCAGCTCTATCAATCAAGAATATCAATAACACTTGTAGTAGTATTGTTTAATTGATCAAATTTCGTCATTGAAATGTTGATAAATTTTTATTTGAAAGTATATACCCCCACTGAAAGAATCAAATAAAGATTGCTATCTTTTGAAATGGGATTATTATCGTTAAAATATACTTTCGCCGATCACTTCCCCCGTAAAATATGAGATAATTAAATTTTAATTTTGCAGAAAATTATTTCTGCAGGAAGATACATTGAAACAACATTGATTTGGTTTATTCGATTCCTCACGGCCATTAATTGAAATTGAGTCAATTTGAGATGTCTGATTATTACTGTTGCTGTACTTATTCAATCTATGCAACCAATTAACTAAAATTATATGAAAATGAAAGGTGAATACAACAAGTTTTCCCTTCTCTTTCTCGGAATGCTGATAGATACCTATATAACGCGACTAATTTTAATGATTTCGATTTACAAATTATGAAGTTTGAATATTTGATATTACAATCAACTAGAAGAAAATCCTTCTACTATTTCATGGTTTGAAGTTTTCAGATTATTTTAACTCTGCCTATCTCTTTTTACCGACAGGTGTCAAAATAACCGTTCTTTCTTTCTCTGGAATAATTCAATTAAGGAGAATTATCCATGCTTTACTTGTCGTGCGAATGATGATATAGAAATATTATTTGTTGTAACGAGCATGATACTTGATTCCTTTAATCACAAATAAATATTATTTCAGAGTAATATGTTGTGCACAACAGATTTGTTGTATGTATATGGAGTATAATAAACTATTCACAGTTGAATGATTTTAAAAGCAGCATTTTTCCTCACAGAATTAGATCGACTAATCCAAACGGAAATTTATAATAAGGAGGAGTATTCTCACAGCAGGATATCCATTCCTATATGAATTGATTTTATCGGATCGTAATGGTGTGGCACCTTTTTTCACACATTGTCTGCTCGAAGAACCGTTATATAGGTTATTAATAACAATTATCTTAGTAAAAAGTATGAAAGATCCTACGTAAATAGAATATTCGATCACCAACTGTGGTTTATTAATCCTTTTTTATGACTTTTAAATTTGAAAGAAAATCTACCTGGTGGGGAGAATGGGAACTATTCGATCATCAACTGAGGTTTAATTATTATTTTCTGTGACCTATGGTATTAAACAATACTCTGCCTAGTGTGAAAAGTCTGAACTATTTCAAGTAGTGGAATCATTGAATAATTCAAAAAATTACGTGAATTGTATGGATAAATAAAAGATAATATTGGTGCAATTATTTAAACATTTGAAAAGACCGCTTTGATGAAATGAATATATGACTATGTGATGCTTTGGAGAATTTCTTTGTGCCCTCTGTATGCACTTGCATGTGATCAGCTGGTTCTTACAATCTGCTCCAGAACAATTTATAAAAACAGAGTGCAGCAAAAATTCAGAAAATGTTGATCATTTTCCTTCTTGAGTTTTTCATGAAACTCCCGAGTTCTTAGTTTAAAGTACAACTTCAGAAATACAACAGTCAAAATTCGCTTTGATTTTTGTTTGATTTTTGAATCCATCTGAGGTGGAATTCTTGAATTTATGATGAATTCAATGGATAAAAACAACATAGATTTAGAAGGGATACTGTTCTCGTATGAATCTACTTTTACATTAAACGAAGAGGTTAATTGTCGAAATTGTCGATATTGATCTGCAACAAATTCCTTTGGAAAAGAGAAACTTAGATTCAATATTCAGAAAAAGTTAGGTTAGGTTAAATTAGTTCGCGCAATACTAAATTTGGAGCTAGGGGATGTCATTCGCCGACAAAATTTTTGCAATTGGCAGAAAAAATCCCATCTATCCGCAATCTCATTTCCTCTGATCCAGGTCTAACCCAGGATCCAGAGGTGACGGATGTGGTTTTTACCGCTAATTGTTCCAGTGTCTCAACCACTCCCAGACCATGTGTACGCCCAAGGCTACGAGAGCAGTCGGCTGTCGGAGCATTAGATGTACTCAGTTCTACCAATCTTTGAGAAGTATCGCCATGATCTCCTGTTGTATATTTATCTAATGGGTGGTAGAAACCCCTCCCATTTCACTGCTACCTGATCTCTCTTTGGTCTTCGAGCCATCCGTGTACTAGATGTATCCTCCACCGGGTAAGGAATTCTTCCCGTTCTCCCACTCCTGTCTGAATGGGATTTTAACCTTGATCTAATCACCAATTACCTCGTGTGGTTCTATCCGAGTTCTTCCAGAGAAGGTGGTCGCTGTTAATAGCTTTATGAAATAGGGTTTGTTTCGCATCGTACACTGCCGTGCCTCCCGTCCTTAGCCTTTAAGCAGCAAAACTGTCCTGGTAATGATAGTGAGGTGCAGTGATTCGAACCTCAACAGTGCAGCACTAAGGGTGTTTTTTTGAGCACCCACCACACTTTTCACCATCAGTGCTCTGAGCCTCTTTAGAGCCCGCTTTACCGTGTGGTTCGCCCACCAAAACAGTGAGGTGTAGGTGAGTCTGGGTAGCAGAACGGTTTTAAGGAACCACATCAGCACTTGTGGCTTCAAACTCTACGCGCCGCTGAAGGTCCGAGTATTGATTTGACAACCAATCAAACCGTTTGGTTTGTTCTTTGTGGATTGAATTGGTAAAGAGTGCATATTGCGTGCTAATGAAATATTATTTTTTAAGCAAGATAACCAAAAGTTCTTTTGATAAGTACTAAGGAAATTTTCTCCATTACTTAATATGATTCAAAATTGGTTTATTGATTTTCATTGCGGTAGAACAAGCACGGAAGATGACCCTGCTCAGGACGCCCCATTGGGATAATAACACCGAAAATGGTTACGAAATTCCACGATATTTTGTTGGACGATCGCCGAGTGAAGTTGGAAGAGATAAGCGAAGACTAAAAACATCTTTTTATCATCTTGTATGGGCATTAGCACATGACAAAGCTATCTTCATGATTGGTAACTATTGTTGATAATTGACCTAAAACATGAAAGAGTAAAACTTTCTCGCACTAATTTTCGGCTCTTTGAACTAAATCCAGATGAGTTTCTGCACCGTTTTAATGCGGTAGATGTAATATGGATACACACCTGAGATTGAGCTTCAATCTGAACAGTGGATAGAGGCCGGTTGCAATGCACTCAATAAATCTAAGCTGGTTGCATCAGCAGGTAATGGCCACCGTTTTCTGGAACGCACAGAGCATTATCTTAATTGCTTTTCTCCAAAAACTGAAAAACCTTGAATTGACATTACTGTGTATCATTGTTAGATCAATTGAACGATGAAATCAAAAAAAGCGCCTACATGGTGCGAAGAAGATCCTGTTTCACCACAACAATAACAGTACCAATTCTTCCGCTATTTCAACAGCTAAGCTTCGTTGCGATATGAATTACTACCTCAGCTACCATATTACCCTGAC
Organism: Cryptolaemus montrouzieri; assembly: GCA_013387265.2. Taxonomy (NCBI): domain Eukaryota; kingdom Metazoa; phylum Arthropoda; class Insecta; order Coleoptera; family Coccinellidae; genus Cryptolaemus; species Cryptolaemus montrouzieri. The sequence goes on along the minus strand of JABFTP020000021.1, from coordinate 23,735,388 downwards.
CTGGCTCCTAGTGATTTCTTTTGTTTTGCAACTCAAAAATATGGCTCGGAAGGCAGAAATTTGTGTGTATAAGAACAAATTATATTCTACAAATTCAGGTAATCATGAGATGTAATTTTTTTGGCTCATCAAAAAACGTGGCAATAGAGAGTGACGAATAGCTTCAATAACAAAGATCAGCCTTTAGAATGAGATGGTGATGATCAATTCATTCGTGTAGTCATCGTTGGACCTCGTCAGTGTTGGATACCCATTCACAACATCAAACCCGACTTCCACCTACTCATCTTAATCCGTTGCGTTGGGTAGCCGACCTAGTCCAACATCTTGAAGCTTTCTATTTCATCTACTATTTGTTTTCATCATTTACAGGTGGCGCTGCTAGTAGCGTCCGAGTCAGTTCGTTGGAGGGTGCCAATTGTATATGTATACACTTGACGCGTTCTAACGGATTGAGATGAGTAGTTGGTCTGGTAAGGGGGTATGTAACATTGACGAAGTCAAATGCGATCGAAACTACAGTCTGTTGCTCCTATTCATGACATCCGACCAGGTTGTACTACTACTATGTGACCCTGGTTCACGATGATTATGAAGAGTGGATTGGAAAACCAACTCCTTCAGTAAGGGATATTTAACATTCTAGGGATGGATCTTCAATCTGTTTACACATATAGGGATATATTTCGTATGTTATCATTATTGGGGTATTTAGGCTACTGAGAGATCGAATAAATTTTTATTTTGAAGGGAAACCTTTCAAGGGTAGTTAACGCCTATGTGAAATAACCAGTATTCATTACTGCACTGAAATTTTGATTCAATTCAAATGAAACAATTAAATCTTATTAAGATTAATATAAAGAAAATAAAACACATTTGTCTTCAAAGTTTATTAATTCGTAAACTTTCCAACAGATTCACTCTAACCCCTTTATTGCATATGTGGAGAATTTTTGAATTATCTAACGTAATTATGTGATTTGTTGTTTGTATATATTCAAAAACCGAATTTGTTCACAATTTCGAGCTGGTTGTCCCACGTAAGCTGTTGGGCTTTTATTACATTCAATAGACATGATGACATATTTCAGAAAATACTCTAAGATGTTTTTAAGCATCAACTTTATCCAAAATGAATCTTAGTTCAGACAAAATTACGTTTTTAAAAATACAATTCAAACTCCGTGCCAAAACGCTATATTAGTATTGGCGCTTGTCTATGACGTGATGCTTTCGTAAACACATGACGATTTTCATCTAATTTTTCAATTCTGATACATAATTTGAATTGTTCTATGCAATATTCATGAATTTTAATGTGTAACGTGTGCAGTTCCTGTATGTAATAATACATCAATGGAAACTCCGAAAAAGTAATTTGTTAACGTTCCAATAAAGAAAAAAGTTAGAAATATGTGGCTCAATCGTGCAAGGCGAGACCCATCAGTCATATCTTCAAATTCTTTCATTTATTTCTGTGAAGACCATTTTGACGTAAGTATTTACTTTATTTACCATGAAGTAATGAAGTCGTATATATAATATCGACATAAAATTGTCATTATCACTATCGACATAGACCAAGTATAGAAGTATATAAATCATCTTTGCTATCGATCATGCTTGAGGTTATGTTTTGAATTCTCTATTCTTTATAAACCACTTACAATACAATATACTTACTTATACATCATAGTTAAAGTCAAAATATATTTAATTATACTGCCAAACAGGTGAACACAAATAACAGATGAATTTATATAAAAATTTCAAAATAAGCAGTACAAATTAGTTACCAGTGTAAAAACTTTATTCTTATTCCAGTTACCGAAATCTATATTAAGTATCATGTTATGGGTTCAATTTCATAAGTGCGCATGAAGTCAGGGTGTATTAACACAAAGTTTGATAGAAGAAAACGAACTTCTAATATTGTACAATGAACTTATGTTCCCGAAAAAACAAAGAAAGATTCTTATGATAGTGAAAAGTATTAACAGAGAAAATTATATCCATAAAACATTTAGAACCCACAAGCATTTCATCAGAAAGTTTAGGTATGTTCCTACTTAACTAACGTTTTTGAAATTAAAATAAGTACCAGCTAAAATGTTCATGGTTTATTCACATATCTAGTTTAAGGTAGGTATTGCCTGTTATTTCTATCAATTATATGGTACATGATTGAACTGCATGCTTAATCATCTAACTTTACAAAAACCTTCAAGAAATGAAATAGGGGAGAGTCGGGTAGCCCCAGCCGGCTGAATCCCCCGGCCAAAGCTAGTTCCAGAAAATTCAGCAGACATATATTAACAGGCGCCACGACAAAATAAAAGCAACATATAGCCATACCGGCTCGGTAGCGTAGGGGATATGATGCTCGTCTCCTGAGCAGAGTTACCTGGGTTCAATCTCCACAAAGTCAGTGCCATTTTTCGGATTCTGGAAATATGGAGTATCCATCTTTCGGAGCAGATGTTAAGCCGTCGGCCCTGTCAAACAGAGATGTGTTGAACATTAAAGATCCCTTCCCTCGACACGAGAGGGGTTCGAGAGGGGTTCGGCAAAATTCCCGGGTTAGTTAGGTGACAGAATTTACCGGCGTGTCATTGGCCGAAAGGCGGAAATAGAGCACGTTAAAGGAATAACAAACAAACAAATATATAGCCATACGTGCAAGTCTATGAGTCGTGTCAGTTCAGTGAACAACGCATATACTAGTGTCGGTTCTTTTGTCTGTGCCGCACACTTCCCAAACTCAGTTTTTTCTGTACAATGTAAGTATCTTACCATGGTATTTCACTAATTCAGAAAGGTTGTCATTATAGTTCAAAAATATGTTAAATATTTGAAGCTGTTCATATTGATATTGGCGATAAACATGACATAGGATCGAATCGGTCGGGTAGAATCAGACACTTTCTTGTAGGATAGCCCCGGCCAGTTCATGAATGGTGAATTTTTAGATTTTATGAATGAAATAGTGAAATTATGAATCCCAGTTGCTCTGTCATGTCAAGTCGTCTGCTTATCTTTATGTTAAAGTCGCTTTTGTACTGCAATACGGAAGATTAAAGTGAAAATCTGATGTTTTCTTCACAGAAAATGCCAAAACTCGAAGAGAGAAAAACAACTAGAGGAAGTTAGGATGAAAGTACTATGAAAAGTGCTATCCGGAGTGTTCAGGAGAGAAATCTATCTATAAGAAGAGCTCCAGGATAAAATAGGTTATGGAGAAGAAACAGAGTTCAAGCCGAAATTGGGTAAGTTGGAGCACACATTTTCCAACGGTCAAGCTCTACAACTTCATGAACATGTTATCGATCTAGATAATCGGCTGATACCACTTACGACAGCGGCATTTTTGAAACTTGCTTTCCAATTCGCAGAGCAACAAAAAATTCCTCATAGATTCAAAAAGGCAAAAAAATTACCGGAAAAGATTTTTACCACAGCTTTTCGAAAAGATTCTCAGATATTGCTCTCAGAACTCCAGAGTCAACCAGTATCGCGAGACCTGTTGGGTTCAATAAACCTCAAGTAGATCGTTTTAATGATCACATGTTCCAGCTTCAGGAAAAATATAGTTTTCCAGCTTCGAAAATTTACAATGCTGATGAAATGGGAGTCGACGGTGCACAAAAATGAGAAAGTAGGCAAGTTGACATCTGGTGAGAGGGGAACGAAACATCACCTTGATGTTTGCTATGAGTGTGACTGGTCACTTTGTACCTCCTCCTTTCATCTTCCCGAGAAAACGGTTGGATAAAAATGGTCGATTGATGATTGGAGTTCCAGCGGAAAGCATAGCTATTCCACATGAAAGTGGATGCATGAATGCTGAGATATTCCTGAAGTGGCTCCAGCACTTCAAACAGCACGCATAGCCTTTGAGGAAACACCCTGTTCTTCTGATTCTCGATGGACATGGTAGCCATGAAGAATGACAATGATAGAGTTTGCTCGTGCTAATCACATCCATATGCTCAGCACACCACCATACACAACTCAAAAAGTGCAACCGTTAGACCGGGTATTCTTCAAGCCGTTCAAGTTTGCATTCAGTTCAGCAAGTGCTATGTGGATGGGACAAAACCCAGGAGCGAGAATTTCAGACTATGACATCGTTTCCCTTGTCAATTCTTTTTCACTGAGGCAGCTAGACCAGAAATAGCACAGATTGGGTTCAAGTGCACCGGAATTTATCCATTCAATAGGGAGATTTTCACTGGTTTGGATTTTTTGCCATCATCAATGACCAATATCGAACAGGAACCAGTTTTGGATGAGACTTCTGAGCAGCCATCAACCAGCATAAGATCAAAATCATCCACAAGTTTCAATCTGCATCCAATAGCCATCAACTATTTCTACCCAGCAACCATCCACTAGTTGCGCCCAGCAGTTGACCCCTACTCAGGCATCACAACCATCAACAAGTGACAGCACGCAGCCACCTACTGCGAAAAACAGTGCAGAGCCAGTTGCATCTCCTAGTTTGAATGCATTGCATCAAAAATTGTCCCCTCTTCCTAACGCCTCAAGGAAGAGTCTTGCAACCCGTTCTCGAAAAACTCAAAAAAGTGAGATCCTGACATCCTCTTCATTCAAAGATGCAATGGTAGCAAACAAGGCTGTAGCCAATAAATCCAAGGCTGCAACTGACAGAACAAAAACAGCAATCAGTCAAATGAGATCGAGAAAGAATATCCAGAGTTTAACTAGGGAGGAAACAAATCATGATATAGAATGCATTATTTGTGGGGAAACCTTCGATGCAGACTGGATTCACTGTCACAAGTGCAAAAAATGGGCTCATGAAGAATGTGTGGACATTAATCCATCGTTATCTTTCTACTATTGTGATGTTTGCAAATCGACATAGTCTTTTTTTTTGTGTCCGGGGCTACCCCCGGTAGTGGCAAATATTTGACAGTGCCTTTCAAACTTCATCACAGTTATAAAAATGATATTTTATTTCTTATTTCATTAGTATTGAGAAGAATATGTTTTGTTCATTATATAAATTGAAAATAGATCTTTTTTTTCAGAGTTTTTTTGTAATCCTGAGTTTTACTTATGTGGCAACCGACTCTCCCCTATTTATGTATACATAAGAATTTTTATGGAAATTTGGATTCTATTATCGTGTTTTAATTATTAATTGAATATAGGTACAATACTTACATGGAAGTTTCGAAATTGAGCTGAGCAGTCATTATTAGATGCGATAAATCCTGCCAACATAGACAAGTCGATTTTTGGCAAATTTGAGCTATTTACCTTGATGAATCCTGGTTCCATAGTAGCTTCTATGTCGTACTTGTTTCGGCGAAATATCAATTAAACGATGCAACAAGGAGCGTTATACAAAATGTCTAAATGATGTTTACGAAAGCGTGACGTCACGAGCTTCTGATTGGTGTTCGATGTAATATGGGGGATTGTTATGTTTTCGATTTTTATTTCTACTAAATAAATATAATCACACTTTTAATCTAAAAATAAATAATTTCTATGCTTCTATGCCTATTCTGTATATTCCAGATGTTTTGAAATTATTAGTTTTAGTTTTTTGTGGGACATTGAATAATAATTTTCTTTGGAAAAAGGAGGTTGTTAAATTGAAATTTGAAAGAATATGTGTTATAGAGGGTCCGTCATGTCAAAGCTGTGGATCGAAAGATTTTGTTGCCTGGTCCATTAAGTGCGCAAATCGAGCAAGGCAGCCAATCGATACCCAATGTTAAAATTGAACCGACCAATATAAAATCCGCTAACCTAGACATGAAAATCACAGAAAATAACAGAATACATTCATACCTCACAATTCATGACCAAATTATTAACACCTATACCAACAAAATCAACAACCAGTAAAACGTTAATATGGGAAAGTTATTGAATAAGCTAAAGAAGCGCTTCATTGAAAACTTTAATATAGATACAACGGAAGTATTCTTTGGCAGCCGAGTCTATATCCTGATGTTTGATCTTGAGAAACCACAACTGGTCTCTCCAACTGCATTTACAGAAGGCACTCAATCCATTCAAAATGTCACCAACTAAGTTCATTTATTCCAACATTAATAGTTATACAAGAAAGAAATATCTCATAAATCAGTTCATCGAAAAAATAAAAAAAATAAACTGTACACTATTCGTAGAAACACTCCTAAAAGATAGTAGCGAAGCTAAATACAGAGATTGGAAGTATGTTTATACGAGGCAAGGAACAATGTGCGTGGTAGAAGCTTGGTTCAGGCCAGAAATTCAATTAGAATTGGTAATTCAAACCCTCCACATCTAAATGAACCTCTTATACAAACAATACATTGCAAGGTTCCAGTTGATAACTCGAAAATACCTCCATCCAACAAGCCACAAGATCGAAGAAAATATCTTAGTGAAAGCCTCATTATATGAGTATATCTTGATAATCGGGGACCTCAACATGAATAATACAAAAAAAAACAACCAAATAATTTCATCAATAACGGCAACTTTGTAAGAATTAACACCCCAACAACATATCTTGCAGCAAACATCACTCCTGACGTAATACTATGCACAGAAAACATAAGAAATAATATCAGCTACATTAGCTTGAGTCCCGACGTGGGAACGGACCATCTTGCAGTTGAGTTCAGCATCAATTCAAATATGGCACCAGCAGTAACAGCAGCATGCCTTTGACCACTGCAACATCACTAATGTCAACAGGAAATCTCTAGAATTTATGGATCCAAACAAGTAACAAATCGACAATGAGTAAGGTACTGGAGGTAAATATGGGCCTCCTTATTTTACACTCAGTTTACATAAATATTTTTGCGTTGAATATAATATTTTAATACGGTAGTGAAAACTCATATAATACATTATGTTATTCCTTTATTAATTATTTCGTAAACAAGCAACAAATCGACAATGAGTAAGGTACTGGAGGTAAATATGGGCCTCCTTATTTTACACTCAGTTTACATAAATATTTTTGCGTTGAATATAATATTTTAATACGGTAGTGAAAACTCATATAATACATTATGTTATTCCTTTATTAATTATTTCGTAAGGGTAACTTAATTTAGAAAAATCATTACATTAGTAAAGTCTTCTTTCGGCCCATATTATCCTCACAGTGTTTTTTATGGGCCACCTAAAAACATTACCCAGAATTGATAAAGAACTTTATTAAACACAACATATTAATACAAAACTAAAAAATTATATTTAAATAAAATCTATTAGTAAAATAATTAATTTTATAACATTCAACGAAAAAAAATCCTAAATATTGCGCATAAAAAAGTTCAACAACACTCGAAATTTTCTGTATCATCCTCTTCTAAACCAACGCACTCCTCATGGTACCAAGTATTGCAGTTAACACACATCCTCATATCTTTTGGTCATCAGATTGACAAGCAACACAAAACCAAGATTCAGTAGCCGCCTGTTTTTGGCACTTTGTTTAGAAGTTGAGGGTATGGAGACCTCGGAGACGAGTGACTTTTACAGAGTTAAATAGGTCCTTTTCACCTGCTGAGCTTTGTAATTTAATGCTTTTTGCGAATTGCAACTGTTTCAGTTGGGTTAAGAGGAGTCGGCAACATTTCTTTAAATGACGTATTTAATACATTTTTGTCTATGTCAGGAGACAGATGATTAGAATTTTTTTTTGTCCTGTGTGCTATAACAGCCAATGTCATATCATCTTCATCCGACGATAAATGAGTATCATAATCTGGTACCACCTGATCCTGAGTATTAGGTGTAGGACTGTTGTTTAATATGCTTCTTTTCATATCCCTTTGCGATGGCAATGAAGGCGCAAAGGCTGACTCATGAATTGCTTCTGAATTTAAAGGAAATAATCCTGTCGCTTTAAATCCATTTATAATATTATCTGGAGTCATACATTTAGGCCAAACTCGGGACAAAATAATATTAAATCTAGCCTTATTTAGTGATCTTTGTGGATTAGCGTCCCAGTAACGCAAAGTTCATTGTCCCAATGAGCTTCAAACGACCGAAAAACAGCTTTGTCCAGTGGTTGAAGCTCATGGGTTGTATTTGATGGTAGGCAAAATAGAGTAATGCCAAGATTATCCGCCTTTTCCGCAATGGTAAAATCCAAGTGGCTTAAGGCCCCATCAAATACAAGCAGCGTTGGACCATTGTTACATTTATATTTAGAAAAATGCTCTAAGAAGGCAATAAAGAGCTCTGTGGTCATACTTCCTTTGGGAGCCATTTTTACCAATGCTCCATGTGGTAGATTGTCAAGAAACTCACTTTTAAGTCGCTTACCTTTGAATAGAACCATCGGTGGGATTGAGTTACCAATTGCATTACAGCAAGCCACTACTGTAACATTCTCTGCATGCTCTGGCGCTACCAAATGAACTCTTTTCTCTCCTTTTGCAGCGAGAACACGTTGTTGGTGGTGAATAGTAAGTCGGCATCCCTTCTCATCCATATTGTATATGTTTTGAGGTTTGTTTGTAAGATGCAAAGTCCTCATAAGCTCTGAGATCTTCATAAAATAATCCGATACAATTGTCTTGTTAAGTTTTTGCGCACGAGCGGGGTTCATAGCCTGCGCTCTTCTTGTTGACAAGTCTGGATTTCGTTTAATAAATAGCTTTAAATTTAAATTGGTTGGGAATGTTGTTGACTTTACAATATTTGAACATTTGACGACGGACTAACTTTGGTGTAAGAGGTAAACCAACTTCGCAATACCGTTTTATTCGCTGAACAAAATCCCTTTCTTGCTGTACACTGAGAATGCTTGGGCGACCAAGTCGTTTTTCTGACAAACCATTGTCCAAATATCTTTTTAGAGTTCGTCTAGGCACTTTAAATTCTTTACTAGCAGCTCTTTGGCTTTGCCCCTCATTTATTGCCTTAAGGGCATTTTCGAGTTGAATTTGACTTCATTGCTTTCGCGGCCCCATCTGTAATAACAATTAAAAAAATAATTTTGATTTTATCGAATAATCTCCAAAGAAACTGAAGTCGGGCTATATGCGCCGCGGTGCATATAACCCGCCATAAACATGGCCCATATGGCCCGAATTGACTATGTACCGAATTTATATAAGAAAAAAAATAACTTTTACAAAAAACGTTATAAAGTTCATCAAAAATGGTCTATACTACACAACTTACCTTTGCGTTATTAAAAATCAAAACCTTTTATTTTCAACACTGAATTTAATTCGTAAACAAAGAAGAAAACTTATAAATATGTCTAGCCTCACGGTCGGTTGAACATAACCTAATTTACTATAAACATATTTTAGTTAGAGGGCGCGATTCAACCAAATCTTAACTCACCGACTTGAAAGCAATTGTACACCGTTGCCACAATGTGTAAGAAAAAGTGTCATTTTAGTATTGTGAGCATTGGTCCATATTACCCTCCGGCCCATATTTACCTCCAGTACCTTACATCAAAAAATTGTCTGGAACAGCCATTGTGGTAAATACTCCTATCATAAAAAGAAAATATTACTCTCATACGCTACCTCCATACATTCTGAAACTCATAAAAGACAAAAACAACTATATAGATAAACCTTCACTGAAAACCCATTATAATAACTTCAACAAAGGCATACAAAACATGATAATGCAATACAAAACCCACAATATCTTGAAGCAGCACAAACAATCAACGACCTCCAAGGGAAGCAGTTTTGGAATGAAGCAAAAAATTATCAAAACACAGAGTTTACAGTTCAACAACAGCAATACAGAGTAAAGGCAGATGGAACCTCAACGATCTTGAGATAGCACAAGCATTTTCGATGAACTTCAAATTCAGAAATGAACCACAATACTGCCAAAGAACTCCCGATAAGGTAAAATCATGGCATCAAAACGTTTTAACTGCCACCAACAGGCCAATGGATACTCCTGAAATAACATAGGAAGAATACTTGAAATTCTAGCTAGAGGCAAAAATGCCGCTCCAGGATTCGACAATATTCCAAGAAAAGTGGTCAAGACCCTGCATTGTGAGATACATTTAAAAATGCTAAATATATACAACTACTGCATACAAAACTTGTATTTCCCAGAGGTTTGGAAACGAAAGATCATAATAATGATCCGGAAACCTAATCTAAACCACAGCAATGTGTCTAACTATCGACCAATACTTTTGTGTTAGGAAGAAAGAGAATATTTTAAAAGTAAGACTCATGACTACACTGGATGGTAAAATTCCAGTATTCCAATCTGTATTCAAGCCAAAGTACTCAAAAACTTACTTAAAAATATCGTTGAGTCCAACCAGGAACAAAATCGAAAACCTGCTTCACTATTTACTCCTGGATGTCAAAAAACCTTTCACAGCTTTTGGCATGAGGGCCTTCAATATAAGGTCAAGATATGCGACTGTCCCAACTAGCTTATCTGGATGATGAGAAGTTTCCTCGATAACCGCAAAGTCAAAATAAAAATTAAAACACCGGTCTTTTACATTAGTTTTACACATGACATCTACAACCACAGGCTTGACGACAAACGATACATAGAGAAAAATGCATAATTACTGCAATTTGCTGACGTCACAACTCTAGTGGCCCATGATAAAACTTTAAGAGAAACTATTTCAAGAACTTACCGATGTAACTACTTCATGGCTCAATCAATGAGGATTGTCAATAAGCCCTAATAATTCCAAATTCCTCATCTTTCATCACCTCATTACTGACAGATGACCAAAAATTATCATAGACCACCAATAGATTACAACTTTAGAAACCTGTAGGGATTACTATAGACAATAAAACAAACCTCAATGAACACACAAAACAAATAAAAAAAAACTCAAACAAGAGCAAAATACTTCCGAAAACATACCAAAATCAAGGAATCAATATTCTCACAGCCTCTAAAATGTAGAAAATGATTTGCCGCCAGCTACTGGAGTATGGCCTCATCCTTTTCAACTAATGCAGACCATCAGGATTAAAAAACATATAAGTAGTCGAAACAAGCCTTCGAACAATTATCCCTACTCAGAAACCCTCCCATTCCCATATACAAACATTATCCCCATCCAAGTTCGTACCCCGTTCTTAACACCCGCAAATATACTTATACCAGATAATACAACAATGGAACCAACAATAGTTAAGAGTGTTTATTAATAGTATTTACCATTGTACTGAATTATTAGAAAATTTCTATTTTTTTCAAGTATTATAAAATAATTTTGTATCTCTGGTAGAAAGACTTTTCGGTCGCTATCCGTTTAATATACTTCTTCTGAGAGAAGGCCAATGCAAGTTAGATATGCGTATTTATTTTTTGGGTTTTCTATAATGAGATATATGAACCGAGCAATTTTTTTGTTCTTTGCGTTATATAAAATTGTTTATGTGGGATAGAAATATTATTACTCAATGATGATTTCCGTATTAAGTCTGTTATGGATATAGAGCAGGGGTGCTCAAACTTGAAATGCTGGTGATCTACCTCAATATTTTTAGACTACTTACGATCGACTCTGAGAGGCTGCAAATATGTGTGATGCAGGATTGTCGTACATACACGATACACCCTATCTACCTACCTACCTAGGTAAGGTGTACCGTATAATACATAGATATTAGCTTTCCGCACAATATTCATTATTTTAGTCAAGGTTTTGGTTAGGTTTAGTTAGGTTCTTCTCTACAATATCAATGAAAAAACTCATAGTTATTCAAAATTGCGAGTTTATTGGTTGTTACAAAACAAAAGAGTTATATATGGTGTTAAACTTAACTAAGGAGTGACTTTGGATGTTGGAGCGTGGCACTGCATGTCCTCAGCATACTTTTCATGAGATGGTCCGTAACCACTGAGTGCTAATCGCAATAATATGATCGTCAGTTAGTCGATTGCGATACTTTGACTTAATTATCTTCATTTCAGAAAATGCAGACTCGCACAAGTAAGTTGACCCCAACAATGCCGTCAGTTGAGTGGCGATTTGCCTTAGATTCGGATATTTATCTTCAGATATAAAACACAAGAAATTTGTATCAGATGCTGTAGCTTTGAGATGTATATCTGATATAATCTGCACCAACTCATTTTCAACAGAACATGAGTTCATATTAAGCTGACTTGCTATTTCAGTAGATAATTCCTCAATGTTTTTACATGAAAAAGGATAACTCATGAAGGATGCTATATTAGTCAATTTACTGCAGTCATAAAAACGCATTTCGAATTATCCCAATGTATTTGATAATTCAGCCTCATACGTATCATGATTCAAATGAGGAATCTTTGCTTTCAAAGACGGAAAATGTTTCAGATTCTTTCTTTTCAGCTGATCTATCATAAGTTGCAATTTACTTTTGAATGAGTTTACTGCGCTAATCATCTCAATAATAGTTTTTCCTTTACCTTCAAGCTCCAAGGTAATGGTGTTTAAGTGCATTGTGATGTCAGTCAAAAATGCCAAATCAGTTAGCCATTTTTCTGAGTCATCACCTCTTTCGTCTAGAAAAGTAATTTCGGCAATATTTCTTGAAACCTTTCTAGGAATTTTCCGCGACTCAACCACCTGACGTCCGTGTGAAGAACTGAAGTAATGTGTTCATCTGACTCTTTATCTTCCAACTGCAACTTAAAGAGCTGCCGATGTAAGCTACGTCAACGGATGGAATTCACAATTTCTGTTGCAATGCCCATAATTTCCTCCGTGTTTAAAACTTTTGAACACAAAAGTTGTTTTGTTTCCAGGCATTGCTGGTGCTCCATCGGTTGTAATGCACACTAATTTATATATTGGTAGCTTGTAGTTTTTACAAAATTAAAGAAAATGTCATATATATCTTCGCCATGGGTCTTCCCTTCGGAGGAATAATTGTCAAAAATTCTTCCTTAGCCAACATGTCATTGAATACCATCCGAATAAAAATACACAGCTGGTCAGTGTCTGTCATATCGGTGGATTCGTCGAACTGTAGAGAAAAGTGTGTACATTTCATGATATCATGCTTTAGTTTATCTGTCATGTCCTGACTCATGACTTCAATACTCCTTGTAACAGTCGGACGAAATAACTGAAGTTCTCTAATAGCAGACATGATTTCTGTTTTAATATTAAAATCTCCAAATAAAGTCTCACCTGCTTCAATAAATGCTTCCTTCACAACCGATCCATCTTCGAATGGTTTCTTGTGCTTCGCCAATATATGAGATATTTTAAATGACGCGATCGTAGCAGCTTTTCTCGGTTTGGCTGGTCTAGTGAACATGGTTTGTTCTTTTTTTAAACAAGATTTATGAACCGTTTTATGATGACTCTCTAAGTTACGACGCTTAGATATTGCAACTGATGCACGACAAATAAGACAAATGCATTTATCCTTTACTATAGAGAAGAAAACTTCTTCCTCCCAATCGTTATTAAAATGATACGTTTTCGATTTCTTCTCTGCACTCATTTTGTACTATTTAATAATGAGCTTTGTATCGACGGCTTTTCTCTGAAAAGTACCGCGCGTTCCTTTGATAAAGCCGCCTTTTGTCGCTAGCAGAGTGTTATTTTATTACGTAATAAATTTTTATAGGTTAGTTACCTACTTATTGAAAACTTTTTTCTCCTCGAGATCTACACAAAAAGCACGAGATCGACTGTTATAGAAGAACGGAAAGAGCTCTATGAATCATTAAATTGTAAGGGGCTAATTTGTGTGTAATGTGGTTAAAATAATCCAATGGTATTGTTATCCAACTTTGATGTCGAGATTTAAGTCATAAGTGCATCGTTCTCAAGAAGCGGAAAACTACAACATGTGAAAATTCCAGAAAATTTGAGTGAGTCATTTTCTCCTCTGTGCTGGGCTTTTGTATAGAAGAACGTGTTTCAAATCAGTTCAATATTCCTTTGAAGGTTTGTTAAAATGAATGATGTTCGATAGTATTTACAAAATTTTTGAGAATGAAAGATATTTCATTTATGTATTTTATCATAATATGTGACAGTTTTCTTGAAACGCGGAACTGGTTGAAAACTTTTCGCTATCAATTCCCGATAAACCAAGTCACTGTCAACTGCGACAATGAACTTGAATGAAATATAATGAATGAATGAGGAACTAACATTATCATGCAAGTCGCATTGTTATTTTTTTACGGAAACAATGTAGGTCGGTCCAGGTTTGAGCAGGTAACACCGACTTCAAAACGTCGACGTTCAGCAGACCGTCTTTCAGCCGAAAATAGAAGGAGAAGACATTCGATTCCAGATAAACAGGTTCACCTTTCAATACTCAACTTCGCGCAGTCACATGTGGAATCTTAGAGATAGTTCGCGACCAAATAACAAAACGAAAGACAATCACCTGTTTATTTCTGTGTTCAATGGAGCGATCGCGTTCCACCATCTCTATGTAAATAACGCGGGAATATAATCGCATTTTTCGCACCAATAAGAAAATTCGGAAACATGTGTTAAACAAACGGTCAGATAAGCGATTTTTCCACCATGTTTCCTCCTTTTCCTCTCGAAACTCCTGGGATGCACGTCTAAATTTCGTAACCCGCGTTTCGTATCGTATTTTATTATGTTTTTTAAACGTTTGTGCGTGTGAATTTAAGTGTTCGTATTTTTTAGTTTAATTGACGTGTTTACAATTTTAAATTTTCCGCGAAATGGCGTCCCACAACGACCTGGAAAACGAATGGAAAATGTTCATAAAGGAAGATCCTTCTCTTTGGTCTGATTCCGGTAAGTCGTTTTACATTTTTCTCTTATGTGGGAAGAGATTTATGAGAGCAAGTGGGCGATAGATAGTTGATGTAATGCTTGTGATATTTCAACTAGTTTTTATGTAACGTCGCCTTGTCTATTAATGATTGCATACAGGTAATTCGTAGAAACTAGTTTGTGTTTTACATTTTAATTTTTTATAACATAACTGCACATTGGAATATGAAAACATCTCTACAGTTTTTATTCAATCCTACGTAATGTGATGCTGAATGTCTTTTCTTCAGCTTCTATGAATCCTTGTGAATTTTAGAATTATCTCTCTTTTTCTGTACAACACAAAACATCTGTGTTGGACCCGCAGAACTCTTAAATTGAAATATTATATTCTGTTTTGAGTTTAATAGTCCAAAATATTATCCAAATAACATTTCTATATATTAAAATTATACACATTTGATCATTTATCATTGAGAAGGTCGTTACTTTATGGATATTGATATACATTTTGCAATTTAATTAAACAATATTGTTCGAATTTTCACTATATTCAGAAACTTATGGAGAGTGTCATCACACAGTGGCTTCATCAAGCTAATAGCACATTTACAAGAAATATTCGCTTTATACCGGGTGTGCAGTTAAAGCGTAACGGGTCTATAACTTTGTTCTTGTTGAATATACAGTGTGTTACATAATAGTATGTCATAACTTGTTGGTCAATCTACGTGCAATTTTAAGAAAAAAAGTTTATGTAAACATAGGTCCGCAAAAGCTTCGTTACAGAGCTACAGGGTGTTGACATTTCCGGAAGAAATTATTTTTTTCTTCAAAACTCCTGCAGTTTTTGAGATATTCAGCTCAAATTCGGAATGCAAGCTATTTTTTACAGCCCCATCATAAAACGTCCTAGATTTCAACTGAAATTCACAAGGTGTGTTCATTTCCAGGCCATGTCTCCTTTTAACATTTTAAACTTTTTTGTAGTAGGCCACTGATTAGCGTACAATCAATTTTCGTCATCTTATTTCAATTTAGAAACTTTTTCGACACTTGTAATTTTTTCGTATCCCCAACTGTTTTCGAGTGAAAAATTATTGAATTTTGAATTATTTGAATTGTATGTAGAATATGTATAATAGAAATACTCGATAGGTATGCCCAAAGTTTGCTTTTATTTTGATAGCTCGTCTTCTGAGACTTAACCTATACTCATTCAATATCAAACTAAAAAAGTAACAATCAAAAACTAAATAAATTGCTGAAAGTGTCCTCTATCCGCAAGAATACAGGCCTCTGTCATTCGCATATTATCACGCACTCTTTGAAATATTCCTGGTGTATTTCTTATCGTGTCACGAGAGATTATTATTCTATTTCTCAATTCTTCTACAGTGTTCACTGGAGTAGTATGAACTAAACTTTTGAGATATCCCCGTAAGAAAAAGTCTGAACTATTTAAGTCTGAGGACCTAGGAGGCCATGGTTCTGGCCCACTCCGACCTATCCATCGGTTGTTGAATGTATTATTCAAGAATTCCCTAGCTTCTCCACTGAAATGTGCTGGTGCCCCGTCATGCATGTACCACATTATGTATCTCACCAAAAGTGGCACATCCTCGAGCAATAAAGGTAATAATCAAATAATTTCCAATTATTCCGACCCAGACATTTAGTGAGAATTGTTCTTGATGATGAGATTCTTCAATCAAATGGGGGTTTTCCTCAGCCGAATAATTATTGTGAAAATTTGTGATAGCAGTTCTCGAAAAGTTAGCTTCTTCTGTGAACATTATTTCACTATCAAAATGAGCATTTTCTCTAATTTTATCTGAGATCCATCGGCAGAAATTCAGTCTTGAAGGAAAATCTCGAGAAAGTAGAGTTTAGACGCGTTGAATATGAAACGGGTACAATGAAAAGTCGTGGAGAATCCTCCAAACTAGAACATGTTAATTATTCAACTGATTTCCAATTTTTCTTGTACTCACATGAGGATTCAAATCAATACAATTCAAAACTGGTTCCTCAATATCTGGAGTTCTCATAGTTTGAGTTGTACCTTTTAAATGATTATTTGCAGTAAAAGCACCAGTTTCTCTCAACCTTCTGTGGATATTTGAAAATGTTCGCCTGTCTGGTGTTACTCGATAAGGAAAGCGCACCTGATATAATCGCCTAGCTTCTGTTATGTTTCCGTCAGCCAGACCGTAATGGATATCAGCAAATTCGGCGTCAGTAAAATTAGCCATGTTTTCTTACAGCCATAACTTCAAAATTCTTAAAACTAATCGTTAATTTAATTAACAATTCGAGCAGACACTGGTTCAACTGTCAAAATAAATAAATAAATGAAAAAAATCAAAGCCTATACTAGTCATTTTTTAATTAGAAGTGCTTTCAATTCAGCGAATGCATTCAACAAGAAAAGTGTTATTTTGGAGACAACGTGCTTTCCGATGCTATTTTTTATACAAGGTGCCCACAAATCACTTGTAAACTCAATAAAACTAAATAGTCAAAAAAACACGATTACCTTGTTTTTACCGGAAACGTATTTACTTTAGTATTGATTGGTATTCGGTTTCTCTATGAATGGCACGTTTCCATTATATTCGCGATTTTATCACAGACCTGCAGTTCATTTGGAAAATTGAATCATTAGGCTGTGGAACATAGAAACAGACAAATTGGATTTAATTGTGATGCCAGTTTCTATGTTCCACAATGTTTTGTGTAAGGTTCTATACATTTTGGCCTCAGTTTGATGTTAGAAAATTATTTAAAAATAGCAAAAACCCTAATTTTGTTTGTGTATAGTTTTTTTGTGAATATGGCAAATAAATACTCAAACGAGGATATTATGTATTTCTTCATCATTCATGGTCAATGTCAACAAATAATAAGTCGAACTTGCAGAACATTCGACAAAAAGTTTCCGAATTTACAACCGACTTTCAGGAAACATTTAGAAAATTTCAATAAAATTTTGTTTGAATTTGGGAGGCTTTTACTTGGTAAAATTCCATTATCAATAATAAAAACAAGTACTGTGTTTTAAGGAATTTTCTTAACAATTGCGATTCGTAACGCGTTCCACTACACCGTAGAATTTTCAGACGAATTCGTCTGAAGAAGCTATTTTTTAAAAACAAACCAATCTCTCTAATGTGAGGTGTAGAATGTGTGATTTTTCCTTTATTCGGATATTGTTTCTAATTAGACTATATTTCAGAATTTTAGTGCAAAATTTTAAATTATATGAATAGAAATCATAAAAAGGATTTTCAACTCTGACTTTTGAAAATAGGTATTGGTACATCAATTATATTTTAGTTGGTATTCGAATTATCTTTCATTTGCATTCATGAATACAGGGTGTTTAATTTCAAATAAAAAAATAATGGGATTCGAACCTAAAGAAAATTTGAAATCTATTACAGAGCCCTCTATATAGCTGTATCAACACTTATGTATTATTCATGGTTACTTAGGTTTATAAGAATAATTCGGTATTAAAACTGTGATTCCTAGAAAATTTCAGTAGGTACAGGGATGTTCGAAAACAGTTATATTTTCGCAAAATATCAATCAATTCGAGGACAGTTCAGTTAAGGCATAGAATAATCTGACAAAAAGCACCTTATTTCAGGTTAAATTATTCAAAAATGATGATAAGCGTAGGATATCCCCTCTGAAAGAACAACTTTGTAATGGAAAACTTGTATCTTTGAAAATAATTTTGGGACATGCTGCAATTATCGTGTAACTTTTCTTGATACTTTTTCCATAAATTGAAAGTTTTATTCGTATTACAAACTCTTTCATTTCAATAATTATTTCGAATAATTAAGGGAAATGTTTTTTATATTTGTATGCTGAGACATGGACGAGACCATTAATCAACTGTGCGTTTCAATATTGAACCTCTATGATTTGTTAAGATAAATCCAAAATTTCAGTTCTATACGTGCTGTGTTTTATCCACAACAAACTGTCAAAGTTGACAATTTAGTAGAAAAATAGAATGAAATTTTAAACATTTTTGAGTTATAATTTTCTACAATTATCAAATACAATTATGCCCACAACAATGTCCATCCAATAGCAGGTGCACCAAAAATATAGAGAGATAGGTGATTCCAAAGACCTCGATACAAAAAATTTTGGACGAAGATGTGTGATAAAAACTAGCATATCTGTTGAACGCTTTTACAACATTATCAGTGGTGATGAATCGCGGATTAATTCATATGAAAAAGAAAATGAACGTACATCTCTTTTTTGGGTTCCAAGGTGAAGAAAAAACGACAAAAGTCATGCAAAAAGATCATGTAGCACAGTTCCTGCAGATTGGTACACATCCATATATTTACCTAAAGTCGTTAGTGAGCTGCCAATAACCAACCCCGAATGGCGAATTATCCTTTACCAAGACAATGCACACAGCCCGGAAAATAAATGGATATTTAACGCAAAAGATCATCGGTTCCTTCACTTTTCTTAAAATCAAGAACGGACTGTGTTTTCAAAGGTTTCAGTCTTCAGAACAAGCCTTTGATGACTTCCAAGAGGCCATTTTGAATGTAGCAGCAAAAGATTCCAGAATTGGTTCGAACGAATGCAGAAGTGTATTGATCTCTGCGGAGGATACTTCGAAAAACAATAAAGTCTTCAGAAGCTACAAATTGTTTCATTCTAGCTCTATATGCAAAACTTAAAAGACATCCCTCGTAGTATCAACAATTATGAAATTCATAAGTATTGTGAAATGCCCGAAATGATTAATTACTTGAAAATGTAGAAATCAAGACAATGAGTATTTAGATTTGTAGATGACCTTAGATTCTTTTGATTTGGGTGAAATGTTTTTCGAAGCATTAGATACCCTTGCCCAGATTATGCATTTTTCATCAAACCCTCTTCTATTTTCCATCTTATTAGAAACACTGCATGCTGGCTGAACCTGTATAGTAAGCACTATTCAATAAAACTCGTGCGTGATACTGCAATATTATCACATAATCGAATATGTATTCGTAACACAACTAGTTGTGAAACATATCTGGTTGAGCATGTAACTTTCAACGATGTTCGCTTCACGCATCACCGATATATTCGAATATATACAATCGGAGGTCGATAATCTTGGTGTCGTCTTCCTTCTGTCGTATCGGCGAATTCGAAGAATGGTCACCAAGAAGCCATCAAGTTCAATAAATTCGTTAGCGGACTTGTGCTGTTATGTTACAGCAGTCTTGACGAGGTAGATATGCATACCTCGGCAACATTCCAAAGAAAACGAGTATTGAATGCAGAGTTGGATTTGCAAATATTCGTCATCTTTATGACTTTATTTTGAAGTTCTTGTTTTTGCGGTTAGAAGAAGCACGCGAGGAAAGATAGCTGGAAGGAACAGGACAGTAGGGGCAATATAAATTTCCATTAGTGAATACACTTTGGCAACGTCTCTTGGCGTATTGAAGATGGTCTAACTCAGGGGTGCTTCTTGAGTAGATCTCAATAAGAAAATAATTTTTAATAAATAAGTAACTAAACTACAAAGATTTATTACGTAACAAAATAACACTCTGCTAGCGGCAAAAGGCGGCTTTATCAAAAGAACGCGCTGTACTTGCCAAAGAAAAGCCGCGTTATTTATTCTTGCCGCTTTTTTAGAAATTTCGAGCGGCGCGTTTGACGGGAACATTCGAGACTTTCGTTCACGCCGATATAAATGTTACGCCTGCAGGAATTGGAGTCATTCTGAATTGTAACTTGAAGGCAATACTACATTCAATAAACTCGCAATTTTGAATAACTATGAGTTTTTTATTATATTATAGAGAAGTACCCAACTAAACTAACCCAAACCTTGACTAAAATAATGTATATTGTGCGGAAAGCTAATATCTATATATGCTACGGTACACCCAACCTAGGTAGTTAGGTAGGTATGGTTTATCGTGTATGTACGACAACCCTGCATCACACATACTAGCAGCCGCTCAGAGTCGATCGTAAGTAGTCTAAAAATATTGAGGTAGATCGCCAGCAGTTCAAGTTTGAGCACGCCTGGTCTATATCCATAACAGACTTAATACGGAAATCATCATTGAGTAATAATATTTCTTTCCCACATAAACAATTTTATATAACGCAAATTCATTACAAGCTTTTCGGACAGCTAAGCTAAGCTTTTATTCATGTTAGAAGTTTTACCTCTGTAGATTTCTTTTGGCTATTGAAATTTCATATTGTTCGGCGACTTGTACATTTTCGAAATAACCAAAAGTTTACTATCGGATAACAAAAATTCTTAGATTTTATTCCTAAATCTGAAAATTCTCAAAATAATCTGCTATCAAATAGGTACGTGCGGGATTCCACATATCTTCTTGAATTATATAATGAAAAGAACTTCAAAAACCGGTACAGATTTTCAAGAAATATTACATCGCAATGTGATTTTTCCTATGGTTATTGGGGACCTATAAAGATAAATAATCGAGGGTTAGCGGTGTCTCCTAACACCCTGTTATTCACCTGTTTAAGAAATTTTGCAATTGACATTTTTCAGGATAGTTAATTTCATTCTAACCATTAGTTTTGAAAATAACCGATTAATTTGAAGGTTGTTAGCGGAGATATGTGACGATATTGATTTCCGTATTTAACTCAGTTTTCATGGATAGGGGAATGGAAAAGTCTTTACGAATCCCCATGTGATCCCCACTGAGCCTCTTATTAGCTATATTTTTATAAACAATCTTGAAAACTCTATAATGAATAATAACAGCACAAAAACATATTATTTTTTGGTAGAGATACGTGATGATAATCTTGTGGGTTTTCAAGGCTCATATAAACGAATAGATCAGTTTTTACATTCTCTAAATGAAATGCATAATGAAATAACTTTTACTGCTGAAATCGAACACAACAATTCAATAAACTTCTTTGACACAACCACCACTAAACCGCCTGGGTGACAACACGTTTGGTGTGCAGGCAGTAGGAATATGCTAAACCCATCCATGGATTTCGTACTTAAACAAGAAAGTGTTGAGTTTGAAAGAGTCGCTTTAAGAGGGCATCAACTTCCGAAGGCCAGATAACTTGTAATCTAGAGTGATGGCAGTTATCATTGCACGCTCTAGATGAGTGGTTCAGAATCCACTATAAACTGTAGGCCTAGCTGTGTAAATCTGCTAAGTTCCCAAGCACATTCGTGAAAGAGTCAAGAAGAAAAAGATGAATACCCATCACCAAACTCCATAATTATCTCATTTACAACATATATAGAAAGAAACATTTACAGACTCAACAATTGCAATGGATTCTTTCAACCTCATTACACATAAATTAGTCGCTTATAATTCAATGATTCAAGAAGCCTCTTTTATTCCCCTATCCATAACTGACTTCAATAACCAATTATTAAAAGAATTGCATCAAATAAAAATATTCCATTCTCTCAAATAAACAGTATTATTGAACGCAAAGAACTAAACCAAATTTCCCAAATATTCTATTCCAGAAAATAAATGCGCATGTCTAACTTATAATGGCAATTATTTAATTCAACAACCTCCTTCTCCAGATGCCACAACATAAGCAAATCACTATTCAATGCCAAACAAAATTAATAAATTCAAACAGTTTGGAATATACAGAATTGATTGCACAACAGCTTACGTAGGACGAACAGGTCGAAATTTCGAATCCAGATTCAAAAAACATCTCTCATCAGACAACAAATCCGCAATTTTTGAATATATTAAATCACATAAGTACATAACATAATTTCAAAATTTTCCACAAATGTAATAAAGGGAATACAATCCGTTGGAATCATAGAAAAGTTAGTTTCAAAGGATATTCAGCTTTTCTCAGACTACAACTCTTGATCTTGCTTGGTTTCGAACTCTGATTAACTACTTCCGAAAGTTTTCTTTGTTTATTTCAAATGGTGTTCTCCTATAATTGAAGATTTTTCATGAGTTGTTTTAGCCATTATCTTATCCGCGTGATCAATTTCCAAACACTGAGCATATCTGACTATGAATTCCAACAAACACCAAATGAGTACACGTGTATTTGTTAGAGTGATAGGTCTTCTTTCATGCCCGTAATACGGCAGGTAATGTTCAGTTAAGGGAATACATTTTTTATTGATTTTTTTCCTCATGAAATTATCATATTCTGATGGATATAACGCATGAAGCTACTGAAGAGTTAATGGGGGGTGTGAAAAACTATTGAGTTTCTCTGCTATCTCAGTGCAAACTTACACAATGCAAATCATGTCTCGATTTGACTATCATTCACAAGAACTACTCCATCAAGATATCTTAAAGAATCTGTTAGGAAGTTGTCAAGTCTCTGTTTTAAGTGGCATATTCTTTCATATGAATTTTAAAATTTTAATTTCAACACCTTAACCTACGTTGGCATTACAAGTGAGAAACTGAAATCATTCTTAAGTAGCAATAATTTCAACATAGCTTTCCAAAATAATAATAATTTAGGCAAATATATGAAAAATAATAAAACCAAACCAAGTAAAAACAATAAATCAGGTGTTTATAGATTGAATTGCAATGACTGTGATAATTTCTACATTGGTAGAACACATAGAAATTTTAATATTAGAATATCGGAACATAAACGCAGTTTTTCAAATAAGAAATCAGATTCAAATTACGCGAATCATCTCTTAGAAAATAATCACTCTTTCGAACCACAGTTTGAAATTTTGCATACAGATAATAAATATTGGAAGGTAGATCTTTGGGAAACTTTAGAAATCAATAAATACAAACATTCAGGTAGACTCATCAATGAACAAGTCGATTTAAGCCCTTCACCTCTATTGAATCTCTTCGGGGAGCAATCTATTCCTTAATTTTATTGGATATACCTATCATAAATAACCACTTAAGAAGAAGCAACCGAATAAGCTTTTAATTACTCAAGAACATTTATAGTTATATTCTCATTTATATTTTCTGTACATTCATTCGTCTGAAGAAGCTACGGTGTAGTGAAACGCGTTACGAATCGCAATTATTAAGTAAAATTCCTTAAAACGCAGTACTTGTTTTTTATTATTGATAATGGAATTTTACCAAGTATAAGCCTCCCAAATTCAAATGTAATCAATTCACCCTTGTATATCTCCACAATACAATGATGTTTCCATGATTTTTAGTAGTATCTATGCATAATATTCCTCAAGAACTGTAGACAGTAAGCAGTATTTATCTGGATCCCTCTCTGTGAATTCGATACCTCCAAGGTATCTACGCCTCTATTTCTATCTCCCTTGAATGTGCAACTTTCGTCGAAGTGCAATGAAAAAGAACGGCGTGCTTATAAAACGCCATATGATCAGATATTTAGTTACCGTTAATTTAACAATTTAGAAATTACATAACAATTAACACTTCGACAAGCTGCATTAATGCCGCTGATGAATATGGGTACATTGTTGAAGAATGTTATGATGTAACATAAGTCATATTTTACTGAGAAATGTGTTTCAAAATTTAATTGCCTCGTTATTCCCATCGTGATACCAAATGAAAATTCGGTAGTAATAGCGTTGTTGTACACAAATAACAGTTGAAGTGGTAGGAAGTGTTTTACACGAGAATACAACATTTCGAGATAGCTTAGGTGTTTTACAAGTCTTATTCTTCCATTATAATTTTTCTACTATAGCGTTGGTATTCTTTAATTAATTCTTTCATTATCTTGATCAAAGAAGAATAACTGTTATGACCTCGTCGTTGTTAAACATTCCACGCATTTGCATTGCTTGAATACAGGCTAGGATAGAAAGGTTTCCAATTTTATAATCAACATTTGAAATAGTCTAATTCCTAAGTTAATGTCGGTGATAAAGATGTTGAAGTATAGTGAATTACTAATTCGATTCAAAATAACGTAAGTTTTGTCGAAAAAGTACCGGGAATGGTCAATGAAACACCAATTATTTATTTTTCATCCCAATTTATTGTATCACATTCTAAGTAGGTCCCTTCCGAAATAATACATTTACGCCAATATACAGGGTGATTCAGGAGCAGAGGGCGATATTTTGTGGAACCGTACCTTTTTTCAATTGTCGCGCTCTCCTTCGGACTATACAGGGTGTTTTTATGAAAGTGGTAGATTTTTCTTGCCTCATAATTCTTAAACGACTTGATCGATTTTGATGAAAATTTCAACGTTGAATTCAATTGATGAGGTCTATTATAAGAGATTTCTGATGACAACGTCTAAATTACATGATATTGTTGTTGCTTCAGATTATAATCTTACACCTCTGAACTTGACAATGCAAAAGGTAATTCTAAAAGAGAAAGTTGGATGCAGAAGGAATTACACGGAAAGCACCTAAAGAATTAAAAATGATTATATTGATGAAATCGCATCAAATAAATGGTTAGTATCTGGAGAGTTGTTTGCTGAAACAGAAGGCTTGGCAATTGCGATCCAGGATCAGGTTGTTTTCACGAGGAATTATAGAAAACACATCATCAAACAAAATATAGATGATTCTTGCCGTAGATGTTTCTTTTCTTCAGAAACAGTTTCTCATATATTATCATCTTGCTCAGTCCTTGCTTCAACAGATTATTTAGAAAGACGTAATGCCGTCGCCAATATTATTCATTTTAATCTAGGAATCAAACATGACCTAATTCTCAAAAGAAAAAATTTTACAAATATGAACCTGAGATTATTTGTGAAAATGACAAATATAAACTTTATTTTGATAAAACAATTCTTTGCAACAGAGCTGTAAAACACAATAGACCAGATATCATCCTTACTGATAAACAGAATCAAATAGCATATATAGTTGATATTGCTATACCCTACACACATAATATACAAAATACAATGAAAAATTTTCTAAATATATGATGCTTGGCGACGAGATTGAAAAAATTTGGAAAATAGGAAAAATTTTATTCCACTGATTATTATTTCCACAACAGGTGTTATTCCTAGAAATCTTCACAAAAGTATTGAGATTTTGGGTCTGAAGAAAAATTTGTTTGAACAGTTACAAAAGATAACAGTCATCAAATCATGTAATATTCTTCGTAGGTTTCTTTCCGAAAAAATAATGAGGTAGAGTCATAGGTTTTCTCTTTAGTTTATACTGCTCAGAATCTCATTTCATATTTTATTTATTTGTTTATATCAATGTAATATAATTAACTGACAATTTTGTCATATTTATATTCAGAGCAGTATTCTATTCGATCGTTCACCACTTCACACAAAGGAAACTATTAATGAGTAACATTCAGTGTTACTTGACTAAGGTCCGTACACTGGATTTTTCCGGGGAGAAAGCCTCTGACACTACTCGTTGGTACATTGATATCATTGTCTGATGATGCTATAGTATGTATATATTCTGGTAGATTGATATATTCTCATAACATTTAACGTTATCCTAATATATAATTATTCCAGGATATGTCCGGTAGCGGGTTTACCGTTTCGGTCCATAGAGGGCGACTCTCGTACGTATGTACGAGATACGTCCTTTATGGAATCTATCTTTTGGGTACCCCGATGTAGCTGGTTAGGATGCTGAGAAACGATATGCGACACTGATGAGCTCCTAATAAGTACGGAAATGCAGTCTACCGCTATATATATATATATATATATATATATATATATATATATATATATATATATATATATATATATATATATATATATATATATATATATATATATATGCAACAACTTTATCAGGATCTAAGAAAACAACAACTTTATCAGGATCTAAGAAAATGTAAAAGTAAAAGTTCGCCTACCAAAGATGGCATCAATATAGCAACAACTACTATGGAATATCAATTACTTCTATAACAATCACTCAACTAGACAAAGTTAAAATCACATTTCTGAGTGTGAAATCAAGAGATCGAAAAATACGGAGACTTAAGTATAGTTTTCCCATGCCAATCCATGCTCTTCCAAGGGAAACATCCTGTATACAGGTTTACATAGAATTCTGAATACTAGAGTTAGACTAGCATCGTTAACACTTACCTCATTCAATGGAACACCCTTTACAAAATCTATGCTAATACTCCATATAGAACCCCAACCAATAGCGGGAGTAATCATCATTATTACATTCCAATACAGCGAGAAAGTATTTTGTTCGAACTTTTCAAAGCATAAATCCGACATAAACCTAGATAAGTCTTTCACGACGCTCTATCGCATAGCGAACAATTCGATTCAAGAGTCTTTACGAGATTTTTCTGCATACTAACCTAGGAACCTCATTCTCCAGATATATGCAGCCGCCAATAAATTCAAAGAAATGCCTCTTACTCTCCTAGGCATGTCAACTATTTCACGTCGTGTGACTTCAGAATCGCATTGAATGAAATATTGGATTTTTTAGTGAATGTCACGACCACCTGCAGTTCGATATTTCTCTAGTACAAGGATAGGGAACCCCGTGTAGAGTCTAGTACAAGTACACTCTAATCTACAACGGTATGCGCTTCAGCGAGCAAATTTAACTAATTTCCTAACATACATTTTGTCAAAAAGTAACGGGAATTGATTAATGAAACACAAAATATTTATTTTTCATCCAAACTCATTGTATCGCCTTCAAAGTATTATCAAAGTGGATTATCAGTTAACTTATTGAAGAATTAGTGAAGATGTAGAGAATATTGAAAATTATCGTCTTATATCCCTGGTTCCAGTTTTTTCTAAGTCATTGAGAGGCTTATGTGTGTACGATGGGGGCCCTGGTTGATATGTTGAGTGTTATTCTTGACTATTTTGAGCAGGGTTTCCATTCTGTAGCGCTGTTTCTGGTTTTAACCAGAGCTTTTGATTGTGTGCATCATGATAAGCTGATGTGGAAGTTGGGAAGGTACGGATTGGGTAGAAGGAGTTGTGATCTCATTGAATCATTTTTAACTGATAAACATTAGGTTGTGTTTTCAAATGGTAAGTACACTAATAGAGTATCAGGTCATGACTGGAGTTCCGCAAGGCTCTATCATGGGTCCTATTTTATTTTTAATTTTCATAAATGACTTCCCTGATTTTATTGATGATGTGGACTCTTTGCTGATGATACAACTCTTTTTATGGGATCTAAAGATATATGGAGTCTAAAGCATTTTTCGGACAGCTTACATGAAAGGGCGTTGGTCTGGTTTTCTGTGAACGGGTTGGCAATGAATGGTGCTAAAAGTCAGAAACTGTTGCTGAGTTTGAGGAATACTTCTGGTCTTGCCACGGATTTTGCTGGAGATAGTAAGGTCTGTTTTTTGGGGATTAGTGTTGATCAGGTTTTGTCGTGGAATGCTCATGTTGAGTGTTTGACTTCTAAGATAGTTCTTAGACGCCTGGCTTCATCTGTTTCTTCAATGATTCTGAGGATGGTTTATTGAAGTGAGACAACGCTACTCATTTCAGTTTTCTGTATTTCAGAAGTGACAAAATTTGAATGTAATTTCTTAATTGTTTTTTTACAAATCGGTTGTAAATTCGGGTACTTTGGGACAAATATCCAGCAAGTTTTACTTACTATTTGTTAATATTGACCACGAAGATGAATAAGTTCATGATATCCTCGTTAGAATATTCATTTGCCATTTTATACAGGGTGTTTCCGAATAAGATGTCATAAATGAAGGATGCGAATCCCTGAATGATTTGAGCAAGAAAGTTCGAAGAACCAATGGTCAAAAAATGCTTCGTTGCCGAGATACAGGGTGTTAAAGTTGAGAAAATTTTTCGATTTTCTCTCGATAAAACCTAGACTTCTCAAGATTTCGGGCTCAAATTTTCCACATAAGCTATTAAACACAATCTGAATCACCAGGTGAGGCCAAATTTTGAAACAGTATACAGGGTGATACTTTTTCATGGGCCATGTTCCATTTTTACCCTCGGAACTTTTTTTTGGTACGCCACTGGCACTAACAAAAAATAAAATCGAATAGATCATTCAATTTGAAATTTTTTTTGACTCCTGCATTTTGATCGTAACTATCACCGTTTCTGAGATATTAATTATTGAAAATAATCCAATAGTTTTCCCATATCGAAGCCATGGAGATATTATCTTAATAACTGATGCAATTTTTCAGGAATTGAGCTAAAATTTACATCAGATATCTCCTTATTGTATGTTTATAACAAAATGAGGCAGCAATTCCTGACAGTATACAGGGTGTTATTTTTTCACGTGCATTTTCCTCTTTTTGGCCCCTGAACTTTTTTGTGGTGTGCTACTGGTATATTCTGAAAACAGAATCAAACAGATTGTTCAAAGTGAAAACTTTTCTGTTCCTTGTATTTTTCCGTATCTGCCACCATTTTCGAGATATTAATCAAGAAAAGTAATCGTATAGTCCCTCCCGTATTGAAAGCTTGAAGATATTTTTCATGTTATTTCGGCAATTTGTGAAGACCTTGAGCTCGAATTTCAAACGAAGTTCACATTTTAAGATCTGCACCACTAGATTGGTAGGATTTATGAGAAAGTATAAAGGGTGATATCATTTCCCTGATCATTGAATTCGAATTCAAAAATGTGTTTTATTGAGTGTATAAATCGGAAGTAAATGAATAAACAACATGAATAATCGCGAATGATTTCAATAACAAAAACTCATAATGATGAAAACAAAAATTGAACAAACAGAACAAATCAAAGAAGATGTTGAAAATGTCCTCCACCTGAAAGAATACATGCTTCTGCTCGTCTCCGCATATTAGTGCGCACCCTCTGAAATATTCCTGGGGTATTTCTGATGACGTCACATGATGCTGTAATTCTATTCCTCAATTCTTCAAGTGTATTCACGGGAGAGCTATAAACCAAAGTTTTCAGATGTCCCCAAAGAAAAAAATCCAAACTGTTTAAATCTGGCGACCTTGGAGGCCAAGCTTCTGGTCCACCACGCCCTATCCAGCGGTTATTGAATGTCATATTCAGATATTCTCTAGCTTCCATGCTGAAGTGCGGTGGTGCTCCGTCATGCATAAACCACATTCTATTTCTAGTTTGCAGCGGCACATCTTCTAGCAACACAGGTAAAATCTCTTCTAGAAAGTGGCGATATAAGGCTCCATTCAGCCTGTCTGGCAACAAAATGGCCCGATCAGGAAATCCCCAATTATTCCAACCCAGACATTAACCGAAAATTGTTCTTGATGGTGACATTCCTCAATCATATGGGGATTTTCTTCAGTCCAATAGTGATTAATATGAAAGTTCCTGATTGCATTTCTCGAGAAGGACGCCTCATCTGTGAAGATGATTTCGCTATCGAAAAGGGATTATGAGCAATGTTATGAAGGAACCATCGGCAGAAATTGAGTCGCAGAGGAAAATCGCGGGGTAGTAGAGCTTGGACGCGTTGAATATGGTATGGGTAAAGCAAGAAATCATGGAGAATTTTCCAGACCAATACAAATGAGATATTCAACTCTTTTCCAATTTTTCTTGTACTCAGCTGAGGATCCTCATTTATACAATTTAGGACTGCCTCTTCGATTTCCGGGGTCCTTATTGTCCGATTTGCCCCTTTCAAGTCATGATTCGGTTTGAATGTACCCCGTTCTCTCAATCTTCTGTGGATGTCAGAAAACATACGCCTATCAGGAATGATTCGATAAGGGAAGCGTTCTTGATACAAACGCCTTGCGTGCACTGCGTTTCCTTCAGCCACACCGTACATGAAATGTATATCGGCCATTTCTGCATTAGTGAAAACCATTTCAAAGATTATTGGTTACTACTTACAGCTGTTTCAAATGTAGGCACAACAAACTGAATGACAAAACTTACAATCATTGAAGTGTCAAGTTTTTTTTCTATGATTTCATTTGCAAAATTGTATCAGAGCCTACTAAGCCTTTTGAAATCACCAACGTGTTCTGATATGAGGAAGACACGATAAATTCTGATGATTTTCAATTCAAAACGGTGAAAGACATGAGGATCAAGATGAGCACAAAATTATCCGAATTGAATGAAAAATCCGTTTCTGATTACGAAAAACGTCAGTTATGCACCGAAAAAATATACGGAGGCAAAGGGTAGCCTCTTTGGGCGTTGTTGATTAATTTTTCGAAAATGGTGGCAGATACGGAAAAATACAAGGACAGAAAAGTTTTCACTTTGAATAATCTGTTTGATTCTGTTTTCAGAATATACCAGTAGCGCACCACAAAAAAGTTCAGGGGGCAAAAAGAGGAAAATGCACGTGAAAAAATAACACCCTGTATACTGTCAGGAATTTCTGCCTCATTTTGTTATAAACATACAACAAGGAGATATCTGATGTAAATTTTAGCTCAATTCCTGAAAAATTGCATCAGTTATTAAGATAATATCTCCATGGCTTCGATATGGGAAAACTATTGGATTATTTTCAATAATTAATATCTCAGAAACGGTGATAGTTACGATCAAAATGCAGGAGTCAAAAAAAATTTTAAATTGAATGATCTATTCGATTTTATTTTTGTTAGTGCCAGTGGCGTATCAAAAAAAGTTCCGAGGGTAAAATGGAACATGGCCCATGAAAAAGTATCACCCTGTATACTGTTTCAAAATTTGGCCTCACCTGGTGATTCAGATTGTGTTTAATAGCTTATGTGGAAAATTTGAGCCCGAAATCTTGAGAAGTCTAGGTTTTATCGAGAGAAAATCGAAAAATTTTCTCAACTTTAACACCCTGTATCTCGGCCACGAAGCATTTTTTTGATCATTGGTTCTTCGAACTTTCTTGCTCAAATCATTCAGGGATTCGCATCCTTCATTTATGACATCTTATTCGGAAACACCCTGTATAACAAAAAAGTATACGCAAACAAAATTCGTATTCTTGCTATGTGTAAATAATTTCCTTACCTCAAACTGAGGTTTAAATTAATAAAACCTTACATTGTGAACTCCGAAAACCCCTTCGACGAATTTTCATAAAACTTTGATCCATTCATGAGATATTTTTAAGAGAAACTCCGGCGAGACACCCTGTATAGATGACAATTTGTAAAACGAATTGAAAAATGATCTAACAGTTCTGCCTGTGTCAAATGCACATGATATGCAAGTTTACTCTACTTGGATAATTTTAAGTCAGCCAAATTCATATTGGGAAAACTACAAAAAGCGCATTTCCATAGGGAAATATGCATTGTTCGAAGTGGTCAACACGTGATACGTTGCGAGGCCCCCTGGCGCTAGCTGACTTCAACTGGTTGCAAGAATAATAGGGTTAAGAACAGAAGAATTCTTCCATCGACCGTGAATGAGATCTTTCGAAGGAGGTATATATCTATCATACTATTACGTGTACCTGGAGGCTACTTTGTCTAACCGTGCGTGGAAAATGTTTATTATAGATAATGGTTAAGTAATCCCGGCCAATTATTAGATATATTACTCTAGAATTCAGATAATGGAATCGGTTGCTGTCGCCTCTTTCTTGGGATTGATAGATTGCATAGAATGAGTAGGAATGGTAGGGCAGAGCCATATTTCATTGAAAGTAGAACTAAGAAATGTTATTATCGATGGTCGAGCAGATTCGGTTTCCTGCCAAGTCTAAAAGAAAACAGAAATATGAATTACCAAACAAACCACCAGTTTTGGGTTCACAAAAATCCAAAACTCCAAAGGACTCTGAGTATAAAATTAAACAGCAGCAGTTGTACTTGGGAAACCTATTCAACTACACACACCACAAAAATTGTCGCATCACCTGGTATTCTGAATTCCACAATCGATTAAGCAGTTCGATCGCAGTTTCTTTGTCAACATATGTTTTTGGAAATATGAAGGGAAAAAAATCTTATCTATGTAGTAACATTTGTTTCCATATGATCTCAAACACGTCTGGAACAAAAATGAGTTTATTTGACTATCAGTATTCATTCAATTTCTCTTTTTTTTGGTGTTTCTTGTTGATTTTCCAATCTTTGAATTTATTGTAATGGCTGCTGAATGTCCCGGACGCTATTTGAGAGATCATGAAGTGGTAAAAATTGTAACACTTCTAGAGGAGGGGCGAAGCCAACGTTACGTGGCTAACTTGTTGAATGTTAACTAAAACACTATTTCAAAAGCAATTAATCGGTACCACGAAACAGGGGAATATAGAAGAAGGGCCGGACAGGGAAGAAATCGGATAACAACACCAGTTGATGATCGTTGGCTTCGTTTAACTGCACTAAGAGTTAGGCACTGTACGGTTAGAATGCTACAAAATGAACTTGCACACTCCAGAAATGTGCATATTTCATTGCAAAATGTTAGGAACAGGCTCAGAAAAGACGATATCAGACCAAGGATGGCTTCTACCGGTCCGCGTCTCACCAGAGAGCATCGGGTTGCAAGAATTCAGTTTGCGAGGAAACATGCAAATTGGAGTATTCCAGAATGGTCGAATGTTTTCTTTTCCGACGAATCCAGGTTCTGTCTAGTATCAAATGATAGACGCATGCCTCTATACAGACGACCTGGGGAACGGTATCAGCAATGCAATATCCGGCAAACCGAAAACTTCGGATGGGGCTCAATAATGGTGTTGGGAGGCATTTCTTTCCATAGTCGAACTGAGTTAGTCCTAGTTAAAAATGGAAAAATGACAGCGGTCAGATACATCGCAGATATCCTTGAACCTCATGTTGTACCCTTTGGCCCATTGATTGGCGAAAACTTCATTTGAATGCATGATAATGTCCTCATTCAGCTAGAGTAGTTACAGAATTTCTGCAAAATGCCGAAATTGATATTTTAAGATGGCCAGCCAGTAGTCCCTACATGAATCCTATAGAACATGTTTGGGGTGGAAAATTCAGCAACGTAGGATGCCTTGTAGAACACTCCAACAACTAGAAAATCTGCTTCCTGAAATTTGGAACTTAGTGACCTCTAGAGTACATCCAAAATTTGTTTGAGGGGCTTCCGAGACGTATACTGACAAGTAATTAGGGCCCGGGGAGGAAAACTCGATTTTGAAAATGATTAGTAACCATTCGATGCTAGTTGATTTGTCTCTTCGCGAATGTTTGAAGATAGTAGAATTTTTTAATTTTTCATTTACTCGAAAATTGTTGATATTTTCCATCATAAACTCATCTCTTTTGAATGATATCTTCTTATTTTACACTTCTGAAAGTTACCAAGCGACTCTTGAACGACCAACCTAAAAGTTTATATAGTATTGTCGTAAAAGTAGGGTGATGCGACAATTTTTGTGGGGAGTGTATATTGATTTTTTAGTGTGGATTTGGAGTTAGTAGACCAAGGATAACTTCTCACCAAAATTTGGTGAACTTTGACAGGTGGTTATTTTCAGTATTCAGTGTCTAAAAAACTAGGAAAAGATATTATTTCCGATTATACAGGCTGTTTTATGAATCTGAGCCAAATATTTCATTCGCTATAACAGTTTCATCGGATCATTAATGGAATATTTCAGAGAGGATTGGGAAAATGAAGTTTTTCATCAAATATTGAATTGAACATCCTGTACATTGTTTTTCGTCATTCATTCTTGCCCTAGCCAAAACAAAAATATTTATGAGTCCACAGTATTTGCCCAACTATCGCTCTTGATTAAAGAAAGTTATGGCGTATCGAAATATTATCGTATCTTATCCTTGTTACACCTCTGTCTGTGACTGATAAAATCTGAAACATCTTCTTGAAGGTTAGGAATTATTCGAATGAAGGAGTATGTACGAGTGACTTTTATTTGGAAGAAAAAAGATTATGAAAAACCGAGAACAGCAACAGAAAATAAATCGGGAAGAGTAAAACTGATAGAAAAAACGAATTACAATAAATGTTCAAAATACCTTCCCCTTGTTCTAAACATTTATCAGCTCTCAACCTCTACTGCATTACGTAAGATATCGGGTTGATTTTTTGTTGTTCATTTCATATCTGTTCGTAGGCCTCATTGTTTTTTTCTGTAAACTGATAATTTTGAATGTCCCCATGAAGAATACTCTAGACACATCAGATCCGGTGATCTTGCAGGCCAGTTATGACGCCCACTTCTTCAAAACCAGTGCAAGCGATAGATGGTGTTAAGATGATCAATAACGTTCCTTGTACGGTGCTCCGTCATGCAGAATGTAAGCTCCCTTCAAGTCGATGTTCGCCTTCGAAATAATAATTGGCAGTTCTTAAAGTAAGAGTCTTGGTAAGCGTGCTGGTAAAATGAATGGTCCTACTGATTGTTTATTGTAGATCCCACATCTTACATAAACCGAATTCTTCTCTGGGAGTTCAGCCTTCTTGGTGACCTTGGAACGTCTCTGGAACCTCACATGAGAGTTCAGCATATTAACTTTTCCCTCCCTTCTAAACTGCGCTTCATCTGTTAGTAAAATTCTGTAGAAGTTAAGGCGATTGCGTAATATACATCTACAGAAAGTCAGCCTGGCGATTTCGTTGCGTTCTTTTAAAGTTTGAACTGGATGAGGATGACATGAATGCAAACAATACTTTCCTAATATTCTAATCTAATCTAACCCAAACTTGGCAATGAATGACGCCAATTGCCAAGGCCATTCGGCCAATACTAATTGTTGGGTTCAGTTCTACCCTACCACTTACAAAATTTTTTCTTGCATTTTCAAAAGCGATCCTTTCTCTATTCTAATTCGAAGGAAATATGAACAAAAGTTTGATGATTTGAAATTCTACGATTTGGATACGATCTTCGTTATTCCCTTACTGCCTCTAGTGAATTACAGCTAATAAAACCATAAGCTAATAACATACTCTGTGACAAGAAAGTATCCGGAAATTTGAAATAAAATGCCAAAATCTTAATCTACATCAATATTTATTCAATCTTCTTCAAAATATGCTCCACTCGAAGCGATACTCGTGTGCCAACGTTTTTTTCCAATCATCAAAACATTTTTATAGGCACTTCAGGGATAGCCTTCAGCTCCTACTACAAATTTTCTTCTATGACATCTATGGAATCAAATATGGTTCCCCAGAGCGGCAATTTCAGTCTGGAGAAAAGAAAAGGGTCACACGGAGCTGAATCAGGCGAATAAGGCCGCTGCTCGATGGTATTTATCAAGTGTTTGGTCGTTAATAACCATGGCTCGATGAGATGGGGCGTTATGGTCATACAAAATAATAACGTCTCAAAACGGTTAAATAGAAGTCCTTATTGACCGTTTGACTTTGCGAAACGAATTCATGACGAACCACACCACAAATATCGTAGAAAACAAACAGCATCGCTTTCATTTTCGCACGACTTTGGCGAGGTTTTTTTCGGTTTTGGTTCTTTTTTTCTCACCCATTCCGATGATTGTTGGCTCGTTAGTGTGTCGTATTCATAGACCCATGTCTCGTCACCAGTTATGACCCGCCCCATGAACGTGGGATCAGAATTCGCACGATCTAGCCTGCCTGCAGCTACCTGCATCCGGTATTGTTCTTGAAGAAAATTCAGCTCTATCAAAATGAGCCGAGCAGCGACGGGCCGCATGCCCAATTGGTTCAACAAAATCAAACGAGCAGTTTCACGAGAGATGTTGAGATGACGAGCTATCTCTCTAACACTGGCATGACCATTTTCAAGCACCATCTCCTTGATTTTTTGAACGTTATCATCAGTTGAAGAGATCGCAGGTCTTCCAGAACGAAGCAAATCTTCGACGATATTCCACCGTCTTTAAAGGCTTTGTACCACTCGTACACTTCGGTTTCTGACAAAACAATCTCTATAAGCCTTTTCCACCATTCGCAACGATTCAGCACACGGAATTTTGTTCAAAACACAAAATTTGAAACAAACTCTTTGTTCAATATTTATTTCCATTGTAAAATTCGCAGAATACCACTGAGGTCGACTGGTTTCAACAGCTGTCGTAAACAAATTAGTTGACAGATCGCGCTCATGTGTGGCATAGTAATTGAGGACAGTCCTACCAACATATATCAACTTAAAACGGTATACAAAATTTTTTCACCATTTGTAGTTGCATATCTCATAGCAAATTCAATGCTCTTTCCGATGGTATGGTCATATTTTATGTAGCTGTAAGAGTAACAGAGATATTCTTGTTTTTATAGAGAGAAGCAAAAAATTTCGTAAAATCAAGAAGTGTTAAATAACTCGATAAATATCAACTCTTCGAAGGAATGTTATAAGACATTTTTTGTTGCAAATGGATTGTACTATCACCTGCTGAAGTGTTTCACGATTCATTAGAATCTTCTTTAAATTTCAGTTTTTTTTCACCCAAAATACAAAATAATGTGCGTTATCCGAACTGGAATAAGCTCCAAAACGCTTAATAGTACAGAAAAATTTCATCTCTAACTCAAACAGTGGACAATTCTACGAATTACTTCAATGAATTGGAGATGTGTATTTTCTTCCCAAATTTGTCGCTAATTTCTTTCTTCTCGGGAAGTACAGCGATTAAAGTAATACATTTTCAGCTGAAGGCATTGAAACATTTGAAGAGTCCAAGTAAAGGACAACTTCCGGTATTTCCATGAAAATGTTCTGGTTAAAATACAGTTCAAGATTCAATTTGGTTTTCGTTTTATTAAAATCGATCATCAATAGCAAACACACGATAAAAATAATCCAAGAGGGCTAATAAAGTGATTTTAATTTTCCTTACTAAAAACTCATTTTCTTCTTTATTTATCGAAATCACATTTGAATATTACTCAATTAAGGCATGGTATTATTTCCTCTTTGGAAAGAGGAAACTTTCTATATGAACTTTTCCCACGAATTGTATAGAAGCTAGCACACTTCAGAAGCCGAAAGTATAATTCTAGCCATCGAACTACTCAAACTAAGCAATCAGCAACTTGGTAATATACTTGTAGAGTTCATGTTTAACGTGGTAGGTGGTCAGTAAAGCCCAAGTCTTCACGTTTCCTAAGCTATTACTTTCGCAATAAGCAAAATAACAATGTGAAAGCATGGGAAACCGTTAATTAAGATTATGCGGCACCAAATACAACACAGAATAATTACGCATAATATGGATATAGTTTTTCCTTCACCTTCCGAACGACCGTGCATTGGTAGCAACACCTACAATCATTTTTACTATCACTTTTTGTCGAACTACCGCGCCAACATAATTATGTTATTCCTGTTATTGTGCATCGGAAAGAGAGATACATTATCGAAGACATTTTACTAATTGCCACATTATGAAAAAATATACACGTACCATGAAATTATTTTGAATCGAAATAATGCTTCCTATTCATTTTTGCAAAACTATGAGTATAATGAGTTTTATTTACAAAGAGAAACTGAATTGACAATAGAAAAGTGTTCTTGTAACTGGTAGGACCTATTGAAGATTATGTATACCGGGTCCACGGTTATGTGACACCTGCTAACTACGTTATTTAAGGAGATAGATAAAGGACGTCAAAGTAAACATATAAACACCTCAAAAAAGTCTAGGGAACACTTACCAATAACTTTAAAATATGAATTTGATGATTCGAATTTATAGAAATCTTTCGGTTTTTGTTAGGATGTATTGTATCTAATGTATTTTCAAGAAAACAAAATAATATTCGACTTCTCCAAAGCACCTATTATAAAAAAAAAATTTGAAATTTGAAAATGACGAAATTTGGTAAAACACAAAAAAAATCTTGAACTAATATTTTCGAAACGATATGGAAGCACTTATATTTTTCAGTACCCAGAAGGTCCACCTCTGTTATTAATGACACTTTGGCATCGTCGCGGCATGCTCAATATTAAATTGTCTATCACATTTTGGCCTTAGTCATTCCAAGCCCCCTGAACTGCTAATCGTAGCTCCTGTTCATGATGGAAGAGGTTTTGACGCAGGAGATTTCTTTTTAGGGTGTCCCACACATGCTCGATGGGATTCAGATCTAGGGAGCAGGATGGCTACGGTAGAAGATAGATATCATTCTCTTAAAGAACGTTCAAGACAACTCTTGCACGATGAGGAGGGGCATTATCTTGTTGGTAGAGTGGATTTTGACTAGTGTTTGGAGATACGGTACCACTACAAGTAAAACTATCTCATTCGCGTAAGAATTTCCCGTGAGGTTGTCCTGTATGAAAACGAGGTCAGTTCTTCCACCTAGGCGTATACCTCCCCAAAACATCACTGATCCGCCTCCCTGTTTAACAACTTCTCGAGCATGCTGGGGACGGTTCTGCTTTCAAGGTTCCCTCCATATTCGAATTCTTCCCGAATCGTGATAATAACTTAATCTACATTCATCACTGAAGAGAACTGTGGCCCACCTCTCTTGATCCCAGTTTACGTGTTCTTGGCACCAAGCTAAACGAGCAGTGCGATTTCCATGGGTCAGTTGTGGAACTCTTAAAGGACGTCTGGAGTGGAGTTGACCTTCGTGCAGTCGATTTCTCACAGTTTGGTCGGAAATTTGTATATTATGAACTCGTGATAGCTCTTGAGCTAATTGAGATGCTGTGGTAGTACGATCTCTTCTGGCTTGTAAAACCAAAAATCGGTCTTGGGCGACTGTAGTAATCCTGGAACGAACTTTATGGCGTTCTTCTACGCTACCTGTTTCATTGAAACGCGACCATAAACGGTTTATGACACTTGGGATACTTCCCAGAACCCTGGATACTTCTCGTTGTGAGCTCC
Source organism: Cryptolaemus montrouzieri (assembly GCA_013387265.2). Classification (NCBI taxonomy): domain Eukaryota; kingdom Metazoa; phylum Arthropoda; class Insecta; order Coleoptera; family Coccinellidae; genus Cryptolaemus; species Cryptolaemus montrouzieri. The sequence goes on along the minus strand of JABFTP020000021.1, from coordinate 23,695,937 downwards.
CAGCTTGGAGCATGCCAACGGATCGTAACATCTCTAATCTAGTCAAATGTTCTCTTTCCATGGTCGAATCACAAAACTTGAATCTTTTATTTGTGCTTACAACAGAAACAAAGTGCTAACTAACTGATTTCAAACACTGAATACATGAAATGATTATAAAGCAGCGTCGCATCTGCTGCATTTTTAGTTTTTATAAAAAAAACTGAAATGTGTTGCGGCACTCTACATAATTTGGTGAGGAATTGATGCAGGTATTCATTTCTTAAAAAAAATCATCCATATTGATCGTTTTGGATACGATATATCGATATTCAGAAGTGTTCCCTAGACTTTTTTGAGGTGTTCATAAGAACGAAATGAGTCTGCTTTTTATGTTATTGCTTTGCTATTAGGTTTGTCTTAATAAACAGCACGAGACACAGAACGATGTCGGATTTTAGACATAAAAATGAAAGGATTTAACTACTGGGTAGTAGTTTCGAGTAGTTGAGAATATGAGGGAAATATCGGGACGCGAAATTCAAAGAACCAAGCAATCACTTAAAATTCATATTATTTTTTCAATCAAATTATGTTCAAATTTTTCCCATATTGACAAACTTATGACTCTGGGACTTGCTCAAATAAGTAGTACATTTAAAAGAATGATGTGCCTTGCATACAGGGTGTTACATAAAAGTATGTCACAACTTGAGGAGGTAAATCTACGTGCAATTTTAAGAAAAAAAGTTCATATAAACATAGATCCGCAAAAGCTTCGTTACGGAGCAACAGAGGGTTGAAATTTCTGTAAAAAATTGATTTTTCCTTCAAAACTCCTGCAAATTTGGAATGTAAGCTATTTTTTACAGCCTCCATCATTACACGTCCTGAATTTGAACTAGAATCTACAAGGTGTTTTCTTTTCCGGAGCCATGTTTTCTTCTGTCCTTTCAAAATTTTTTGCAGTATGCCACTGATCAGCGTACAATCAATTTAAAACTAAATTAATTGCTGAAAGTGTCGTCCACCTGCAAGAATACAGACCTCTGTCATTTTTCGCATATTATCACGCACTTTTTGAAATATTCTTGGGGTATTTCTTATCGTGTCATAAGAGGTTATTATTCGATTTCTCAATTTTTCTACAGTGGTCACTGGAGTGGTATAAACTAACCACTTGAGATATCCCCATGAAAAAAAGGCTAAACTATTTAAGTCTGGGAACCTAGGAGGCCATGGTTCAGGCCGCTCCGACCTATCCATCGGTCGTTGAATGTATTATTCAAGAATTCCCTAGCTTCTCCACTGAAATGTGCTGGTATCCCATCATGCATGAACCACATTATGTTTCTCACCAAAAGTGGCACATCCTCGAGCAATAAAGAAAACTCCTCCTCAAGAAATTGCCGATAAGCGGGAAATAATTTCCAATTATTCCGACCTAGCCATTTAGTTAGAATTGTTCTTGATGATGAGATTCTTCAATCAAAAGGGGGTTTTCTTCAGCCCAATAATGATTATTGTGAAAATTTGTGATAGCAGTTCTCGAAAAGTTTTCTTCGTCTGTGAACATTATTTCACTATCAAAATGGGCATTTTCTCTAATTTTATCTAAGAACCATCGGCAGAAATTCAATCTTGAATATGAAACGGGTACAATAAAAAATCGTGGAGAATCCTCCAAACTAAAACGTGTGAAATATTCAACTGATTTCCAATTTTTCTTGTACTCACATGAGGATTCAAATCAATACAATTCAAAACTGCTTCCTCAATATCTGGAGTTCTCTTCATTTTGAGATGCACCTTTTAAATGATTATTTGCAGTAAAAGTACCAGTTTCCCTCAACCTTCTGTGGGTATTTGAAAATATTCGCCTGTCTGGTGTTACTCGATTTGGAAAGCGCACCTGATATAATCGCCTAACTTCTGTTGTGTTTCCGTCAGCCAGACCGTACATGTAATGGATATCAGCCAATTCGGTGTTAGTAAAATTAGCCATTTTTTTTTACAGCCATAACTTCAAAAGTCTTGAAACTAATCGTTAATTTAATAGACAATTCGAGCAGACACTGGTTCAACTTTAGCAACTGTCAAAATAAATAAATAAATGAAAAACTCAAAGCCTTCTAGTCATTTTTTTAATTAGAAGTGCTTTCAATTCAGCGAATACATACAATCGTTTAATAATGTTTTGCTCGAGAACGCTTGGAGATACGAAAAAGTTACAAGTTTCAAAAAAGTTTCTAACTTAAACGAGGATGACGAAAATTGATTGTACGCTGATCAGTGGCGTACTGCAAAAAAGTTTGAAAGGGCAAAAGAAGACATTGCTCCGGAAAAGAAATCACCTTGGTGATTCTTGTTAGAATTTAGGACGTGTAATGATGGATGTCTCAGTTTCCATTTTCAGAGTGGAATATTATGTTATCTCAAAAACGCGATTGAACATTCATGCAATTTCAGTCCAAAATTTTCAATTAAGAGTTCTTCAAATCTAATTGAAACAATTGAACATACTATACTACCTACCATATAATGGTAAACTTATGTCCTGGCATATAGTTAATCTTTACCGTATTCTTCCACCTCATGATTGATAGAAATTGATTAACCAAGCTCTGAAGAATAATGATTTGAATCCCATTATACAATCAGAACTTAAGAATCTTTTAGAAGTATGTTTATAACGAAATTATTTGAACTTCATAATGAAATTTTCATGAACAACAACGAACAAGCATGCAATTTCGATCTCCCTTCTTCAATGACTTTTTACGATTATTTCTGAATCATTTGTAAAAAACTGATTGCCTCTTTCTTCATCCAGCTGGTGTTGAAAATGAAATTGGCTGTAAAATTAACGTGAATGTAAAGAAAATTCAGTGTGTAAGGTCTGGGCTCCTGGGAGGCCACAACGCGGCATAGAACATTTCGTTTATACCTCCTTGACTTGTGTCGAAACTATGTGCTGCTACTAGATGCTTGTTCTTATATTTCAATCATAATAAAAGTAGCAACGGCTAAGACATACACGAAGACATTCCATTCCTAACCTGTATTTACGATTTCTGATGATGTTTAAATCAATATTGGTTCAGTAGCTTATTCATCTGTCACGTAAAAAAGTTTCCATTTTATATTTCGCAATAACACTCACGGCCATGATGTTTACTTCTACTAATTGTCATGCGTAAATATAATTCACTTTTCAATATGCCAGAAATGGATGGAAGCAATGGAACAAGTTTTTGTCATCCTGTACGATCTTGAAACTTGACCATTCGATTCAGACTTTCTCCGTTTAGAAGTTTTTAGGAGCAGTTAAGTTGTTATGTACGTATTGAGATATGAAAATTAGATTGAAGGTTTGACTTATTGGAAAATATAGATATGTGGGAAATTGGTTAAATGTTTTTTTATTCCACACTATATTATACAGAAAAAATTTAGAGTATATGGATACTGATCTACAATTTGCAATTATTTTCAGAGGGTATCACTTCCGGTTATACCGGATATTTACTACAACTTTGATGTTTCAAATTGCATGATTTACTTTTTAATTTTTTCATTAATTGAATTCTTTTTAAAGCGGGTTTCGTTAAGATATTACCAATCTAAAATCAACCACTATTGTACTATGATTTTTTTATCAAATTTTTCGGAATTATAGTGCCATCTTCTTTGCCCGAAAAGATTGATTCAGATTTGAATATGATTATAACTTTGCTTGTAATTTATGGAGGAAAGTGTTATTGTTGGGAGCAATGTGCTCCCCAATGCTTTTCTATATACAGGATGCTCAAAAATGACTTGTCAATTCAATAACAATTAAGTTATTATATTCAATCCTAAAGCATCAATATTAATATTCACCGATGGGAGGGTTATCTCGGAAGCAGAGCACTATTCCAGCGGGATTATTTCGCACGTTTTCTACCGTTGATGTGATTCACGGAACGGCGAAAGATGTCTCCCAAATGTTTGGAATTTTTAACGTTTCCACATCTGTTTGTTACTGTTCGCATTTTTGTCGGTCCATAGAGGGCGACCCTCGTACGTATGTACGAGGTGCGTCCTTTCTGGAATTGATAGGGTACCCCGATGTTGCTTGGTAGGATGCTGAGAAGCGATGTGCGACACTGATGAGCTCCTAATAAGGGCGAAACTGCAGTCTGCCGCTTCGTTTCTCGGCATCCTGCTTGGTTGCACTATTGTGGCGCTTGGGGGCTGCGTGCATGGCGGGCAGATTTGGAAACTAGCTCTTGTCAGGAGGGATTATTCATTGATCTACGGATTTTGAATAGTTCGTCTTGTCTCAGATTTATATATATATATATATATATATATATATATATATATATATATATATATATATATATATATATATATATATAAATTACATGATATTGTTGTTGCTTCAGATTATAATCTTACACCTCTGAACTTGACAATGCAAAAGGTAGATTTTGATATATTTGATGGTAATTCTAAAAGAGAAAGTTGGATGCAGAAAGAATTACACGGAAAGCACCCTAAAGAATTGAAAAATGATTATATTGATGAAATCGTATCGAATAAATGGTTAGTTTCTGGAGAATTGTTTGCTGAAACAGAAGGCTTGGCAATTGCGATCCAGGATCAGGTTGTTTTCACGAGGAATTATAGAAAACACATCATCAAACAAAATATAGATGATTCTTGCCGTAGATGTTTCTGTTCTTCAGAAACAGTTTTTCATATATTATCATCTTGCTCAGTCCTTGCTTCAACAGATTATTTAGAAAGACATAATGCCGTCGCTAATATTATTCATTTTAATCTAGGAATTAAACATGACCTAATTCCCAAAAGAAAAAAATTTTACAAATATGAACCTGAGATTATTTGTGAAAATGGCAAATATAAACTTTATTTTGATGAAACAATTCTTCGCAACAGAGCTGTAAAACACAATAGACCAGATATCATGCTTACTGATAAAAAGAATCAAATAACATATATAATTGATATTGCTATACCCGACACACATAATATACAAAATAAATACAATGAAAAATTTCTAAATATATGATGCTTGGCGACGAGATTAAAAAATGTGAAAAATGAGAAAATTTTTATTCTACCGATTATTATTTCCACAACAGGTGTTATTCCTAGTAATCTTCACAAAAGTATTGAGATTTTGGGTCTGAAGAAAAATTTATTCGAACAGTTACAAAAGATAACAGTCATCAAATCTTGTAATATTCTTTGTAGGTTTCTTTCCGAAAAAATAATGAGATAGAGTCATAGGTTTTCTTTAGTTTATACTGCTCAGAATCTCATTTCATATTTTATTTATTTGTTTATATAAATGTAATATAATTAACTGACAATTTTGTTATATTTATATTCAGAGCAGTATTCTATTTGATCGTTCACCACTTCACACAAAGGAAACTATTAATGAGTAACATTCAGTGTTACTTGACTAAGGTCCGTACACTGGATTTTTCCGGGGAGAAAGCCTCTGACACTACTCGTTGGTACATTGATATCATTGTCTGATGATGCTATAGTATGTATATATTCTGGTAGATTGATATATTCTCATAACATAGTGGCTGGAAATCTTCTCAAGTAGCAGAAGGATACATAAAAACATTTCTGCAAAATCGAATAATATAGGAAATCAATTAGTTTCGTCATAAATGGAGCTAATTCGTCCCTTAATCTTCCAGTTTTTATGATACACGACTGTTCAATCTACCTCAAATAATCAATCCGTTTTAAAAAATATAACTGAATGTCCCCAATGCCCAATTTTTTTTTCACAAGACGTAGAAAGTTGAACTTAAAGCCCCCCTTTCTGAATGGACATACTCTGAAATTTTCGGAACAACTAAGTATCTAGGGTTAACGCTAGATCAGAGACTCAACTGGAATTCACACATTGACAAAACTCTTTCAAAGGCTACATCGTGCCTATGGGCATGCCGTAAACTCTTCGGAAAGACCTGGGGGCTACAGCCAAAAATAACCTACTAGTTATGCACAGCGGTTATAAGACATATTATAAGTCACATATGCATCGTGCGTATGGTGGACGAAATCATTAGAAATAACTACGCCAAACAAACTGCAGCGGTTAGCGTGCGTGGGCATAACGGGGGCTATGAAAGCACCCCGAATACTGCCCTGGAGGTAATCCTAAATCTCCCTCCTCTTCATATAAAATTGAAAAAATAGGCGTTGATGGCGGCATTACAGCTCCAAGACACAAAAAACTATTACCTGGTGAACTGAAGAGACACCTGGGGATTCTGAGTAACATAGCGCCAGAAATCTTATTACAACCATCGGATATAATGCCGCTTAATTTTGATTTTCACACACCCTTCAAAGTGGCTATAGAAGACTGCACCATCGTAAAGGGAAAAATAAATCAATTACACCAAAAATCCTCCATTTGGTACACGGACGGCTGTAAACCTGTGCTGCCAAGATGAACTACGAAGGAAGCTCAAAGGTGCACAAATCTACATTTCAACGGACAGTCAGGCAGTGATTAAAGCTTTAAACTCTTATAGTTATCGAAGCATCTCTGTCTGGGAATGCCGTCAATCCTTGCAGCAACTTGCTGAGGGGAACAAACTTTTCCTGTAGTGGGTGCCTGGCTACGAAGGCATACAAGGAAATGAAGCCGCTGACGAACTAGCTAGATCAGTTGCTGGACTCCCACCCATCGGACCTGAACCGTTCTGCGGTCTAAGCAAGCCGCACAGACGACAGGAACTGGAACGGTGGGAAGAATCTAGCAAAACAGAATACTGGAGGAAAACTCCAGGCCAAAGGCAAGCGAAAAAGTTCATTGACTATTTGCCAAAGGAGACAAAACAGCTTCTCGATCTCTCTAGGGACGAGATGAGGACTATAACAAGCCTCCTTACTGGACACTGCCTACTGAGATACTTTCTCAGTAAAATGGGCAAATCGGAAACGGCAACATGCAGAATGTTTATCGAAGATACCCAGTACGACAATATGAAACTGCCGAACATATTCTTTGCAGTTGCATCGCAACTGTCCGTCAAAGACATATACACTTCGGTAGCGACAAACTAGAGCCGCTCGAAGTAAAAGCGAAAGCTCCCAGGGAGATTCATAATTTTGTAAGGGAACTAGATCTACAGGGAAATGAATAAAGAAGGGTTACGAACAAAAGACCAACTTGTTCGCAGTTCGGAAAGGCTTGCAAAGCCAAACGACGCCCTCTAATACATTACATTAGAGGGGTTTGAATATGATAAATATTTATATCAATAAAATGTAAATACAAATATCTCAATAATAAATTTGGTTTACTATTTTTAGATTAAATTCATTTGTTTTTGATTTATAATTTGTGGTTGTGGAAATATACAGTCTGTTACTCGAAGAGAATGAAAAATTCTATACTCGTATCGAATTTTTCCATCCAAACCTAGTTACAGTCTATACTATATTCCTTGAACTGCGCTAACGCTCAATTTTCTGCATTTCATAAGAGACAACATTTTATTGCAATTTTCTAAATTTCTCCTGGAAATTGGTTGTGAATTTTGGTACTTTTCGTTAAATGTTCTGAAGTTCGACTTATTATTGGGTGACATTGACAATGAATGATAAATAAATTCACAATATCCTCGTTTGAGTATTATTCGCCATTTTATTTAACAAAAAATACACATAAACAAAATTAGTGTTATTGCTATAAAATTTCCATATGTCAAACTAAGGCCGAAATTCATAGAACCTTTTATTGAACATAGAACCAGTCACCGAAATTAAATCCATCCTGTTTGTTTCAATGTTCGATGGTCTAATGATTTTATTAATTTAACTGTTGGTTTTTGATGAAATCGCGAATGAAATGAAAAAGAGCCATTTTAGATATAGGGAAATCTAATACCAATTAATAGTTATTTGAAATCATTTCTAACAAAGTTTCAATGAGTGGGCAAGTGATCTTTGGGTACCCTGTATATAAAAATAGCATCAGAATGTACTTATCCTCTACAATAACACTTTTCTCGTTGAACTAGTTAAACTATTAGGTCCGCAATAAAGTTCTCGCTGTTTTTTTATTGTGAAAAATTATTAGAAATGAATTATTCAAAATATTGCCCATCGCTAGCTACAACGTTTTCCCATCTTTCTGGCAGAGCTCGAATACCGTGACGGTAGAAGTGTTCGCCTTTTGAGGCTATTCACGAATCAAGTCATTTTTCGAGCTCTTCATATAAGCGGAACTGATGGTCAGCCAGACCATGTTCCATCGAACGGAACAAGCAATAATCGGTTGGTGCAATATCTGGGGAATATGGCGGGTGGGGTAGGACTTCCCATTTGTGCAACGGGTTTGGCAACGTGAGGCCGAGCGTTGTCATGGTGTAGAATTACTTTTTCGTGTCTCTGCTCGTATTGTGGCCGTTTTTCGCGCAGTGCTTTACTCAATCGCATCAATTGAGTTCGATACCGTTCCCCAGTGATGGTTTCGTTCGGTTTCAACAGCTCATAATAAATAACACCGACTTGGTCCCACCAAATACACAGCATAACTTTCGCAGCTTGAATATTCGGCCGAGACGATGACGTAGAAGCATGACTGGGTAGTAATCAAGATCTTTTTTTTCGGATTGCTGTAATGAATCCATTTTTCATCACCCGTTACGATGCGATGAAGAAAACCCTTTCTTTTTTTGCCGCTGGAGCAGTTGTTCACAGGCAAAAAAACGACGCTTAACGTATCTTGGCTTCAAATCATAAGAAACCCAAGTTCCTTGCTTTCGAATCATTCCCAGCGCATGTAATTGCTTGGAAATGGCTTGGCGGGTAACTCCTAAGGCTGAAGCAAACTCACGGATCCTCATCGAGCAATACCTCCAATTCAGCATCTTCGGTGATTTTTGGCCCTCCTTCACGGGGACATTGTAATCACCGTTTTTGAAGCGACGGAACCAATCCGGCACGTTGTTTCACTTAGAGGAGTATCTCCGTAAACTTTTTGGAGCTCTCTATGAGCTTCAGCCGCCGTTTTCTTCGAATGAAAGAAGAAAATCAACACTTCCCGCAAATGACGATTATTTGGCACAAAATCAGACATTTTCTCACAACTAAAAGTATATGACGCAAAAACAAACTCACTAATGTGTCACAGTGGTTTGTTTACCATATATCCACGCTTTGTTCCAGACGTTCTTGATATGTAAAAATCGACCAGCACTTACTTGCTGGAGCCATCTATTCACAAATAGCGAGAACTTAGTTGTGCACCTAATAAAAAAATGTTATAAATCTTACTTAAATCGGAACAAAAGTCATAGCTTAATGTTGGTTAAATTTAGACAGGACAATTCTTGACAAAAGATGCTTGAAAAGGAATGCCCTTTAATGAAAAAAGTTGGAAATTATACCATGCCATTTGAAATAGCTAAGGTCTAATCGATGTCCGGTATTGGTACTGCTCTGAAACCAATTGCAAATTGGAGATCAGTATCTATTTACTTTGATCCCAAAATTTGAAATTTATCGATTTATGCCTTTTAGCGCGGACACCCGGTATTCTTCTATATTTTTTAACTTTACTTAAAAAGTAAAGGTTATGAAAAACTTACATCGAGATATATTTTATGTACAGGCCGTTTGTTAAGTACGTGAACCAACTAAAATAAGAAGATTTGACAAATAACTTCATTTTTCCTAGAAACTTACTTTTCGAAGTATAGATGTGTGTATAGAGTGCTGTACTCAACAAAATTGCCCTTTGCATTATGTCTAGATTGTGGTTTTCGGGGATTTCCGTGAGACAGAGACATGGATGGCGAGTACCAGCTGTAACTGTCATTGCGCATGCCTTGGTAGATTTCAGCTATAACAGCGTATAACTTCGTATAACAGCGTCCTGTGTTCTGACTGATGTTTTAGCTTTGGTCTAATACGTAGGTACTATGTTTTGGGGGTATCTCATTCGGAGTGGCAAATGTGTTTCTAAAATTGGTTTAACCGCGTGTAAAAGTATATCGATCTTCATGGAGAATACTTTGAAAAACAATGAAGCTATTTTTGCCCTAAGTTACTTGTTTTCTTGTCATTTGCAAAATTTGAAAGGCCGTTACTAGAGGGGACCACCGTTGAACAGAACAGATTTGTCGTGGCTATATTTTGATAAGATCTATCAGAATCCCAATCAAATCTTATTCTGGACACCCTGTTTTCATCAAAACATATGTGTTTATATTTTTCGCGTCGTTCCACATTATGACTTCGTTTTATTCAGTTAAAGTTTAAAACTTTAAAAGTTCAAAAACCATTTTCACTAATCTCTTTTCCTTTCAATAAATCTTACATCTGCTAGTTCTTCAATATTCCTCAATTATCATATCGGATGAATAAATTAAACTTGGTATTCAAGAGTGTGAGTTGAGATATACAGATAAATGGATAAACGATATCTCAGGTTGAATAGATTAATATTATATTACATTGAGGAACTAAATGTTAGCGAATAAATAAAATAGAAGGAAATACTCAAATTCAGGTCAATTCAACGAAAGTCCGGTGTCATATTCATATCCGAAATGTAAGTAAATACTACTATAAACGAGCAGAATGATTAACGATCCATAATTAATGAATATTGAAAAAAATAAGCATTTTCAATCCTCTAAATGCCAACGTATCAAATTCCTATTATTAAAGATATTATAAGATAATATGTCAGAATAGTTATGACATAATTTACCATAAAAAAACTTTCAACGATTTATGAATATTAAGTGGAATATTAACATAATCACAGGTGCTCATTGTATTTGCGAATTTTAAGAAGATATTATGTCTTCTTGAAAATCTGCTTTCACCTGCTTAAATTGTGTGTGAATTTATCACCTACCAGTACTGAAACTACTAATAATTATTCATCTACAGGTTCAATTCAAGGTTTCGTCGAAAGCTTCAATGTGTATAAATGAAATCAACGTTGGTATGAATCAATTCTTCCATTTTGAAGATTTGATTATAGGAGCTTATTAAAAGTATTATTTCAATCTTTTAAAGAATATGAAATTAAAAGTAAAACGAAATAAGACACTTTTGTCACTTTTCCACAATTTATTTAATAATCACGACAGGTTTCGACCTTACGGTCATTTTCAAGGGAATAAAAATAACAGATGAGTAGGTTAGTACAGATTGAAAGTTATCCTAGATATTGAGTAGTGGGGATGCATTGAGCTCTAGTTAACTGTTGAGGGCAGTAAATTGTGGGTTTTAACATAGTTTGTTAATCTCCAAACTTTCCAACAAATTCATCTCTCTCCCCTTGTTACATTTATGAAGGATTTTAAGGTTATTTAATGATATCGAGTAGTTGGTTGATTTTATGTGTTCAAATATTGGCGAATTTTTATCTGAGGAAATATGTTCGTTGAATCTAGCTTCAAAACTTCTCCGTTTTTTTCCTGATTACTTGAATTTATCGTTCTTTTGTTTGGCATTTAATAATAATCTGCTTAAATTGGTGCCGCTTGAGAATGAAGTAGTTATGTTGAATTTGGATAAGTAATTACTGATTTTGTTAGAGAGTTCGCCGGTGTATATGAGACTATTGTATCTTTTTTCCGGGGTTTCTACTATGCTATATAGTGATCGAGAGATAATACATTGTTCTTTGCGTTTAATAATTGTATTTAGAAAATGTTGTGGTATATTGTTATTTGAAGCAATTTTCTGATGATGTTAAGTTCAGTTTGGAAATTTTCTGTTGAAAGGGGAACAGAGTAAGCTCTATGAATCATGGAGTTATATGCAGCTAGTTTGTGGCTCAAATGACCGAACGAGTCCATTGGGATAGATGCATCTGTGAATGTTTCCTTTCTGTAAATTTTATGTGAGATGGTTATGTGAATTTATGATGGTTAAGTCTAGGAAAAAAACCTCAGAGTACAATATGATATTGCACCTGGCATTTATAGATTTCAAGAAAGCGTTTGACTTGATTAAAACTTGGGCAACACTAAGAGCACTAGATAACGCAAGAGTGGACAGTAGATATTCAAATCTCATCAAATACAAATAACGATAGACGAAGAAATAACATCAAAAGAAATCCCCGTGAAAGGAGGCATACGACAGGGAGACACGATCTCTCCAAAATTATTTACATTGGCTCTGGAAGACGTGTTCAAGGGTTTGAAGTGGGAAACGAGAGGCATAAATATAGATGGTGTACGTCTGAACCATCTTCGATTTGCGGACGACATAGTTCTTATAAGTGATGATGCCGAAGATCTTTGCACCATGCTGGAAGAACTATATGAGGCTGCCTTGACCTATGGACTCGAGATGAACCAGATGCAGACATGGTTACACTTAAAGTGACTAGGCTCAATTCTTCCATGATATCATTGAACCAATCTTTTCTTCCTCAAGGTGCAATCATTTTAGGGGCTTGTATAACTGCTTATTCCACTCCCGCGCGTATTCAGTATGCGATCAGGGGTGAAGTAAAGTTAGTCCATATTGTATATTGGAAAAAATTTTCGAACATTTCACCAACTACTTCCCTTGCGATGGTAAATGCTTGTCGTAATTTATAGTTTAAGAACCGTTTCTTCTCCGTGGAGTCATCACTCTCGTTTTCCGAGTAATCAACCGATACATGAATAAGTCCTGACGTGGTGCGAAGCGATATTTTTTCCCTTTTCACTGCAGTAATAGCGCGCTCAATTTGTTGCTCATCTGAAGGGTCTCAATTCGTATTTTACTGATAGTTTCGTACGATCTGCAACCAAAAATCAATTTTTGAAATTAACCTTCCCAGAAAGGGCATATTTGTACATTATCGGGGTAGAATGGGACGCGTCCGAATATTCCCTCTTTATTTAGAACTAGTTTTTCCGTGAAAAACTAGTTCTAAATTTTTAGGTTATATTCCCGTCAATATTCCAACTCCACTTTATTCGATATCAATGCATTGTTCAGTTGTAATTAGTCGAAATTAAGAATATCGGAGAGTTGATCTGTACATGTATACAAATGCGGATAAAAATACTTACTTCTCAGGCTCGAAAAACGTTTTTTGAACACAATATTCAAACGCATGCACTTATGGAGATGAATTTTCATTCACTGAACGGTAAGTGTCCGAATGTACTACTCCCCCCTAACATTAAGGTACCAACTCCGGAAATGATCAGGAAAGACCACTATATTGTGTTAGACGATCGCCGAGTGGAGTTGAAACAAGCAGCGACGACTGTTAACATCTTGCAAGAGCATTTGCACATGAGAAAGCTATCGGAAAGATGGGTGCCGCGTTTGTCGACAATCGACCAAAAACAGGCTAATTTCCGAATCTTGCAATAAAATCCCACTGAGTTTGCGTGCTGTTTCATTGTGGTAGATGAACTATGGATTCATTTCTGCATGTCTGAAACGAAACAGCTATCCAAACAGTGGTTGGAGGCCGTTGGCATTGGCAAATTAAACCAAGGTGAACTTTACGTAAAACTACAAAAAAACAAAAACCTCCAGCATTCCTAACCTTCAAAGATAATGTTGAAAATAAATGACACCTAGTAGAGCAGAGGGAGTTCTTGTTTCATTTTCAATTTTACCATCTTGATTTTTCCAAAATTTCAACAAATAAATAATGTACACTCAACCAAACTATAGAAAGAAGAGTTACGCCACACCATCTTGAATGGGGGATCAATTGAAAAAGTGTCTATTCAGCTGTGAACGGTAGAAAACAATTAAAAATTTGCCCACAATGGCGCTAGCGCTGCAAGCGCCTATAAAATGAATTCAGTTGTTGTAGACGGCGTGGAGTGCACTGAGTTGAAAATTTGTTGATAAGAGTCTCTAAATAACACCGCAACATCTGAAATGTCAACTAATTACATAGTCCAAAATAATTGAACAAACCTAACCTATAAACAAGGTGTTGGACCCTATTTAAAGCTTTCGACGGATAATTTTTCATACACAGAGATGGTTCTCCTCCATAAGCGAAAACCTGTTATCATTTTGTCTCATTCAAAGTGTTATTGTTTTCGAAAACATGAAAGCCGAATCTATTGTAAACATTTTTATGACACACAAATAATATAACTATCCTCGACCAGAACTGATGCGAAATTTATCGACTGAAGAAGAGCAGCGTTGTCGAGTTCTCTATATTTGGATACTTATATTTTCGTTAGTTGAAAAGCTTTGTAAATAGCAACTTAAAAATGACGAACGAACAACGAAAAACTTTATATAGTTTTTTATATTGCTTCGATTGTCACTACTCTTCAGAGCGTATAATGTTTATTTGTTGAAGGATGTTTGCGTCATGAAAAAACTTGACGATATTCAAGGAAATTTTGAACGGACAATAGTTTGAATTTATGATAATGCAATAAACCTGGATTATCAAGAGCCAGTACAGTGAGTTTATACATTTTAATTCTTTTTCATTTTTTATAGAATTAATTGTTGTTTTTATGAAATTCAAGGCCGATGAATTTGAATTTTATAAAAATATCTGAAAGAAACTATTTGAATTTATGCTAAATATGGGACTATAGAAGTATGAGAAAAATGGATGTATGGATTACCATCAAATTTTGAATACAGGGCTATTTTAAAAATATTTTTAGTGTGGCACTTTTTCCAGTTATATCGAAACGAAACGCAACTGTGGTATATTTAACTCGGTGATACTCTTTTTCATTTTTTATTGTGGACAATTATTTTTCAAACGATTTTTGTGAATATTTGACCACCATAAAAAGATATAATGTTTTAAATCAGAATCTCTTTCTTCTGAAGGTACTTTTCTTATAACATTGCATTTTTCAGTTCTGAAGAAAAGGTTCTTCTTAATAATGTACTTTTTACAGATTTTTCACATACAAGGGTAGGAAAATTACTCACAAATGTGACAAACTTCAGACACTACTGTTTTTTGAACAATTTTCTACTTTCAGTCCTTTCATTAAAAGCGTATTTTAAACAGGTTATATCTGTAGATACTTTCTTCTAACCTTGAGTTTGTTCCTTTAGTTTTGAATAAAAGGTTTTCTTAATAATGTACTTAGTCGCAGTTTTATCGAATGCCCACTAATTCATATTTGGAAATAATAATTAGATAATTTACGTTATCTGCAAATCGAATAGTTTCTAGTGTTTCTCCAATATAAGAGATTTTGTAGTTTAGGTGCCTACTTATTGAAATATTTTCAATGAAATAAAACTATGGTATTTGGATTTTCACTTTATTAACAATACTATGACCGGTTTCACCACACTGTGGCTTCATCAGATAGATACAAACTAATGAACAGAGTTATTCCTTATATATTAGACTCATTTCCTACTTAATATTACAATATGTACAATAGGTTCAAGGACAAGGGTATGTTGGAAAACCCATCGGGGTTGCTTACCTCATGAATTGATAAAATAGAGTAAAGGAGAAGGAATTAGATCTAATTGGCTATTAAGTAACCTACCTGAATTCCTTTCTTTGTTAATTTCTAAAATTTCCTATAGTTTGAGCTTTTGTCTATTATTTTCATTGTGTAAAATTTTGAAATTATCATTAAAGTTATGGTTCTCTTCGAGTAAGTGATTAGAATAATGGGAATCTGATTTATGATAATTAAAACTACGTTTGTACTCGGATAATCTAGCTTTGAAATTTCTGAAAGTTCTACCAATCTTAATTTTATTACAATCCACGCAAGACAGTTTATAAACACCGGATTTATTACCTTTATCAATTTTAGATTTGCAGTTTTTGATATGTCGTCCTAAAGAATTATCAGTTCGGAATGCTATATTGAAATAATAATGCGAGAGGAATGATTTCAATTTTAGACTAGGATTACCAAAATAAGTTAAGCTGTTGTATTTTGTGTTAGTACTTTTCATACTTGGAAATACTTCCTGGAATGCTTTTGGAAATTTTTTGCGTGAAATCATGTTCTCAATCATACTAAGACTGTAACCGTTATTGACTGCTATTTGTTTAATTATATTTAGCTCTTTTATAAAATTATTTTGTGACATTGGGATATTAATGAGTCTATGTACATTACTAATGTAAGCAGCTAATTTATGTGGATAAGGATGTGTAGATGAGTTGTGAATAGTAATATCTGTATGAGATGGCTTATGAAAAATAAAAGAATCATGTTTGCCGTCAATTTTAGTAATAGTTAAATCCAAAAAGTTAATGGAGTTTTCTGTTTCTATCTCTAACGTGAATTTAATATTATCGTGAATTTTGTTAATGAATGTTTTGAATGACTCTAATTGTCTGTTTGTGCCAGTGAAACAACAAATGATATCGTCGACATATCTAAACCAATCAATAAAGTGTTTGAATAACGGATGCTCTTGGATAGTTGTTTCAATATTATCCATAAAATTTCAGCGAGTAGAGGGCTCAGAGGATTACCCATGATTAAACCTTTTTACTATAATATAATAATCCCTTGAAGTTAAAATAATTTTGTTCTAAAAGATTTCTAAAAAGTGTAAAACTTCTGATTGAATTACCGGATTGACCCTATTGATTTGAAGGGCGTTGTTAATGAGTTACACTGTATAACTAGGTGGAACACTAGGTAAGAGATTTACCACATCCCATGACATAAGTTTAGCTTTCGGTGGTAATGTCGTGTGCTGAATTATATTTATTAGGTCTGAAGAGTTTTTTATTGAGATTTTAGGTTCAAAATTAGCGTACTGTCGAATGATGTCTATGAGAAAGCGTGAAAGTTTTGCAGATGGAGCTTGAAAATATGAAACTACTGGTCTAATGGGATGCCCTGTTTTATGGAGTTTGACGAGGGAGTAAAGTTTTGGTGATTGCAGGTTGTCAATGAAAAGTTTATATTTTTGGTTGGTAGGTATTATAGACTTGGCATACACTAAAGCGTTTTTTACTATGGATTGAAATTTCTTAGTTTGATCTTTATCAATTTTTTCTAACTGATTTAATGAAATTTTGGGTTTTCAATAAATAATCTGCTTGATTTAAGGCTATGATTGTATGACCTTTGTCTGCTTTGGTGAATATGATATCTTCAAATGCGGACTAAGATTTATTGGACTTTAAAGTTGTATTTTCGAATTTCTTAGGTTGAAAACTGTTGAACTCTTTTTGAAGTAGTAACGCTGAAGAGTGTTTTAGGTGTTTGACTTGCGATGAATAATTTAGGGCTATTTCGGTTTCAATTCCTATCAGATCGAAATGGAGACGAGCGTTATTTGACTCTAAATTGTGTTAAAAACCCTTTTCTAGAAGTGAAACTTCATCTTCGGAAAAATTAGCATCTGAAAGATTATTCAACCTATCATAAAATAGGTGATCGGAAAATTTGGACTTGCGTTTTGAAGTTTCGGGTTTATTACTCAATAATTTATTTAATTTTTGCAACTGAATTTTATACTTTTTGTGAATGAATGAATGAACTTTGAATCTTGTTACGGAATCTAAAATGTCAAATTCTACTGAATGCAATCTATGAAGCAACTCCGAATGGATTACCTTTAAAATATGTTGTAGTTGTCTCATTGTCTGTATTGAAACTTGTCTAATTTCAACCATTTCATCTTGCCTTGTAGTACTCCATTTCGTGCTGCGGGGCTGATATTATGTGTCTTCAGTTTTATATAATTCGGAAATACTTCGTTCTTCAATCAACTGGATAGGAACCAGATATTTTGTGTGTTGGTCGCACATCTTAGAATTAGCTTGAAATACCAAATGACCAAAAAGCTTGTCTCAGCTTCTTTCAATAATTTGATTGAGGAGGTCGTTACTTGATGAAAATCGATATAAATATTTTCAAAGAAATAGAACTAGGGTATTTAGATTTTCACTATTTTAACAAAACTTTGACCGGTTTCACCACACTGTGGCTTCATCAGATAGATACAAACTAATGAACATAGTTATTCTTTATATATTAGTCTTATTTCCCACTTAATATTACAATAGGTACAAGTACAAGGGGTATGTTGGTTAGATTTTTTTTTCTCTAGATCTACTCAAAAAGCACTCTCGATCGACCGTTTGAGCACCCCTGATCTTAAGTGTTGGAGAAAAAATACCATATCACATATCAAGAGATCTTCTGGTTTCACAAGGATTAGATTAGATTAGTATTGTTTTGACTTGCTGTCAAAGCAATACTTGTTAATATATCAGTATAAAATTGCATGTTTGCACTTTCAACCTTCTTATAATTAAAATATGTAATATATAATAACTAATGTACTTCATTGTCATATATCATCCATTTAGAGTCCGCACTTTATATAGATTAATTTCACACTAATAACACCTTAAATACGTGCATGAAATTTGATCAATTGCCGTAATTAAAAGTGATTTATCAGGTTTCAAATTTGAAGCTTTTCGTAACGTTACAGTCACGACCATTTCGAAATTAAATAGCCTTTAAACATACAAGCAGATCAGCATATGAATCATCCTTACAACGTAATGTCAGTATAGAAAGCCGAGTTCACGACTCGATCAAGTTTTGAGAGCATTTTTCGCGATCGATAAAAGTGAGAGCACATCTCCAATAACTAATGCCACACCCGCAATTTGCAACAAGTCGGAACCAACATAAATTTCGCTGACTGTTTTTTTTAGTATAGGAAGTGCGATTTTGTAGACCTCCGGGGGTACTTATCGAAAATATCGACAAGGCTTTCTCTAATCATGTTCAAATGTCAATTTATTGTTATTATCGTGATAATGCCGATACCCGAAGCCCGACATAGCCTTTAAAGGGGACCATTCATTATTTCTCTCAGCGTGAAATGAGACGGTGGAACAGACACGATCCGAAGATATTTTCTGGACATTTTCGATCGTAAAATATCGACAAACAACTGACCTAGTGGCAACGTGATAAAACATTGATTTTCTACCCTATGGACTTGGATAATAGCAGGAAATGAAAGCAGGTTTCGAAGATTTTTTAAAAGTTTTAAATGTCTGACCGCAAGTTCCTCTCATTGATATCTACACTTTTTCATTGTTCTATAATTATTATTGTAGACGTTGTAATTTTGTCATCAACTGACTACGGACTGATGATTTAATTGAAGAGTCAGAGAAGGGAGAATAAACAAAACGTACCTCATTTTTACATACAGTGTTTCCGCCAACTTTCTTGCTGTCTTCCAAAATGCGAATCAGATTTTGATTTCGATACCTTAACAAGAAAAATAGTCAAATGGAAAAGCATTTCGAGCTGTTTTGATGATGGTGAAATCTTTACCAATGGATCTAGAAGAGGTGGCTATGATTAGGTTGGCGTGTTTATGAAATAATTGAAGAAAAAACACCAGGCTTAAATTTCACTAATTATAATAAATATAAATAGCTTTGACATATGTTTAGGTTTGATCCTATTTTAAAAAATTAAGGGAAATTATCATTTCAGAACTTCGATAAAGGTATGATCTCTGTGGAATCTTTTCCTGTTCCGATAACACATTTGAAGGTCTTTGAAGACTCTTTGCAGAATGAGAAGTTGTCATGCTCTTTTTCCGAAATATCTTTACAGAATGAAATTGAAAGAGAACCCTCTTTGCTCATGTGGATAAATAGGAACTTTAAACCACCTTCTGTTTTCAAGATAATAACAATATTCGAAATATTCAATCGCTATGCTTAACCTTGAGCAAAATCACTAAACTTCATCAGCCATATTAGGGTGAACAGATTTTCGCACTCAACAACCCCAAAGTCTATTGGGAAATATACACATTTTCAAAGAAATCTGATATTAACTTATAAGCAAACACATGTCGGTTGGCCGGGCGGTCTGAGTTCTCAGATGCACCCCAGAGATGGGGCCAATATCGGATTTTTACCGACTAAAAACCTCGTCTTGGAGTTCCAGCCCGTAGGTTATAGTCTCCATAGTGCAGAATTAAAGGATACTGAGATTAGAGAGTGACTTGAATGGCAATACGCTTACGCGGACGGAGATTTTTGGAGAGAAGAGAACCTATTTAATTAACTAGGGAGCACGGTCGAGGAACTATATCGATCCGTTTGGGCTGACAGTTTGCTAATACGGAAATTGTTAGATTCTCATGTTCAGAGATATTTCCATGTAAATTGCGTGCTAATTTGAGAGTTAATTCGGTAAGTAAGGGTACTTCGAAATCGACAATATCGGCGTTCCTCACAAACCATGGGATGTTTAGCAACGAGTGCAGCAATTTGGAGAAGGTACCTTCTAATTTGCTGAAACGCCTCTTAGGTGCAGTGCGGTAGATTGGTATGGCGTAAGTAAAAATACTACGGATAATAGCGTTTAAAGCTAAAAGTTTGGTTCTTGGAAAAACTTTTTTGTTTCGGAAATAAGGTTGAAGCTTAGAAAATGCAGCTCGGGATTTATTTCGGATCGTGTTGATTTGTTTGTCAGACGTTTATCGAGATGGATCCCTAGATATTTGATCGAGCGTTTCCATGGGATTTTGGAGTTATGAATTGTGAAGTTTAGAGGCTCCCTCCACCGGGCCGAGAGGCTGTGTGTGTATTTAAATACTCAACAGTCAAAGTTTCACCATGAAATGTATCGTGTAAATCAGGGGTGCTCAAACCGTCGATCGACTGGTCGATCGCGAGTGCTTTTCAAGTGGATCTCGAGAAGAAAAAAGTTTAATAAGTAGGGAACCAAACTACAAAAATTTATTACGTAATAAAATAACACTCTGCTAGCGGCAAAAGGCGGCTCTATCAAAGGAACGCGCGGTACTTGTCAAAGAAAAGCCGCTTTTTTTATTCTTGTCGCTTTTCTAGAAATTGATGAGAACATTCGAGACTTTCGTTCACGCCGATATAAATATTGCGCCTGCAGGAATTGAAGTCATTCTGAATTGTAACTTGAAGGCTACGTCGATACAAAGTTTATTATTAAATAGTACAAAATGAGTGCTTCGAAGGAATCTAAAACGTTTCATTTTAATAACGATTGGGAGGAAGAATTTTTCTTTTGTATGGTGAAGGATAATTCTTATTTGTCGTGCGTCAGTTGAAAAGTACGTGATTTCATATCTTGTTTGAAAAAAGAACAAACCATGTTTACAAGACCAGCCAAACAATCAAAAGCTGCTACGATCGCGTCATTTAAATTATCTCATATATTGGCGAAACACAAGAAACCATTCGAGAATGGATCGGTTGTGAAGGAAGCATTTATTGACATAAATCATGTCTGCTATTAGAGAACTTCAGTAATCTTGTCCGGCTGTCAAAAGGCGTATTGAAATACATGGCAGATAAACTGAAACATGATATCATGAAATGTACATACTTTTCCTTACAGTTCGACGAATCCACCGATATGACAGACACAGCCCAGCTGTGTATTTTTATTCGGATGGTATTAAATGACATGTTGACTGAGGAAGAATTTTCGACAATTATTCCTCTGAAGGGGAAGACCCGTGGCGAAGATATATATGACGTTTTCTTCAATTTTGAAAAAAACTACAAGCTACTAATATATAAATTAGTGTGCATTACAACCGATGGAGCACCAGCAATGACTGGAAACAAAAACGGTTTTGTGGCATTGTGTCGAGCTAATGAGGATTTTCCTTAATTTTTTTTATTCAATTACATTATACATAAACAAGTTTTGTGTTCAAAAGTTTTAAACACGGATGAAATTATGCTCATTGCAACAAAAATTGTGAATTCCATCCGTGCACGTAGCTTGCAACGGCGGCACTTTAAGGTGTAGTTGGAAGATAGGGAGTCAGCTGAACACACTGATTTAGTTCTTCACACGGACGTCAGGTGGTTGAGTCGCGGAAAATTCCTTGAAAGATTTCAAGAATTATTGTCCGAAACAGCGTTTCTAGACGAAGATGTTGAAAAACGAAAAATGGCTGACTGATTTGGCATTTTTGACTGACATCACAATGCACTTAAACACCATTAACTTGGAACTTCAAGGTAAAGGAAAAACTATTATTGAGATGATTGGAGCAGTAAACTCATTCAAAAGTAAATTGCAACTTATGATAGATCAACTGAAAAGAAAGGATCTGAAACATTTTTCGGCTTTGAAAGCAAAGATTCCTCAGTTGAATCATGATACGTATGAGGCTGAATTATCAAATACATTGGGACAATTCGAAATGCGTTTTTATCATTGCAGTAAATTGGCAAATATAGCATCATTTATGATTTATCCTTTTTCATGTAAAAACATTGAGGAATTAGCTACTGAAATAGCAAGTCAGTTTAATATATACTCATGTTCTGTTGAAAATGAGTTGGTGCATATCTGAAGATAATTATCCGAATCTAAGGCAAATCGCTCTTCAACTGACGGCAATGTTTTGGTCAACTTACTTGTGCGAGTCTGCATTTTCTGAAATGAAGATAATTAAGTCAAAATATCGCAATCCACTAACTGACGATCATATGTAATCATGCTTGCGATTAGCACTCAGTTACATCAAAAGTCTATCCACAGTTAAGTTTAACACCATATGTAACTTTTTTGTTTTGTAACAACCAATAAACTCGCAATTTTGGATAACTATGAGTTTTTTCATTGATATTATAGAGAAGAAACCTAACCCAAACCTTGACTAAAATAATGTATATTGTGCGGAAAGCTAATATCTATATATGCTACGGTACACCCTACCTAGGTAGGTTGGTAGGTAGGGTGTATCGTGTATGTACGACAACCCTGCATCACACATATTTGCAGCATATCGAGAATCACAGGAGCACTGCGTCTGCGAATTCGCTCAATTTCATTATGTCGTGCTTGCTCTTGTTGTGTTTGATGTGCACTAACTCGTTGCACTCTAAGCCTATCTACTTCATTGTTACTCACTAAATAACGCAATTCTGACAAAGCAATACGACTATTTTCTTGATCTGTCTCTCTCTGGTCATCAGTGCGGTTACCACGTGAGGTAGCTCTTCGCACATTTGATTGACTGTGACGATCTAAGTCAGGTCTTCTTCTCCTCGGCATCGTAAATTGTAATTAATCAAAGTAAGAAATATTCGCGCTAACTTAGCAGTAAAGTATCACTATCACTGAATATCAACAAAAAAAGAGCACAATACTTGGAATGTCACTATCACAAAGGATCACAAATCTTCCCCCACTAAGATAGAAGGATGCACTCATAGATATCGTATTACTTTTTTCCGTGTTCTGAAGTGCGACAGGATGGATTGACAGTCTAATGTCAAATACTATGGTTGCGTTCAGAAATTTAATTTGTTACAAAACTTAAGATTTATCATCTTTAACCTAACCAAATTGAAAATCTACTACTAGTACTACTAGTACTACTAATGATTTATTACATTTTGTGACTATGCAATTTTGTTCAGTTGTTTAGTTTCGGAACGCGACATTAGATCATCCAACGCGCACGCGACTAATTTAATAGATTTGATTGAATTTGAAATATGTGCAGAGGTAATGAATTGCAAATGGGCTCTTTTACGTTATGAACACACCTACATTGCTTAGACAACAGTGAGGGATTATAATTCAGCATGAACTTTATTTAATAGCCATAAAGTTCAAATTGACCCTACATTTTATTTAGAAAACGTTTGGTAAATAAAAAAAAGGGCCTTTTAAATGGTTTCCCTAGACCTCCTGACGAACTGACGAACAGCAAATGATTTTATATATATATATATATATATATATATATATATATATATATATATATATATATATATATATATATATATATATATATATAAATCTGAGAAGAGACGAATTATTCAAAATCCGTAGATCAATGAATAATCCCTCCTGACAAGAGCTAGTTTCCAAATCTGCCCGCCATGCACGCAGCCCCAAGCGTCACAATAGTGCAACCAAGCAGGGTGTTAGTTTCTGGAGAATTGTTTGCTGAATCAGAAAGCTTGGCAATTGCGATCCAGGATCAGGTTGTTTTCACGAGGAATTATAGAAAACACATCATCAAACAAAATATAGATGATTCTTGCCGTAGATGTTTCTGTTCTTCAGAAACAGTTTTTCATATATTATCATCTTGCTCAGTCCTTGCTTCAACAGATTATTTAGAAAGACATAATGCCGTCGCTTATATTATTCATTTTAATCTAGGAATTAAACATGACCTTATTCCCAAAAGAAAAAAAATTTATAAATATTAACCTGAGATTATTTGTGAAAATGACAAATATAAACTTTATTTTGATAAAACAATTCTTTGCAACTGAGCTGTAAAACACAATAGACCAGATATCATTCTTACTGATAAACAGAATCAAATAACATATATAATTGATATTGCTATACTCGACACATAATATACAAAATAAGTACAATGAAAAAATTTCTAAATATATGATGCTTGGCGACGAGATTAAAAAATGTGGAAAATGAAGAAAATTTTTATTCTACCGATTATTATTTCCACAACAGGTGTTATTCCTAGGAATCTTCACAAAAGTATTGAGATTTTGGGTCTGAAGAAAAATTTGTTTGAACAGTTACAAAAGATAACACAGTCATCAAATCTTGTAATATTCTTCGTAGGTTTCTTCCCGAAAAAATAATGAGGTAGAGTCATAGGTTTTCTCTTCAGTTTATACTGCTCAGAATCTCATTTCATATTTTATTTATTTGTTTATATAAATGTAATATAATTAACTGAGAATTTTGTCATATTTATATTCAGAGCAGTATTCCTTTCGATCGTTCACCACTTCACACAAAGGAAACTATTAATGAGTAACATTCAGTGTTACTTGACTAAGGTCCGTACACTGGATTTTTCCGGGAGAAAGACTCTGACACTACTCGTTGGTACATTGATATCATTGTCTGATAATGCTATAGTATGTATATATTCTGGTAGATTGATATATTCTCATAACATTTAAGTAAATTGGATATGGAATCTTCACGAAACGGTTTAAATATGGAGTCATACTTTTTATACCTATTGTTCCTAACCAGCAAGAAGAATACTTATTGATAAAAGAAAAATAAATAAAAAGTAAATTGGATATGGAATCTTCACGAAACGGTTTAAATATGGAGTCATATATATTGTTCCAGAAATATGCAAAAACGTCTATTTTCCAAATCCATATTTTCCTTACTCTTATCACTTTCAACCTAACCTAATGTTAATTTCCCATTAAATAATTAATAGTTCACCCACACAGTTCAACGAAAGTAACAATCATTCGACACTCTATCAAAACAATGAGTTATTATATCCAGCATTAAAATTCGCAAAGAATTAATTGAACCTTTCGTCATTTATCATAATTAAATCGACTTGAAGAGTTAATTTTCAATTGTCCAACTAATACAGAATACAGAAACGGAAGAAAGTAATGGCTTAAAAGAATAGCAGCTCCCTTCACTCAATATACCCAAATTTTGATATTGCGCCTTTCCAATGACTTGTAGAAATCAATTTTACGTTTTAAACGTCCTTCCATTGAGGAATAGAATAGAAATCTAAGAAATAACAGATCGATTCAATGATAATTCCAGTTTTTATCTACCATAGATTAACAGATAGCATCTTCTAATTGAAAATGATAGTTATTTCCCAATTGTGTGTTCAATTTTCCCACCGTTTTTTCAACACCGCGTAACAATGGACCTTTATGTTCTAGACACTAAAAAAATTCATTACTGAAACAAATTAGCACCTTTTCATTTTTCATTATAGTCTGCGCGTATGCAAATGTCTTTCATTTCTTAGACATTGTGGGATCGTTTTTTTGGTTGTGTTTGCGTGATATCACAATGGGGTTCTGTATTATAAATTCCACATTCAACGACGAGTTTTTATGGAAAAATTACAAGAAGAAAGTATTGAAAGTGTGTTGACAATAAGTTTGAATTCTAGAAGCGTATGTGCAAATGAATACAGATAAATAATATCGAAGTAAAAGTAGAGGAATTATGTGTGAAGGACTATCGTCTGAGAGAATTACGGTCTCATTATTTATAACTATTATTTTATGACTACAATAAAACATTGATATATGTACGTGGAACTCTTTTTCTAATTCCATAAAATCGAGAATATTATTGAAGTCGTCTTGGTAATATACAGTGATCAACAAATGACAAGGAATATTCTGGGATAAATATAAAGTACGAACTAGGAAATAAACTTCTCAAATAAGTCTAGAAATATACAGGGTCTTCGCGTTTAAGCGCCCTTTCGAAGTATCTGATGAATGGGTGTGTCGATCAATTTCAAATTTCGGTATTAGAGTAAATGGATACTGATCTACAATTTTACAATTGTTTTCAGAGCGCTAGCACTTCTGGTTATACCGGAAACCGACTAACCTTTGCTATTTCAAGTGGCATGGTGTACTTTTCAATTTTCTTTATTGAAGGACATCCTTTTTCGAGCATTAAGATATGATTTTTTTAATGAATAATAAAATAAAACAAGTTACTATGTTTTAACTATCACTAATTTATTGATGTAAAGAATGACAAAATTTTACATTGGTTGGACCGGTTTCGGACATACGTCCATTATCAACAACCTACTGAAAACTGAATACTCATGTAAAATACAGAAATTACCATCAATAAAATGCTAGTAGAGGTCACAGTATCTTGAATAATGGTGATTGGTAGGTAATTAAGTCTACCTGGTCGTTAAGGAGCTTAACCCTTTCTACCCTAGATGCCTTGAAAATTTTCATCGATTCAAAGAAATTGAGTTTATAAGATTTATCACAGGAATGAAGAATTTTTAGCTGTTGAAGTTCTGGAAAAGGATGACATTCATTCAGACAATGTGCAGCTAAAGCTGAATCATATTTCTGATGTAGGAATGACCGGAAATGTTCTTTGTATCTAGCCTTAAAAGAGCGTCCTGTTTCACCTATATAAAAGGAATTGCACTCGGAACATGTTAATTGGTGTACTCCTGATTTTTCGAATTTATCGGTTTTATCTTTTGTGTTGAAAAGCAGGCCTGGCAATTTGCTAACTGGTTTGAATGCAATATGAACTTTTTTACCATCAGACAAAAATCTAGCAATCTGTTCTGACGTCTTCCCAAAATATGTTAGAGACATAAATTTTTCGGGCTTTTCTCTCTTGGATATATCAGGTTGAATGTGTTGTGGCGTATTTTTCGATTAATCAAACTCTCTATTGCTTTTATATCGAAGCCGTTGTTCTCTGCTATTAACATAATGGTGTTAAATTCTGATTTTCTGTCCATGTCCGATAAAGGCAAAGAAATCGCTCTGTGAATCATGGATTTGAAGGCTTCTATTTTTTGAGAATACGGGTGAAATGAATCTATGGGTATGACATTATCCGTGTACGATGGTTTTTTGAAGATATCAATTGAGAAACGGTTACTATTCTCCCGGGTAATTGTTAGATTTAAGAAATTGATTTTACAATCGACTTCTGTTTCTACTTTGAATTCTTTACATCAATAAATTAGTAATAGTTGAAACATAGTAACTTGTTTTATTTTATTATTCATTATGAATATCAACTATCACGTAGTTCAGGCTTCATCGATCAATTATGATTTTTTTTATCAAAATTTTCGGAATTATGGTGACATCTTCTTTGCCCAAAAAAAATGACTCAATATAAGTAGCACGAGTCTGGATTAATAAGTCTCCGGCCTGAACAAGACATGGCGCCACTATGCCTACTTCGGAGGTGGCATTCTACAGTACCATCCTTGCATAACTTGTAGGTATAGTTTCAGCCCGATCACCATGTTAGTTTACGTTTGAGAGCAAACTGAACAAAACGCCTCTTTGTTGTTTGTGAAAATGAAAAAATTGGAAAAGCGTGCTGTCATCGAATACTTTTATTTGAAGAAGTTAACGCCGAAAAGAAATTAAGAACACTTGGGACATCATATTCAACCGTTAAGTAGTGGGTTTCCGAGTTTAAAATGGTTCGTGTGAGCACCTCTGATGAGCCACGCTCAGGACGCCCCGTTGAGATCACAACTCCAGATATGATCGAAAAAATTCATAAAATAGTGCTGGAAGACCGCAGATCAAAAGTGCGTGAGATAGCTGAGACTTGTAAGATGTCATAGGAACGTGTGCAAAATATTTTGCAACAACATTTGCATATGGAAAAGTTCAATTTGGCGCTGCATAAACATAATCCAAGCGAATGTTTGCGTCGATTCGTTACTGTTGACGAAACTTGGGTCCACCTGAAACCAAACAACAGTCTAAAAAGTGGATTGGAACAGGGGAACCAACTCCAAAGAAGGCAAAAACAATTTTATTGGCAAACAAGGTTATGGCTACTGTTTTTTGGGATGCAAGAGGTATTATATACATTGACTACCTTGAGAAGGGTAAAACTATCACTGGTCAATACTACGCAGACTTATTGCAACGTTTTCGCCACTAGGTGCAAATTAAACGACCTCAGCGCATTCTTCGCAGGTTGCCATGGCTAAAATCTATGATCTGAAGTTCGAATTGATGCCGCACCCTCTCTACTCTCCAGACTTAGCCCGGAGTGACTATTAACTGTTTCCTAACCTCAAAACATGGCTTTGCGGTCAGAGATTTGCAGGCAATGAAGAAGTAATCGAAGCTGTAAATGGGTATTTTGAGGAACTGGACGAATCAGCCTATAGAGATGGCATTACTAGACTGGAACACCGCTATGAGAAATGTATCAGCATTAAAGGAGATTATGTTGAGAAATTAAAAAAAATTAAAAAACGTTTTTCTTGGTCAGGCCGGAAACTTATCAATCCATCCTCGTATTATAACTATTTTTTAGTTTAACGGGAAAAGTGTTTTTTTGGGCAGTGTACTTTCCGATGCTATTCTATATACAGAATGCTCAAAGATCACCTGTCAACTCAATAAAACTAATTGTCAGAAAAACGTTTTTTTTCAACAACAACTACCTATTTTTTTCATCATAGCCTTATTTAAATCATTATTGATTGGTATATGTTCCGTAAATATGCCCCGAATACAGAAGCCCTTAATATGGAATTAACTAGGTGGGGTGAAAAGTAACCTCCTTGACTTCCAGAATCCGCTGCTTCTGCATAAAAGTTTATGGTGCCTTGTAGTCCGTTCGTATATAGGCAGACATCAAATTTCAGTACGATACTGGCTTTGGTTTTGTTTGGACAGCTGATTGTTGCTGAAGTGTTTCCCATCATGTTAAGTATGGAGAAAAACTATTTTCGTTCTCTCATAAAACATTATTTTTTGGGAGGCAAAACGGCGAAGGAAACAAAAGAAAAGTTGGATAAATATTATGGGGGTTATGCTCCGTCAGATTACACTGTCAAATTTTGGCTTCGAGAGTTTCGTGGTAACCGCAACTCCACTACCGATAAAGTCCGCTACGGCAAACCATCCAATGAGGTGAAGGTGCGCGATCTAGCAGATGCCACACAGATTAGTACTGAGCGCACATGCCATATTTTGGGCGAGATTCCGCATATGAAGAAGTTATCCTGCCGCTGGGTGCCGCGCATGCTGACTTTTACACACCAGAAAACAGAATGAGTGACCGGCTGAAGCCGGCTCGAGTGCTGCGAAGCAGCCGAAGGAGGCTCAATGGGTCGGAAAGGTCGTGGCGTTGGTTTTCTGAGATTGTCATGGCATACTCTTCGTGGACTACCTCGATAAAGGAAAAATCATAAATAGCGAGTATTACTGTGCATTATTGAAGCAATTGAAGGCCGAAATCGTTGCAAAACGGCTTTTGCAAGATAATGCGCCGGCGCACAAGAACATCGCAACCACGGCTATAATCAATGAAATCGGACTCCAATTGCTTCCGCATCCACCGTATTCCCCCGATTTGACTCCCTCTGACTATTATCTCTTCCCAAACCTCAAAAGATGGCTCATCAATAAAAAATTCAGCTCACGCAAGGGGAAATCATCGACGCCGCGAGTATTTTGCAGACCTTTCGGAAAATTATTTTTCGGATGGTATCAAGAAGTTGGAAAATCGCTGGAATAAGAGCTTATAGGGGTCTACATTGCCTATGCTGCCACACAGCAGCGGTACAACTCGGTCAGATGCCATAAATAGGAGCAATAGACTGCAGTTCGACACAGGGGCCACTCACCATAGTCAGCGGGAAACCATGAAAACAAAAAGTAGATAAACAGAGAATCTCAAGAAGTCACACTAGTTCGACTATTTACCGTTACGCTACACACCGTGTCAGGAAGAAAGCGATCTGTCGAAAGACTAACTCTCCTTATTCATATCGGGCTGTCAACCAGGTATACATCACATCTCATCAATGATAACTTGCGAATTCAGACACATTGAAGAATTTTTATTCAAGGAACAATATTCAACCTTCCGTAGAATGTTAAATATCCTTTGACGATGATTATGAAGGGTGTATCGAAAAACCAGTTCCCTCAGGGAAGTATATTTAACATTCTACGGAAGGTTGAATATTGTTCCTTGAATAAAAGTTGTTTTTGATGAGATGCAATTTAATTGAAATGTTTGAACATATTGATTAATAATTATTTTCAGGCTTAGACAATGGTTAAGACAATTTTGTAATTTGTTCTTGCTTGGCAGTTACCAAAAGCTCCATGTTAAATAACGATGTATTTTGCGTCAGGGAAGTATATTTAACATTCTACTGCTGATTGCTGATTTTGATTGCGGATAGCATGTACAACTAATTGCAGATACTACAAATGACCTCCCTTTACTTGGTCACGATTCCCAAAAAAAACCTTATTGGTTAAACCCAATTTCAGTCAGCATCTTATATTCTCGACTCATTCCAGAATCTGACCAAATGAATATATCTTGGGTACTATTTATGTTACTTGAAAATATTTTCACATTCTTTAGGCACTTTTATAATAGATTTCATGGATGCATTCGAAAAATTATTTTACCCAACGTTTTTCGAGTTATAAGGTAAACTTTTGTTTCTTTCAATACAAACCATACGGAATTTGGTCGCGTTGAGTAGATCACAGTCGTCGCTGTGGTTGGTTATTAGAAGAGCCAGTTGCTTTATTGCATCGTTTCGGTAGTGCAAGCAAACTGAGTATACTCTATGTCCTCCCAAACATTAAACATTGAAAATAATATGGCGTATTTTTCAAAGAATGAAAAATTACTGCCAATCAAATCTCGTTATGAGATTGAAATCTTGCCATTCGCAAAATCATTTTCTATGGTAATATTAGTATATTTATGAACATGGAGAGATCACAAAATAATTCGGATTAATTATCGATGCTGAATAGGTTAAGATGAAAACCACCGAGACGTTTTCGTTTTGTTAGCAAAATTTCGTGATATCGGGACAGGAATTCCGTTGAATCAGAGCGACAAAAATGTAATATAATATGATATAATTTCTTATTCAATTAAAAGTGGAGGCAAAGATATGTTCCCGATGCTTGCGAGAACCGCGTAAGAGTGAAAACCAGTTTCAAGAACATTCTCAATTTCACTGAAATCCGACGCATTCTTGATATTTCGTTTTCGAGATATAAAAAAAGTGCAACTTCTTCTTTCCAACTGTTAACCAATAGAAATCTTATCATATGACAAATTTATCCCTTCAAAAATATATTACTTTCATGTGTTGAATTATTGAATGAAAAATGGAGATCGATGAAGAAGCAATAGAATATTTCATAGGAGAAGCTCCTCTCAAATTCTCTATCCATAATCAGCACAATCTTCTGACCATATTCTCAGTATTCAGTATTTTGAATTTCACGAATTTGGTCAATGCTATCCTGAAATCGGTAAACCAAATACTCCCGACTTTCCAACCGCATGAGGTAAATTTTGTTCTTGACCAAACACCGTATGAAAAAGCAAATGAGGTGGAAAAAGGGATCTTGCGGGCCATAAAACGGGACTCCTTGTACATATCCAGTGATCTCCCAGAATGTCGTTCAATTTTTAGACGGAAGTGTATGCATTATGCGCAGGTGCACCGTCCTGTTGAAACCACCTTGTTTCGAGCTCTGTGAGCGGAACATTTCCCAAATATGGCTCAACAAAATATTCAAATACGTGTGAGCCTTTACAGATTCTTCAAAAATGCACACACCACAAAAATTGTCGCATCACCTGGTATTCTAAATTGCACAATCTATGAAGCAGCTCGATCGCAGTTTCTTTTTCCAACATATGTTTTTGGACATATGAGAGGAAAGAAATCTTATCTATGTAGTAACATTTGTTCCATATGATCTCAAACACGTCTGAAACAAGAAAGAGTTTATTTGACTATCAGTATTCATTCAACTTCTCTTTAGTTTTCACGCTAAATCAATGCAAGTTTTCTGTGTTTCTTGTTGATTTTCGAATCTTTGAATTTATTGTAATGGCTGCTGAACGTCCTGGGCGCTATTTGAGTGATCATGAAGTGGTAAGAATTGTAACACTTCTACTTGGCTAATTGGTTGAATGTTAATCAAAGCACTATTTCAAGAGCAATTAATCGGTCAAAATGCCGAAATTCATATTTTAAGATGGCCAGCCAGAAGTACCGACTTGACTACCATAGAACTCTTCGTATACGGTTGGAACATGAAAGCTTGTACATAATTTTGTTCCTTTTAAAATACTTTTTTTTTCTACAAATGCCCAATCGTACTTCTTGAAAGCCACTCATTAATTTGTAGGAAATAGAATATGCTCTTTACATTACTTTCTCGTATGTTTACTAGTTTCATCGGAACCAGATTTAAAAAAATTGTTCACGAGGTGACGCAAATGTAGCCCAATCGTACTTCTTGAAAGCCACTCATTAATTTGTAGGAAATAGAATATGCTCTTTACACGCCAGATTTAAAAAATTGTTCACGAGGTGACGCAAATGTAGCACGCCAAAAATACTTTTCTTGCGTAAAGCAAATACAACTTTCCGAATCAGTGAATTCAAAAGAACCCACGCCAACCAGTTTTCAAACTCCATTAATGGAAAATGGTTTTTCTTCAAAGTGCTAATATTATGGAAAGCGTACTTATCGATTTGACGTATTCTGATTTAATTAATGAACTATACATTTAAATACGTGCACATTATTTCTCAATTTATTTATGGGACTTGTTGATAATTAAGCGCATAGAAAGCCATCGAAGTGATAAATGCAATAACATGCAAATAAAGCGATACAGCTTCATTAAACACTTAACAGCGAAGATTATGATTAATTGAAATTTATTAACCATGATTTTTTTCTTTTGCAGGTGAGTTCAGGATGTTCATCTTAGGGTATAAAATAAATATTTTATTTGGTCGGATTCATCGGTAAGTATTGACGTTCCTTAACCCTTTAATGCCTGAGTAATTTTTTTCGCGAAAATTGATGAAATTGAAAATACTCCTTCCTTTATTGATACAAAATACGAGAACAATACTTTGAGATACGCCATTCTACTGAAAGTACCTTTTAATTAACATATGATATATTATACCATAGGCATTGGCGAGTCTAATACAAAAATATTCTATTAGAAGAATTTATAACAGAACTAATGATTAGTCATAATGAAAAACTAGGAAAGTATTCAGAAATGATGAAGACAACATTCAGCCGGCTCGGTGGCGTATGGGATATGATGCTCGTCTCCTACGCAGAGTTACCTGGGTTCAATCTCCACAAAGTCGGTGCGATTTTTCGGATTCTGGGAATCGCTTGAGTGTCCATCTTTCGGAGGAGATGTAAAGCTGTCGGTCCTGTCTAACAGAGATGTGTTGGACATTAAAAGATCCCTTCCCTCGACACGAGAGGGGTTCGGCAAAATTCCCGGGTTAGTGAGGTGACAGAATTCCCCGGCGTGTCATTAGCCGAAAGGCAGAAACAGAGCACGTTAAAGGAAAAATAAACAAACAAACGAAGACAACATTCATGGTCGTTTGTGATATAACAATCTTTTGGGTGAAGTCCAACATTGCACTTGGAACAAATGAACTTCGTACATTTTTTACACTGAGCGCATTGTCTCTGAGTTGGAATCCAAGAAACTAAGTGATCTACCCCATCAAACCTCACTTCTGTCAAAACATTTCGACTGCATTTAGGTTTTGGTCCAGACATATGTTCAGGACTGGTCAGAATTGATAGAACGACTTCGGGTGAATTCCAATAAACTGATTTTTGGAAAAGCATGTCGTTAAAGGATCCACATATTCACCATTGCTCCGTTTATACAAAAACGAACAAATGGCCAATACCATTTTTTGGAACGTATACGGATACGGTAAAGTCCCCTCATTTGGTCGAAAATATCGACCCCGCCCATTCCTTGGTTATATATATTTATGAGGGTAGGTTGATCAACCTGCGTATATGATTTTTCTTTTTTTGACCAACGCATGCATTTTACCTTACTTAGGCACAGCTGATCGTTATTTATGTTCGTTGCGATGTTGACAACATTGTTGTCGTTCCACCTCATCAATGAAATTGACTTATCAGAATCTTGTAGAACATGGAAGCTTCCTCGTAGTTCTTTCTTCAATTCTTTAAGGGCGCTTTTTCAACTCTTCTTCCTCCAATGTATCTAGCAACTGTAAGGAGTTGAAGAAATTGTCCATGAAAACAGTACTACCATGGGGCAAATAGTGTAGACATAAATTTTCTGATAAAGACGAACCCGAAGTTTTCCCCTCCTTTTTATTTCCTGCACCACAGTATATATCGAATTTCAATAAATAGCCTTCAATTGTTGTTAGGCACCAAAATTTGAAACCGTATCTAATTGGTTTCCCTCTTATGAATTGTTTCATATGATGGTGACCGAAATATGGCTCCATTGCTTCATCTAAGGAAAAATTTTTTCCCAACGGTATAGCCAAAGTCTGAGAAATATGGTTCAGTTGATCTATCAGGGTTGAACCTTATACAGTTTGTTATTTGGATCTATTGTGTTGTTGTCATTGAAGTGTAAGTAACGATGTATAACTTCAAATCGGTCTCGTGATATGCTGTTACTCACTAGGGAATTGAAAGTATCAGACTTTGTTTGCCAAAACAATCTCCTGGACGGCAACTTGCAATAACCAGATGAAATCAATATTCCCAAATAGATATACATTTCTCGAGTGGTAACAGAAAACGAATGATTGCCTTTAAAGATCGCATACCTTTGTGTTTCGTCGCAAATATTTTGAACAAATGTTTCAGAAAAAGACATTTTGAATAAATCAAGTGGTATTAAATTTTGATCCCTTATAGTATTGACTGTGTTGGGCACCGGAGTTTTTTCGAGAGAAGTTCTCTCTTCGCGTTCGTTCAAAATTATGCCAGTTCCTCTTCTTTCTATTCTTTATTGTACGCTCACCCTGACGTCGTTTGTTTGTTGGGTGCTTGTTTGTATTCGTACTCTTTTTGAATTTCTTTGCTAATTCTGTCAAAGGTAAGTTATCATCATCACTATCATCACTATTCTGAGGAACATTCAACTCAAACATTTCAGTACCATTATCATCACTATTCTGAGGAATATTCAACTCAACCATTTCAGTACCATTATCTCCATCAACGGCGTATATTTCCATCGTTTGTCTCAGAACTCCTTTGCCAATATCCTTTAGTCCAAAATCTCCTTCTTCGTCGCTTGGACCGTCATCTCTATCGCTGTCTCGTAAATCTTTAGGTGGAAATAACACAAAGTCGAGATGATCACAATTTTTTACATTTGAATAATCTTCATCCACTTCGCTCAATTCGAAAATATAATTCAACAGTTCCTCGGCATCTCGAGGATCCTCTGAGTTATACTTGAGTTTCCTGCAATAGAACGAACCCATTACTTCCTATGATATGTTATATCATGTGCTGCAATTGCGAGCTCCTAGCTCATACAAAATAACTTTCTGAGCTCGTAATCTGATAAAATGAACCTTCATTGTTAAAATTCCAGAATGGAAATAAAATGAGATCAATTTTTGTAGGAAAACATGAATCAAATCTCACCTAAGCGGTATCGTTGAAGCGAAATAAAATCTCTCCTCACTTCCTTCGGTTGTAGAAACTTTTTTTACGCACTATACTTCCCCGTCCCGCACCGAATCGAAGACAGACTTGTACTAATGCTAATTCGTTACACGAATATCGAACACAACGGATGGTTCAGACATGTCGTCACCTGTAAAGCGGTCGTCTCTGGGATATGATATATCATATCATAGGCATTAATGGGTCAAACCATAGAGGTATCGTAAAGTAAAATTATTAACTATCGTAGCCATTGATGTGGATGCTTCAAGAAATATTTGAGAAACAATTAACTTTTGCCACCCTCAAAGCAAACAAAATTTAGAAATACTTTTCATTGTTTGGTACCAAATGACCTTTAATATACTACTCTAAAGGTAGGTACACACCTAGAGGTAGAAATGATGGGCTTACCTGCCGTCCACCCTAGTGATTACATTACTGCAGTGGTTGATCCCTTATATTGGGTTCAAAGTGAAAACTTTTTCATTAAAAAATCGAAAATTACTTCTAACGAAATTTATTCCAATTAACTTTCAACATAGTCCCCTCCCCTAGATATACACTCCTTTGAGCGCTCCACTAGTGATTCTAAGGCTCTCTGGAACTCCTGTGAAGTTATCGCTCTGAGACGCTCGGTGCAAGCCGCTTGAATGCTAAAAATCGTCATTTCAGGTGCATTTTCAGCTTGAGAAATAGGAAAAAGTCTGCTGGAGCCAGATCTGGCTAGTATGGGGCGTGGTTGATACGTGGAATCTGATTTTCGGTGAGAAAACGCTTCACAATGTTCGACGAATAAGCAGGTGCATTGTCATCCAGCAAACTCCACGATCCAAGATCTTTGCGCTTCAGACGTTTGAACACCTCGCCTGGGGGCCAAAATTATTGGTGGATCAGACCTTTGGAGTAGAAGAAAGCGATGAGCATTGTCTTCAGCCGTGATTTTTGTTGGCGCTTTTTTTGAGGCCTCGAACGATCCGGAATAAGCCAAGCGGACGACTGCCGCTTCGTGGAAGGAGCGTATTGAAAACATCACGTCTCGTCAGCAGTCACAATTGAGGTTAGAAAGACTGGAGTGGTCTCGCAAGTCTCGATAAAATCTTGACAACATTCGACGCGAATCTGCTTCTGCTCGTATGTGAGGATATGCGGAACAAATCGAGAACAGACCTTCCTAATGGCTTGGGGAGAAAATTTTTAAATGCGTGCACTATTGTATGTATGTATTGCCGTTTTGTCCCTCTAGTCGATCAATATTTTCTTTACATGCACGAGAATGTATAGTGCCGTAGTGTTGAGAAATTATCTTAATCTAGCAGGATTAGATTCTATGAGCTGGCCTTCGCAGAATCCTGATCAGAACCCGATTGAGTACACATAGGATTCCGTGAAAGCAGACAACGAGCCTAGAATCCACCTGCAGGGATCTTTCTAGGCGGAAATACCCAGTATAAATATCTTGGAAAGTCATTCTCTTTATTGTTTAAACAATAATTGTTTCAATCAGGTTCTTCTCTAAAATTCCTATTCTTGTTTCATTCTCGAATTCTTTCCTTGAAGTATAATTTTCCTTCTATGTGCAGTAGTGTATTTATTAGGGTTATTGAAAGAAAGGAAAGCATAAAATTAATATTTTAGTGAAGATGCTATAAACCAAATTACGATTTCCTGATTGAAGAGATCGTGTACCTGAATAATTTTATCATGGTCATTCACTTTGAATATCCTGTATACAGGGCGTTTCTGTTAATTTCATGAATGAAGTTTCTATGAAATTTAGCGAAGGATGTTGAAATTTAAATTTTTCATTTTTTTTTATAGATTTATGTGATATTAGTTACATAAATGCATATATGGGATTTAATTTTTAACTAGAAAACGAATAATAAAATGTCAAAGCCAATGAATATCTAAATAATATCACAGCGTACTGGAGACCATTTCAAGAAACTTAGTTTTAATTATCTAATTACATGCAATCGTTCTTTATTTTCTTTCCGATAAGGTTTGAAGATTGAAGAAAACTCATGTTGTGTCACCTTATTCCAAAATTTGAGGTAAATATTTCAAAAATTACAGGAGATATAGACAAAAAAACTAAAAATTTCGAAATTTCAACACCATGTAGACTTGAGTTAAGAAACTTTATTAACCAGAGAATCACCATATTTCGTTATTACACGATATTTAAAAACACTCTGTAGACGTAGAGCCGTCTTGATTTTATCACTTTACAAGCATGTCAATTAGTGTAATGACTTGCATACAATTAAGAGAGTGCATTCATAGTCTCGGGCTGCGGCCACTATTCATAATATTTGTCGTTTATAAATTGAAAAGAAAGGATGAATTTATGCCTAATCACAACTGTTATTATTATTGCGGGTTTAAAAATGAAAATAAGATTAATTAGTTTCGAGGAAATTGAGAGTAGGCGATTGTTATCTGAAACAAGCGGAGAAAAGACGGAAACAAATGGGGTTCGGGCAATTCTTCTTTATTTAATTGACTTTCTTCGCATGTACGAGGGTGAACTGATAAATCAGGTAAAAATGAAACAAAAATACACGATTCTCAGCTAGGTGTCAAAGATACCTTCATTTTTCGTGTATTTTCGGATGGTACTTCGAAATTGGAGTGAAGTTCATTATAATTTTCCTATATTGAAACACCCCATACCCCGGTCTATAGAAAGACGGTGCAAAATACATTGCTTTTATCGAATTGCCATACCTGAGTAATCTTAATTCCTTCTCCACGTTAATTATACGTAAGACCAAATACCGTCAAATCAAAAGCGTTTATTAACTGAAATTTCCTCGAAGTTCTTTTTGTAAAATAGAACCTTCTGTTGCATGGTGTATTTGTAGTAACTTTTTCATAGTTCTTTTATGTCAGGTTTGATGTAATACGACTAATACTTCATTGCTTAAGTCATGGGAGAGGAAATGAGGAAATCAAAAAACAGTATCGGTAACAATGTCTATTTGACCTCTGCAACATTCATATTGAATTCTTCTCTTTGCAATTTTTGTCGTCTTTAAATAAATATACTGGTGCATTAGATCATTAAGAGACAGGAGTAATTAGCCTTCACCCATATTATGAGTGGTAGCTGGCTCTTTAAGGGTTTTAGTAATGTGATATGATGTTAAATGAATGGGTCATGGCCCCGATATTCAGTCATTTAATTTTAAAATTTCAAGGTTAACAATCTGTAAGCTTTAGTTCGCTCGTTGTTCTCAAATGAATTCAGATAATAACTACCACTGGGACATATCGGAAACAGGAATTCTTCTTCCCCTGCCGGGCTTCTCGGAGTGTTACAATCTTCCATTTTTCAGGACTTAGGTTAAGTGCAACTAAACAAGTTAAATTCTAATTCTTATTCCTGTTCACGCGCTCTTATCGAATGAAAAAAGTAAAAATGTCAAGAGTTCAAAATTGTAGTATCCCCATGCTCCAACTTTCACTTGGTATTCTCGAAGCAACGGGTGAAATATGGACACTCTCCGGTTAACCCCGAAATGGCATTGAAAGCGAGTGGACTGTACCACTGCAAGACGTACGTCGACCATATTCTTTAGTGGTAATGAGAACGGCTTATCATTATATCCCGGTCAGATCGATTTTGACTTCCACAGGAGAGTGTACCGGACCACTGCGAGCCCCAGAAGGAAAAATATAATAATATAAATAAATAAATAAATAAAAATATAAATTCCATCAATTTTTTGGACTTAAAAATCACTAAACAAAATAATAATCATGTTTTTTCGGTCTTTCGTAAACCAACACATACTGATACAATTATACATAACTACTCATTACATCCAATTCAACACAAAATTGCAGCTTTAAACAGCATGGTACATCGGTTACTCAATTTACCTTTATCAGTAGAAGATTATAATAAAGAGTTAAACATCATCAAACAGATAGCCATTAATAATTCATATAATCCGGATATGATAGATCTAATCATTCGTAAAAACTGTATCAGAAAGCAATAAATGAAGTATATCCTATTCATAAAGACTATAAAATATTCAACAGTTTAACATTCTGCGGTTCTGCAAGTACAAATATTAAATCCTTTCTCGTCAAACAAAATCTTAATATAACTTTCAAAACTTCTAATAACTTAGGTAAACATATTAAAAATAATAAATCTCGTGTTGAAAAATCAAGTAAATCAGGAATCTATAAACTCAATTGCGGTTCTTGTGATCAAATTTATATCGGTAGGACCTATAGGAGTTTTGGCATAAGAACATCTGAACATAAACGTAGCTTCGATAAAAATAAATCTGATTCAAATTATTCAAACCACCTAATAAAAGAAAACCATTCATTCAATAAAAACTTTGACATATTACATATAAAATCAAAAGTTCAAAATT
The DNA here is from genome assembly GCA_013387265.2 of Cryptolaemus montrouzieri. NCBI lineage: Eukaryota > Metazoa > Arthropoda > Insecta > Coleoptera > Coccinellidae > Cryptolaemus > Cryptolaemus montrouzieri. The sequence goes on along the minus strand of JABFTP020000021.1, from coordinate 23,655,503 downwards.
AGATCTCCTAGAAGCATTAGAAATAAATAGATACAAACATTCGGACGAGCTTTGAATGAACAGGTAGGTGTGAATTATTCACTACTTAACTTGTTTAATTAGTTTTTATTACCTTTCATACTAACTGTACAATGGCTCGGTGTGGATTTTCCTGTTATTCATCCAACTTGTTCTACGATTTGTTTATAATACCATACTCTTCATTCTGTTCTTCATTCTTGATAAAGCTGCTGTGTCAGCGAAACGTCGTCGAATTTTGTCAAATAAAGTGTAGATTAAAGTTAAACCTTGTTCTTTTTATCTCATTTATATCATGGATCTACATCAAGTAACGGCCTCCACAATTCAAAAGGAAAAATAGCATCGATACTCTGCACCTACAAATACAACTGTCCTTATTCTTAATTATTAATTATTAATAATTACACATTACAGTATTATTTTTAAACCTATTAACTCAAAAATCAAACAATTTCATATATTATACATATTGAAGAAGAGCGAAAGAGTAACAAACACGCACTATCAAGAAAAGAGAAAAATCAGTGTGTTTATTTCCAAACATCAAATCTATTCTTGAACTGGTTAACAGTATCGGCACTCACTACTGAATAGGCAAACACTCTGTTGGAAAAGAAGTTCTGTCGTTAGCTTGTCTCGAAGTTTTCTTTCCTCAGTTTATACGAGTGACCGGGCAAATCACCTTCATTTAACAAGAACAGATCGCGAGTTTCAGCTCCCATAACTCCTCTCAGATATAGGTAAGTGAAAATCATGTCGCGTCTGGTACGTCGATCCATGAAGGTGGAAATTCCAAACATTGAGAGCCGGGTATTATAATCTGGGAGAAGTGGACTAAAGAGAATTCTTGTATTCCACCACTGCACCGACTCTAAAATGGCTTCATCGCCCCTAAATGTCCTCTAGGGTTGGACGGACATATGTTTAATACAGTACCTTGGCAGTCCTCAAGTCACAGCCACCGAAACTTCGTTGTAGCATGCATATAGTTCTCCGAGCTTTGGAGGCGACATTTGCAGTATGTTCTGACCAGGTAAGGTTGTTTGTGACAGTCAATCTGAGGTCGACGTGTCGTTAAACACTTTGTACAGTGTGGATTTCAATGGTGTAATCGAGGTTTGGATTGGTCTTTCCACTATGCAAAACATAACACTTTTCCAAGTTCAGTTGGATCAACCAATCACGTGACCACCTGCTGATTTTAATCAAATCTTCCTGAAGGGTGTGAGCATCAAATATAGGGGAATTGTAAAGTTTGATCTCGTCGGCAAAGAAGGCACATTTGGAGTTGATCGATGAAGGAAGGACGGAGGTAAAAAGAAGGAAAAGTATGGGATCCAAGGACGGAGCCCAGTGGAACACAGACCACTCCAGAGGAATATTCGCCACCTACCCCCACAATATACCTGTATATAAATACCTTTGTGCGAGTGGACTGGACCACTACGAGTACTCCGAGTTGTTTTTCCAGGGACATAACGGGTCTTCGCCATCCCCCAACGAGCGACTGAACTAGACCACTACAATATTCACAATGGAACTAACATCACTTGTACAGTAAATTCACTGAGCTTCAAACAGAGAGAATAACGTTGTCGTTGTGGCTTTTATATATGCGTTACCTGCCAGTCCTAACACCCATGCTCCCTTCTGCCCTTAGTTCTCAAATACATGTTATTTAGTGACTGTATTCCTACGACACAATTTTTATGCTTTTAGATGATTTTGAATCGCTATGAAAATACTACGTTGAGATTTTAAAAGGAAATAATTGAATAATTCTGGCAAATGCCCGTTTTTTTAAATTTTAAATTCAGATAAAACATTCAAATCGTTTTGCAGGTAAATCTACACAAGACATAATTCACAATTGACTAAAACATTCAATTAGATCAAATATCAAGAAATAAATGGATAATTTCAGTAAACAAATAAAAATTCTGGTTCGTTTGAATACCTAACCTATTTTGGAGTTTTTAACCATATAATCTAGATGCCTTTGACTAGTCAGTTACCTTTCCATAAACCAAATATATAAAAATATGCAATATATTCTAGTAATTTTCAAACGATCAATAACTCTTTTATTTCGTATAAAGCACCCTATAATTATCGGGATTCAAATGGAAAATTAACTTATCGTTGGAACCGTAATATAGTTTTTTATGCCCAAATCGATATTATTCATTTCATGAATGAATATTTTGTGATTTAAATGCAATATTATCATTTTGATTTTTCACATTTCCAAAAGATTGCCATCCTAAATATTCGCTATTAATTTCAACTCTATATTTATACGTGTTTCTGAGAAAAAAGGGACAACGAAGTGATTCTTTAAGGGTTCATCTCTTCTTTTTCCGAAACGGAAACCAAGAAACAAAAAGTTAATAAATTAAATCCGCTATCGATTCTTATCCACGAGGATCTTGAAGAATTGATAGATAATTCAATGATCTACGAATTGTTAAATACGTTCTCTTTTATGAATTCTCACAAAGATTTTTCTATTTCATAACGCTTGATGCAGCAATGTTATGGGTAGAGCGCCCTCACGATTGCAACTAACAATACTTATGCTCGTATCTACGGTAGCTAGACTTTCGACGCGAGAGTTGATGGCGCATCCACCAATATATATAGTATACATTATTAGGCAAAATAACCGGAACGGTTAATTATCTCAGTTATTTACCGAGCGATTTTTTTGAAAATTGATATTCCTACATTGTGAAGCATAAAGAATTCAGTGTAAATATTTTGTGGTCAATAGTGTTTTCGGTTCAGCCGGAAATGACCACAACATGAAAATTTCAAATAAAACATCCTATATGTTTGTTTATTTTTAGATTCATAGAAAAAAACTTCCTTAGAAACAATCAAGAAAAATGCTTTTCCTCCAATGTCGTGTTCATAAAAAAATCAAGACAATAATTATTATCACCTAAATCAAATTACTCTCGAATTCATAATCAACGTGACAGGTTGACAATTATTTATAAGTATTTGTTGTTTTGATTTTTGCAAGAACGAGACGAGAGAAATTTTTTTATTGAAACTATAGCAAGTGTTGAAAATGAGTTCCATTCACCTCTTGACAATAACCTAATCGATCACTTCAATTTCAAAGAGAATTTTGCAGATATTGTGGGGGTATCAAATTGATTTCTTCTGTTATGCGACGCCTTAACTCATCTAGATTGGCAGGTCGTTTTCTATAACTCGGCACTTCAAGTGGCCCTATAAAAAGAAGTCCAGAGGCGATAGATCAGGTGACCGCGAAGGCCACTCGATCGGATCTCTTCTACCGATCCATCCTTCTGGGAAAACTTCATCCAGATAATTTCGAACATCTACCGCAAAGTGTGGGGGAGCTACGTTGAGGCAGAACATAACTTCATCCGAGAATACGACTCTATTAAAAAAATTTGGATTCTGATGATCTCTGAAAATTGTACTCTACGGTCAGGAACGTCTTCAGTAAGCTCATGGACGAAATGGATTTTATATGGTTTCATTGTTCTGTTTTCAGTATCCTACAAACTGACCTCTGAGAAATATCATGTTTCAAGGCTAGTTTATTTGTAGAAACCTGAGGATTTTCCTCAATTGCCAGTAAAATGTCCAACTTTTTTCTTCGTCAGTGGCAGACTTAGGGCGTCCTGTTCTGGGATTAACTTTTACTTGGCGACTTGATTCATATCGCTGAATAGTTCTGCATACTGTAGATTTACTAATTTGATGATCTGGGTGAACAGTATTGAACTGCGAACTTCTTGGTAAGATCGTTGTCTGTCACCATATGCGCGCATCATCAAAACCTCGATCCGTTTTGCTTCACTGGGTTTGAATACCATTATTAGGAATTGAAGTGCAAAAATCTAAACTTCAATAAATACTTGACAATAACAGTCAACCTGTCCCGTTGATTATTAATGCAAAAGTAATTTGCTCTAGATATAATTTTTATCATTTTAATTTTTTATGAACTCGACATTGAAAGGAAATGTTTTTTGTTAATTGTTACTAGAAAAGTTTTCTTCTTTGAATCTAAAAATAAATGAACATATAGGGTGTTACATTTGAAATTCACAATTTTTGGTCATCTCCGGCTACACCGGAAAAGCACAGAATATCAACACTGAATTCTTTATGTAGGAATACCAATTTTCAAAACATCGTTCGGTAAATCACTGAGAAAATTAACCGTTCCAGTACTTTTGCCTAACCCTGTATAGTTCTCACAATTAGTGATCGATTTCAAAGAAGCAAAAACCGAATTGCATCTTGAATGATATTCTAACAGCCTGAAACAATTTCATTGCTCTATCACTTTCGAAAATACCGGAAGCTGAATCACTTAGACTTTTTAGATTGTAATGCTATATTTTTATATTCTCATATATTAAATTTCGAGTACCTTCAACGGTTCACTTAAAAGGCTGTATCTTCCGAGATAGAAGGAATTATCGAAAAATGTTCTACCCTAGGAAGATTTTTCGTTATTAATCGTTATGCAATTGGAAAACACACAGCAATCTTCATAGATTTATAATGTCATTCATTAACGAGAAATTATGACAAATCGGTTACCAACCGATAATTTTTGTTAATGTTTGGTTCACGAAGAATTAATCAGTATGAAAGACGAACATCAAGTGAATACAAACATGGTGCAAGTTAATATCCAATCTAACAGAAATAGGGCTTGATCATTTCGACTCTATCGGGAACGATTTCCAGATGTGTGATGAACCATATTCGAAAAAACCTTAGGGAAGTTGAAACATCTGTTTCAATATACCGAAAACATCGACATAAGAAAGTTCAGTTTATATCAAAAAAAAATTGTTGCAATTGCCGTACATGTTGTTGAATACACAATTGGCATCTTCTGAATCTGTGTTGCATTCACAACGGCATCTGGAGGAATTTCTAGACAAACTTTCTGGTCGAGTGCTGTAAGTTTCCAAAGCCAAAAAAACAGGAGGAGTCAAATCTGGGGAGCGGGCTGACCATCTAACACGAACATTCATCCATCGATACCAAAATTATTGTTCAGCTACTTCAAATTGAAATCTACGTTGGGAAGAGCAGCACCAACTTGTTGGAAGGACAGTTTTCTTCGTTCTTCTGGAGGATGATTATCAAAGAAATTGTGTAATTTTTCAATCAGAATTTCATTATTATTGTTCTGATTCAACTTTACTTCCGTGAAAACTGGTTCTATCAAGCGATTCGAATAAATGGCGCATAATGGTATGCGGATTATGTTGGCTCTAATGTCTAAGATTATTTCTATTGAAATTACGATTTTTGTGAAAAGTACACTCATCACACCAAATGGTGATACTGAAAAATGAATTATATAAATGTATTGTATCAATATAAAATCGAAAACTTGGGGCGTCTAACACTGTTATTTTTTTTCTTATTCTAGTTTTCTTCAAAAATTCGATAATTTAGGAATATACAAACTACCATGTACCAATTGTAACGGAACTTAGATTGGTTAAACAGGCAGGTCGTTTCGAATTATATATAAGGAACATCATTCATATTTTTGTAATTTAACCAAACCTAACTTCACCTGTAATTTGGTGTCTATCCAAAATATAAGAATTTCTTGAGCAATTTTTCCGTTTTCTCCTTTTGAGTGCATACAATTCAACAGCAATATAAGTATTTGAACTCTAAAGTAAATTATACGAGGATGGTATGAAAAGTTTCCGACCTCTACGTGAGCACTCGAAAATAAAAACTAGTCAATTTTCATTTTTCATCTGTTCACAGTTACTCACCTAAGTTTCAGCTATTTTGGACTCGCAGTTGTTATGGAACAGTCATTTAAGTGAGTTGATGTCAATGTTTTTGTGAAAATGGACAAAATCGACTGTCGAGCTGTCATTAAAAATGTGTTATTGAAAGGCAATAGGCCTATGTAACTTAGAAATTATCTGGATTCTATGTATGAGGACTCTGCACCATCATTTACTTCAGCGAAATTTTAGGCAGCTGAATTCAAAAGAAGCTGTAGAGCTTGGGGGGCGATGAACGTTCCAAAAGCTGCAACTACTGACGATACCATCGCCGAAGGTCACCATATGGTGCTAAACGACCGTCGAATCAACAAGATAGAGATAGCAGAGCTTATGAACATGTCAAAAGAACGTGTTTGTCACATATTAAGTCAAGATTTATACACGAGAAAGTTCTCCGACCGTTGGGTGCCACGTTTGCTCATGTTAGGCTATAAACGTGTTCGAATGAACATTTCCAACGCTCTGTTAGCGCAGTTTTTGCGCTGATTAATTACTGTAGATGAAACTTGGATACACCATTATAAGACAGAAATAAAAATACAGTTCAAATAGTACACTGCAAAGGAGACCGGTTCCAATAAAAGCAAAAACTGTTTTTTCGGCTGGGAAAGTGATGGCGAGCGTTTCATGGGATATTTATGGAGTTGGAAAAATTGCCACATTTACAGAAAAAGAAATTTCTGTTTCACCAACACAGAGGTTGCCATGGCGACTTCTTTTTGTTCCCTCTCCTAAAAATTGCAATCGAAGGACAGAAATGTTGTCAAATGAAGAGGCAATCATCTTCTTAAACCACTATTTTGCAGAGAAAATCGCTGAGTACTATTTGGACGGGTTACAGAGATGGGAACATTGCTGGGAAAAATGTGAAGAGTAACAAGGACAGTAATTTAAAAAATAGAAGAAAATTATCAGAGAAAATGTCTTGTACTTTTGTTCAGTCGGAAACTTTTCAGACCACCCTCGTAGAGTTTTAAATAAACAGAAAGATAACTTTCATATTAACACGTTTAGTTTCAAGTTATTATGTTACTACACTAGCAGGCAAAATTAGCGGAACACTCGAAAATTTAACCAAATTCGAAGTTCGATATTTTTCCTAATTCTCAACCGATTAAGATGATTTGTTCGGCAAGTTATAGATCAACTCTTCTGCTTTGTAGAAATTATAAGAGAAAACAAAAAAAAATTGATAAAAATTTTATACGGGGGCAAAACTAAAAGTGTTTTTTTGCCAAAAATTCGTCTATCAATTTGGAATTTTCTTATTATCACTCAGGCGTGTCGAAATTGTCGTTTGCGATTTTTGTGTTCGAATTGCATTAGTTATTGATGACAATTTGGTTAATTTGGTGAAAATTAGGAATTCATAGGAGATAACAGTCGGTAGGTATTAAAATACACAAACGAATTCTGGGACCATTGATAAAACTTTTCATTTACACATGTGCACACCTTTTTTTATCAAATATGAAATACAACACACGTTCTTTTATATATGACCACATTTGCACTTGTTTAAAGAATGAGAGTTTTCCATTCTTTGATTTGATACAAATTCGATCGGTTGCGGTGTTTTGTGATTCTTTTACTGTTTACGATTCGAAACGGTATTTTTCATTCAGAATGAGAGATTTACCACCAACCTCAGTAGCAAGGGCAGTTACATTGATCGAGGAAGGGCGCACCTACCGCTCAGTCGGTACCATGTTGGGTGTCTCGGCGTCGGTTATCCATCGAATCTACCGACGTTACAGGGAAACTGGATTGTACGTGAGGAGGCGAGGACAAGGAAGAAATCGGGCAACCCGCGCTATACATGACCGTTTCATCGTCAATCAAACCATAAGAAATCCTCGTCTTACTGCTGTTCAGGCACGTAACCTTTTACAAGCAGTGGATAACATTAACGTCAGTGTGAGGACAGTCAGAAGACGATTAAATGAAGTTGGTCTGAGATCATACGCGCAAGCAACAGCACCAAGACTCGATAGAGCCCATCGGGTAGCAAGATTGGCGTTTGCTAGGGAGCATGTAGCATGGACAATCAATCAGTGGAGACGAGTTTTATTTAGTGATGAGAGCCGATATTGTGTGAATTTCGTGTATGGTAGAGATAGAATATGGAGGCATCGAGGGGAACGGTACAATCAAGCGAACTTCGCAGGAACTGAGCAATACGGTGGAGGGTCAGTTATGATATGAGGTGGCATATGCTTGGGAGTACGAACAGAACTGGAGGTTATTGGCAATGGATCACTTAATGCCCATCGGTATATAACAGAAATCTTGGAGCCCCATGTTGTGCCTTTTGCTCCTTACATAGGGGAAAATTTCCTTTGTATGCACGCTAACGCGCGCCCTCATACTGCGCACATAGTGATAGAATATCTCAATGAAGTTGGGATCACACGAATGGACTGGCCGTCGCGGTCACCGGATTTAAACCCGATCGAACACGTTTGGGACATTCTTGGAAGAAGGGTTCGACAACGGAATCCAGGCAACGTTGAAGAGCTGACATTGGCTTTGGTGGAAGAGTGGGACAACATACCTCAACAGATGATAGACAACATCATTGGGAGTATGCGAAATCGTATGCGCGCTGTAATAAGAGCTCGGGGGGGGGATACTCGCTACTAAAATCAAATGTTTTTTTTTGTGGGTTATCACTAACATTTTTCTCAACATGTTCATTTCATTTCACGAGTGTATCGCCAGGATACACACCTGCTCTCAATTTTGGACAGGAATGATAATTATTATAGAGTGTCACACAAAAAAATTCAAAAATAAAAGTGCAAAATCAACGATTATTCCAGTGTACTTTGAGTTCTCCCGGAGCGTGAAATTGGCCAGTGAATTTCAAATTTTGGCTAACCTCCGATGTTATGCACCTACGCAAGATTAAAAATAAATTCTTGAAATTTGTGACTTTTCGCTTCAAATTGGATATCTTTTGTAAAAATAGAGATAAATGCATAAAACAAGAAGGGCGTTACTGTAGGACGATGTGTCTTGACAGACCATGATATTGTACGTTTCAACTCGGACCACGAAATTCCACAGGGTGTTACGAATTTTTGACAAAAAAAACACTTTTAGTTTTGCCCCCGTATAAAATTTTTTTTCAATTTTTTTTTGTTTTCTCTTATAATTTCTACAAAGCAGAAGAGTTGATCTATAACTTGCCGAAAAAATCATCTAAATCGGTTGAGAATTAGGAAAAATATCGGACTTCGAATTTGGTTAAATTTTCGAGTGTTCCGCTAATTTTGCCTCCGAGTGTAGTTCCATAAATTTTTTCAACCTGATCCAAAATGGCATCTTATCGAAATCACTTTCAGGATCAAAATATTCGTACTTAGAACAAAATGGATCGCAAATCAAGATACATTTTCCAACAAAAGAACAAGTTAATTGCTGAAGTTGTCAATTTTAATCTTGATCTCTATTAGAGGTAGTGGAGGAAATATGTGAAAAATATATTCCAGAGTTTTGGTATCCATGCAATTGATTGATGATCTATGATTTATCAAATTGTCTTTATTGCTTCAAGTGATATAATTTGTAAAATTGTGGTGATGCAGCCCGTTTTACTAATAGTAATTTAAAATCGTATTAACGAGAATGATATCTTTAAGTTACTTTCGTCTTTTGGAAATAATTTATTAATGTCTTGACTATATGAACTATTTCAGTAAAATATGTTCCAATCAAATACCTATGCCATTTATTTTATGAAACATTTATTGAATAATTGATGTCAAATAACTTTCCGCCCAATTAACTCAATGAAATATGACATTCCTAGATATTACGGATATTATTGATTGAGAAATGTAGGTAATTATTCTTAATAATCAGACTAGGCATAATTCCGTTGTTATTAACTATTGAAACTCTAAAAAGAAATTTTCGCAATAATCAGTTAGTATTCCTAATTATATCCTCTTAATTAGGATTGAGTTCAAAGATTTTTTCTTTAATCAATTTGCAGACAGCAAGAGTAGTGGACTATTAGGATATTTTTGAGCTCCTATACAGGTTGTTTCAGGACGAAAGGGTCATACTGTAATGGGAGATAGAGTAACTCAAGGCCTTCCAAAAATGGAGTATAAAAGTCATCAGAGCAAACCGGGTTCCAAAGTTACACGGTGGTTACTTGCTTTCTGTCAAATACACACGACCAAATTTATATGGAATCACTCGATATTTTGAATATTACCTCAGGAATTTTGGAAATTTCGAAAGATTGTTAGAATTGATCCGTTTTGAGATATTTCAATTGAAAAAAGAAATACATTAAGGTTTCTTTTAAGAAAGAAACAAATAAAAGAAAATAAGAGACTTTCCGCATGTAGTAAAAAAATTTAAAATTGTTTTCTCACGGAGTCGGTGTTTTTTTCTCGACCTCAGTAGCTTGTATTACCTCCCCTTGCCCTGATACAAGCCTGAATCCGTCTAGGCATGCTTTGGATTAGGTTTTCGACCTCCTCTGGGGTGATATTCTGCCACTCCTCTGTGGCGGCTTGAGTGAGCTGTTGTAGATTTATTAGATTATCCTGGCGTGATCTAATTTTCCTTTTGAGATTATCCCATAAATGTTCAATAGGATTCTCTTCTTGCAATTTGGCACAAAAAGCGGTCTTGTTCTTCAGACGTGATCTTCCTACGACTTCTTCTAGGCCTACTTTGCAGAGAATGTAGCTCATCGTATCGAGCGTAGGTTTTTGAAATCACCCCCTGTGATACCCGCATTGTGGCCGCCATATCCCTCTGTGTCACCCCTTTTTCAACAAGAGCATTTAGTCGACCCCTCTGCACATCGGAAAATCCAACGTAAGGAATTTTCAATTATGTATAGGCTTTTTCAAATTTTGAAATTCACAGTTTCAAATCTCAGAGACCACTAAGTACAATATCCCGAACATGTGGTGATAGTTCAACATTTCTCATCACGCTTCCAGTACAACAAAAAACTTCATTCTTCACAAGGAGTCAAAGATCCATGATTGTGATTCACAATAATGTGAAATACCGAGTGATTCCATATAAATTTGGTTGTGTGTATATTGTTGATTTTGGTTAGATGTTCACATTCATTAGGCTTGTCATACAAACTGTACTCAAGAAGGAAAAACAAAATGCTGGTCCGTACTCAGCCGAAACTTTAAATTTTTGGAAAACGGATAATAAAGACTCCCTGTGTATAGAGATTTTGGTGAGATGGTCAGCAGTTTTTAGATCATGAAGAAGAACTAATGTAAAATACATTTTTCGATATTCTTTTCAATACGGTTCATCAGTGTTCTTTTTCAAAAAGAATTTTAGTAAACATGTACCGATAATCACATAATCACACGAAGAAGTATACAAAACACGTAAAACATACAAGATTTTTCCTTAAAATGAATGAAAATTAGGCAAGAAAAATACGGGACACAAATTGATGAATCATCAAATCATATTATTCTCTCACATCCATCCAAAACACGTACTTCCTGTATGGAATCAACAGATTGTGAGTATACTAGCTTTTCAAATGCCTCCAGAAGAACTAATCTAGGGGATTCAGATCGTTAGATCGTGTAGGCCAATCTACAGACCGCCTCTATCAATCCTATTATGATTTTATGATACTGCTATCATGCATAAACCACATTTTTTTCTATTGGCACAAGGCACATCATCGAAAAAATCAACCTAAGTGTTCTGCAGGAAATTAGAATTATTTGAGGTATAATTACTGGCTCCAGTAATCTGTCATCATAGCAGCCAGTCCAGACATTGATAGAAATTTTTCTACCCTTCTGGGTATAGCTTCAGCTTTGAGGGCTTGACTTCTCCAGATATGGAAGGGATATGACAGTAGCTCATGCAAAACTCATGAAAACTTTTCAAAACACCTAAAATTATGAATTATTGATACAAATCAATTTCAATGATGACAAGTCTCTTGTATGTTACTGTAGATACCAACAAGATTAGGTTTTACTCTAAACTACCTGTAATATGATGACCAAAAAGTTAAAGTCCATTTGAATTTCTACGAAAAAAAATGAACACTCTGATATTCAAACTCAAAATTACGTAAAAACTACTTCAAAAGACTATTTTCCTAGTTCTGAGAGACTTATGAGGACAGTTCCTATCCCTCACTTCAATTCATTCAAAAACGCCTACCTTCTCATGAAAATCATTGTTTACTCGAAAACGGCTTCGATTCCGAAAAATGTTATATATATATATATATATATATATATATATATATATATATATATATATATATATATATATATATATAAACAGCTCTACAGGCCAAGTAGGCCCATGGCTTCATTACACGTTCTTCTCCATTTCATTTTATTCATAACTGCTCCTTTCCAGTTCTTCACTCCTAGCTCTTCAATATCTTTCTCCACCATCTTGATCCATTCTGTGCGTGGTCTTCCCCTGCCTCTTCTTCCCGTTATTCCCGTTGTCAAAACTTGTCTTGTTGTTCTATCGTCTCCCAGTTGGAAAACATGGCCAAGCCATCTCATTCTTTGTGCTCTAGCCACATTTGTTATTGAGGGTTGTCCATACAATTCTTGAAGCTCGGCGTTTGTTCTCCTTTCCCAACGATTCTCTACCTTTTTTCCACCACATATTCTTCTGAGTATTCTTCTCTCGAAAACTTCTAATGTATATTTTTTCCCTCTGATTCAACTTCCACAGTTCGCAACCGTATGTTACCACAGGCCTGATGATCTTCTGATAAATTTTCTTCTTCGCATTTTTCGACATATTTTTGGACCTGAGCACTCTGTATAATCCTCCTAAGCATTTTGTTCCTTTAGCTATCCTTTCCTGTATTCCTACTTTCTCCTCCCCTGTTCTCGTCAATGTTACACATAAATAGTTGAACTGTTCTACCTTTGCAATGCAGTATGTCCTATCTTCACTAATTATCTGCAGATTTGAGTGCCTTTCATTTTCTTGTTGTCATACTATCGTATACCTGGTTTTATTTTCATTTATCATTAAACCCTTTTTTCTTGCAGCGGTTTCTAATTTCCTGAATTCATTCACCAAATGTTCTCTTGTTCTGGTCACAATAACTATGTCGTCTGCATACGCTAAAACTTGTGTCTTTTGACTGTATATTGTACCTTTGCTAGCTATACTGCTCTCTTCTATAATTTTATCCATCACGATATTGAAAAGTGTAGTAGAAAGGGGATCTCCCTGTCCCAGGCCTTTATCAACACAGAATGATTCCGACAAATGTCCGCTCATCTTAACTTTATAGGTGGTAGCCGTCAATGTCATCCTCACCAGCCTTATTAGTTTGCCTTTTATTTTTAGTTCATCCATTGCTTCATATATATATTTTCTTATTATTCTATCATAAGCCTGTTTATAATCGATGAAAAGCATATGCAGTATCATGTTTTGATCAATAGTATTATCTATAATTTGCTTCAACACAAAAATCTGATCCATGACTGATCTATTTTTTCGGAACCCACACTGATACTGTTCTAGCTTTGGTTCTATTATTTCGTTTAGTCTATTTTCGATAGATATCGCCATAATCTTGTAGATAGCGTCCATTAAGGCAATCCCTCTATAGTTCTCGCAATTGGTCGTATCCCCCTTCTTGTGCAACGGACATATTAGAGCTTCCTTCCACCTACTTGGCATTTTCTCCTCTTCCCAAACTTTAGATATTATAAAATATATATTGTCCTCCATTTCTTGTCCCCCTATCTTCAACATATCCGCCGTGATGCCATTTCCACCTGGCGCTTTGTTGTTTTTAAACAATTTTATGATTGATCTTATTTCTCCCTTATTTGGTGGTTCCTCATACGCTTCATTTAGGAACGCCCCTTCATCGTTCGCATCTCTTCACTTTCCCCGTCTAACAACTCTCTGAAATACTCACTCCATCTCTTCAAACTTTCTTCTATTCCTCCTACCAACTGCCCGTTTTGGTCTTTGCAGAATAATATTTTATTTTGCTGATAGAGCCTCCTCTGATATTGTATATTTTTATAGAATTGTCTCGTCTGTTTTCGCATATAGTTGTTTTCCAGATTTTCCATTTCAGTCTCTATATATTCCCTTTCCTTTCTCCTGCATGTGCTTTTTGCTTTTCTTCTCTTTTCTCTATACAGCTTCTGGTTCTCTTTTGTTTTGTTTTTCATCATATTCATTCTGGATTATTCTCTTTTAAGTACTGCTATCCTGCACTCTTCATCATACCAACCTCCTTGATCTGCTTTGCTATCTTTTAGCAGCATATCTGCTCCTTTTTTCATAATCTGTTCCAACTGTCTCCACTGATCTTCAACGCTTTCCTCTTTATTACTGGAAATTCTTTTGTTAAATGTTAGGAAACAAAAAGAAATTAAAATTAAAAGATATCTTCAAAAAATTTTCTCAAAAAGGTCAGTGACGAGCACCCATATGATTTTGGTGGGATTAAAGATATCATGACTCAAAAAAAATATCATTCTGTGAATTCTCGAAACTACCGGACACGTTCATGGAAGTGATAAGTAAAAAATTCTCTTTCTGCAAATGCAGCTGGATCCCTTGAAAACTACAAGAGTTACCAACAGAAACGTGAACATATGTTTATGGGCATTTTTTTCGTGTTTTTTGATAGGGAACCTCCTCTCCTGTAGAAATTAATGACTTCATACCTAAAACAGCCTGTATATCGTATTAGGTTTTTCAGAATATTGTTAATGATGACAATCGAGTATTTTTGCGAGACTCTCGTCTAAATGTCATTTTTCGAATGAATATTTTTCTGTGTGTTCATTTGTTATGACTATTTTACTTCATAGGCCAAATGAATGATAGATTTCCATAATGATGTGAAAGTGAGTTGTTACATTCACAAAATGGAGTTTTTGATGTTTAAAGGTTTCTGAACCGATATAAAAAATTTATGAACACACCATGCTATTTGAAATATTAATGTAGAAGTGCCTAGACTATGAAAATATTGTCCACAATTTTTTTAGCACAACTTGAGACATCATGCACAATTTCAGAGGTCTACGACTTTTAGAAGTCAGAAATGTTCTAATGGTCCACTTGAAACAGGGGTGTTCAGCAATGACTGGAAACAAAAACGGTTTTATGGCATTATGTCGAGCTAATGAAGATTTACCTTAATTTTTTAATTAATATTGCATTATAAATCAACAAATTTTGTGTTCAAAAGTTTTAAACGCGAAGGAAATTATGGGCATTGCAACAAAAATTGTGAATTCCATCCGTGTACGTAGCTTGCAACTATTATTGAGATGATTAGCTCAGTAAACGCATTAAAAGTAAATTGCAACTTATGATAGATCAACAGTAAAGAAAGGATCTGAAACATTTTCCGTCTTCGAAAGCAAGGATTCCTCACTTGAATTATGATACGTATGAGGCTGACTTGTTGAATATTTTAGGACAATTGGAAATGCGTTTTCATGATTGCAGTAAATTGGCAAATATAGCATCATTTATGTGTTATCCTTTTTCATGTCAAAACATTGAGGAATCAGCTACTGAAATAGCGAGTCAGTTTAATATGAACTCATGTTCTGTTGAAAATGAGTTGGTGCAGATTATATCAGATATACATCTCAGAGCTACAGCATCTGATACAAATTTCTGGTGTTTTATATCTGAAGATAAATATCCGAATCTAATTCAAATCGCCCCTCAACTGACGGCAATGGTGGGGTCAACTTACTTGTGCGAGTCTGCATTTTCTGAAATGCAGATAATTAAATTAAAATATCACAATCGACTATCTGACGATCATATGTCATCATGCTTGCGATTAGCACTCAGTGGTTACGTACCACCTTATGAAAAGTATGCTGCGGACATGCAGTGCCACGCTTCAACATCCAAATTCACTCCTTAGTTAAATTTAACACCATATGTTACTCTTTTGCTTGTAACAACCAATAAACTCGCAATTTTGAATAACTATGTGTTTTTTCATTGATATTATAGAAAAGGACCTAACTAAACCTAACCCAAACCTTGACTAAAATAATGTATATTATGCGGAAAGCGAATACCTATATATGCTACGGTACACCCTACCTAGGTAGGTAGGTAGGTAGGTAGGGTGTATCGTGTATGTACGACAACCCTGCATCACACATACTTGCAGCAAATATTGAGGTAGATCGCCAGCTGTTCAAGTTTGAGCACCCCTGACTTAAAAGAATCACTTTCTATAATAATCGGATAATTAAACCGCAAATTCCATCAATCAAAGCTTACTGTTTGCTTACGCAAGGTATCTTGGTTCATAACAGAGATTTATATTCGCTCTTCGTAGCGGAATATGTTATTGCTAGTGACTGGTGACCGTCGAGGGTCAACGCTATGATAGGCATCCCTATTGGCTATGAAGCGTCCGGCTTTGGATGTTCGTAGTAGACCGTTATTTCGACGTTTCTTTGACGTACATAAAGTACGCCATGAGTATTTGAAAGGAGTCAAGTGTTATTTTATACTTTTGATAGTGTATTTCTTTCAAATTTTCAGTGCTGCATCTATGCAGTTATTAACGGAAAATGTAAAGAATTCTTTTTACTTTCCTGAAAAAACAAAATCTTATTTTTTCTTGCGCCACCCCCAGTCAGAACAGATCAGACTTCTAGTCCTAACATCCAAATCACCCTTAATTGTCTTTCACCGTTAGTATTCACTCAAAGTTATGCTATTCGAATCGGAATAGGATATAAAAAAATGACGAACGCCTATTCCCGACGTTTCCAATCGGAATTACATAACCGCTATCTGCCACACTGACTTGTTATCCGCTTAACGAATGAAAAAAATTGACATTTAGCCGTTGTTCGTATCAGAATCAGGTGCCATTCATTTTACCGCAAAATGCCTCGGCCTGACATGGGAATTTTGCTCAGCTGGCGGTTCTCGCACGATTTTGCGATTTTTAAGTGCACACAACGAGGTGGTGCTCTTTGGCCAGGCATTTACTTCACTTTCACTGATTTTGTGCCGAGTCAGTTCACTGTTCTCGTATCTATCGAATTTAATGAAAATCTCCGGGTTCGACGAAAAAACGTGGCCGTCGAGGGAACGTTTACTTTATCGACACGCCGACCGAACGGTGCGAAATTCAGGACCGTAACGGAGGAAAATTGAGAATAGAAATTCAAATAAACTGATACAAGAAATAAATGTATCTTCTTTTTATATACATACATTATATCAAAAAAGTACCCGTAATTGGTCAATGAAACACAAAGTACTTATTTTTCATCCAAATTCAATGTAGGCCCCTTCCGAAATAATACATTTACGCCAACGAATAACACAGGTCTGCAACAAGAATGCTGTCTGGATATTTTCAACTGATTGGTGGATTTAGGTGTTCTGAAAACAAAAAACATACTCAAAATATTCCAGAACGTAAGGTTATTTTACAAAACGTAAAATTTTATCACAAAAAACGGATTTTTGGGGCTAAAAAGGGATTTACTTGTAGTATAAATGATTGGTATAATTCTATTTTGATTTCTGTTTTAAAATGTTTACAGGACATAACTATCATTAATTTCTAAATAAGGAACACCCTGTTTGACCTACATTAACAAGTATAAACATGTTGTAACCTGAACGTGCGCGCTTCGATAGTGTAGAAGTGGCGCGGGACAATTACGTGTTAACTCATCATTGTTTTATAGATCTTGGTTCAATACAGTGCAATGTCGTCTGTGCGGAAGTGTGTGAACTCTTCGGATAGTTTCTGTTACATTTGTGGAGAATATATGACATTGAAGCAACAAGTTAATATTATGGACTTTGTAAAAAAAGTATACGTATTTTGGCTTCAAACTTGGAGATTAGGATAAAGTATGGGCACCTTATAAATTCTGCAAACGATGTGTTGAAGACCTTCGAAATTGGTTTAAGGGCAAGAAAAAGCTTTCCGATTTGCGATTCCCATGGTATGGCGCGATCAAAAGAACCATAGTGATGATTGTTACTTTTGTTCGTGTAATGTGAGAGGGTATAATTCAAAACGGAAGAAGTCAGTTTCATACCCCAATCTGCAATCAGCTATTCGTCCCATCCCTCATGGGACCGAAATACCAGTGCCCAAGGTCCCTGCTACCTTTGAAGAGGTTCCAAGTTCTGACGAAGATGGTGCTGTTCCTATACCCGATGACCAGTCAACTTTTGAATTTGAAGATGACAGAAGTCCAAAATTGTTTTCCCAAGGCGAGTTTAATGATTTGGTAAGAGACTTGAATCTTCCCAAAAACGCTGCTGAATTGCTTGGATCAAGGCTCAAAAGCAGGAACTTACTTTTGCCGGGAGTGTCTTCCTCCTGGTTTAGATATCGTGAAAAGCAGTTTACTTCCTACTTTGCCCAAGAGGACGAGTTGGTTTATTGCACCAATATTGAAGGTTTGATGAATACATTTCAGATCTCATACGACCCAGAAGAGTTGCGTATTTTTATAGATTCTTCAAAAAGAAGCCTTAAAGCAGTTCTGATTCACAACGGCGGTTTCTATGCTTCCATTCCTGTCGGCCATTCCGTACACCTCAAAGAAACCTACAAGAACTTGGAATTGATTCTTTGTAAATTAAAATATAAAGACCACGGTTGGCAAGTGTGTGGTGATTTCAAAATCTTGGACATGGCGCTCGGACAGCAATCTGGGTTTACCAAATTCCTTGCTTTTGTGTCTTTTGAATAGAAGAGACCGAACAAATCACTGGACCAAAAGTGTTGGCCTAGAGAGCTTGAAGTTGGCGAAAAGAATGTCTTGCATGAAACTTTAGTACCTCCTCATAAAGTTCTTTTACCACCGCTTCACATAAAGCTGG
The DNA here is from genome assembly GCA_013387265.2 of Cryptolaemus montrouzieri. Lineage (NCBI taxonomy): Eukaryota > Metazoa > Arthropoda > Insecta > Coleoptera > Coccinellidae > Cryptolaemus > Cryptolaemus montrouzieri. Next base: position 23,636,784 of record JABFTP020000021.1, on the reverse strand, counting down.
GATTGATGAAGCAATTTGTAAAGTCACTTCTAAGAGATGGAAATTGCTTCAAATATTTAATATCAAAGTTTCCTGGCCTCTCGGAGGCAAAGTTGAAGGAAGGTGTTTTCATTGGACCAGATATTAGATCTACTGATCCACTATTCGTCACAACCATGACGGATCCTCAAAGAGAAGGCTGGATTGCCTTTAAGGAAGTTATAACAAAATTTTTAGGCAATAACAAAGACCCTAACTACAAACAAATCGTCAAAAGAATGTTAAAAGCATTTCAAGCTTTAGGTTGCTTAATGAGTTTAAAAATACATTTTCTTCATTCCTACCTCGACTACTTTCCAGAAAATTTAGGAGACGTGAAAGAAGAGCAAGGTGAACGATTCCAATTAGATATTAAGGAGATGGAAAAAAGATACCAGGGAAGATGGAGCGTCTCAATGATGGCAGACTACTGTTAGACGCTTGAAAGAGGACTTCCAGATGCTTCCCACAAGCGAAAATGAACCAAAAGGAGTCTCACTGGGAAAAAGAAATGGGTTTAGTGCTCACTAATTAATGTATTTTAGATAAGAAAATAAGTTTTGATACGCAATTATAAATTACTTTATTCAAAAAAACTTTTGTTTTATTTTAAGATAACTTGTTCAGCATAGACACCTACATTCGCAAAAAACGTGACGTGCTAGGATAAAATGAAAGTCAATTTCGAATTCAGCACGCCCAAAAACATAAGAATTACACAAAAAACCAAAACACCTCTCAACTTTTTTTTTGCAGACTTGTGTAATCTAATCACCAATACTTTTTTTTCAAACGCTTTTGAACGTCGGACCCATATCAGGTGAATATGGTGGTTGTTCGATCGTAATTGTTGAGTATATTGTCAAAAATTCATTCACATTGGGAGATGGTGCATTATCGTGGTGAGTTTGCTTTCCACAAATCTGTACCATCTGACCATCTGGCAAGAATCCCGAGTGCTCAACAACACGATGATCAAAGAAAACAGTCGATTTGCCCTTTTTTTTGCCGTTTCGGTTCAGTTGGGAGCTTTATGGAGCTTGTTGACTGGTTTGCATGTCACACTTATAAACTCATGACTCATCACCAGTTACAATGCGTTTTATTAAAGTGGGGTCGGAATTGACTCGTTTTAGCATGACTTCGACAGCCTTCACGCGATTCAATATTCGAAGAAAATTCAGGTCTTCTGGAAGTAGTCGAGCGGCGACGCGTTTCATGTCCAAACAATCGTTCAAATGGTACGGAGTGATTCTTGAGACACCGAAAGTTCCCTGCCTATTTCTGTCAAACTTAAATGACGATTTTCAATCACCTTTTCCTTCATGTTAACTTCAATTGAAGATGTTGATGGTCGACCATATCTCGGCCGCTGTTGAATGCACTGTACCACTCATATTCACGTGTTTTTGATAAAGTCGATTCGCCGTAAGCCTCCTGTAATATTTTCAGCGATTCGGCGTACAAAATTCTGCAATACAAAACTTGAGACAAATTATTTGTTCGATAATTTTATCCATAGTAGAAATCGCAAAACACACTTTTGAAAACTGATGAAATCGAGCACTGTAATCAAACTGAATGATAGATTGCTTTCAAACTCCGCGTCAGTATAGATAACAGTTGTGCCAACATAACAACAACAAAAATTTTGACAATCGTTATGAGCAGATTTCTTAAATAATCAATTCCCGATACTCTTTCGATAGAACCTATTATATAGGCCTCCCGTGCATGCTTCCAAAATTATCTATCCAGCGCACTCTGAATCCAATTAGTATGAATTCGTCGCAGGTCGTCAGCCCATCTGGTTGGTGATCTGCCCCGGTTTCTCAACGCTTCCTGTCTAGGCCTCCACCACAGAACAGACCCTAATGAGAAATATAAACTCAGTGCTTCGACATAGGAAACAATATGGCTGTCTCTGCATAGAAACTAGCGCTACGCGTGCCATTATGGGAAACTAAACCGAAAGGCGCCTCATTTGAATTCTAGATTTCCCACGATCGAATTTAACTTGACTGAAATGGGGTATATGAACTAGTCTAATCGATGCAGAGTATTTCTACCTCAATTAGACTGTTCAAAAATTGAGAAAATAATGAGTATTTTTTCACAATAACACTTTTATTTTAAAATAACAAAAATCTCTTGAACCATATATACAGAAAACATTTACAAAAATTAAACAAATTCTTAACACATGTAAATCAAAAATATAAATCACATATCACAGAAAATAGGTACATTCTAACATTCGAAATAAAAAGAAATTCTGAAATATTGTTGTCAGCCATAATATTGTTCCTCTATTGCTACCATTGGTCCCCCGTTGGGGGTAAATTGCTTTCACTCACTGCCATCTTCATGGCAGTTACCCCATACTGCTTCTGAAAATAGAAAAAAACGCAATAATAACTGTCTCAAGAAGTTTTTATTTAAATGAATTTGAGATCACTGAAAATTGTTGAATATGGTAAAAATAGGCAATTTCATTACTAATCTTGGAAACTAGGGTTGCATTAATATTCCTGATGGGTTCAATTGATAGGTTCATAGTAGAAATATAAACCAAATATATGAATAAGGTTCTGCACGCAGAAACTTAAGTGTAAGCAGGGTGTAAAAAGCCCATTGTAACAAAAAAAGACAATATATACTCTGAGTAAAAAGAACTCAGAAAATTGAATAAATAATAACAATGTGTATATCACAAAATAAACATGAATTATAGATAACAAAGGGAATGTAGGGTGTAAAACAACCAAAAATTCAATTATTTAGTCACAGATCAATTTCTTTCCCATGAGTGTAAAAGGTTCATGCAGGAAAATAAATAATATAACAGACTAGAAAACATGTTTGTAAATTATGAAAGGATATAAAAGCCCAGACAAAACAACATGTATAATTCCCCCGACTGTATAAGATCGATGGTAAATAAATAACACGCACATAGTAGGGTGTAGATAACCCGCTCTTTAAAATCACAATAAACACTTATAATTGAACCCATCAAAGATTGCTGTTCTACTTGTTTCTGAACCTTTTGGATTTGCTTTCAGTCCCAGAAGTAATAGTTTCCTTCTTTTTATCCTCAATGAATATGAAAATTAGAAGACTAGTAGTCCTTTCAAAAATTTCATGTTTCACCGAATGTAATTCACAAAAATCTAATTGAGAAAATTGAGATTTGTAAATATCTTTGAATCTTAAAGCAAGATTTTCCTGATGCCCCTGATTATTCAGGAAAAAGTAAGTTTATTGTGAATGTCTTCTAAGAAATGAGAAAATTTTACTGAAGGATACAATAACTTATTATCACAAAATTCCTTGAATGTAATAAAGGTGTGCTGTTGTTGGGGCACTTCGCAAAAAAAGTTCTTCGTTACATACTAGACATTCTGGGACTCTAATTTTTTGCAAATGGTATCCTGGCACATAATAGGTAGCCTAATTGTTAGTTATAGGAGTTGGTACATTTCCAAAGATCTCATTATATTCTTCATGAACAGAAGGTTCTGAATCCTCAGAATCAGTGAGTATGTTCTGTGTGTTAGTCTGCAAAAAAAGACAAAACATTCAAATTCTCAGTCATCTCTACGATTTCCATTTACGCCATTTATTACGAAACTGGTGGCAAGTAGAGTTTGTGTTCCCTACACCATGCTGTCTAATAATACAAAATAAATTTTCTAAAGGATCATGGTGGAAGGACCGTAATGAAAAATACAAAAGAATTTCTGAACTTGAGTCCAAGACACCAGCAACGGAAACACCTGAAAAGAAAATGATTTTGGAAGCACAAACCGCAAAAATAAAAGGGTTTAGCGGAAAACTGAAAACTTTGACATTGACAGACATTTGACAATTCATTTATCGGCGATTGAAGTTTGATTGATAGAGTTTGACACTTGACGTGGTTAAATTAGTGCCATCTATATCTATTATGGGAGGACTAAATAGATAGGTAAGGGGTCGTGAGGGGGTGTTGAATGTTTTGGTCGGTAACTCGACCTTCTTATTAGGGTCTGTCCTGTGGCATCCACTCTATAAGCCGTTTTGTCCATCAATTATCGCCCATTCTGGCAACATCCACTTCAAAGTTGCGATCCTCCCAATGACATCTATCACTCCAGTTCTTCTGCGTATTTCTATATTGGAAATTCTATCCCTAAGCGATAAACCTAGCATCGATCTTTCCATTTCACGCTGTGTAGTTCTTATTTTATTCACAAATTTCTTGGTCAAAGTTAATGTCTCTGCACCATATGTGAGAACGGGGAGAACACATTGGTTGTGAACCTTTCTCTTCAGGCATATTGGAAGGTGAGATTTGAAATTATATGTCTTAGATTTTCGAAGGTTGCCCATGTCAACCCCACTCTCTTATGAAGTTCACATGTCTGATTATCTTTACCTAACCGTATTTCATGGCCTAAGTATTTATAAGATGTTGTCATTTCTATTGGGATGCCTTTAATATTCATATTTTCGCTTAGAACAAGATTTGTCATGAGTTGAGTTTCCGAAACATTTATCTTTAGCCCTACTTGTTGGGAAGCCTCTGTTAGTCTTTCGAGAATTTTCTTATCAATTTTGGAGAGATAGTATCGCTTTGGAATACACCTCTTCCAACTGAAATCTTTGCTGTATTTTCATGAAGTTTGACGCTTGCAGTTGCATTTTCATAAATATATTTTTAAATTGTGTTGTACTGATAGTCTATTCTACAGTTTGCTAGGGCCTCAAGCATCTTGTGTTGATTAATCGTATCAACCGCTTTCTCATAGTCAACGGATATAAGGACTAGTGGTTTATTGTACTCAACTGATTTCTCAATAAGATTTTTACAACTAGGAGATGAACATTTGTGCTCTCTTGTTTGGTATAACTCAAGCTTTGCGTTCAGTCTGTTGGTGAGAATGCTGGTGAAGCTTATAAATATGAGACAAAAAGCTTATTGGTCGTTTTCTAGTTCAGTTATGTTACCTTTTATTCCACTATTCTGGCGTAGTTCCCATGTGGAGGAATTCGTTAAAAAGTGTTTTCAATGCATCTAGTAGTTTCTCTCCTCCTGATTCAACTGCTTCAATCGATATCTCATCCTCACCTGGTGACTTATTATTTTTCATTTCTATGAGCGCATTTCGTATTTTAGGAATAGTTATTTCGGGGATGTCTTCTGAGCCTTGGTTTACCACTTGTCGGATTTTATTATTATTTCTGAGCTGTGGGTGACGCCTGAACAATTCTTCATAGATATTTTCCACTGTTGTAAGAATATCGATTCTATTTGACAAGTTCGCCTTGTGCGTTCGTTGATTTACAGATATTTTTTTACAATTTGCCATTTTCCGTCTGAAAAACTTCAAGACTTTCATTATCTTCAATCACCTTAGTGATCATGTTTGAGTTGTACGATCTAACATCCTGTCTGACTTATTTGGAAATGAACTTGTTCAGCTGCCTCAGTCTTTCATAATTTCCACCATATTTTTCTGTTAAATTTCTTCTCTCCTCTATCTTTTGTTTCGTGTTGTCGCTCAATTTCTTATCCCTTGCAGATATTTTATCCGTTCATATTTTCGTTCAGTCTCTTTAATACCCTTGATGATGCACATATTGCGCTTTTTGGTGTCAACATCGTTGTTTCGTAAATATTCATCTCTATCTAGATGCGCAGAGTCAAGTGTCATGGAAACTCGAAGCAGCATTCAATTAATGAATTGAAGTTCACTTTGTTTGAGAAAGCTAATATTCAAGAACATCTGGACACTACATATTAGCAGAACATAGTTAAATATAACGACAAAGTGATTAAGAACGGGTTTGAACTCAATACATTTCAAGTGCTGTAGTGTTTTGTAGAAGGTTTGAGTTCTCACTTAGGAGATACAATGAAACAAAAGAATTTGATACTCAAAGAATGCTTCAAAGCCGAATCAATCCCACAGCTCAACTTGACAAGACACTAAAAGAACGTTTACAAACTATTTTCAAAGGAACTTTTGAGGAAATTCAAAAGCACTTTATTCTTGAGGTTTAACAAGAAATTAAAAGCTGTCTTGGGAGTAACAGCGGATGAAACAACTGGAGTTTCTGTAAAATTGCAACTAGGACGTCAACAAACAACAGATGCTTTAAACAGAAACTTGTTCAGTCTATTGTGCATTCGAATAAAACAGAGATTAACAAGTTTGTTGCAACAAAAGAGTCGATTCAGATTTGAAAATATCGAATTTTGACGGTGCAACTAACTGCTTATTCGATCTGGTCGCTCGTTGACATTCAAAGGAAAAATTTTCCAGGTGTTAGATCTAACCCCAACCATGGCCAACATGATCACTCGATCTTATCCCCTTCGATTTTTGTTTTGGGGTCATTTTGAGACCATGGTTCATATTAAATACCGTTAATTAACTTAGACAGTTGCAAAATATGGTGAAACAAGTAGAAATAGTCGTTGACTGTTTTGGGACACGTATTAATACTGAGCATTTCTAATACATAATATAATTTATCATTTGCTTGTACAAAACCACCATTTGTTTTCAACAAAAATTTTCAAGAAAAATCATCGAAATAAATGGATAATTCAATGAAAAAGAAAGAAAGAGCATTGATATGCCTTTCAGAAACGTAAATCAACTAATCTGGTACTGTCTAAAAAATCTAGTCGGAAGAATCACTCAGTCTATGGACCGTAAAGAGACAGCAGCTATAACCTTCATTGGGGGTGCATTTGATGGGATCCCCACCAGTACATTATGTAGGACTGCGAGAACCAGAGGAGTACCATATATTATTGCAGTGGATCAATCACAGCCTATCTAAATGCTGGGGCGATCAACATTACAGTAACTTTTCTGTCTGATAGTGTATGTCCCCAGGGACTCTTTGTTGTGGTCCTTATTAGTTGATGACTTTCAGTCAATAATCGGCGCACTAGCCGATATGTTCATTTGGCTGACGGATATGATGATGACGTCGTCTCTGACAGACCGCAGAAAGCTATATCATCTATCCAATAGGGGTGTAAGGATGAAAAGTTTGTGTGCTAACCTTACGCTTGCGGCGGGATGGAGAAATAGGTCAATAAAATTCCTTATGGTTAGCCGAGCTGCATTGAAGGTATTGGCATTCGACAACTACATGTTGCTAAATTTGCAGGAATTTCGTTTAAACCTTGCTAGAGTGGGAAAAAGATACAGGCTTCGCCTGATGTGAACCTCTGGTCACTCGGGCATTGAGGGCAATGAGAAGGTAGACTCATTGTCCGCCTTGGTATTTACTGGATCGGAACCTATATTCGGAATTCCCCTGGATAACGCGAGGATGGAAAAAACCGGTAATAGAATCTGAAGATACGGGAGCAAAGGGTGAGCCTCATAGCACTGAGACCTTCTCGGCTTGACGTCACTGAACCTTTCACTGCGTGATCTAAGGCTTAGCTTGAACTCTCTGGGCTAGACCTGAGAATCCTTACTGCCATATCAACGAGGCAATGTCTCGTCAGAAGTCACCCAGAGTGTTAGAATTGATCAAGAACCCTTCATGTAGAGATTATTTTAGGAGGAGGTAGAACCAATAGAACACGTCGTGTGTGAAAGCCCATCTGGGGGCGGAATCAGGTTTGAGGAACTCAGATGACCAAGCATATTAAGCTTTCACCCTTAATACCTTCCAAACCTTATAAGAAGCATGAAGCTTTTAGGTGAAATTCAAGGGAGAGTGTGCCACAGTAGAACCCTTGGTCGTAGTAGCCAGGCTGCCAATCAGCCATCACTCATATTTTATTACCAAGGGAGGCTGTAAGACAAATCTACATCATTTTAACTGAGGAATCACCACCAAAAAATAGGCGTATTTAGCAAGCTTCCTGTACATTATAAACTGCAATTTGCAGCTCTGCACTAATATTTATGTAAACTAGAATATCTATAGAATTTTTTCGATACAATACAAATAGAAATCAACTTTATACGACCCTGACAAGATTCTTCTTTTACACGAAATAACTTTTTTAAGAGTTTCTCCAATAAAGATCGTGATTCAAACATTCAATCGGATCGTAACTACTTTTTTAGCGTGTCGGTTCGCGCAGAGAGGAATTCATCTACGATTCTCAATTCGCTCAATAAATGTTGGAAGAAAACGATATCATCAATTCATCGCCTCATCAGTCATCGCAAATTACTGTGATGCAAACTTCCTGCAGTCTTAGATACGTCCGAATCGGAAGAAACTGCATGCGATGAGAATTGCAATCGGCATATAAACTAATTGGAAAAGTTACGGCTTTACTTTCTCGGAAATTATTAGCTCTCGCTCATTTATCAGGGGTCTTTCGTATTTTTATGTAACACCCATTCATTTGTATTATCGATAAGTACGTTTTGAATAATGAAGCCTTCATTTAGAACCTAATTCATTTCGATATCCCACTGATGTGATTATAGAAACGACTTGCTTGATTATTAGGCGATAATATATTGTATTTGCAATATGCTTTTTTGGAAAAATGAGAATCTAATCAGAAGAAAAGCGAAATGAATTGGCATGCATTTATCTTGTTTAATGGGAACTGTTTTATACAAAGAAACTCTTCAATTATCGAAGCAACAAATGATTGTGATGTCTAGAGTTTCTCCAAATACCAAGTAGAGAAAAATGTTCAGTAATACGAGGGTGAATTCATAAGTAAGGTAAAAATGAAAGAAGAAATTTCTGTAATGAGTGTCATTTATTTTTCAATATAATCCCCTTCTAGAGTTATATATTTGCTCAAACGAGCCTTTCCCAAGGTCCCCGAAATACTCCTTTGCTAAGTCTAAAAGTACAGCGTCCTATTCTCAATTTATGGTCTTTCCATTTGAATTGTGGAGGCCGTTACTTGATGTAGATCCATGATATAAATGAGATACAAACACAAGGTTTAACTTTAATCTACACTTTATTTGAAAAAATTCGACGACGTTTCGCTGACACAGCAGCTTTATCAAGAATGAAAAATAGAATGAAGAGTATGGTATTATAAACAAATCGTAGAACAAGTTGGATGAATAACAGGAAAAATCATTAGCTGACTTTAAACCGAGTAAAGAACAAAATATTTTAAAGGCCATCAAACAAAAATCTCAACTAAATGAAGTTATTTTTACAAAAGCAGATAAGGGTAATACTGTTATTGCGTTAAATAAAAATGACTACCTATTTAAAACTCTAAATTTCATTTCGTCCGGAAACTATACAATTTTAAACAAAGAACCAACTATTAAATTCCAGGAAAATATTAAAATTGCAATAAATGACGCAAAATCTTTAATTAAAGCAATAGATAAATACAAATTAATTTTACCAAACCTCAACCACCTCAACTGTATTCACTCATTAAATTGCATAGAGTAAATAACCCCGTTAGACCAGTCGTTACAGCCCCAGCCGTGAAATTGTCGCACTACCTTATAGATATCATTAAAATTATTGTTCATTCAAATCAAAATTTTCTATAAAAAATTCTTTCGAATTGATAAATAACATAAAAACGTTAACCTACCACCTAACGCAAAACTTATTTCATTTGATGTTGAGAATTTATACCCAAGTGTTCCTCCAGGTGATGTCAAAATATTAATCGAAAACATGTTGAATTCGAATCATGTTAACCACATAATCAAATCAGAAATATTGAATCTGTTGGACGTTTGCATTGAACAAAATTATTTTTCTTTCAACAACATCTATTACAGTAGTGAAAGTGGTTTGATCATGGGAAATCCTTTGAGTTCACTTTTAGCAGAGATTTTATGAATAATATTGAACAGAAAATTCATACACATCCACTCATTTCCAAATTTCTTTATTGGTATAGATATGTTGACGACATCTTAGTATGTTTCATTGGAACTACTCGTCAATTAGACTTATTTGTTAATTTCATTAATTCCATCCATTTGAACATTAAATTCACGATAGAAATTGAACAGAACGATTCCATAAATTTTTGGACTTAAAAATCACTAAACAAAATAATAATCATGTTTTTCGCTCTTTCGTAAACCAACACATACTGATACAATTATACATAACTACTCATTACATCCAATTCAACACAAATTTGCAGGTTTAAACAGCATGGTACATCGGTTACTCAATTTACCTTTATCAGTAGAAGATTATAATAAAGAGTTAAACATCATCAAACAGATAGCCATTAATAATTCATATAATCCGGATATGATAGATCTAATCATTCGTAAAAAACTCTATCAGAAAGCAATAAATGAAGTATATCCTATTCATAAAGACTATAAAATATTCAACAGTTTAACATTCTGCGGTTCTGCAAGTACAAATATTAAATCCTTTCTCGTCAAACAAAATCTTAATATAGCTTTCAAAACTTCTAATAACTTAGGTAAACATATTAAAAATAATAAATCTCGTGTTGAAAAATCAAGTAAATCAGGAATCTATAAACTCAATTGCGGTTCTTGTGATAAAATTTATATCGGTAGGACCTATAGGAGTTTTGGCATAAGAACATCTGAACATAAACGTAGCTTCGATAAAAATAAATCTGATTCAAATTATTCAAACCACCTAATAAAAGAAAACCATTCATTCAATAAAAACTTTGACATATTACATATAAAATCAAAAGTTCAAAATTAGATCTCCTAGAAGCATTAGAAATAAATAGATACAAACATTCGGACAAGCTTTTGAATGAACAGGTAGATTTGAATTACTCACCCCTACTTAACTTGTTTAATTAGTTTTTATTACCTTTCATACTAACTGTACAATGGCTCGGTGTGGATCTTCCTGTTATTCATACAACTTGTTCTACGATTTGTTTATAATACCATACTCTTCATTCTATTTTTCATTCTTGATAAAGCTGCTGTGTCAGCGAAACGTCGTCGAATTTTTTCAAATAAAGTGTAGATTGAAGTTAAACCTTGTGTTTTTATCTCATTTATATGGTCTTTCCTTTTTGGTGAAAATCAATGAAGGTATGTCCCGAGTGACTCACAAGACAGTGGCCATCACCTTATCGGCCTATGGAACCATCCTAGCTTTCTTAGGTACACTGGCAATCGAAATTTCCTCAAAATGTTAATTTGTTCAGAAATGAAAATTCTTCGAACATTCTGTGGTTTCATCTAGTATGCTAAACATCCTAAATGTTTTCAATTCTATACTCACACGAATAAATGTCAAAATTGATCCATTATTCAATTGAAATTGTTGATTCAAAAATAATTAGTTGAAAGTTTATGGGATGAAAAGTGTTAGAATGCTGTTCGTTTTTTTGGCAGTAGGCTACTTCATATTTCAAAGACACTACTTCTTTTAAAGCACTCTGGAAAAAGTTAAAATAAACAAGATAATGAAGCAGTTCCGATGGATGTTTTGGGAGCTGTTACTGTGAATCTTTCGATTTTATGTAGGCAACTTGAACCAGAAAAAGCGATACGAAAAATGCGAATGCTTAAAGAAAATAAGTTTCAATCTGATAAGATAGGGAAATCTCAGTTTCTACAGCCAAGGGATTATAAGAAAGAATTTTGGCGCTGGTATCAAGAAAAGTCAAGAGAAAATCCTGAATTATAACAGTAACCTACATGGACTGATGCAGTGAGGGTGACCAGAGACGGATTATTAAATCGAAATGATGATCATTAATTAGTGAATATTCAAAACCAGGGGCGAATCGGTTCTAATGTTTAGTTGAACGTTAATGAACCATCATGTTCTGGCGTACGTCATTTTTGACAAATCTTTCTGTTATGATAATGAATGAGAACATAGTAGAAGGTTTTTGAATGAAATTCCCTTGCTCAAAGAAGATTAGTATATCTTCAGCAAGACATCCGCCACCATCTGAGAAGTTGATTGAATCAGAACGATTCAATTAACTTTTTAGATTTAACTATTACCAAATAGTCTGTTTTCGTTACTTTCAATAACAATAATATTTTTACTGGGCTATCTAACATGAAAATTGGTAATCATACTATCTGGTCCAGTGAATCGACAAGATTTCTATGTTTAAAATTTGATTACAAATTCACATTCCAACCTCAAATTAGTAAGTTGCAGAACGAGTTTCTTAGAGCTCTTAACCCGGCGTTGGTGTGGTGAACTTATGTTACATGTTTGGTGTTGTGGGGTGAAATTCACCCCATTTAGTTTTTCGTGTGAAAAAATTATTTTCACAATTTGTTTCGGGAATTTGATAATTGACTGCGTTAACAGACACCATATTCTTTCAGAAAAAAAAGTGCATTTGATTCACCCACCTACAGAATATAATAGAAAAAAAAAATTTCACGACATAATTTTAATGAAAAAAAACATACATTTATTCGGTTCAGAATATAAAAGAAAACGTATTCATTCGGTAGAATCTGAATACCAAATGAATGAACAAAAATATATGATTCAATCAAAGAGAAAAATGCGAACTAGAAATATTGAAAAAAAAAATTTACAGTTTGCTATTGATAGCAATTTTGACATAGAATAAGACCATGCTCCAGACACAAAAACTTCACATTCTTCGGCATTTCCTATCTTTACCCCTGGGGCACATTCCACATCTTCCAATAGTTTTCTGGCGTTTTGGTTCTCTTTCGTTCGGTTCTAATTCGTTCCCATTCAATGAAGATTTGATTGAATTTTTCAACCTCTCATTATCTTTACGTGACAGAAGATGCAAGCCGAAACCTACAAGGAATTCTCTTCTCTTTTGTGTATTCTAAGTGTTGCTTTGATATATTATTCTAGCACTGATAGCCCCGATATTCATCATTGAAAAAAAATGGTTAATGGCCATCTTCTACTGTTACGTGATACGTCATAATTTCTGCATAGTTCGTCGACCACATCTACTCCGCATTTGGTGAAATTATAAAAATCTATTATCTCAGGCTTCTCCAGTTCTTTCAGCTATTTTATCGTCGTGGTGAAGCGTGGAGGCAACCAGTACTACTTTTTTCTTCTTCGGTATATATGATAATATGGTAGTGTCCTTTTGAAAAACAAATTTGGTAGAAAAGACTCCTCGATTTCTAGTATCTACAAACGCAGGTGGAAGCTCAGCTTTATTTTTTCTTATGGTGCCAACGAAAGAAGGTTTGTGATTTTCCAACAGATGGGTCGTCAGCGGAAAACTGGTAAACCATTTCGCTTAGTTTGACTGATGGGTGCCACTAATCTGTCAACAACATCGAACGGTGAATAGGATACTTTGAATGAGCCATCTTGATGTTGACCCGCATATGGTTCCATATTCACCACGTAATATGATTTTGCATCAACTAAAGCGAATATTTTCAATCCGTTCTTTGAAGGTTTATTTGGCATATATACTCGAAAAGGACATCGACCACGAAATGCAGGCAGCTGTTCATTTATGGTGACGCCAGCTATCAGAATAACAATAACGCCTTGACAGTTTTCAACAATGCTAGTGAACAATGCTCTAATGAGCATATATTTGTAGCCTAAGTTGTCTGTTTTCAGAGTTATCAAAACGCAAGCATCTGAGTAGTAAATGAAATCTTTGCAGAGACATAACTCTTCTGAATATATCAATACCCAAACTATTAGTTTTCCATAGGTCTTCTAGATTCAAACGATTCGTTTTGTACACCCCAGATAAGAAAAGGGGATCCAAAAAGCACGAAGTTCGGCAGCATCCACTTCTTTGACCATATATTTGTGCTGATCGTCATAAAGATCCCGAATATTAGCCAGACGCTGATTGGTATATCTTATAATACTAGTAATAATTACCTCATCAAAAAAATATCGAAGCATTCTTCAGCTGTTTTGCGGTTCCTTGCAGCAGGCCGTACTACTGAGAACTCACCCCTAATTATGTTTTCCGATCTGGTTCGTGCTGCTCGGTTAGGACAAATTTTTCACTAAATAGTTTTCTTATCTCTTCCGATGAAACAATCTTCTGATGAGGTTGTATTAGATGATGTTGTTTGATTATCATCTCGTTCATCTTCTGAATGAACGCCTCCGTCATCGTCAACTTGTTTCGAATCATCTTCTTGTTCTGATTCAGAATCATGTGCACTTTCTTGAAATATATCTTCATTTTCAGAATCACTCGATACGACAACTTTTAGCTGAGCCGAAACTTCTGAGGGGGCTCAGTAATGGTGTGAGGAGGCATTTCTTTCCATGGTCGAACTGAGTTAGTCCTAGTGAATAATGGAAGAGTGAAAGCGGCCAGATACACCGCATATATCCTTGGACCCCAAGTTGTACCCTTTGGCCCATTGATTGGCGAAAACTTCATTTATATGCATCGTAATGCTCGGACTCATGCAGCTAGAGTAGTTACAGAATTTCTGCAAAATGCCGAAATTGATATTTTAAGATGGCCAGCCAGAAGTTTCGACTTGAATTCAATAGAACATGTTTGGGACAACATGGGGTGGCAAATTCAGCAACGTAGGACGCCTTGTAGAACACTTCAACAACTATAAAATCTGCTTCCTGAAATTTGGAACTCAATGACTCAAGAGTATATCCAAAATTTGTTTGAGGAGCTTTCAAGACGTACACTGGCAGTAATTAAGGCCCAGGGAAGAAACACTCGATTTTGAAAATGATTAGTAACCATTCGATGCTAGTTAATTGGTCTCTTCGTGAATGTTTGAAGATGGTAGAATTTTTTAATTTTTCATTAAGTCGAAAATTGTTGATATTTTCCATCATAAACTCATCTCTTTTGAATGATATCTTTTTATTTTACACTTCTGAAAGTTACCAATCGACTCTTGAATGACCAACCTAAAAGTTTATATAGTATTGTCGTAAAAGTAGGGTGCGACAATTTTTGTGGGGAGTGTATTTACGAGGGTGACATAGAATAAATGATAATTTTGTTTTAATCTGCGACAGTGCTATAGATCCTTCAATATGGTGAATGCTGTGGAACATCAGGGATTCAACCATGCTCTCAGCATGCGTTAAACATGCTTCAGAGAAGCTTGAATAAACACCAATCGAGGCTAAAAACTTTTGCAACAACTCCGACAGCTTTTACCAATTATATGGGTTAATTTGCAGCAAGATCGAATAAATCATTTAAACTAAGGCATGCAAAGCCATTGCCACACTTTCGTAGAAGTCCGAAATAGTGAAACAGATTATTGAAAATTTTCACTTGTTTTTCGAAAGGTTTCAGGATAAATTCGATTGAACATAATAATCTTAGCACATGATCTGTCCGCAGTAACCAGAATGAGTGCTTTATGCGTGACATCCAGTATACAATACGAAAGTTTTTATTCGCTTTTGCAACTATGATTTGTTTATAGAATGATATGTAAGATCATCAGTTACAACATACAAACGTTAACCACATTTATTTTTCAGTGAAATCTTTGTTCTAAGAAATAAGATTATGTCAATATTACATTAAGCTCTCCGACTTAACAGGGCTTCATCCTCCTTTTCGCCGACTGAAAAGTTATTTCGCGACGTTGGGAGCAAACTTTCCCCTTTCGATTTATTTGTGTCGCCAGTGGCGGCCTCGGGGTTGCATCTATTCAATAATTCTTCGAATGATGGTGAGTCAAGATAACGTCGATGGCAGAGCACACGGAACCTATTAATGCCTTTATTCACTTCAACACATCCACAACGAAAGATTTTTCATAATGGAATTTTATCGTGATCTACATCCTTAGTTCTGCTGGGCGTTAAGAAACAAGGAAATATTCTGGCTATTTGATGTATTTCAGACGTGAAACTTTTCTGGGGTACGATGGTGCTTCCCACTAAGTCGAGGGGAAGCACAGTTGTAGTATCCTTTTCTCGAAGCGATTCGCGGCATTTTGAACCCCACTGTAACATCGTTATGATTTTTTAGTAACAGAGAGAACTAACTAAAATTAGCCATATTTCCAAATTATATACTATTATACCTTATAGTTCATAAAGTATCGCCAGTCAAAGTCTTTTAACTTTTGCATATAGAGCGAAATCAAGACAATTGAGAGCTATAAAGACTTTATTGTTTGTCGCTAAGATTAATACACGTTTGCATTAGTTCAAACCAATTCTGGTAGCAGTTATTCCAATCGTTTGCTGCTACATCGAAAATGGCGATTTGGAAGGCATAAATAGCTTTTCCTGAAGACTGAAATCTTTGAAAACACAGCCCGTTCTTGATTTTGAGAAAAATATAAAAGTCGTTGGGACTTAAGTCCGGCCTGTACGCAGGATGATATAACTATTCGATGTTTTCTCGTGTTAAATATTCAATTGTTTTCCGGGCTGTGTACGAACTTGCATTGTCTTGGTGAAGGATGATTCGCCGTTCAGGGTTGATTTCTTGAAGCTTACTAACGACTTGCAGTAAACAAACGGTTGTGTACCAATCGGCACTAACTGTTTGATCTCGTGAATAAATTATGATACATGATCTTTTTGCATGCCTTTTGTCGGTTTCTCTTCAGCTTGGAACACACAAACAGAAAATTGACGCTCATTTTCTGGCTCGTATGAATAAATCCAAAATTCATCACCTTTGACAATGCACTTGCAGCTATCTGTTCTTCGGTCAACAGATGCGGTATCCAACGCGAAAATAATTTTTCAACTAACCTAACCCAATTCTTCGTGCGAAATTATTTGCATTGAGATCTTTGAAATACGCATTGATGCCTCAATCTCTCAATATGTTGCTCAACGATCCTCCTGAATAATCTTACGCACAGCATTCATATTTTCTTGAATGACCACTGTTTTTAGTGCATCTAAGCCTTACCCTTTTGCCTTCAAATTCTCCATACCAATGGGAAACTGTTCACTGTGTGTGCTTCAATGCCGAAAACAGAAATAAAAGAGATAATTGCCTTCGAAAATTGTAGAAAATTATTGCGCAAAAATGCTCATGGTTTAATTCTATTTATCAACTAATTTTTCCACGTTAACAAATCATAAAGTTCAATTTTTAGAACTGAGTTTATTGATGGTGTGCTCTATGTACCCGCATGCAAACATAAGACATCCCTCGTACTTCTAGCGGACACACAAACTTAAAATTTTGAATTTAGGTAGTGTTCAGCCCAAACCCGAAGCAAAAATATCCTGAAATTTCAGTTTCATTTCCCGAGGTTTAGTCCTTATATTTTCAGTTGCCAAATGCACATTTCTTTATGAGACAGGTGTCCCCAAGCACTTTGACTTTGAGAGATGGTTCCTGGAGAAATTCTGAATCAAATTAGAGATATTGTGCTTCAGGAATTTAATTCTCACGATTCCTGAAAATAGAATTTTAACACACATTCTTGATGTGTTACGATAGATGGAATGAAATACATAACTTGTTACATAGAAGATACCATTCGTAACCACAGTAAAATTATTATCAAGAATATTGAGTCACTTTTGATACATAAATATCAGAATAGCTTTTTCGATTGATAGTTATTGTTTTGAAAGATATGATAGATAGATAGATACTTTGAAAGACAGGGAAATTCATTTATTTTATAATACTATCTTACCGCACGAGTTGCTCTAGTGCAAGCGTTGTTTAAGAAAGGAAAAGTACATAACATTTGGAAATTTCGAAGGATTGTTAGAATTGATCCTTTTGAGATATTTCATTAAAAAAAGAAATAAATTGAGGTTTATTTTAAGAAAGAAACAAATGGAAAAAAATTAGAGACTTTTTCCGCAGGTAGTAAAAAAATTGAAATAATTTTCTCACGGAGTAGGTGTTTTTTCTCGACCTCAGTAGCTTGTATTACCTCCGCTTACCTCGATACAAGCCTGAACCCGTTTACGCATGCTTTGGATTAGGTTTTCGACCTCCTCTGGGGTGATATTCTGCCACTCTTCTGTGGCGACTTGGATGAGCTGTTGTGGGGTTCTTGGATTATCCTGGCGCGCTCTAATTTTCCTGGGGAGCAAGCTGGCCAGTCTGAAATAGCGATTCCCACAGTTTCAAGATAATGATGCGCGAGGTTGCTGATATGCGGAAGAGCATTATCTTGCATAAAAGCGAAATTCTCACCGTGGGCACCTCGCCAGAATCTCACTATAGGCTCCAGCACTAGGTCCACATAATTTCTAGCCGTTACACTCGCACGAAACGAAATCAAATCTGTTGTGCCTCCTAGCATAATGCCACCCCAAAATATCCCACTGCCCCCTTGGTATCTCGGGATTTGTCTTGCTACTCGGTGTCTAGCTTGTCTTCCACGTCCCGTTAAAACCCCAATCCGGCGGTCATCTGGTCGAATACCAATTCTGGTCTCATCCAAAGAACAACAATTCTCAATATTCCAATTTTGGTTCTCGATACACCAATTAAGTCTATTAATTTTTTGTTGTCTGATTAGCTCTGAAACTCTTAAGGGTCTTCTGCTGTATAAACCCCGTGAACAAAGTCTTTGACGTATCGTTTCGACTGGAGTATGGGGTGAAACGCACTAGGGTCTCTTCTTGCAATTTGGCACAAAAAGCGGTCTTGTTCTTCAGAAGTGATCTTCCTATGACTTCTTCTAGGCCTATTTTGCAGAGATTGTAGCTCCACGTATATGGCGTAGGTTTTTGAAGCCACCCCCTGTGATACCCCCATTGTGGCCGCTATATCCCTTTGTGTCACCTCTTCTTCAACGAGAGCAATTATTCGACCCCTCTGCACATCGGACAATCCGACGTAAGGCATTTTCAGTTATGTTTATATGCTTTTTTAAATCTTGAAATTCACAGTTTCAAATCTCAGTGACGACTGAATACAATATCCCGAAGATGTAGTGATAATTCAACATTTCTGATGATACTATTCAGTTTTTTCAAAACAAAAACTTCATTCTTCACAAGTAGTGAAAGATCCATGGTTAAAACAATCAGTAATGTAAAATACCGAGTGATTCCATATGAATTTTGTTGTGTGTATATATCCATACTCATGTTTTATCAAAATTGCTAGAAAATGTAAAGCGATGATGATTATAGCTCACTTTAAGATGAACAGCATCTTCAGATGTACTGGATTTGCTGTAACTGATCTCCTGTATGACATTATGGACTCTTTTGATACCTTCTTGGAGTTTAATTTGGTTTTATTCTATAATTTGAGCAAGTCCTTCAAGTGTGTCGTTCACAGCTTTTTCTGGCAAAATTGAAATTATAGAGGTTCGAAGCACTTAGTCTGGTGCTTATTGAGTTTTATCTTAATAAAAGAAGGTAGGTAGTGGTTGTAGAGGGGTAAAATTGGATGAACAGATCATTGATAATGGGGTACCCCATGGATCAATTCTGGGATCCATTTTATTCTTGGTATATTTAAATGACCTTCTCTCAAATTACTTTATGACTAAATACACCCTCTATGTTAATGAGAAGTAACAACCTCAAAAATCTAATTTAAGAAGAAAAATATGGCTCAAAAAAAGACGTCGTGTGGGGAAGAGTGTTCGAGACACTGTTACGGGGTTATAGGGACGACTGTAGGCGGTCTTTTACCAAGATCAAGACTCTGCCATCGATATATGTGCTGGAGAGTCTTGTATATGTGCGGAACCACGAGAGTCTCTTTGGTTCATGACGACAATTACATTACTTTTCTTCAAAGAAGCTTGACAACTCAAGCATTATATCACCTGGATCAAACCTACTAGTTCTCCATTTATTTTCGGGATCGTTTTGTTATTCTTATATATGTCTTCGATAGTCTTTATTGGATTATGTAGTATTCCTAAGTTGTAAAGTAATGTTATGATGTCTCTCAGCAGAATGAGATCAATTGCTTTCTCTAAATCAATAAAGCATATAAAAGCTGGTTCATTGTACTCAATGGACTTCTCTGTTATTTGCCTTAACACAAAAACTGCGTCTATACATGACCAGATCGAAATCCTTGCTGTTCATCAGATAGTGAGATGATGCTGATCATTTTCATTGTTAACTAGTGCGCAGTTTTTAGAAGATTAATCCCTCTATAATTTGCTGGTGTTTTCTTGTCGCCTTTTTTGAAAAGCAATATAGTGATACTAGTGCGCCAATCGTCTGGTATTTCGTGGAAAAACAGAATTTTCTGAACGAGTTTTAGTAATTCTCGTGGTAATGTTTGGCCGCAATATTTGAGTAATTCGTTTGTTATTCCATCAGGTACAGCACTTTTCCTATTCTTCAGTTTTTTGAGTGCTAACTCTAATGTTTCTTCTTCTATATATGCGTCTTCGATGATCGTTATTTCCGATTCGTAAACGAACTCAACTTTATGCTCTTGCGAGGATCGAGTTTATTATAAGCAGAAGAAAAAACCCGATGTCAAGTCAAGCTTTTGGGTTGCAAAATCAAACCAAGTCAAACCTTTGATTTGTCAAAAGCTTGGATATCAAGTAAGGTCAAGCTTTTCGAAACATTTTCAAGCTGCTTGACTTGATGAAACCCTAATCATGTAGATCATATATACATTGTTATACTTTAGCTTAGTGTTCATTTTGTATTTGTCTGATGAATGCTCAGTGTCTTAGAAAAGCGGTACAAATATAGAGAAAATAATGTGTAAATCAAATTTTCTTTTATTCATCATTTAAATTAAGTCTTCACGCATTCTTCTTATTGCGGATATGATGCTGTGTCATTGTGAAGTCATTATATTCGTTGTAGAAATAAAGATGTCTAATTTTGATATGGACACTATAATTGTTGGTAGATAATAAATTAGGTAACAATTTATGACAATGTAGTTGAATAGGTGCTTTCATAGATGATTGAAACAGCCAACTCGTTTTCATATGTCTCATACTTCATTGCGATACTGCATTTTTTCTCATTTTCTTTTTGATGGCATCTTTCTCATTCTTGAAACAGTTATAGATCACTATATATGATTTTCGCAGTATCTTCTATTCTTCGGAAACCCTCCATACGAAAATTTTTGTACGCCGCTGCATCCACCCCTTTAATCTTTCGCTGCGACGCCGTGCAACCCCGCCGAGTCGTCGCGTCGCAACGCAATCGATATCGAAACGACGAAAACGCGCTTGACCGTCGTCATTCGAGAAAATCCTTGCTACGACATCGTGTTAGCCTTGCCCGCTCCTCAGTCAGCTGTTTTCGAAAACAAAGTCCAGTAGCGAATCTATCCAGTCGCGAGCGAATCGACGACACGCTCAATTATTGTAATTGCGGCGTTTTTTCGACGAATAGTGTGCGGTTCGGTGTGCAGGGGAGGGCGTTAAGTGATGGGAGATCATAGAATTGGAATAATCGGACAGCAATGAACACGGTGCAAAGTGGGACGACAAAAACGGAGTACGGGGAAGAGGAATACAACAACAGGACCATCCTCGACGGTAAGTCTAATTGGGTATAGGACTGGTTTCTTTGACTTCTACGTATGCGGTGAGTCATATTCGATTTCGATTCTGGAAGTATCACTTGCGGTAAGGAATACCTTTTGCGTTGTATAATAGTAGTATTGTGGTAGCGACGTTAATGTTTGACCATGGAAATGAAGTTTGAATGACTAATGGATATACTTAATTGCCGGAGACGCCGTTAAAGATTATAGTTTTATGAGACCGCTGTATATACTATCATCCTGTTTGAAGCATCAATATGGCAGTCGATATCTTCATTACATGGAACTAAAGAAATTTTTAAGGTTTGGGCTGCTAGAATTTTGAAAGACTTAGAGGTAGAGATGCAACAGAATTAGAATCCTCTTAATTTATAACTTTCTTTTTTGGTAGGCAACTAATTATTATCAAATTTTTTTTTTGGATAAGTCCGAACATATGCCAACAAAATTCGATGTTTTTTATTGGTGGATATGTTCTTACAAGAAATGAAATCAAATTTTATTTAGGTAATCATGCAAACCGAATCACGAAATTTGACTCCGGCAGAATGTGCTGAAGTTAGGTTAGATTATCTAGGTTGGATTTATACCTAATAAGCCAAAGGTAACGGAAAGACAAGAAATAAAGTGACCACAGAATGATGAGCGTCACAGTCCGAATCAATATAGACAAAGAAAGATACAGATTGACTCAGCCAAAGAACATACGAAAATGGGGCTATCCATATAGTGCTGAGAAATACCAAGAAACCATCAACAGAGCCTTATCAAAATACACAAGCCATGGAAACATCGAGGAATTGAACAGGTAAATAACAGAATCCGTCATCGAAACAGTTAGAACATGCTGACCAAGGCACATACGAGAAAGGAAAATAAGCCAACAAACAAGACAAATGATTGAAGATCGAAGAAACCTACAAAAACACGGCAACACTAATAACAAACTGATAAACCAATGGAGCAAAGAAATCTCAAAAAAACATCAGACGAAACATAAGAAATTACAACAACGAACAAATAAAAGACACCATAGAGAAAACAAAAGCTTGAAGATCCTGAAAATAAAACTTCGTAATGTTAGGAACGAGCAACTGAAAGTTAAGAATAAGAATAATCAGACAGATATGAAATAGTTGAGGAATTTTATGAAAACCTGTACAAGAGTAGCATAGAGATGGAAAAACCACCGAAACAAACACAAAAAGCTAGCGGAATCATGAACCATGGGTCAGATTGGAAAGAAAACTGGTTTTTTACCAGCCAGTCGAGCAGGCAGGCTTCCGATCAGGTTTTGGAACAACTATCATCTCCTAACATTGAAACTATTGATCGAAAAGCCCCTTGAGTACAACAGATCTTCGGTGCTCATTTTCATTGCCTTCCAAAAAGCTTTTGACACGATCGAGATAGTAGCCATCCTAGAAGCCCTCCAAGAATGTCGCATAGATTATAGATACACTCGTTTACTGTATAACATCTACAACAACTCAACTGCAAGTATAAGACTTCACAAAGATAGTAATAAGGTCCGAATAGAAAGAAGTGTTTGACAGGGAGACACCTTGTGTCCTAAACTTTTCACTTCAGTGCTCGAATATGGTTTTAAAAAACTCAACTGGGAAAACAAGGGAGTTGACATAGACGGGACAAAATTGAACAACCTACGGTTTGAAGACGATCTTTTACTCATCACGGATAATTTACAGGAGGCTGGTGTGATAATAAAAAACTGAATGAAGAGATGGTAAAAGTAGGGCTCTGCATGAACAAACAAAAAACGAAAATCATAACGAACTTAGTACTTGGAGGAACCATCACTCTAGACTGCGACGTCATTGAAGAGGTTAGCAAGTACAAGTACTTAGGGCACGAATTGAGAATATGCAGAGACAATCCGACACATGAAACGAATGGAAGCATAGGATTGGGCTGGGCAGCATATGGAAAACTACGAATCGGACACATTGCATTGACCAGAAATACTGTCCACAAATTGGAGGTAATCCAACGTAAAAAGGAGATGGCCATGCTGGGAATAAAACTTCAAGATAGGGTGAGAAACACAGAGATAAGACAACTGAACTGGCGACCGAGAAGAGATAAAAGAAATAGAGGAAGACCCCCAACTCGCTGGAGCGATGACATTGAAAGAGCCGCCGGTCATTGGATGGGAGAAGCCCAAGATAGGACACATTGGATGCGCTTAATGGAGGCTTACGTCCAGCAGGCTGGATGATGATGATAAAGCCAAGATTCGGGGTGTCCCATTCAACTTTTTCCAGAATGATCCGCAGGTACAGGAAGACTGGAACTGAAACGGTACGACAACATCTCAGGGAATTTCGTCTTTTTCATTGTGATCGACATCGGAATGGTAGATATGCGCCGTGCAACCTTTCAGCTTACCTAAGGTTTTGATGGAAGTTCAATAATGTGTGGGGAGGAGTTCCTTTGAACGCCCGCACTGATCTGGTCATCGTATATAATGAAACCCTGAATGCTCAGAGGTACGACATTTTGGAAGAACATTTTGTACCATTTGCGATAATCATGGGTGAAGTTTTTTGTTTATGCATGATATCGCTATACCTCATCAAGCTAATATCGTTAGGAACTACCTTCAAGATCACGAAATCACTTCAATGAAATGGCCTGCACGAAGTCCAGACTTCAATCTCATCGAACATGTCCGGGACATTCTCAATGGAAGATAGGGAACAATATGCCATCCAGCAGGACCTGCAGCCTTCGAGGTATTTTATATCTCGATGTTCACTGATAATCTTCCAACATTCTTCATTAACATTATTTGAGAAACTGACCCTCGAATCATCTTGGTGTTTGAGAGCAGCTGCAACTTCCTTCTTATATCTTTTTTGAAGGCCTTAATTTCTCTGTGAAGGTTTGACTATTCATCTCCTTCTCCATCGTAGACATTTCGCATAACTGGTTATGTAGATTTCTTAGTCGAGAAGAAAACCAGCATTTATTTTTACTACTGTTTTGTATTCAGCCTATTGGAAAAGCCTCTTCATAGTGACGTAAGAGTATGTTATGAAACTTTTCAAACTTTTCATTGAAGTTGTTCGCACTGTACAATACATTCCATGGCTCCTTTGGCAAATCGTTTTCTATTTTCTACAAAGAATATTTTCGCCATTTTGGTTGCTTCTGCCTGAATCATATCATTTTGAAAACAACCAATTTGGTATGTACGATCAGATAAATAGGTTTGATTTGTCGACAAGTACATATTTTTCATATTCGATAAGATATTGTAAATGCATGAGGCTGCACCATTCAAATCATATATTGTTGCCTCAAAAATATGCTGTACAATGTTGAACTCGCTAATTTAATATATTAGCCGCTCCTAGTGTTTGCTGTGCACGGTATGTTACTATATTAACATCATGGACTTAAGGATCTCGTCATATGCCGTTAGCAGCTCCAATGATATGGACCGAACCGAAAGACCATGTGTCAGATTGTTATTTCTACCAAACTTCTATAAAAGGTATTAATGTCAAATCTAGGTACTCTCTGAACTATCCAAATCTACAATCTGCTCAAAGACCTATCCCACACAGTGATGATTTGCCTATTTCCAGCCTCCAGTAAACATGGATGACGTGACCGAAGAAAATGTATCCGAGAGTTCAGATTCCGATCCGACTTTTGAGCACAGTACTTCAAATAGAGAACCTCATTTATGACTCAAAACGATCTCAATGACTTGGTATGTGATTTGGATCTCAGTAAAAGACAGGCAGAACTGTTGGAGTCTCGACTACATGACTGGAATTTACTGGAAAAAAAATACCACAATAACCGTATACAGAACTCGACACACGCACTTCTCTAGTTTTTTGTCAAGATGGCACTATAGTGTTTTGCAGTGACTTACCTTAGTGATGACGGAGTTGACGTTTGAATATAAAATATCTGACTGGTGGTTGTTTATAGATTCCTCAAACATTAGTTTGAAAGCTGTATTGTTGCATAATGGTAATATCATATGAAATCACTGCTAGAACATATTGAATATAACCAATATTCCTGGAAAATATGTGGAGATTTGAAGGTAATTGCCATTTTGCTAGGTCTACAGCTTGGATATACGAAGTTTTGTTGTTTCCTCTGTGAGTGGGATAGTTGAGACAAAAAATCATTATGTCAAAAAGGAATGGCCTAAGCGACACTCCTTTAATAAATCCTGAAGATTTATTGTTAACTCCATTGCATATCATACTCCGACTAATGAAAAATTTTGTCAAAGCTATGGATAAAAATGAAGATGGTTTTTGTTACTTGAAACAGAAATTCCCAAAAATCAGTGATGCCAAAATAAAAGAAGGAATATTTATAGGGCCACAAATAAGAGACCTACTGGCTGATGAAGAGTTTGAACAAAAACTTGATCCAACCGAAAAATCTGCATGCATATGTTTTCGAAATATTGTTCGTAATTTTTTTTGAAATCCCAGGGCCGAAAACTATCAAGAGTAAGTCAAAAATCTCTTAACGGCTTACAAGGACATGGGATGAAATATGTCGCACAAGATTCACATTTTACACTCGCATTTAGATTTTTCCTCAAAATTTGGGAACCGTCAGCGACGAACACAGTGAGCGGTTCCACCAGGACATATTCAACATGGAAAAAAGGTGCCAAGGCAAGTGAAGTCCGAACATGTTAGCTGACTATTGCTGGACACTTAAAAGGGATATACCTGACGCTAAATATTCTCGAAAATCCTGAATAAAACTAAATATAAGTTATTTTTTCTTCATTTGAAACAATTTTCTACCGTTTTTACTTAAAAAAGATTAAACGCTTTTTCAAATAAACTGGGAGGAACGAAATTTTCTAGAAATGCAGATTAGTTATAGACTAGTTGTACATACAAAATAACCCATTCAATTCCATTTAACTTTCATTAAGGTCATTTTTGTCTATGAGTTATATCAATATTCATGTCCCCACAAATAATTATATTTTCTCCACGTTTGTATGGATAATGGATAATGTTGTCCAGAGGTGTTTATGTCAAGCAAACAAAAGTAAAGTCAATAATAAGAACAAGTAATGTGTTGTTAGGAATTTTACTTAATAATTGTGTTTCGTAACGCGTTTCACTACACCGTAGCTTCTTCAGGCGAATGAATGTACAGAAATTATGACAACTATATATAAATAAGAATGAGAATATAAATACAAATGTTCTCAAGTAATTAAAAGCTTATTGGGTTGCTCCTTCTTAAGTGGTTGTTGATGACAGGTATATCCAATAAAATTAAAGAATAGATTACTCCCTGAAGAGATTCAATAGAGGTGAAGGGCTTAAATCGACTTGTTCATTAATGAGTCTACCTGAGTGTTTGTGTTTGTTGATTTCTAAAGTTTCCCAAAGATCTATCTTCTAATATTTATTATCTGTATGCGAAATTTCAAACTGTGGGTCGAAAGAGTTCTATTTTTTAGGAGATGATTCGCGTAATTTGAATCTGGTTTTCATTTGAAAAACTGCGTTTATGTTCCGATATTCTAATATTAAAATTTTTATGTGTTCTATCAATGTAGGAATTATCACAGTCATTACAATTCAATCTATAAACACCTGATTTATTAATGAGATAAAAAACACAAGGTTTAACTTTAATACATTTTATTTGAAAAAATTCGACGAGTTTTATTAGAATCTTTATTCAAAAAACATAATAAAAGAAAACCATTCATTCAATCAAAACTTTGAACATATTGGATATAAAATCAAAAGTTCAAAATTAGATTCCTAGAAGTTATTAGAAATAAATAGATAAAACATTCGGACGAGCTTTTGAATGAACAGGTAGATGTGAATTACTCACCCCTACTTAACTTGTTTAATTAGTTTTATTACCTTTCATACTAACTGTACAATAGCTCGGTGTGGATTTTCCTGTTATTCATCCAACTTGTTCTACGATTTGTTTATAATACCATACTCTTTCATTCTGTTTTTCATTCTTGATAAAGCTGCTGTGTCAGCGAAACGTTGTCGAATTTTTTCAAATAAAGTGTAGATTGAAGTTAAACCTTGTTTTTTATCTCATTTATATCATGGATCTACATCAAGTAACGGCCTCCACAATTCAAACCTGATTAATTATTGTTATCTGATTTGGTTTTATTATTTTTTATCTATTTTTCTAAGCTATTATTAGTTTGAAAAGCTATGTTGAAATTATTGCTACTCAAGAATGATTTTAGTTTCT
Source organism: Cryptolaemus montrouzieri (assembly GCA_013387265.2). Classification (NCBI taxonomy): domain Eukaryota; kingdom Metazoa; phylum Arthropoda; class Insecta; order Coleoptera; family Coccinellidae; genus Cryptolaemus; species Cryptolaemus montrouzieri. The sequence goes on along the minus strand of JABFTP020000021.1, from coordinate 23,609,141 downwards.
CACTTGTAATGCCAACGTAGGTTAAGGTGTTGAATTTTTGTTTCAATTTATGGACAGGGTAAAATTCATTCAATGCGATTCTACTTTGTTTTTCATTCAAAGTATTATTTAACATTTTGGGATTGTAACCATTATTTTTAGCTATTTGTTTAATTAAATTTAATTCTTTGTTGAAATTTCCTGGTGATAACGGAATGTTAATCAATCTATGAATAAAACTGTTGAATGGTGACATTTTATGTTGATACGGATGACACGACGAGTTATGTATTATAATATCTGTATGTGACGGCTTATGGTAAATTGCGAAAACATGTTTTCCATTCTCATTCGAAATTGTTACGTCTAAGAAATTTATTGAATTATTGCTTTTTATTTCGGTTGTGAATTAAGTTTTTGGATGTAATGAATTTATATGATTTTCGAAGATTTTTAACTATCTATCTGTTCCTGTGAAGCAAATAATGATATCGTCCACATAGAGATATCAGTATAAACTATATTTACTAAGTGGATGATTATGAATTAATTTCTCTAATTTGTTCATGAATATTTCTGCTAACAAAGGACTAACGGATTGCCCATAATCAAGCCGTCTTCACTAATATAATATTTGTTATTGAAATGGAAATAATTTTGATCTAAACTAATTTGTAGTAATGAAAGAATATCTGATTTAATGATCGTATTGACATGATTCTTTTCTAATCGTTATGTGTGATTAGAAAAGAATCATCTGTTTAATCCTTTGTTAGCAGAAATATTCATGAATAATTCAGAGAAATTAATTCATAATCATCCACTTAGTAAGTATTGTTTATACTGGTATCGCTATATATACGATATCATTATTTGCTTCACAGGAACAGATAGACAGTTGAAAATTTTCGAAGATCATATAAATTCATTACATCATTACAAAATTGAATTCACAACCGAAATAGAAAGCAATCATTCAATAAATTTCTTAGACGTAACAATTTCGAATGAAATTGAAAACATGTTTTCGCAATTTACCATAAGCCGTCACATACAGATATTATAATACATAACTCGTCGTGTCATCCGTATCAACATAAAATTGCAGCATTCAATAGTTTCATTCATAGATTGATTAACATTCCGTTATCACCAGAAAATTTCGAAAATTTCAACAAAGAATTAAATTTGATTAAACAAATAGCTAAAAATGATGGTTACAATCCCAGAATAATAAATATTTTAAATAAAAACAAAGTAGAATCGTTGGCATTACAAGTGAGAAACTAAAATCATTCTTGAGTAGAAATAATTTCAACATAGCTTTCCAAACTAATAATAGCTTAGGTAAATATATAAAAACAATAAAACCAAATCAGATAAAATAACAAAATCAGGTGTTTATATATTAAATTGCAATGACTGTAATAATTTCTACATTGGTAGAACACATAAAAATTATGTTATTAGAATATCGGAACATAGACGCAGTTTTTCAAATAAAAAATCAGATTCAAATTACGCGAATCATCTCTTAGAAAATAATCACTCTTTCGACCCACAGTTTGAAATTTTGCATACTGATAATAAATATTGGAATGAAGATCTTTGGGAAACTTTAGAAATCAACTTACACAAACACTCAGGTAGACTCATCAATGAACAAGTCGATTTAAGCCCTTCACCTCTATTAAATCTCTTCAGGAAGCAATCTATTACTTAATTTTATTGCATATACCTGTGATCCATAACCACTTAAAAATAAGCAACTCAATAAGCTTTTAATTACTTAAGAACATTTGTATTTATATTCTCAATTATATTTATATATAGTTGTCATAATTTATGTACATTCATTCGTCTGAAGAAGCTACGGTGTAGTGAAACGCGTTTACGAATCACAATTATTAAGTAAAATTTCTAAAAACACATACTTGTTTTTATTATTGATGATGGAATTTTACCAAATAGAAGCCTTCGAAATTTAAATGAAAAAGTAAAGTCGACTCAAAAATCTCGAAGACTGGATGTTACAAAAAAATTATATAAATACTTATTTCATAACAAAATATTCGCGTCGCTCGAAAAGCCGTACGTTCAGGATGTGGAATATTGTATTATCTGAGATTACCAAATATTCGTGCATAGAAATCACCGTTTCATTTCCCAACGCAACGAATAATGATATTCATGCATTTCTACTTGAGTCGTATAACGTAAAAATTCCTCTAATGAGAACAATACTGGAAAAGTTCAATCTAGTTAACATCTTGCGTCATTTTTCTATCTCGATTCTAATCAAACAACATGATTTTGCTTTTGCCGAAGCTAACGAGAGAGCGGAGTAATTCACATAATACATTTATGTATTCTACTTGCTGTTTGCCAATTTAACTCGGTCATTTTTCTAACTGAACGGTAACCTGAACAATTATTGAAATCAAATATTGTCTGTCTCTACATAACTGCCATCGACTTGTTAAATTATTCATTGCATAACTCGAAGACAGCTACACTATTAGAATTAATTTAATGGCGTAATATGGAAACGTTTAGCAAATTTTTTACTAGTTTGTCGCAATTGTTTATTTTTAGAATTCGATCTAATGAAATCAACTCTACCAATGTCGTAGAGATGATAAATAATAAAAATGATTGTTGGTGAAAATTTTCGTTCTTGCATAATATAAACCTTGGGTCTAAAGGTTCTATGCTTATATTCTCACTATATTCCTCAGGAAACGATGTAAATGTTTCAGTATTGAGCAAATACATGCATTATGTTGATTAATCGTTGATATTCAAGGTTAGTATTATATTCCTGTCATTTAAATATGTTTAATACGTTATATTCCGAGTTTTATACGTTAATTATTGGCAAGGAAAAATTTAATATCAAAGGAATACATAAATATTCATTTTTTTTCTATTTTAATTTATCAGTGATGAGAAGTTTCAGTTTATTTACTGTTTTTTCTGTAGCATACGTACAAGGTGTCCAATTTTTGATGTTTTAGTACGACAGCTATGTGAAATACTGGAACTAGAGATGAATGACCCTTCTTTTCCATCCCCGATTTTCAAGGAAATTCCATTGGTGAAAACAGATCCCAGTTATCTTCTTTTGTTTCCGACTTATTCAGGATTTTTTAATTTTTCGAGATTTCAGCATTTGCCAATATCTCAGTTGCTATCAAAGTTAGGTGAAAACTATTTCGATATTCTACAGGCAGTTTTTCGAGTAGAATTCTAGGACACAACAGATACTTTTTTTTGTTGAATGGTTTTTGTTCGTTTTCTCAAATGTAAACCATTGGTTAACTTGGTAAAAAAGACAGGTCTTCTCTTTTCAAAGATAGTATCTTTATGAACATTTAATATCATATAGACAGTTCAAACACAAAAAAAGTTTGTATTTCAACGAAAATGTGATAATGCCATGAATCGAATTAAATGCTCAACACGACCTCCTCATACCGGGTGGGGCAACTAAAACGAAAAAATACTCAATAACTGCTAAACTATTCGTTTCTGGGCAAAAAGCAGAAACAGGTCAATTTTGTCTGAAGGGGGACATCTTTTAACACACGGTGATTTTAAAATAAAATTTTTTCAATTTTTTGAATAGGGAAGGTAAGTCGAGTGATACCTCATTGGAAAGCTCTTTTGATTCTCAACACAATCAACACAAATGGGTGACAATTTTGGAGGTTTGACATATTCGGAAGAAGATACAGGCTGGTTCGTTATTTTCAGTGATTGCAACATCTGTCGATTTCGAATCAACATTCACCGAAATACTGTTGTGTTTTGAGGAAAAATATATTTAAGAAGTGGTGCTTCCACTACACCCCCTCAGATGAGGGTGTTAACCTCTCAAATCTTCGAATTGATCAGTTAGTCCGTGTTAAAGCTCATTGGATGGGTTAGGTTAGATATTTTGAACGAGAGGGTGTTGAGTGAACATGTCGTATATTGACTCTAGTGATGCCAATGAATCCGTGCATATCGCTGCTTCTTTGTCGTCTGATGAAAGTGTTTTGTAAGTTTGTAGTATTGCGAATAGTTCTCCTGTATGTACACAGCTTGTTTAGGGTACGAGATGGGTTTTGAGGATGTCTGAGGTAGTTGTGACTGAGGTTCCTACATGGGTGTCTGATTTGCTGATTTGGAGGTATCGGTGTAGAGAATTCTGTGGTATCAGAAACCAAGGGGGGGATTGAGAGAGAGAGAGAGGGTGGTTTTTGTGAGACTGATACTTTCAGTTATTGGAAGAAAAGATTGAAAGGTTGATTGCAGACGTTTGGATGGGAGCATTTCTGTCAGACAGACTTTCTGAAAGTATTCTTGAGATATGGTTGTTGGGATTCGAGATGGCACTAGCTGAATAGTTCAGGAGAAGTTTTTGTCGTCTTAACCAGAGGGGGGGTTCATTGGCTCCACAGCAACGGCTAGCTGCTGGTGTTGACCTAAAAGCTCTAAGATACATACGAAGAGGCTGTTTCGTCAAAATACGAGTTATTTTCAGTGATTGCAAAATCTGTCGATTTCGAATGAACATTTACCGAAATACTGTTATATTTTGGAGAAACATATCTTTAAACAGTGGTGCTTCCACTACATACCTTCAGACACCCCCTCAGATGAGGGTGTCAACCCCTCAAATCTTAAAATTGATCAGTTAGTTTGAGTAATAACTCATTAGAAAGGTTTTAGAATTTCTGGAATATTGTAGACAAAATTTTTGCTCCATCTGCATTATGATGAAAATACAGGGTGAATTAACAGAGAGCGAGCTCTGCTGATTCTGGATGGAGAACACGTTTGTTTGGTTTTCAAACAATAGAACTTATTCATAGGAATACCTACTTATTGGTGAGTATTGAAATTGAAAATTGAAAAATTGAAAACACAATTTAATTTTTTATACCTCATACATTTTATAGGTCAACTCGGTATCAATCGAACAAATGTTCAAAGTGTTCGCCGCTAACTTCCAAACAAAAATACAGATTTTTCTCGAAACGTTCCCAGACATTACATAGCATTTCAGGGTTATATAATATATATATATCAATTTTATATATAATATAATAGTGACAAGTCGGGAGAACGTGGAGGCCATTCTGTGGGCTTTTTCTTCCGATTCATCGATCAGGAAATTCTCAATCTAGATATTGTCGATCAGGAAGTGCAAAATGCGGGGAGGCACCATCTTGATGCCTCCAAAATTGTTACCCATTTGTGTTGATTGTGTTGAGAATCAAAAGAGATTTCCAATGAGGTATCACTCGACCTATTTGCCCTATTCAAAAAATTGAGTTTTATGCACCCCTGCTCAGGGGGTTGATGTAAAATGGAATCACCTTGTGTTAAACGGTGTCCCCCTTCAGACAAAAATTGACCTGTTTCTGCAGAAACGAATAGCTGAACTACTCAATACTTAATAACTGCTAAATAATTTGCAGTTATTGAGTCTTTTTCGTTTCAGTTTCCCCACCTGGTATAATGATTAAACGATTGTCGTATTCTCTTCAAACATTTTGAGGAACTTCTGGTATTAGAAGTATGCATTCGGTGACAATTCTTCTCCGCACCTCCCACAGGTTTCCAGATTCTGCAGCATAAACTCTAGTTTAAGATGACCTCAAAAGAAGAAGTCTAAAGGACTCAAATCAAATGACCTGGCTGACCACTAAACTGTTTCTCCTCTGCCAACTCACCGACCTGGGAAACTCGCATCCAAATATTATAGCATACGAACAGCGAAATGTGCAGGAGAGGAATCTTGCTGGAAACGTATTTCTTTCTCTGAAGACTTTCATCATACTAATAGATAATCAAATTGAACTAGTACCTTCATGAATTCAATTCACCTCAATATAAAGTTCACTTTGGAAATAGAAACTGAGAATTCCATTAACTTTTCAGATTTAACCATAACCAGAATTCACCACAGATATGATTTTTCTATTTTCCATAAACTATCCATCCATACAGACATTTCCATTACAATTCTTCCGCACATCCATATCAAAATAAAATAGAAGCTTATAACAGTATGAAACATATGGTAGACCTACCTAGATACTATTTATATCAGTGTAATACATAGACTCACCAGGATACCAATGTCAGAAAATAATTTCTTAAATGAGCTCAATATTATGAAACAAAATAATGATTATAATTCTAATATGTGTGACATTATGCTTTCTCGTGAACAATTTCAACAAGCAATTTATGAGGCTTTCCCTATTGTTAAAAAGACTAATCAAAAATATAACATTTTAACTTATATTGGTAAACCCAGTCTGAATTTAAAGTCATTCTTCTCGTCTCGTAATTTGAACATAGCTTCAGAACGGATAACTCTTTAGGCAGATATATTAAATATTGTAAACCTAAAATTCCAAAAGTAAAACAAATCAGGAGTGTATAAAATGTTATTTTGTAAGTTGAGATAGAATTTATATAGGTAGAACTTAAAGAAAATTCAACTTTACCACCTCTGAACATAAACGCAGTTTTGATAAACTGAAAGCTGATTCTCATCAGGCAAATCATGTACTTCAAGAAACTATAGCTTCAATAATAATTTCGATATTTGACATAATAAAAATGATAGATTCAAACTAACCTAACCTAACCTATGGAAAGTATTTGAAATCAATAAATAGAAAAATTCCGGAAATTTACTTTACAGTCGATTAGACCCAAATTCGTCACCATTTCTTTTATTTTTTTTTGTTTTTATACGCGCTTCCCAGTAATAGGCAAACCTGTTACACCACATGAGTGAGCGCCTAGAAAGAATTAAGATGTTTGTTTACTAGCTTCTTGAAGAGGGCCGAATTGTAGGATGTTGGGAAGATGTTGGACGGAAACGAGTTCCACCGATCACCGGCCCTGTAAACCAAGGAATTCTTATAGAGAAAGGTTCGAGGGGTCGTTAAATGTACCGCCATATGATGAGATATCCTTGCCAGCCTAGTGTTGCGGCAAAACATGAGTTTTCCTGGAACAAGGTCTTTCAGCTCATTGGATCATCTTCCGTGGAAGTATCTGTAAAACAGAGAAAGGTCAGCAACTTGTCTTCTAAGAGCCATCAGTTGGAGATCGCTAGTGATCTCCGGGTGGTCGATGAGGCGCACAGTCCGTTTTTGCACACTATCCAACATCCGCAACGAATGTTTGGCGGCAGATCCTCATACATGGGAACAATATTCCAAAGCAGGTGAATCTGTGCCTTATATAGAAGCAACAGCTGAGATGACGTTAAGTATCGCTTGGCTCTGAAAAGAAAACTAAGTTTAGCTGATACCCACTCAATTATTGCTAATACTTGTGCATGCCAGCAAAACCCGGAGTTGACTGTTATTCCGAGAAGGTGCATCGAATCTTTGGATGCAATTTGTGGGCCTTGCATCATTAGAGGAAGTTCTCCGGCGGGGACCTTTCTAAAAAACGTAGTTGCTTGCGTCTTGCTCGCGTTGAAGCTCACCAGGTTCAACTTGTATTGATCTATTTGAAAGAAAGCCTCCTCTGTGAGTCAGATTTTAAGTTATTGATTTGTTGATATCTCTGACGTTGAGATTCCGCCGCTGTAATTTGCCGAAGACTAATGAAAGACGAAACCAGGGTACAATCGTCTGCAAAACCGAAGATCTTGTTCTCTGTAGATGATAGAAGATCGTTTATCTGCAACAGAAACAAGGTTGGCGAAAGAATGGATCCCTGAGGTACTCCTGCTTGCAACTGGAAACCAACAGATGTTATATCGTCGACCACAACTTGTATTGATATATTTGAAAGAAAGCTACTTATCCAACCCCGCAATTTTTCGGGAAGCCCATATGCAGCCAGTTGATTCAACAAGGCTGCATGCCAAACCCTATCGACGGCTTTAGAGATATCGAGGGCTATTGCTCTAGGTTTCCCATGCTTTTCCATCGTTGATGTACAAACATGAGTGACGTAGGCGAGCAGATCTCCTGTCGATCTTTGTCTGCGAAAACCATACTGACGGTCATAAATAATTCCCTGCAACTCAAAATATTTGATGAGTTCATCATTTATGACTATCTCTATCACTTTGGACATAATGGAAAAAAGTGCAACAGGACGTTAATTTCGGGGTAAGGACTTCTTTCCTTTCTTTGCAATCTTTGAACATTTTGAATAGGGCAGATGGGTCGAGTGATGACTCAAAAGAAAGGTGGTATCTTTGTCTACATCGCCTTGAATGAATTTCATTTTCAACTGAGAACTGTAAAAGATACAGGGTGAGCAACCGAAAGATAGGAAGACTATTCAAGTTTCAGTGAAGTAAAATGGAACAGATCCATGCTGATCAATGGCAGTCATCATCAAGTACCAGGGAGCAGGGGTGACAACCCTTGAAAATTTGGAAGAGGGTAGATGGGTCGAGTGATAACTTGAAAGAAAGGTTATTATCTTTGTCTGCATTCCCGTGAAAGAATTTTCATTTTGATTGAAAACTGTAGAAGATACAAAGTCAGCCACTGAGAAATAGAAGACTATCGCCCCAAGACTATTGGAGTATTAGTGCGAAAAACTGGAATAGATTCATTCAGATCAATAGCTCAGGGCGATAGATAGTCTTCTATATTTTCAGTAGCTCACTCTGTACCTACAGTTTTCAATCAAAAATGAAAATTCCTTCACGGGGATGCAGACAAAGATAATACCTCTCTTTCGACCCATCTACCCTGTTCCAAATTTTCAAGGGTGGTCACCCCTGCTCTAGGGGTTGAAATTCGAGATGAGGATAGTACTTGATGATGACTGCCATTGATCAGCATGGATCTGTTCCATTTTACTTCACTGAAGCTTGAATAGTCTCAGGGAAATAGTCTTCCCTATCTTTCAGTTGCTCACCCTGTATCTTTTACAGTTTTCAATTAAAAATGGAAATTCGTTCAAGGCAGTGTAGACAAAGATACCACCTTTCGTTTGAGTCATCACTCGACCCATCTTCCCTATTCAAAATGTTCAAGGATTGCAACCCCCGCTTAGGAGGTTGATATTTCAGGCAAGTTTTGTACCCCAAAAGATGTCCCCTTGAAACAAAAATTGACCTATTTTTGCGTTTTAATCAGAAATGAATATCTTGGTAGATATAGCCTCTGTTTAGTTTTCGTTGAAGCACCCTGCATAAGGCACATCATTCTTTTAAATGTAGTACTTATCAGTGTGGTGAAACGAGTCATAAGTTCGTCAATATAGTGAAAATTTGAACATTATTATTTTATTTAATTAAAAAATGTTTGTCACTTCTTATCAAGTAACTACCTTCTCAATCAAATTGAAAAACATATAATGCAGCGATAAATTCTTCATGCAAAAAGAACACAGGGAAGGGGTGTCATTTTCATCTATTCACAATATCTCACTCAGCTGCAGTACCAAAACTTTGAAATCTTTCCACCCTGTCAAACGGAAATAAAAAATATTTCAAAATTTTTACAAATGCTCGTATAGATTCCGCCATTTCCAAGTAGTCAAACATCTTATGTAATGAGAGCCAAATATTCCCATCACTTAACTCATCTAAATCTATACTCGCGGTCATGTAATAACATTTATAATGACAAAATTAATGGTTCTGTTAGACATTCATCGGTAATGATAAAAAGCAATTACATTGAAATTTATTTAATACATCTTTAATAGAAAACAACAATCGAGTTCGTTTTAGCGTGAGAAATGTTTCATCGTAGATGAATGAACATATTATCGTTGATCCGTTACGATTCGAAAGATATTCTAAAGAAAAACATCATGAACTATTTGAAGAATAAGTTCAAGGTTGAGATGACGAAGTCAGAGACCGTCTGGTCTAATTGAACCATTCAGCTGTAAAGTCGGTGTTTTTACTGAAATTAATTCATTTAATTTCTTCATTGCTTATATCCTGGAATTCTTTACGGTGGGTTTGGTAAAACCAGAGTATGATAAGAAACAACCTAAAATGTTTAAACCTACCTTTAGGAGACCGATATTGGTTAAATTGAAATTTTTCTCGTAACACAATTTCATTATTGTTTGTAGAACAGCTGGTGGAACCCGTTCCTGCTCAGGACCCAGGTATAAGAATTTGCAAAGGGCCCATCTCGGCCTCGAGTAAATGTCAGCAGTATTATATTATAATATAATAATAATAATAATAAATATATAAGATTTCATCCTCACAAACGACGAACATCTTGTCACGGACCCCAATTACTTTTGACCAGTGGGAATTTTTGATCATATAGTCATTACTCCCCAAACTGAGCTTGACTATCTCTACTCTTGTACCACGAAAAATATCGAAATGACAATAACAGACTATTCATCAGTGCCAACCGAACTCTCAGGGATCAACTGGCAAACATCTTTGAAATATCTTCATAATCCGAACGAGATGTAGAAAATATTCCACACAACCATAACGAGATGCATAGAGAAACATTCCCATACTAAATCAGTCCGTAAAAATATGCTGAAGCCGTTGATTAGCGCCGTACTTTTATCGCTGATAAAACATAAAAATAGACTATGGCAAAAGTATAAATCATCAAAAGATCCTGCAGATTTTCAAACTCACCGTTATTTTTCGAATTTCATAACTGACTCATTGCGCCAGTTAAGAAGAGACTATGAAGTATCTATAGCAAACTCCCAGAATTCCAAGAACATCTATAAGTATTTGAGATCCAACCTGAATACAAAGGTTAGCGTTCCTTTTCTTCGATGGGCCGATGGTACGTCTGATTCTTCTGAAGTTGAGACTCCAGATATTTTAGCTGACTCTTTTTCTGCATCTTTCATTGTTGAAACTGCAGACGACACTATGCCAAACTTAACTACCGCAAGATTACAAGACAACATGAACTTTTCGCCTGAAACGGTCCGCTAACATTAGCTAAAACTGAAAAATAACTCGACGCCTGGATTGGATGGACCGAGCTCTTCTTTCCTCAACACAAACGCTGAAATTCTGTGTGTTCCTCTCTCTCTCTTATTATCTGCTTGGTTCGAAATGTCTCAATTACCCGATACGTGGAAAGTTGCATCTGCTACGGCAGTATTTAAAAAAGGTGAGAAACAAGATCCGTCGTCTAAGGTTATGGAGTCCATCGTTGCTGAAAATATGTATGAGTTCCTGTCTGCCTATAGAGTTTTGCCCATTGAGCAACATGGCTTCGTCAAAGGAAAGTCTACGCTAACAAACTTTCTTACTTGTCTAAATGACTGGTCCTATTCTCTTGATCAAGGCATACCAAACGACGTAGTATATCTCGATTTCTCAAAAGCCTTTGATAGAGTTACTACTAAAAGACTCATGCTCAAACTGGACAATTGTGGAATACGAGGAAAGTTGAATCTCTGTCCTAAATGTGTGCATGTCTGACAAGAAATTCATGGTCGAAGTAGGATCTTCCTACTCATCATTGAAACCTGTGTCGAGTGGTGTTCCACAGGGATCCGTCTTGGGACCACTTTTGTTCTTAGTCTTAGCTAGTGATCTTGCCGTTCAGATAAAAAACCCTAAATCCTTCTTTGCTGACGACGCGAAACATTATTCTAACCCGCTGACCCACTATGACTAACTTAAGGCTGATTTGAATAGCATTTCCAGGTGGTTGTTGCCTTTGAATGCTGCAAAGAGTGTTGTGCTCCACATTGGCATAAATATCTGACGTATTTCAACGATGGCAACTCCCTAACCCCGGTTTCCTCCCATGTGGATGTGGGAGTTACAATCACAAAAGACTTAACCTGGTCGGAACACATCATTAAAATCTCCAAACGCGCCATTGCAATACTCTTCATGATTCGTAGATCTTTTGCTTGTATATCGTTCGACACCTCCGTTGAACTCTTCAAGACTTATGTGCGTCCAATCTTGGAATTTTCGGGTCCAGTGTGGTGTCCGGTGTTGATTCGTGACAAAGATTTGTTGGAAAATGTACAGCGGCGCGCCACGCGCATGACATTTCGCTCTGTTAATCGCCCTTCCTATCAGGTAAGACTGAGATTGTGCGGGCTGTTACCGTTTCGGCCACGCAGACTTCGAGGCGAACTTGGAGAGTTTATTCGTTAGAATTTGTGATGCGATATTGCGTGGCAATGCTCTGAAACTCAAGAGGGAAAAGTTCAAAACCAGACAAAGAGAGCATTTTTTACCCAACCGGATCTTCAATGCATGGAATGGCCTCGACTCGTCGTTCATTGATTCTCCATCGGTGAATGTCTTCAAGAACCAAATTGATAGAACCCTATTTGTTATCTAGTTATCTATTTGCTTGACGAATTCGTTTTCTACATTTTGCTTGTCATCTTTCATGCACATGTAACGTTCACCTTTATTTCCTTATTTGTTATTGTATTGGGCTCAATAGGACCTGTCCTCAGCCCTTATCTTTCTTTAATAATAATAACAGTCTCAGCCATTTCAGAATTCGTATAATTTACTTTGTAACAAGATTTTTACAAATATATACAAAACTCTTTACCAGATGTCAAAATCAATAAATATCCAAGGACTGCCATAGCTTACTAGAGACCATTTCAAAAGCTTAGTTCATCTAGCTGATAATAACAGGAATTCGTTTTTTTTTCGGTAGAGTCGGCGGTACGAAATAACTATAGGAGGATAAAAAGTTTCTAAATGAAACAGAAAAACGGTTTTTGACTGTTTTTGTATTTATAACTCACCAGCAGCGTACCGTTAAGAAGTTCTGGCCGAGTAAATGGGATATGAAAAAATATCATCTGTAGACTTTGATAGTCTGCCATGTGTATTCATGAACTCTAACCTAATTTTATTCCAAAATTTGAGGTAAAAATCTCAATAGCAGCTATAGAAGAAAACGCCTATGATCCGTTGCAGAACATTTGCAGACTTTATCTTTTTCGAAACATTAATCATAAAATTAACAAAAGAACCGCTTCATTCCGTTAGTATATGATATTCAGAACAGCCTGTATAACTCGGAACTAAACCGTTGTTACAAGCGATACCGTACTCTATTTGAATTCGAATTGCAAGTCGTACAAGTCTTTTTCTTGTCAATTGGAAGTGATGCAACCGAGTTATTCAAAGAGACGATCTCTGCTGGGTGGTAAAGCCTGTGAAAAGTTCATTCACCCAATAAAATGTGACACACGGGAGTGTCCTAATTATGCGTTTACCTACATCGCGAATAATACAAACGTTTTATTTCATTGAACATAAATTGCAGTCGATGAATCGCGATGACTGTTTGTAAAATACACGGTAATTATATTTGAGCTTTAGAAGTATTTCATAGAAGAATTGATTGCGGCATTCGTGAAAGGTTCTCTGCAATTTGTGGACAAACAAAATGAGATTTGGACGAGCACTTAACACATTCGAATGGTATCATCATTTCAAATGAGAAATTTTCGAGGATGGAAATATACGAGGTATGTCTTTTAAGTTTTTCATATAGAGCTAGAATGAAACAATTAAGAGTTTTCGAAGACTTTCTTGATTTTCGAAGTATTCTCCGCGATGATTCATACACTTCTGCTTTCATTCAAGCAAATTCTGGAAGCAGTTATTCCAATCGTTTGCTGCTACATTAAAAATGGCCTTTGGGAGAGCATCGACAACTTCTTCTGAAGACTGAAACCTTTGACCACGCAGTCTGTTTTTCATTTTTGGATAAGTAAATGAATCGTTGGGACTCAGGTCTGGACTGTACGCAGGATGATGTAACAATTTGATGTCTTCTTGCATTAAATATTCCATTGTTTTCCGGACTTTGTGGCAACTTGCATTATCTTGGTAAAGTATGATTCGCCGTTCGGGGTTGGTTTCTCGAAGCTTACTAAAAACTTGCCATAAGCCAGCTCGGTGGCGTAGAGGATATGATGCTCGTCCCCTGCGCACAGTTACCTGGGTTCAATCCCCACAAAGTGGGTGCGATGTTTTGGATTCTGGGAATCGCTAGAGTGTCCATCTTTCGGAGGAGATGTAAAGCTGTCGGTCCTATCTAACAGAGATGTGTTGGACATTGAAGATCCCTTCCCTCGACACGAGAGGGGTCCGGAAAATTTCCGGGTTAGTGAGGTCACAGAATTCCTCGGCGTGTCATTGGCCGAAAGGCGGAAATAGAGCACGTTAAAGGAATGACAAACAAACAAACAGACTTGTGATAAGTAAATGGTTGTGTACCAATCGGCAGTAACTGTTCTTTGATCTTCTGAAAAAATTGTTGCTACATGACTTGTTTTTGAAACAAACGTTGTGACCATCTTTTTGGAGACTCTTCGGCCACGGAATTTTCGGTTTTTCTTCTTCTCCACATAAACAAAAGATTGGCGCTTATTTTCTGAGTCAGGATTCATTACTATTGACAATCTTATGAACGACTTTCGAAAGTTGAAATGGTCCAGAGATTTTTAACACCAATTAACCTTTGAGCTTTCTGTTCTTCGGTCAACAGATGCATTATTCGACGGGAAACAAATTTTTTCACACTCAATTTTTCGTGCAAAATTTTTGGTTTTGTGGTCTTTGAAATTCGCATCTCTCGATGTGTTGCATGTTGATCTTCCTGGATAATCTCACGCACAGCATCCATATTTTCTTGAGTGAGTCGCTAAGCCAAACCCTTTTGAGATCGAATTCTCCATACCAACCGAAAACTGTTGACTGGTATGGTGCTTCAATGCCGAAAACAGAAAACAACTCGCTGAGACTTTCTCGTTAGGATAATTGTTTTTGAAATTTGTAAAAAATTGTTACGCGAAATGCTCACAGTACTATTCCATTTTTGAACTTATTTGTCAACTTTGACAGTTTTTTGTGCCGAAAGTACAGCACCCATAAATTTGAAAATTTGGGTTTATATTAACGAATCATAGAGCATCTTCAGTACTGACAATTAATTAATGGTTTCCTCTATGTCCAGTATGCAAAACATAAAAAGACGTCCCTCGTATATCTGTGTTGATCTTTAGATTTTGGGTGTTCCAATTCTATTGCCTTGTGTTTTCGTTTTTTGCTAATACATGGATAATAACCGTTATTGAAAGCTATTTATATATAATACAAAATCATTTATTGTAAATTCTCTAAACGTAAAGAAACATTTAGTAATTTGTGGTTGTGGAAAGCTGCCATTTTATGTTGAAAGGATGAAACGATGTCCATATGAGAGAGTTTATGGAAGATAAAGAAATTAAGCCTATTATTTAATTTTGTGATAGATAAATCTCAAACGTTGATTGAATGGGTTTGTTCAAGTTCTGTAGTGAATTTCATTTTTGGATATCTTCGATATCGAAAGGATTCAGCCCTGATCTGAACCTTTCCAGGTTATCAGGTCATATTGGCATAGTCCGATGTTGACGCGTTGTTCTGTTTCTCATATGCATACAACCAAATTTATGTGGAATCATTCGGTATTTCACATTATTGATTCTTTTTAACCATGGAACTCTGGCTACTTGTGAAGAATGAAGTTTTTGTTGTAAAAAAACTGGATAGTATGATAAGAAATGTTGAATTATCACCACACGTTCGGGATATTGTACCCAGTCGTCAATGAGATTTGAAACTGTAGATTTCAAAATTTAA
This sequence comes from Cryptolaemus montrouzieri, assembly GCA_013387265.2. Classification (NCBI taxonomy): domain Eukaryota; kingdom Metazoa; phylum Arthropoda; class Insecta; order Coleoptera; family Coccinellidae; genus Cryptolaemus; species Cryptolaemus montrouzieri. The sequence goes on along the minus strand of JABFTP020000021.1, from coordinate 23,593,543 downwards.
AAAAGTCTATAATCATAATTGAAAATACCTTACGTTGGATTATCCGATGTGATGAGTGATAGGCCTAGAAGAAGTTGTAGGAAGATCACTTCTGAAGAACAAGACCGCTTTTTGTGCCAAATTGCAAAAAGAGACCCTAGTGTGTCGCACCCCATACTCCAGAGGCAATTTCTGGAAGCAACAGGCATCAGTGTATCCGTCGAAACGATACGTCAAAGACTTTGTTGAAGGGGTTTATACAGCAGAAGGTCCTTAAGAGTACCAGAGCTTACCAGACAACAAAAATTAACAGGCTTAATTGGTGTATCGAGCACCAAAATTGGAATATTGAAAATTGGCGAAAAGTTCTTTTTTCGGATGAAACCTGAATAGGTGTTCGATTAGATGACAGCCGGATTCGGGTTTTAAGGGGTCGTGGAAGACAAGCTAGACTCCGAGCAACAAGACAAATTCAGAAATACCAAGGGGCAGTGTGATATTTTGGGGTGGCATTATGCTGGGAGGCAAAAGAGATTTGATTTCGTTTCCTGCGAGTGTTACGGCTGGAAATTACGTGGACCTAATGCTGGAGCCTATAGTGAGAATCTGGGAGGTGCCCACGGTGAGATTTTCACTTTTGTGCAAGATAATGCCCTCCGCATACCAGCAACATCGCGAGACATTATCTTGAAACAGAGGAAATCGCTATTTTAGACTGGGCAGCTTGCTCTCTAGACCTAAATCCTATTGAACATTCATGGGATAATCTCAAAAGGAAAATTAGATCGCTCCAGGATAATCCAAGAACCCCACAACAGCTCATACAAGTCGCTACAGAAAAGTGGCAGAATATCACCCCAGAGAGGGTCGAAAACCTAATCGAAAGCATGCCTAGACGGATTCAGGCTTGTATCAGGGCAAGAGGAGGTAATACAAGCTACTGAGAAAAAAAATCTACTCCGTGAGAAAACAATTTTCAATTTTTTTACAACATGCGGAAAGAGTCTCTTATTTTCTTTATTTATTTCTTTCTTAAAATAAACCTTAATTTATTTCTTTTTTCAATTGAAATATCTCAAAATGGATCAATTCTAACAATCCTTCGAAATTTCCAAAATCCCTGCGGTAATATTCAAAATATCGGGTGATTCTATATAAATTTGGTTGTGTGTACTTCCTGACGGTTCTAGCTGTAGCCAACAATACCACTTTCTGCGTGGGTTTGTACAAATGTTCGTTCAGTGTCAGTTTCTTAATGTTCTTCGGTATAATTCCATCCAAACTTTTATGTTTGTAGGTCTACAGGAAGTGCCCTATAGATTTTGATTCTCTTGACAATGTCAGAATATACAAAATGTAACATGAATGGACGTAACTTTGGATTACGTTGACTTAAAAGTTTGTTTTTTCACAGTGCAAGAGATTGCCGAGAGATACCAGAGTATTCAGTTTCAATTTCATCTCTATACCTTCCAGTTTTTCAAAGAAAGAAGTCTTTACAGACATAAGGTTTCCTTTTTCTGTTGGGATACCAAACTCTTAAATCATAGTTGTTGTATGCACTCTTCATCATAATAGACAGAAGGCTATGAGGTCAACTAGATCTCAAAAAAAATTAATCATAGTTTAAACAAATGAAGGTAAACCAATCTTTTCGAATAAAAGAACTGGTTATAGGCATCACTTCTTCATCTTTGAACCAGGACTACGCTGTTCTTGACCAGCGGTTGGCGTAAACAGAAATCGAATGAATAAGAATGAACGTGAGAAGGAAAGGGAAATCGCACACACGCTCTCGATCCGATTTTCCTTCTAGACATCAAAATCGACAGGCTCGCATGCGCTACTATGGAAACGTCGTCACGTTCACTTTGTTTGCAGTAATTAAAGTGTTTTTTTTTTGAATTAGTTATCTTCAGTTCATGCGTGAAAAAAAATTAAAAGTTAACATGTTGTTCACTATACCACATGGAGCGGACTGGCGAGTTCTTAACTGGAGTAATTGGAGCAAACGAGTATTTATATTTGAATCATTATTAGTTCTCTAAGGTATGTGTTGAATGTTGAATGAGAAATTAGGGCGGTACCCAGCAATTTACTTTGTCAACGTAAACATTCCTCACCCACCTACGAGCTCGATATCCTACGATAGTTGACGTTGAATTGAAGGGTGGACTTTCTTCTATTTATTTATCACGACGAACAATTTATGATAGTAAAAAATTATAGTCCGGACAGAAATTCATCCTTGCCTAAATGCCCAAAATACTGAAACTGTAAGGACGTTAGGGACACTATTATAATAAAATTGTGAGTTATGGATATCACGTTACGGTTAAATTTATGATGAAAATATCTTGGCGAAAATTGTAAATCATGAACTAACTCATCTACAAAAATCGTCTTTGTATTTTTTCATTACTTAAATCATTTCTGAAAAAAGCTATTCTAAGATTTACTTTTGTTGTATTTCCATATTAAGTAAGTTGAGATTTGAACAAAATCACGACATAAGTAGTTACTGAGAGAAATTTATCCCCCAAACAATTTTTGAATATTTTGATTTCAACAATAAGTTTTTTACAATGAAAATTTTTTTTGAATTGTGGAGGCCGTTACTTGATGTAGATCCATGATATAAATGAGATAAAAAACACAAGGTTTAACTTTAATCTACACTTTATTTGAAAAAATTCGACGACGTTTCGCTGACACATTTATGAATGAATGATCCTAGTATGGTATTATAAACAAATCGTAGAACAAGTTGGATGAATAACAGGAAAATCCACACCGAGCCATTGTACAGTTAGTATGAAAGGTAATAAAAACTAATTAAACAAGTTAAGTAGCTTGAATAAAATCTACCTGCTCATTCAAAAGCTTGTCCGAATGTTTGTATCTATTTATTTCTAATGCTTCTAGGAGATCTAATTTTAAACTTTTGATTTTATATATAATATGTCAAAGTTTTTATTGAATGAATGGTTTTCTTTTATTAAATGGTTTGAATAATTTGAATCAGATTTATTTTTATCGAAGCTACGTTTATGTTCAGATGTTCTTATTCAAAACTCCTATAGGTCCTACCGATATAAATTTTATTACCTTTCATACTAACTGTACAATGGCTCGGTGTGATTTTCCTGTTATTCATCCAACTTGTTCTACGATTTGTTTATAATACCATACTCTTAATTCTGTTTGTCATTCTTGATAAAGCTGCTGTGTCAGCGAAACGTCGTCGAATTTTTTCAAAAAAGTGTAGATTAAAGTTAAACCTTGTGTTTTTTATCTCATTTATGAAAATTTTGGGTATTTTCAATTGAAAAATGAATTTTAATCAACCGTTGAAGATAAATCAATGAAACTTTCAAGATTTACTGTCGAATATTTATATTTTAATATGATATTAATAATCAAGAATTATTTGTTTATTATCATTTTGTTAATTAACTTTTAAGTAAACAAATGAAAATTTTATTGACTTCTCGGTAAAAATATGAAGTTTTTTTAATTTTTTACATGCGATATTTATTCAAGGTTGAGATTCCGGAAGGCAATTTCACTGCTCGCAATTAATTTGAACAATATGAATTTATTTATCATAGCGCGCCGGGCACCAAGCACTGTCAAAACATCGCGACAATTTGATTTTTGTAAGAAATCAATATTAAAAAAGAAATAAAAAAATTGGTTTATGTTTCCTAGATACCCCTGGTAAGACATTCCTCATGTCAGTAGTTTCAGGCACTGTTCGTGCGAGGTCCAACATAGCGGTTGCAATTGCTTCTTCTGGAATAGCAGCCACATTCTTAGAAGGATGCCGTACGGCTCATTCAGCATTACAATTACCGTTAAGTCTTCAAACTATTGAAGAACCAACGTGTAATATTGCAAACCACTCAGCAATGGCCAAAGTTTTATCGGCATCGAAAATCATCATCTGGAACGAATCCACAATGGCGCATAAACGTGCATTAGAAGCACTTAACCGAACATTGAAAGATTTACGCAATGACTCGAGATGTTTTGGAGGAGCAATGATTTTACTGTCTGGCGATTTCCGCCAAACACTGCCAGTAATTCAAAGATCTACGGCTGCCGACGAATTCAACGCTTGCCTCAACTCGTCGAATATATGGCGCTATGTGAATAAGCTGCAGCTGACAACAAGCATGAGAGTTACATTGCTCAATGATACATCTGCTAAGTATTTCTCGGAGCAATTGCTGACTATCGGTAATGGTCAAGTACCTGTCGATGAATCGAACGGATTGATATCATTTCCAAATAATTTCTGTAATTTTGTCCCATCAAAAGACGAACTTATCAACAATGTATTTCAAAACATTATTTCTTACTACAAAAATAATGAATGGTTGAGTGAGCGAGCAATTTTAGCGGCTAAGAATAAAGATGTAGATGACCTTCTTCTTCTTCCAACTTTATTTTAGGCGAAACCGCCTGTTTATTCTTCGGTCGTTTGTCTGTTACGGAACGTTCAAGTTGTCACTCCACCTTTTTCGTGGTCGTCCCACGCTTCTGCGCCCCAGTGGAGATCTATCGCGGGCGATTTTCACTATTCTTCTGTCATCCATTCTGTTTATATGGTCATTCCACTCCTGTTTTCTGTTCAATACCCAGTTGTTAATGTTGTCCACCTTGCACATGTTTCTAATATTCTCACTCCTCTCTCTGTTGAGCAGTGTTTTCCCGGCTATCCTGCGAAGTACCTTCATTTCAGTTGTCTCCAGTAGTCGCCTGGTTTTCGTTGTTTCTGGTCTAGTTTCTGCAGTGTATGTCATAATGGGCCTTACAGTTGCTTTGTAGATTCGTGCCTTGGCTTCAATTCCGATATGCTTATTGCGCCATATTGTGTCATTCAGACATCCTGCTACTCTTGTTGCTTTTGTTGCTTGCTTCCTTAGCTCCGCCTCGACATCACCATAGCCCGAAATCTCTATGCCGAAATATTTAAATTTCATTTCCTGCTGGATAGATTTACCATCAACCTCAAGCTTGCATCTCAATGGTGTTTTCGATGTAGTCATGCATTTTGTTTTAGAGGCAGAAATTATCATATTAAACGATTTGGCTGTACGGTTGAACTGGTGTAGGAGGCGCTGTAAATCGTCTTCATTTTCTGCAATCAACACAGCGTCATCGGCGTAACACAGGATAGTTATCTCTTTGTCCCCCATTTTGTAGCCCCTCATTCCTCTTACTTTTTTGATTATCTCGTCCATGATGATGTTGAACAGAAGGGGGCTTAACGAATCTCCTTGACGAATACCACTTCTCACTGGTATCTGTGTGGTAAGCTCCCCGTCTAATCTTGCCTGGATCTTGTTCGCAGTATATATATTTTCGATAGTCTTTATTATATTACGTGGGATTTGCCTGTTGTAGAGCAGATGTTTAATGACCTGAACTACATAATTCAAAATAAGATCATTGGAACAATGCATTCATTCAAATCTATTGACTGCGTCACTAATGAAGTTGAAGCCACCAACTATCCAATTGAATTTTTAAACTCCTTGGATGTGCCTGGTTTACCACCGCAGAATTCACGCCTAAAGGTTGGCTCCGTAGTAATCATGCTTCGAAACATTAACCAACGAAAACTGTGCTACGGTACGCGTTTGGTGGTTAGAAAATTGATGAACAATGTAATTTACGCGACGATACTGAAAGGAAAATTCAAAGGTGAGGAAGTTCTTATTCCGAGGATGCTGATGATACCAACCGATATGCCGTTTGAATTTGAAAGACTTCAATTTTCGATCCGTCTTGCGTTTGCCATGACCATCAACAAATCACAAGGCCAATCCACAAAAGTTTGTGGTTTGAATCTAGAACATGTTTTTCCCATGGTCAATTATATGTGGCATGTTCACGGGTCAGAAGACCATCTGCGTTGTTTATTTTTGCGCCTGATAATAAAACAAAAAATGTCGTGTATCACAAGGTACTTAAGTGAAGAGCAACCTATGTTCTAAAATAGAGAAATAATAATGAATGATTAATGTAGGTACTTGATTTTTTTTGTATTTTTTTAATAAAAAATAATAAATTCGAAAATTTGCTTATTTATTGCCTTTAAGGCGGAACAGAGTTCGCCAGGTTAGCTACTTACAAATAACAATTCAAAATATAATTATTAAACAAATTTTATTATTACTATCAATATTATGACTAATACAATGAGTGATGTCTCTATTATTACTGCCATTATCTGAAAAAAATATGTCCAGGCAACTGTGAAGAAACAATGGTTATCCTCAAATATAATAAACGGAACGATTAAAAAGAAACAAACACAAATAGTACATCATAATATTCATCCACGTATAGAATCAACTAATACAGAAAAATATATTTCATTAACATATTTTGGCCCTGTCAGCGAAAATATTGCAAATGACATTTCAAAACAGCATATAAAAGTAACTTTCAAAACCTACATGAAATTCTCTAAGGATTTTTGTAAAGATAAAACTGATCGATTTGACAATTCTGGAGTTTACAAGTTGTCCTGTATGGATTGTAAAGGCATTTGTATTGGTCAGACTGGTCGTTCATTCAAAACTAGATACAAAGAGTATCAATTAGATTAAAATAACCAGAGAACCGACGAATCTACTTTCGCTTCACATTGTATCGAAAACAGCCATCACTTTCCACCCATAGATCAACTTCAGATTATTCACTGAATACCTAAAGGACGAAAAGTTAGATTTTTTGAAATCCACCGAAATTTTCGAACTCCAACAAAACCCCCATAGAGATAATCTTCTGAACGACCAGTATGGCCAGCTTATTCGTCTATATTTGACATTTGTCATATTTTTAAAACGACTGTCAAAATTTTTTCTTTTAATTCAACAAGAACCACGAAGAAATAATATATGGGAGATGCCAACCGAAATTATTTTGTTCATAATGATTCTAGAACATCTATAGATCATAATCGGCATCACTTAGAAGACCGAACCTAGCCATCGGGGCTCTCTCGGTCAAACAGAGAGGGAATTGTTTTGTTGAGTTTGAATATTGAAGGGAATTTGCGAGATTATACTTCAAAATTGGCAAGCAAGAACAAGGAAGTGATTATGTTTCAGTAGACTCACACTGCTACGGAAGAACATCTCCGCGAAAGAGGAAATATCGCAGGTTATGTACTTTTTGATTATCTCCTTAGTCCTTTTTATGGACTTGCTTGCTATGTGAAATTTTTTCTTAAATTCAAGTGTGTTTAGACATATAAGGGTCAGGTATGATTGTTGAAATATTTTTCTTCTGGTTTTCTTTTTCCATTGTAACAGAGTCCTCTTCCAAAACCCCCTTCCTTTCCCCCTTGTCTTCTTCTGGAAATCAAGGAGTGCAAGATGAGAATTGAAGCTGCTAAGCAGAAACATCTTTGGTAGTCTTTATGTACATACGACACTAACACAACATACACAGACAAGCTATAACTAGTGCAATAGCGACAGGGAGTTTTTTCCTCAGGTTTTTTACTCGTTTATTGAATCATACGCAAGATAGTATGGTTCCCCTGTTACATTTTCCTGAGCTCACACTTGTGTTTTTCTGACACACACCAAAATTATAGATATAAGCATTTATTTTAAATACAATTATTCGAATTTTGTAAATCCTATATATATATATATATATATATATATATATATATATATATATATATATATATATATATATATATATATATATATATATATATATATATATATATATATATATATATATATATATATATATATATATATATATATATATATATATATATATATATATATATATATATATATATATATATATATATATATATATATCAAAATAACTAACTATCTAAAACTAGGGAGACTATCTATCGCCCTGAGCTATTCAAGTATTAGTGCAAAAAAATGGAACAAATTCATTCCAGATCAAAGGCTGTCATCTTTGATCTAAATGAATCTATTCCAGGTTTTTTTAATACTCCAATAGTCTTGGGGCGATAGTCTTCTCTATTTTTCAGTGGCTCACTTTGTATCTTCTACAGTTTTCAATCAAAAATGAAAATTCTTTCACGGGAATGTAGACAAAGATAATACCTTTCTTTCGAGTTATCACTCGTTCCATCTACCCTCTTCCAAATTTTCAAGGGTTGTCACCCCTGCTCCAGGGGTTGAAATTCGAGATGAGGATGGTACTTGATGATGACTGCCATTGATCAGCATGGATCTGTTCCATTTTACCTCACTGAAAGTTGAATAGTCTCAGGGAGATAGTCTTCCCTATCTTTCAGTTGCTCACCCTGTATATTTTACAATGCTCAATTAAAAATGGAAATTCGTTCAAGGCAATGTAGACAAAGATACCACCTTTCTTTTGAGTCATCACTCGACCCATCTTCCTTATTCAAAATGTTCAAGGATTGCAACCCCGCTTAGGAGGTTGATATTTCAGGCAAGTTTTGTACCCCAAAAGATGTCCCCTTGAAACAAAAATTGACCTGTTTTTGCGTTTTGATCAGAAATGTAGATGCCTGTGTTTAGTTTTCGTTGAAGCACCCTGCATAAGGCACATCATTCTTTTAAATGTAGTACTTATCAGTGTGGTGAAACGAGTCATAAGTACGTCAATATAGTGAAAATTTGAACATTATCATTTTATTTAATTAAAAAATGTTTGTCACTTTTTATCAAGTAACTACCTTTTCAATCATAATTAGTTCCTTATCTCTTGTTGGCACCCTTTTTAATTTGTTATCTACCAGTTTATGTATGTATTTTCAACTTTAGTTCAATACTTGTTGTCAACAGAAGATGATCGACAATGAATCTCTTGTGACTGTATAATACATAGTTTAATTTTTATTATCATCAAACTTGAAGCGCCTGTATTTCTTCAACGAAACATTTTTCAGTTAAGATAACACTTTCTTAGTGATACTAAGTTCTTTCTCTTTTATAAATTGATTTAATTTAACGCAGTTATAGTTATAAGTTCAAGAATAAGTTCTTTTTTTTCTTCATTAATTGTAAATAGAACCATATAGGATTTATTTTCCTCTCAAAATTAATAATAAAAACAATAATAATTCTATCAATTCTCTATCTAGCAGAATCAAGTTAGTCTGTAAACTGAACGAAATTAAGGTCCAAACATCAAGTCGCCTATCTAATTTCATTCATCAATTCGCTGCAGGTTTAATGATGATAACAAACTACGTTCACTTCCAACTTGAATTTACCTTTGGTCGAGTACCTCTCGACGGCAGGTTAAATTCTATCTGCCCGCTTCACTTGTACAGTTTCAGTCACAACGTTCGCATCGAAGCAAGCAAAGATCCGTGTAAAATAACCGAGAGAAAGAAAACGTTCGATATTTCCTTCACTTTGCCGGCGCAAATAGAATTAATAGAACCATATTCCACACTCTTTCAATTTCTAATATATCAGTAGTTTCTGCTTCCTGGTACGTCGATAACACGGTGATAAAAAAAAACAATTATGTTCAAAGTTTAATTGGTGTGTTTTCCTGGTGATTAGACTCTCGAAATGTGATGAATAATTCCGGACCGTTGTAATTTTTCTTCACGATGTGCGATGAGGAAAATTTGAATTCCCTCAGTTCAGAATGTTGGGATTATTCGGTAGAATTGGAATATCTTCAAGGTAGTCAAGGTAAATCACTTTTTTAATAATTATACTTACCGGTTCTGAGGAACAGATGCAATATGGAAGGAAATTTTTTGAATTCATTGTTTCGTTTGTATATCTTATAACTTTTTGAATTCATTACCGAATTTAATGAGTTTTCAGCTCTAAGTATTTCGTGTTTCATGGTTCGGATGTAATGGTGTATGGACTATTATTCTTTTTTTTAACTATCTTATTTTTAGTACTCAGGCATTTTGTAGGATATTAACTGAAAAAATAATGCTACACAATAACCAAATTATACTATAATCTTCTTATTCGAAAACAAAAATCAGCAAAAGTTATCCTTGGTTCTATTCTACACCAAAGATCCCGCGAAAAACATATACACACAATCAAATTTATATGGAATCGCCCGATATTTTGAATAATACCTCAGAGATTTTGAAAATTTCGAAGGATTGTTAGAATTGATTCTTTTGAGATATTTCAATTGAAGAAAGAAATAAATTAAGGTTTATTTTAAGATTGTATTACTGCTCTTACCCTGCTACGAGCCTGAATCCGGCTAGGCATCCTTTGGATTCGGCTTTCGACCTCCTCTGGGGTGATAATCTGCCACTCTTCTGTGGCGGCTTGGATGTGCTGTGATTATCCTGGCGCGATCTAATTTTAATTTTGAGATTATCCCATAAATGTTCAATAGGATTTAGGTCTGGAGAGCAAGCTGGCCAGTCCAAAATAGCGATTCCCTATTCCCTATAACTAGATGACGCGCTAGGTTGCTGGTGTGCGGAGGAGCATTATCTTCGTGAGCACCTCACTATGGGCTCCAGCAGTAGGTTCACGCAATTTCTAGCCGTTACACTCGATAGCCGTTTTGCTTCCCAACATAATGCCACCACAAAACATCACACTTCTTCCTTGGTATTTCGCCAATTCTCAATATTCCAATTTTGGTGCTTGATACATCAATTAAGTCTATTAATTTTTTTTGTCTGGTTAGCTCTGGAACTCTTAAGGGCCTTCAGCTGTATAAACCCCTTGGACGAAGTCTTTGACGTATCGTTTCGACTGATACACTGATGTCTGTTGCTTCCAGAAATTGCCTCTGGAGTATGGGGTGCGACGAACTAGGATCTCTTCTTGCAATTTGGCACAAAAAGCGGTCTTGTTCTTCAGAAGTGATCTTCCTACGACTTCTTCTAGGCCTATTTTGCAGAGATTGGTAGCTCCACGTATCAGGCATAGGTTTTTGAAATCACCCCCTATGATACCCCCATTGTCACCGCTATATCCCTCTGTGTCACCTCTTCTTCAACGAGAGCAATTATTCGACCCCTCTGCACATCGGACAATCCAACGTAAGGCATTTTCAATTATGATTATAGGCTTTTTTATATTTTGAAATTCACAGTTTCAAATCTCAGTGACGACTGAGTACAATATCCCGAACATGTGATGATGATTCAACATTTCTAATCATACTATCCAGTTTTTTTACAACATAAAACTTCATTCTTCACTAGTAGTCAAAGATCCATGGTTAAAAACAATCAATAATGTGAAATACCGAGTGATTCATCTTATGCTAGCTCAATTGGAGAAAGTAGAGATTTTCAAATTGAATGTATCTCTCAGAATTCGGATCATAATGAATTGTATGATTGATGAGTCAGTATCCATAAAACAATATTGGAAGTAGCGTTACCCTAAGAATGTGTGAGGCAATATATGAGAGAGTTCCATTTAGCTAAGAACATAAGAACTGATGAGTATAAAGATCAGTGAATACAATGAATCATTCAGTATAGATAGAGTTGGATATGAAAAGGCGTTCAGTATATTTGGGGTTAAGTATATTAGGCGTATAGTTTATTAGGCGTTCAGTATATTAGGCGTTTAGTATATTAGCTGTTTAGATATAAAATGCGATTTTAATTGGCTCACTAGTTCCATATAAATTTGTTTGTGTGTATTCTTGAAGGCCATCTAATTATTACGATAGTGGTTGCAATTTGATATAGATCAAGAAATAAATAAACCATAATATAAAATATGTGTGTTCGCCAAAACGGAAATACCAAATATTAATCATTTTTATGAAAATATACAGAGGCCGAATTCCTCGAACCAAGGCAATCTGTTTCAATCATAATTTACATACTTTTCGTTTCTTCATATAGTACAAGCATAATAAATTGAACGTTACACATACTTATTACATAATATATATTTGTTTATTTTCCTGCAAATTGCGGGGCAGATGGGAAAGCGAAAACAATTGACTATCATATTAGTTTCCGTCGTTTACAATAAATAAACAAGTAACGAGTGGGCCATTGTAATTTTATAATGTGTCTTTTATTGATGTAATCAAAATTGAAAAAATATATATCTCGCATAAAAACGACATATTAACAACAATTGAGCTGCGTGAGTCTTTTTAAACGAGATAGTCATTGAAGGCCCAAAAACGAATATTTATATTTATAAGTATCTGTAAAAGAGAGAAAGGTCAGCAACTTGTTTTCTGAGAGCCAGCGGTTTTAGATCGCAGGTGATTTCCGGGTGATCGATGAGGCGCACAGCCAGTTTTTGCACACTATCCAACATCCGCAACGAATGTTTTGGGAGCAGATCCCCATACAAGGGAACAATAATCCAAAGCAGATCGAATCTGCGCCTTATATAGAAGCAACAGCTGAGATGTGAAGTATCGCTTGGCTTTGAAAAGAAAACTAAGTTTAGCTGATGCCGACATGGCTATTGCTGATACATGTTCATGCCAGCAGAATTCGGAGTTGACCGTTATTCCGATAAGATGCATCGAATCTTTGGATGCAATTTGTTGGCCTTGCATCATTAGAGAAGGTTTTCCAGCGGGAACCTTTCTAGAAAACGTAGTTTCTTGCGTCTTGCCCGCGCTGAAGCTCAACAGATTCAATTGACCCTACTCAGATATCCTCTGTAAGACTACTTAAAGACGAAACCAGGGTACAGTCGTCTGGAAAACCGAAGATCTTGTTCTCTGTAGATGACAGAATATCGTTTATCTGCAACAGAAACAAGGTTGGCGAAAGAATAGATCCCTGAGGTACTCCTGTTTGCAACTGGAAACAATCAGATGTTATACCGTCGATCACAACTTGTATTGATATATTTGAAAGAAAGCTACTTATCCAACCCCGGAATTTTTCGGGAAGCCCATATGCAGCAAGTTTATTCAACAAGGCTGCATGCGAAACCCTATCGAAGGCTTTAGAGATATCGAGGGCTATTGCTCTAGATTTCCCATGCTTTTCCATCGTTGATGTACAGACATGAGTGTCGTATCTCCTGTCGATTTTAGCCTGCGAAAACCATACTGACGGTCGTTAATAATTACCTGCAACTCAAGATATTTGATGGGTTCATCATTTATGACTCTCTCCATCACTTTGGACATAATGGGCCGGTAGTTTTGGGGTAAGGACTTCTTTCCTTTCTTTGGGATCGGTTGAATTCTCGTTATTTTCAATCTGAAACAGACGGTTAAGAATGGATGCCAGTTCGGGAGCACACTTTCTCAGGACGATTGGCGGTATTTCGTCTAGACCAACTGCCTTCTTGCAGTTTAGCTGCTCGAGAGCCCGTCTCACAGTGCGGACTCTAAACTCGATTTCTACCATGGAAGAATTTGTAGGTGGAATGTTCAGTGGTATTGCGTTAGATGAATCTAGCACAGAATTCTTTGAGAACAAGAGAGCAAAGAGATCGGCTTTCTCTTTCGGAGATGATGCTATCCTTCCGTCTTCTCTAACAAAAGACGGAAACGCAGATTTGCAGAAATTGGCACTGACAGTCTTCGCCATAGACCAGAACTGTATAGTCCCGCTTGCCTGTTCAAGGAGTTCATTAGTTCTGTTATGGTTTTTTTTCAATTCGAAGCTAGAAGTCCCCAGGTATGGATTATACGAAAATATTTGGATATTATCTGATATTTCGGATGTTTCTCGAAAAACACCCCAAGCTATAGTTTCTACAATTTGATCGATTTCAATGAAACAAAAAACGAATTGCATCTTGAATGATATTCTAAATGCCTGAAACATAGTCGTTGGTCTATTACTTCCGGAAATACTGGAACTGGCCTTCTCTGGGACTTTCTAAATATATTGAAGAAGCTCGTGTTAAAATTTGAGACTAATCGGTTTAGCCGTTTTCGATTTATGTTGGTCACTTTCAAAACACCATTTTGAGAAAAACGCGTTTAGAGTTTGGAATGCACTTTACATAGAACAAAATTTTTTTAACTTACATGGAGTCGTCTATTCCAGGACCATATAATACATCCTCCGACAATTCGGCAGCTTCTAATAACTCGAGCTGATGTTGTCTGCGAGCCATTCTTCCATCTCGGGTGCTCTCACGCGCACTGAGATCGGAAGTGTTCACGCGCTGCTCATCGTCTTTTTCGGCATATGAATGAGCATTGTGTGAGTCCTATTGTCTTCATATAATACAATAGTGATGCCTTTCCTTCATTTAATATGCCGGCAGCTATGTATGCTGCGATATCCACAGTTTTCGTTGTTGTTTCGGTTAAAACCACCTACACATCTTCCTAATAAATTCTCACTGCTGAGATATGTAAACATCAGACGTATAGCCTCAGCAACATCTTCTGGTAATGGCTCATAATCATGTTTGAAAGTGAATAATTGATTGGCAGCTGCAGCCCTCTACCAGTTGCACCATGAGTCTGGTCCATCCGGGCACTTGTCGTGCTGAGGTTTTTCGTCAATTGAACAATAATGATAATAGGTAGCCTAGATAGTATTTAACATCTTTTCAACGGAATCACAATTTCTCCTTATTGCTAAGCCATAACAAACTGTCAACTTATCGATCATTTTTCCAGTTAGTTTGCCAATACATTATTTTTTCACAACTTCTTGATCACTGTAAGGTGCAGCCTTTAAAATTCCCGAGTACGTTTTGGAGTCACCGTCTCCGATATAATTTTGGACATGACTCCAAGTTTTTCCAATGAACTTTGGAATATTTCGACGACTGAATGATTTGCAGTGCAAGTATTTTCTTGTTCAGCATACCATTCATTATATTGTTTGGTATCGAGTTTCTTCTTCCAAGTTTCACACAGTTTGCAGTAGGCACTTTTTATAAAAATATCTATGATTTTACCAGGATAGCATCCGATCGATGTTGTCACACCGCACAAGGAAGTAAACCTTCGCCTTTCCCATGTGCCATCGCCAGATACAGTTAATTCTGTCGAATGTTCATCACCTTGATGTTCGGAAGTCAAATTTTGTTCTTTAGTACAAGTTGAAAAAGCTTTTCGGTAGTTTTTTTTACGCTGGAGTGAAAATTATTCATTATTAAATTGTAAGTGGGCTGTGATATGAAGGCTCGCATGTCCATTAATCCACGAAATTTTGCTGCACCTCTTAACCTGAATCCGAGGGCTCTCATGACAGATAAAAATCTTCGATTTATTTCATAATAAGAGTGCGCGACATTTAATTGCTACTCAACAGACGGATCACGTGGAATTGAGATTATCTCTTGTTCCTTAAATTTTTTCGCCGAGGCAATGAAACTACTCTCATCCTTTTTAGCTGTTTTTGTTTTCGATTTACGTAGGTAAAGAGATTTTCTCATTTCTCTGAAAGACTTTATTTTCACGAAAAAATTACAGAAAAAATATGAACGAACTCACAACTTCACTGCTTGGCTTAGCTGCTTATACTGACTACCACTCTTAAATATTTATTTGGGAATAGAACAATAAAAATTTACACTGTTACTTTACGGATCTAACTACATTAGAAGGGAGCATTTACAATAGGCAGGTGCATAAAAGGATCAGCGTTCCTGGTAGGCGCTGCCGCTCCGGCCCTGTACTTCCAAGCACTCTAACACGCCTTTTCAAATTTGCGTGTAACTTCGAAAATATTCACCGGAACGATATGAAATTTTCTGTGTATTCTTAAATACAGGGTGCTTCAACGAAAACTAAACAGAGGCTATATCTACCAAGATATTCTTTTCTGATCAAAACGCAAAAACAGGTCAATTTTGGTCTCAAGGGGGATATCTTTTGGGGTACAAAACTTGCGTGAAATATCAACCCCCGCCTAGGGGGTTGCAATCCTTGAACATTTTGAATAGGGAAGATGGGTCGAGTGATGACTCAAAAAAAAGGTGGTATCTTTGTCTACATCGCCTTGAACGAATTGGCATTTTTAATTGAAAACTGTAGAAGATACAGGGTGAGCAACTGAAAGATAGGGAAGACTATTTCCCTGAGACTATTCAAGTTTCAGTGAAGTAAAATGGAACAGATCCATGCTGATCAATGGCAGTCATCATCAAATAACATCCTCATCTCGAATTTCAACCCCTAGAACAGGGGTGACCACCCTTGAAAATTTTGAAGAGGGTAGATGGGTCGAGTGATACCTCGAAAGAAAGGTATTATCTTTGTCTGCATCCCCGTGAACGAATTTTCAGTTTTGTTTGAAAACTGTAGAAGATACAGAGTGAGCTACTGAAAAATAGAGGAGACTATCTATCGCCCTGAGCTATTCAAGTATTAGTGCAAAAAAATGGAACAGATTCATTCCAGATCAAAGACTGTTATCTTTGATCTAAATGAATCTATTCCAGTTTTTCGCACTAATACTCCAATAGTCTTTGGGTTATTTTTCAGTGGCTCACTCTGTATCTTCTACAGTTTTCAATCAAAAATGAAAATTCTTTCACTGGAATGCAGACAAAGATAATACCTTTCTTTCGAGTTATCACTCGACCCATCTACCCTCTTTAAAATTTTCAAGGGTTGTCACCCCTGCTCTAGGGGTTTAAATACTTGATGATGACTGCCATTAAGCACCATGGATCTGTTCCATTTTACCTCACTGAAACTTGAATAGTCTCAGGGAAATAGTCTTTCCTATCTTTCAGTTGCTCACCCTGTATCTTTTACAGTTTTCAATTAAAAATGGAAATTCGTTCAAGGCAATGTAGACAAAGATACCACCTTTCTTTTGAGTCATTACTTGACCCATCTTTCCTATTCAAAATGTTCAAGGATTGCAATCCCCGCTTAGGGGTTGATATTTCAGGCAAGTATTTTACCCCAAAAGATGTCACCCTTGAAACAAAAATTGACCTGTTTTTGCGTTTTGATCAGAAATGAATACCTTAATAGATATAGCCTCTGCCAACTTTTCGTTGAAGCACCCTGTATATGTATATTAAGAAAATGAAATAAAAAAATAGATTTCTCGAAAATTCTAACTGTATATACTGTATATAACCCCTTAAAACAGTCCAAGTGAAGGTCAACTTTCGGTATTTCGGGCAGTGACAGACCAGTATAAATATTTTAGTCGGTTAGAATAGTATTCAAGATGCAATTCAGTTTTTGTTCTATTGAAATCGATCAACAATTGGAGCAGCTATAGCTTAGACGGATTTTCACTGGATACCCAATATTCTCTTATTGACATTTCAATCAAATCCAAAGGGGGATGAGGTTAGTTTTCGCTAACAGTTTTCAAAATTTCTTTATATTTTCAACCATATTGTGAAACAGAGTTTTTTTACCAGATCATCGATATCCTTTAAATAAAACAATCCCAATTGAACATAATCGAACTTTAAGATTACTAGGTCCATTGATACTTGAGTTGTAATTACTATATCGCCTATCTGGATGAGGGGTTTATTCTTCTTTATTCATTAAAAAAGGTTCATCCTTTGGCATGTTGTTCTGTTTTATGTGGCTTATGGAATTTCAATCAAATTAGTTATTTATGAGGAAGTACTAGTTTTTCATGTACTTAACTTCATTGTTTCATAATTTTATCAAGCTAATTAAATTCTTGTTTTTATAAGTTAATTGTAGGAACCAAACAAGTTTATATAACTAGCAATTAAGGTATCACAATTGGGAAAACACTAACAACCTGTTCAGAATATCAAAGTGTGTGAGATTGAATAATACCAACATTTTTAGCCCGTAATCAAAGAAAATCCAATAATTTTTCAAATTTTTACCCTGAAATATTACTCCCTGTAATATACGCAGCTTTAACTAAAATAATCATTAAATGATAAAAAAAATTACTTTGGCTATGTTAATTGATTTGAAAAAAGCTTTTGATAGCGTTGATCATAGACTGCTACTAAAAAAACTCGAAATATATGGAGTAAGAAGAGTTGCACTCGAACTAATTGGGTCCTACCTCAAAAAGAGGAAACTGCGTCGTGGAAAGGGACAGGGATGGAACCTTGGTCAAATCTGACTGGTTGACACTGAGAGGGGAGTACCCCAGGAATCCATTATTGGCCCTCTTTTGTACCTAATATACACAAATGAACTACCCTATGTCACAGAGCAGGAAACAATATTATATGCTGACGATACAACATTAATCTTTACTGAACAGAATAAACAATCAATAGTAAACAAAGTAGTACTAACTCTTGAAAAATTGGAAAACTATTTTACAGAAAATAATCTCCATTTGAATCTTTCCAGAACAAATATTCCTCTATTTGGAAATAGAATGTTTGAAACATTAGAGGATACAAGACTGCAAAGAAAACAAAATTTCATTCATTGATAATGCAGCTTTTCTGGGAATATAAGGAAAATATTGGTGTAGAACAAGATCTGATTTCATATTATACATGTGTTCATTCAATAATAACTTATGGTTAAACATTTTGGGGAATTCTACAAATGTGGAAAAAAATATTTAGAAATGCCTAAGATGTATTTCTTACATGAAAAAAAATGAATCATGTCGACAGGTATTTTTAGATCAAAACATCATGACATTGTATGATTTATATATTACTGAGTGTGTAAAATTTGTGTTAGAACACAGAGGTGTACTTGATGAATGCACGAGAGAACACGATCACTAGAAAAAAAGACGAACTAAACGTAAAGTATAATAAAATATATAATAGCTTGCCTCAATCATTCAAAAAATTGAATAAAATGAAACTCAAAATCAAACTGAAAGAATTTCTTAGGTCTAGAGCACACTATATTCTGAATGAATTTTACACAGATAAATTAATTTTTCTGGGGTAGTGGCTGGTGCACTAACATATGTTTCATTCGGTGGCCACTGTAGAGCAGTTATTCAATTTAGACTCGATTTATTATATTTTATTTATTATATTATTAGGTATACTATAATTATTAAATTTCGAATTTTGACATGTTCCACACCCGTAATCGGGTAAATTTGTTTACTTTACTTAATGTAAAATTACTTACTTACTAAGCTTTGAAGTCAAATCTGAGACATTCTGTATTTCTCATATTAATCTGCATATGGAAAATATTTACAATTTATATCTAATTCTCAACAAAGATAAGAATGCACACATTTTTCTGAGACTATGAGAAAATTCACAGCTGCAACTAATTGGTCGAATAAAATTTCTCAATACAAAGCTACATTCATAGTAATTAGTTTCTCTACGGCCAGATAAGGATAACTCAACACAAACACGTTCGTGATTTCATTAATTCCGAAATAAAAAACGTATTTCGACCCGAATCACGACAGTATCATTTGTATTTGCTATTGAAAATTATAGAATAGCAAGACTTGCGGTAGAAGTAGAGGTAAGAATATAATAATTATTGGCATCTATGTCAGCTATTCATTACCTAGATATCGATTTAAAATTCGATCATTATTCAATCGGGTTGGAAATATAAAATTACCGTATTTATATGCTACATTGATTTCCGCGAGAATTGTGTCCCGGACTACGGTGTACTTTGTTATACGAGTCGCGTTCCGAAGTGAGTAGTACGACAAAGATACAAGACATTTTTGATAATGTGTAATAAGCTCCTGTGATGGGGTTTCCTTTTTGAAGATAATCGATTAAAATAACTACATGATTTTCCCAAAAAACTGTCGTCATTACTTTCCTGGCCGAAAAAACAGTTTTGCTTTTTTCGGAATCGGTTTCTCCTTTGGAGTCCACTGTTCGGAGTGTATTTTTGTTTCTGGCGTATAATGGTGTATCCAAATTTCATATGGATTAATTAATCAGTGCCAAAGCCACACATCATTGCAAAGCCTATATCTTCCAGAGTACAATTATATATTACGTGCTAGCTTTTGGAATTTTTTTATTTGAACAAAACCACACTGTGGCTTCGCCAGATAAATAGTAAATCTAAAAGAATAATGTGCCTTATATATGGTAAAATCAGGAAGTCAATCAAATAGCAGGATAATCCAAACAAGGTTGCTTCTTTTGAGAAATGAAGAGATTAAGTAATGGTGACGAATTTATGCCTGTTAAGTGAATTTACAGAATTTTTCTGTTTATTGATTAGCAATTGATTTCCATAGTCTCAATTTAAATCTATCATTTTCATTATGTAAAATATCAAAGTTGTAATTAGAAGTATCGTTGTCTTCTAGTAGATGATTTGCATGATGAGAATCCGATTTTGGTTCATCAGAACTGCGTTTATGCTCAATTTCCCTAATATTGAAATTTCTAAATGTACTACCTGTATAAATTTTATCACAACTTCCACAAGAGAGTTTTCAGAGAGTTTCAAACACCTGATTTGTTTTCTTCACGAAGTTTAGGTTCACAGTTTCAATTTATTTGCCTAGAGTGTTTTCCGTTCTGAAAGATATATTCAATTTATGAGGTTAGAAGAATGGCTTTGAATTCAGATAATTTTTTATGCGCGCTTTCCAGGAATAGGCGAACCTCCATGAGTAGAGGAGCCTGGGAAGAATTGAAGTGTCAGACTACTCGCTTCTTGAACAGGGCCAAATTGTTGGATGTTATGAAGATGTTGGACGGAAGCGAGTTCCACAGATCACCGGCCCTGTAAACGAAGGAATTCATATAGAGAGAGGTTCGAGGGGTCGTTAAATGTACCACCATATGATGAGAACTCCTTGCCAGCCAAGGTATTTAGCTCCACAGAGCATCTTCCGTGGAAGTATCTGTATAACAGAGAAAGGTCAGCAACTTGTCTCCGGGTGGTCGATGAGACGCACAGCCCGTTTTTGCACACTAGCCAACATCCGCAACGAATGTTTGGGCGCAGATCCCCATACATGGGAACAATATTCCAAAGCAGGTCGAATCTGCAACAGCTGAGATGACATGAAGTATCGCTTGGCTCTGGAAAGAAACCTAAGTTTAGCTGATGCCGACTTAGCTATTGCTGCAAAAGATGCCAGCAAAACCGGGAGTTGACCGTTATTCCGAGAAGCTGCATCGAATCTTTGGATGCAATTTGTTGGCCTTGCATTATTAGAGGAGGTCCTCTAGCGGGGACCTTTCTAGAAAACGTAGTTGCTTGCGTTTTGCTCGCGTTGAAGCTCACCAGATTCAACTGACCCCACTCAGATATCCTCTGTAAGTCAGAGTTTAAGTTATTAATTTGTTGACATCTCTGACGATGAGATTCCGCAGCTGTAACCGGCCGCAGACTACTGAAAGACGAAACCAGGGTACAATTGTCTGCAAAACCAAAGATCTTGTTCTCTGTAGATGACAGAAGATCGTTTATCTGCAACAGAAACAAGGTTGGCGAAAGAATGGATCCCTGAGGTACTCCTGCTTGCAACTGTAAACAATCAGATGTTATACCGTCGATTAGTCTCTTTAACAATAGGAAAAATCTAATCGACTGCATATTGAAATTGTTCACGAGAAAGCATAGTGTCAATCATACTAGAATTATAACAGTTATTGATCGCTATTTCTTTTATAATATTGAGGTCTTTCCCGAACTTATTTTCTGGCATTGGTATCGTGATAAGTCTATGTGTTATAAGCAGCTATTTTATGCTCATGTGGATATGAGTGAAGTGAGACAATGCATCATATTGTTGCAGCTATTTTATGTAAATGTTGATGCGGAAGAATTGTGAATGGAAATATCTGTATGTAATGCTTTAATGAAAATAGAATTATCATACTTGTGGTCAATTTTGCTTAGAGTACAATCTATAGTCTTCAGTTTCCATTTCCGAAATGAACTTTATATAAGGGTGCATTGAATTTATGAAGATACTAAAAAATCAAATTGTCTATTTGTACATGTAAAGCGACAGATCATTTCATCCACTGTAGTATGTATTTCCGTGCTGCAGGGCTGTTATTGTATGTCTTGAGATTAAAACATTTGGGGAACCTTTTATTCTTGACACAATTGCATAAAACCCAAATATCTCTGTATTTATGGCACTTCGTAAAAGTAGTTTGAAAACCAAATGACCGGACAGCTTGTATTAGCTTCTTTAAATAATTTGATGTGTTTTACTCTGAAATTCGCCGATTACATCTGATTTGTCTCAGCAAAATTTCACTTCAGCATAGAGTTTACATTAGAAAGTTTACCAATTATACGTGTTTAGTAAACGATAGATTTAAGATATTCCCGAAGAAAGGAGACTGAAACTTTTAAATGTGGGGAACGTGCAGGCCATTCTATTATTCCGTGACTATCAATCCAATGATTGGAAACTCTTGCATTCAACTAGTTTCATATATTTGAAGCATAATAAGGAGAGGCTCCACCATATTGAAATTTTTTCGTCACTGCAATAAAATAGGTATCTTCAGTGAACAGTTTCTCTATATCGTATATCTCACAGATTCTTGGAGTGGAAGAAATGAGATTTTCCATTTTTTTATGCCTTGATGACGATATCTTCATTCAAAGACTAGTTTTCTTAAAAACACTGTTTTCAACAAATCTGTATAGGGTATGCATCTAGGAAAACTGTTACATAATCAACATGCAATCCGCAATGAACTATGTGACATAAATGAGCAAGGCAAGATTTAATCCTATTTACCCTAATGTGGTTAGTATGAATGTTACAAATGATTTTCTTGTCCCCGATTTTCCCATATACGAAGGCTAAACTGAAATTGAAGTAAAGTTGCATCACTTTTCACTAATAGACAGATACATGCATACGAAGGTGAATTATTAATAAGTTAGGTAAAATTGGAACAAGAATTCACATGTCTCACCTATCGTCATTTATTTTTCAACATAATTTTCTAGAAAACTTGCAGCATAGAGCTTTGATAAAAGAAGTTATAGAAATTCTATCCCAGGGGTTCCCAAACTTTTTTGTACCACGCCCCTCTGGTTATTTGGAGACCCTCCACGCCCCCCTTTGTACGTATGATGAAAATTAAAACAAGTACTACATGAAAAACGATTATAATTACAGATACATTGTAACACAGATACAATTTCAATTTAAAGAAGGTAAAGCAATAGGCTTACCTACGTACAAAAACAAAACATAAAATGTAATTTAGAGAGATGGCTGCGCTTGCATGTTCTGGATAAGTTGACAGATCCTGGGTAGAGTGTCAGACAAAGTACAACGTCACTTTCGACACCAATTAGTTGGCGGTACTCAGTTTTGATTGCCACAAGAGTTGAAAACGCTTTTTCGCATATGTATGTTGTTGAAAAAGGCTAGTACATCTGAACAGCTTTCTCTGAAACACTGGGGTAAACTTTTAAGTATTTTAACTTCAACTTATGTTAGGTAGATTCCTCGGGTTGGCAAGTTTCGAATTTCAAGAAAATTAATGTTCATCTGTAATTCGATTTATGAAGAGTAGAAGTGATTGTCGAACACAGTTAATTACTATGGTCTGAATCGAATCAAACCATAGAAATAATCATGATCTTAGATAGGATCTTCAAAATCTGTGGTTTCCAGTCATAGAACAATATGAATCGTTGATATGCATACATCTAATGAATGGATTTGTGGAAATTTCAGGTTTTTCTCTGAAAAAAGGTATTGAATGCAATAATTGACTACAAGTGTTACATATTTCTGAAAATGAAAAAAAAATGCTGCATCTAGCAGGAATAAAACTTTTTATGGTTTGTATTAAAAAAAACTGGAAACCGCTGAGCTAAAAATTTTTTTCATACAGCAATGTATTCTACTCAAAAAAAATGCCTGTAGAATGTCAAACTTTTTTCTATGTAACTTCGATGATGATCGAGAATCCGCGAAGGAGGATTTTCCCAAAATTCAAGAAATTTTGAAAAAGTCCAGAACGGAAAAAGATATCAGCAAAATTTGGGCACCTCCAAACTAGTCCCTGAAAATAAGATCGGGAGAAAGGGGTTCATTTTTCCCTATCTGCAATATTTCACATAGCTGCCGTACAAATACATTGAAATTTGCCCACCCTGTACATAGAGAAAAGTGACCCCACCTTTTTTGAGCTCGATTTTCGAGAAAAACTCATAAGTGAAAACGAATTCCCAGCATTCTACTCAAAAAACTTCCTACAGAATGTGAAAATATTTTTACCTAACTTTATTAGGATTCGAGACGTCACAAGTCAAAATC
Organism: Cryptolaemus montrouzieri; assembly: GCA_013387265.2. Classification (NCBI taxonomy): domain Eukaryota; kingdom Metazoa; phylum Arthropoda; class Insecta; order Coleoptera; family Coccinellidae; genus Cryptolaemus; species Cryptolaemus montrouzieri. Next base: position 23,569,467 of record JABFTP020000021.1, on the reverse strand, counting down.
CCGAAAATCCAGAATTCCGGAATAACTCGAAAACTAAAAAAGATGACTAAAATCCGTTGTCACCAATGTGTTTTTTTTTCGAAAATCGAGCTGAAGAGAGGGCGGATCATTTTTCTCTATCTACAATATATCATTTAGCAGCCATACTAAAACATCGAATTTGGTACACCTGTACATTACCTACTTTACAGTCCATAAACAAAAACAGAGCTGAACGAAAAATATATTTTTGTAGACCTGTGTTACCATTCCAAGTTCATACATTTGTTCCACACTGTATATCCGGATGAATTTCACTTCTCAACTTTTTCAAAATCTTTACTACACAAACGTACGAAAGATAACTCAAAATAGTTTGATAAATACTGTAAAATATATAACCGACATGTGTGAAAGTAACATATCTTTATCTCTCATTTCTACGAATATACATACATTCGAGAAATTTTAGATTATCTCCACTCCAACAGGTCGTTTAAATACCTTCAATTTTATTATATTCAACTATTTCCTTTCAAATTGATAGTTATTTTTTGTGAAATCTCCCGATGCGATGGGACAAAAACCATATATCCCTTTCACTAAACTTTTTCCTTCTATTTGAGTTTCTAGAGTATTTGCCCGACATTCGTAAAAACGTAATTTATACAGCTCAAGAATCTAATATATATGTATGCGTTTTAAGATAATTGAATATACACACTCGGAATATTAATCAAGAAAGTATGAAATCTACATGTTCGATTAATTTATTTAACTAGAACCGGACGCGTCTGGAACTTTTCAGATAAAATTATAATTTAGACAATTGTGGATTTCCTTTTACATGAAAAGAACAATTTTATATATACACACTATGTTATTATAACTGTTTCATATTATACAGGGTGCTTCAACGAAAACTAAACAGAGGCTATATCTACCAAGATATTCATCTCTGATAAAAACACAAAAAAAGGTTGATTTTTGTTTTAAGGGGACACCTTTTGGGGTACAAAACTTGCCTGAAATATCAACCCCCTAAGCGGGGGTTGCAATCCTTGAACATTTTGGATAGGGAAGATGGGTCGAGTGATGACTCAAAAAAAAAGGAGGTATCTTTGTTTATATTGCCTTGAACGAATTTCCATTTTTAATTGAAAACTGTAAAAGATACAGGGTAAGCAACTGAAAGATAGGAAATACTATTTCCCTGAGACTATTCAAGTTTCAGTGAGGTAAAATGGAACAGATCCATGCTGATCAATGGCAGTCATCATCAAGTACCATCCTCATCTCGAATTTCAACCCCTGGAGCAGGGGTGACAACCCTTGAAAATTTGGAAGAGGGTAGATGGGTCGAGTGATAACTCGAAAGAAAGGCATTATCTTTGTCTGCATTCCCGTGAAAGAATTTTCATTTTTGATTGAAAACTGTAGAAGATACAGAGTGAGCCACTGAAAAATAGAGAAGACTATCGCCCCAAGACTATTGCAGTATTAGTGCGAAAAACTGGAATAGATTCATTTAGATCAAAGTTGACTGGAAGAATTGATCTGCACTTGAATAGCTCATCTGTTCCTCTATTTTTTCACTCTGAACCTGCTACAGTTTTCAATCAAAATGAAAATTCGTTCACGGGGATGCAGACAAAGATAATATCTGTCTTTCGAGGTATCACTCGACCCAGCTACCATCTTCCAAATTTTCATGGGTGATCGCCCCCACTCTAGGGGTTGAAATTCGAGATGAGGATGGTACTTGATGATGACTGCCATTGATCAGCATGGATCTGTTCCATTTTACTTCACTGAAACTTGAATAGTCTCAGGGAAATAGTCTTCCCTATCTTTCAGTTGCTCACCCTGTATCTTTTACAGTTTTCAATTGAAAATGGAAATTTATTCAAGGCGATGTAGACAAAGATACCACCTTTCTTTTGAGTCATCACTCGACCCATCTTCCCTATTCAAAATGTTCAAAGATTGCAACCCCTGCTCAGGGATTGATATTTCAGGCAAGTTTTGTACCTCAAAAGGTGTCCTCCTTAAAACAAAAATTGATTTGTTTTTGCGTTTTGATCAGAAATGAATATCTTGGTAGATATAGCCTCTGTTTAGTTTTCGTTGAAGCACCCTGTATAGTATGGTCAAAGTATACTGGGAATATTTTATTTGAATTAAACATTTTCAATGAGTATTTTTCAAAATCTGCTGATTTCATAAGTTTTCCTGGTTAAATGAAGATAAGTATAGATTTTCCTCTGCATCTTCCTGATTTTTCCTCATAAAGTGAGTAATGTGTCACCATGAATATTCATAGACGGTAGACACATATTGGCCGTATTTGATACACGTCGCCTAAAGGAGCTCTCGGTTTTAATGTTCATTGGTTTTTGGTTCTTTGTGATATTCCCATGTTCAATGGTTATGAAACGGCATGAAAATTTATTAGAATTGCGGCTGATTTTGGAGAGGTCACAGAGTGGCGTTAATAGTCTTGTGAATAGCTTTTTCATATCAAAATATTCATGTAAGATATAACTTACTGGTTCAGTTCAAGTAGACGACCATAAATTATATTATTTAATTATTGATGGTTTGAAGATCCAATTGAAAAAAACTAGTTTGATTTCGATTTATATTTTGAATCTTCTTCGACTGTCCTGCTAATGACACTTAGAGAAACATTGAAAGTGACTGTTTTCTCTCAGTTTTGCTTATAGCACTTCTGACGTTTTCGGAAATAACCGATTAACAGCTCGAGATCTGATTTTGTTGCCGTAACCAATCGTTTTTAAATTTCAATTTCAAGCGAAATGGTTAGATGCGTTATTGAGAAAATAAATTTCAAAGAACACGAGGAAGGGAGTTAGATTGATTGACACGTTATTTCGAAATCAGGCAACAGGTTAATTGTATATTTATTTATTTAAGGACAACAACAACATCCGTGCCTCATCTGGGACTCGAACCCAGACCATCTGCGCGGGGTGCCAGTCCTCAACTGACTTACCCACGGAGGCGACTTGAACAAAGTTCAATAAGGACGAAACAGTAATCAGACCTTGTGCCGTTATCTACATTTAAATCTTGCCACTGTTGCAGCCTTTATCGGCGATGATAAGAACACGAGAGCTCGCTTCTCGTGTACGATACCTTAATAACATATGTATTGTTGAATAATTCGTCACAATAAAGTTTGAATTAATTACTTTAAATTCGTTACAGATAACTGATCTCAAATCATTTATATTTAAATTTAACAAAACGATAAGATTGTCATATTAATTAAACCAATTTTAAAGATTATTATCATACATACATATCAGTTTAGAAACGTCTGTTTTTTGAGATCAACAAAAACATTGAAAATATTGTCGAAAATCGTTATACGAAAGTAAATTGCATATCGAAATTTACATAGTAGAGAGTTATTAATTTGCATTAATTTCGTTCTGCTCTATATCGATATTTGAATATTTTAACGAACTGTTATCGGGTATTGGCCATACTCGAATGAAGTTTTCAAGGTGCGACGAGCTGATTAATTAGCATTACTGAACGTACAGGGTACGTGACAAGAATAAAATTACAGATATTGTGTGTTCTACGAAAATTTGGCTTCACTTTTAATTCTGGAAAGTGTGCTACAAGGGAAAAACGCTGCGGCAAAATCCGGGATGGATCGTTTTCAAGCTTAATTCACAAAAATCAACCACCTATCCCTAACATCCCCAAACCTAAAAGGAACTGAACTGAGTGGCACTTGTTTGAAGTAAACCACACATGTTCATAATCTTCTTCTTCTTCTTCTTATTCTTTTGAATAGACCTATTGGTCTGTTGCTTGCCGAAGCCGTCTCTGGATGGTTTCTTGCGAGGTGGACTGCCAGCTTTCCTGTCACCTTTTTGGGGGTCTTCCTGGTGGGCGCTTTCCATGTGGCTTGCTCTCCATCATTATGCGCGGTAATCTATTTTCGTGCATTCTTCGCACGTGCGCATACCATTCTCTTTGTCTTTGTCTGCCCCATCTGACTATGTCTACTATGCCGCATTGAGCTCGTATGTCAGTGTTTCTTATCCTGTCCAGTCTGGTCTTTCCGAGGATAGTTCTTAGGGTTTTCATTTCGGCCGCGCGTAGCATACTTTTAGTTTTGTTTGTGTCTTCGCGTGCTTCTTTGCCGTAAGTCATGATAGGTTAGGTTAGGTTAGGTGTGATGCAAGTCTTATAGATCTTCACCTTGCTATCTGTTCCCATGTGCTGGTTTGACCATATCACATCTCTAAGACACCCTGACAGAGCTGCTGCTTTAGTCATGAGACTTCTTACTTCCTTCGCCGGATCGTGGTAGCTGCAGATGTCCATGCCTAGATATTTAAAGACATTGACTTGCTCGATTGACTTGTCTTCCACAACCACTTTACACCTTACAGGTTCTCTGTAGAATGTCATGGCTTTGGTTTTTGATATTGAAATTACCATGTTGAGTTTTTGGCTGACTTGATAGAATTTAAAAAGTTCATAATCTAAGGATATTAATTTACGCATAATTTTCTGCAGTTTGTGAACAAATTGAACTATGAAATATTGTCATGTGAACTTCTAGCTTTTGAAAAAAAAAAGGTTTGACTTGACATGATTTTGCAATCCAAAAGCCTCAAATAGTTAATTGATTCCACTCTTTCTACGTAATGGTTAATGATACTGAACTACAGTTGAAATACATTTATATTATATCTAAACAGATAGATACAAAATTAATAAGGTTAAAGCAAAAGGGTATAAACAAATTATGTTAAAACAGGTATAATTTAAAGATATCAAATATGTACGAATAAGCCGGTTCATTCTGGTCCTTCAGAAGATTGGGGGAGTTTGTTAGAGTTTAAAAATTCTGATGATTCTAAGAAATGTTACTTTCGTCGTTTAGGTATTGTGTGAATGATTTGAAGTTGAACTATGCGTGGAAAATGAAGCCCATTTTCGATACAATGTGAAGCGAAAGTAGATTCGTCGGCTGTCTGGTTATTGTAATCTGATTGTATCTAGTTTTGAACGAAAGATCAGTCTGACCTATATAGACGCCTTCACAATCTATACAGGACAATTTTTGAATTCCAGTATTGTCGAATCTATCAGCTTTATTTTAACTATCGAGAAATTCTTGGAGAGTCCCAAGTAGGTTTAGAAATCTATATTTTTATGCTGTTTTGTAATGACATTTGCAATATTTTCGCTGAAAGGTCCAAAATATGTGATGATATGTATTTATCTGTATTAGTTGATTCTATACGTGGGTAAATATTATGGTATAAATCTTTCTGATCATTCCATTTATTATATTTGAGAGAACCTTTGTCGTTAGCTATTTCTTTAATAGTTGACATTTCTCTGGACATACTTTCTTTGGATAATGATAGCGAGAAAACCCTAGTTTGCATTTGCACTCTCTTGGACACCTATAAAGAGGAAGTTCTCAAGAGCTGCCTTAACTATTACCAACATTCGAAACAGATTGAGTCACAAATCAGTTAGGACATTGATGGGTCCCACTCTTTGTTCAAAAACAGCGAACTATCAACTAATTAATTTAATGTATACAAAAAATAGTATATGAAGATCTAGAGTTAATATTTAAAATGCAGTACTGTAAGTCCTGATATACGTTTCAGGTAAAATGTTTTTGCTAGAACGATTAAATCCGCGTGAAATAAACACATCAAGGCGATCACTTCTAATCTCGTATTTCAACTACCTGTCTATAGAACATCGTGACTCGCCAACGAAGAAGAAAATAACGATTAACGAACCGAATTCAGGCTATAATGATGAAGAGAACCGCTCATTAATATCGCTCGAATAAGTGAAGGTTTCATGAATGATCCAGGGACGTGACGATCACACAACTCACATTGGAGTTTCATACGAGAGAATCAAGTTCAAGAAGATTTATTAAGATTGTGAACTCGTGCTGCGATTATCAAACGTGAAATTGGTTCAAGGGAGCTTGATGTTCTTCGAAAGTGAATGTGGGTTCTAAGCAATTCACACGGAAATAAAACGTTTATGAAAAGCTGATTGCTCAAAAATCACGTTTGGACAGAGGTGGATGCAGCTCTCTCAGGGAGGTGTATCAATGCTAAAAATGTAAAGAAAATCCTTAATAGTAATACGTGGGATGTCTTTTATGTTTTGCGTTGAGACATAAAGGACATCATAAATCAACTGTCAATACTAAAAATGAATCTGATTCGTTAATATAAATACAAAATATCAGTTCTCTGCGTGGTGTGTTTAAGCCACAAGAAACTGTTGAAGTTGACAAATTAGTTGGAAAATGGAATTAAATCGTGGACATTTTTGCGCAATTGTTTTTTACAATTTTCAGAGACAATAATCTCAACAAGAATGTCTTGTCATGAAGATGGTCATGCAACATACCGAGAGATTGTGGATTTCAAAGAACTCAATACAAAAAATTTTGCACGAAGAATTGCGCGTGAAAAAATTAGTTTCCCTTTGGATATCGCATCTGTTGACCGAAGAACTGAAAGGAGCAAGGGTGAATATTGTCAAAAAACTTCGTTTATTTGCAAAAGAAACAAGGTTGGTGAAAGAATGGATCCCTGAGGTAATCCTGCTTGTAACGGAAAACAATCAGATGTTATACCGTTGACCACAACTTGTAATGATCTATTTGAAAGAAAGCTACTTATCCCACCCCACAATTTTTCGGGAAGCCCATATGCAGCAAATTTATTCAACAAGACTGCAAGCGAAACCCTATCGAAGGCTTTAGAGATGTCGAGGGCTATTGCTCTAGATTCCCCATATTTTTCCATGTACAAACATGAGTGACGTAAGCGAGCAGATCTCCTGTCGATCTTTGCCTGTGAAAACCATAATGACGGTCGTTAATATTTCCCTGCAACTCAAGATATTTGATGAGTTCATCATTTATGACTCTCTCCATCACTTTGCATATAATGGGAAAAAGTGCAACATGGCGGTAGTTTTGGGGTAGGAACTTCTTTCCTTTCTTTGGGATCGGTTGAATTCTCCCTATTTTATAGCTGCTCGGGAAAGTCTGGCTTTCATAAAAAATTTGAAACAGACGGTTAAGATTGGATGTCAGTTCGGGAGCACACTTTCTCAAGACAATTGGCGGTATTTCGTCTAGACCAACTGCCTTCTTGCAGTTCAGCTGTTCGAGAACCGGTATAACAGTGCGGACTCTGAACTTGATTTGTAGGTGGTATTCTTTGAGAACAAGAGAGCAAATAGATCGTCTTTCTCTTTCGGAGATGATGGTATACTTCCGTCTTCTCTAACAAAAGGCGGAAACGCAGATTTGCAGAAATTGGCACTGACAGTCTTCGCCATAGACCAGAATTGTCTAGTCCCGCTTGCCTATTCAACGAGTTTATTAGTTACCCCTTCGTTGAAATTGGACTTTGCTCTTGTCAGGTTGCATACGTTCCGTATTCGTACGAAGGTTGTTCTTGTTTCCTCTGTTGGATTCATCTTCCATGACTTGTAAGCTCTGCTCTCGGCTGCAGTTCGTTTCATTAACAAGTCATGCCTTTACAAGATTGATGAATAGGTACTGTCGATTGTTACACAACCATTTGTTTGTCGCAAGTCGTTGAATTCTTCGAAAGCTCTCATTTGTTTCATTCTAGCTCTATATACAAAACTTAAAAGACAAGCCTCGTAGATGATTGAACTAATTTTCAGACTATTCAGTTGGATCATCCTTATCAGGTAAACTACTAAAAGATAGTGTATTAAGGGCGCAAAGTGATGTATTGATGGTCGATACTCGTCACAGGATGTTCTCTCAAGATCGACAATGTTTCTTTTCTCTTCAACTACACATAAGATTGTTTTCTGCAATCGTGACAAATGGTTCAGAAAACAACTTTATGAAGAAATCAGAAAACTGAATAATAATAATAATAATTTATTGATCGATAAACAAGTGTAAAGGGCAGGTCAACATTACATAATATCAACTATTTTCAAATACATAAGCGAAGAAATCATTAACTGTAATAGCACCTCCATAACATTAAGCCCATAACAATTTTCTCGAAGGCATAACAATTGAGAGATCGAATATAATGCGGGAAGTGGGTATATAATTTATTGCACTGGTACATAAGAGACATCTCAAACCTGATTGTTCTGTGTTCAGGGATATAAACACCTCAAAAAAGTTTAGGGAACACTTACCAATATCTTTAAAATATGAATTTGATGATTCGAATTTATAGAAAACTTTCGGTTTTGTTGGGATGTATTGTATATAATGTATTCTCACGAAAACAAAATAATATTTGACTTCTACAAAGCACCTATTATAGAAAAAATTGAAATTTGAAAATGACGAAATTTGGTAAAACAAAAAAAATCCTGAACTAATATTTTCGAAACGATATGGAAGCACTTATATTTTTCAGTACCCAGAAGGTCCACCTCTGTTATTAATGACACTTTGGCATCGTCGCGGCATGCTCAATATTAAATTGTCTATTACATTTTGGCCTAAGTCATTCCAAGCCCCTTGAACTGCTAATCGAAGCTCCTGTTCATGATGCACATGCTCGATGGGATTCAGATCTGGGGAGCAGGATGACCACGGTAGAAGATCGATATCATTCTCTTCAAGAACGTTCAAGACAACTCTTGCACGATGAGGAGGGGCATTATCTTGTTGGAAGAGTGGATTTTGACCCATTGTTTGGAGATACGGTACCACTACAGGTAAAACTATCTCATTTGTGTAAGAATTTCCCGTGAGGTTGTTCTGTATGAAAACGAGGTCAGTTCTTCCACCAAGGCGTATACCTCCCCAAAACCACTGATCCGCCTCCCTGTCTAACAACTTCTCGAGCATGCTGGAGACGGTTTTGCTTTCCAGGTTCCCTCCATATTCGAATTCTTCCCGAATCGGGATAATAACTAAATCTAGATTCATCACTGAAGGGAACTGTGGCCCACCTCTCTTGATCCCAGTTTACGTGTTCTTGGCACCAAGCTAAGCGAGCAGCGCGATTTCCATGGGTCAGTTGTGGAACTCTTAAAGGACGTCTGGAGTGGAGTTGACCTTCGTGCAGTCGATTTCTCACAGTTTGGTTGGAAATTTGTACATTATGAACTCCTGATAGCTCTTGAGCTAATTGAGATGCTGTGGTAGTACGATCTCTTCTGGCTCGTAAAACCAATCGGTCTTGGGCGACTGTAGTAATCCTGAAACGACCCGTATGGCGTTCTTCTACGCTACCGGTTTCATTGAAACGCGACCATAAACGGTTTGTGACACTACTTCCCAGAACCCTGGATACTTCCCGTTGTGAGCTCCCAGCTTGGAGCATGCCAACGGCTTGTAACATCTCCTCTCTAGTCAAATGTTGTCTTCCCATCGTCGAATTACAAAACTTGAATCTTTTATTTGTGCTTACAACAGAAACAAAGTGCCAACTAACTGATTTCAAACACTGAATACATGAAATGATTATAAAGCAGCGTCGCATCTGCTGCATTTTTAGTTTTTTATAAATAAAAGATGAAATCTGTTGCGGCACTCTTCATAATTTGGTGAGAAATTGATGCAGGTGTTCATTTCTTAAAAAAATCATCCATATTGATCGTTCTGGATACGAGTGTTTCCTAGACTTTTTTGAGGTTTTGATAATGTCTCTCACTTGAGTTGAGTCGTGAAAGCTAAATAACTTGTATGTATTCATAAGGCATTTTAAAATGAAGATTGAAGACAATGTTGGGATTTTATTTCCGAACAGAGGCTTGCAAGAGGATCGCGCATCTAAGTCAAAATATCATACGCAGGTTTTTGCAGTATCGAAGCTCAAATAATATCTGAAGAGTACCACCTTAATAAGATGCCGTATGATAAGTGGCTGAACCAAACTGTAGTAGATGTTCTAGACAGATTCAGGAGGGTGTACTCTTCACCTTGTTTATAGCATAATAAAATCTATTTAATCTCTTGATTAAAGAGTCAGTATGGGTATGCAAGTTCAAACCTTGATCAAGGTGGAATCCGAGAAACTTAGTAGAATTCTTCGAAAAGATTTCGGTATTCAGATATCGAATGACTAGTCTAAGCTCACCTCGTCCAGTTGTGAAATTAATACATTAGGTTTCTTCAATATTGGGCATTGAGTTATTTTTATAACATCAGCATATAAAACTATGCAGAAGACACTCACATATTGTCTGAAGCTTCTCAGAACTAGGCATAGTAATCGTCACAGATACATCATCAGCAAATTAATTTATTCTAAGTTTCCTGGTCAGCGATGCTGATCCCTGATGCAAGCAGATCAATTATGAAGATTAAAAGAAAAGAAGACGTCAATGGATTGCTGTGGCACTCCCAAATTCGCGGTGTACTCAGTTATCAGTTATACATCTGTCAGGTGTAGTTCGTTTTTTCTTTAATCTCGAATTTTAGAACGTTGGTACGCAGCATTTTCCTTGGAAAATTTGATAGGCGGATTACCTCGATTTTGTAGGCACATTTTGTTTAATTTCGAATTATAAAATTACTATTCATTTTACCTCTATTTTGAAAAAGTCGTTTTTATCCTTGGATGCTAGCGTTGATTGACAAATCATCACAAAACAGTTGAATAAATGATTGGTTCCTCACTTGGCAAAGGTTTCACAAATATTTATTTAAATGCTCGACATAACGGGTTGTTAGCCCATTATCAAAAGTAATACAATACTAAATTCAAAATGAGTGATTTCACTTATGTATAGCGGCATTCAGAAAAGGATGTAAATTGAAGTCGTTGCAAATTGGCTGTCTTTTCTTATGAGCGGACGTAATTTCAATAATCTCTAAGATGTTCATCCTTTTTCCTTCATTGCCTGGATGCATGATATTCTCGAAATCTATGAAATGATTTTTGTTGATGCAGTGGTCCGAAAAACCTGTAGAATTTTCATTTTGGAGAATAGATCTTTTATGTTCTTCAACTCTCTTCTCGATGCATCTTCCGATTTGGCCTATATAGAATGTCTCACATTCTCTGCAGTGTATTTTATATACTTCTCTTTCATCCAATAATTTTCTTTTATCTTTATTATTAACTAACAATGAACCCAAATTCTTTTTATTAATGCTGATGGAGTTAATCGTTACCACCGTAATAATAAGGCCTGAGCGCTTGGAACGCACCGCCTCGCTAGTAGTCATAACGCACTAGCTCGATACTCTACTCAGCCGGGCGTTCGTAGGCGCTTCAACTGTTATAAACATTGAAAACATTAATTTTTTTTTTTTTGGATTTTATAATTTTTTGTTATTTTTAGTTTTTAGTGATTCTTATTTTGGAAAAACATTAGCATAAAAGACCTAAATTGCCTGGGAAAATATAGAAAAGAACATATTCAGGAGACTCAGATACTCATTTATTCGATACTGTATCCAATTTCCTTTTTTGTTCTTTTCCAATCTATCATTTGTTTTCCCGCAATTATTCTTCAAAAGAGTATTTGTTGTACCTATTATAATTAGTTTCAAAATATATTCCGAGCTGTGGATTTCACAAGTAGGAAATCTATAGTTTTCAATCTCATTTGTCATCCAATAATTGAAAACAAAACTCACAACAAAATCCTTCTCGAAATTGAGTTTCTAGAATTTATCCTCGAAATTTTCAATTAATTTCTTGAATTAATTCATGAGCCCTACTAATCGACAAATCCAAGAAGTTCAAAGATTATTCATTATTTTCATTTTCCATTGTCGAAACTGATTCGATCGATGAACACTAATTTGAAAACTGTCAAGAAACTATAGAGTTGTCTGTCTGTGCCATTCGAAATACAGAAGATATCATCTAAATATCTTTTCCATCGTTTACAAAATACATTCTCAATTAGAATGTTGGAGGAACTCAAAATTCTATTTTCTAAATTTGTCATAAACATTTTGAGGCGTTAATAACGGAGATCTCTGTTTTTCTTCAGATTCGTATAACTGCCTTATCGAAATAGATAAATCATCTGATTGTGGATATATTTTATTATTGAACCTGAAATAACTTTGTTGGAGACATAGGTTTACAGCTGACATCGTTTCTTCTGTATGAGTGGGGCTTAATGTACTATTGAATTGAAGTTTTTGATTAATTGTGGCTTTGACATCACAGCAGGGTGTAGAAGTAGAGATTAAGTATATCAAAGGATACTAATTCAGCATTTATCGGAATTTTTAGAGATTGGTTAATTCTAAAGAGTTTTGTATGGAGTTAATTGGTTTGTATTGTATCAAATTTGGAAGCATATTGTTCAAATATTTACATAATTTAGAAGCTGGAACCTTACATATGAAACAATAGGTCTCATGGGACAATCTACCTTGTGAATTTTGGGTAATGTATATAAAATTGGAGCTTTCGGACCACTGCATCAACAAAAATCATTTCATAAATTTCGAGAATATCGAACTCATGCATCCAGATTATAAAGGAAAAAGGATGGACATCTTAAAGATTATTGAAATAACGTCCGCTCATAGGAAAAATCAGCCAATTTGCAACGACCAATTAGACTTCAATTTACGTCCTGCTGTGAATACCGTTATACATAAGTGAAATCACTCATTTTGAATTTAGTATTGTATTACTCTTGATGATGAGCGAACAACCCGAAACATATGTCGGGTATTTTAATGAATATTTATGAAACCTTTGCTAAATAAGAAACCAATCATTTATTCATTATGTTTCACCAAGTGTTAAGCTAGAATTCCATACATATTAACAAAATTGTTGACTTTGTCTCTATTCTCCCGAATAAACTTGATGAAATTTTTTTCGTAAAACTGCCCATTCATTATTTCTCTCATTTCATATTCAGAGAACTTGGCCACTCTAGAAAATTTTAGTTTTCGAGAAGTTGAGATCACGGTATATTATTAACCAGTTCAACTTCCTGATTTTCAAACAGTACCTTTAGGAGGTATAGGAGTTACTTTAGTTACCTTCAGAAAACAGAAGAATACTCCAGAATTTTATCGACGCGTTATATGGACCGATGAAGCTCGCATTACAATATGCACAATGAGCACAAAAAGCAATGTTGTTCGGATGTCAGTCCCCATCGATAGTTGAATATTCAACACCAATGACGATAGGGTTTCAATGTGTTATGCGCTTTGTTAGATAATCGTGTATTGGCATACACTATTTTTGACGACAACCGTAATGGCGAAATTAACCATTGTATTATAGGTGAGAATATAGTGGAAGGATATTTAGAGAAATAGCCATTAGGAAAAAGAGAAAATATTTATTTTCAGCATGACAGTGCACCGCCGCAAACCATATCCCAACTGCTGCACTGGAATTTCGGTGACCACTGGAAAGGAACTAGGGGACCTGTGGAATAGCCAGCCCCTTCCGCAAATCTGACTCCCCTAGTTTTCTTCCTCTGGGGGCATATTGAGAATTTATTGAAAAAAAACGAATAATACAGGGTGTTACATAATAGTATGTCACAATTTGAGGGGATAAATCTAGTAGAGCTACAGGGTGTTGAAATTTCCGGAAAAATTGTTTTTCTTCAAAACTTCTGCAGTTTTTGAAATATTCAGCCCAAATTTGGAATGCAAGCTATTTTTCACAGCCTCCGTCATTACACGTTCTAAATTTTAACTAGAATATACAAGGTGTTTTCTTTTCCGGAGCCATGTCTCCTTTTTCGCCTTCAAACTTTTTTGCAGTACGCCTCTGATTAGCGTACAACAATTTTCGTCATATTCGTTTAATTTAGAAACTTTTTGACACTTGTAATTTTTTCGTATCTCCAACCGTTCTCGAGCAAAAATCATTAAACGATTAGATGCATTCGCTGCACTTCTAATTGAAAAAAAACTTTACTTTTTCTCGAGATTTTCCTTCAAGACTGAATTTCTGCCGATGGTTCTTAGGTAAAATTAGAGCTAATTTTACTAACGCCGAATGATATCTCATTTTGATAGTGAAATAATGTTCATCAGACAGAAGCAAACTTTTCGACAACTGATATCACAAACTATTTCACAATAATCATTAGTACGCTGAGGAAAACCCCATTTGACTGAAGAATCTCATGATCGAGAACAATTCTCATGGTCGGAATAACTGGAAATTATTCGATTGGATCATTTTTTTTTGCCTAACAGATTGGTGGTCCCGCTTATCGGCAATTTCTTGAGGAGGAGTTACCTTTATTTCTCGAGGATGTGCCACTTTCGGTGAGAAACATAATGTGGTTCATGCATGACGGGGCACCAGCATATTTTAGTGGACAAGCTAGGGAATTCTTGAATGATACCTTCAACAACCGATGCATAGGTCGGGGTGGGCCAGAACCATGGCATCCTAGGTCCCCAGACTTAAATAGTTTAGACTTTTTCTTATGGGCATATCTCAAAAGTTTAGTTTATACCACTCCAGTGAACACTGTAGAAGAATTGAGAAATCGAATAATAACCTCTTGTGACACGATAAGAAATACCCCAGGAATATTTCAAAGAGTGCGTGATAATATACGAAGAAGGACAGAGGCCTGTATTCTTGCAGGTGGAGGACACTTCCAGCAATTTATTTAGTTTTTAATGGTTCATTTTTTTAGTTTGATATTGAATAAATATTAGTTCAGTCTCAGAAGACGAGCTATCAAAATAAAAGCAAATTTTGGGCATACATATCGAGTATTTCTATAATTTTTTTTATTTAGCGAATAACATACAATTCAATTAATTCAAATGCAATAATTTTCTAATCGAAAACGGTTGGAGATACGAAAAATTACGAGTGTCAAAAAGTTTCTAAATTGGACGCAGATGACGAAAATTGATTGTACGCTGATCAGTAGCGTACTGCAAAAAAGTTTGAAAGGGCAAAAGAAGACATGGCTCCGGAAAAGAAAACACCTTGTAGATTCTAGTTAAAATTTAGGACGTGTAATGATGGAGGCTGTAAAAATAGCTTGCATTCCAAATTTGGGATTGAATATCTCCAAAACTGCAGGAGTTTTGAAGAAAAAACAATTCTTTCCGGAAAAAACAATGTATATATACTTTTCTAAAACAAAATTTTACCCTCAAGTTGGGACATTTGTTTGTATAGATGAGCTAAAACAAAATATTTGGAAACGTTCGAGAATGTTGGTAACATTCATATAGGAAACGCATGTAGAAATGCTTTCGAATTCATGAGATAATTTGTTTATTGAATTCGTGTATATAGTTATTGCTTTTTGTGAAAACATAGTTTTTTTCAAGTCCAAAATTAAATTCAAAAACAAAAACACTCTATGTTCTAAGAAGTGAACACAGAATTGCATTAATGGGATCTTTGACGCAAACAGACGAACTTCACTTCCATAGAATTGCGAATATCTGCTGTGTTCCGAGTAGATAAATGAGTTTTCGATTTTTTTTGAGAAAGGCATTAGTTGAAGGAATTGATATAGCATGTGATTTATATTTGGAAAAAAGAAATAATCATCTTTATTGATGACAAAATCACCGATAGTTCGTATTTGAAAAACACAAGTTTGTTTCATAACTCAGAAACCGATCGGCAAAAGATTTTTCGAATACGTGCATTCTACTCGAAAATTGACTGTAGAATGTGAAAATATTTTTTCCTAACTTCAGTAGGATTCGAGATATCGTATCATATCGAAATTCCGGAAAATCCAGAATTCCAAAATAACTAAACTAAACTGAAAAATAGCTAAAATCTGTTTTGAACAATGAGTTTTTCTCGAAATCGATCTCGAAAGAGGAGAATCATTTTGTCATATTTATTTTTTATTTAGTTCATCGAATTCGGTCCAGCCTGTACTATAGTAACGAATCAAAGATTTCTTCTTCGTCTATATTTCTATAATAGTTGAAACAGTTGCGATGCCGAACTGTTAATAGGAATGATTTAATACTTTTGTCCCAATCAAGGAAGTATAAAACAATTTCGACAACAACTGCATATCAAATAAATAAATCTTGAGAAACAGGTTTTCGAAAGAAATTAATTTAGTGTTTTTTATTCCACCTAGTGACAGAATGTAGGCTTCTTTTCAAATCAATAACTGATAGCAATTCGAATATAAAACTGGCATTGGGTGTTATCGGTAAGAACTAAATGGTTTTTCTTCATATGCATATATCACGTTTCGAAGTTTCTCCAAACCGTCTTCGAGTATACGAGGGAATTTCATTAATTAGTGACTTTTTGAATGAAATAGAAGGAAAACCCAATTTTTAAGGCACCTCGAAATTAGCATTTGTTTGATTCGGTCATAAACTCATCTCAAAGGGCTAAATCTGGGGCATATACTAGATGGGCTGGCAGTTTGTAGCGTTATTTAACCTTGTTGGTAAAGATGACTATTCACATTTATACCCGTACATTGTCTGATGAAACAACACTCCTTTCCTCGCCAAATGCGGTCGTTTTCGCTTCAAATCAACATCAAATGTAAATAATATTCGACGTTGATCATTTCTGTTTTGACGGAAGAACTTCGACTCTAGTATTTTGCAATGAATCATGTTTCGTCCACAGTTGAATATCTAACATACTGTCCAAAAAACATTAAAAATTCGTATAAAGGAATCCAAATAAGAGGAGTGGTAGCTAGAGGCTATTCGCAGAAGGCTTATGCTATTACCACTGCTATGGAACCTTGTACATGACAGCCTTCATCACCGTTTCAACCACGAAGGTTTCCACATAACAGCAAACGTAGATGACCTAACCGCCATAATAACAGGAAACCTCTGGGCTACCATCAAAGCAAATGAGGGCACTAATGCACTTGTTCTCGAAGACTACATTCTAAAATAATTATGGGATGAAATGGAAAACTGTAAGTTAGCCATAGAACTTCTGGAGGACCCTAGTGAAAAAACAATAATGAATTATTTGGCAATGTCAAAACGAAAACTACGACTGATGTATTGTCCACACTCGACAATATCGCATCCTTCTTTGAAAAATTAGGACGATTGGAAGTGTGACTACAGGAATAAGAAGAAGATCCATAAAAAGTCTAATTAGGCCATGTATACGTACATATACCTATACTACACCTTCAAATAGTTATGGGATGAATTTGGAGTACTCCTGTGGAAAAACAGCAATGAAATATTTGGCAATGTTAACACGAAAACTACAACTGATGAGGGACATACTGACTGCACATTATCCATTGAACAAGCACCTCCATGTCATGGCTGAAAGTGACACACCCCTATGTAGAGGTGAAACAGGAGAACGAAACGACCCAACACGTTCTACTCGAATTTCCGATGAATACTAGTGTACACACGATCTGAGAAAAATGGCCAACCTACGGAGGAGCACACTCGACAATTACCCCTCCTTCGAAAAATTAGGATGGTTGAAAGTGTAACTATAGGAAGAGAGAAAAGTTCCACAAAAGGTCTAATGAGGCTTAAGTGCAGCGGCCTGGACCCCTACATACATACATACGAGACGAAATAAGATAAATTACACGTTTTTTTAGATTATTTATTCAGAAATAATTACAATGCAATTTTGTCTACTTCAGAATAGTTCTTTTGGGAAGCCACACAGTGTTGGAGACGGATCTTCCAATCATCATAGCATTGCTGGAATTCAGATAATGGAATAGCCTATAGTTGTTTGGATGATTTCAAGTGTCCCATTATAAGCTTTCTTGAGATAATTTTCAATTCTCGGGAAGAGGAATGTCACAAACCTCGTTTACTGATTAGAATTTTTACATGGGTTGAAAAATTCAGGAAAGATTTATACGGTTATGTAGTAAATTGGAAGAAAATCTATAGTGGAGACGAAAGATGTGCCAGCAGATTATTCTTTCACAGGCTTCAATCGTGTTTCTGAATCTGTTTGAAGATGTGGAGTATAGAAGGAAGCTGTAGGTGATGACTGGGCGAAGAAACATCTATGAGTGCTTGTAGGAAACAAACTTCTCCTTGACGGCATATAAGAGGTAAACTCTGTTTCTAACTTTCTTTATGGTGTTGTTCAGGTCATTTATATCATCCCAGCTCAGGGACTCAACAAATGTGATGCCTAGATGAACGATGCTCTCTCTAATTCCGAGGTTTTCAGTCCAGAGGTTGAGTTGAACATCGTTTGGATAAAAGTTTTGGTGATCTTCAAAAATTCGGATACCTGAAGAGGATCTCCTGTGAGGTTTGGTAAAATTATCTTTCGATCTGCTGATTCCCCCGTAATCAGCCAGACCATGTTATCTGCAAAATGATAAATAGATGTTTATTTTTTCGAGTTAAGGCGTATATGAACATATAATAGGTAAAGTATGAAAGAAAGCTTGGATCCTTGGGATAGATACGGTTGACGTGGATATACCTACTCTGATAGTAGTTTTTGAATCAGTCAAATAAGACTTAACTAGTCGAGCTACAATTAAGGTGAATGTGGTTGAGGTGGGTTGATTTGCTTTGGTAGCAATTTCTCGGTCTGTCAAATCAATGTTTCTCATTTTCTATCGAACCAGCATGCCAGACTCGATTGAGAGCCCAGAGAATGTGAAGAGATAATGCTAGTGTGGATCTTGTGGAATTAATTGCTTTAGTTACGAAGTGTGAAGTTATATGAGAGCGTTTGGTATAGAGTGATGTGTCCCGAAGACATGTTGGTAATTTGGAATTTTATCGTTTCTACAAGCTTTCATTTAACTTGCAATTTATGTATGTTTGTATGTTCGGGTGAAATCTTACAACTCAATTTTAAGGCACTTTCCCTGAACCGATTGAGCTGAAATTTTGTATACACGTTTAGTTTGGATGACAATGCTACATTACCTGTGTGACGTCATTCTAAATCCAACATAGCGGCGTACCCAAGATGGCGGACCAATTATTTTTAATGCACTCCTACAATATGAGTATCAAATAAAAGGGCTTGCCAACAATAACTAGAAAAATAATATGGCGTCAAGCTTAATCCAAAATGGCGGAACATTACAATATAGGTATAAAATGAAAGGGCTTGCCAACTTAGGAACTTATCAGGTGAAAACTAAAAGTATAAAATAAAATTAAGGTAGAAAAATTCTTCAAAAACAAGCTTTTATTTAAATGCGCTAAACAGAAAAATAAACTTTTCCACTAAAACTTTTACTGTTAACTTATAACGTCGTTTCAAATTTATCAAATTTGACACAATTTATATGTTAAAATATGAAAGTAAGTATCGGTATTTACTTGCTGCCTATTAAAATTTTAAAACTAAGAAAGTAAATACGAGTACTTATATCTCGGTTTTATATTATAACATATAAATTGTGTCAAATGTGTTAAATTTGAAATGACTTTATAAGTTAACAGTAAAAGTTCTAGTGTGAAAGTTTATTTTTTCTTTTAGCACATTAAAATATAAGTTTGTTCTTGAAGAATATTTTTACCTTAATTTTCTTCTAGGAATTTCGAAAGTCGAATGTGAGTATTCTTTTCGATTACATTCAACGAAGATATTGGTCTATAATACTCTGGTAATGTTATATCTCTGTTCGATTCATGATGAACACTACTTCCTAGAAACTGAGGGAATAAAATGAAATATAAAGTTGAATACATCTACTAAAAATTACGGAAAGAAATTGGGGGAAATCAGCGAAGGGTGCAACGAGATATACCATAATCTCCAGGAGTTTTTGCTGAAAAGATGACACTGTATCACTTTTACTAGCTAACAACTTCATTATTGAGATTGCAGTGTGACATGGCGCATTGTCACAATTCAACACCCAGTTGTGTTTGATGTTTGGTCGCAACGAAAGACTCTTTCTCAAAGTCTTTCAAAGACTCGGTAAAAGTGTAGATTAACTGTTTAGCCCTTTGTGGACGTTTTCGTGGCTATCAAAAAAAACAAATCAACATGAAGTTGATCTTAGGCTTGCTTTTCAAAGGTTGCAGTGTAACACTCCAAGCAAGGCGTTTGGTTTTTGTGTCGTACACAAATACTCAATACTCGTCACTATTAATGACGAATTCCTGAAACCGGGAATCATTTCAAATCAATCCGAAAAACACTCCTTTCCTATCTGATATCTCTTTGGTCTTGGGAAAGGTTTTCGAAACCATTTTTGCACAAGTTTCTTTCACCTCCAAGTCATTGCAAAAAATGTGATGAACGGAAGTGTGTTTCAAATTCAACTGTTGCGCAATCATTTTGACTGTCAACCGGTGTTTGCCCCCGAAAGCCTTGCATGCAGTAGTTCATCTTCAATCGACTCTTCTCCTTCTGAAAAGCCTCAAATCACAGAAAAACTCTATATGCTTGCCGAAGTTTCTGTTACATTGTGTCCGAGTTTGAAGCCAAACTTGATAGCATGCCGTAGCTCAAAGCTGATGTCACTCATTTTTAGATCGCACAAAAAAATACTGTATCACGAAAACTAACGTTTAACAAATGACTGTAGTGAATTCAAACTTAAACTGGAGGGGTATCACATGTGCACCTGTCGTTGCTCAAAGCATCTTATTCCGCATTGCCAATCTAATTACTTATTTACAAACCTTGTATATGCACTTTCATTCTCAGTTCATTCAATATCATTCATTAGATCCCTCTACCTCATACGTATAAATGGATAAATAAATTGTGAAACGTATCATATGCAAATTATCGATTAGAAAAAATCTACTTCAACTCATTTTCTCCCGTACAATTCTACGACAAAAAAATTTCAATGTGCAAAAATCAATTCAATTTGAACGTCGAAACCGGTCGCCCGGAACGAGGTACAAACAACATCTATTTGAAGCACTTATCTTAAATTCATATGATCAAGAAGTGATAACGAGATAAATTCAATTCATGTGCCAAAACTTGATTTGTTCAGCACCCCAGGAAAAGTGAAAGTCCATAATTTTAGACAACTTCCCAGTTATTATAGACTGCTTTATTTTTTTGCGCGAAAACAATCGAACAGAACAGGTGCGGCCGATTCAAAAGAGTCTCGATAAAATCGATTACGGCGGGCCGGTATTGTTAATTTAAATTTTTTCGCGAGTAGAAAGTGAAGAGGTGAATTATGTTAGATCACGTGATGTAAATATTTCTCGTAGGCGATTTTTATCGAGTCGATTATCTCGAAATGATTCAAGGTATGAACTGAACCGCGACCGTTGGCAAATACATGTGGAGCAATTTTTATGTTGCGAAATTTAAGATTGTGAAGCGTTCTAACGAGAGTATTAGTTTTATTATTGATACGAATATTATAAAATAATAGGTGAATAACCTTTTCTTCGCGAAGTTGGGTGATTGACTTCAAAAATATCCTCTTTCTGCAATTTCCAAATAAACTGGGCTCTAGCACTGGATGTGAAAAAAAACTTCATTTTACCGTTACAAAGTCACAAAATTTAAAATTTACTCTCTGGCGAATCATTGACTTGCTCTGTGGTATGTTTATGAAGAATACAATTGACCTGGCGGGGTTTTAAAAGGTAGGTTTTATCTACTCTTTCAATTCTGGTTTGATTTCTTCAATCAATTATTTTATGGTTTCTTATAAGATTTCTGTTAAATATCGATGATTTCTAGCATTTTTTCTTGGTACTTGTTTTTGTCGGGGCACACTATACTATTTTCTTAATCAGTTTTCGCGAGACTTACTCTGTGACGAAAAAGTATCCGAAAGTTTGAAATAAAACGCAAAAATCTTGAATCTTCTTCAATATTCATTGAATCTCCTTCAGAATATGCTCCATTTGAAGCGATACACATGTGCCAACGTCTTTTCAATCATCGAAACATTTTTTATAGGCGCTTTCAGGGATGGCCTTCAGCTCCTTCTGCGAATTTTCTTTTATGACGTCTATGGAATCAGATCTGGTTACTCGGAGTGACAATTTCAGTCTAGAGAAAAAAAAAGTCACACGGAGCTTGACCAGGCGAATAAGGCGGCTGCTCGATGGTATTTAGCGAGTGTTTGGTCTTAAAGTCGTTAATAACTGTGACTCGCGTGTTATCGTCATGCAAAACCCATGAATTGTTTTGCCACAAATCCGGCCGTTTACGGAGAATATTTTCACGCAAACGTCTCAAGGCGTTTTTCCTTATTGACCGTTTGACCTTTCCGAACGAATTCATGATGAACCACACCACGAATATCGAAGAAACCAATCATTTTCGGTTTCGGCTCATTTTTTCCTACCCATTCCAATGATTGTTGGCTCGTTAGTGTGCCGTATTCATAGACCCATGTCTCGTCACCAGTTATGATCAGTTCCATGAACGTGGGATCAGAATTCGCACGATCTAGCATGTCTACAGCTACCTCCATCCGGTACTGTTTTTGAAGAAAATTCAGCTCTATCGGAACGAGCCGAGCATCGACGCGCCGCGTGCCCAATTGGTTCACCAAAATGAAACGAGTGGTTTCACGAGAGATGTTGAGATCACGTCCGGAACGAGGCAAATTTTTTACAACCTACCGAACGTCTTTAAAGGCTTTGTTCCACTCGTACACTTAGACTTTCGATGAAACAGAGTTTCCATGAACCTTTTCCAGCATTCGCAACGATTCAGTACACGGAATTTTGTTCAAAACACAAAATTTGAGACCAACTCTTTGTTCAATTGTTCAACACTCAACACAGACAATTTAAATGAGAAATTCCGGATACTTTTTTGTCACAGATTATACAGGATGACTCGCTGAAATCTCCAGTAGAAATATCTAAGAAACGAATGAGCTCCATAAAAATTTATCTACGAGATTTTTCAGGCATGTTCTTCCGAAGTGTATATTTGCAACATTCTACCACTTCCGGTTCTGCCGGAAGAAGTCCCCAACTTTCTTATCTTATGGTAGACTTCCATTTTTTTCCAGATTATGATTTCCCGTTTAATTTTGAGTGATAAATGGTAGTTGTAGTAACAAATGGAAAAGAATCCGAATAATGCCCATCGAAAGCTCAAATCTTTCATCGAACTTGCTGAACTTTCTCAGAACGATTCCCAAACAAAGCGCGTTCGTTCCGAAGCCTTATACGAAAGGTCCTCAACAGTTGTTCGGCTTTTGGATCTTTTTTACTCAAAATTACTACACTATGACTGAGAATATTTTATATCTTAGTTAAATAAAACAATGATGTTCATATTTTCATTATATTCATAAACTTATGACGTGTTTCACCACACGTTGGCTTCATCAAATAAGTAGTACATTTAGAAGGGATAATGTGCCTTGTAAAGCTTGAAAATTGTTCGAATATATTGACTTGACATGGTATTCAAACTCTTGAAAAAGCAAAAACTTGACTTAACATCAACCAACCTAACCTCACGTATGAACTTGACAAGTTAACGTCATAAGAGTATTTAAATGCTTGTTAATTATACATTTTAAAATCAACAATGATTCATATTTTCCATAACTTTAAGACCTTGTAATTAACAAGATAAACAACATTCGAACAATTTTATGATGTAATCTTGTTGACTTATACAGGCTGACTACGCTAAAGGGCCCATTAAGAATATCTGGGGAACGGGTTCATCGATCATTTCAAATTTTAACAGTGTAACTGATCTACAACCTTGTAGATTCGAGTAAATGGATATTGATCTACAGTTTGCAATTGTTTTCATAGCGGTACCACTTCCGGTCATACCGGACATCGACTACAACTTTCATATTTCAACTGGCATGGTGTTCTTTTTAATTTTTTTATTAGGTTAGGTTATCGATGTTTTATGATTTTCATGGTCGTTCTGAATCGACCTTTTGCGCTGCTTTCGAAGATTCAACGAAGTTCTCATAATCAAATCGATTTTTGTATTTCTTGAATTTATTATGAAACTGAGATTTGTCTTGAATTAGCCGTACAGTAGCTTTAGAGAACCAAGATCATAGATGATATTAGTGAGAATTTGTAGGAGTGAAATTATTTTTATCCAAAATTTTATTAATTGATGTACGTTCTATCCCGGATGGACATAAAAAAAACAACCCAATACGATAACTACAATATCTTCACCGTTAGTAATGAAACAGACTCTACTCCTTTTAGGGGTCTGTTCTCCATACCTGACATAATTTGATTGTAATTTTCCAAATTATTTTCTGCAAACCGGTTGTAAATTCCGGTACTTTTTGTTAAATGTTCTATTCGTTCGACTTATTATTTGTTGACATTGACCATGAATGATGAATAAATTCATAATATCCTCGTTTGATTATTTACTTTTCATTCAATTTAATGAGAAAACTATTCACAAACACAATTAGTGTTATTGCCATTTTCAAATAATTTGCAAATGTCAAATTGAGGCCGAAATTCATAGAACCTCACAAAGAACATTGTGGAACATAGAAACGAGCATCGAAATCAAATCCACTCTGTCTGTTTCTATGTTTTATGGCCTAAAGATTTAATTTACCCAGGAACTGCAGGTTTTTGATAAAATCGCGAATAAAATGAAAACGAGCCATTTTACGTGAAGGAAAACCAATCAATACTAATTTAAAATACAGTTTTAATAGAGCAAAAAAAAATTGGTACTCGTATTTGAATAAAAGTTTCTTTCGACTATTTATACTCATTGAGTTGACAAGTGTTTTTTGAGTGCTCTATATACAAAATAGCATAGGAAAGTACGTTGCCCTCAAACCTAACACTTTTTCCGTTAAACTGAACAGAAGTCGGACTCACTATAATTTCGAAAACTAAAAAAAATCATGATCAGTGGTGGTGAATTTAAGATAGGATAAATCTTAACAAAAGATGCTTCAAAAAAGATGCCTTTCAATAAAAAAAATGCACCATGCCATTTGAAATAAAAAAGTTGTAGTCGATGTTCGATATAACCGCTTTGAAACCCGTTTCAGATTGTAGATACATTTACCCTTGAACAAAATTTGAAATTGATCGATAAACTCGTTCCTCAGATATTTCCAATGGGGCCTTTAGCATACACCTTATTTTTGAACAGAACTCCATTCTCTCGTATATTCAGAAGACACTTAAATTTTTTTAAATTTTCAAATTTATATTTAATACTCCACTGTATCTATTGTACACATTCTAGAGGATTTGTGAACTGATGGGTCCTAATAATAATCACCTGTTCCTGCTGGTGAATGTCCATCACAGTTTGGCCACTAATATTCAACCAATTTCAGTTTTGTTTATCTGTTTCAGATTTGCAACTCGCTGCAGAACTCGGGAAAACCTTACTTGAACGAAACAAAGAACTTGAAAATGCCCTCAAGCACAGTCAAACCGTTGTCGAAGACCAACTCCAAGAGATTGAGGTAAGGCAATCATGATTTTACTTCAAATCGCAAACGACACTGGAATTTTAGATTTTCGAAAAAGTTTCTGAATTAGAGTCCGCTAGCTCTAAAATGAGCCATGTCAATCATCCTTAAGGTTCAATATCGATTATCAGTATTCAACCACTAGGAATGTAGAAAACAAAATTCCAAGATTGCCTTCCAGCAATCCTCGAATTTCGGGCGTGTCATCTTTTGTAAACGAAACTGAACAGTTCAATAAAAGAAAGGATATACAGGGTGCTTCAACGAAAACTAAACAGAGGCTATATCTACCAAGATATTCATTTATGACCAAAACTCAAAAACAGGTAAATTTTTGTTTCAAGGGGGACATCTTTTGGGGTACGAAACTTGCCTGAAATATCAACCCCCTAAGCGGAGGTTGCAATCCTTGAACATTTTGGATAGGGAAGATGGGTCGAGTGATGACTCAAAAGAAAGGTGGTATCTTTTTCTACATCGCCTTGAACGAATTTCCATTTTCAATTGAAAACTGTAGAAGATACAGGGTGAGCAACTGAAAGATAGGAAAGACTATTTCCCTGAGACTATTCAAGTTTCAGTGAAGTAAAATGGAACAGATCAATGCTGATCAATGGCAGTCATCATCAAGTTCCATCCTCATCTCGAATTTCAACCCCTGGAGCAGGGGTGACAACTCTTTAAAATTTGGAAGAGGGTGGATGGGTCGAGTGATAACTCGAAAGAAAGGTATTATTTTGTCTGCATTCCCATGAAAGAATTTTCATTTTTGATTGAAAACTAAAGAAGATACAGAGTGAGCCACTGAAAAAAAGAGAAGACTATCGCCCCAAGACTATTGGACTATTAGTGCGAAAAACTGGAATAGATTCATTTAGATCAAAGATGACAGCCTCTGATCTGGAATGAACCTGTTCCATTTTTTTGCACTAATAATTGAATAGCTCAGGGCGATAGATAGTATCCTCTATTTTTCAGTAGCTCACTCTGTATCTTCTACAGTTTTCAATCAAAAATGAAAATTCGTTCACGGGGATGCAAACAATGATAATACCTTTCTTTCGAGGTATCACTCGACCCATCTACCCTCTTCCAAATTTTCAAGGGTGGTCACCCCTGCTCTAGGGGTTGAAATTCGAGATGAGGATGGTACTTGATGATGAACAGATCAGCATGGATCTGTTCCATTTTACGTCACTGAAATTTGAATAGTCTCAGGGAAATAGTTTTCGCTATCTTTCAGTTGCTCACCCTGTATGTTTTACAGTTTTCAATTAAAAATTGAAATTCGTTCAAAGCAATGTAGATAAAGATACCACCTTTCTTTTGAGTCATCACTCGACACATCTTCCCTATTCAAAATGTACAAGGATTGCAACCCCCGCTTAGGGGATTGATATTTCAGGCAAGTTTTGTACCCTTAAAGATGTCCCCCTTGAAACAAAAATTTACCTGTTTTTGAGTTTTGATCAGAAATGAATATCTTGGTAGATATAGCCTCTGTTTAGTTTTCGTTGAAGCACCCTGTATAAGATAACCATTTAATTACTGAACTGGTTTATTGTATGGCAACCTTCCAGGTAGAAAGGGAGATACCGTAGACGGCAGTAAAATTAGTTGCAAAAATAGGTTTTGTACATTCATTCATCCCCCAATTATTTGGTCTAGCTTGATAGTTAGGTACTTAAATGAAGATCGTTTACATGCTATTAATTCAACAATACCTAAATTCAAATTCCCAATCCTATTTATTGTTAACGAAATAAAAGTTTATAGGTTTCAAGACCTGCTTACTTGCATGGAAATAATTATTGGATCATTAAGATGAATTACTTCCTCAAAATAATAAAAGCAGATAATTTATCCAATTATGAAACAAAACATATAACAATGATAGATATTTGTCAATTTTGGTGATTGAAAATAATTAACAATATTTAAGGTGCCCTTATGTATTATTAGTGATTAATTTGCAAAAAAAAAGATGTTAATCAACCCCGTCATCGGTGTTCTCATCATCACTGTGTCCATAAAAGCTAGCTTCACCTGAAAGAAAAATTCTAGGATCCACGTTATCATCATCCGCAATATGTTCTTTTTCTAAATATTGTTCTTGAATTTTTTCAACTTCTTCATATATTGACTTGGCACCAGTTGCACGTTGCGGATCAGCAAATTTTTGAATTGCTAGATTGTTAACATCTCCTAACTTGAAAGTGACATTTTTTAAGATTTTTGACATATGCCCACATCTTATCTATTGAGTTTAATTCAGGATGATAGAGGGGTGAGGAGAGAACCGAATGTCCATGAGCAGCCAGTATTGAATCGATAACATATGTCTTAACCCGTGGTTTCTGCTCCTGAATTATTTCATATAATTCAAGTTTGGTGGCTTGTTGTTCAGGAAATATACCTTTTTCATTCAACCATTACTGCATTTCGGAATTTTTGTTCGAGAACACACTATTTTTTTCTTTAGCTACATTTTGGTACGAAGCATTATCCATTATAACCACAGAATTGGGTGGTAAATTTGATATTAATTCATCTTCTATCCACTTTTTCAAATTTTCATGGTTCATATCATCACGATAGTCTCCTGATTTTGGTCCAGATTTGAATATTAAAAGTGGATCTGGAACGAATCCCTGCTCACTGACAACGTGCTATAACGAACCGAGGACATTTCAAAAATTTTTATGTAATCCATGAACAAAATTATCCAACCACTGATCAGAAGAAGTCTGGTTAGAATTGATATATGTTTCATCAATATGAATAATGAGCCGATTTTCTCTTTTATATATCCTGATTTTTTTAATAATCTGGTCGTTCTGTCCTAATATCCAGTGATTCAATTAAAATTTTTCTGTTTTCCTGTCTTTTGATCCATCTGTTATCAATAAATTAAATTGTTAATACCTAAAGCTTGAAATTAATTTTGATAAAAAATATACCTTATTGTTTCATTAGAATCAGATTTGTAATTCTGATACTATTTCTTTTAAATATCCTTTAACCTTGGGTTTTCTAAGGAAATCCAAAAATTAAAAATTGACAATATTAACTAATAATGGTGAAAATTAGTGAAATTTGAATTTTTTCACCCGAAATCAAAAACAATTCATTTATAATACAGGTTGTTACATAATAGTATGTCACAACTTGAGGGCGTAAATCTACGTGCAATTTTAAGAAAAAAAGTTTATATAAACATAGGTCCGCAAAAGCTTCGTTACAGAGCTATAGGGTGTTGAAATTTCCGGAAAAAATGTTTTTTTATTCAAAACTCCTGCATTTTTTGAGATATTCAGCCGAAATTTGGAATGCAACCTATTTTTCACAGCCTCTATCATTACACTTCCTAAATTTCAACTGAAATTCACAAGGTGTTTTCTTTTCCGAGGACATGTCTCCTTTTGCCCTTTTTTGCAGTACGCCACTGATCAGCGTACAATCAATTTTCGTCATCTTCGTTCAATTTAGAAACTTTTTGACAGAAGTAATTTTTTCGTACCTCCGACCGTTTTCGAGTGTTAAAAATTATTGAATTTGAATTATTTGAATTGTATGTTATTCGCCAAATAAAAAAAATAATAGAAATACTCGATAGGTATGCTGAAAATTTGCTTTTATTTTGATAGCTCGTCATCTAATACTCAACTTATACTTATTCAATATCAAACTAAAAAAAGAACAGTTAAAAACTAAATAAATTGTTGGTAGTGTCCTCCACCTGCAAGAATACAGGCCTCTGTCCTTCTTCGCATATTATCACGCACTCTTTGAAATATTCCTGGGGTATTTCCGATCGTGTCACAAGAGGTTATTATTCGATTTCTCAATTCTTCTACAGTGTTCACTGAAGTGGTATAAACTAAACTTTTGAGGTATCCCCATAAGAAAAAGTCTAAACTATTTAAGTCTGGGGACCTTGGAGGCCATGGTTCTGGCCCACCCCGACCTATCCATCGGTTGTTGAATGTATTATTCAAGAATTCCCTAGTTTCCCCACTGAAATGAGCTGGTGCTCCGTCATGCATGAACCACATTATGTTTCTCACCAAAAGTGACACATCCTCGAGCAATTAAGGTAACTCCTCCTCAAGAAATTGCCGATAAGCGGGACCGTTTAGTCTGTTAGGCAAAAAACATGGTCCAATCAAATAATTTCCAATTATTCCGACCCAGACATTTAGTGAGAATTGTTCTTGATGATGAGATGCTTCAATCAAACGGGGGTTTACCTCAGCGTCTGTGAACATTATTTCACTATCAAAATGACCATTTTCTCTGATTTTATCTAAGAGCCATCGGTAGAAATTCAGTCTTGAAGGAAAATCTCGAGGAAGTAGATTTTGGACGCGTTGAATATGAAACGGGTACAATAAAAAGTCGTGGAGAATCCTCCAAACTAGAACATGTGAAATATTCAACTGATTTATAATTTTTCTTGTACTCATATGAGGATTCAAATCAATACAATTCAAAACTGCTTCCTCAATATTTGGAGTTCTCATAGTTTGAGTTGCACCTTTTAAGTGATTATTTGCAGTAAAAGTACCAGTTTCTCTCAACCTTCTGTGGATATTTGAAAATGTTCTCCTGTCTGGTGTTACTCGATTTGAAAAGCTCACCTGATATAATCGCCTAGCTTCTGTTGTGTTTCCGTCAGCCAGACTACATGTAATGGATATCAGCCAATTCGGCTTTAGTAAAATCAATGCTTACTAGTCATTTTTTTAATTAGAAGTGCTTTCATTTCAGCGAATGCATACAATCGTTGGAGATACGAAAAAATTACAGGTGTCAAAAAAGATTCCAAATGAACGAAAATGACAAAAATTGATTGTACGCTGATCAGTGGCTTACTACAAAAAAGTTTGAAAGGCAAAAAAGACATGGCTCTGGAAAAGAACACCTTGTAGGTTAAGGTTAAAATCTAGGACGTGTAATGTGGAGGCTGTAAAAAATAGATTGCGTCCCAAATTTGGGCTCAATAACTCAAAAACTGCAAGAGTTTTGAAGAAAAAACCATTTTACCGGAAATCTCAACACCCTGTAGCTCCGTAACGAAGCTTTTGCGGACCTATGTTTATATGAACTTTTTTTCTTAACTTTGCACGTAGAATTACCTCTCAAGTTGTGACATACTATTATGTAACACCATGTATAAGTACATATGTGTATCTTCATTATCTTACCTGAATCATAGTTTTTTGAACATTTTCTTAGAGAGAAATCGCTTAAATACTGTGATCAAAAAATCTTCCTTTAAAGTGACCAAAAGTCTCTTCACGGTGGGCGATTCTTCACAAATTTTGTGGTTATTGTAAATATGATTCCTAATAGTCATCTCTTCTTACTTCTATTTCAGTTTTAGGAAAACTTCCGCCGTCTTTTTGGAGATTTCAAAGTCCGATGCTTCATCACTTAAAACATCAAGTCCTTCCTTTATCTTTTTCGCGGGTTTCAAACCATTACACGCTTCATTTACCATAAGTGTAAATCTAAAATGATTTTTTTCACATTCACTATCAAACACCATTTCATAATAGATCTTTCACAACGAAATAATTTGACGAGTTCTAGGTTCACAATAAAAATGGGACGCTACGCTACTGATAACTTTTAGCTGGCAGTAAGTACCGCCTACTAAGACTGATAATGGATCATCTTAGAGCTCGCGGACTCTAGTTTTCACTTTATTATTACAGGGTACTGATTAAAATGTTGTAATATGACAGCCCTATTAAAATTATTAGTAAAAAAATTGCACCTCTTGATGCCTTTTTCCGAAAAAACAATGCCGATTACCGATTTCAGTTCATTCGGTTTCTACTGCAATACTCATTCACCTGAAACTAATTGTAATTTCTTATGGCAGTATCTCACGAAACAATCAGTCGCTCTCCGAGAGGTCAACGATTCTCGTTTGCGAATTTACGAACAGCTAGAGATCAGCATTCACGACCTGGAACGTGCCAACCATAGACTGCTTCTGGAGAATGCTGCCGAGAAGAAACACGTCAAGTCTCTCGCCGCTACTATCGAAGGCCTAGAGTCGAAAAACGAGGAATTGCTCAGCTCAATCGACGATTTGAGATTGCAGGTTGATATCCTGAAGAAGAAACTCAGACGCAGTTCCGAGACTGTCACGCCTTTAACGTCACCGAACTTGGTGGTTCTCAAGCATGTCACGCCTAATCTTAATTCGACGCTGTTGGCAAGTCCGGACAGTTCAACCCCAATCAAAAGCCGGGTAAGTTCAGACTATTATACATTTGATTAATAATTATATTGGCAATTAGTAACATGTTTCCATTCACTACGTGGTAACCTCTACCATTATACAGGATGTTTCAAGTATGCAGTCATTAATTTCTACAGAAGATCCCTAATCAACAAACATGAAGAAAGTGCTCATGAACATACGTCGAAAAGCACACCGTCCTGAAAATACAAGGTGTTGAAGATCAGATTTTTTTCACGTTTTTCTTGGTAACTTTCGTAGTTTTCAAGGGATCTAGCTCCAATTTGCAGAAGATTTTTTTCATTCATCAAATCATTAGATGTGTCCAGTAGTTGCGAAAATATACAGGGTGGTATTCTTTTATGGTCATGCATCCTATGACCCTATCAAAATCATAGTGTACTGCGCAACAGTTCTCTTCTGATATATTTATTGAAAAGATCTTCCAGTTTTAATTTTAATTTGTCTCCTGAAAGTCTTTCGAAATCGCAACCGTTTTCGAGTAAAAAAATGATTTGCTTGAGAAGGCACGCGTTTTTTTTAAGTCAACTGGAGTGAAGGTCGATAGTCCCTAATTCAAAGGTGGAAGCTCAAATTTTTTCACAATTTACTGTAAAAACCAAGAAAATAACCTTTTGAAGTAGTTTTTATCCCATTTTGAGTATGAATATACAGATTTTCAACCTAATCTACCATACAGAGATCTAAGCTAATCGAACCTCACCTTTTTTGTAGTTTAATCGCAGTTTTAATATACAGAGTGTTCATTAAATTTAGTGTTAGAGTATTTTAGCGCATTCTAAACTGCTGATGGATGATGATATTCAGAACTTAACGAAAATAGAAGCAACAAACGAAAAAACATTCTTGTTTAAACTAATGATTTAAATTAAGTGTTCGGAACTACCACCAATTATTTCTACACATTGTATTAGGCGGTAATTCATCAAAGCAAACACCCGATGGAAAATACACTAGGAGGCAAAATTAGCGGAACACTCGAAAATTTAACCAAATTCGAAGTCCGATATTTTTCCTAATTCTCAACCGATTTAGATGATTTTTTCGGCAAGTTATAGATCAGCTCTTCTGCTTTGTAAAAATTATAAGAGAAAACAAAAAAATTAAAAAAAAAAATTTATACGGGGGCAAAACTAAAAGTGTTTTTTTTGTCAAAAATTCGTAACACCCTGTGGAATGTCGTGGTCCGAGTTGAAACGTACAATATCATGGTCTGTCAAGACATCTTCCTACAGTAACGCCCTTCTTGTTTTATGCATTTATCTCTATTTTTACAAGAGATATCCAATTTGAAGCGAAAAGTCACAAATTTCAAGAATTTATTTTTAATCTTGCGTAGGTGCATAACATCGGAGGTTTGCCAAAGAAATAAAACCAAAATTAGAGAAGCGGAAATCTAACGAAATGAAAATTTTTGAAATTCACTGGCCAATTTCACGCTCCGGGAGAACTCGAAGTACACTGGAAAAATCGTTGATTTTGCACATTTATTTTTGAATTTTTTTGTGTGACACACTATAATAATTATCATTCCTGTCCAAAATTGAGAGCAGGTGTGTATCCTGGCGATACACTCGTGAAATGAAATGAACATGTTGAGAAAAATGTTCATGATGACCCACAAAAAAAAACATTTGATTTTAGTAGCGAGTATGACCCCCCCGAGCACTTATCACAGCGCGCATACGATTTCGCATACTCCCAATGATGTTGTCTATCATCTGTTGAGGTATGTTGTCCCACTCTTCCACCAAAGCCAATGTCAGCTCTTCAACGTTGCCTGGATTCCGTTGTCGAACCCTTCTTCCAAGAATGTCCCAAACGTGTTCGATCGGGTTTAAATCCGGTGACCGCGACGGCCAGTCCATTCGTGTGATCCCAACTTCATTGAGATATTCTATCACTATGCGCGCAGTATGAGGGCGCGCGTTATCGTGCATAAAAAGGAAATTTTCCCCTATGTAAGGAGCAAAAGGCACAACATGGGCTCCAAGATTTCTGTTATATACCGATGGGCATTAAGTGATCCATTGCCAATAATCTCCAGTTCTGTTCGTACTCCCAAGCATATGCCACCCCATATCATAACTGACCCTCCACTGTATTGCTCAGTTCCTGCGAAGTTCGCTTGATTGTACCGTTCCCCTCGATGCCTCCATATTCTATCTCTACCATCCACGAAATTCACACAATATCGGCTCTCATCACTAAATAAGACTCGTCTCCACTGATTGATTTTCCATGCTACATGCTCCCTAGCAAACGCCAATCTTGCTACCCGATGGGCTCTATCGAGTCTTGGTGCTCTTGCTTGCGCGTATGATCTCAGACCAACTTCATTTAATCGTCTTCTGACTGTCCTCACACTGACGTTAATATTATCCACTGCTTGTAAAAGGTTACGTGCCTGAACAGCAGTAAGAGGAGGATTTCTTATGGTTTGATTGACGATGAAACGGTCATGTATAGCGCGGGTTGCCCGATTTCTTCCTTGTCCTCGCCTCCTCACGTACAATCCAGTTTCCCTGTAACGTCGGTAGATTCGATGGATAACCGACGCCGAGACACCCAACATGGTACCGACTGAGCGGTAGGTGCGCCCTTCCTCGATCAATGTAACTGCCCTTGCTACTGAGGTTGGTGGTAAATCTCTCATTCTGAATGAAAAATACCGTTTCGAATCATGAACAGTAAAAGAATCACAAAACACCGCAACCGATCGAATTTGTATCAAATCAAAGAATGGAAAACTCTCATTATTTAAACAAGTGCAAATGTGGTCATATACAAAAAACGTGTGTTGTATTTCATATTTGATAAAAAAGTGTGCACATGTGTAAATGAAAAGTTTTATCAATGGTCCCAGAATTCGGTTGTGTATTTTAATACCTACCGACTGTTATCTCCTATGAATTCTAATTTTCACCAAATTAACCAAATTGTCATCAATAACTAATGCAATTCGAACATAAAATCGCAAACGACAATTTCGACACGCCTGAGTGATAATAAGAAAATTCCAAATTGATAGACGAATTTTAATGACAATTTCTTGATTCAATGGAATTTCTCCAAAATGGTGATTTTCCACTTGCAATTAAATATATTTTGCAAAAATAGAGATAAACGCATGAAACAAGAAGGGCGTTACTGTAGGAAGATGTGTCTTGACAGACCATGATATTGTACGTTTCAACTCGAACCACGAAATTCCACAGGGTGTTACGAATTTTTGACAAAAAAAATACTTTTAGTTTTGCCCTATTTTAAAATTTTTTTCAATTTTTTGTTTTTTATGATTTCTACAAAGCAGAAGAGTTGATCAATAACTTGCCGAACAAATCATCTAAATCGGTTGAGAATTAGGAAAAATATCGAACTTCGAATTTGGTTAAATTTTCGAGTGTTCCGCTAATTTTGCCTCCGAGTGTACATGGCATATTTCGAATTCTGTCACATCCATCCAAAACTACTATACTATTCAAATGCCTTCAGATGAAACAGTCTAGGACAGGGGTTCCCAAATTTTTTCTGTACCACGCCCCCCTCTGGTTATTTGGAGACCCCCACGCCCCCCTTTATACGTATGATGAAAATTAAAGCAAGTATCACATGAAAAACGATTATAATTACTGATATTGGTTATAATAATTTACTGAACTAAAGTTGAGTGAGGAACACAAACATTCAAAATCGTCACACTTTTTACTATATTAATTATATTATATTGAACGTTCTGCAGGTGGACACCTCCACTCCCAAACCCGAAAAAAAGACTGATAACGCCCCTGAATTGTCAAACGACGAGTCGCTACTCCACGACGACGACTGTAATACCTCTGACAACATAGAAGAAGTTTCCAAGCTGTTGACCCAGCTGAGAGAGTTCAAGACGCAGTGTGCCAAGGAGCAGAGAAAAGTGACTGAGCTGGAAGAGCAACTGACTACGCTAACTCAACAGAATCAAGTTTTGGAGAATCAGATAATCAAGTTGCATCATAAGGACGAGGATGTCAAGAGCGTGCACGAGGAATTCTCTTTATTGGAGGAAGTCAGGTATGATTTGTGATGAAATATAGATGATTTAAATACCCATAAGTTTAAAGTACTCACTTCATTTCTAGATTTATGTACTTTTAAACTACGAAATAAACTCCAAGAAAAGCGCACTCGCTTGGTCAGGGAGTAGGTAGAAAGAAGAAATCTAACCTCTAAACGCATTAATGTATATAATGATTGTTATTTTATTTAGACATAAATTTTGCCTACAGGCAAGGTCAAACTTGTAGCCGCTGTCTTCGAAACATGGACAGCCCGGAAAGGCAAAGAAACGACACGGAGAAGACCTGCGAGACCACCCCCAATCCCAACATACCGGAGGACGACGATTCCAGCATCCTCGATGAGCTTATGACCGCATCACCACCATACGTTTCGACCTATGCCCTGAACGTACAGGTGAGGCCACAAATTGTTCGCGCTCTTGGTTTTTGCAGCCTTGCGCAATGCTTTTTCTGATCAACGTTACCGTCCGCGAAATTTTAGGTTTGTTATCAAAATTTATCGTGCTGTCGTTGAAGGTTGGTATCACTGAGTGGCTCTGGTGAAAATGACAGGTGACACTTTTAGGAAGATTACAACATATGAAAGTTAGTAGATTCAATTCATGAACAAAATGTTGCATTGAACAGGCTAGGTACTATTAGAACACACAATTCTACCTACTTCTACTTCACCATCAAAATTGTAAGGATAAAAACATCTCGAGGGAAGGATTTGAGTTGAAAACGTATGAGAATATCGAGAACTGAGGTTAACGATGGAATTATTAATATAATAGAAGAAATGAGACAACCTTTACCATAATCTAATAACGTCTTCGTATACAGTGTGACCGCCGAATATGGAACATTAGACGTGTACGGAAAGGAGGCATCGATTATCTAAAATTTTGGATTTAAGCCTTTAGAGTACGAAGCTACCTTCTAAAAATAATTTTGATGTTGTACTACTTCCGCTTATACCTGAAACGAAACCCAACATTGTTATTTTAAATAGCATGTTACACTTTTCCATTTCGTTCGTTGTGGAGAATCATTTTTCAAACGAGTTTGTCAATATTTGCCATAACTAAAATTAATCATAAAAATATCGTGTTTTATTATTAATTATTGGATTGTTTTTTCGAGATATTAGCGGGTGTTCGATTTAATCCGTTCTAGGTATAGAAAGATCGAAACCTATTTGAAATACCTTAAAGGACTAAATATAGGTAGTTGTACTAAAAAGTACTGACTTTAACGTGCTTAAAGTTTGCCGAATCAATGAGTAATTTTAGAACGCCATGTATGTAAAAACACCTTTAAAAATATATTATTAAGAATAGACCTTTTTCTTTCAAACTGAATGAAAAATTGAATTTTATAAAAACGAAAGTATATTTAAAAGGACGAGAAAAACAACACTTCGATTTTGAAATTTGAAACATCATATGTTTCAATGGTCAAATTCTTGAAATTTTCTCTTTAAACATATGTTATTAGGAATGGGTCAGCTTATCATATCTGGCTTAAGGATGGGTCTAGGCATTTGCTGTATAATTTCATGCGAAACTTCTATAGGGTGCTCAGGATATGGATTTTTCAAACAGGAGGGAACATCAGCTTTTCAAGAGTTGGTACTGAAATAAACAAAAATGTTTGAAAAGCTGACTTTGTTTTCAAATGTTTATCGCATCAACATTACTTAGCACCATCAAACTCATTTGTTAAAGGATCAATTGAACTATAACTACCAGTTTGATGAAGCTCTCTCTTATCTGCGGCCACTTTTGCAAGCAGATATCTTTCTTTGTGTTGAACAAAATAGTATGAGAGATGGGAGAATTTCGATCTGTCGCCAAGTCGAGCAAAAAGCAGAATTACATAAACATCGTGAAAAGTAAACGAACAAAACACAAACGCACGGCCGTACCATCCTTTTCAGGACCGTGTCAGAGCATTTTCGACCTTCTATAACTTTGTTGTGGATAAAACAGACTAGCTGTGCCTTCATTATTCAAGGGATACTACCAAAATTACCCGTTTTACAAATTTTCTTGCTCATATCACCTATATTATAGAAACTACTGTTTGAGAACTGATCATCACAGCATGAGAACACACCTACTTCAAATTTTGTATTTAGTCATTATTTATACCACAGGGTAAGAAAAATTTCAAAAATTCTAGAATCCAGGCTCTGTTTTCTGAATTCGAGCTTCACACATACCTAGTGCTTCCTCACCTTGGAAAACTACTTCGAGGAAGGTACGTAATATCCTTCTTGTCGTGAAACGAACGATACATCATTTATATGGCTCTGGAAAGAATTTACAGAAAGTTCGAACACTAATATTCACTTGAAGAGTCATAACTTCCACATAAATTACATAAAATTTAGCACTTTTCATTTTAATCGCAATTCTGGTTTAATCTAATAACCTCACTAAAAATGTATTCCTCCGCCACTCAGGTCAAGAACAGAAGTTCGCTCATTCCTACGACATAAAAAGAACTCTAAAAGGGGATTGATGTCAAAAATATTGACATCAATTAATAATATTTTCAATATCGCAAAATATTGACAATATTATTGAACGTCTGAGGCGGCCTTTGTGGAAGAACACAGAACAGACCTTAAACGAATTTTCCTTCTAACCTTACCCATCTTCCACTTCCAAATTTTCAAGGGTGGTCACCCCTGCTCTAGGGGTTGAAATTTGAGATGTGAATGGTGTTTCGGAAGATGACAGCCTTTGATCTGGAATGAATCTGTTCCATGTTCCATTTTTTTGCACTAATACTTGAATAGCTCAGGGCGATAGATAGTCTCCTCTATTTTTCAGTAGCTCACTCTGTATCTTCTACAGTTTTCGATCAAAAATGAAAATTCATTCACGGGGATTCAGATAAAGATGATACCTTTCTTTCGAAGTATCACTCGACCCATCTTCCCTCTTCCAAATTTTCAAGGGTGGTCACCCCTGCTCTAGGGGTTGAAATTCGATATGAGGATGGTACTTGATGATGACTGCCATTGATCAGCATGGATCTGTTTCATTTCACTTCACTGAAACTTGAATATTCTCAGGGAAATAGTCTTCCCTATCTTAAAGTTGCTCACCCTGTATCTTTCACAGTTTTCAATTAAAATGGAAATTCGTTCAAGGCAATGTAGACAAAGATGCCACTTTTCTTTTGAGTCGTCATCTTCCCTATTCAAAATGTTCAAGGATTGTAACCCCCGCTTAGGGGGTTGATATTTCAGGCAAGTTTTGTACCCTAAAAGATGTCTCTCTTGAAACAAAAATTGACCTGTTTTTGCGTTTTGATCAGAAATGAATATCTTGGTAGATATAGCCTCCGTTTAGTTTCCGTTTAAGCACCCTGTATATATTTGCGACAAGAAAAACCTTTTTGTCTTTTGCCTCCAATTGCCAATTTCCGTTAAATAAAAGAATTTGAGTTGTTGAAATGACATATAAATGACATTGACATTCTGTAACCAAACATTAGTACCAACCTCATGTTAGTAAACGAAAAGTCACTGAAGTTCTATGTTAACTATTTGTTAGCTAACAAGAAGTAAACAAAGCTTTATACAACTCTTCTAAAATTGACTCACTGTTAGCTTAGTAAAGCTGACTCGTTTTCAACACAACATCGCTTTCTACAAACGGGCCAATATCTTATTTCAATTTTAGGGATGGCAAATATTGAAAAAAATTATTTGAAAATTGATTCTCTACAGGGAAAAATGAGAAAATATGGATCATGCGATCCAAACTAACTTGGGTGTCATTTGTGGTACAAGCGGAAGTGGTATATAGCTGAAAATATTTTTAAAAGTAGTTGCGCATTCTAAGCGCTGAAGCCCTAAATCCTAAATTTGGTCTTAATCGAGACATCTGTTTTCCATATAATTCTAATGTGCCATATTCGGCAACAACCTGTATATTTTAC
Source organism: Cryptolaemus montrouzieri (assembly GCA_013387265.2). Taxonomy (NCBI): domain Eukaryota; kingdom Metazoa; phylum Arthropoda; class Insecta; order Coleoptera; family Coccinellidae; genus Cryptolaemus; species Cryptolaemus montrouzieri. The sequence goes on along the minus strand of JABFTP020000021.1, from coordinate 23,529,867 downwards.
GAAAAAAACAGATACAGCACTCGGATATACCAATCTTTAATTAATGTTATATGTTGGTGTTTTCGTTTTTATTAAAAGTTTTTGTTTTTTTTATCTGGGTAAATTTTAATTTTTTCGTTTCAACAAATTATTCGCAAAGAATATGTTTCGTTCTTAGTAAGTATTCCTATAGAAACGTTCATCGTGCTGTGAAATTATAGCTTAAGCTTATGCTTTATTTTTTTAGTTGAATTATATTCATTCATATATACTTGTTTTTATCATCATGAATTGATATAATTTCTTCTATTAGATAAAAAGAACTAACCAGAATAAGCCACAAATGAAGAAGCTACACATATGGCAAAATGTATGGATGTTATGAAAATTTTCTCTAATTTTCCAAACTTTATGTTATGAAACCCAGTTTTTATTTAATATTAAAAATATACCCAAAACCAATGAAAATTGATTTCATTACACAGGGATGTACTTTATTTTCAAGTTACGAATTTTCCATTCCACCAGAAATTGTAGCAGAAGAAAAATTTTCATTGAAAATTGTTTCATACGTTTTTCCATCACCTGAATATGCTCGAAATCTTCAAATTAATGACTCACTTAATTCTAGTAATAATTATGTCTTGCCCTCTTCATATAAAAATAAAAATAACTTATTATTCCATCAGCCGTGTGACTTTACCATTTTTCACTCTTCTTCATTTTTCCACCGGGAATGCACACAGACCTATAATTGGGTGAATTCATTAGTCAGGTAAAAATGAAACAAGAACTCACTTTTCTCTACATGGTGCCATTTACTCCTCAACATAATCTTCTTTTAGGGGAATACTATATTTCCAAGGTCTTCAAAATACCCCTCTGTTTCTGAATGACTTCCGAATCTATTGAAAACCTCCTTCCTCCGAGCCATATTTTTATGTTGGAAACAAACAGAAATCACAGGGAATCAGGTCAGGAGAATATGGTGGATGAAGTAGCGATTAATATCGTAAATCTACCATGTAGGATGTTGCAATGGTGGAAGAATGGGCACATTGTAGTGGTGAAGCAGGATTTTCTTTTTGTCCACTTCGTTTTAATTTCGAATCGTAGTACTCTCCAGTTATGATCTTTCCTTTTTGGAGAAAACCAATGAATATAATGCCCTGGGTGTCCCAGAAGACGGTGGCCATCACCTTGCCGGCTGATAGAACCACCTTAGAATTCATGGGTGCACTTTCACCGGCCCCATCCACTGTTTGAATTGCGTGTAGGAACGAATCCATGCGTTGGTTCGAACAGCTGAAAATTAGTTCGGAAAGTTTCACTTTTTCAAGTTTTTTTGTCAATTGTCAACAAACGTTTCTTCAAACGAAGGTGATCAGCTCTAAGGTCCTGCGGCCTTCTTCAGCTCTGGAACTAGATAAGTATTTATTATATGACGAAAAAATTTCAAAGGTATTATTTTTACAATGAATTTTGAATTTTTATACGTCTGCGGCATACTTTATCACGTACCATTTGGCACCAACGTGATGAGACAAGAGAAAACACAAAAAACCTTGCCTTGCGTGATTGATCGACATGTCTGTGTTGAAATGCTGCATTTCTGATAAATAATTTATAAATTCCATCTTCTATCTTCATCTTCGTCATCTAGGCTTATTTCTCCAATATAATTTAGAACAGCAACGTTTCTCGAGCTTCATTTCCAATCGATCCCTTTCTGAGATCGTTTTCGTATTGGGAAAGGTTTTTCGGAACCATTTTTGCACAAATGTTTGTCATCTCCAATCCATTAGTCAAAATGTGATGAATGGAGGTGTGATTCGAATTCAACTGTTCTGCGATCATTCTGACTGTCAACCGTCGATCGGAACGCACAAAATCCAGCACTCTGTTGATACTTTCATCGATGTTTGCACTTGAATGCCTTCCGCTTTATGTTTCATCTTAAATCGACTCTCTACCTTCTGAAAATGCGTTAAATCACCAAAAAACGTGGGCCCACGACAAAACACTTTCTCTATAGACCTGCCGAAGTTTTGCAAATGTTTATGTTGCATTGTTTCCAAGTTTGAAGCAAAACTTGATAGCACACCATTGTTCAAAATTGATGCCATTCATTTTTAGAACGCACAAGAAAAAATTGTTTCACGAAAACAAACACTACGGACAAACAAATGTCTGTAACGAATTCAACCTTAGACTAGAGTCGTATCACATGTTCACCTGACGCTGCTCAGTCTTTCGTCTCACGCGTTGAGGGATCGGAATCTACGTTGGCAGTCTTATTACTTTATTTACAAACCTGGTATGCTAATTGGAATTTTTCCATGAGTTGAAATATTCAGGGAAGATTTATATGGTGTTGTAGTAAATTGGAAGAAAATCTATAGTGGAGACGAAAGATGTTGCGGCAGATTACTCTTTCAGTGATGAAGGAAGATGTAAGTGATGAATGGAAGAAAACATTTAGTGTTTCGAAGTGTTTGTGGGCAATAAGGTTTCCTTCGAGAGCATACAAGAGGTTAACTCAGTTTTCAACTTTCTTAATGGTGTTGTTCAGGTTATTTTTCAAGCTCAGGAATAAGCCGAATGTAATGCCAAGATCAACGATGCTCTCTTTAATTCCGAGGTTGAGTTAAACATCGTTTGGGGGAAATTTTGTTGATCTTGAATAATTCGGATGCTGGATGAACATCTCGATCTGCTATTGTGCTATGCGATTGCATTGCTCATACAAATACCCGTAGTCGGCAAGACCGTGCCATCTGCAAAAAGATGAATGTGTACCTGTATTTATTCGGGATTAGGCCTTACATATATTGCAAATATAAGGTAAAGTATGGGAGTTAGGATGGATCCTTGGGATAAACCTGGAAGTGAGGTGAATATGGTTGACGAGGATTTACCTACTTTGTTAGCAATTTCTTGATCCGTCAAATAAAACTGAATCAATCTGGTGAAAAAAGCAACTTTCTTTCGAACCCAGCATGCCACACTCGATCAAAAGCCTGAGGATGTCAGAAAGTTCTGCTTGTTCTGGATCTTCTGAAATTTAGAGCTTTGGTTTCAGACGTGTGAAGTAGTATAAGAGCGTTTTGTGCAAAGTGTGTCCGAAAATCATATCGGTGATCTGGATATCGTTTTCTTCTAAGAATTTTGAATTTTGGAGGTGAAGTATTCTTTTCCGATTACATTTAACAAAGATATTTCTTCTTCAATTAAAAATGTATCCTTTTTCATTTTACATAGATGAAACTTATTTTTTGAGATAATATAATTCAATAATGTTTCTGGGAACTGTAACATATAAAAAATGTAAATGAAGAAAGGAATTGTGTGCATGTATATATTTATCTATAGTCGTAGATTTGAAATGAGAACTCAAATCGAAGGTTTTCCTACGAAATTGTTGCATTGTAGTAGCATGCCCCCTTTTGTAGCATGTCTCTTTGTGTATACTAGTTGCTGTGTTTATTTCCCAGGTAATAAATGATCCACACCACTTTCTTGGTCACGGCCTGTCCGTAATATGGTACTCGGCGGCCACAAACGTAGTAAACACAGTAGTGCATATTTTCTCTTGCTTCAAAGACGTTAACTTGGTGTCACTCCTTTATAAATCGATAAGACTGCCATTGATTATCTTACACTACTATATCAAACAAAAATTCCATTAATTTAAGGTATGTAATACTCACTGACCACATTTTTAATAGACTAGATGAAAAGATCGAACAAATGTTGTTTTATCAGAAGATTCGTAATTAAATTAATTCCATACATCAATGCATCAGTATCTATATACATTGAAATTATCGCACCTTTTTTCACTTTTTTAACAATAGAAAGAATTGAACATCGTGTGGCGTAAAAATTCTTGTATTTGAAGACAATGGAAAACCATACGGGAATGGAAAATGATGATGAAAAGGACAATTTACCAAGACGTCTGATTACGTCTCCCATTCTTGTTGACCATAGTTGTTACGTGTTTTCAGAACGAAATATTTGTCGGATAAAGTTGTTTTCATTTAATAACAACTGATCAGTATTGTGGTACCTCAGGGCTCAATATTGGACTCATTATTATTTTTAATCTTTATAAATGATCTCCCAAATTATATGACCGATTGTACTAGCATCTTTTTTGGTGATAACACTACGATTTCTGTAACTGGTGACGATCTTGAGGCGGAGGACAAGCTATTTGAACAGGTGCAATCGGATGCCTTGGAGAAGAATCGATTGGTAAGGGAAGATAGAAAGGGTTGCTTTTAGTCTGAGGCATGCATAGTCCGCTAATGCCAAGTTTTTGGGTATATATTTGGATCAGAACTCCCTGGAGGATTCGTAAAGGTCAGATCGCAAGAATATTCTTGTTTTGCGAAATTTGGAAACGACATCGAGTATTTTGAAAACTGCACTGAATTTTGTACGGTCTGTTGGCTTGGAGAAATGGACGTGAAGCTGAAAACATTTTAGACTTCCACCGTTGCCCTGTCAGAATAGTTGTTGAACTCAAGTATAAAGATTGCAGTAGGAAAACTTTCAATCATTTGGGAATACTAATTATAATAATAATAGAATTAACAAAACTATATATTTTTCAGTGCCTTATGTATGCTCATAAAACTATTTTTAAACTTCTAGCTCAAAGTCCTGTACATCATCATGGTACACGCATACTCTACATACCTTTTTTATTATTGCATAAGTCGCAAAATGGTCCCAATTTTCTCTCATATAAATTTTCATAATAAACTTCCAATTTCTGTGAGGAAGTTATCCCAAGCTAATTTCAAAATTAGAGTCAAAGTATTTTTAAAAGATGTGTTGTACCATGTTAATGACTTCTTGAAATCAGTTTGTCAATGTTTTTAAATGTTAGATTTTATCATATTTTTTTGTCTTATTGAAACAGGACCAAGCCAATAGTTTACCTGTTGCATATACTGTTCTTCATCTACCTATCTATCTATCTATCTATCCATCTTATCAGCGCTGTTTTGATCAGGCCCTCCTCCTTCCATTTTTATAAATTCTGTCGTAGATGCATTATTTACCTCTAACTCCTATTTTTCTTATACTCAAATTATGTTATGCGAGAAGAACACGAAAACGAATGCTTCCAAATAATTCAGCAAAATGAAAATGGTGCGATAATCTTTGTATTGTAGAAATACCTTGAAAATCGTTTAAACTGACACCGATGTTACGACGAACTTCACTGATAAGACAATTGTTGTAAACATTTTACCAATCATTCCGTTTTCAGTTTCTTTCAAATCATTCTGAATGTTTGTACTTAAAAACACTTAATATGTTCAGATCGGTTGTGGTTTACCAAACCTGGGAATGTAAACTTCGGCATAGTTTTTGTTACTCGTTTTTGCATTTCTTCGCTCATTAAATCAATCATGGCAGTGCTTTATAGCTTTATAAATATTAGAGCATTATGATTCGGATCATATGGAACATTCATCTGATATAACTGTATAAACCTTCAAAATTTTCCAATATTACCTAATAAGTTTTCATTCATACATTAGGCCGATATTGATTGAAACATTTTTTTCTGATTTCGACAATGTTTTTTTTGATACGCACTACCGGTTTCGACACTTTCGTCATTTTTAAGTGTCTAGAGATAATATTTATGAGAAAAAATGTACCAACTATACATTCTGTCAAAAAAATACCCGGAATTGATTATTTAAAAAAATCTGCTTAAAACACTGTTAAAATTTTTGTCGTTGCTAAGTTGGCACAATTGTATTCACATGGAGTTTAAACGCGATCTGTCATTTAGTTTGTTTACAGAGCTCGATTTTATTAGTTCTCGCTGAAAATTTAACAGAAAACTTGCGGTGAATTGATTTTATCAAAAACACTTGCATATGAGTGGTGCAGTGCATTCAACACCGGCCGAGATAAGGTGGAAGATTTGTCTCGCTCTGGTCGGCCACGAACATTTTCAACTGAAGTCAACATCGACAGAGTGAAAGAAATGGTGATTGAAAATCGTCATTTAAGTTTGAGAGAGATAGGCAATGAACTTTCTGTGGCTCACGAATCAATTCGTGCCTTTTCAAGAGATTGTTTGGGCATGAAACGCGTTGCCGCTCGACTAGTTCCAAAAGGCCTTAATTTTCTTCAAAAACTGAATCGCGTAAATGTCACTGGAGACATGCTAGAACGAGTCAGCTCCGACCCCACATTCATAAAACGCATTGTAACTGATGATGAGACATGGGTTTATTAGTTTGACATGCAAACCAGTCAACAAACTTCGGAATAGCGCCTTTCAACTGAATCGAAACCGAAAAAACCACGTCAATGTCGATCAAAAGTCAAGGTTGTCTCTTTTCTTTGATTACCGTGGCGTTGTGCACTCGGAATTCTTGCAAGAAGGTCAGACGGCAAATAAAGAATATGATCTGAGCGTTATGCGGCGTTTCAGAGAGCAAATTCGTCGAAAAAGGCAAAATTTGTGGAAAGAAAACTCATCAATTTTGCACCACGATAATGCACCATCTCACAAGGCTGTCATTGTGAATGCATTTCTGACCAAAAACTCAACAAATGCCGTCGAACAACCACCGTATTCACCTGATATGGCTCCGGCCGACTTTTTTCTTTTACCAAAACTCAAATCGACTCTTCGAGGTACTCGCTTTGAATCGATTAAAGACATTGAAGAGAATTTGCGGCGACAGCTGAAGTCGATATTAATTTGATGATATGATTATTCATTGGCGTAAATGTATTATTTCTGAAGGGGCCTACTGTGAAGGATGAAAAATAAATACACACAACTAAATTTATATGGAATCACTAGGTACTTCACATTATAGATTGGTTTTAACCATGGCTCTTTAAATACTTGTGAAGAATTAAGTTTTTTGTCGTAAAAAAAATTAGATAGTAGTACATGTTCGGGATATTCTACTTAGTCGTCACTGTGATTTGAAACTGTGAATTTCAAAATTTAAAAAAGCCTATATTCATAATTGAAAATGCCCTACGTTGGATTGTCCTATGTGCAGAGGGGTCAAATAATTGCTTTCGTTGAAGAAGGGGTGACACAGAGGGATAAAGTGGCCACAAGGGGGGTATCACAGGGGTTGGTTTCAAAAACCTACGCCCGATACGTGGATCTACAATATCTGCAAAATAGGCCTAGAAGAGGTCGTAGGAAGATCACTTCTGAAGAACAAAACCGCTTTTTGTGCCAATTGCAAGAAGAGATCCTAGGACGTCGCACCCCATACTCCAAAGGCAATTTCTGGAAGCAACAGTCATCAATGTATCAGTCGAAACGATACATCAAAGACTTCGTTCAAGGGGTTTATACAGCAGAAGGCCCTTAACAGTTCCAGAGCTAACCAGACAACAAAAAATTAACAGACTTAATTGGTCTATCGAGCACCAAAATTGAAATATTGACAATTGGCGAAAGTTTCTTCTTCCGGATGAGACCAGAATTGGTGTTCAATCAGATGACCGCTGGATTCGGGTTTTAAGGGGTCGTGAAAGACAAGCTAGACTCCGAGCAGCAACACAAATTCCGAAATACCAAGGGCGCAGTGTGATCTTTTGGGGTGGCAATATGCTGGGAGGCTAAACAGATTTGATTTAGTTTCCTGCGAGTGTAAAGGCTAGAAATTACGTGGACCTAGTGCTGGAGCCCATACTGTGACTCTGGCTAGGTGCCCACGGTGAGAATTTCACTTTTATGCAAGATAATGCTCCTCCACATACCAGCAACCTCGCGCGACATTATCTTGAAACAGAGGGAATCACTATTTTGGACTGGCCAGCTTGCTCTCCAGACCTAAATCCTATTGAACATTTATGGGATAATCTCAAAAAGAAAATTAGATCGCGCCAGGGTTATCCAAGAACCCCACAACAGCTCATCCAAGCAGCCGCAGAAGAGTGGCAAAATATCACCACAAAGGAGATCGAAATCCTAATCCAAAGCATGCCTAGCAGGACTCGGGCTTGTATCAGGGCAAGAGGAGGTGATACAAGCTACTGAGGTGGAGAAAAAAACACCTACTCCTTGAGAAAACAATTTTCAATTTTTTCACATATGCGGAAAGAGTCTCTTATTTTCTTTTATTGGTTTCTTTCTCAAAATAAACCTTAATTTATTTCTTTTTTCAATTGAAATATCTCGAAAAGGATCAATTCTAACAATCCTTCGAAATTTCCAAAATCCCTGAGGTAATATTCAAAATATCGGGTGGTTCCATATAAATGTGGTTGTGTGTATTTTGTGTTTCCGATTCTTGGTACGTTTCTGACAGAAAGTATATATTTTAAATGTTGAGTAGTGGTGAATGATCAAATTCTTGTTGACTATTGAGAGTGGTGAATTCTAGATTTTTACAAAGTTTGTTAGTTTCAAAACTTTCCAACACATTCATTGTCATTATTTCATTGCGTTTGTGAAGAATTATCGAATTATCTGATGTATTTATGTGATTTTTAGAAATAATATGTTCAAAAACTGCGGTTTTGTTATTTGCGAAGAGATGTCTTTGATTCTAGATTCAAAATTTCGATCTGTTTGTCCTGCGTAAGCTGTTTGGCATTCGTTACGTTCAATTCTGTATATTCCTGACTGTTTATTAGTTTTTTGTTTAGTAGTTTGCTTATGTTTGGACTACTGGAGAAGGATGTTGTTAAATTAAATTTGGAAAGATAATTGCTGATGTTATTCGAGAGAAATTTGTTTTTATTCTTTGCGTTCAATAATACTGATCATGTGGAAGACAGGAATACTATGCACAATTTTCTTAATGACATTGCTTTCCATATTAAAGTCTGTTATCGATAGGAAAATGAAAAAGGCTCTATAAATAATTGAATCATAAACGGCTAATTCATGTGTAATGTGGTTAAAATAATCCATTGTGATTGTTGTGAGATTATAGCAGAGATAGTTATATCTAAATTATTGAATTGTCAATTTCCTCATTGAAGGTTTTTATTATTGATTTTATTTAAATCAATATTAATTAATAAAAACTGCTCAATTTGTATGTTTGATATTTAGATTTTCACTATATTAACAAAACTTTAACCGGTTTCACCACACTGTGGCTTCATCAGATAGATACAAACTAATGAACAGAGTTATTCCTTATATATTATCCTTATTTCCTACTTAATATTACAATAGGTAAAGACAAGGGGTATGTTGGAAAACCCATCGTAGTTGCTTACTTTATGAATTGGAAAGGTATATATATATATATATATATATATATATATATATATATATATATATATATATATATATATATATATGTATGTATGTATGTATGTATGTATATATATATATATATATATATATATATATATATATATATATATATATATATATATATATATATATATATATATATATATATATATATATATATGCGTGTGTGTGTCAGAAAAACACAAGTGTGAGCTCAGGAAATGTAACAGGGAACCATACTATCTTGTATATGATTCAATAAACGAGTGAAAAACCTGAGGAAAAACTCGTTTCTGTCGCTATTGCACTAGCAATAGCTTGTCTGTTTTGATGTGTTAGTGTCGTGTGTACATAAAGAGTACCAAAGATTTTTCTTCTTAGCCGCCTCATTCTCTCTTGCATTCCATGACTTCCAAAAAAAGGGTGAAAGGAAGGGGGGTTTGGGACAGGAATCTGTAACAATGGAAAAGAAAACCAGCAGAAAAATATTTCAACAATCAAACTTCTTATATGCCTAAACAAATCTAAGAAAAGATTTCACATAGCAAGCAAGGTCATGAAATGGACTAAGGAGATAATAAAAAAATACATAACCTGCGATATTTCCACAAATTCCTTCTCTGTTTGACCGACAGGGCCCCGATGGCCAGGTTCAGTCTTCTAAGTGATGGCGATTATGATCTATAGATGTTTCAGAATCATTATGGACCCAATAATCTGGATTGGCATCGCCCATTTATTATTTCTTCGTGGAACTTGTTTAATATAAAGAAAAATTTGCGAAAAAATTTTGACAGACGTTCTAAAAATATGACAAATGTCATATTTTTTTTTTTTCTTGGAAAGGTGAAGGATTTAGATCTTATCGACTATTAAGCAACCTACCAGAATTCTTTTCTTTTTCAATCTCTATAATTTCCCATAGATTGAGTTTTTGTCTATTATTTTTATTGTGTAAAATTTCGAAATTATCATTTAAGTTATGGTTTTCTTCGAGTAAGTGATTAGAATAATGGGAATCTGATTTATGATAATTAAAACTACGTTTGTGCTCGGATAATCTAACTTTGAAATTTCTGAGGGTTTTACCAATATAAATTTAACTACAATCCCGCAAGACAGTTTATAAACACCGGATTTATTACCTTTATCAATTTTAGATTTGAAATTTTGATGTGTCGGTCTAAAGAATTATCACTTCGGAATGCTATATTGAAATTATAATGCGAGAGGAATGATTTCAATTTCAGACTAGGATTACCAATATAAGTTAAGCTGTTGTATTTTGTGTTAAAGCTTTTATATTTGGAAATACTTCCTGGATTGCTTTTTGAAATTTTCTGCATGAAATCATGTTCCCAATCATACTAGGACTGTAACCGTTATTGACTGTTATTTGTTTAATTATATTTTGCTCTTTCATAAAATTATTTTGTGACATTGGGATATTAATGAATCTATGTACCATACTACTGTAAGCACTAATTTATGTGGATAAGGATGTGTAGATTAGCTGTGAATAGTGATCGGATAATTTGGACCTGATTTTTGTAGTTTCAGGTTTATTACTCAATAATTTATTAATTAATACAATTAATTAATATAAACTTCTCAATGACAACCCGCAATCACCAAAACTTTACTCCCTCGTCAAACTCCATAAAACAGGGCATCCCATTAGACCAGTAGTTTCATATTTTCAAGCTCCAGCTGCAAAACTTTAACGCTTTCTCATAGACATCATTCAACAGTACGCTTATTTTGAACTTAAATTCTCAATAAAAAACTCTTCAGCCCTAATAAATAAAATTCAGCACACACCGAACTTATGTTATGGGATGTAGTAAATCTCTTCCCTAGTGTTCCACCTAGTGATACACTGAAACTCTTCAACAATGCTCTTTAAAATAATAAAGTCAATCCGATAATTCAATCAGAAATCATACACCTCTTAGAAATTTGTTTAGAACAAAATTATTTTAACTTCAATGGAGTATTATATAATAGTAAAAAAGGTTTGATCATGGGTAATCCTCTGAGCTCTCTACTCGCTGAAATTTTCATGGATAATATTGTAAAACTATCAAAGAACATCCGTTATTCAAATACTTTATTTATTGGTACAAACTGACAATTAGAGTCATTCGAAACAATCATTAACAAAATTCACGATAATATTAAATTCACGTTAGAGATAGAAACAGAAAACTCCATTAACTTTCTGGATTTAACTATTACTAAAATTAACGGCAAACAGATATTACTATTCACAGCTCATATACACATCCTTATCCACATAAATTAGCTGCTTACATAGTATGGTACATAGACTCATTAATATCCCAATGTCACAAAATGATTTTATAAAAGAGCAGAATATAATTAAACAAATAGAAGTCGATAACGGTTACATTCCTAGTATAATTGAGAACATGATTTCATGCAAAAATTTCAAAAGCAATCCAGGAAGTATTTCCAAGTATAGAAACTTCTAACACAAAATACAACAGCTTAATTTATATTGGTAATCCTAGTCTAAAATTAAAATCATTTCTCTCGCATTATAATTTCAATATAGCATTCCGAAGTGATAATTCTTTAGGCCGACATATAAAAACTGCAAATCTAAAATTGATAAAGGTAATAAATCCGGTGTTTATGAATTGTCTTGCGGGGATTGTAATGGAATTTATACTGGTAGAACTTTCAGAAATTTCAAAGTTAGATTATCCGAGCACAAACGTAGTTTTAATTATCATAAATCAGATTCCCATTATTCTAATCACTTACTCGAAGAAAACCATAACTTTAATGATAATTTCAAAATTTTACACAATGAAAATAATAGACAAAAACTCAATCTATGGGAAATTTTAGAGATTAACAAAGAAAAGAATTCAGGTAGGTTACTTAAAAGTCAATTAGATCTAAATCGTTCTCCTTTACTCAATCTTTTCAATTCATAAAGTAAGCAACTCCGATAGGTTTTCCAACATACCCCTTGTACTTGTACCTATTGTAATATTAAGTAGGAAATAAGACTAATATATGAGGAATAACTCTGTTAATTAGTTTGTAATCTAAATATCATAGTTTTATTTCATTGAAAATATGTATATCGATTTTCCTCAAGTAACGACCTCTTCTATCAAATTGTTGGATTTATTAATGATTTCACCGATTTTCGCATTTATGAAGAACTGTATTATTTATAGTGTTTTTATGTTGTATGTTTAGTCATTTATTAATGTTTAATATTATTAAATGCAAATAACAGAAACAAATTTTTATATTCCATTATAGAAAAACCAAAAATAGATACTCATGTGTAACTTACATTGGCCTCCTATCTTATAACAACCGTAGTTATTTTTTTTTAATTCAATTTAACAACCTCCTTTTCCAGTCGTCCCAACATAAGCAAACTTCTATTCAGTGGCAAACAAAAAATGAAAGTAATGAATTCAAACAGTCTGGAATTTACGGAATTGAATGTAAAGAACAACTTATGTAGGACAATCAGGTCAAAATTTCTAATCTAGATTCGAAGAACATCTCCCCTCAGATAACAAATCCACAGTTTTTGACCATGTTAAGTCACTACTCAACATTTAGAATAGGTATAGTTGGCACATTCTTTCTCATAACTACTATCTCTAGACACTTAAAAATGACTCAACTATCGAAACCAGTGTATTGAAAATGAACATTGTGGAAATCAGACAAGTCTTCTTATTTATACTAAAATGAATTTCCATAAAATGAATTCATCAACAATATCACTAATCCGATATTAATTGTAGGTTTTCGTTTCCAGAATTACGAAACGTAGAATTAGTTCCTCTGTCTATAAGTCCGAATACTAACTTCTTCGCTTTAGTTCGATATAACCGTTTTTTAGCAATTTTGTGAAAATCATTCATCATCAATAATCACAGCTCGATTCGAATGACATGTCTTGGATTGTTTTTACTGGATAAAATAGATTTCTTTCTTAATTGAGTTGAAAGCAAATTAATAAATATCTAAAGTATACGTGGTGCTTCCTGAAGTCCAGAGGATGTTCTCTTTGCTCTTTCATGAAGAAAAGTTTATATGAACATTTGCCGAAAAATTCAAAGGAGTTATGCCACCATGAAGACAGGTTTCCCCATTATTTCCAAAACTGCTGATACTGATACAGGGTGGGGCGTAATGAAAGGGCGTTTTTGAAATGAGAATAACTCAGCTATTTTTCAACGTAGAACATTTTTAATTATGTAAATTGGAAGTTAAAATGTTACCATTTAGTGTAGAAAAAATGAAAAGAATCATGTTCTGAAAATGACATCAGGCAGATGATGTCCATGTTCCACGATGCATTGCTGTAGTCGATTCTCAAAATTCTGCATTACCCGCTCTAACAAATCGGTGTCGATTGCCCTAACTTCTCTTGTGATGGTTTCTTTCAACTAGTGCAGATTTCGAGATTTATCGACGTAGATCTTAGCCTTTAGGTATCTCCACAAAAAATAATCACAAGTAGTGAGATCAGGTGAACGGGAGGCAATGGCACCTCACCAAACGATAATCATTCGCATTCTTTCGGCATCAACATAGCGACCGATTTGATGCTGGAAGGAAGGCATAATAACTAAAGTACCCAAGAAGGCAGATTTACCAAAATGCGAAAACTGGAGAGAAATCACACTATCAAAAGTAACCAGTAAAGTCTTTGATCGAAACATCTTAAATAAAATTAGCGATCTTATCTATACTACGTTAACAAAAGAACAAAGTGGATTCAGACCCGGTTATTCATGCATCGATAACATCAATACTATCAGAGATATCTTAGAACAATCCCTTGAATTTGGCTTGCCGTTGCAGTTACTATTCGTAGATTACAAAACCGCATTTGATTCAAGAAAACGAGAAAGCATTTGGATCTCTCTTGCCAACAAAGGTCTTCCACAAAAAGTCATCAAATTGATTAGTGAACGTTATGTAGAGTATCAATGCTGATTTCGTCAGACATGACATGAGAAGTAAAGTGAAAGATCTGATAGAAGCGTCAAAAAGTGTTGGATTGAACATAAATACAAATAAAACAGAATTACTAGCCATAAATACCGATGATCCAGTAAATATGCAGGTCGAAGGAGTCGCAATAGAAGTTGTTGAAGAATTCACTTATCTTGGGAGCATTATCTCGAATGATGGAGTTACCATAACAGATATAGAAAGTAGACTCAATGAATCGAGAAGAATATTCGCTAGTATGAGAAATATTTGGCAGTCTAATAATTTGAAACTCTCTACCAAGATCAAAGTTTTCAATTCAACTGTGAAATCTGTTCCGAAACATGGATGGTTACGTCTTCAATCAAAATAAAACTTCAGGCATACATAAACATATGTCTTAGGAATATATTGGGTATTTGGTGGCCGGAGACAATAACAAACGTCGAGATGTGGGAAAGAACAGGACAAAGAGATGTTAACGAGGAAATACGAAGAAGAAAATGCAGATGGCTGGACCACACTTTCAGAAAACCGTACAACACTCCAAGCCATGCAGTCTTGCATGCTTTACCAATAGGTAAAAGATCAAGAGGTAGACCCCGAACCACATAGAGAAGAACAATCGCAGATGAGTATAACAAAACAATTCCACAACTAAGAAGTATAGCCCAGGACCGACAGAAATGGAAGAAATATATAGATACAATTTAATATGATATATACTTATAGTTTATATTATATATCCAACAAGGGAATAACGGGTACAATAATAATAATTCTCTCGGCAAACTGTTGTCGTTGTCAAAATCTCCTTATTTAGGTACTGGACAACCAAGTGCTTATTGGGGAGGTCTTGGTGTAAAATTCTGCGAATAGTTCGACTACTCATTTGGATTGTTGCAGCTCGTTTCCGTACGGAGCCTCACTTTTTCCACGGAAGCTGATGTCCGTACACTTCGGGGACGATCTTGAGGTTTCGGATTCATTGCTGATGCAGTCGTTCTGAAATTCTGTACCCATCGGATCATTGTCTCACCTTTCGGAACTGAAGCGTTACGATCAATGTTGAAGCGCAAGCGAAAGCACCGCTGCACGACAATGACAGACTCTTGTCCAGATAACCATTGTGAACTAGATGGCAACTGCACCTGAGTCGAATGACCTCAGCCGCTCCCCTCTACTCACTCACCGTTACGTGTACTACCCGTTCCAAAAACACCCTTCCATTATACGCCACCCTGTATTATGAAATTTGGTATGCTGCATTAACTCTTCACGCTGAATGAGAATTCGAGCGCGTACTTCGAAATTTCAATCGGGAGCGTGAGATATGGGAGGTCAAGTGAAAGAATCTAGATTTTTCTCTAATTATTTTGACGTTTTGATTCAAGAATTACGTGAGAAAGGTATTCTCAAATTATATCGATATAAGTCCGCTGTCCCGACGTATTTCCCTGAAAAGAGAACTGAGTTCAGCAGAAACAGCGTAGGCAATGGCTGGCGCATGGTCATGACAGCAAACTCCGGTGTTGACTTTGATGCCAAGTCGATGTAACTCATCATCAGTTATGGAACGTTGACAAGAAAATGAGAACACCAGGGTACAGTGTTCGCAAACCCAAATATTCTATTTTCGGTGGAGTGGAGCAGATTATTAATCTGCAACAGACAAGGATTTAGCGAGAGTATGGAGCCTTGGGGTACTCCTGCATTAACCTAAAAAGATTCACTCGTTACACCGTCAATTATCTCCTGAATCGATTTCCTGAAGAGAAAGCTAGTTATCCAACCACGAAATTATTTGGAAAGTCCATATGCGATTAGTTTTTTCATCAAGGTTGCTTGCCAAACACTGTCGAAGACCTTTAAGATTGAAAATGTGGGATGCTTGGTGGCTCTTGGTTCGATGTATCTAAAATAGAATTTGGCGAAAGCATTTTTGCAAAGAGATCCCCCTTTGATTTAAGTGATGATGCGGTAGTACTGTCATCTCTAATGAAAGATGGAAAGTATGACTTGCAAAAGTTGTTGACTACCATCGCCATAGATAGAACTAACGAGTTAACTCTTTCGTTGAAGTAAATTTTTGCTTTATCAGTTGTTGGGTTACAAATATTCCTGAAATACACATATTCATTTAGTTTCATGTGTTGGATTTTTCTTCAGTTCATATAAGCTCTATTTTTAACTGTGGCAGCTTTTTGACAGTTTTTAGTGAACGGTTTCGGAAAAAACAAAAAGAACCCATCTTCATGGTGCCTCTTTTAAGGAGGTACGTCATCTTCACAAAGCATTTTTCTAAGCAAGAATTTAAATGAATTTATCTTTATGAAAAGAGCTAATAAATAAGTTTGAAATCTGAAAGAAATTATTAAATGATTTGTCTCATAAGAACCACCACGAAAAATGATACCTCTACCTAATTCGAGACAACCAAATTGTTGAAAATTTTCTTTCGGGAATTGTATGGTCTACTGAGTTTATTACTCTTTTGTCAAGTAAGGAATATATTCCTTTTCAACATCATTTCCTGAACAAACCAATTTTGAAAAAATCTTATGCTCCGAACTGTTAACATTGTCAAGTACAATATAATCCAAGACAAAATCATCCATCGTATTGCTTTTGAATGTCAACTGTCCTGTCAGTACATCTGCATGCAAACTCAATATTCATCCAAGCAAGGTTCAAAAAATCCTTTTTTTCCAGGATTATCCGAAGACGCCCAAAAACACCAAACAACCCAAAAATCATTATAAAGAATTCGTCGAAAAGTATGAAGCTCTGTTTGAGGACCATCCTCAAAAAAATCCACAAAAAGAACAGTTCGCATCCCTTCAGGAAGAACTGAGGAATTCGGGAGAATACGCCAACTTTTCTCAGAGAGATCATGATGACGAGAGCGGACAGGAGGACGGCTCTTCAGACCAGCAGAATAGGAAGAAATCCAGGAAGGTAGTTTCTCATACTCCAACTGACTTTTCTGAGGCGGAAACCAGCTCCTCAGGTTAGTTTACATTTTTTTTCCAATAACTAAGGGGCCAGTGCTCCTCAGTCCATCTCCATTTAATTTCTATAAATTGAGTCCCATGAACTACGAAATTCACGTCTCAAACACTCATCTTCAACTGCACCTCAGTTTTGTAAAAAAAGTAAATTGGAAGACAGAAATTGAACTGATTGAAAAGTTTAACTGAAAAAAATATTACTTTGATTTTCAAATATCTGAAGACATATAGACATATACATTTGATTGAATTAATTAGACATCTATCAAAAGACAGGCAATTCCAAAGCCAACTGCAAATTAAATCATCAAGTTATTTGCCTCACTTATTTTTGTGTTGTCACAGGTTTTGCGGATGAAACCAGTACCAAATCCACTCAAACTGATGGCGTTGTCGGCTCCCTTCTGTGTGCCATAACTGACGGAGACGACTGTAAGTTCAGCATCTACGACGATGCAAGTCCCATCGACAGCAGGTTCAGAAAGAGTCCAGAATACAGGGAGCTGTTTAAGGAAATATTCACTGTATTGAAAAAGGCTGCACAGAACAAAGAAGAAGGTAACTATTCCCCAACTTATAAAGCATTTCGCTTAATAATTACTCGAATGTCAAAGTTACAAGTTTCCTCCTTTCAGTTCTTGTTACTTCAGCTGAACCAGAATCAAACAACTCGTCCATGTGTACTGCACCATCAGAAGCACCAATGAATGAATCTCTCACAGATTTCCCTGATGATGATACTGAAAGTATTCAGTCATCCACAGTTTCCCTTCCGGTTTCTCTTTCACAGTCTACCAGCGTTATTGAGGACATGATACAGGCTCAAAACGAAGTTCCGCAGAGTGAAACGCCAACCCCAAGCATACTGGAGCAACAGAAACCACAGGTAATTCAAAATTTCTTATTTCTTATTTCTCAGTCATTTTCAGTATCACCTAAAAAAGGATTGATGTACTCTTTTTCATTGTATCATAAGAATCTTTATACAAATCATACTATTTGCTCCTTTATATGATGGAAACTGATCAATGTATTCTAACCATAGGAAAATCATCTAGCTCCTTCTGCACATGAAGATACCTATCAATCCCCAAAAGCTTTAAACGAATCGAAATCATCAGAAAAACGAAAATCAATAAGTCCTTTAAAACGTTTGTCTGATCTGTATGCGGCCAGCAATCTCAACCAAATTGTGAATCTCAATCTGCTAGCTACCAATAATCACATTTTTCTTCCTGTTATGAACCTCTCTGGAAGAACATCCTCCAACAAATCAAATAATTAAAACACCTACAAAGGATTTGAGTGAAGTTTTGTATAACTGTATACAACCAGTGATATTAAATTTACAAACTATTTGATCAATGATGTTATAAAAAGTATTCAATTTGACTCGTAAGCAGTACACGATATACTGCTGTGACAACTTGCGTCTCGAGGAAAGTAAAAAAAGGATGAAAACTGCAAAATTAATTGTTACCCTACAGTGATTTCTACTTATACAATTCTTCAAAGGTAAATTACCTGGGATTTGGAAAATCTGGGCGTTAAATGTTTGAATGGGAAATCTTGATCCTTTGCATGATGAGTGCTTTCCAAGAAACGCCCTAGCTATAACTTATTTTTATTTGAACTTCGTTGCGGTTTAACGAATTCTGTTTTCGCAATGTATCTAACCACTTGTTGGTTTCTTAGTTTCAATATATAAACTCATAACTATAGACAAGTAGAACATCCATAACCTCTGCAGGCCACAAACCGGTGGCCATTCATTTCATCCGTGTACTGCGGCATGAAAATATTTTATCAAAGATATTTGTATCTAATTAGAAAATCATGTCTCAAGCAAAGAGTATAGGATTAGGATAGAGAAAAAGCAGCCCATAAGAGATAATAAAGAACTATAGTATAACTAGTAACTAGTATACAAGTTTCAGAGTCTCTACTGTGTAAGAGTCCGTGAAAAACCAAAAAAATAGAACGAATAATGTTTATCCTTTTTCTGTGTTCTTGTGCAACGTTCACATAACAACGAACCACTTTTTGGTAATCCTGTCTTGTATGAGACAACTTCGGTGCAACCAAAACGAGTCGATCAGCTGTTTGCCGAACAGGGTTGCGGACACTAATATGCTAAAATCCCCAAATGCATTGTCGAAATTCTCCACGTTTGGAGAGAGTAAAATTATAATTCCCCACATATTCCCCACAGAAATGAAAGAACTAAAAATGCTCTTCTGACATATGTCATATGTACTTTCAGCAACAAAACATGTCATTTGGCACTTGGTTGAAACAGTTCATTGATGAATATGTAATCTATTTTGTATTGATTTGGTATCATTCTCAAATCGTTGGTCTTTCATTTTTCGAAATCCTTTTTTTCAAAACCTGTAACAATATTGTGGAAGTATTGATATGGAGTAATATCAGGTCGACGAAAATTGGACACAGCATTCCGTATAAAAGAAAACTGGTTACCTTGGGTTTTTTTATTGAAAACCCTTGAAGACCGAAAATTTAAAAATGTCATATGTCTCTTCCATCCTATAATGTTTTTTTTTCATCTTTTAACGATGTGCTCGGGAACTTAGCCCATTCACACAGTGGACCTACAGCTTATAGGGGATTCCAAACCACTCTCCTAGACCGTGCAATAATAACTGCCACCATAAGGATTACAAGTTATCTGATCTTCGGAAATTTATGCCTCCTTTAGGCGACTCTTTCCAAGTATCACTTTTTTGTTCAAGGACAACAACCATAAATTGAACCCGGATTCGAACCAGGCACCTCGGCTAAGCATATTCCTATATACTTGCTCACTAACCGTGCAGCTACCGAGGCGGTTAAAAACTAACCTAACATATAAGTTCGTAACTTCCCAAGTCTCTAGCATCAACGCTGAAAATCACTTGACCTTTCGAATCAGCGTCGAAACGCTCCAATGAAAAGAAACCTTCACGTTGGAAAGCAAATACAAATACATGCACATTATTTATTAAATCACAACATTTCAGAACTCGGACTAAATACTCATTACATCCAGAAAATCAAGTAAAACATACCGTGCTATATGTTTTCAATCAAAAACTTATCCATTTTCTTAAAAAACTGCGCCTTTGGTTATCACTTGATAACTTGAGATAACATATAGATGATAATTAAAATAAAGTAGAAACTACGTAAAATACGACCTTCTTTCTCGTTTTATGTCAACTGAACCCTGAGTGAATAAATTATTCAAAATAAAGGTTTCTTGCATATATAAAGGGAAACCCCCGAGACGAGAGCCCTTCGAATTATAGAGACTAACAAATTCTGACGACAGGTGTCGCCATGTGACAAAGTACTAATACCACGCTATAACTATAAATTCCTGTTTCGAATAATGATTTGTAAGAAATCAATGAAGACTATCAGGAATTCGGTATTTACCATTTGTGTATAGTATAAAGTATTTGCGTTCATACTTAAGATCCGCACAATTTTCGCGAATTTCAGCTCACCCAACACATTCCCCAATCAGCTGCCCATTCCCCACAGATTGGCAACCCTGTTGCCGAATGTATTTGAATTTTATACAGTGTTGTCAGATTACGAACAAAATAATATTTGGACGCACTGGTTCGTCAGTATGCGAACACAATAATGGAACGCTCTTGGTTCTAGTAGACCTTTTTTCTTTTCTAGTTTCTAATCACTAAAGAATAAACTACTTCACTTATGTCATATTGTTAATACCATGAAAACAAATTTCACAGGATAAATTATTAACTAAATATAGGAAAAGGATACAATTCCAAAGTTTTTCATTAGATCTCATTTATAGTTTATCGAATATACGGAAATATACTGTAGGACGTACAAAATCATCTTCAATTTTTTCAATGAATGTGGGGAATAGAGTTTTTCTTCTCAAAATTGGTGTATTTCATTAGTATTTTCAGATTATTCAGAACATAAACATTGGCAACCTGGAAAACAGTAAAGTGTTCTGGGCAGGTATACTAGATATTTTGCTGCTTAGCCATTTGCTGATACGTCTCGTTTTGTGTTTCTCAGTGATGATTTTTGCATTAAATTCTGAATTATTACTCTTTATTTTTATTTATTCTATTTATTTATTTCTCTCTTAGTAAATGCCTCATCATATTTTGTAACAGACAATCGACGTAACAAAACTAAAAACGTTAAAATGTCAATATCATACAAATGAATAAAAAGCAACACAAAACCAGAACAAAAGTTAATGAAAAAATACACTGACGAGAACAATTCAATTAGATTAGGCCCTCCTGCCCTCACACCTATCGTAGAACTCATTCATGGTGTAGAGTTCACATTCTATAAGGAGATTGCTTTTCCTATTTCCAAAGAGCTCTGTCCTAATGACCTCCTGATACAACCTAGGCAGTACATTGAAGATTTTCAAACAACGATACTGCAATAATAAAAAACAAGTACTGTGTTTTAAGGAATTTTACTTAATAATTGCGATTCGTAACGCGTTTTTTTTTATTTTCTGTACATTCAAGGATCTACGCGCGCGTCTGTACATTCATTCATCTGAAGAAGCTACGGTGTAGTGAAACGCGTTACGAATCGCAATTATTAAGTAAAATTCCTTAAAACGCAGTACTTGTTTTTTATTATTGATAATGGAATTTTACCAAGTAAAAGCCTCCCAAATTCAAACGATACTGCATGCTATTTTCTATGAAAGTCAGTGAGTGCAATGGATAGAAATAGTGGTGATTTCTCCTGGTATTATTGGTATTGCGAAATTGTTCAGAAAGGTAGTCATGCTTTCGGACAAACATAAGACATCGAAAATTGTACAGCCCTCTTAAGGTAAGAATACCATTCCTCCTGAAGACTCCCCTACATGACTCCAAATAGCTCATGTGAAAAAGCTACACCATAGTTTACAAGTGATTCAAAGTTAGAAAAATACACTATCCTCAGAGTATTTGCATCGACATGGTGTTTCAAGACGTTGAAAGAGTACATCACAGTGTTGAGGCTACCCTCCACATGAGTTCTCCATTTCATATTGGCATCCAGTTGTAAACCCAAAAATTTAGTGGACTCACTAATCAAGATATTTGAGTCCTGAACCAGAATAGATGGAGGCGCGCATTTAACCGGTCTATCAGTATGGAAAACAACGCATTCAGTTTTGTTCATATTTAGGCAAAGCCGATTTTCATAGCACCACTCTTTCACAGCAGTGTAAGCCTGATCAGCAACAAGCATGAAAGATTCAAGAAATTGAGAGGACGTAACATTGTTAGTATCATCAGCATACATCAGTAAATTGCAGTTCGGGAATTTTATTGTATCAGGGAGGCATTGATATATATTAAAAATAACAAAGGTCCAAGGATTGATCCTTGCGGAACACCCATTGAAATATTTTCTTCTGCTGATCGATAAACCCCACTTCCAACCTGCATTTCAGCCACCTGCCTGCGATTCTTTAAATAACTCTCTATAAGTTTGAGTTGTTTGCCCCTAACTCCGCAAGCTTCCAGCTTCATTAACAGCCTCCTATGCTCCACACAATCAAAATCCCTAGAAGAATCGAGGAAAATACCCAGCGGCACCTCCCTCGCCTTTAAGGCTCTGAGAATCGACTGTATAAGTTCAAAGTATGCTGTTTTGGTGTTTCTACTACCCAGAAAACCATTGTGACTTCTGCTAAATATTTTTAATTTTCTGAAAAAATCGAGTAGTCGCTCAGCAATTATTACTCTATATGGTAAGATCATCTTCGGTATTTTCTATTTTTTTCAAATATCTGGTGAAAACGTCAATTGATCAAATATTGAATTTAGAACATTTTTGGGAAAGTATGGACAGCTATTAAAATTAAAACTGAAGATTTCTTATTCTGTTAAATTGTTGACGTATACATATAGGAAATGGATTATCATGCTCTATTCCTGAATTATAATTTGTTAGAAATAGAGGTAACGAAATGACGCTTATGATTTCAATGACACGAGAATAATTCTAATCAAAGAAGAAAATGTCACAAATCTGACAACACTGTATAAAATTGAAATGCATTCAGCAAGCAGCTGATTGATTCGTTTTGGGTGCGCAAAACTCGTCATCGTACAAGACAGGATTACCCACTTTTTTCTCAAATTTACTATTAAATTAATAATTTTTCAAATATTGCCTTTTAAGATAATGAATTAAACGGTTACAAACCCAAGTGAAGATATATTTCTAAAATACTACTCCCTCGTCGCCCGCGCAAAAGCCAACAAACTAAATAGTTAACAGCCGTAAACACCAGATGTCACTTACAATTATGCTGCTTCTTTCCCTCTATCCTATACTCTGATCAAAAGTTAAAATCAGAAAAAAGTAAAAACAAAAAGTATTCGCTTAGATCTGTTAAAAACACAGAATAGACACATCATTAGTTTAACGTGTTTCATTCTTTTTTTTAAAAGGTAACATCATATCAATTTCAAACATAGCTATTTACTTAACTAAATTTTCACTACAATGAAAATAAATACAAGAGTTATAGCTCGGTGCAATTTTATATGATCTAATTTCAGTAAATACTAATGTTATATAATAATCATATTTTCAAAAGGTCAGCATGTTCTAAATCTCAATTGATTACTTTATTTGTGTGAAATTTTGTATATGATCTATTCACCCTTAACGTGGGCAACAAGATTAACCTTTGGGTATTCAAAAAAACGCATGGGCAACTAAAATTGATTATTTTCGTTCCATAAAATTCACATAAAAACTGGAATATTATTGTATGGTGGCGAAACGTGGAACTGTTCTGCGCGACAAGAAATATATTTCTTGAGTTGAATCAGTTTATCATGTAGAGTTGGAGAATCTTATTTTAATCATCATGTTTTACACCTTTTTTCATTGCAGGAACCGGTGCTACGACCTCTGATTCGTCAATCATTCGACTATCTTCAAGTGGAACATCGCAAGCGAAGCTCTTCCCGACGCAAGCACAGAAATGCAGATCGCTCCGACTCTCCTTTCACCCCAATCATAGGAAGCCCAAAAATTAGTTATTCTAGCAGACCATCATCAGGCCGAAGAAGAAAGGAATTAAGGAACACTCCTCCACATGCTTCAGAACCACCAGAAATGAGTTGGAACGGCAACTCCATTCAATTTTGGTCGTCAAACAGAGCCAATATTCCTTCTCCTACACCTAGTCAGGGAAGTGAAAAAGCAGTGTATGAATTTAAGCCAAGCGTTGCTTCCCAAGAAATCAAGAAGCTCAAGAGTTTAGATAAAAGTTATGCTGAAGTTTTGAAGCTGGGAGAAGGCAGAAAGAGAGAACATCAAAGGTATAGAGGAAGTAAGGGAACGTCACAGCATCGTTAGGATTTCATATTTTCCATTCCTCTGGTCTTAAAATATAATTTAACCTGAGAGAATGGAATCGCAAATCATTGGAAATGGTACAACCAGATTTGAATTATTTCCTGTTTCTTTTTGAAACATCTCTGAGATAGTACTCCATTTGTTTTTCTCGTTCATCCCATTTTTGTAATTATTTTCATTGTGTCATTGTATAAAATATTTAGGTGTTGTGAACATATTTAATTTCTAACGTATTTTGTAATATTATATGAATTTGGTAATCTTAAATATCACTCCGATCATCCATAGGTTATAAATGCCGAAAAACGATAAAGACCATTTCGGTAAATAAATTTCGTATTTATGGTCGAATTTTTGTTTTATTTTCTATGTTTGTGTTACGTCATAGTGAAAATCATAGAGTGAGATGTTGAATTATGTATTTCCTTTTTTCTAAGTTTCTGGTACATTGAACTACTCATTCATTTCAAAAATGAATATCAAATTCATTTTAAATTGAATGAAAATGTTGCAGAATAGTTAGAATCCAGAAATGTACCGATCAAGTTGACTTTAAAATTGCCTTTGTACTTCCAACGTAAATAGGGAATCATTTCAGGATCGTTTCGTTGTCCTTGTATTTATTATCACCCTTTTCATTAAAAACGCCTGGTTTCAAATTGAAATTTATAACAAATCCCACATCTTTTATCGGTGAAATAATTAAGGCTTTCATACAGCATATTACAATATTCGTAAATCAAAATTCTCTTGGAACTTTCTGCAAATCTAGAATCATGAAATTTGGCAAGTATCAGGGTCTTACAGCACAAAGGAAAAGTCATAAATCATTCATTTGTAGTTGTATCAAATAATAAATGTTAAAAATTCCTAGTAGCTGGCAACGGATAACAGAATACAGAAAGAAAATATGATTTAACGTATTTTATAATATTATGTATTGAATTGCCAGGACCTTCGGTTTGAAATAAATAGAAAAAATTGAGAGCTTACATTCTTCCAATAATTCTATTCTTTGTGTATTGTACCCAATGTTATAAATATCATACTCAATAGCAATCCTAGGCTTTTACTTAAATGTTGAAAATAAATTCGTTTTCTTATGAAGAAGATAAATAGTCTAGAAAGATTTTAAACTTTTAAATGTATATAAAACTGATTAGATTTGTATCTCTTAGGACATTTTTCCAGTTGGCTACTGATTAATTTTAGAGAAAGGGTACTTGGGTGAGAACAAAACAGATTGATCGACTATATGTCTTCGAAAATGAAAAGTTGAATAAAAAAATAGAGATAATCTGAAACTGCTATATTTTGCCTACCACAAACAAACAAAATGTTAATAACTAATTCAATATAAAAGGAAAAAACAATTCAGAATTGAGAATATATTAGTGCATCCATGATTAGGAACTGCTTGAAATCGCAATAATTCAAACTAGAATTTTAAAAAAACTCGTTTATTTTACTTCATTTTGCTTTCTCATCCATATGCCCTCTAGTAACTCAATTAACAAAATACCCTGCGAAAATTTATCGTGCCAAGAATACAACTATTTCCGTTCATGTATACATAATTTTATTTTTAATGGACGACTGTGTATATTTCTTAAGTGATTAAGAGAGTCATTGTAACAAATCGATAAGCAATTAATTTGCATGAAGGAAACATTCAAACAAAGCTGTCAAAAATGGTCTTTTGTAGTTTGAAAAAGCACAACCTTTTACTTATTAAATAATCGAAAATTTTTACTGCATAAGTTTGAATGTTACCTATTTTCCTGAAGAGTCCTATAAATTATATTTCAGTTTGTTATTAAGTGTTTTATTTTTCCTTTATGTCAGAATCATGTTTGCATATAAAAATTGGGATATAGTTGTGCCGAGGACAAAATCCTGAAATTTTATTTTGAGCGTATTATCTGTTTGCTAATCATTCACAATTTTAGTTTTGAAGTATATCAATTTTTTCCAAATATCAAAATTGTTGCTAGTTTCTTGTTCAAAATTATTTCATTTGAAAATATGTTATGTGTATGGTTATTTTGAGATGCAAAATTTCAACATGATAGAATGTTATTCAGCTACAACAGCAGAAACATATTTGAATTGGTTTTCTGAAAGACACCGTTGAAGAAAATCTCATCAATAGTGGATCGTTCAAAGCACCAAGAAAAAAGAAATATGAAGTAGTAGGTATTTCTGCAATTGGTATTCAGGACAAATCCATTAACCCCCAGACTTTTTTAGAGAAGTCGTATCATACCGACATTTTTTGTCTGATGTCAATTTCCAGCGCCATATTGATGTGCAGCATGAAAGAAGATAAGATTTAATGTGTGGTGTGCCTTTAAATATAGCCGTGATTAGATTTCGAAATGTTGCTCTTTTTGAAGAAATCATCATGATTATATTATTTGAGAATTTTTCAATGAACTCTGTCCCTAACACAAAGATCGAATATTTTCTTTCAACACGATGGTCATCACTGACTTGTTAAATTTGAATTTTGAGAATAATTTGATATGGGCTTCTTTGTTTGGAGATATATTGAAGGTTTACTCTACAAGAGAACCAGTCACAAGTTAGGGGAGTCGAAACAGAATTTCAGGAAATGGCTTACCTTTTGTTGAAAATATTCATATTTTCAATGTCTGGCACAGCATTTCTCGGCGGTGTAATTTATGTATTGAAAACAAAGACCAAACTTTCAAATACAGAATTATTCTCATTTGAGCGTGTAGAACTTTTATTCTTTTTTGTTGGTTGGTTTCTATATGGAAATTTTCGTTTGAGAAAAATTTGATGTTATTAATCTTATTTTATTAATTACAATATACTGCCTTTACATGCATTTTTGTAATCATCCTGAATAGAATATTGCCATTGGAATATCCATGGTCGTATAAATGTTACCCAGATACCAAAAGGAAATTTAGAATTTGAGAAGAAGTAAGTTTCATCTGAAACTTCATTCTGTAGTACAGATTCATGAAGAAAAAGAATCTTTAAGACCACAGGTAATGACTATAATCTATATTCAATGAATACAATATGACAAAAAACATCTGTGGGTTTCAGTCATAGAACAACAAAATTGTTGTTGGGCATGTGCAGAATGAAATTGAGACAATTTCAGTTTTTCCCGAAAAAGGATAGTGAATTCAAGAATTGATTACATGTGATGTATATTCTTGATAAGGAAAAATACTGAATCCAACAAAAATAAAATCGCCTATGGTTCGTATTTAGATATGAAGCATGTTTGCATTATAACTAAAAAACCCGATGAGTCGATTTTTTCCACACCACTGAATTTAACTGAAAATGTCGAACTCAACTTTAATGATAACAGAGATAACCGGAAATTACGATTATCCCAAAATTAAAAATTTCGAGTAACTCGAATAAGGAGAAATATCGGAAAAATCTTTGCACCACTAAACTGATCCCTGAAAAGAGATCGTAAGGGAGTAATCCTTTTCCAACTATATTCCACTCTGTACAGGGGTGTATCAAATAATTTGAATTCAGCGATTTAATCCAGTTAGGGAGACTGTGGAAAACCCTCCGAGTACTCTAGGGCTCTTTTTTGAGACAATGGAATAATGAATAAACAGTTTTCCAATATATTTTACCTTCTTGGATATGGAGAGAAATTTACACAGAAAAATATAATTTTGTTTTCAAATGTATCTCAAGTGGCAAAAATAGACGAATTATTTTTTCAATCTGAAATATATTGATTCTCTGTATTATTTAAAACCCTTTCTTTTATTTAGATCAATAACTTCACTTTCTTGAAATAGACAGAAATAAAGCATTAACTTTCGGCATTTCGTGTTTTCGTTGTTTCAAAGTTATATTTAGTAATTTGAAATAATTGCAAACGCAATAAAGTTTTTGTTTCAGGAAGCTAAGATTAATTCTCGTGATAATTTCGATCAGAGAGAAATTCTCCTGCCTTAAATGTTAGTACTTATCTATTATTCATCTATCTTGAATATATCTCCCTTGGATTAGAGAATAAAAACCATGAAATAAGATACTATACCTAATTCAATTTTTGGTTCAAGATATCTTATCGACAATAAAGCCACAGACAAGATTTTTCAAATATTGAATAATGGAATGTGTAATCAAAATAACATCATAACATTCAGAATAAAAATTATATGATCATTTCAAAAGAAAAATTTGCTCAAAAATTCAGAATATATTCATCTATGCAAAACGAATAAAGAGAATTTCCAAAATTATTGTATATGTACTAAAATTTTAGTAGTGATGAAAACTTGTTTTAATATGAATAAACGTTTGTCAAACTTAGGAATATTAGAAAATTGCAAATTCATAGTTTACAACTAGGCATCACTAAAGTACGAGAGGCAGCGAACGGAAGTAAACAGAACTACAATGTGAATTCAATTCAGGGTTTCACATTCGCAGATCTAAATTTCACAATCACAATCACTCACAGTTTCACAGTCGCATTACATTTCACACTCACGCTCACTACTTACCAACTGCGAACGCAACCATAAATGTGAATGTGATTATAGTTGCGACTGCGAATCTCAATCACAATCACAGATTAAATTCACTTCGAATCACAGGTTGTGATTGTGATTTTCAATTCACAGCGAATAATTCACAGGTAGTGGTATTTTGCTCAACTCTACCCCGGTTGACGGTGATTATGAAGAGTGGATCTGAAAACTAGCTCCTTCAAGGGAGGATATTTAACGTTCTACGGAAGGTTGGATATAATTTATCCGATGTGTCTGCACAATGCGAAATCTCGCATGTAGTACCTTTTTGTTTGAGAGGAAATTCTTAAATAACAGTCAATGCGCGTCCTTGTTGCTCGAGGTCGTCCCTACCCAGGCTCCTTTCATTACTTCGAGTCTCCTCCCTGTACCTGCAAACCATTCATGAAACACTTAGATGGGACACCCCAAGCCTTTGGCTGGTTGGTGTAAGTCCAACCTAGGTCATCTAAAACCACTGTTTCAGCACATTCTGCCGGAGTCAAATTTCGTGATTCGCATTAATACCGAAAATTAAAATTTTCAAGAACAAACTTACTCGCGAAATTGATCAACAATTGCTGCTATCAATATGTGGTAGTTTCTTGCAAAATCTCAATTCATTTCTCATGAGAGGAACATGTGCAGCAAGAAAAACCATCGTTGGCATAAGCCATGTGTTAGTTGCCTACAAAAAAAATAAATATTGAAAATGTGCGTACATTTCTTGGCACATTGTATATATTATTATATGTTAGACTATTCGTATTTGATATATAAACAATCTATTCCTAAAAATCCAAACATGTATAGAAGGCGTTTCTTCAATACGTTGACCTACTTCAGGTAATAATTTTTAATTTTTCTTTGAAATCGTTAAAAACAATGAGCTTGAAATTCTGCAGAAAATACCTGTTTAACTGAAGCTTTTGTGTTATTATTTTTCCATTCATCCACAATGCATGTTTTTGAAAAATTAAATTATATAAGTATCCTCAACCAAAATTTCAATTGCAATCGAAAAAATTCAAGTAGCTTACTGTTATTTATTATTATCGGCAAGTATTAGATGAAATATTAATCTTCTTAGTTATTATTTCAATAGAAATGATAAAAAAATGTAAACTAGGTATACATGTCGATAATGATAAATTGCGAAATTTATCGCTATATCTGTTAACACATTGAAGAGTTTTATTCAGGGAACAATATTCAAACTTCCGTAGCATGTTGTGGTCGGATATCAGGAACAGGAGCAATAAACTGCAGTTTTAGTCTCGTTTCACCTCGTCAGTAAAACACATCCATTGAAATCACCAGGCCAGACTGTCACCTACTCATCTCAATTCGTTGGAGTGCATCAAGTTCGTGTATATGCAATTGCAACATATGCAATTGGCGCTCTCCACAGAACTGACACAGATACTACCACCAACGCCACCGGGAATTGATGAAAACATAGGGTAAATCAAACAGAAAATTTCAAGAAGCCATAACAGTTCGACTATCTACCTCAACGCTACACACTATGTCTGAAAGATGCGATCTATCGAAAAGTTAACGCTCCAAGTACTTGTCTGGCTGTTAACCAGGTGTAAATCATATCTCAATAATATCATGCGACATTTATTGCTTAATGTGTAAACACATCGAAGACTTTTATTCCGTAGAATGTTGAATATCCCTCCGAGAAGAAGCTGGTTTTTGGATGATTATGAAGGGTTGATTCAAATATATAAATATCCCTTCAGGAAGGTGTTCAAACAAAATTTTATTGAATTAAATAAATAATTCATTTTGCAGAATTTCAAGAGGATTGCTTTTTTCGCTCGCAAAAAAAAAATTAAAAACCTCATTTTTTCTCCACTCTGAGATACTCTTAAAATAATATTCAATGGGAAGACAGTATATATCAATAGGAGAAGATCGACAAGGTTACACTCAAAAGTCACACTATGTAAATATTTATATTAATTTCTCAATAAAATGATCGATAGTCACCAATCAAATATAAAAATTTGCAATCTGTGCTACTAACTTAAAAAGAACTAAAACTCAACACAATTCCTAAAGATACTGAATATATCTACAAATGGCACTACCTAACGTAATTGAGTAAATATAAATACATATAATACAATTTAGTTTCACAATGCTGCAACTAATAATATTGAAAAAATTCCAACACTTTTATTGAAATGAACTTTATAAATACAGAATGGGTTCATGTTTTTGTAATAAATATGTAATAAACTTTTGCTAAATGAATTACAACTGGAAATGCAGAATATTCACAACTAATTATTTACACGTTTCGAAGTATGGACGGAACATATCCGAAAATTTCTAATTTGTGTAACTGAGATCGATTTTTCATTATTGTTATCCGCCCAAACTCCTTCCTACTCTTATTATACTTATAAAATGTTTTGAAACAGGTATTTAAAACTATCTTTATTTGTTATTTTCATATAGTTTGTCCCTAAAGCATTTTATCTTATTTACAAAGTAAGCCTCTAAAGTCTCAGCACATTTGTAGAATGGAGATTCCTTTGGATTATAATATCGACAATTGTCGAAAATTTTTGTCATGTCTCCAATGAAATCGCTCAATTTGATATAGATGTGGTCGTTTATTTTCTGTTCCACCTTCTGAAGATCTGGAAAATAAAGCGATAAGCTTATTGATAATTGTTTAAAAAGAAATTTGATAATTTGAATTTGAATCACACTTGTTTCAGACAATTTGAAATTATTGATGTGAAGGAAAATTGAATGAAAAAATATTCTTGCTGACATTTTCTCTAGAAATTGTGTGGAAACATAAATGATAAAAAAATACTCTCCTATTGCAAACGCAGATGACGGCATCACAATGAAAAAAAATAGTCCAATGAAATAATCTGCTGGAAAATTATAGGCGAGTTCGATTTTTGCACTATTTTATTATGGTATTATACAGTACGAGCGTAGAATATAGAATAAAATTCATAATTTCACTTCAGTTATCCAAAAAATAATTGGACAAGTCAATTTTATATTTAACTATAAATTTATTGGTCAAGTGAAAAATTTTGTTTTCAGTTTTTCAAGGCATGACGACTTCGATAATTCTATAAATTTATAACCCAAAATTTTTATTTTTTATCATAAGAATCTTCATAGGAAATAAATGTTGAGAATAGACCACCTGGTTAGATTCAAGGTTAGTGCGCAGCATATTGGAACTGCTAAATAAGCCCAGGTGCTCAGATCGAATCCAAGTTCAAGGCATGGATGTCGTTCTTGTACAAAAAAGTGACATTTCATCAAAGCTTCCCGAATTGTACTGCCAAACTACCTGGGTAGCAAAGCCATTAACCACTGAAGGCCACATAACTTGTAATCCTAAGAGATGGCAGTTATTATTGCAGGGTCTAGGTGAGCGGTTCAGAGTCCACTATAAACTAACTGTAGGTTAGATTTTAGGTGCCTAGCATCAAACAATAAATGTTGAGTGACATTTGAAACGTATTATAAATCGACAAAAAAACTGTTCTGCTAAGTCATCTGAAATGATAAGAATGAACAGCAGCTTTTGTCTTGCATGTGTTACGAGGGATGTCTTTTATGTTTTGCATGCTGGGACATAGAGGGCACCATTAAACCACAACAAACTGTCAAAGTTGTCAAGTTACTTGAAAAATGGAATTAGGACTGTGATCATTTTCGAGCAATAATTTTTTATAATTTTCAGAGAATCATCTCAAGAAGTATGTCTCGGCGAGTTCGTTTCTGTTTATGGCATTGAATCACCACACAAGGAGAATTTAAACGCACGATTAAACGATCTAAGGGCATGTGCATCAAAAACAGTGGACATTCAAGAAAATGCGGATGCTGTGAGTAAGATTTTCCACTGAGATCGACAAGTAACATATTGAGAGATTGAGGCTAAATGGCGGATTTTAAGCACCTCAATACAAACAATTTTGCACGAAAAATTGCGTGTGAAAAAATTTGTTTCTCGTTGGTTACCGCATCTATTGACCAAAGAACAAAAAGTTGCAAGGGTGAATTGACGTCAAAAAACTCTAGACCGTTTCAATTTTGGAAAGTCTAAAAGCATGTATAACATTGTCAGTGGTGATGAAACACGGATTTATTCATAAGAACCAGACAATGAGCGCCAATATTGTTTGAATGCTCTAGTCGGAGAAAAACCTTACAAGTCATCTGTGGCCGAAGTGTGGCCGCAACATGTTTCAAAACAGGTCATGTAGCAACAATTTATTACAAGATCAAACAACAGATACTGACGGTTGGTTGACAAATGCCGTTCCAGACGTGAAGGTCTCATGGCATCATTGCTCAATACTTCATAACAAATGACACACTGCAAGTGGTCGATAGCACTTTTATTCATAGAAATAAAACCGTATTTAATATAACCATCATTATATTTTCGTTTTTTCGCCGTGCTCATAACGAAACAAGAGAAATGACCGATCCCTGTCGCTTGTTTGTCTTTGAAAGAATAGTACACGTGTCCACAAGCCGCGTGCGAGTGATACCCGCCGCCCGAGCCCGCGCCCCCATATCATCGCACCTCAAGAGTGGGGCGCGTCCCCTAATTTGTAAATCAATGATTTAGAAGAGTAAATTTGAATTTTGAGAAGAAATTGTATTTTTATTAGTTAATACCGGAACCTTTCGACCCATGTGTTATACAATGTTGTGTGGTATGGTATGGTTTCAGCTTGGTCCTCTTGATTTTTACTTCAGTAATAATATTCGAACACAATTTGGTTTCAATTGATTTCAGAATCTACAATTTCACAAGTTCTTCGCGGTTAGGTACCAAATTACCTCATTCCTGATTACTTCTGAATTTCATGCTTAGACTGAAATTTTGTTTTTTTTACGGAATAAAAGTTCCACCGAAGTTTATGTCGAATCAACCTCAAAAACGGTTCAGCGTTTTTCGCTAGAATCACTATCTCCAGGAGTAGAGGTGCGGTAAAATTTTCATTGGAACATACAATAGAAGAGAGGGAACGCCAAAAGAATGCAGTAAACGAATTTTTTACTCCGTGTTCTACAACTATTATATCAAATAAATCTTCTTGAACACTCACCCATAGGCTCTTTAATAACCTTGTAGTAATCAGGAGCTTCATTGGGATCCACCGGTTCCATAAACGGCCACGCGCTCTTATGCATCTTTAAAAAATATATATTTAGAATTTGTTCCCACTAATCGACCGACTCGTACCTACCTGTAACTGTTTTATCAACTTTTTCAATCCGTCGTAATCCTTCTGAGTCAGGTCTTTCATGTTCGCGTAATTTACCATGGAATTCGTCTGACATCTCGGACAGATATACTCGTCGATGTTATCGGCCTCCGATTGCAAAATGCCCACGCATCTACCATGGAACCAATCCTGACAACTGTCGCAGCAGATGTAAAATCTGAAAAAGAAATAAATGAAAATCGTAAATTTGTAAAATCAAAAGATCATAAAGATAAAAACGTTTCAGGCATTTCAGGGATCTGGGAGAGTCTTTACATAATTGTATAAATTATTTTAAGAATGTTGAAGCAATCGGTGCTAAACTGAAATCTGCAAATGAGTTCCAAAGTCTTTAGAAAGGAAGATTTTCTTAGCTTTAAAGTTTAATCTTCCACATCTACAAATACCATATTCGGTAGTTCTAACTAGTGAGCTACTGTCCCATTTCATAGAAATCAAAAAATCAATGGAACTCATATTTTCCATTGATTTTCAAAAACTTTTCATTGATAATCGAATATTATGCCAATTTATATATGAAAAATGTCAAAGAAATGTCCACCACTTACTAGTAGTGGTTCAATCTTCTGTTGATAGTCTGTTTCATAATTTCAAATAGGTGTTTAACCTCCCGAAATTACGAGTGACAGCTTATTCAACTCTTAATGACAGAAAATCTGCTTTCAAACGTTTTTAGCACATAAAAATTGTTAGAAAATTGATATGAAAAAGAGATATGCTCTTTGTCACAAATAATTTTAAAACTCTTAATAATCTAGAAATTATTATTAATTCATTATCATTAAGAAAAACTATGTCATTCCAACTAAAAACAGGAAAATTAATACCAGTCAGCTGTACACAATGAAAAGTAAAAATTAAAACGTAATGTTACATAAAAGAATAGTTTCAGCAATCACAACGAGTTAAAAAACATTACTTAAAACATCATTGTCTTCAAATATTCCTATACATATGAGAATGTCTCCTAAATATACAGGGTGTTACATAATAGTATGTCACAACTTGAGAGGGTAAATCTAGGTACAATTTTGAGAAAAAAGGTCCGCAAAAGCTTCGTTACGGAGCTACGGGTGTTGAAAATTTCGGAAAAATTGTTTTTTCTCAAAACCCCTGCAGTTTTTGAGATCTTCAGACCAAATTTGGAATTCAAGCTATTTTTTACAGCCTCCATCATTACACGTCCTAGATTTTAACAGAAATTCACAAGGGGTTGTCTTTTCCGAAACAATGTCTCCTTTTGCCCTTTCAAACTTTTTTGCAGTACGCCACTGATCAGCATACAATCAATTTTCGTCATCTTCGTTCAATTAAGAAACTTTTTTGACACTTGTAATTTTTTCGTATCTCCAACCGTTTTCGAGTGAAAAATTATTGAATTTGAATTATCCGAATTGTATGTTATTCGCTAAATAAAAAAATAATTGATATACTCGATAGGTATGCCCTAAATTTGCTTTTATTTTGATAGCTCATCTTCTGAGACTCAACTCATACTTATTCACTATCAAACTAAAGATAAGAACAATTAAAAACTAAATTAATTGCTGGTAGTTTCCTCTACCTGCAAGAATACAGGCCTCTGTCCTTCGCATATTATCACGCAATCTTTGAAATATTCCTGGGGTATTTCTTATCGTGTCACAAGAGGTTATTATTCGATTTCTCAATTCTTCTACAGTGTTCACTGGAGTGGTATAAACTAAACTTTTGAGATATCCCTATAAGAAAATGTCCAAACTATTTAAGTCTGGGGACCTAGGAGGCCATGGTTCTGGCCCACCCCGACCTATCTATCGGTTGTTGAATGTATTATTCAAAAATTCCCTAGCTTCTATACTGGAATGTGCTGGTGCCCCGTCATGCATAAACCACATTATGTTTCTCAACAAAAGTGGCACATCCTCGAGCAATAAAGGTTACTCCTCCTCAAGAAATTGCCGATAAGCGGACCGTTTAGTCTGCTAGGCAAAAAAAATGGCCCAACCAAATAATTTCTAATCATTCTGACCCATACATTTAGTGAGAATTGTTCTTGATGATGAGATTCTTCAATCAAATGGGGGTTTTCCTCAGCCCAATAATGATTATAGTGAAAATTTGTGATAGCAGTTTTCGAAAAGTTAGCTTCGTCTGTGAACAATATTTCACTATCAAAGCGACCATTTTCTCTAATTTTATCTAAAAACCATCAGCAGAAATTCAGTCTTGAAGAAAAATCTCGAGGAAGTAGAGTTTGCAACGGATACAATAAAAATTCAACTGAATTCCAATTTTTCTTGTACTCACATGGGGATTCAAATCAATACAATTCAAAACTGCTTCCTCAATATCTGAAGTTCTCATAGTTTGAGTTGCACCTTTTGAATGATTATTTGCAGTAAAAGTACCAGTTTCCCTCAACCTTCTGTGGATATTTGAAAATATTCGCCTGTCTGTTGTTACTCGATTTGGAAAGCGCACCTGATATAATCGCCTAGCTTCTGTTGTGTTTCCGTCAGTCAGACCGTACATGTAATGGATATCAGCCAATTCGGCGTTAGTAAAATGGGCCATTTTTTCTTAAAGCAATAACTTCAAAAGTCTTAAAACTAATCGTTAATTTAATGAAAAATTCGAGCAGATACTGGTTCAACTTCCGCATCTGTCAAAATAAATAAATAAATGAAAAAAATCAAAGCCTACTAGTCATTTTTTCAATTAAATTAATTTTTTTTATTAATTTCAATTCAGCGAATGCACACAATCGTTTAATAATTTTTTGCTCGAGAACGGTCGGAGATACGAAAAAATTACAAGTGTCAAAAAAGTTTCTAAATTGAACGAACATGACGAAAATTGATTGTGCGCTGATCAGTGGCGTTTTTTTTCCGGAAATTTCAACACCCTGTAGCTCCGTAACGAAGCTTTTGCGGACATAAGTTTATATGAACTTTTTTCTTAAAATTGCACGTACATTTACCCCCTCAAGTTGGGGCATACTATTATGTAACACCCTGTATATTTAGGAGACATTCTCATATGTATAGGAAAGAAAATGTTAGCATTTTATGCTCCACAAAAGGTTGACAGCAAGAGTTCTCATTGTTACTATCATACATAACTCTGATCGCTCTATTCTGCAGGATGAAGCCTTCAACACCCTATCCCAAAAAAGCACTCCAAATAGAAGAATGCTCTGGAAATAGGCAAAATATGTAGTTCTGATCATTTGGTAAATACCATTTCTCCTCAACCTTCTCAGCATATATATAGAATTTTGGGGTTTTCTACTAGTGAAGTCTATGTGTGGTACCCAATTAATTCTATCAAGAACTACTCACAGGAATTTGACACTTTGCAGTACTTGTTTCCTTGCGAATTCGAGAACTTCAGTTTTGTTCGCGTTCAGTTTCTATGAATTTTCTACAAACCATGTCTCCACCTCTTTCAATGCGATTTCTTTTTCATTTATTGAGTCATATTTGATTTTGGAACATATAATTATCGAAATATCATCACAATATAGACAAAGACGTTCGCAATTTTCGATTTCGATTATGTATATTATGAAGAAAATGGGACCCCAACACCAATCCTTGAGGCACCTCACTATCAGTTTCCAGTTTGGAGAAGATTTCCAAGTTCCAATTGACCATTTGTACTCTTCCCTTTAAATAAGACTCATCACTGTCCTCTGAATCCGTAGTGATTCAATTTTTTCAGTAGAAGTGAATGTAGAACTGTTACGAAAGCTGTACTGGGGTAACAACTGAGCATTTTCTCATTATCACTTCTATTGCTTCCATTTGCTCTTATTTCTACAGGAGATGAAAATACACTGGAGGTGGAAGTACTGCAGATTACGAACCTTTTATATCATCTCTCAAAACAATGTTCATGGTCTTTCACAACCCCAATAAAACAATAAATATCACGGCCTCACTCCTAGATAATCAATTGAGTAGGACTAATTCTATCAAGTTCCTCGATCTACATATTGATGAGAACCTGAACTGGAAAGATCACCGCGTCTATGTTTCCAACAAAGATAAAGTAAAATTTATTTTATACTTTCCACAATTTTGTTTTCACCAGACACGATCGATTTCGATCGTCAGGTTATTTTCAAGTGGCCAACTACAGGAAATGAACTTAGTTATATAGATACTAGCCTAATTGGATAATATTTTGTGGAGAGGTAGCATGTCTAGCTGGTTATTATAAAAGAACATGTATCAAAATATTCAAATAGATGAATTTTCTCCAATAGTCAGAGAAATATTTTCCAAAAATAAGACGCTGCTACACATTGATGATGAATTTTGCAACCTTCCAGAAGCCTGTTTATCTCAAAATTATTTTCAATTTCAATCAAAATTTTACTAACAAACGTAGATAGGATAACCTCTTAGTCCCCTTTCAGCCTATATATTCGTGGATACTTTAGAAAGAAGAGTAATATTAAATAGCCACTTAGCAAAAAACATATAGTGTTCTGGTACAGATATGTAGATGATATTTTGGTAGGTTTCCAGGGCTCAAACAGGTTAATTGATAAATTTCTACAAATTCTGAGTAAATTCCATACCAACATTAATTTTGCAGCAGAAATAGAAATGAATAAGTAAAAAAAAATTTAGACCTGACAATAACAAAATCGACTAACAATTTCATTTATAACTTCAACAGAAAAGAAACCTTCACATACTCAACTATTCCAGTGGTCTTATTCAATCACTTAAATCACAAACTAGCAGGTTATAATTCAATGATCCATAAGACCTCTTCCATTCCACTGTCACCAACAGACTTCAAAATTGAAATAAATACTATCAGGAAAATTGCCTTGAATAACAAAATTCCCCTGATTTTTATACACAAAATTATCCAACATAAAGAAAAACATCAAATAACACAATTATTATATTCCATAAAAGACACTTCCTCGAAAAAATATGCTGGTTTCAACTATGCTGGTCCTCTCTCCAATAACTTGAGCAACTATTTTTCTAAATTTAAAATAACCACCTCTTTCTCAAGTTTACAAAATTGCTTGCAATAAGTGTATGGTAGCTTATGTTGGGTAGGAATTTTCGAACCAGATTTTAAGAACATTCGTCCCTCAAACAGTAATTCTCCAATATGTGAACATGTAAAAACCACAAATCATTCAATAACATTAGATAATATCAAAATTCTTCATAATTGCGACAAAGGAAAGAAAATTAATCTGTTGGAATGCTTGAAAAATGAAAACTCTGTAAAAGTGGGTGAAATCACCCTTAATACCTCTCCACTACTTAATATCAGATTAGGCTAGTTCATTTCCTATAGTTGACCTGACAGTCGAAACCGGTCTTGTTTGTGAAAATAAAAAGTATAAAATATATTTTACTTTAACTTCCTTGAAAATGAATTTCCATAAAATATATAAATCATCAATATTACTCATCAATTCAGTATGTTTCCTGATCAGAAATCTTAGAAGAGTTCTCTCCTTAGAGCAGCTTAAATCAGTATATCATGCACAAGTGGCATCACGACTAAGATATAGAGTCGTGTTTTGAGGAGCATCGACTGAGGCAAGTAAAGTATTTCTCCACCAAAAGGGTAATCCGCTGTATGATGGGAATCTCACACATTATCAAGAATATATATACAAGAAATCAGCACAACCATGTCAAACTTAATTTGAAATTCAAGTTATTATCATTATTAAAATTATTTAAATTAATATACTCACTGTGAATTGTCATATGGTTGCTGACACAAGCAGTAAAGCTTTCGCGTGTCACTCGCTTGTTTACACTCTTGACAGATAAATTCGGATAAGGTTTTGCTACTTTCCTCCGTAATACCAACACAATCGCCATGGAACCAATTATTACAAAGATCGCAACCCACGTAGAATTTCGTTTCATCATAGGGTGTCCGACAGAGGCAGTACAGCTTTTCCCTTTTCGAAGAACTATTACTTCTGAAAAAAAGTTATTGAATGAATGCACTAAATCATAAAATTTTCAACAATTTTGGAATTATACCTGTATTTCAATCTGTTACAGTAAAATGCCTTACAATGTATATTTTATTTCAAAACAAATCAAATTTAATTCATTGTATAACATTAACATACAAAAGGGTAATATTCGCATTAGGTTAGATTAGATTTTTCCATGCCCCATGTATATATAAAAATATCTTAAAAAGTTTTAACATAAATCAAAAATTCACATAATCATAAAAAAAGAAACATTTTAAAAATCCTAATTTTTCATTGTGTATAAAAGTTTCTAGTGATAAGTTTCTTTATATTAGTTGAAGGAAACGATAAGCAGACTGTGGAAATTCCTACCATTCATGAGATCGACCAAGCTATATACAACGCATCCCTCAAACTTAGCCGTTCTATTTCTCTCAGTTCCCTTGAGAATGGATGCTATTTCTTGTTACCTGATTATTGACAAGATATTTTGGCTCCTCCTGCGGAAAATCTTAAAATCATCAGAACCAAGAGATTGGACTCACTTGCTCAAGCCTGAGCGTATAATATGTAAATCTAATGCAAGAGTTCTGTGCTACCTAAAAGTTTCCCTGAACTCAGCAG
This sequence comes from Cryptolaemus montrouzieri, assembly GCA_013387265.2. NCBI lineage: Eukaryota > Metazoa > Arthropoda > Insecta > Coleoptera > Coccinellidae > Cryptolaemus > Cryptolaemus montrouzieri. The sequence continues at coordinate 23,488,810 of JABFTP020000021.1, read as the reverse complement.
TGAAAGTTATAGTACACAGGCAAGCAGAAATCAATGATAGGATACAAGAGCGACTGCACTATCTTTTATTTTACCTGCTTGCTGAGCATAAATTTGTACCCATACAAAGACTTGAGTTTCATGTAGAGCTCCCAGTTTTTTTGGACCATGGCATTGGAAATTGAGTTGATCGTCGAATATTACGCCTAAAAGCATTTTCTGGGATAGCGCTATATGATTAATGAGTATGGTGCTAGAGTAAAAATTCAGTGCACACTTCTGTGTGCAATTGACCACTCAGATATTCTATTCAGGTCTTCATTAACTGCCACCAGTGATGAACTTATATCCTGCAGCGACTTGTAACCTGGGTATCATTGGCTTACATGAATGGCGCAGTTGTAAACAACGCTGGCAATAGGGACGTGAAAATGCTATAGACTATGCGGAGAATACGCCCTTACGGAACGCCTTCTTGAAACATTAAAGAACTTGGTCTTTCACCATCCATCTCTACAACCTGATACCTCCCAACAAGTTAACCATTGAACTACAGGCAATTCATATCTGAAAAGCCATAATGTTGCAGAATAGCATACATGCGCCTATGATCAATAAGATTGAATGCTTTGCTGTAGTCCAAAAGCACCATACAAACCAGTTGGGAGAGATCAATTGCATAAGCAACATCTGTGGTAAGAGCTGAAACTGCACTATGTCCAACATGAAATCCATATTATACCCCTAGAATAATACAATGTTTGTTATCTAGCCTAATCGGAACGATTACAGTTACAAAGTAATATTGAATATATGCCTCAATGTTTATATAAGGCAAGCTAACCTTAAGCATGGGAAATGCCATCGATTCCCATTGCTTTTGATTTTATCTGCTTAAAAGCTCTAATGACATCCTCTTCTGTTATAGTACCCAATGAAGAAGAAACGCCCTGATTAAATTAATGGCATCTATAAAACGCCAAAATACTGTCATCAATTGACTTCACTAATCTTTGCTTATTCAAAATGCATAAATTAAATCGTTCAAATCTCAGGTGTGCAGGTAATTTAATTTGAAATCAATCATTTCATAACTTGAATTTCAACCAGAGTCGTTTTGAATCCGATCCAATAGAATTTATCTCCTCCTCCATATAACACTTATTTACTTGCCTTATGATATACGATTTGCGGTTTTTTGATTGCAAAAATGTGAGCCTTTGTTCAAGAGTTCTTCTAAACTTAACAAAATGCTTCTCTCTTTTGACATATAATGATCTTGACTTTGTAATGAGAGATCTTGTTATCTCTTTAAAAACTGCGGTGTTGAGTGGTGCGTGAATATCGAAAATTGTCATCAGTGAAATATTCTACTTTTTGATTTTTTGAACACACACACTACTGGAGCCAAATTTATTTGTTGGATGTGATATTCGAAATCTTGAAGTGTCTGAATTTAAATGTATTTTTTTAGGGTTTTGAAGGGTAATATTTACCTTGCAGTGTATGAATCGATGATCCGTCAAATCGTACCCAGAGTGCCTGCACTAACATAATCAATATGTTCATCTAAAAAAATGACATCCAGTAGGATTCTGCTTGAATCTGTTATTCTAGTGGGTTCTTTTATCACATGATGTAGACATTATATTGTAAATGTATCTAACATCATGTGTATCAAAAAAAATGATATTCAGATCCCCCATTACTAAGCAATATCTATATTGCATGGAGTACTCAGCAATCATGTGCTCAACGCTCTTAAGATTTATAAGAGGTACATTCAGAGCATTGAAAACCGCCCTACCAAAATATTAATATTATTAATTAAATTCAATTCAATTGTTAATATTATTTGATTCCTTCTAACCCCCAAACGTTTTTTTGTATGAATCTTGATAGGTAAAAAAACCAAATTACTGAAATTTGATGAACATAAGAATTCAAATATCTCACCTCTGTTGGTTGAGTCCACTTCCACCCGTAGGTGAAACAAAATTCTGAGGCTTTTGATGGGCTTGTGGGGCGTTTTGCTGGGCGCCCCTCTGTTTCTGCTGCCCTCTGCTAGTTTTTGGTATTGGATGCTGTACAACCGCCGTTGTGGGCTGTGCTGCCGATTTTCTCTTGCTGCTGCCCGTTCTGACCTCGTCCTGCTTACTTCTCTCTAATTTAGTACGAGCCGCAAGTTCCTCGGCTACTTCCTTCTGTAAACCAATATTACCCATTCATATTTTGGCCAAAAAGTTTGCGTTATTACTTACCTGTATTTCACACTGCAATTCTCGTTCCAATAGAGCTCTTTTTCTCAGGATGTCTTTCTTCAAGAGCTCCTTGTGTCTGTAGAGACTGGCAATCATCTTTGGTTTCATAACCGCCCTTTTTTCCTCGCCCTGAAGGTTTTCCTTCAATTTGACTCGAGTTCTAGGTGAGATAGCCTTCTCTTTGGGATGTTCAAGCCTAAAAATGGACGCTTTGTTACATGTTTATATCGTCATTGCTTGAATATGACAAAGTATACGTTCTATTATAAACACCTACAAAAATAAAAAAATACCAAGTTCTATGTTTTTGATAAGAATCTCTGTTTCTTACTAAGTATAGAAAACAATATCTGAAGGATAACGAAGTTTGTTATATCTCCTAGAGATTAATTATAAAGAAAAAAACATTCATATTTCATATAAAAGGAAAAATTCTTAGAATAAAATATTTTCAGAAATATTGAAACCATGGTGTCGTGAAAGCTTGGTGTCAATCCTATTAGAAGAATAACAATTAGTAGAAAATCTATGAGTATTTCTACTATTGCGGTACTGAATCTCAATATACTTTTTCCAACGATTCTTCAATTCATGTATTGCAACTCCGGAGTGCGATTTCCAGAAGGCATTTAAATACCCGTCAATGGCTCGAATAACTTTTTCATTTGATGAGAAACGCTGTCCATTTTTTGAGTCTGAGGGAGCCAGATCTGGTGAATAGGGTGGTTGTCCCAAGAGTTCGTACTTCAATTCGACCAATTTCGTTGCAGGTGGAGGATTTTTTTCCTTAGGAAAGCAGGTCTTTTCGTGCGAATTTTTGCATAGGTATAGGAGTATAGGTATTGTTTCAAGAGCTTTTCAACCAATCTGATATTGAGTTCTTTCCAGAAAGTATTTTGTGACATTGCTAAAGTGTTTATATGCATCATACATAGCATATACATGATGAGGATGTGCGGAAGAATTTTGTTTCCATTTCCGAAGTGAACTTATTATTTATTTATTAGGGTGAATTAAATTCGAAATAGGTATAAATTATTCACCACAATTAAAAATTTTAAACATTTACTTGTTTACTGAATAAAACTTTATACTTTTTATTTTGTTCACTAAAAATAGGTTTATTCGTTTCAAACCAAATAAATTTGATTTTTTTATAATATATCCTTGAAATCTTCGTAAATCGAAATCTGAATCACATAATATCGTATTTACAGAAGTCATACTGCTATACCTTTGAATAAGGCAGATTAGAAAAACAGAAAATTTTATTAAATCTACAAATTATCAAAAATCAAGAGAGATTCCACTGATAAATTTCAATGCAAAATTAAAACGGCCTAGAGTATGCCAAACCTTTAATACCATAGAATTAAAAATAGTTTCAATTGATAATCCAGTCACTCTCTAATAAAACTCCATAAAATAGGATATACCACCAGTACCAGCAGCCAAATTTACGTTATCTTATAGATATGATGTAATTTCAGTTTCAATTGAGAATTCTTAAAATCTATTAGCAAAAATTCAGTTTACTGTACTACCATATAACTCTGTTTTGGAATGTAATTAATCGCTACCCAACCGTACAACCAACAGATCTATTGAAACTGATTAACTGAGCTTTTCAACTCAACAATGTCAATCCAACTTTAAATGAGCAACAACGGTTTGATAGAGGGGAATCCTTTCAGTCCTTTACAAGCTGGAATTCTCATGAATATTGACGAAATAATTCATAAGTCATCCGTTGTCCAAACACAGTATTTATTGGTTTAGATATGTGGATGATAATCTGTTGTTTCAAATAGTCAATTAGATTCCATTAGAACTTTCATAAATCTAATTCACCCTATTATTAGGTTCACTTTGGAAATAGAAACTAACAATTCCATTAACATTTTGAATTTAACTATAACCAAAATTGACTAGAGAATTGATTTTCTATTTTTCAGAAAACAACCCACAAAGTTAGCTGTTCATATCAATCTATCAAACAATCAATTTGATTTCGTTCAAAATGAACAATGGTCAATACATAATTTAAATATAAGGAATTAAAAATAATCAGTTGAAATACATGACAGTAATGACAAGCGATACAATAGAGTTTTTTGATTTAAATGGTTATAATTGAGGCATTTTTGGGATTCATTTTTAGTTCTTGTGTAGTAACTGTGAACATGTTTTATATTCGTTCCTGTTCTCTCGGACACAGCAGAGGCTACAAAGCATAAAAGTAAATTTGCTGAAGATGGGTCTACACATAGACGATTTTGGCCGTACTACTCTTGCCCTGACTGTTTTTTGTCGCAAAAAAAACTTTTTCAACCTCTCAGGATGTACCCACAATAGTATTCCATATGTCACCAGAATATGGAAATGTGCACTTGTATGCCATAAGTAGTACTGTCTCGTCTACGATCATAAGAATCCGGCTTCCAGATTAGCGATTCCTCTATATTGAAACAAAGCACCTTTATTATTAGCCCATTTATATTCCTGCACCCAGAGACAATTCTTGGGTCTCATCAAAGGTAAGGGTGTTCTTCGTATGTATGGATGTTTTTTCCCTGTTAGAAGTGTTGATGAAAGTGTGATATCATCTGCAAATATGCATATTCTTCATAATTTTACCTCACGTCGAAGATCATTTATTTATAAAATGTACAGTACGGGACCCAGAATAGAGTCTTGTGGTACACCTATCTTCATTTTCACTGGTGAAGAAAATGTACTATTTCATTCCACTATTTAAAACCTATCTTGTAGGTAGGATTCTATAATCTGAAGTGCCGTCTTCAATGCCACAACATTCTAATTTCATTATCATGGTTGATCTTAACATGAGGTCTTAGATTAGACTTAGGACTCAGCAGTCCACTTCTCCGTCACATTCATCATCCAGAGCGCTCACCTCCATTTTTGCCATTGTGCTTACTGTTACCTCACCCTGCGAAAGCCATGCTAAACATCGTTCAATATTGAATTGGAGTCCAGATAATCTGTCTTTAAATAGCATTTTAAATATATTAGACATGATAAAGATGGGCCTATAGTTTGTCCAGTCTGATTTGTTACCTTTTCTGTGTATAGACACTACTTTGTCCAAGACTTTAAAGGAAAAAACAAAGATTAAGATTATAAAATTAAGAGATTAAGATAATAAATTCCGAAAATTTTTTCTTCAATTATCGATGTTATTTCTTAAGGTAGGATTTTGGCCTGTTGGTGCGTATTAGACATCTGCAAGTGTAAACTGTTCTATATTGTTTCGATTGTATTATTTGCGCATGCTAACTGCCCAATATTCTTGGGTCTAACATGATTTTCAATCTTATACTTCAGGTGAGCCTTGATATGTTTTTTCTGATATTTCATTATAACAGTATGATACATAATGTGTGTTCCAACAAGTAGTATCAAGGCAGTTCTGAACTGTTTCCGAATAAAGTATACCCGCATGTGCGAAGAATAACTAGTTCGGAACTGATTCCTTATAAAGGATTCGACTGCCTTGGAGCACTAACCTGATAAGTTGTTAACGGAATCTGAAAGAAAGATCTGCAGTAATTCATGCAATAATTCATTTTCAATTTTTCACTAGAACCAAGAACTGATTTTAACGTTCTAGAATCAGTTCCAAAATAACGTTGAAACACATTGTTCACTAGTTTGGAATCAATTTGGATATTTGTAGGAACGCCAATTTCAATTTTCGCTCACTCTTTCCAGTTCTGAATTCAGTCAAGAGTGCGTTGGAACAACCCTATAGACACCTCTATACCAATGTCAACATAATTTCTTTAAGTAGCTCAATACAAAAACTCAAATAGCGGTCAATAGTGGTTATACTTCTAGCATAAGCAATAATTTCAACATGAAATTCATGTTTATTGTAGTATAGATTAATAAAAAATATAACATATTAACTGATATTGATAAAGCAGTCAAAATTTGAAGTTATCTCATAATCTCAATACAGTTTTTAAAACTGATGACTGACAGATATATTAGAAAGTGTAAATCCAAAATTAATGAAGGAAACAAATCTTGGGAAAATTGTAATAGAATCCATATTGGTAGAACATTCAATATTAGGTTATCAGAGCACAGACGCAATTTCGACAAACAAAATCAGATTCTCGCTCAGCAAATCATGTACTAGTGGAAAACCATACTTTTCATAATAATTCTGATATTTCACATATTAATAATAATAAACGTATTTATTTCGATAATCCTTAGCGAAGTCCAGCATAGCTGAGTTAACCAAGTACTCCAACATATTCCGACCCATAACAAAAAACCGAAAAATGTAATTAAGTTACAATTGAGGAGAAAAAAAATTAAATTTGTAAAGGAAATTGTACATGTTCGCTGCATTATACAAAAAAGATCACCGCAACCAGGAGATCAATATTTCGCGTAGTTAATCCATAAACTTCCGAACTTCGGTCAATTCTATAGGAAATATATCCGGGCGTTTGTTCCTTCAAAGCCTCATAAACCAAAGTTGTTGGATGGGGCCTGCTGTTTGTCATATTCAGTCACCTCAACTCTTTTCTTTAGTCAGACACATGATCCTTTACCCTTAATCCAGTTATGAACCTAATGCACGAATTTTGAACTCTCTTAATTCTATTCGCTGTACCCACATCTAATCATTGCCCATATGCCTTATCTATATAATTAAGCTGACTAAGTACCAATGATTCACATAGTTGTTTCTTAAGGTCAGACTATATTATTTAATGCTCCATAACATCTACCAACCAAAAAATTCCCATGCTCCCTAAATATTAGTTTGGCATCTACACACAACCAAATTTATATGGAATCACTCGGTATTTCACATTACTGATTGTTTTTAACCATGGATCTTTGACTACTTGTGAAGAATGTAGTTTTTTGTTGTAAAAAAAACTGGATAGTATGATAAGCAATGTTGAATTATCACCACATGTTCGGAATATCATACTTAGTTATCACTGAGATTTGAAACAGCGAATTTCAAAATTTAAAAACGCCTATAAACATAATTGAAAATGCATTACGTTGGATTGTCCGATCTGCAGAGGGGTCGAATAATTGTAACAGAGGGATATAACGGCCACAATTGGGGTGTCACAGGGGGCGATTTCAAAAACCTACGCCCGATACGTGGTCCTACAATCTCTGCAAAATAGGCCTAGAAGAAATCGTGGGAAGATCACTTCAGAAGAACAAGACCGCTTTTTGTGCCAAATTGCAAGAAGAGACCTTAGTGCGTCGCACCCCATACTCCAAAGGCAATTTCTGGAAACAACAGGTATCAGTCAGAACGATACCTCAAAGGCTTCGTTCAAGGGGTTTATACAGTAGAAGGCCCTTAAGAGTTCCAGATCTAACCTGACAACAAAAAATTAACAGACTTAATTGGTGTATCGAGCACCAAAATTGGAATATTGAGAATTGGCGAAATGTTCTTTTTTCGGATGAGACTAGAATTGGTGTTCGATCAGATGACCGCCGGATTCGGGTTTTAAGGGGTCGTGGAAGACGAGCTAGACTCCAAACAGCAAGACAAATTCCGAAATACCAAGGGGGCAGTGTGATGTTTTGGGGTGGCATTATGCTTGATTTCGTTTCCTGCGAGTGTAACGGCTAGAAATTACGTGAACCTAGTGCTGCAGCTCATAGTGAGACTCTGGCGAGGTACCCACGGTGAGAATTTCACTTTTATGCAAGATAATGCTCCTCCCGCATACCAGCAACCTCGCGCGATATTATCTTGAAACAGAGATAATCGCTTTTTTGGTCTGGACAGCTTGCTCTTCAGACCTAAATCCTATTGAACATTTATGGGATAATCCCAAAAGGAAAAAAAAGATCGCGCCAGGATAATGCAAGAGCCCCACAACAGCTTATCCAAGCGGCCACAGAAGAGTGACAGAATATGCATGCCTAGACGGATTCAGTCTTGTATCAGGGCAAGAGGAGGTAATACAAGATACTGACGTCGAGAAAAAAACACCTACTCCATAAGAAAAAAAATTCTCAATTTTTTTTCTACATGCGGAAAGAGTCTCATTTTCTTTTATTTGTTTCTTTATTAAAATAAACCTTTATTTATTTCTTCTTTCAATTGAAATATCTCAAAAAGAATCAATTCTAACAATCCTTCGAAATTTCCAAAATCCCTGAGGTAATATTCAAAATATCGCGTGATTCCATATAAATTTGGTTGTGTATATATATCCCCAAGCTTTTGACCACCTCATTGGGATGGATTTCTACGTTCAATTTTTTCCAATTTATTTCCAAGAAAAATTGTGTTTTCGATAGATTAATTTCAAAACCATACTTGTCTGAGAACCTAACCTTCAGGTATGCCTCTCTCCACAAAAATCGAACCAGATTCACTATCATCTATGCTGATATAATGACACCGATTTGAAAAATTCTAAAGAATTTTATTATTGCTTCCGAGAGTCGATAATACCCTAGCTTTGTTATTAACAATTCTCTACTCAACGTATTGAAGGCTTTACTGTAGTTTAATACAACTATAAGAGTAATATCACTCCTGTCTGATGCTTGTATTATATAATCTAATAGATCCATCAATGCCAAAGTAAAGCTAAGGAAGCCTTGAAGCCAGATTGGTTTTCAGCAAGTAAATTCATATTGTTGCATACACATAATAGAATGAAATTGAATCTATAGGAAGCATTGGAAATGAACAAACTGAACAATTCCGAGAACTTACTAAAAAGTCAATCAGGTTTTAATTTGTCTCCTTTACTCAACCTCTTCAGTTCTTTCATGTATATTGAAACCACCTCTTTTGTGTGTTTCTTAGATTGACCAAACTACCTGCTTTTAACAATGTACAAGTAATAATAATAATTATATTTAAGGCGCGTCTTTCAGAAGTTTCTGAATATGAACATTTGAACAGCATCGTTTTATTAAATTAAAAACATATATAGGTTTTCAACTAGTAACAACCTCCTCAATAAAAAAAATTACTTGGCTCAGTACTTTATTTTATTTCAACGATTTCCTATTCGTAAATACTTACTCAGGTTCATCTATTTTCTTATGCTCCACGTTTCTCGTTCTACTCCTCTTTGGCGTTTCCATGATCCATTCAGAGTCGTCGTTTCGCGAACCGCTTGGCGGCCTCTTACGCGATGGTAATATTCGATTTACAATTGGCGCTACTGGCGAATGCACTGGTGCCGGGCTTCCGGTTATAACTGCCGGAACGTCTGGTTCCTGCTTCATCTGACGTTCTTGGTATCTCTGCAGTTGAAGCAATTTCTCTTCGATTTCTGGATTCAGGTTTTCTTGTTTTAAGGCGCTCTTAATAGCTGTGTTGAAGCGTCAAAGAAAAAATAAGTAAACCAAACCATAATACAAGAAAATATAAATAAAAAATAAAATAAAGTACTATGTTATCCTTTAAAATTTCAAGATGAAGAACTGCAAAATCTTCAAACGAAAAAATATATATTACATACAAAATGATATCAAAATAGCCTTAATGAATTCTGTGAACAGGATAACACAGTAATGAAAAATGAAATCATTGAATCAACAAAATTTAATGAAAAAGTAAAGATAAGTAAAATACCCAAAGCAAAACGACTTCAAATAAACAAAACGAACGAAGGGTCATTAATAAAAGTCGAATTCGCTCGAGGAAATTTTTATTTTACGACTTTTGATTACATATCACATTTACAGTTCTTCACATCGAGGTTTATTACTCCGGAAATTTCCTGTACATAAGTTCCTTTACGTTAACATCACAGATAAATAAATTGACAACAAAAAATCAGTCTTTCGTAATTTGGAAGATGTGTATCGGTGGAAAGATGATCTGAATAACAAGAAATCTCTGAAATATCAAAAAAAGAAAACGTAGAATATCTACAGTCAATGGAATATATTTGAGGCGAGACATTCGCTTTCCTATTCCTTTCATAATCAAAAGTTTCTCTTTTGGAAGAAACAATGTCCGATTCTTCTCAATGATGGTTATTCCAGTCAAAATTCTACTCATTAAATTTTTCCAGAATTTTTTCTTGTAATTCAATTAATTTTGATTGATTTATATAATCTACAACTGAACCAGACGTTCTAAGAACTTCATACCTTTCTACAATATACTGCATATATAAATCCAGTTCTTACGATTTATTACAACATGAAGATGAATGATTTGGTATTGAATATAAACATATAAACCTCATTTAGTTTCCAACAACCAATTATTTTAGAAAGATTGAATAGATTTAAGTTTGGTCCCATATGCATATACCATACTTTTTAAAATAAAATATTTGGGCAATAAAGCTTTTCTCGACATCTTTCTTTCCTTTGTAAAATCTCGTTTCCATGTTAATTAGATCACTTATTCTCGCAAACAACATCATCTAACTCTAAGCTGAACATTGTTGAAAAAAGTATTTGAGTAGAGAATCGAAAGACTTTTCCAAAGAAGTACCATTCGACTTCCTCTCCCTATAATGAATTTTTAGTTAGGAGGCATTGAGGGTGGAGGTTTGATTTCACATGCTCAGAATCGTCATTAAACCTCCCCCTAAAATCAAAAATTGACCTGTCTCAAAGCCTTTCGCTAAGATCTCTTTCCAGAGTTAAAGAGGGAGTCAGATTTTGTTAGTACACATAGTATATTATCACGCCGAATCAATAACTTGACCTAATCTAGCTTTTTTAAGTTCTATTACCTATTTTTCTTCAATAGTACATTAATTTCAATAAATATTGAAAATAATTATTTGGAGTGAATATAAATAGAAATACAGGTGTCCTCCAAAACCATATGACAATCTTTGAGAGGAAGAAATTCTACGACAAATTAGTGAGACCAGCATCAAAAATTTGATCCCTAAGGATTCTAAAATCAGAATTTTCAACATACGAGAGCAATTGTGTGGTGTTACCATAGATGGAATGAAATACGTATCTTATTGTACAGAAGGTAACATTCGTAACCATAGTAAAATGAATTAAGAATGTTAAATTACTTTTGATATATAAATATCAGATTATCTTTTCCTATAGGTAATAATTGTTTTGAAACCTAGAATTTTTCGAATTGAAAGTGCATTCAAGGTTGATGAAGGATATGCAGATATGATTTGTTTATGGTTTTTGCGATGGAAACGCACGACAAGCTGCGCTAGAAAATGCCACTGAAAATTCAAGAACGATTTTGTGGTGATGAAATACATATTAATATAATTATTTCGATCAAAATGATGAATTAACATGTTTCAAAGTTGTGGAAATTCATTGAAGAAAATTATAAATAAAATCATATTAATCATTACAAGAGTTGTTCGAAATAACCGCTTCCAACTTCAATGTATATCTCACATCAACGAAGAAGTGACTGCAGCACAATTTGATGGATATTGTATTTCTAATTCTTTCGGCGGCATTGTTCGTCCGTTAATGTAACTGCTCGAAATTTGTTATCTCCACACTGTAGACTAGTTGTTTCATGAATCCCCATACGTAAAAGTCTAACGGTTTAAGATCCGGTGATCGTGATGGCCAAGTAGTTAGACCTCCCCTACCAATCCACCTGTTTGGAAAATATTCATTCAGCCATTCAACAACTTTTTTCCTTGATGTGGAGGTGCTCCGTCAAGTTGATTATAAATATTCTGAATAAAATTTAGCCGAACATTATCAATTAGATTGAACAAAATGTTATGTAGAAAATTTCGATATGTAGAGCCATTCAATCTTTTATTTGAAATTAGACGGTCAAAAAGCTTCCGCTATAGTAGCCATCACAAACGTTTTGCTTCGGAAAAGTCTTTGCCTATCCGCATTCGTATTCTATAGGGCCCATAAATGATTCATTAGACCATAAGATGTTGGACATGAAATCTGAATCTTGAGCATATGCATCTTTACAACCGATTTGCAATGCGCCGAATACTTATCGAAGGATATCTTGAACACAGTCCACAACGATCTCATTTTATATGTTCACTTGACGAGGTCGAACATGTTTTGGCCCTAATGTTTCCATTTCTCCCAGTCATCTGAATACCGAAGTAAAACTATACGAACAGGAGGATGTCTTTGAGGAAATCTTCGATGGTATTCTATAACAGTTTCTTGCACGTTTTATATTGCAAAAACCATAAACATAGATCATCTCAGCATATTTTTCATTACTGAAGGAATACATTTTCAATTAGGGAAATTTAAAGTTTCAAAACAATAATTATGTATCAAACCTAACTTAACATTCTTGATCATTTTATTATGGATACGAATGTCACCTTCATTTTCATTATTTCATTCCATCTATGGTAACACCTCAGGATCGCTCTCGTATGTCGAAAATTGTGATTTCAGAATCCTTGAGGATTTGAAATTATTCGGAGTATGTTGTTCCCACTAATTTGTCTGAGAATTACTTCAGGAATCACCTCTCAAAAATTGTCATAGCTTGGAGGACACCCTATATAGCTGCAACAAATTAGATTAAGACCGTCACCGAATTCGAGTTAAGCTGTTTCACAGATTCTACGTAATATACATACATACAAGAATTTCTCACTTATATTCGATATAGAAATGAAACGCCAGGAAAAAATGTTTTGAATTACGATTTATCCAAAACACCGATTGTAAACATAAATATTCTTCGAAAACGAATCACTATTCCGCCACCTGCTCTTATGCTTATAAACTCATACAGCGCCATCTACTTTATATAATATCGATTATAAATCTATAAGAATTGCTTTTCAAGGTGAAAAATCTTTTTTTTGGTATTTTCGTACGATATGTAATGTGAATTGTGCTCCTTAATAACCCCCCAATCATTAGATCCAAATTTATGGAAGAGTTTACTGTTCACTTGATCGAAAATTGAAATACTAAATTAGTTTAGAGTTATGTGAAAAATTCCATTCCTACTATCTTTAGTAACTTTGGTGAGTGTCTCAAGTCAGATTGTGCTAATTCGCGTATCTTTATGAAAACAAGATTATAGATATGAGGGAGAATCAGAATTGAAATTGAATCCAATTGAGTATTGTTTTTTTTTTGTACATTTATACAGGGTAACCGTCGAATATGGGACATTAAAAGAATACGGAAAACGAATGTATCATCACCAAATTTTGGATTCAGGGTTTTAGGGTGCAGAACTACTTTCTAAAAATATTTTCAGCGTTGTAATACCTCTCGGAGTATTGAAAACGGAACCCAACTTTATTTCAAATGGCATGATACACTTTTCATTTTTTTGTAGAGAATCATTTTGCAAACATTTTTTGTCAATATTTGCCACCCAAAAAACTGGTTATGATAATGATATGTTTAAACTCAAAATTTTCAAAATTGGAATGTTGTTTTCCTCTTCCTTTCGAAGATACTTTTATTTTTAAAAGATTGAATTTTATCTCTTAGTTTTAAAGAAGAAGGCCTATTCTTCTCAATAATGTACCTTTTAGACTATTTTAATATTCTTCTCTAAAACATCATATCTATTTCATGGTCGATTTTAGCGCTGGCAAATAATGACAAAAATTGCTTGAAGAATAGTTCATACAATAAAGAAAAAATAGAAAAGTATATATAAAACCATTTAAAATAACAAAGTTGTATTTCATTGTATAACCGGAAGTAGTACAACACTGAAAATATTTTTCAGAAGGTACTTTGGTACTCTAAAGACCTCCATTCAAAATTAGGCGATAATCGATATATATTTTCTCTGTATACTTCACATGTCCCATATTTGGTGGCCTTCCTGTATTTGTTATGGACCAAGTGATCTATATAACATTATTCATTATGTCCTGTCAATATGAATAATGATCAATATAAGTAGACAATTTGATAAAAACTATTGAAACAATTAAATTGCTTGAGCAATTTGAGTAATGTTTGTCACTTATTGGCAAACTAACGGTAATCCTGCTGTTCACGCTGACCTCTAACGCGCCTTCAGCACCGAGTCGAACAGATGTTTTCCGAAGGTATTCGGTTTTTAGCCAGTGTTGCCACGATTTATCTCACGTCGGATATTTGACTACCTATCGTTGAAAATGAAATAGCAGAGGATAAGATATATTATTGAAGTGAAAGCTATAGCAAAACACTCCTAATCAGGGAGTAACTTCTCGGGAGCGGAAGGGACATATGTGATTATCTAAATAAACAGATTTTTCAATTTTGAGTTCTTTTGAACAGGGTAGTACGGTATAGCAAAAGATGTTTTCAAAATCTGAAGAGTTTCCAAAGAATTTATATGATATTCGAATCTGACCTCACATTTCAGTAATTCAATAAGTTCAACATGATGGATGAAATTGAGGAAAATATTTCCCCTTGTTTGGTATAAATTTATAAAATAATAATAATATAAATAAATTGCTCGCCTCGTAAGCAAAGCTCAAATCGCATATGAAGTTTATCCTACACAATTATTGAACAAACTGAAGAGTGCGACGAGCGAGATCAAACATTTATTCTCTTATACGAACGTGAAATTGAAAAGAACTTCAGGAAAGGGATCTGGCAACACTGTTTTGAAATTCAAATCGTTCGGAAACATTTCTCGTCGACTCGGTACACGATGCGCGATAGCGGTCAGCGTGAACAGTAGGATTACCCAGAACGAATATTTCTTTTTGAAATGTCAATTAGACAATTATAGAACAAAAGGAACTGAACAAACTAAACTATTGGTAATTATTTGATATAGTGTCGATAGTCAAATTTCACTGAAAAAGTGTTTAGACCGCTCGCGCATCGTGTACCGAGTCGACGAGAAATGTTTCCGAACGAAATGAATTTCAAGCCAGTGTTTCCAGATCCCTTACCTGATATTCATTTCAATTTCACGTTCAAATAAGAGAACAATGTTTGATCTCTGGGTAATTATTTAGTACAGTGTTGATAGTCAAAATTCACTGAAAAAGTGTTTCCATACTAATTTAGGGTTCAAAAATCCAAATTTGAAATCATTTTGCCTCGGAAGGCTATCGTTTAGGAAAAAAAAACAAAATTTCCTTTGAAAGTCCTCTTGTATATGTCATTCAAACTCTATTATTGCTTCATTAAAATGCCTTGTTACTATTACAATATATACACACATGTACCATTAATTAGCAATTCTACGCCCGAATATACATTAATTTCTTATTAAAATAATTTTCCATTCGAATGTTTATTTTCTTGACAGTTAACCCGCCATATTTAGTTTCCAGATATGATTGCCCTCAATTCTCAATATTAGGCAACAATTTCACACATTTACAGTACAAGACCTACGTGACATGAACCCGTCAATAGTGACGTACTCGACATCTCCCGTCATAAGAGAGAGGGATATTCAAATGAAAATCTCTTCAAACCAAACCTAACTAACCTAACCGAACCTCAAACCTAATTTAAATTGATAATTTTGAATTGAATAGGTTAGTAGGTTAGAATTTAGGTAAAATTAGGTTAGTTAGGTTAGGTTTGGAAATATTCCCATTTGAATTTCGGTCTCAGTTATGAACGAGAGAGATAGATTCTATCTTCTTCTTCTTGCATCGATTTGAGCCGTACGTCGTATAACATGTAACATGAAATCATTGTAAATATGACGGGTTAACTGTCTTGAAAATAAACATTCGAATTAAAAAGCATTTTAATAAGAAATTAATGTATATTTGAGCGTAGAATTACTGATTAATGGTACATGTGTGTATATTTTATCCATTGTAATAGTAACAAGGCAATTTTAATGAAGCAATTATAGAGTTTGAAGGATATAAACAAGAGGACTTGCAAGTAAATTTTGGTTTTCGTTTTTTCCTAAACGATAGCTGGGCGGGGCAAAATGATTTCAGATTATGATTCTGGACCCCAAAATTAGTAAGTAAACACTTTTTCAGTGAATTTTGACTATCGACACTATATCAAATAATTACCAAACTATTTTGATGCAATAACAGAGCTGTTATTATACTTCAGCATTTCAAGTTCTTAAAACTAACGTAATCTAAGTTATCGAATTGCCCAACGTAGATATATTCATGACTTATAGTGAATAAAGAAGATGATACAAGTAATCACTTGATCCATAATTTACATTCATTCACTTGAAAGATATTCTTCCCAAAAATAAATCACTTCATATCATCTTGCTTATTTCTGAATTCCACAAATGGGAGAATATAAGCCAATGGCGAATGAGAGTATTTGATCGTTCACTTTCCGTTGAATTTCAATCAAAAAAACGTTGGCTAAATCAACTAACGTTTACGTCAGATGTCAAATTGATATGCGCATAGAACTAGCTTCGACTAGGCTACACCGTTGAAGGAAACCTAAAACGCGGAAAGTTTGGATTAGTGATATTACCTTCAACAATTTCTCACAGAAATAGACAATTTTGACAACTTGGGTACAGATTACTCTAAAATTTGATTCAATCAGTTTTTAGTAGACTTTCATTAATTATTTAAATGCTGCGTTTTGATATTATAAACCAATAATAGAGTACAAATGTCACGAAAATGTACAAGTGGCCAGAATTCAATAGTACAATTTGTATTAAAAGATCTTTATATTTCTTTTCCAGAAAATCAAGCCGCAAACGAATTTCGAGCAGTTACTTCAATTTTCGAGTTTTTCGTTTATATTCATGAATAAATAAATTAATTTGATGAAAATTGCATCCTATCGAATTTTGGTAAGAAGTAATCCTTCGTCTACTCATCTCAAATCCACATTGAAAATCGACATAGTTGGATTGGTTTTCCAAATACAGTATTTTGACTCTTCTCCAAGTGGGCTCGAGCCGATTTCCCGTTCTACGTCCACAAATTAGATTCTGTACGAAGATAATTAAATTGATGGCTACTCACAACATATGCATTTATCAACAAATGCTATTTACGAAACCTCACAGTATACAGTGCCAAGACAAAATCGTAAACTTGGTAGTGGAATATAACAATTTTTTGAGTATAAAGTAGCAATATAAAGTAAATCGTCCATATAAGCGAGTTCATGGAATACACCCCATGACTGCAAATTTCCTAGCATATACTGGGTATCTCATATTTCTTCATTGAGATAAAAGGAACCTTTAAGAACATGTGTGTCGATTTTTCTAAGGAAAAACTAATATTTGCAAAGTGTTTTAGGGTATAGAGTACATTCTTGTTCTCTACGAAAGATGATATTCTTTCCATTTCATTCCTAAATTTATCTGCATTTTAATGAAGCAGTTATATATAAAATACATCAATCCTGTCTATCCATTGTGTACTATTGCTGTCTGTATCCAGCATATAAGATATTTTCCAAGAAGTTCACACAGGGATATATTCTTAGTGCCTTGCAAATCCCAAGAACAAAACGACAGCAGTTACATATACACTGGAAAAGTTCTGCAAATGCAATAAAACACTAATATCTTCTTCTGTTCAGGTATGTCAGGATTTTCTTTCTTTAGAATCGCCCTATAAGATCTCCACAACTCATATTCATACTTCGTCAAAAGGCGTAAATGCAGCAATTAAATTGAAATTAAACAATCTTTATCTGGAAAATCAATCCAATTATGTGATTTTGAGTCAGTAGACCAAGAATTACCTCTCACCAAAATTTATCGAACTTTCACAGTAGACAATTTTCATTATATTGTGTGCGAAATCTCTTCAAAATTCGAAAACTGAAGAAGTTAGCTGAAATTGAGTTGTAGCCGTTTTTCTTAGGAAAAAATATCCAGAAAACGGAATCATTTCTAGTATATATATTCAATATCTTACTATTTGATATAGTGCGAAGAAATATCGAATTTTAAAATTTTGGCAAAAATATCGACCAAAATCAAATATAATCTTGTTTCCATAAAATGTATTTCATTTGAAAAAATTAGCTACAATAATCCAAATTCTGTTAAAAGAACTGTCCTATTATTGACCTACCCCATGAAATGTGCAAAAACTATCATTTTCTTTATAAAACTCGAATAACCATCATCTGAAAGTTTCAATTAATATTAAAAATCAAATTATTTCATACTTGGACCGAGAAATGTTCGGAATGTTCCCTTGTTCAAATGATCGTGTGATTCTACCCGTGTCTAACTACGATCGCATAAGTCGTTTTGCAATGGGTATGAACTAATATAATTCGGATTGTACACTATAACCGAGGGTTGTCTATAAACAAACATACTTTGCTGGATGTAATCTGGCGTCACGATGAACTGTTTGTTCTGATCTTGATTCCCTGGCACCCCCTGACTAGTCGGTACCGTCGTCTGGGCGGTGGTGGAGGTGGGCGTAGCAATTGGCTGTGCGGGTGACTGATTTGCGGAAGCGTTAGAGGTGACGGTGCCTCTGACTGCTTGCAGGAGGGCGGAGGTTTGAGACTGCTGGCCGTTGACTATCACCTGACGCTGTTCGACAGGCTGCAAGAAGGATTGTATTCACCTATCTTAAAGTAACTCAAAACTGAATAGTAGCTAAACGATCTAGTAAAGAAATATAAATCTTATATAGAAAAAATATGATGTAGGGGAAGATAGAACAACTGTAATGTGAATTTACAATCTGCTTTTACAAAATACTTTCCTTTATAGGGCAGTGTTATGGAACTAGCTTGGCTTTTTTCAAAATGAAAATTAATGAAGATTCAAAATATGATAGGAGGCTACTCAAGTAGTGAAATTGGCTCTGTTCTTTACCCAGGGCAATAAATTAAATAAATCTATCTCATCAAACAACGGATTGTCTCTTTTTTATTGAGAGCTCTATGTACTTAGGATTTCATGTTTCATTGTTGAAATATAATCAACCTCCCATCAAGGTATTTCACTACTCTTGGAATTCATCATATTGTACCCATATAACTTTTGTATTTTCCTACTTATTATCGCATTTCGTCGAGAGCAAAGCAAGGACCTGGTCAATCTAGTTTATGATATCCCAGTTTGAAAATATTAATAATGTGAATATATCACAATATAGCTAAAAAATTATTATATCCAATGCTTACAACATCACAGCAGTAATACTTAAATCTTAGACTATACTCCATATCCTGTATCTACTCTGTACTTTGAACCGCTCATGTAGATTTTTAGGTAATTCAGAAACGGTTTCAGTATCCCTCGGCGGTAGTAGAATGTATGGTTTGTCGAAAACAAGCTGGGGTGGCATTTTGTTGCCTGCAACAGCACCACCTCCGTGTTCACTCAACCTCTCTTCCTTGAAATCAGTATTTTATGGATAGCGGTTAATCATGTCACAGAGCCACCACCTTTAAAAAGAGATAAAGTGGCGGCAAACACAGAATAACCTCTAGAAGTTGTGTGGTATAGTTCCTACTATGTTCAGGCAGGCTACTCTCTTGACCTGACCAAGGTTCACTTCAAGTATCGCCTGTTAGGCCTTACCCCACTAAACGGCAGCTACGTAGGTTATCACAGGTCTTACAATAGTAGTGTAGGTGCACATAAGAATTTTGTGTTTCACTTCCCCATTATGTAATTTTATAATATGGTTCCTTTTCTCTTTGGAAAAAATTTCAAGGTTACTTACCTCCACTTGAAATTTGTTAAATATCACTAACCTTACCAACAAAAAGAAGTTTAAATACCTCAAAAATTGATTCAAGCTGGAAAAAAGCAGCTGGGCTGAAAAAGCTGTCACACTTTGCATATAATGTATGGAGAGATTTTAACATATGAATACAGCATATAGGATGAGTGTGGCATCCATGGAGTCATGAAGAGGGTGAAGAAAAAAGATCAGGGTTGATTATTATACAGTAAAGTTTTATTAGAAATATTTGGAAGAAGCTACACAAACAGTAACAAAATTTTAGTGGAAAGAAGTTGGGACATAATGAAATGGTTATTAATTTCAAGAATGTCCAAGTTGCTTTGAAATCATCCAATTTTGCAATAATTGACAACTGAATTTGAATAAAATACAATAAAATATTAAAATTATAACCTTAATATTTAAACATAAATAAAAAACTAACACAGAAACATCAAAAGTTAAAAATTTGCACTCCAATAAAAAACTATCACAAGTGAATTAACTGCACTTGAGGAAATAGCCAAGAAAAAATGACGCCAAATATTTTATCCCCTTTTTCCAGAAACGCATGCAAAATCATGGACTGAAAGCATTGGTGAATTGACAGACTGAACAACCACCTTTGTGCCTACCTGCTGTTGAAGTTGTTGCACCAAATGCTGGTTAGCCTGAATAGTCAACGACTTCTTCGGACTCAATGGTGGCGGTTGAGGCCCCAATACCTTCTGCTGAATTTGTTGCTGGGGCTGCGCTGGCGTCGTATTTTGCTGAACCGGCGCCAACGGGGGAGGCTGAGAGGATGTGGGATGCTCACTTTGATGTCCATCTGGATTACTGGGCTGCACCGCCAGGTATATTTTGGTGGGACCAAGTACACCTTGTTTACCAGTTGAGGCTTGCGCTGAAGAGAAAATTCGGTTATTCAAATCTTAATATGTTTATCAAACGGAAGCAGTAATCAATCTTACCTTTGAGCAGCTGTTGTTTCACTTGCTGTTGAACGGCAGCCAATTGGGACTGTGTAAAGTCGGCGCCTTGCAGTCCTTGCAGCACTATCCTGGGTCCCTGTTGAGTCTGAATGACTTGCGCAGTTACGCACTTGATGACAGTTCCTGGAGGCTGACCCATCAGAAGCTGCTCCATCGTGGCGGGATCGATCTGGTTCGAGTTATCTACAGGTTTGTTCGGCGTCTGCTGTACGACCTGTTGTGGCTGTTGTGGTTGGTGTTGCTGATGGATCACTTGTTTAACTGGTGTTACAGGTGTGGATACCTTTTAATCAATCATTTTATTAGTATTCTGAAATTTTTGGGGAAGTAAAACTATCTCACCTGATTTGTAATAGTGGGCGTGGCAGAACTAACTGGTATATTTCCTTGGGTCACATTCAATTGAGCTACTACTTGAGCCTGATTGTTACCAGTTGGTCTGATTAAAACTTGCTGACCATTTATCGAAGCGACTTGAAGTTTTCCTGTGGCTAGCTGTTGAGCTAAGCTCTGATTGTTGATCATTATTTGATTAGTCATTACCTACAAGTTGTTTTCATGAAAAACCCATCAAGCAAAAATGTATGCCTTTAAACTTTCGGCAAAGAAATACACACCTGTTGACCTACCGTCGATCCAACGACTTGGTTCCCACTCAAGACGACCTGCTGCTGTACGACCTGATTACCGCTGACTACCACTTGGTTCTGCACCTTTTGCGTGACCTGCGCAGGCGCGATCTGCTGCTTGACGATGACCTGCTGTGCCTGTTTAACCGGACTCTGCTGTATCGGCAACTTGACCTGATTGCCTTGTACCATAACTTTACCTACAGGAGTTGACACGTTTGGTTTAATGACTTGTTTGACCACGTTTGGCGAACCAGCGGGCGTTTTGTTTACTTGTTGCTGTTGGACGACGCCGCCCGATAGGACCTGAAGTTTCCCGTCGGGAAATTGGACGAGTTGCTGACCAGGCAGCAAGCCCTTAACGGTGATTTTTCCGTCGGGCGTCCTCATTATCTGAACCTTTTGCGGTGTTTCCGATTGTTTTACGACGTGTGTAGATGAATTGGCTGCGCAAGGTTTAAATTTCGGAATAAATCAACGTGAATGTTTTGTTTCTAAAGAAATTAAGTCATGCAACTGATTAATACGAACGGCTAAGCAGTCCTACAGATATATTAATGGTGGGATTATACACAATAATTTAAGAATATTCTCTAGTTTACGGTTCAATTGAATTTATGAATTCGATTTCAGGTATTGATTTAAACAGAGTTTAATTGTTGCATAGGATTTGAGACGTCAAAAATTTGGTAAATTTTAACTTTAGTGTTTTTGATAAGCAAAATATCCACTTACACCAAAAAAAAAATTATCACCCAATCCCCTAATCTGCTCCGAGTCTCCAGAATGCCATAAATGATTATTATAGGTAAGATAGGTTAAGTGAAAATTTTGTTTTCAGTCTAAGGTGATAATTTGAATTTCTCTTGTTTACCCATGTTACTATATGAAAATCTACATACCCACTCTGTAAAAATAGATCTTCTTATTCTTAATATAAGTGTTATTAGCTTTGTTCCTGGGTTGAATTCTGAACCAAATTTAAATTGAGAACTGAATTAGTTGTAATGCGCATGTGAAGTTCTTTTCGTTTGGGATTTACGTGGTTACCGCAAACGAAATGATTCGAAATGTGTTTAGATGCAGGAAATTACCCATTTTTTATTTCAACGATTTCTATTTGGTACATCAGCAGTGATATGCAACAATTTTTATTGTCTCTTTTATTGTTTGGGAGAATTACCAATCCAATATTAGAATTCATTTCTACACCGACAGATAACCTTTCCGTCATTTATAATATTCAGAATTAGCAAATTTATTTGCTAACTCTACAGTTGTTAAACGATTTATACGAAAACGCTACATGTATTGTTCATCCACAAACTGTGGAACTATTTCCTCAAAATATGCGATAGTTTCGGGCATTACGCAAAGATTTAATATTTCTCCCATGTCTTTATCGCTTGAGGAACCCTTTTCAAACAAGAATACTAAAATTAAAAAATCTATATTTTCTCAATTAGCACATTTAATGAAAATCCCAGAGCTGAGTGACCCGCGAACACTTTTTCTAATTCTGCGAACAAACGTATTATCATTTTATTCTTGAATGTTTGTGTATGAAGAGAATTTTGGAATGGGTTGGGTTGGGTTAGGTCAAGTACTACTACCACATAGGACACCTTTATCAACAAAGTGTTGATAAGAATAACAAAACTTAATGCCTACCAAGCGTGCATTCACAAAAAAAAAATCGTAACCTCACATTTCTTACCAGGCTGTTGAATCTGAACAGTCTGGATCTGCTGTCCGCTTGAAGTCTGCACCTTAATCAAACTCTGCTGGCTGTTCTGTAAACCTTTAGCCACCGGACTACTGGTTATGACGCGAGTTGTACCGTCTGGAGCTTTGGTCATGAGAATTCTTCTTCCCGCAAGCTGTTTGGTGTTGGAAGTTAGTAGCGAGGTCAAGGTATTTTTACCAGTCAAGACCGATTGTGAAGGTAAAACGATGTTCTTTACGATCTTCATTTGCCCGTCCGTTGTAACTGAAAATTATTGTGAAAACTTTGAGAAAAGAATTATATTTCAGATATTGGGTTCTATGACAGTCATTTAGGCATTGCTAACAAACTACATGCAATCTGTCAAAAACAAAAAACAAAACGATTTGATGACTTCAATGAAAGCGATTCAGAGTAGTTGCTAGCGAGAAAGATTCATTTTGAAGGGAGAAGATAGTATGGCAATGCCTCGAATAAACTAGCTAAGATAAGATTCTTTATTGATTTCTATATTTAGAAAAATAAAATTTTTTTCTTAAGCAGATGTTTATGTAAATGTTTTCAAATAGGATATATACAAAATTGTTTTCCTCGCAGAAATAATGAACAAAATAGTGAAAAATGCAAAACGGACTATGTACCAAACCAACATCAGACCTACCTTTAGGCTGAATTGGAGTATTACTACTAGAAGTTGTAGTAGTGGTTTTAGGAGTTGTAGAGGTAGCAGTTGTGGCAGCTTATAAAGAAAAAACCGTTACGTCACAAATTATTTACAACACAGAAATGAGGACGAGCTTATTTTGATATCTAAGCAAGTGCGATTGTATCGTTTGATAAGGAAAATATTAATAAGAAAACTGCTTGTCTAATTGTGCTTCCTTAGGGTAATACACTATTTTTGATCTATTTACGACAAGAGCTAGGAAAACCAGTTTTTCAATTCCATGAGCTTTATTCAAGGGTCTATATTTGTTAACTAACAAGTTATAAGTTCAATTTTGATAAGTTCATGAATAAAAGGAAAAATATGGTCAATTGAGGTTCAATTATGATAATAATATTTGTTCTTTTAGAGAAATAATTTCTCAGAACCCATTTTCCATTCCTGAACAATGGCAGATTGTTCAGATGAATTCGCAACAGGTTACGGGAGAAAATTTCAAATATGTGGAATTAAGCAATATCTACAGTCAATTTTGGAGATATCACTGAAGAAAGAAAAATTACATTTTTCCTTCAACCAGTATTATGGTCTCTAGAATTACTTCATTATCTGTCAATTAATGACATTGCAATGATTCTTTCTGAAAATTTGAATTACTTCTATGCACCCTTCAAATAGTGCTGACATAAATACTGCTCGGCGTTAAGAGAATCTGCAATATCTCCCTAATGAAAGACGTCGTAGAAAAATAACTTCGTCTGATAGAAAAAGTGCAATGCTTTTGAAAGATGTCTATAATTATTGTAATGCTATAACGAAATCTTTCAGAGTTCCATAAATATCGTAGAAAAACCTTTTTGGGGGTGGCTCTTTCAGAAGACTGTAAATTTCTTAGGAAAAATTGTCAGGCCTTACTAATAAGAACTTCCATGTTATTTATATATGTAGAATAATCAGGCAAAAGAACATCTTATTTTGGGATATCCTGTACATTAAACCATTCGATCATATACACGGAGGAACATTTATCTTCAAACAACATTATATCTCCGTTGGATTTCATTATTTCGAAACGATTCAGACAAAAATTGCAGGGCACAATAAAGGTCATTAAAAGATCCATATAACAACTTCCAGTTTGGACTGGAAGTGGTATTTTAAATCGGAAATATAATTTTTCAAATAGGAATACCCATTTTTCACCGTGCAATCTGACTGAGAAACAAAAAATACACACTTTTTGTTATCATTTTTTTCAGAAAGTTTCACAATAAGCCAACTTAATATCTCTGAAACTTTCCGCTCTTGTAATTTCTGGGGTCATGAGAGACGGTCCCATTTGAAAATCACCCTACAACTTCAGTACTTACAATTTATGTAGAAAGATTGATCCCAACAAGCTACAAGGTTCAATAAGTTTCCTTTATTTTGTCCCCTTATATCCATTTTTCTATAAATTACTCAAGATCCCCGAAGAAATAATATATGGGCGATGTCAACCCAAATTATTGGGTTCATAATGAATCTAGAACATCTGTAGATCATAATCGGCATAACTTAGAAGGCCGAACCTGGCCATCGGGGCTCTCTCGGTCAGAGGGGGATTTGTTTTGTAGAGTTTGAAAATTGAAGGGATTTCCAAGGATAAATGTTATTATACTTCAAAATTGGCAAGCAAGAAAAAGGTGGAAGTGATTATGCTTCAGGAGACTCACACTGCGACGGAAGAACATCACCGCGAAAGAGGAAATATCGCAGGTTATGTACTTTTTGATTATCTCCTTAGTCATATTTATGGTCTTGCTTGCTATGTAAAATCTTCATCATTCAATCATATTGAACTTGTACAGAAGGGCATGTTGAGTGGTGTCTTCTATATTGCGTTCAAATTTTTTGATGTGTTTGTCGTTAATATTTATAAACCTCCTGGCGAAATCTGGCCCATCAATTTCGATATTATTTTTCCCCACCCTGCTATCTATTGTGGTGACTACAATTGCCATAACAATCAATGGGGTTATACAGAGTAGTATTTCATTAGTTGAATGGATGGAAACAAATGATTGTCAACTTGTATTCGATGCGAAGGCAAAGGGCACTTTTCATTCTGCCAGATGGAACCGCGACTATAATCGTTTTCTAACGACTCTGAATTGCTTCCTCTACCTGTTTGTCGTAAAGTACTTTCAGATTTTCCTCACAGTCAACACAGGCCAGTTATTATTTCGTTAGGTTTTCAATTTACATTTGCAGATTCATTGGAATTTTTAAAAAAGCTTGTTGGAATAATTTCACTAAACAGGTAGATAGTGATTTGAGATGGGTTCCCCCTTGAGTAGAAGTTATTCCCGGTTTATAGGAGTTGTTAAAAGTGCTGCTAAAAACATATTTCCATATTCCCATTCAAAAGGATTATATACCTGAGTGGTCAGAGGAATCAAATGTTTTTTATAAGGATTATCAGCAAAATTCTTCCAGAGAGAAAACCGATGCACTCCTTAGTACTTTGAATGATAGCAGAAAGAATAAATGGAATGAGTTGATGAATGGTATGAATTTTCGTCATTCTAGTAGAAGTTCCTGTGATTTGTTGAGGAAATTAGACAATGCTGATCCCGTTTCAAAAACTCCGTCTAATATGAATCCGAATTCTGTAGCATCTAGGCTTGTTAATGTCTTTAAAAGTGTGAAGATTAGTAGATATGACAGGAATAGAATGAAACGAATCTTACATAGAAAGAGGAGGGATGCTATCACGGTAGAGGATTGATCGAAACCTTTCAAGGAAGAAGAGCTCAAATCTGCAATAAAATCTACTAAACGTCGTAAGCTCCAGGATTTGATGGCATTTTCCCTGAATTTTTTAAATATCTAGGAAATAACGCTAAAAAGCGGTTACTATCCTTTTACAATGACATACTCAGCTCAGGTAGTATTCCCGTTGAATTTAGAAAGGCTAAAGTTATTGCCATTCTCAAACCTGGGAAAAATCCAGAACTTCCTAGTAGTTATCGACCTATCAGCTTACTTTCTGTTTCATTCAAAATTTTAGAAAGACTTCTTTATCAGAGATTACAACCAATCATTGACAGAGCTCTGTCCACTTCTCAGGGAGGTTTTCGAACAAACTGAAATTGTTCTGATCAGGTTTTAGGTTTATGCACTTTCATTTCCAGAAGTTTTTCCAATAATACACGATCTTCAAAATCCACATAACCTGAGATTGAAATCTAGGAAACCTATTTGGTCGATTGACTTTTTGCGTACACGGGTGAAGGCTGTTGATTAAAAACTGAATGGCAGGAAGTTGTTGTTTTCAATAAAGTTCTCATAGAGGATCCTTCCAAAAGGGTTGCAGGTTTCGATATAAGTAGGAAACATTGGTGTACATTAAATCGTCTCAGGACAGGACATGATCGTAGTAATAGTATGTTGTTCAAATGGAATAATGTAGAAAGTACGGCATGTAAATGTGGCGCAGCTGAAGAAACAATAACACATTTAGTCCTATTTACCATTTTACTGGTGGTTTTCAAAAAATTCATTCCGTTTCAGATAATTTCATTAACTGGGTAGAGAACTTCAAGTCTATTTAGGTTAGTTTTTGAATCTTGAGGTTATTATGGGCTACCGAATGGTGTATGGGATGTTCCCTGTTGAAAAACAGCGGAGCATTAGTTAAGTTCTTAGATAAGGCAAGGGCTACACCCCCATAGGGCTCAATTCCCAAAAGGTGAATGAGATGTTCCCTCTTGAAAAACATAGGAGCATTAGTTAAGTTCTTGGATTTAAGTGAGTTTAGACATATAAGAGTTAGGTATGTTTGATGAAATATTTTTCTGAGTTACTTTTTCCATTGTTACAGATTTTTCCTATCCCAAACCCCCTTGTCTTCGTGAAGAAGTCGTGGAAATCATAGAGTGCAAGACGAGAATGAGAGAATGAAGCTGCTAAGCAGATGTTATCTAATGTAATTATGTGATTTGTAGATTTCTTTGTTGTTTGTTTTTTTCCTTTGACGTGCTCTATTTCTGCCTTTTCGACTAATGACACGTCGAGAATTCTGTCACCTCACTAACCCGGGAATTTTGCCGGACCCCTCTCGTGTCGAGGGGTCACTCAAGCGATTCCCAGAATCCGAAAAATCGCACCGGCTTTGAGGGGATTGAACCCAGATAACTATGCGCCACCGAGCCGTCTTATCTGACGAGAGATGTTATGTGAATCTCGATTAAAAAATTTCGACCTGTGTATTAGCGGTTTCACCGGTGAACCCTCTACCGGACTTCGAGAAAACAACGAACAATAACAAATAGATGTAAGAACGTTAATAATTCTAACACTTGAGGAACATCTTACGCCGGTCCGTGCATCACATCAACGGTTCAAAACGAGCGAAATAATCCCGTTGAATTTGGTGCTCTAGGCCTCTTTTCCAGGATAAAACCTCATGTCGGTAAATATTTGATGAGACAAATTTTTCCGCGATAAACTTCACGAGGAGTCTACATATGTAAACTTGAGACAAGAAGAATTATTCAAAAATCCGTAGATCAATGAATAATCCTTCCTGACAAGAGTGTTGTAATTTTTAACGTTCTTACATGTTTGTTATTGTTCGTAGCTTTCTCGAAGTCCGGTAGCGTG
Source organism: Cryptolaemus montrouzieri (assembly GCA_013387265.2). Lineage (NCBI taxonomy): Eukaryota > Metazoa > Arthropoda > Insecta > Coleoptera > Coccinellidae > Cryptolaemus > Cryptolaemus montrouzieri. The sequence goes on along the minus strand of JABFTP020000021.1, from coordinate 23,460,309 downwards.
TTCACCGCCTCGGTCCATAGAGGGCGACTCTCGTACATACGTACGAGATGCGTCTTTTCTTCTTTCTTTCTTACAACTGTTAGTTCTAGACACTTGAAAATGACGCATCTGTTAAAACCGGTCGTGTTCATCTAAAATAAACATTGTGGAAATCAGACAAAGAGATTCTTTATTTTATTCATATTAAAATGAATTTCCATGGAATAAACCCATCAACAACATTTTTTTGTGTCTTGATCGAATTCCGTCAATGAGCGTTCCAATTACAAAAAATATTTCCGATTTAAATCACCACTTGCGGTCCGAACCGGAAGTTATAATAACCTTTCAACGGTCCTCCTTTGGGCCTTACAACTTTTGTCTGAAACTTTTCTTGAAATAAGTCAGACCGAGATAAAATTTTGTTTCAAGATATATATATCACGCATTTTATGTATTACACTTCATAGATATTTGGTATGTCTCCAAATGCATTGCACTTCCTTCGACAATTACCGTAACACTTCGGATCTCTTTCGATATATTTATTATTATTATATACCCCGTTATGCGCCACGATATAAAGTTAACATGAAAGAAATCGCTTTCAACGTACCTTGGGTAGATCCGACCATTTTCATGATTCCGCCTTGGGTCTTCACCTCCAGGGCGCGTTTCTGTTGATGCGCCGCCCGCTGTAGTCTCAGCTGCTGCTCCATCTTCTCCTTAATCTCCTCGGCTGTCGGCTTGCCAGGCAGGGTCTTGTTCGGAATGTCAGATGGATCTATGATGGCCCGGGCTGCCGGCAAGTTACCCGTACGGCTCCTGGTTATAACCTGAGCATTAGCCTTTTCAAGCCTAGATCAGACGGGCACACAGAAAAGGCAGGCAGTTAGTGATTTGTAAAACATGCATTTATTTCTTTGAAATAAATCAACTAAACAGAGAATGGTGTGCAGAATTCATAAAGTGAACCATATTTTTAAATACTTTGATTCAGTTTAGATGTCTTGTTGAATGTCTATAAGCATCATGCAAGAGTAGTGATTAAGTTTATTTTTTAACTCAAATAATCAAATATTATTTGTTTTCATCTACAAAAATACAAAAAACCTTCTTTGGAAGTGATTTGTAAATACACAGTAAACTCGCGTTAATGTGAACTAGCATAATTGTGAGCAGCTCAATAACGTGAACACAATACCTCCTGAATTAGCGTTCTGTAGTGTGAACAATCGGAAGCTTTATGTAAAAGAGAATTAATTAACTTATTCAGACCTGCAGTATTACCGGAATGAAAGGAGGCCTATCACTCTATGGCATACATGTACTCATTTAGTTTGTTGGAGTTCATATATGGATATGCTTAGGGTTTAGGAATTGATTTCGCTTATGAAATAACAGTTAAAAAAAGAACTTTCCGACTCTTCATGTGAAATATTTAATTATAGAAGAAGTGTTATTACGAATAGTTTCTGCTGTAGTTGAATGCCAGCTAGAGGCGTGGGGTCTCTTATCTTAAAGTTTTCGTAATAAATAAACAAAAACAAAAAGAAATCTAATCGACAAGTATATTCAGGAAATATGAAAATAGGCAGAAAGTTCACCAAGAATCTATATTCAAAAAAAATTAAAATATCACCTAAACTACTAAATACAAAATTGTCGAGCGCCACCAGTTTTGATTTGTCAATATGTAACTCTTGAGTATCAAATGTTGAAAAAAACTGGAAAAAATATACATATATGGAATGTATAAAGGTAATATGAATTAAGTATCAATTCACAATTGATAGGTTGTGAAGTTTTGGCCAAAACCCTTACAAGTTCATTACAGAATAATAAACAGCCGAGAAATACTAAATCGACAGTTTACCTTACTCAAGATATAAAAGAAAATATGAAACAGAACCGTAAATTCTGAAGTGCAAAATTATGATTAAAATTTTTCAACCACCCATATATAATATATACAAAAAATCTTATTCAACACGAAATACGTTAATATTGAAAGGTAAGTTCCAATCTCGGAAATGGATTATATTTTCCTACTTGCGTGTAGGTCCCACGATGAAGGAAACAGAGCGATGATGTGTTTCCACACCCTGTATATATGTATAGGCGACAGCTATTTGAATAAAACTTATTTCGTTACTTCAATGAATTCACTATGTGGTGGAGAATGAAGTTCAATTTTCAGCTATACAGCCAACGATCAGGATTCTCACCCAAAAGAATGTACGAAACTAATATGCCACACAGGCAAAAAACTCCCAAATTATTTCTGCAAGTTTTTGATACAACAGGATTCTTTGCAAAAACAATCCGAAACTTCAATACTGAGTATTGCATGAATATGGGCACACCAACTTCTCAAATACTTAATTATTCGCTTTCAGAAAAATGGAATTAACTTCTCATTCATTTAGCACCAACCAACAACAAAATTTCTGAACGAAGTGGAATATCGAGCATTTTATCATCTCTCTTGATATGCGATACCCAAAAAAACTCACGAACAACATTTTTTTTGCTCGTCGGCACGTGAAGTGAGAAGTAAAGATACGTTCGCTAGATGGCAACCAGCAATACCTGACCCTAAATCAACCAATCAAATTTATTCATCAATTAGAACAACATTCAAATATTGTAGTTAGGTTTAAATTAATTTTTTAAACGTAACAGTGTCAGTGTCACTACTTTATCAAAAACGTTCCGGTCGCCAAATCCACTATATGCTCCGTTAAAAACATTTTCGGAAGTAGTTTATCAGAAATTGAACCCAAGCAAGATCAAGAAATGTACTCTGAGAAAAACTGAATATCCTTTGATGGAAGCAAACTCTACAAATGGTTCGTGAAGCAAAGAGATCGAAATAAAGCTCTACATTTGCATGAGGAGTTGATGTCACCAAGCGAAAAATTCAATGCAAGCGATGGATGGTTGCAACTTTTCAAAAGTCGATATGGGATACGGTTTTTTAAAATAGCAGGTGAAAAACTGTCCTCATAACCTGAATGAGTTAAAATGACAATTTTCGATTTTATAATGATACCTGCTTATTATATTTGATTTTATCTTTACTGACTGTAAATCAAGTTTTATTATTATTGTAGTGCTTTATGAAACATGATATTTTTTGTTTGATTATCTAGCGCGTAAACAAAGCAGATGGCTTTCCAACACGGGAACAGGCAACATCGATAGACCATGCAAGTGAAAACATGGGTTTTCTAAATTGATACCACATAAACTTAACGACTGCCCTGGGATTTGTTTATGGTCATACCGAAACGAAACTACAGTCGTTTAAACTCGAATGGTACGTCCGTCTTCATCATTGGGATGAAGGGTATCGAAACGTCTTCTCCTTTATACTTTCCTTTCAATATGATTGCTTTTATCACGTTATTCAGTAATATTTTTATCACTAATCGTGTGTCGTTGTAAAGTCGCGGTTGGTTAATATTTCGCCACATTATAACTTAATCCTGGCAAATCGAATGAGTTTAAAAATTCCTGTGGATAGCTCACATCATCTTCATTAGTTGCCGTATCAACTGATTCAGATTTCCTCATTTCGCCAGGAATGTCATCTTGAATTTTTACATTTATTTCATTCACATCAGTGTTTTTGGCTGCCAGTTTAGCTCGTTTGCTCTACCAATCATGGAATAAGTCATTTTGAGCAACATTTGGAAACACTTTTTAAATGAGTACAACTTTTAGTTGAGTTAACTGACAAAAGCTCCCATGAAAGGTGATGAAGCCAGTCAGTACATGTATAGGAAATTTGCTATTACCAATGAGTTGCTTCGAAAATAAGTCTCCAAATTGATTATTTTGCAACAGGACACGCATATTCTTGCTCGAATGTAATACTTGCTTATTATATTTGTGATTTCTACATTTAGTAATATTATAGATGTTTTTCAAAAGACGTGTGACGAGTGACATTGATGTTAAGTTAGGTTAGATATAGAAAATTGTTGTTTTAAGACTCTTTAAAGCAATTTTTTGAAATTTTCTCTGACTAAAAACCACCCTTATACTTCAAGAAATATTAAAAAAAAAAAGAATTAGCGAAATCGGTTTAACTGTTTTCGAGATTTGCGCTTAGTAACACATTCAGCGATTTGTTATCATATTATAGATTATTGCAGAATAAAGAGTATATTTTGATGAAATTTGACATTTTGATGCCTTGAATTCCAAGGACAGACATAGCCTTTTTTTCAAAATTCTATACCTTAGGGTGCAAAATAGGGATTGAAAGTTTGTATGGGTATCCTTTGGGATTCGAAGGAGATATGAAAATTTAAGATTTTAGTTGCAAAACAATAAATACGAGTATCAGAACCATCGCTATGAGTGCAGAATGGGAATTAGAAGCTATTCATTGGATTTAACTATGTTTGAGACATGAAACTTGTGTTGGAGATCACAAAAAGGGAAAAAATAAGTGTTTCAGAATTTTTGGAACTAACCTATTCCAGAAGAAACTAATTTTCTATGTTAGCAATAATATTGTGTTATCCTACATGGGAGGCAGAAGCAAGAAATAAACCTAATCAAGCTTGTTTTAAAATGTACCTAAAAGCTTCACTACTCATAGTGTGTTGCTGGTGAAAAAAAATTCAAGAACGAGGTGGCAACTACTCACTTGTCACCATACAGTTTGATTTCCCACAGTTCGAGCTTCTCCTCATCCACCCATTCTTCTGTAACTTGAGGATTGGTGCTTTGAGGCGATTCTGGACGCTTCCTTTTCCGCAGGCCGCTTCTTATAGAAGTTACTTCTGCAAAACAACGTTTGAGGGTGAAAATGATATAGAAATTTTGTAATACCAAGATTTACCTCTAACAGTTTTGGGAAGTTCCAGAGGAATAACTACCTTCCTTCTCAGATACTGGGTTTTTCCATAAACTGTCCGACGTATCTATGTTTCAACAATTCCAAAGTGAGTAATTCGGTTTCTGTGGTGATTTGATGCTTTCCGTCGGTGGTGGGCGGTTTCGTTTGCATGTCGTCCCATCTGAGACACACCCACAGGATCTTCAACTGAAGAGCGGCGGTCGACAGCGATTTCAAGTTGACGGTTCTACAGAATGAAAAGTTTCCCAATAAATAAATATACACAATCCATTAATATGATCGAGTAATGAGGCTTTGTTGAACTAACTTTTGAGGTAAAATTATTTTTCGTACTGAACTTTGAATCGTTTTGACTAAATCGGTTTCAAGAAAATATTAATGAATTATTTCCCAACAAACTAACCCATATTACAAAACACTGTCTAAACCACCGGAGATAAGAACGTGAAATTTGACATAAGATTTTTTATGAGCATGAAAAGATGCATTTCGAAAAAAATTCCGATAAACGTATTGTGAGGAAATTGAAAATAAGATGAATATTTGTCATCACCAGTTAAAGAGTTTTACAGTGAAATTATACAATTGATATCAGCGTTTTCGGAAAAACATCTCGATCTATACCTTGAGCAAACAAATGCATGAACAGCTAGTTTCAAACAATAAAACAGACTTCAGAAACATTTACTAACCTGTATACCCAACAAGTCTTAAACAGCGGTCTCGCGCACGGATACGGCCACACCAAGTTGTTCGGCTTGGCCAAGGCGTGAAATCCGTTCATATAAATCCGTCCGGCATTTCTCGCCAACTTCCTGGCCTCATGTTTCGGCAGCACCAATATCGAATTCGTACCTTTTCTTGTCTGAAACGTCGAGCACACCGGATACTTTATGTTCAATCGTTTCTTTCGTTTCACGTCGACGCAATTCTGGGGCTTTTTCAGGTATATTTTGCCGGCCGTCGACACGGTGGTGTATACCCTTTCCGTTCCGTCTTCCGCTTTTTCCGCCTTTACGGTCGTTTCTTCCTTTTTATGCAGGGGTCTCTGGGCGCAAAACCGCCTATTCTGATACGACGCTCTGGGCGAAAAACTTTCCAGGGCCCTGTCTTCCGGAGTTCGAATTTTTCCGTTATCAACATCGTCGCTGGGAAGCCTAGGCTCCAAAGTTTTGATTTTTTTCTCCGGTGGCGGCATAGACTCAACGTCTAAGTCTTCTGTCTCCATTTTAGTCACTTCAGGTTTTTCCTCAGTTTCCATCTCTTCCTCTTCATCTTCCTCCTTGACTTCTTGTTTGGAATCCAAACAAGGCTCGAAGATGTCCGAACTGTCACCATCGTATTTAATACCTGCGAAATAAAAAATGATGGAACAAGAATACAAATGGCACAGAAACAATGATCTATACCTTGTTGAATCGAAATCATGAGATCTTTCTGTAAATTCTCGTTACTCGGGTGGTCTTCCCTCTTATTGGTGCTAGTGGGAGTGAATATTTGAGTTTTCAGAGTTTGTTCCAATATAGAATGCTTCTTCGTTGGAAGCGTAGGCGTAGGTACATTGGATTTGGTTGGCGTATTAGCGGCCACGTTCGCCTTTTTCAAAAGAGACAGCAACTCGCGCCTTACTTTTATCCTTTGGATACAAAGAGGCGAGTAACAATTCGTTTCAACGTTATTTGCTCCGCTGGAATTACAACCTTTGGAGTAACATTGGAAATCCTTCGCCAACTGGAAAAATCAAGAAAATATATAAGAAAGGAAAAATTTTATGAGAATGAGCAACCAAAATTCCTTAAGGAACTATTAATAATTTTAGTAGTCACCTTATCTAAGGAACTAGTACCTAAACATTTTATTACAGTTTGAGCAATATGAATGTGTATAGAACAATTTAACCTGATGTCCAAAACAAATTTACACAGGCTCTAGTTCACTAACATTTTGAGTAATTTACTAGGACAAAAGCTACATTTTATCCATGAGGATGCTTTAAAAGCAAACATTTTTTTTAAACAAGCCACCTGAATAAAAATTTTAAATGGACCTCGAACATTTCTCATGTAGTTTATTTTTTATCTCAACTCTCTATTCAATCATTTTTTCATCACTACAGATGAAACATTTGTGGCGTTATTCTGGGACATGCATTTTTGATTAGCCCCCATCTTATGATTGCTCTTTTAAAACCTCTATGAAGTTTTTAGATAACTGCGCAAAAAAATCCAGAAAAAAAAACGATTGCTCTTTTAAATACAGGGGGTTAAAATATCAAAATTCATGCATAATATTGATGAGTATGTTATTGCAAAAAAGGTCGTGAGTACATATTTGACCATTCGCAATTATGTTTCAAATTAATCACAAGCTGAGTTTCCATAAAAAGTGAGGATGGCTGGGGATCAGTGCGTTGGGGGTAAACTCCTCAATTTATCATAAAAAGTTAGGTACTAAAAATCAAAATGGACATGTGCGAGCGTTTTTGCTAAAAACCGAAAATCAATGGATTATGAATTTTATTAAGGACTTTCGCGCAACCCAGTATACACTATATCTTTCAAGGTTCTTCATAAGATAAAATCCAAAGTGGCAAGATCCGGGAAACGTGCAGACCACCTTATCGCAGAAGAAGCAACGACGTTATTATCAAACCTTGTCGCAAGACGAGTTCTAATATCGCAAATGTATGTTCATCTGGCTTTGGATTATCGGTAAAACGAAAATGACGTAAATTTATAGCTCTTCTTCTATTTGACCATTTAAAATTTTTTTTTTAAGCACTCGCCGTAAATAAGAATCATACCAGCTTATTCTTCTACCGTGAATAAATTTGGTATTTTAACAAAATTTATCAAATATAACAAAAGCCTGGCGCGTAATTTCTTATTTAATTGTCATTCTTATAATTGAAAAAATCTAGTTTTCGTTCCGACTAAACATCTCAAAACGTTAATAAACTAGGACCTGGCTAAATCAGTCTGGGACACCCTGTATGAAAATACAAAATTTATCATTCAAATAATGATTTTGTTCATAAATGTTTGTCGAGTAAAATGTAAAAGAACCTGTTTTCTTTGATTTTTGATCTGAAAAAGTGCAAACTTGCTATAAAAAAAATGTTAAAATACGATTTTGAATCTTCAAAACAAAATTTTTTTATCACAACTTACCTTCGAAATAGAAGTGTACTGTATCCTCAAAGAATGTATTTTCTTGGCGATACTATTCAAGACTTCCCTGTTAGCAGGCGACGCCGTACTATTACTCAGAATTACTTTGCCTGTCATCATGTTGGTGAGTTGCTTTTCAAGACCACCTTCCTGGGTTCCCTCAGAATCATCTTCGATATCCATTGGTTCCTCGTCTTTTAGACTGTCTTCAGTTTTGTTCTGAAGTATTCGTTTCTCCTCCATTTGCTTCAGGAGGATTCTCCTCGGCAGCAAATCATCCAATTTTGACTTATGCGCTATCTTGGGATACGCCACGCGTAAATTGCTGTTCAAAGCTTTGGAGATGTCGATCTCATTGTATTTTTCAACCGGTTTTACCAGTGATATTTTTTTGAGCGCTGGAAAAATTATGTAAAATTGATTTATGAACAGTGAATGTGTGAAATAAAATAATATTTTTTCGTTAGAGGATTTTTAAATTTCAGGGAAAATTATATGAAGCAGAAGTAACAATTAATTCAAGATGTTCAGAAATCAACAAGAAGATATACACATTTTAGGACATTCAGAACCTAAACTGACTCCCTGTACAGTTCATTTTTCGAATATAACAAAACAGGTGGCAGCTATCAGTACGCAATTGTCCAGTATTTCAGTGAAGCTGTAGATCAGGTTTCAAATCCAACTCTATCAAATGACCATTCAACAAATTTGATGATCTATAGACTACCAACTTAGTTGTCAACCTTGTTGCTTCATGGATTCCATAATGATCAACTCTATATATATTCTTGTCACCAACTTAGTTGAACTATTGCGTATTCGCGGCTTAAAAGCACAATTTACTTTTAACTTTGTCAATTTCCCCATAGACGCTCCAATAAGGTTACTAAGATAAGGTTCTGCTTATCTCCCAACAGACGTAAAACTATCTTCAGCAACAAGGTTGATCAATTGAATTATCTAAAGGCCTAGTGAAAGTTGTTGGAACCCTTTGAAGGCCTATAATTGACAGTGATAGCTATAATGTGTAGTGCAAGTTGTGACTTGGAAAAAGTGAAATTAGTAAACTCATACGTATTTCGTTTTCTCAACAATACTCACCGTCCAATTCCGGATTTTCCTCAGCGCCGATCACCTCAGCGTTCTTGATCTTCTGCAATCCGTCCATGAGATGCTTGTAAGTATTTGCCTTCAACTGGACCATTTTGGTAACGCCCGCGCTGTCCATCAACTGAACAGAATACTTCTGAGGACCTGCCGATAAGCCCAATTCCTTGGAGTTCTCGTGTTTGAGGACTCGAGAAGCGGCGATCCACAACCAGCCCCACCTACCGTGAATGCGATACTCCTCGCCCTTCTGTTTCCAAAGCTGGTGCTTGAAACTCATCGTGTACTTGACGTATCCCGATATTATCATGCGATTTCTTTCTTCCTCCTCATCCCTCTCCTTCTTCTCGCGCTTCTCGATCTTCTTACGTTCCTCTCTTTCTTGCGCCGTGACTCTGGACAACTTTATGTGTCCCAATTGTTCGTGCCACACGTTCGCGAAAACCACCGGTTTTATACACGCCTGTAATACTATTAAAGCCTTTGCAAAATCCCTCGCTTGCTGACAGCTTCCGATGATGCCCAGCCAGTGTTTCTTTAGCATATGCCAGTTGGGATGCATGAAGCTCGAGGGAATGGCTTGTTCCAACTGCAAGATCGTCTGTTTTAGAGTTGTAGTCAACAAAGTCTTGCTACCGCTTATCCCTCCCATCCACTTAAATTCCGAAACGGTCGTCAGTGAAAACTTATGAGATAGATGACGCTTCTTATCTCTCTCTTCGTTCCTCTGTGGTTTGTTCAGGGCTATTATATTGGTCGTGAACTGATTCACATATGTTTTGAACGTGTTCTCCATACCCAGCTTGTACAGATATGTGCCGTTGGCAATTTGTGATGACTTTAAACGAGTCATTCTAGACACGTCGTCGTTTTTATCCAGATCGTCCCTGTTCAGAACCGCCGTGTTTCTCCTTCTTAGTTCTTCGATGTTGAACATCCTTGGCGTTAGCGAACCCGTCTTTGATCTTGTAGTCACGATGTCTTTGTCTTCTTCATTAGAACTCTCGTTCGTTTTAGGAGTGTTCACGCCCTTATTTGAAGGAGAATCGTTCTCTAAGATTTCTTGCACTGAACTGCTCTGTACTTCGACAGTATCCTCTGCGATAGGCACTGGTGCCTCTGTACTATCTATAACAACTTCTGAAGAAACTACTTCTTCATGCATTTTAGCAACCATATCTTCCGCGTTTTGGCGTTCCTTTTCTTTCCTTTCAGCCTCTAATTTATCTTCTTTTTCCTTATTTATCTTAATGATGTGCGCTGTAACGAATTTTAGTCGATTAATTGAAAAAAAAAACATTGCAAACTGCAGAGCACTTACCGTTTTCAGCCTCGAGATATGTCTTGCGATTGCCTTTGAATTGATTGGTTAACTTTTCCGTGAGTTCCATTTGTCTGGTTATTTCTTCTTTGAAATCGTTCAATTCTCTGCAGAGGGCCGTTTCCAAGTCTTTTGGATCCAATGTCTTCATTAGATCCTCAAATTGTGTTGCGGTGCTGTAGTACCAAATTTCTCCATCTTCACTTTCACTATAATTGAACATTGAATTAGCAACTATGTTGAGGACTTGAGGTTGTTCAATAAGAAACAGAACTTATTTGAATTACAAAAATATTTTCTTTTCTAGAAATATGAAAGTAGAGATAGATATTATAATGAGTGAGAGCTATATAACATCCCAGACACTAGTGGTCTATTGAGGCACACTCTACTTTCTTGAAAACAATAATAGCTTAGTAGATAAGAGCTTAATCAGTTCCTTCAGTCAAAGTTTGTGAGAAACAAGTTATAGAGCCAGATCTCACAACATTCGCACATGACGTATTCTATTGATACCTCCTCAATTAGTCCTAACTTATTCAGGTGAGTGCCCTTTTAAAACGACAGTTAAAACTCTTAGGTCTAACTTTGAGTTTAAGCTAAGTCTTCGCCCTCACTGTGGTTGATGCAGTCTACGAAGATATGTCAAGTCCTCAATCGAGACACGACAGCCCATTCAGACCGCCAATAAGACCGCCTTTTCATTGATCTCTATGCCATAGTACCTTGAGCTCCACATTAGGTGAAACCCATGGCAATCCCTCAATTTGGCAAGGGATGAACGGCATTTTTATACCATAAGCGTGCTGTTGTCGGATGGCAACCCTTCAGTGCAGCTTGGTTGTCTGTAATGATTTTCACTGATTCCCTTATCAATCCCTGTGTAAGCAGAAAATCAGCACAGTGGTCAACGTCGAATATTTTTGCATGGAAAAAAGTCGTTAGCTTGCCTAGGCAGATCTGTCTTTGGCAATCGAACCTATTAACACTAAAGTGCAACAACATTTCTGCAACAGAAAAGATGGAATATTGTGAGGCCAGAAACCATCATTAGAGTCCAAATCTAACCCTATCGAATATTTCAAAACCATCATAACTTAGACCACTGGCAATGACTTCATAAGACGAACAACTTATTCACTTTACTTTTACATTTATCTACTTCAAATGACTCTAATGTGTTAGCTTACCATATCTATGCTAAATAGAATATTACGATTCTGAAATGAAAAGAAAAGCAAAATTTCAAGATGAGGCATATAGACGCTTAAGTCTCTTGGTACGACTGAAACTTGGGTCCAGTATAAGGTTATAAGAAATGAATATATCAACTTATTAAAACAAAAAGGAAATATACTATTATAATAAAATAGACATGAATGTTAAAAATCCATATAAGATGTGGAAAACATTGAAGACCCTTATTAGTCCAAAAAATGACAATAACTGTTTTAGTAGGGTATTGAGTTCATTGTTAATGGGGTGATTACTGAAATTTCTGATATTTATAATATTGCTGAGAATTTTAATCATTATTTTGTACAGAGCATTGAAAGTATCGCTGAATCGGTTGCTCCATCTCACAATTAGAAAATGGAAGATCTTGATAGATAAGGGTGACTATGTTATTGTAGTATTTTTGGATCTAAAGCGTGCCTCTGAAATCATAAATCGTGCAATTCTGGTTCGTAAGTTAGGAAGTGTTGGTATCAGTGGGAGGGCTCTTGATTGGTTTATAATTATTTATAAAATAGATGTCAGGTCACGAAAATTGGCGACACATTGCAGAATAATTTTTGAGTACCTCAGGGCAGTGTCCTGGGACCCCTTTTATTTCTATTATTCATAAATGATATTCAATTCTCACATGGTTGTGATTTTATCAACTTATTTGTGGATGATACTCTCTTATGAACACTAACAGACTGAAGATCAACGTTGATAAGACTAAGGCCATGATTTTAACTACACCTTACAAATATTCGACCCTTGACACCTCTGAGTGTAGCTTGAGAATCGACAGTGTTGAAATCGAGATTGTTTCTGAATGCAAGTACCTTGTGTTTATGCTTGATAGTTGTTTGAATTTTGGCGCCCATTTTTATATACCTATAGAAAAATTTGTAAAAAGTTATATTTTTTCAGCCGTGTGGCGTCATATCTTTTTGTTGCCTCAAGGATTACAGTCTACAACACTATAATTCAGCCGCACTTTGATTACTGTGCTACAGTGCTTTACCCTTTAAATTTAAATAGAACATCAGCATTGCAGAAATTGCAAAATAGGGGTGATACTAGTGTGTAATAGATATACTAGTGTACAAATTATGTTGGGGGGCCTTCGGTGATTATCGTGTCAGGAAAGAATGTATGTATATGGTATGATTTTTATTTATAAGTTATTGAACAATTTGTTACCTGGTTATTTCGACGAATTTGTCAGTTTTCACTTTGAGATCCACAACTATCCAACCAGAAGAAATGATAACTTTTACTTGCCAAGGTGTAATCACACAAGTACAATGAATTGCTTATTCTATAGGGCCTCAGGGATTACAATGAGCTGCAAGACGATGTAAAAAGAGCACAATCTGTAGGGATGTTTAAGAGGAGATTGATTGAATTTATTGGGAGAGGGAGGTAATGGTTCAGGTTTGATCGTCTTTGCAGTACATAGCGTATAATTTTATTTTTGTATTGATTTGAAATTTAGTTAGGCAATGCTTGAATTATGAAAAATCTGTATTTTTCGATGTTTTTTGTTTTGTAGAAAGATTAGGTGATCCGATTATGATTTATGATTAACTGATTATGATAAACTATTCTATTCTATTTTATTCTATAAATAAAAGACCAATGAAGATATGTATAGACATGTAAGAAAATTTATTTCTTGAAAAGTTCAATAAGAAATAGTTGAAATTATAAATACAGAATTTGAACATTTCCATTTGAATAAATAAATTTTGATTTGATTTTAGTTATTTTTATATTTTTTGATGAAATATAAGTATCATATTGGCTTTGATTTTTCAGAGGAAAATATCCAATCCACCCAAAAGGTCTCAGGGAACATCTTAAAATATCAATAAATGTTTCAATTTGACGAGAATCTTTTACTTGTCACTAAGAAGTATCGGAAACAAACTATTTGGGGGATAACAATGTTCATAATGGTTTTCAGAAGACCAACTACGAAGAAAAAAAAAGAAACTTCATACATTGTGACATCTTGCGCAGAAAGAAAAATTCGTCAAGAATATTTTCACAAAGACATCAAAGCATGTGAATATTTTTAGCATCAAGCTGTTATTGATGACACTTTTGCTTCGCCTTGACATACTCAAATATATTATTAAATATAATTGAACAGATAGCAGTCAATAACGGTTACAGTTCAAGTATGATTGAGAACATGATTTCACGCAAAAAATTTCAAAAAGCAATCCAGGAAGTATTTCCAAGTATATAAAGTTCCAACACAAAATACAACAGCTTAACTTATATTGGTAATCCTAGTCTAAAATTAAAATCATTCCTCTCGCATTATAATTTCAATATAGCATTCCGAACTGATAATTCTTTAGGCTGACATAAAAAATTGCAAATCTAAAATTGATAAAGGTAATAAATCCGGTGTTTATAAACTGTCTTGCGGGGATTGTGATAAAATTTATATTGGTAGAACATTTTTTAAAGTTAGATTATCCGAGCACAAACGTAGTTTTAATTATCATAAATCAGATTCCCATTATTCTAATCACTTACTCGAAGAAAACCATAACTTTAATGATAATTTCAAAATTTTACACAATGAAAATAATAGACAAAAACTCAATTCAGGTAGGTTACTCAATAGTCAATTATATCTAAATCCTTCTCCTTTACTCAATTTTTTCAATTCATAAAGTAAGCAACTCCGATGGGTTTTCCAACATACCCTTATACTTGTACCTATTGTAATATTAAATAGGAAATAAGACTAATATATAAAGAATAACTTTGTTCATTAGTTTGTATCTATCTGATGAAGCCACAGTGTGGTGAAACCGGTCTTAGTTTTGTTAATATAGTGAAAATCTGAATACCATAGTTTTATTTCATTGAAAAAACGATATATTTTGTCAAGTAGTTGGTATCGAAATATCAATTTTTCTATGTGGTAATAAAACAAAAATAGAACAACGTAAGGCGTAGGACCTTCCCGTTACAATTAAGAACTCTACTTGAAGAGACTTTGTTAGATTGGAACCTATTTTTCAGAGTACTTAGCGATTAAAAATATTCGTTTTTTTTGACCCACCCTAATATAGGTATCTGTAAGTGTTCTCTTTTTGAAGTGATAGTTTATTATTTGAATTTCTTTATATATTCCTATTAATAGTACTTAATAGCCCAGAACATATCAGTATGTACTTACACAAATATTCTCCGGCATAAAAAGTAATACTTTCTGCCATGCCTGTCATATCCGAATGGTTCTTGACGCGACAGCTGCCCCTGTTTCTCCATATCTAGGACGCAATCCACCACCCCTGAAACTCTATGGGATCGACAGATCCCACATTGCCAATCTTCTTCCGGAACGTTGACCAATGGTGGATCAACACATTCAAGATGGTACACTGCCGGGCAAGTTTCGCAGCAGAGTAAGTCACCAAGTTTATGGCATACCCTACAATGGTCGTCATAGTGCATGGGAACTGTAAAAAAATATTTATTGAAGGAATAATTACGTCACAGCATTTTACAATGCATTTTAATAGTAGGTGCATGTGTCTGACTAAATATTTTTCTACAGAAATAATAATGAATGTATGTCTTCATTATTTAGACTGTAGAAAAGTATATGTCTGATTTGAAGAACACTGTTTTACATTTCTCAACTACAAAATATATAAAAGATAAGAAAACAAATGTTTGATACAGCTTTCAAACATGAGGGGTAACTAAATTGAGCAGCATTCAACCTCCCCCATTATAGTGTATATAGTGTTAAACGTTATACCAGTTACTGAAAGGGAGAAACGCAAAATATAATCTTGTTAATTTGTTCCAACCACACACCCATAAAACAAAATTTATAGAAAAACATGGGGTAGTTAATATACGTTATCTTTTTTTTCAATTTGCTTTTTGTATTGAAATTTTTCACTTTACTGCAATGTAAAAACCCTCAGGAAATTATTTTATTTTATCGAACAAGATTTCTTTCTATCACTTGAATAACTTCTCACTAATTGTAAATTATTTTGAAGTTTTCAGTTGAATCTGCTATTAACTCATTGGTGCATGCAGTCCTTTTAAAGGGATCACAATATAAATGCATGTCGTAAATGTTCAGAGAGTGGTGGGGAGCCGGCAACACGTGCATCTTCTCATCAGACCTTTTTCAGAAGCATTTATGTCTTTAACACGACGTGAAATACGGTAGTGTTGAATTCATTGACGACCATGGATTCTAGTTTATATTCTACTAAAAATGGCGGGTAAGTAATATTCAATTACTATTTAACAAAAATATTTTTGGAACTCTATTGAAAAATTCCGACGCATTATGGTCCTTTGTTTACAACTTCGATGTGGTTTTCACATTTTCTTACCAAGTTTTTTTTAATGCAAGTTTCTCACGGCGATCCGCTTAAAAGGACTATATGCGCAGAAGTAATTTCTGTTTCCATTTCAGATTATCTATGCATCAACTTTTGGACATCGTAGAGGGCGATGATTTCTATGAAAGTAATACCAAAACATATATTGAACCTCCCTATCAAAATACAGCAGAATCTGAAGAAGACAGCGATGTTTCAGACCAAGAAGCTGGCGATATAAACCGCCTACCCAGAGGTATTCTGGGTCAAGGATGCGAAATTTCTTTCGAGAATAGTGAAGATGAGGAAGCTCATGAACAACTTTCTGCTAGAACAAGTGGACTTCAACCTCAAGCCACCACACTTTTCCATTCATCGGAGAGTGATGATGAAGAAAATATACCACTTTCTGTTATATAACAGCTTTCCAGGAAGAAGAAAGGTAAAACTGTTCAAAGAATAAAAAAGAAAAATTCATAAGTGGACGGGGGATACACCCAAATATTGTATGAACACCACTTGTGATCCTGTGCCTCCATCCTGCGATGTAGAGTTCGCCGAATCTCCAGCTCTTCAAACTTTTTTCACAGAGGCGATCATGGAAAATATTGTTCACCAGACTAATTTGTATGGGTTACAAAAAAAATTTCTTTAAATTTTTCTATGGATGACTGTATGTAATCTTTAGAGCTTTATTGCTCAGTGGATACGCCAAGTAGCTTAGTAAATTCAATACTTCGGGTCTCGATGAGACTCAACCGTTTTGAGCTTCTCTTACGTCATCTTCACTTCAATGAAAACAACAATGTTTCGACAAACAAACTTCACAAATTGAGACCACTTATCGACGGTTTGAATCAACATTTTCGAGAACACGGCGGTATAGATGAGAATCTATCGATTGACGACAGCATGATACCATACTATGGAAAGCATTATGCGAAGCAATATATCAAAGGAAAGCAAATCAGGTTTGGTTTTGAAAATTGAGTCCTTTGTCAAAGTGGAGGGTATATGTTAGCTTTAGAAATATACACTCGTAAATCTGATACTGAAAAACAATTTAGTTTGGGTGGCGATGTTGTTTTATCTCTAATTCGATTAGCAGGGCTGGAAGGAAGAGAATAAGGGTTATAAACTTTATTTCGATAACTACTTTACTGGTACTATATGCCAAAATCGTTAGCTTTAGAAATATACACTCGTAAATCTGATACTGAAAAACAATTTAGTTTTATCTCTAATTCGATTAGCAGGACTGGAAGGAAGAGAATAAGGGTTATAAACTTCATTTCGATAACTACTTTACTGGTACTATATGCCAAAATCGGTTAGAAAGATGTCCTTCTCCAGAGAAAAATTTATGGAATGGAGAAAAATGAGGATCTTTTCAGTTTTTATCGAACGAGAAAATTCTGATGGTTCAGTGGAAAGACAGCAGTGTGGTAACGATGGCCACCAACTTCGAAGATCAATCTATGATGACCGCTAGACGTTGGTGCAAAGAAGCCAAATACAAACAGAATGTTCCCCAACCAAAAGTGTTATCAAATTACAATAAATACATGGGAGGGGTTGATAAGATGGATGGATTAGTCGCTGCGTACCGATCGAGAATGCGGCAAAGAAAATGGTACTGGCCCATTTTTCAGTATTTATTTGATGTGTGGTAAATGGCTGGATTTTGATGAAGAAACTGAGACCTGAAGATCCAAACTGTGCAAATCTTCCAACATTCAGACGTCGCATAGCCGTGAGCTTTCTGGAAAAATATGGGACCAGATCAGTCAGAAACTGCCGACAGTTTATCAACAATAATGATGTTAGATTCGATAATGTGGGACATTTGGTCAAGTACTCTGAAAGTGACAGGAAATGTAAAATGGGCCATAAAAATTCGAAGTTCATATGTGATAAGTGCAATTTTAGCTTACACCCTCAAAACTGTTTTTTCGATTTTCATAACAAATAATGCCAAAAAATATGATGTTAATGTTATCGTATTTAGTTCATTCAAATGTGTTACTATCTCCAATATTTCATTCATAGAAAAAATAAATGAATTTATTAACCAAATATGCTCTTATTCATATAGTCCTTTTAAACGGATCACCTTTTTTTTCTAAACTGAGAGAGAAAATTTAAAAATAGCGACAGAACCACGATTCAACAGTAAAATTATATCCATTTCAAGAAAAATTATAATCAAATCAAAAATTTTTTCCATATGCACTATAGGGTTAAAGCATGTTTTTGACCTGTTATTAATTCTCTTTTTAGTGTTGGAAATTGGAACAACCATATTTAATTATAAGATAAGTATGATAAGTTTTAATTAAATCTGATATTCCAAAGTGGGTTAAAGCAATGTTCAAAGATTCTATTGCATAGACAGATACAGGAGAAGCTAATTGAAATCTGTTAATTACCAAAAAAAATCAAATAGAGTTACCTTCACTAAGGAGATCTTCTCTCACTGGATTAGTCGTTAGAAACTGATCAGTCAAAAACTGTAAAACCTTAATTCTATCCTCAACCGTTGTAAAAGGATAATCTGTATTATTCAATACTTGCAATGCACCCTGATCGAAACCTTTATCACTTTCTACATACGCTCTCAGTACTTCTGGGTACGTAATATAGTCAATTAGAAACAGAGAGACATTTACGCTGTCTTTCTGATCGAGTGGTCCAAAATGAGTCTGTTGAGAATCTTCTTCCCTCAACAATGCCTTCAGTAACATTATATGTATTTCAGACAATAAGCTACTCTGGTCTTCACATACCAGAGCTGCACAGAAATCCTCAAATCTGAAAGGGGAAAGCCTAACCAAATTCCTAAAATGCCTAAGTACCTCATAGACACTTATCGCTGCCATAACTCTGTCTTTACTTATCAATAAATCATCTGATGATTTAGGTAAAACCAAAGGAGGTAAATCTCGATTTTGCAACCAAATTGGTTCAGGTGTTGGAGGTCTTGGAGCCCCAGTTAATGTTCTTCTAGGAGTACCTCCAGTTGTACTAAAACTACTCAATGAAAAATCACTATCACTGGAAGGGTCACCCACTGATCCTTCAGAATCACTGTTGCTTGCAGCTAATTCATCCTCTATTTCACTTTTATCACTGGAATCATCCCCAAAATCAGAACCGTAGTGATATTCAGAATCATTATATTCAGTTGTTGTATTATAGCCTCTTCTTTGGTAAGTAGAGCCAGAGAATCCACCTTTTCTGCTAGTACGGTACCCATCTTTTCCTCTAATTCTATTACTACTTCTCCTACTAGCCTCACTTTCTTGAGGTGAGGAAGCTCTTGAAGCACTTGGGGTACTACATTGAGAATCTGATCCCTTACTATAATTTAAAAGATATTTTGGTTTTTTCAACAGATGTATTTGAAATTTTCTGGGCCTTTCTGCTACTTGAACCTTAGGGGGCCGCCCCCTTTTCTTCATACCTCTTGTTGACATCCTGTTTATGATCTGTCAATTATTGGATGCAATACACGTGGTAGATTACAAAAACAAACTTGTGTACAAATCCGAATGTCAAATTTCACTTAAAACGATTCATGGTCGCAGCACGATCTTCTCGCCATATAACTATGGCTACGTCACGTGACCAACAACACAAAATACATTTCGTTTGTTATTTTACAACCACTAGCCACAAAATTTGTTTATCTATCATATGGCTCACAAATTTCTTAACAAATTTTTACATAAATTACTCATTTACAACAAGAGGACGCACAAAATAGTTGACTGACGCGTATTGCAAAGCGAAAAAGAACACCTAACAACCGAAGCTTCGAGCGCTCCTATTGGTCGACAATACATCCGCCATGACAACTTGCAACTATAATTTTTTCTCAGGTCTACATTCAAGTCACTTCACAGAACTTCATTAATTTCTAGGAACCTCACATTGTGAAAGCAAATTCTAACATTAATTTTGGGATTATTTCAAAGTATTTCCATAAAAAAATATGGATAGTCAATACGCAGATTCAACGCTCTGAATTTGATTGAGTTAATGATGCGACAGGAGATGTCGCCACAAGATCAATTATGACCAACGCAATATTTGGGATTGATTTTTCTTTATGCTTTATGATTTATGTAAATATGTTAACAAAAAGGTTTGCAATAGTGAACAAATGATATAGAATTAGTGCAAAAATAGCATTTGAAAGCTCCAGTAACTGGAATGAATTAAAAATGTAAAAATTAACATTTCTTGTCAAGATGGCCACCTATGACGCAATCAGTCATGAAAGACGTACGAAATTGGAAATTATTGATTTTTTGATTAACATCAAAACATTTGTCTCATATTGCATCAAAAGTAACAAAAATAATTAAAAGAAAATGTTTAAAATTAATATTTCGCGAATTTTTATCGCAATTCAATTTTTATAAGGCCTAAAGAGTTTGCGATGTCATTTCAGATTTAAATTTAGCGGCTGCTGTGCTGTTGATGTCAAATGAATAACTGTCAAATGTCAAAAGCGTGGACCCTGTGACCGTGAAATTTCAATATTTTTAGTGGATTACTTTGGAATAAAATTAGATTTTTGTTCAAACCATATATGAAATCGAAATAATTTAGCGAATCGAAAGTAAATTTTCCGAAAACATGTACGAAATTCGACCAATTATCACGTTAGATGCACCGACTAAACTGCCGAATTGCATGTATAAGCTGAAAAATATCCATGCTGATCTAGACAATGTTCTTGAAGAGAAGAGTCTACCACCTGGCACAAAAAAAGTTGGGACATTTAAGCAGGTTGAACAATTTCTAAAGGTTTAAATTCATATTCATTATGTTCTATTGCAATTACTGCTTTTGAAATGCATGAAATATTAGTTTTTCTCTACTTACACTTGCATTTGTTGGAAGGAACATGATGTGGTTTTCTGATTATCACTTTACTAAAATAACTGTCAAATCACTATTAAAAATGGAACCTCATAGAATTCATCCTGATTCACTCATAGTATCAGCTGACTTATCACATAGAATTCAGAACACCCCATACATTGGATCTTTTAACTAAATTTTCTCTATTAAAATATTTAAATTTTTTCATATGTAGAATATTGAAAATAGAGAAATGGCTGCATTAGAAGATAGACAAGAAAAATTATTGAGTCAACTTGAAGAACTGAAGAAAATAATGGAATCCATCAAATCCAATTTGAATAAAAGTTCTAATACTCCAAACTCTTGCAACAAAACTGCAAAAATTTCATCAGCTGCTAAAGTAAGTGTTACAATGAAAATTTAATTTGGCAATTATAAATTAAATTTTTTCTCTAGGTAAATAATATACCAGATATTGTTATAAATGTGAATCCTCGATATCCACCCTACTTCTTACTGTTCTTACAAAGGCTACTGAAAAATGAAATATCTCTAAATATTACTTGCCACTTACATTCATCAGTATCAGAAATTAGTGGTAAAAGTGAAGCATTTATAAGTAATCTTGAAAAATTCCCTACTAATGGAGTTCCCTCAATGAACATCAGGCTCATATGGAAAAATAGTAAGTATTCAAGTTCTTTGAAAAGATAATTCATTTTCACAATGATTCTGCTTTTTTAGTTGGACCAAATGCAGAATTGAGTGTCTCACGTTTTCCAGTACAAGGAGAAGCGAATATTTTAAGGTTTCTTGCACGAACCCTTGATGCTTATTTGGGTTACGAAAAAAATCCTAATGTCGCTAAAATTGATTATTTGCTAGATCTCTCATACAAGTTGTCGAATACAAATTCAAAAAGTAGTAGAAGTGGTATTTTACAGTGCTTAAGTAAACATGTCTTGCCTAATTTCAAATGGTTAGGTGGACAGAACAAAATAACGATAGCCGATATAGCAGTGTATGATTCATTAGTTAATTTTGCGAATAAAAATGAAATAAGTGGAGATTTGAACAAATGGTTTAATAATTGTGAAGGATATATCAAATCATAAAATAAATTATTGTAGAAATGATTGTTCCTTATTTCTTTAGAGTAATTAAAATTAATATTAAAACCACAAATACAGAAATGGGATGTTTTTGATAAGCAATAAACTAGAGTTAATATATTTGATATAAGACTTTGATAATTAAATATTTGTGTGAAAATGCTTAAGTTTTTGATTATTATCTGCAAAAACTGAAAATATGCTGTTAGAAGTTGAGTAAAATTTATCTATATTCTCAGAAAGGGAGTTTAATATAGAAAGATTCCTATTTTATGTAAAAACGAGTTTTGAGCCCACATAAAGGCCGTTAGGGGTCCATAATCTGGAAAGCCCAAAGGATAAGAGAAAGTCGGTGAAATCAAGAGGCTAACAGAAAGTTTGGAAAAAATTTTGAGTGATTATAAAATGAGTTAAATAATTATGTGATACACTAGGCTGACCTGTAATCCGAACTATTAATTACTCTCTTTGAGCAATTTATTATTTATTGTTTTTTATTTTGTTTATTACACTTAAATGAATATGTGCTTTATTATTGTGGACTTATGCACTATCTCAGCTGTTAGCTGGATATAATTTACCTTTCCCAGATTCAGCAATCAAAGGGAATAGGCTCGATTACAATATACTTGACAAATTTCCTAACTATCCTACATGTATTAAGAATTACAGCTTTTTGCATTTCTATATAGGTATTCTTATGCAATTCTAATTTCTTAAGGCTATCATGCAAAGTTTTGGGTATTAACCCAGTCGAGGATACGATGACAGGAACAATATCTATTTTATCAAGGTGCCACATATGCTTGATCTCAATAGCAAGGTCTGTGTATTTAGACTTTGTCTCCTGGAACTTATTCAGCACGTTGTTATTTATTGGTATGGCGACATCCACCAGCATTGCTATTCTGGCTTTCTTATCATACACCACTATGTCTGGCCTACTACTCGTCACCATTTTGTCAGTGATAACAGGTCTATCGTAGTATAATCTGATAGAGTCATTTTCCAATACGAGCGCTGGCTGATACTTGTAATATGGCTGGAAGGTATTTAGAAGTCCCGTACTTGTGTGCAAGTTTCTGATGGATAATGTTGCACACTTGATTATGCCTGTGAAGATAGTCCGTATTGGCCAATTGTTCGCATCCGGACGTAATATGCTGTATAGTCTCCGATCTTATATGGCATTTTCTGCACCTTTCTGTTTGTAATGTTCCGTCCTTCATAATAAATTTTTTGTAGTTGTTTGTAGCGATCACTTGGTCTTGGATGGCCATAAGGAATCCCTCTGTTTCCGCGAATAATTCTCCTTTCATCAACCATTTGTTGGAGGCTTCTTTGTTGATATGTGGTTGATTAATCTCATAGTGATGTCGTCCATGCAATTCCTTTCTTGACCATTGCTCTTGTTTTTCAGTATCTGATAGGAACGGTAGATTCAGCAGGTCATCTCTGGTAGCAAGATTTAGAGGTGTATATCCCTTATCAGCCAACGATACCACTCTATGGAAGTCATAAGTGAGAGTTTTTGCAGAGGAGAATTCTCTGAGATTTTTTATCTGTTCGGTGTGTAAATTGGCAACATCTATAAATCCGCGTCCTCTTTCTTTCCGCTTCAAAGTTGTTCGTATCACAGACGATTTTGGATGATGATTGTTGTATTTTGTGAGCATCGTTCGGGTCTGCCTTTGAATATCATCCTGTTCTGTCTTAGTCCATCTGATTATTCCAAATGAGTAAAGCAACACTGGAATGGCGTAGGTGTTAATTACCTTGGCTAGATTCCCCGAGTTTAACATCGATTTCAGCACAGACTTCAGACGCTGAATGTATTCTGAACGAATCTTCTCCTTTGATTGTTTTTGGTCTAGCAATCTGGCTTGTTGGTATCCCAGATATTTGTATGTTTCGCCATCCCTCATGCACTGTATAATATCACCGTTTGGAAGTTGTGTTTCGCCATCTATGACTTTCCCTTTTTGAATGTTCAGGGTCTTACATTTTTCAATCTCGAATTTCATATGAACACCTGCCGAGAACTTACTGACAGTTTTCAGCAAATCATCCAATTGCCTCTTGTTCGAAGCATATAATTTGATGTCATCCATATACAGCAGGTGGGAGATTGTATGATAATTCCTATCCGTTTTTATCCTAAATCCGTATCCTGTTCTATTCGGCATTGAGGACAATGGGTTCATAGCTAAACAGAACCATAGTGGACTCAAAGAGTCTCCTTGAAAAAATCCACGACGTATGGGTATCTCGTCGGTTTTAATTGACTTACTGTTCATGTTGACGTGCGCCAGTGTGTCATTGTTGTCTTCAAGAATTCTACCTGGGCTGGGTGAACTCTGTATATTTGCAATACTTCAACAACCCAAGAATGGGCGGTACTATCGAATGCCTTCAGATAATCGAGAAAAGCTGAATGAACATTCCGATGCTCCACATATGCCTGTTTCATTATCACAGAATCGATGAGTTGTTCCTTGCACCCGTGGTGTTTCTTTCTGCATCCTTTCTGCTCTTCTGCTAATATATTGTTTTCGTCAAGGTGTTGGTATATTCGATTGGATATGCATGAGGTGAGCATTTTGTAGAGTGTTGGCAGGCAAGTGATTGGCCTATATTGAGACGGATCCTGTGTTCTATCGCTCTTAGGTAGCATATATGGTAAGCCTTGTGTTAGGAAAGTGGGTGTTTTCTTGGGATGTTGAAGAACATACGTGAGCTGTTTCGCTAGGGCTCCATGGAGCTTATCAAACTTATTGTACCAGAAGTTGTGGATATTATCTATACCTGTGGCCTTCCAATTGTTGTCGCTCTAACTACTTTTGTGATTTCTTCTGAAGTCCATATGTTTGATATCAAGGCGTTGTTTTTCATTCTTGAACCATTCCGCATCTTTATTGTGTTCTTTGGGGTTCGACCATAGTGATGACCAATAATCGGTCAACCACTGTGCGTCATGTTCTTCTCTGTTATTGTTGATCGCAGTTTTGTTATTTCCCTTATGAAAATTGGCCGCGCTTTGGAGGAACCTTTGGTTTTGATGTTTCCCTTCAGTACACTTGATGTATCTTGAGAGCCTCTTTGCTTTTGCTTGGAGTTTCTGCTTCAAAGTGTCCATATACACTTCGATATGTTGTTTGTGATCAGGGTGTTTTGTTTTCGTACCAATTTTTCTATGAATTTTGCGTATATGGGATTTCAAGCGCCTTGCGGGCTTTTTGTTTCTTAGGAATTCTGTGAGGCGCCGATCTCAGCTCTAATATTGTCAATATCCTTCTCCAGTCGTTTTTGCCTTGGGGGTTTTCTGACGCTTTTTGGCTCAGATCGAATCAGAGTTGTGGAGATTTGTTGTTTGTGAAGTCGAAGAACCGCTACTGCTCCACAGTAAATCAAAGTGTGAATCTTCTCCAAGGTGTTCAGGTCGGTATATTCTTCAAACACTGAGTTTACGCTTGCTAGGATGATATTGGTGTTCTTGTTCGTCTTGAGTTTGGGCAGTTTAGGTCGTTTAGTTGGGTTACTACCACTGAGTTCAATCATTGCTCTGTTGAGTTCTGATCATGCTAAATACATAAATTCGTTCGTATACCAATGACTTACCTGGTTGTACAACTGAATTCATGGTCCAATTTGCAGACCACACTTCTCTGGTGCTCGCAGATCCGGTTACTCTGGATTCGGTAGTGGACGATGTGTTTGTCGATCTTGATGCCTGGTTTTCTCGAAATGAGTTGAAAATGAACAGTCAAAAGACCAAACTTGTCAGGTTTGCATATGGAAGAGAAGACATACCCATATCTCATGGATATAAGACTACCATGGTTTCATCTAATAGCCTTAAGTTCCTGGGTGTTTCGGTTGACTATCGACTGGATTGGGGTGATCATGTAGACCAACTTGCAAATGATATGGCCAGATATGTGTATGCACTAAGAACACTGTCCGAACTTGTGAATATCTCAACAGCGTTTACTGCATATAATGCATAATTCGATAGTAGGCTGAGATACAGGATAGTTATGTGGGGGAATTCATCGGATATCTTGAAGCTCCTTTTGTTGCAGAAGAGATGTATTCGTGGGATTCTTAAGCTGGGCAAAACACAATCATGCAGGGCTCACTTTGTGAAAAGATCAGTGCTAACTGTTGTGATTCTATATGTTCATGAAGCAATTATGTTCTTAGTTCATAATAGAGACCTGTCTGTGGAGACTAAGCGTGAACATGAGCATAACACGAGAGCTAAGAACGATATGAGGCTACCCAGATCTAAGCATACTTACCTTCAGAACAACTCTGTTTATGCTTTGGTAAAAATTTATAATCACATTCCACAGGAGGCACGAGGGTGGCCACAAAATAAATTGAGAAGAAGATTAAATACTTACCTTAGGAGGACACCATACTACACTCTCCAGGAGTATTTTGAGGACCATATTTGTCTCAGCTGATTTGATCTCTTATTGTTAGGTCTTTATTCTGTTTACACTGTTTGTTTTTTATGTATTTTATGTTTATGATGACGTGTTCTACAACAATTTATGTTTATATGGAACAAATAAATGGATCGATTGATTGATTGAGGCAATCATGGGAATAGTTTTTTCAAGTACCTTCAGTGGGATCTCATCGAAATGTGTATCGTTTTTATTTTTTAATGACCTTACTGCGTGTACTATTTCTTCCACTTCAACATCAAATATATAGAAAGAATTTTTTAAGGTACATCCCTTTTCTGTATCATGTGTACTATTTGAAAAATTTTGTATCGAGGGTGTAATGTTAGCAAAGAATTTATTAAAGCGATTAGCCAACACAGGAAGGTAACGCATTTGAGACACGAGTATTGTTATTGAGTCTGTTTATAACTTTCTAGACTGCTTTGGTCTTATTTGGTGCGATTGAAATTTCTCTGCTATAGTGAGCCTTTTTTTTTCATAGCAATGGCCATATGATATTTAGCCTTGCTAGATGAGTATAAAGGTTTCGTTTCAGGTCTAGTGTTGGATATCACATAAAGATAATTTAATTTTTGTTTCAAAGCCATGACTATTGGAGATACATGGAAAGTGTTTTCATTTTTCTGATGGATAATTGTCGAGAGGGGCAGTGTATATCAAAAAGTTCCTTGAACCTTACAAAGAAAAAAATCCAAATCTGATTTACCTCACTTGGGGAGCAGGAAAATACATCATCCCACTGGCATTCTGATAAATCACGAGCAAGATTACTTAAGGTGATGTCATTAATCAGCCTAGTCCAAATTTTATTGTTATCTCTTTTACTTTCAACAACTTCTTGCATTTTGAATTAATTTTGAGGCGGAATGATCAGATATGTGATACCCGATTACTTCACAGTTACTCTCTAGATTCGTAATTATATTGTCATATTGTCCAGGCAAGTTCCTGAGATTGGACGAGTAGGCTGATCAATAGTTAGACGTACATCATACATACCAAGGACAGATAGAAAATTATTTCGTTCTTTAAAATTTAACAGAGTATTAATATTGAAATCCCCAGTTATTATAACCTTGGCCTTTTTCCTGAAACTTTTCTCTAGGATAATGCCCAACTTTTCAAGAAAAATACTTACATCACATTGAGGTGTCCTGTAAATGCATACTATAAAAAGTTTTTGAGAATTATGACGATATTCCACTGCACAACATTCAAAGACATTTGATACATTCAACAATTTAAAATCGTGCCTTTCTATACAATTTAAAGATGATCGATAGAACACCGTACTTCCTCCGTGCTTACCTTTTTCCCTGCAAAAACTTGTGACATGCTTGAAACTGCCAATAGGAGAAGCATTCAGTTCCTTTTCGGTCATCCAATGTTCAGTAATTGCCAAGATGCCAGCTCCCTGGTCACTTAATAGAAGTTCCAGTTTATTGAGTGCATTCCCAGCTTTTTACAAGTCTGCAAGTTCTGCAAAAATAAGCTAAGTTCTAATGTATTAGCAAATATTTTAAAAAAATATATCTTATGTTAAAATTGGGTTGATTAGGAAAATTTAAATTGTTGAGATTCTTTTATACATAAACAGTGCACTGATGTAGGCAAAACATTAGAAAATTTTATTAATGTTCTCAGGAACAACATAGTCTTGGCTACAAGCAATTCATATATTTCTTCAGACTCTTCAGGTTTACATCTAAGTTCATTATATGTGATTATTGGGTCCATAATGATTCTAAAACATCTATAGATCATAATCGGCATCACTTGGAAGACTGAACCTGGCCATCGGGGCTCTCTCGGTCAAGCAGAGATGGAATTTGAGGAAATATCGCATGTTATGTATTTTTTTTATTATCTCTTAGTCACTTTCATGACCTTGCTTGCTATGTAAAATCTTTTCTTAGATTTGTTAGACATATAAGAAGTTTGATTGTTGAAATATTTTTTTGCTGGTTTTCTTTTTCCATTGTTATAGATTCCTTTCCCAAACCCCCTTTCTTTCACCCTTGTCTTCGTCTGGAAATTATGAAGTGCAAGAGAGAATGAAGCGGCTAAGCAGTAAAATCTTTGGTACTCTTTATGTACACACGACACTAACACATCATAAACAGACAAGCTATTGCTAGTGCAATAGCGACAGGGAAACGAGTTTTTTCCTCAGGTTTTTTCACTCGTTTATTGAATCATATAGAAGATAGTATGGTTCCCCTGTTACACACAGCTCACACTTTTTGTTTTTTCTGGCACACATCAAAATTATAGGTATAAGCATTTATTGTAAATTCAACTATTCAAATTTTTGTAAATCCTCTCTTTTCAAAAAAAAAAATATATATGTGAGTGACGTAAGGTATATTTAAATCTTAGGAAAATCGGAGATCACTACGAAAATTATAACAATATAATCCAAAATATCGAATTGGTGGACCTATTCGAACAAAAACCGGTTTTTCTGACTACTATAATAGAAATATGAACACATTTTGTGTATAATGATGAGTATTATAAACATTTTTTCATGTATCATCAATAGTTTTCGCAGTAGAAGTCAATTAATGACATTAATATGCAAAGTTTTAATATCTTGGCTAACAATGTTATTTTCCTAAGTATCCTCAATTTTTTGAGATTTAAATATATCCTATGTCACTCACATACACTGTAGCTTTCCATGGGTAAAAGAATTTTCAAATTCGCTTGACTAGTTTCAGGGTTAAATAGTAATTAACAAATCTTTCCTCTTTATATATTAGTGTAGATGTTTTGTTATAATTATAGTTAGATAGTCTTTTATTCAACCAAATATAATAAATTAAATTTCAATAATGATTAATGTTACAATAATCTATTTCAGAAAAAGAAATTATGCTCATAAAAAGCTTATTCTATGAAAAATTTCGTTTAGGTGTTTATCTATTCAAAATAGAGACCAAATTAATAAGAGTAAGATTGCATACATGAGTAGAGAATGAAAAATTTTACTACCAAATATAACACGTTAGTACTGTTGACCTTGAAGCAGTCGACTATTTAGGTGAAGTAGTTTTCTCTGACATTTAAGCTCAATTATTCAACTTATAATTTTAGTAATGGCATTCTTATCTTCATACAAAAATACATTGAGTTTTCCAAATCTTTATTTTTACTTCTTAATTAACAACAATTCATTCAATCAGAAAATATACATCTAATAATTAAATCATGTATTTGCATAGCAAATGAAAATATGTTGGTTACATTTTTTGAAAAATTGAGTACATAAAATATTGTTGTAAAGTTCGTAGAGACAGAAAATGGAAGACTTGGTTGATTATGTGCCATATTGTACTATATTTATTGTTAATTGCTACGTATCTATTTTAATTCCCTCAATACTTGTCTCAAGATATCCAAATAAATATCTGCATGTTTTTCCTGGAATATTAAGGCAGGTCTCAAACGTACAGCTTCATTCCCGCAACCACCTCCTTGTATACCTGAAAAACAAGAAATTTTCAATTTCAAATTATTCCTTCAAAAGTTTGATTCTTTCTTACCTTTCTTTTTCAAATTACCCAATATGTCATCTCTTAATTTAGATGATGAAGCATTAAACGCTAAGAAAGTTCCTCTTCCTCTAACAGAGTTTATTTGATTCGGAAACTCTTGCTCTAATTTGTGCAGACCAGATTTCAGTTTAGCCCCAGTTTTTTCGACGTTGTTCAACAAATTGCTTTGTTTAATAACTTTTAGAACAGCCTCAAGCAAGAAAATTTTGCCTGGATCGCCCATCCATGTGTTAAAAACTCTATACGGTTGATCAGGTCTGAAAGACAAAAATTTTGGTGCAGAAAGAACCCCACACGCAAAACAATTGCTTCCTGTCAAAGTTCATCAAATTTTGGTAAGAAGTATGTCTTAGTCTACTGATCTCAAATCCATATCAGAAATCAACACTGTTAGATCGGTTTTCCAGATACATGCTGTTTAGTTTAGACATTCCTCGCAGTGTGTTTCTCCCGATTTTCCTTTCTGCCTCCACAAATTAGATTTAGTACGTTCTGATAAAATTGATTCCTACTTAAAACATATGCATTTACAATAAAACATTGTTTCCGGCATTCCCTAATATAATTAAATCCAGCAATTCAATTAAAATTAAACAATCCAACTATGCTGATTTTTAATGTAAATTTGAGATCAAAATTTCTTTGGAAACTTTGAGAGGAGCCATTTTCACTGTATTGTGTGCGAGGTCCTTTCAATCCAGATAAAATCAATTCAATGAGAAAAAGGTTAACAGAATTATAATGCATTTGGCAATACTATTATTTGTTGCATCACTTTGTGACCTAAATTTCATTTGATATTCAAATAAGTAGAGTAGTATTTTTCATGTTAAAAATAATCTGAATTTCATTCAACTTTATCAAGGCTTAAATTAGAGAGTTTACATCGTAGAGATCTTACCTCATTTCTTCTGTATGGAAATACCCTCCAGTGAGCATTTTTTTACTGAAAGTAACCACATCAGGTGGTGATTTAAGATTGAAATGTTCATGACACCACATTTTCCCTGTAGCTCCGCAACCTGTTTGCACTTCATCGATCAATAGTGCAGCTCCATGTCTCTTTGTAATGTCCTGAAGTCCCTGAAAGAATTCTGGAGAAGCTTCGTTATCGCCTCCTTCGGACTGTATAGGTTCAACAACTATTCCAGCAACTGGTACTCCTTTTTCTTATATTTTTCAAACAAATCTTCAACTTCAGCTAGACATTTGTCGTCTTCTGCTTTATTTTCCTTCTTGTTTTCTTCTAAAGGATATTTATACCTAATATAAAATTTTGTGAATTGGTTCTAAATAGTCGCAAGGTTTGTAGATGGAATAAAACACAATTCTTACCTGGGAAAATGTGCGACTGGCCAATCAAAAGCTGGCACATCCAATTTATGAATCGCTTTGGAATGAGTGGTGGATAAGGCTCCAAATGTTCTTCCATGGAAACCCCCATGAAATGATAAAAGGGAGAGCTTTGGTGAACCAGGTGGCAAATTAATCATACAAGATTGTTGTTCTTCTTCAGTGAATCTGACGTCACCCCCACGTGCCTTTTTCTGGTACCAAATAAAAATATTTTTATAGGCATTTTCGTTAGAACAAGAACCACACATCATTGTGGTAATTTGAGGTAAACCTGGTGAGACTGCAAGAAGGACGTCTTTGAGTTTTGAAGGCCAGTAGTCTCCTGGGAATACTCCTAGAGCTGGTCTGTTAATTAGTGCTTTCTAAAAAATTTTATCTGTTACTAAATCCACTACTTAAAATAGTATAAAAATTCCTGCTCTACTATGCTCGCAATTAGAAGAAGTACTTGGAAACGCTTGAGATCATCTTACCAAGTTGTGTTCTTCATGAAAAACTTTGAGTAATTCAGGGTGATTATAGCCGATAGGAATCGAGGAAATTTGCGTGAAGGAATCTAGGAGAATATTTCCGTCTACATCTATCAAGTAGTTCCCAATAGATTTGTTGTAATCAGCGAATAGTTGAATGGAACCAGTTTGCTGAAAATGAAATTTTAAGCAGACATTTCAAAACAATTCTGAAGATGTATTTTACCTGTATCTCATTGAGTTCATCGAGGAGTTCTTTCGATCTTGGTCCAGGCACTGCCGTTTTGAGACAAGGTCCATTCGGTTCCCCGGGATGCCAGAAAAGCTTCTGAAGATTCCTGACATACAAATGGTTTTCAGAAAGTGACTACGACGTGAAAATAGTTGAATTCATATGGTTTTGTTTGAAATTTGATATTGGTGAATGGAATTGGAAAATTATTGTGTTGGTTTACGATGATGGATTGATAAGTCAGGTACTTGGTGTCAATTATTTTTCAACATAATCTCCATTTATGGGTGTGCACTTTCTTATGCGATGCTGGAGGTTTTGATAACCGTCTTTATAGTAGTGTTTCTCGAGATCCTCAAAATGCGCTTTGTTTCGGAAATGACTTCAGAATCTGTTGAAAATCATTGTCCTCCGAACCATATTTTCATGTTTGGAAATAAGAAGAAATCACTGCAAGCCAGTTTACGAGAATATGATCGATGAGATTGCAATTCATATCGTAACTCCACTAGTTTGGCTGTTGTAACGGCGGAAGAATGGTCAAGGGCATTGTCATGGAGATACAGGATTTTCTTCTGAGCAAAATAAGGCCGCTTTGTTTTGATGTCCTCGTTCAATTGATCTGACAGTCCCAGAAGACGGTGGTCATCATCTTGTCGACCGATGAAGCCACCTTGAGTTCACTGCCACCAGCTTCCACCCATTGTTTGGATTGCTGATTTGTCTCAGGCATGTAGCAATTTTATGTTTCATCTACTGTAATAAAACTGCGCAGAAACTCATCTGGGTTGCGTTCAAAGAACAGAAAATTAGACTGGGAAAGAATAATTCTTTCACGTTTCTGGTCAATTGCCAAAAAACGCGGCACCCATTTTGTCGGTAGCTTTCTCATGTGCAAATGTTCATGCAAGAAGTTCAAAACTCGTTCAGATGAAATATTTTCAGTCTTCGCTATCTCTTTCAACTTCATTTGGAAATCTGGTAACGCATTATCGTAGACCTGAATGGTTTAATTAGCACTCGATATTTACTGTTTTCCATTTTAAAACAGGAGCAACTCGACCGGTTTAATTCGTTAATACTAATTAATATACCACTATGAAATTTTATGTTTGCACTTTGAACATGTTATAACTTGTGTACTAATTTATTGAATTAATTTAATCAATTCATTATCCCTGGCTTATCAATTCATTATCACCTGACTTATCAATTCATTCCGTATTGCTTTATTGGTGAAAATTACAGAAACTATTGGACTAGTTTCGTGCATTTTCCCATCTTCAACGATAACTACGTTTTAATTAAGAAATACAACATAGTAAATTAACTTATTACTATTTCCTTGCGAGGAAATAGAAAAAAAATTAATTAGTCGCAGCAACCTCTAAGAGTTATAAGCGGAGAATACAGTACCTACAAAATACAAGACATAATAATAAGGTCTATTTTTTAAAGAATTTAGTTTTCGGTTCATTTTGATAGTGAAGTGTCGAGGATAGTGATACCCCACCTATTGGGCTCAAAGGTGTATTTAGGAAACTCGCACAAGATATGTGCTATAGTTATTTAAACACCACAATCTTTGCAAATATGCAAAATATCAAATGGTTCACGCTTCATAAGGTGGCTATGTGTCATATGCTTAAGAGATTTACGTTTACTTGGTCTCCTCTATTACTGTAGGTTGGTTGATAGTTTAGTTGACAGAGTAGGTGCTACAGACTTGAGCTGGGTGTTTGTGGCGTTCTAGATCAATTACCACTTTTCCTGTATGTGTTTTTGATAATCCGCCTGTTGTCTGTTTGAGGCAATTTATCGGTATTAGTGTGTAAATCCGGACTTGACGCTGATGTTACTGCAAACCGGTCGCCTTCCTCATTGCCTGTTATTCCCATAGAAATTTTGCGGTTTATTCTGACCCTGGATATTGAAGGTTTTTCTTTAATGAGCTAGATAATAGAGTGCCATATGTATAAAAGCTTTCAATGCACTGAGGGAGTCCGTGATGATTATTTTTTTTTGTACCAAGTGGTGATTAACATATTTTCAAAGCCTGTAATATCGCTGAAATTTCTCCACAGCTTCTTTTTGCTTTAGAAGAATCGGTATATCTTGCGTAATCTTGGTATTTGAATTTGGGTAATGAATGTTTGGGAAAATTTGTAAGCGATAGGTTGATGGCAGGAGTTTTGACTATCCATGGAAGGGATGGTGACTGATGTGGCAGTGAGAGTTTAGATTTTGTTTAATATCAGAATTGG
The DNA here is from genome assembly GCA_013387265.2 of Cryptolaemus montrouzieri. Classification (NCBI taxonomy): domain Eukaryota; kingdom Metazoa; phylum Arthropoda; class Insecta; order Coleoptera; family Coccinellidae; genus Cryptolaemus; species Cryptolaemus montrouzieri. Next base: position 23,425,915 of record JABFTP020000021.1, on the reverse strand, counting down.
CTCTGAACAGTATTTGTGTTAAAGAATATTTACGGGTTTTGGAATTCCTTAAAATTGTACAAGAGGAAACGGTGATGGAGAGGTTGGTGTTAGATTTATTTTCTGAGATTCTAGATCAGGGGTGCTGAAACTGTCGATCGCGAGTGCTTTTTGATTAGATCTCGAGAAGAAAAAATTTTTTAATAAGTAGGTAACTGAACTACAAAAATTTATTACGTAATGAAATAACACTATGCTAGTGGCAAAATGCGGCTTTATTAAAGGAACGCGCGGTACTTGTGGTAATTTGACAAAGATGATACCTTTCTTTCGAGATATTACTCGACCCATCTACCCTCTTCCAAATTTTCAAGGGTTGTCACCCCTGCTCCAGGGGTTGAAATTCGAGATGGGGATGGTACTTGATGATGACTGCCATTGATCAGCATGGATCTGTTCCATTTTACCTCACTGAAACTTGAATAGTCTCAGGGAAATAGTCTTCCCTATCTTTCAGTTGCTCACCCTCTATCTTTTACAGTTTTCGATTAAAAGTGAAAATTCGTTCAAGGTAATGCAGACAAAGATACCACCTTTCTTTTGAGTCCATCGCTGGACCCATCTTCCCTATTCAAAATGTTCAAGGTTTGCAACCCCCGCTTAGGGGGTTGATATTTCAGGCAAGTTTTGTACCCCAAAAGATGTCCCCTTGAAACAAAAATTGACCTGTTTTTGCGTTTTGATCGGAAATGAATATCTTGGTAGATATAGCATCTGTTTAGTTTTCGTTGAAGCATCCTATATATGACGTTTTCTTCAATTTTGTAAAAAAACTACAAGCTACCAATATATAAATTAGCGTGAATTACAACCGATGCAGTACCAGCAATGACTGGAAACTAAAACGGTTTTCGGGCATTGTGTCGAGCTAATGAAGATTTCCCTTCATTTTTTTCAATCCATTGCATTATACATCAATAAGTTTTGTGTTCAAACGTTTTAAACAAGGAGAAAATTATGGGCATTGCAACAAAAATTGTAGATTCCATCCGTGCTCGTAGCTTGCAACGGCGGCTCTTTAAGTTGCAGTTGGAAGATAGGGAGTCAGCTGAACACACTGATTTAGTTCTTCATACGGACGTCAGGTGGTTGATTCGCGGAAAATTCCTAGAAAGGTTTCAAGAATTATTGCCCAAAATAACAGCTTTTCTAGACGAAAGAGGTGATGACACTCAGATGTTGAAAAACGAGATGATTAGCGCAGTAAACGCATTCAAAAGTAAATTGCAACTTATAATGAATCAACTGAAAAGGAAGGACCTGAAACATTTTCCGTCTTTGAAAGCAAGGATTCCTCAGTTGAATTATGATACGTATGAGGCAGAATTATGAAATATTTTGGGACAATTCGAAATGCGTTTTTATGATTCCAGTAAATTGGCCAATATAGCATCATATATGAGTAATCATTTTTCATATAAAACACTGAAGCTTAAAGCTACATCATCTGATAAAAATTTCTGGTGTTTTATATCTGAAAATAAATATCCGAATCTAAGGCAAATCGCCCTTCTACTGTCGGCAATGTTCGGGTCGAACTACTTATGCGAATCTGCATTTTCTGAAATGAAGACAATTAAGTCAAAATATCGCAATCAACTAACTGATGATCATATGTCATTATGCTTGCGATTAGCATTCAGTGGTGGTTCATCGTATGAAAAGTATGCTGAGGACATGCAGTGCTACGCTTCAACATCCAAAGTCACTCCTTAGTTAAGTTTAACACTCTACCTAGGTAAGTAGGTAGGTAGGGTGTATCGTGTATGTACGACAACCCTGCATCACACATACTTGCACTCTCAGAGTCCATCGTAAGTAGTCTAAAAATATTGAGGTAGATGGCCAGCAGTTCAAGTTTGAGCACCCCTGCTGAAGACTGTTGAAACTGATACACCAGACACATGTGATAATTTTCTGAAGGAAGTAATGTTTTTCATTTGCAGTAGCCCAAAACTGCTTCGTTCCGTATAGACCGATGTTGAACTTCATGTTTTTTGTTAGCCACCGAAGCCGTACATAAAAATTTATTCCTCAAATATAAAACATACTAATGTCCTACCTGTTTTTCTGGATGGTTCATATTGAAAATCCTTACCGGTTCCCTGTCACAACTATTATTTCAATAACGAATTAAAACAATTTCGACCTGCTCTTTAGCTGAACAAACCATTTTCAACGTTTGTCTAACAAACGACAACTGTAATTGAAAGTATTGCGAAAATGAAAGACAAATATGAAACAGATTTATTATTACCAGATGACCGTGATAAAATTAAGTATGCGTTCCCTACAAAACATTGATGTTTATCAATATCTCAAATTGATACATTTTATTAGAGTGCTTTATTATTAAAAATTTGGGAATGGACGAATTTCTGTTTTTGGTGTAAGAAAAATTTCTAATCGACATCAAACAACTGATTCTCTGCTAAAGTGCTAAACCAATAATAAAAACACATGTGCGTAAAAAATATGAATCGAAAATGTGGTTGAATATCATGAAAAAACTGGGCACCATTCCATATGGTATTAGGAAATTAGAGAGAATTTTCATAATATCCCTTCGTTTTTGCCATATGTAAGTATATTTGTCTCAGTGCGCTTTTTAATTTGTGGAAAGCCGTCTTTTTCATTTAACATACTTTTAGGTTATGAAGCATATTTTAGAATTTTTATTCTATACGAGCTTATTTTTTATTTTCGTGTGAGATTTTTGGGGGTTCTTTTACACTTAACGATTGGATTAGTATTTTTCTTCTTAATGTTCTACAAACACAATTGTTTGTGAAATGTTTCCTCGAGTAATAAACTCTGAAGAAGTTGAATTGCGATTTCCTTTAAAGATATTTGTCCCCGTGTGCAACCTTTAATTTGTCGATTACTGTATTTCTGTATTTATTACAATATGCTGTGATTTCAACATGTATAATTTTTTCTATGATAAAACGTCAAATAAATGATATAATGTCTCATAATCTGATGAAACTTGAAAATATTCTTGATTAAATTTGAAATTATGACTTATAAAGATTGAAAACTTGAAGAGATTTAATGATATACACTGATTGGAAAACCTCATCCTTCCATTTTTTATGAATTAAACAATAAAAAGTTTCAGGTTTACAATAATATGCCAAGGCGACAAAATGTCTTGGACTTACCATTATTCTTCGACAAATTTTTGTTAACCCATATGCGACTCAAGCACCTCATTTTAGCAGGAATTATATGAGCAATTCTTCCTAGGAATTATTTGAAGTACACTGTCACTGCAACCGTAGATTAAATCAAGACAACTTTGTATATTCGATAGTTAATTCTGAATTTGAATGCTTTAATTTATTACCCAAATGAAACTTGATTGGTTGAAAGCCCTAACAACTTGCTCAAGTGATTTAAATTGATGTGAATTTATTCGATACCGACAGCGTGTGATCTTTCGGACGCAACACGGTCTGAAGTGAAAGCTACATTTAAATCTTACAACCGCCGATGTCGAAAAATCTTATCAATATAATTATTTATCTACGTAAACAAATAATTATATTTGGAAATACAGAGTCTAAAAATTATTCAGTCATTGAATTATAAATATAATGTAAAATTGCTTCTTCCATCGTATAATCAATAGATTGAAGCAGTTGCCTTGCGCAGTTCTTGCATCCTTTATACAATGACCTTAATCTTTGTTGCGCATTTTTCCGCAGATTTTGATAAACTAAGTTTTGAAAGGCCATTTTCATAACCGATATGTAATTTTTTGGGAAGAAAAGATAAATGCCGTGCCTGTAGACGCTTTAGAAACATTATATTAAGCAGCCTAATTTAAGTGATCAGATTTAGGATGGGACGAATTTTATTTTAGAGAATATCTCAAACATTATTGACATACCACTCTTATCGTATACGATCCTGTAACATCCAGACATGATATTTAGCTGGATTTTACTATAGTGAAGAATAATTATTAGTCATCAGCATTATATGAAGATGAATTGATAAGTCAGGTGAAGATAATAAGACATTAAACTATGTATCATACTACCACAAGAGATTTATTGAAAATCAGGATTGCAATTTCGGTCTCTCCACGATCTTCAGTCAGTGTCGTAACTAGGGTGTTGCAAGCGGTGCCCTAACACAGGGCGCAGAAATGACCAGACCAGTATCTACTTTTGTTTCATGCATGGTAGTTAATAGGTACATTTTATTTTATTGCGAATATGGTGTATACGCGCTACTGTACTATCTTTATCTATATGGCATTTTTCAAGCGATCTTGAAACAACAACACTTGTAAAGGTGGTTTTATATTTGTCTGGTGTGTCGTGACGTGACGCATTAGAACTAGTGCATAAAGTATTGTGATGGCTTATGTATGGAACCAATACAGTTCTGACGCGTCACGTCAGGACACCGTGAAACAATTACTGTCTATCTTCATTTGGAGGGCGCCACTTCTAAGCAAATCTGTCAATCAACGTTTTCCAAGTGGCAATCTTCCATTGCCAATAGGTAGAGGTTCTGGGGACAGATTGGTGCAATGGTATCATGGAGCACCCAGTTTTAAACCCTTGTGTACCTTTCAACGGCCAAGTCACACAGCATTAACTAAAATAATAAAGAAATCGTATTAAGAAACCTTATTAGACTTGGCACGACGTTGTCTAGATTCCATTACTTTTTAGAGATAAACAAGCAGCTTCAACGAGTTTTTTACAGAATATTTTTGGTGGGTTTTCAATCCTTTTTGTAGAAACGTGGGCATATTGATTTATTTTATTATATTTTCTTATTTATTTAGGCGGTATTTACGCCTAAGCTGGTTGTATTCGGTGATCTCTAACTAATTTATTTACACGTGAATTTATATAACACAATCGATACTGTTTAATTTATTTCTCACACTTTGTCCACTTCGCGCTCTTTATTCAAACTGAATTTCCTGCGTTTCGCGCTCTCTTATACAAGCACGGAGCTCGAGAATCTTCCGGTTTGTTATATATCTTCGTTCAAGAGCCGTCCCTGAACAGTAATCTGGTTTCTCAGTATTTCGACGCGCTGGTAGTTTTCAGATTTTTCCCGAATTCTCTTGAAAGTGTGTGGCAATTCGGCATTCCGCCGGGCGGTGACAGGGTCGGCTTCAGGGACGATTGGATATCGTTACAATACTCTTGAAGTCAACATTGATGAAGTGCACCCCATGAAAATCCTTTAATTTTATTTATATGCGTATTAAAAGCAGAAGGGGAATCATTCGCCCAGCAGTGACAATGGGACGCTATAGGCTAGATTAAATTAAAAGATGTGCCTCACTACGCTGGATTTTTGCAATGACAGTCGATTTTTTTCAGCTGAGGCCAGCAGAGGATTCTTCATCAGATACTTCGATTTTTGACAAATGAAGCGGCCCGCCAAGTTGAATATTTTTTGTAAACGCGGTATGTCGATCTCTAATAGTTTGGTTGGGCTCTTGTGTTTTCTAATCAGGGTGACCAGGTACTCCAGATCTTCGATTATCCTAGTTTTCATAGTTTTCCCTTTATGTTTCCATTAAACCCTAACTCTGTACCAAATTTCAGCTCTCTGAGCTTATGGGAAGTACTACTATTCCGATGATCATGAGTGAGTGAGTGAGTGTCATAAATGCGAAACTTTGCTTTCGCTTCGGAACTGAATGACCTACAAACTTGAAATTTTGGATTTTAAGTATGTGATTATAGCTTACTGGGCGCGTTCTGGTCTTATCCAGAGGTTCTCAAATAGGGGCCTGAAAATGAAGAATATGCAGATATGATCTATATTTATGGTTTTTGCGACGGATATGTACGTCAAGTTGTTATAGACTAGTTGTTTCATGTATCCTCATATATAGAAGTCTAACGGGATGAGATACGGGTACTGTGGTGGCCAAACCATTGGTCCTTCCCTACCATCCATTTGTAAAATATTCATTCAGCAATTCAAAATCTTACTTGATGTGGAGGTACTCCTTCATATTGATAATACATATTCTGAATAGAATTTAGCGGAACATCATCAATTAAATTGAACAACTTGTTTTGTAGAAATTTCGTGAAATACAATTTGTTATTTAGAATATGAATAGACAAGAAGCTATATTATAAAGGTCATACCAAAACGTTGATATTGAGCCTCCTTCGGAAACATCCTGCAGAGGCTACAAATGATCATTATGAATATTACTCATAGCACATCTTGTGGAGCATTATTCATCAGACCATAAAAGTGCCTTGAAATCTGGATCTTGAGCATGTTACGGCAGAATGTGAGTCGATGCTGGTCGTCTCCTGCATTCAATTCCTGCACTCCCTGCCGATGATGAGGGTGCAATTCCACTTTTTACAAACATGCCACACGACAGTTTGGGACATTTGCAACTGATTTGCAATGTGCCGAATATTTATCGAAGGATTATCTTCAACATAGTCTATAATGTTCTTCTTATTTTATTTATTGACTTGACGAGATCGTACATCTTTGGCTCAAGGCTCAAGGCTGCTTAAAAGCAATATGCAACACTGATCAGTTCCTAATAAAGACGAAACTTCACTCTAATTGAACTATTGTGGCCCTTGATAGCTGCATGAATGGTGGGCAGATTTTGGAACTAGCTCTTGTCAGGAAGGATTATTCATTGATCTACGATTAATTGAATAATTCTTCTTGTCTCAAGTTTACATTTAGGACCTTGCTGATTTGTCCTAGAATTACTTCAGGAATCACCTCTCAAAGGAAAATTAAAGTTGCTAGAAAAAAAACAATATTATTTTCGTAACAAGCACACTCCATTTAACAGAAAACAAATAAAAACGCAATGAAAAACTTTTCATTGTTGATCAGTGTTGTTATTAATGAATATACTATTCATATAATCAATGAATTTTGAAGGGATAATATTGTGAATTCATTATTTCATGAACACTGGATGTACTGGTTCCTATTTTTTTGAGCCAATCCTACTTAGGTTGAGATCTTTTCACTTTAATTTCCATATCATCAGTTCTAATTAGTGCCAGATAATGAACTAGTTTCATTTTCGAAGAAAACTCACTCTCAGTTTCACTTCTACTTGAGAAAGGCATTTGTGTAGGAGTTTGTTTCTAATATAGTTTCTGACATTCAACTTATAGAACCTGATGAAACGCTCCTGAATTAAGTACTAATCGTGAAACCTGACTACAATACACCCCAAATTAAAATTATCAAATCAACGACTAAGAATCTCTTTCTGCGACAAAGTGTTCGTATTGAAAACGAACATATTTCTTCCTGGAAAATTTATTGGGCTAAATAATGAAACAATTGAGTTCAAAAACAAATAAATTTATGAAACGACATTAAACAATAAAACAAAAAATACAAAATTTTCATGCAATATAATTGTAATTTGCAGGATTATCTTTATCCCTTTCCATGTATTCTCTTTCGATTAGCAATTCGATTCTCTTCTTTAAATCTGAGGGTTTCACTGGAATCCCAAGTTTATCAAAGAGTTCGCCAATTAAATTTGTGTGACTTATGCATTTATAAGATTTCATAATTCTGACGATAGCCGCGTCGATTTGGAACTGTCTATCGATGAGAACGCTCTTTTCGGTGGCCTTTTCTTCTTCTTTAGTCTCTTTTAACTGAATCTGATTAATACGAACTCTGAATAAGCGATCAGTGAATTGTTTATTAAAAATGAATACATCGCTGTTTTCGATATTTGGGCCTTTAGGTTTTTTCAGGAGTACACGACTTTTGCCACATGTTAGAGAAATCAAGGTACGATTTAATTCCGTTTCTTCCAAATTTGTCAATTCCATTATTTCGTTATAGTTAAGTTCGTTGGATATATTGAAAAGTAGCAAAATTAACGTTTGAAATAGAGAAACTTGCAGCTCCTTTTTGCCGTTTTCAAAATCTGCTCTAAGGATGCAATATCCGAGATTAGGTTGCCATAGTAACTTTTTACCACTATGGTTAATCGAGTAAAATTTGTAAAATAAATTTTGATAATTAATGAATTCTATTGGCAGATTGACATTGAATGTAGGATAAGTTGGCCAGAAGCTATTTGTTAACACGTTAATAGACAAATCTGGAATGTTCTGCTCAGATGAATTATTCAAAATTGTTTGAATGCCGAGTTAATTTCCCAGCTTATATTAATGTCGTTGAACATACCTTCGATTTTAGACGTGAATGTACTGCCACATTCATATTTTAACTTGGAAACCATGCTACTTTCTGCATCTTGACTGGTAGATTTCCCTAATAAAATCCTCTTTGCCAAATCTCTTTTATAAAACGCCTCGAAAATGTCTTTGCCTTGAATCAGACGAAATATAGCCATAATTTGAGCTAGCGACGCTTCCAAATCTTCCATATTCAAATTTTTCGCCCTTAGTTTCTGATCTACATATTTGGCAAGCAATTGCGCAGGCCTGTTTTGCTGGGCGTTTATAAATTTTGAAAAACATTTTCTCATATCCTCGAACATAACCTTGTTGTTCATAAAACATAGTTTAATGATAGAATTCAATCTACTCTTGAATTGCAGTAAATTTTCGATGGTTTCGGAATCAGGCATATTCATTATTTTGTTTCCAACTTTCATTACGTAATTGCCAAAATAATCGGATAAATGGTGATATCCACAAAATATTCTTCGTATTAAACTATATAAAAGAGTTAAATCTTCGTAATTTTCATCTTCTATCAATTTTTCAAATCCTGCGTTTAATATTTCGGTAACGTGGTCACTTATTAATCTTTTTTCTATGATATCGATCATAGTAAACGAAGTAAGTCCATTGACGTAATTAATTCCTCTATCTTCTTCTTCTTTAATGCGGAATGCAATATATTTCAGGTACTCTGGGACTGAATAATATTTGATTAATTCATTTCCTTCATTTTTATAATATTCTTCCGAAACTTTTTCGAACTCTTCATGAAATACGTCGGTGTAACTTTGAAGATCTATAAGCATATTTGTAATGGATTTCATGAGTTTTATATCGATTTGAATACCATTTCGTTCTTTTTCTATGTATTTCAAAAGTTGATTTAGAATTCGTTTTCTGATAGTTGAGTTTAAAACAATGGTATTTTTGAACAATGTTGAACTTATAAGATGTACATTGTTATACTGTCCATATTTTGACGATCTTTCGAATAAGATGAAAATATTTTTGATGGTTTTATTTGTTCGCAGAAATTTTTCCATAAAATATTTATGTCCATTAGAAAATCTTCTTCTTTATCGAGAAGGATGTAAAGTTTTGCAATAAATGTGTTTCGATAATTGTTCGAAGATTATTTAGCATAAAAGACTCACAATTGAAGCTGCACTTATACAATGATTCTACAATTCTGTAAATGTGTTCTAGAGACTGGGATACTTCTTGACAATTCAAAATCGCTATGATGTCTGGTTCCATCAGAGACCATTGTTTTTGGGGGTAGTTGGTCTGCAGGCTTGGAATATCCTTGAAATTACGGATATTGATGGTATTTCTTAATACTGCCATGTTCGTACATCGGTTTTTGACAACTACAAAAATGCTAACCAGCCGACTTGAATATTTGAAATAAATAATTTCTCGGAGGTCAGAAGAAGCACAGAAGAATTAAAAGCTATATATAAAATAGCACTTGTAGTTATTCAAAGTAATTAATTGATTTGGAATTATTTGAAAGTGATATTATGTATTTGATTTTACGCATATTGTATTTTTATTTTGAAGTTCGAAATTATGTTAATGCGTAAGACTAAGATGTTCTTTTTTTTTCAGAAAAAGAAAACTTAAACGGTTATCCGGCTGTTTACGCGTCGAACAGATGTTTCCGTAAGTATTCGAATGGTAGCCAGTGTTGCCACAAATTATCTCACGTCGGAGATTTGATGACCTATCGTTGGAAATGAAATAGCGAAGGATAAGATTTACTATTGAAGTGAAACCGATAGCAAAAACTTCTAATCAGGGGCGTATCTTCTCGGGAGCGAAAGGGATATAACAACAAAAATTTGCCACCCCACCCTTTGTCAAGAAAGATCGATTGTAGTAGAGACACGTCAATGTTTCATTGGAGGGTACCAATTTCTGAATTGGCTAGGAGCATATAAAATCATCTCTCTACCCTCAGCAAACCTAAGCCGAATTTTATTATAGGAAAGCTGGCTCGGGTGGAATATCTTTAGAAGGGTATTCTCTATTCGAAAATACTATCTTCATGAACATTTAATATCATACAAATAGTTAGAACACAACGAAAATTTGCATTTCAAAGAAAATTTGACAATTCCAAAAATCTAACTAATCTAACATATCTCATTCATCATTTTTCGAATTTCTGTGAACCTAGGACTTATCTATTCTTCCATTACCTGCAAGTAAGGTCCTAATATTTGGTTTCTATACATTCTTGCCTAAACGTTCAATTTTTGAGTCATTTGTGTATATCCCCGTATGAACTAATAAGAATTCTGGTTATCCAAATGTCGATAATTCTGTCCATTCACTTGACCATTGAGAGAAAATCAGATATTATACAGATCATGTGGATTACTGTTAGTATTTTCACTTCAAATCTCATAAAATTGCTATCGGGATCGTCTTCGTTTATTTCATAGACTATTTTCACTTTATAAGGGCGAAATTAGTGATTTTTCACGATCCTGTAAACTGTTGAAAATGGCACACTGGACAGACATGATAATTTTCTAATGGACGTACTGCATATTTTCTTTTAAATTATGGTCAAAAAGTTAGAAAACATCTTGCAGAAATTTCGTATAATTTCATGGATGAAAGAAAACATTGATTTTAAAAATTTATATGTTAAGGGTAATCGTGCTGTTTACGCTGACCACTTTCGCGCATCCAGTACTGAGTCGAACAGATGTTTCCCGAAAGTATTCGAATTTTAGCCAGTGTTGCCACAATTTACTCACGCCGGAGATTTGATATGGATGATAGCAAAAATACTCCTAATCAGGGGCGTAACTTCTCGGGAGCAGAAGGGCATGTGTGACTCGTATTTTTTCGCAAGTGGGCTCAGGAACCCGGGCTTGATTATTTAAATACACAGATACATGCTTTGACTTCTTTGAGACAGGGTAGTGCGGCATAGAACAAGATGTTTCCAAAATCTAGAGTTCCCAAAATATTCATATGATATTCGAATCTGACCCCACCTTTCAGCATCTCAGTGAGTTCAACATGATGAATGAGGTTGAGGGAAAATGTTTCCCCTTGTTTGGTATAAACTTTCTGACAATCTGAGTTGCTTCAGAGTATTTTTGTAAGCTAGCGTAATGAATTGAGAATTGTACACTGTACAATATATTCTTTTTTATTCATTTGGGGGGTGCCACTCACAATATCGTATATTAATTCAGTAGTATTCATAGATCTAATAAGAGATGTCTGATGTGGTTTTCGAGTTATTCCACGAATTTTGATAATTTCCTGATTTCACCCATACTCGATATCTCGGTTATAAAATTTACGTAAAAATGTTTTCCTATTATTCACAATTTTTCTTGTAAATGACCATAAATCCTTTTCATCCTTAGTTTGACAGATAAAGACATAGATTTGTATTTTTTTTTCTGAGAACACTAACACTCATTTAAGAAGTATCTAACATAATCATATTATTCTCATCACATATTTTTCATGAAAAATGAATATATATGAATATTTCCGCATTTCCTCCCGCAAAATTAAATGTTGACTTTCGAACCATAGAACTTCGAGAGTTCTTCAATGGATAGCGATCTTTATAATACAATTTGCGAGATTGCATGGACTGAATGGTTTTCCACAATCCAAGAGAAATTAAAGCATTTATTGAAGTATAATGCTCATTGTTATTACATGATTTTCAATGTTCTATGGTTCTGAAAGCTACTTGTCCTTTTCTACGACTTCAAAAATTCAGAAAAGAAGGAGATCTCCTCCGTGGATAAGTTAGAAGTTAGCAGAGGTACTGACTCCCACGTAGAGGGCCCGGTTCAGGTAAGATACGGATGTAGTATGAATGTTGGTGTGTTTGTCCCACGTATATATATATATATATATATATATATATATATATATATATATATATATATATATATGGTGGGACAAATATCTTCGCGATAAACTTCGCGAGGAGTCTACATTTGTAAACTTGAGACAAGAAGAATTATTCAAAAATCCGTAGATCAATGAATAATCCCTCCTGACAAGAGCTAGTTCCCAAAGCTGCCTGCCATGCACGCAGCCCCCAAGCGCCACAATAGTGCCACTAAGCAGGATGCCGAGAAACGAGGCGGCAGACTGCAGTTTCGCCCTTATTAGGAGCTCATCAGTGTCGCATATCGCGTCTCAGCATCCTACCAAGCTACATCGGGCTACCCTATCAATTCCAGAAAAGACGCACCTCGTACATACGTATGAGAGTCGCCCTCTATGGACCGACACGGCCAACCCGCTACCGGACTTCGAGAAAGATACGATTAATAACAAACAGATGTGGAAACGTTAAAAATACCAAACATTTGGGAGACATCTTTCGCCGTTCCGTGAATCACATCAACGGTAGAAAACGAGCAAAATAATCCCGCTGGAATAGCGCTCTGTTTCCGAGATAAACCTCCCGTCGGTAAATATTGGGTGGGACAAATATCTTCCGCGATAAACTTCGCGAGGAGTCTACATATGTGAACTCGAGACAAGAAGAATTATTCAAAAATCCGTAGATCAATGAATATATATTAGGATAACGTTAAATGTTATGAAAATATATCAATCTACCAGAATATATACCAACGATAGCATCATCAGACAATGACATCAATGTACCAACGAGTAGTGTCAGAGGCCTTCTCCCCGGAAAAATCCAGTGTACAGACCTTAGTCAAGTAACACAGAATGTTATTGATTCATAGTTTTCTTTGTGTGAAGCGATGAAAGATCGAATAGAATACTGCTTTGAATATAAATGATAGAATTATCAGCTAATTATACTACATTTTATATACAAATCAATAAAATATGAAATAAGATTCTAAGCAGTATAAACTAAAGAGAAAACCTATGACTCTACCTCATTATTTGATGACTATTATCTTCTGTAATTGTTCAAATATATTTTTCTTCGGGCCAAAAATCTCAATATTTTTGTGAAGATTTCTAGGAATAACACCTGTTGTAGAAATAATAATCGGTAGAATAAATATTTTTTCGTTTTCCACATTTTTGTAATCTTGTCGGCAAGCATCATATATTTAGAAATTTTTTCATTGTATGTATTTTTTATGTTGTGTGTCGGGTATATCAATATCAATTATATATGTTATTCGATTCTGTTTATCCGTAAGAATGATATTTGGCCTATTGTGATTTACAGCTCTGTTGCATAGAATTGTTTTATCAAAAGAAAAGTTTAAATCTGTCGTTTTCACAAATAATCTCAGGTTCATATTTGTAAAATTTTTTCCCGTGGGAATGAGGTCATGTTTTATTCCTAAATTAAAATGAATATTAGCGACATCATTATATCTCTTCAAATATTATGTTGAGGCAAGTACTGAGCAAGATGATAATATATGAAAAACTGTTTCTGAAGAACAAAACATCTACGGCAAGAATCATTTATATCTTGCTTGATGATGTGTTTCCTATAATTTCTTGTGAAAAAAACCTTATCTTGGATCGCAATTGTCAAACCTTCTGTTTCAACGAACAATTCTCCAGATACTAACCATCTGTTTGATGCGATTTCATCAATATAATCATTTTTCAATTCTTTAGGTGCTTTCCGTGTAATTCTTTCTGCATTCAACTTTCTCTTTTAGAATTAGTATCAAATATATCAAAATCTACTTTCTGCATTGTCAAGTTCAAAAGGTGTAAAATTATAATCTGAAGTAACAACATTATCATGTAATTTAGACGTTCTATGTTTATCATGAAAATGGGAACGTGGAAGAAAAATCTGTTCATTATGAAGATTTTTCAAATCAGTTAATCCACGACCTCCAAGATTCACGACATTGTAATTCATTTAGATCAGTTTTAGACCATTTAATAATTCCAAAAGAAGATGTAAGAATAGGAACTGCATAGGAGTTGATAGCTCTGAAAAGGTTTTTACTAGTTAAATGACTCTTGATAATAATTCCAAGTCTGTTTTAATATAAACTTCTAATATTTTCTTTAGTGCTGGTATGGTTAATTATTTTCTCTTGAACAAATCCTGGAAATTTTTATATGTATCTCCTTGATGCATTGGCTCGATTTCGATATTGGAAATCTTCATATAATCAGAGGTGATCTTTCCTTTTCAATAGAAAGATTTTTACATTTAGGAAGCCCAAATTTCATATGAATATCATTGGAGTAGTTAAAAGAAATCTCAAGTAGACTTTTCAAATGAGATCTAGTTCCGCATATAATTTGATCACAAATACAAGTAAACGATAATTTCTACTAAAATATATTTATAAATGCTCGACGCGTTTCGATACACAGTATCTTTATCAAGAGCGAATGAATACTACAAATATATCTTACTAACAAATTTTTATATATACTAAAGAGGCAATCCACTCAGAGCTATCCGTACTTGAACTAATGTTTAGGAAATAAATTTAATAAGGGTGAGTTATTTATGTCTACCTGATAATTAAACATTTCCGGTGAATACCTAAATCTGTTAATTTAAAGCGCTTCCAGGAGGTTGAGTTTTATACCTCTATTCTCAGAATGTAGGATTTAAAATATGATTTGAATAATTTGAATCGATTTTTCCATTGATGAAACTGCGTTTATGTTCAGAGATTCTAACATCAAAATTTCTTCCAGTTCTACCTGTATAAAAACAATTGCAATCTGCACAATCCAATCTATAAACAGCTGATTTTAGGTGTGGATTAAGTGAATTCAGGTGTTTATAGAGTGGAACATCCCGTTATCACCAGAAAATTTCAACAAAGAATTAAATTTGATTAAACAAATAGCCAAAAATAATGGTTACAATCCCAAACTAATAAATGATATTTTAAATAAAAACAAAGTAGAATCGCATTGAATGAAGTTTACCCTGATAAATTGAAACAAAAATTCAACACCTTAACCTACGTTGGCATTACAAGTGAGAAACTGAAATCATTCTTGAGTAGCAATAATTTCAACATAGCTTTCCAAACTAATAATAATTTAGGCAAATATATAGAAAATAATAAAACCAAATCAGGTAAAAACAATAAATCAGGTGTTTATAGATTGAATTGCAATGACTGTGATAATTTCTACATTATTTTTTATGTTTTTCAAATAAAAAATCAGATTCAAATTACGGAATCATCTCTTAGAAAATAATCACTCTTTCGTTTGAAATTTTGCATACATATAATAAATATTGGAAAGTAAATCTTTGGAAAACTTTAAAATCAACAAATACAAACACTCAGGTAGACTCATCAATGAACAAGTCGATTTAAGCCCTTCACCTCTATTGAATCTATTCGGGAGCAATCTGTTCCTTAATTTTATTGGATATACCTGTCATAAATAATCACTTAAGAAGAATCAACCCAATAAGCTTTTAATTACTTAAGAACATTTATATTTATATTCTGATTCTTATTTTCTGTACATTCATTCGTCTGAAGAAGCTACGGTGTAGTGAAACGCGTTATGAATCACAATTATTAAGTAAAATTCCAAAAAACACATTACTTGTTTTTATTATTGATAATAGAATTTTATCAAGTAAAAGCCTCCCAAATTCAAACACTATCACCAGGGTGACGGTTCTGTTTAGGAGAATTTTTTTCCCCGACTCTAAAATAGGTAGGAACAAAAAACTGCCACATTAAAAATCTTTTTGACAGGACGAAGTCTGTCGGGTCCGCTAGTTATCTATATAAGTAAGTTCTTTTCCTGTAGTTGACCACTTGAAAAAGATTTGTCGGTCGAACCGGTCATGTTTGTTAAAATAAAATTGTGGAAAGTATAAAATATATTTTACTTCATCTTTGTTGAAAATGAATTTCCATAAAATAAATAAAGCATCAATATTACTCATATCTAGTAATTTTAATTTAATAATGTGACAATTGATCTCTGTAGAATAAAGTGTTTTTTGAGAACTTAAGTATGACCACTAGGTTGATACTTAAAGTGTTGAGATAAGACTAGGTTAATTTTGTATATTATCTAAAAAGCTTTGAAGTGGATTTAATTTTCCTTATTTTTTCTGACACGACTTACTTATTTTGTTTTCTGTACTAAAAAATGATTTATTCGGGAACCTAATCTGAAGAGAATTAATCTTTCTTCAGGAAGTTTATAGTTTTATGAACAGAGTTGTATTTTAAATTCTTTTTAAGTTTTAATTTATCGTTCGGTATCGATATTTGTGTAATATCGTGCTTGTTGTGAAAACCAAAATCTGATTGAGTTGATTTTTATTTGAAGAGTAGTTTCAAGTGAAATTTGATTTGAGTTATTTTTCTGTCAAAACTTACAATAATGCAATTACAATCAATACTGAAGATGATTATATTCATATCTGTAGAAAGGTTTCAAGTTTAATTGAGTTGATTTTTGTTTTGGAAGTTTTAAATATTATATTAATGTGTTTATTTTGAAAAATTTGAGAGAAATTCTTTTAATTCTCATTTATTTTAGGATTTTTCATTACATTAATGATCCCATGACTAGTCTCAGGATCCTGACATTAACTGTGTACAATACTTAAATCCTGTGATAAGAAAAAGAAGCCGGAATTGACTTCTCTAATTATACCCATAGGAGATTAAGGTATGATTGCATAAAGAATTGTCTGTCAGAAAAATTATGTATATAAGCGACAAAAGTGGAATCTACTTAAAAATAATACTGAAAGGACTGATTGTCCATAATTCAAATACAAAAATTAAGACTTGAAGCATATAATGACAAAATAAAACTTAAATTCAAGATAATCAATCCTGATGCTTTTGGTGAACTGTAGTTTCATGCTTCTTTTTACTACTCGAATCAAAAAATCCTTTATTACATATGCTGCATCGATGTGGTGTTTCCCCGGTATGAATTCTCATATGAACTTTTAAATTTCCATTCAATGCAAACGATTTACTGCAATAGCTACAAGCGTATGGTTTAGCCCCTGTGTGTGTTCGCATATGACCATCCAAATGCGCCCTTTGTGTGAACGTTCTTCCACAGACATCGCAACAATGTGGCTTTTCTCCTGAATGTATACGCATATGAGTTTTGAGGTAGTTGTGATGACTGAAGGGTTTTGAGCATATTTCACAGTTATAGCTGATTTTTTTGGTGTGAACATTCATATGGGTTTCTGAAAATGAAAAGTTTATATAAGAATAATTTCATACTATTACAAATATTATTTGGGTTTTTCGTACTTTTTCCTAACTCGATTTCGTCCATTTCGCCCACTTTTAGGGAAGATAGCGAAAAACTGTGTGAAGGGTCATTGGCTGGATTTTTGAGAAACGCAAATTAGTGAAGTTTTTCGATTGCTCTTACCGCTTTTAGGATATCGGAAGTGATTATCATTTGACACATTGAAAAGATGTCGATTTCATGTTTGAATACTTTTCAAAAAAGGGCAAGAACTTTCTGCAAGTACTTTTTATGATTTGGTTTTCATGTACAAGTTTATACTCAAAAAATTTTTCATGTATGACATACAACTTTCTTATTTCAAATATGAACCATAAAAACATTTTGAAAAGAAAGGAAAAATTCAGCTTTTCAAAGATATATATGATAAATGATTCATCCTTATCTGACATATAAATATTTTACTCCTCCAACTTCAAATTTGCCCAACTGGCAACTGAGTGCATATAAAACTGCCATATAGTTTTTATATATACATTTCATAGTGTTTTCAATTTGTTCGAGCTTGTGAGTGTTTCATGTAATGTCTAACAATTCGGTTTTCGATAGAGGAGAGTCTGTTTAATTTATACACATATATGTTCTGTTGCTTCACTTTTCTTAAAGAAGAAAAATTTTATTTTCTGATAGTAAAATTCATTTTAGAGTCCTGAAGAAGGCAAAATATTGTGCCGAAACGTCGACTGAATGTATAAATAAAGTTCTTTGGAAAAAACTGGCCACCAATTCGAAATAACTTATTTTTTTACAATATACGTCATTTACAAGCACGTTTTTGTAGTCATTCTGAATTCTTACTCAGGTACCTAAGGGTAATTTCGAATTTCAGAAAAGTAATTTTCCATTTGATATCTCATTCAGTAGTATGAATAACAGATTAAGAAAAAAGTGATTGTCAACTTATAAGATCACAGATAATTACCACGGTCTTAATTTAATCAAATCCTGTACATTTAATATTAGTGAGTCAAGTTGGAAAAAGTGCCACTGATCTTATGCGAGAAGATAATTGAAAAAAACTTTAAAGATTATGAGAAATGTCAACTGAAATTGCTGAATTTCACAACTAATTTTTTTTAAATCTTCGTATTTTCATCAAATTTGTTCCGAATTGGTTGAATAATATTGATTATTATCAGTTGTTGAACCCTGCAGGTAATAGTACTACTTTCTCTGTTGGAAATTATATGTCCAGTTATCTAAGGCTGATAACTAGTAAAATTTGCTACCAGAGAACAATGCAATTTCAAACATAGTGTACAATATTACTAGTCATTCAGTAAAGTTGCATTAAAACCTATTTTAATATTACCTAATGACTGTTTTGAAGTTAATGCTCTTCCACATAAGTTACATAAGAATTTTTTCAAACCATCTCCATGCTGTACTTTCATATGAGTATACAGACCACTTTTTGTGAGTGACTTGTTGCATATATTACATTTAACTTTTAGGCTACCATGTTTTAAATAATGCTCCCTGTAGTATGTTTCTAGACCATTGTGTTTCTTCAAATGCTGGGTTAGTAAAGGTTTAGCCCGATATCCCTTGCCACACTGTTGACATACATAAGGAGTTTCACCGTTATGAAGTCGCATGTGGATAGTAAGTGTATGTTTTTGAATGAATCCTGGAATAGATAAATTTCTTATTATAGCAAATACAGTGGAGAGAAATATCAAAGAAAATCACGCTCTGCTTCTTGGTCTTTTTATTATTATCATTATTATTATTGAGTGAAGATTTAAAAGTCAAAGATTGTCCTATGTGACTCCATCACAAAATAATGTACTGAATATATAATATAAAAAGAAGTGAACGAAATATTTATATAAAAAATACTGAATTATGAAGTTTGAAGTAAGAAGTAATAGAAACAGAATAAAATAACTTGAACAGAAAACTCTCTCCAACCAACATGAATGCTTGTTGTGCAAAAATAGAATGAAAAAAATGCAAAAACCACATGAAAATAGATTCCAGTCAGTATAAAGTAGATAGCTTGCAGATTAATATCAGAACCTAGGCTGCGTTGTGGAAACAAAATTGTCATAATGGTTTTTAGAGGCGAATAGATTCGGCGTTGATCACTTCCATCGGGAGATCAAGCTCTATTGGGCAAGAAATCTGGCGCTGGGTTCTTCTTCTTCTTCATACACGGCGCCTTTATTAGCACCACTCAGGATCTTTGGCCTATTGTGCTTGCCGTGTTGTATTATCAGTCTAGCAGAAACTTTTTGATGAAGTTTGCAATACTGTTGTATGGGCCTCCTGGATTATCTGCGCACTTGGTGTCTCAGTGCAAAATGTGTCTAATCTGTTCGCCTTATGAGCGGGACATTCGAAGAGTATGTGTTGTTTTCTAGGCAACCCGGCACTGTGTGGCTTCCGACAGTCTCATGACTGTGTTTATTGAGTTGGTGTCCTCTCAATAGGCCAACTACCATCCCAATAGACTCTTTGTCAAGGGATTGTATGTACCCTCTTCTTTGATTGCGGCTCTTTTATGGGCCTTTTGTGTCTCAGTCCCAAGATGCCTGACCAATAGTTCAGGGCCTCGGTGGTGTTCCAGTTTTAAAAGAAGCAAATCATATATGATAGTCAGAATAGATTCTGGTCCCATCGGCCTAACAGCTGTTGCCTTTTTGACAAGGTATCTGCTTTCTCATTCCCTTCAATACCCTGATGTGTTGGATACCAAAGTAGAGTAACTCTGTTTGTAGTACTGAGTTGCATTCGTCAACAAGGTTGATGTAACCCTTGGATCTTTCAGATATCCAAATGCGTTCTGGCTGTCAGTGCATATGTAGGTGTATGCGTCTCTGCAGTTCTTGCACATCGGAGAAAGGCGAATATTTCTGCGTATGTTACGGTGACGTGGTCTCCTAGAGCAATTGTAATGTTTGCTCTTGGGCCGTGGATACCGATGCCTGCACTCATCCTGGTTTTTGACCCGTCTGTAAACCAGGCGAGGCCTTGTGGGATGAGTAAGGCGTGGGATGTGGACCAAATTTCTTTTGGTGGAATGACGACCTTAAAGGGTTCGTCAAAGTGGTAGGTGGCTCTCATTTGATCTCCTCATGTGAGAAGATCATGTCCGAGTTCTCTAATTTTATTGAGGTATGTAGAGAGTCCAGAAGCCGGATTTCTGTCCCCTCCACATGGCTCCTTCCCACAGCCTTAATGAGGCTCTCATGGCCCTGGCGCTGGGTTCTTCTCATCTTCTTCTGCATGGCACCTTTATGGGCAGCACTCAAGCCATTTGGCTCATTGTGCTTGCCGTGTTGTGTTAGTTTAGGTTTTTATTGAGAGACAATAGTTCATCGCAATCAAAGAAGAAGGTATTTCTTTGATTGCAGCCCCTTTGTGAGCCTTTTTGACTGTCTCAGTTCCGAGATGCCTGCCCAATAGTTCAGGGCCTCCGTGGTGTTCCAGTTTTGAAAGGACAGTATGTGGGTCAACGGGATGGTCAGAATAGGTTCTGGTCCCATCGGCCTAACAGCACTTGCCTTTTGGACAAGGCTGTCCGCTATCTCATTTCCTTTGATGCCCTGATTGGCTAGGCACCATAGCAGAGTAACTGTTTATAGCACAGAGTTGTCGAAGTACTGCTTTGCATTCGTCAACTATGGCGCTGAGTTACTTGAATTTTTTTTTGTACAGCTTAAAATAAAGTAGGGAGTCCAAAAATGTTGTCTGTTCTAGTAACAAGGCCTGGATGATAATAAGAAATTAAACTATGTATGTA
This sequence comes from Cryptolaemus montrouzieri, assembly GCA_013387265.2. Classification (NCBI taxonomy): domain Eukaryota; kingdom Metazoa; phylum Arthropoda; class Insecta; order Coleoptera; family Coccinellidae; genus Cryptolaemus; species Cryptolaemus montrouzieri. The sequence goes on along the minus strand of JABFTP020000021.1, from coordinate 23,404,687 downwards.
TAACAAGTACTTGTTGTCAGCTGAAGATGATCGAGAGATCGAAATTGCAATCCTGTTTTTCAATAAATCTCTTGTGATAGTAATTTCTTATTATCATCATGATTAACTATAACGTAGTAACGGCGGAATCAGTTAACTACAAGGTCTGGGCTGACCAAAGAGAATTCTGATGATTTTTCTCTGTAAGGTCTCCACAGATTCAATATCCTTACAGAGAATGGGTGAGTCGACCAGATCAGTAAACTCCATGATGGAACATACATAGGTGTTATAAAAAATTTTTAATGTCATGACGGTCCAGCCCTTGAAACATTTCTGAAGTATGACACCTTCAATATGGTTAGCCAGGTTAGATCATTAGTAATGGTCACGCCAAGGTCTAGATGCGACTATTAATAAAGACCTTTCTGTTCACAACGAATCGCACTCGAGGATATAAGACGCAGCATTTTCATGATTCAAACTCAGCAGCAATTCGAAAAACTACCCAGCGATAAATTCAAGATCATACTGGATATCGAAGTCAACAAGTCATGCCTCACACCTAAATGCTCCAACTATAGGAGCAGTCATCATAGGGAACAAGGTCATATTTTCTTTCAAAATATGACCGAAAAGTTAGAAAACATCTTGCAGAAATTTTGTATAACTTCATGGATAAAAGAAATCACCGATTTCGAAAATTTTAGATGTTAAGAAAAGTGGTATTTAATACTAAAACCATATGCACTAATGAGCTACAAAAGATATTCAAAAAATTATATTTAGATTGGTAATCCTGCTGTTTACGCTGACCCTTTCGCGCATCCAGTACCGAGTCGAACAGATGTTTCCCGAAAGTATTCGAACTGTAGCCAGTGTTGCCACAATCTATCTCACGCCGGAGATTTGATATTGATGATAGCAAAAGAACTCCTAATCCGGGGCGTAACTTCTCGGGAGCGGAATGGCATGTGTGATTCGTATCTTTTCGTGAGGTCAGGAAACCGCGCTTGGTTATCTAAATAAACAGATACATATTTTGGCATCTTTCAGACAGGGTAGCACAAGATGTTTTCAAAATCTAAAGAGTTTCCAAAATATTTGTATGATATTCGAATCTGACCTCTCATTTCAGTAATTCAATAAGTTCAACATGATGGATGAGGTTGAAGGAAAATATTTCCCCTTGTTTGGTATAAATTTTCTGACAATCTGAGTGTAGAATATGAATTGCTTTAGAGTTTTTTTGTAAGCTAGGACCTATACTATTTAGCGGATACTACAGGGTGATAAATTGAATATTGTACACTGTACAATATATACTTTTCATTCATTTGAAGGGTGTCACTAACAACATCTTATATTAATTCATTAGTATTTATAGATCTAAGATGATATTTCTGATGTGATTTTCGAGTTATTCACGAATTTCGATAACTTCCTAATTTCACCAATACTCGATATCTCGGTTATGAAATTTACTTTAAAAATGTTTTCGCATTATTTAGACTTTTTTTGTAAGTTGCCGAAATTCCTTTTCCCCCTTAGTTTGACAGATAAAGACATAGTAGAGACACATATTTTTCATGAAAAAAATTAATATTTTTCGCATTTCCTCTTGCAAAATTAAATGTTAACTTTCGAACCATAGAACTTTAAGTACATAACCGATAGGTTAAACAGCCTCGGTAGCTGCATGACTAGTGAGGAAGTATGTAGGAATATACTTAGCCGCGGTGCCTGGTTCGAATCCGGGTTCAAGTTATGGATGTTGTCCTTGAACAAAAATTGTGATATTTGTAAGAGTCGCATAAGGAGGGCTTAAACTTCCGAAGACCAGATAACTTATAATCCTAGTGCTGGCAGTTATCATTGCATGGTCTAGGAGAGTGGTTTGGAATCCACTTTAAGCTGTAGATCCACCTGGGTAGATGGGCTAAGTTCCCGAGCACATCGTTAAAAGACGAACAAACAAACAACAACCACATCGAAGAAAATTATTTTTCAAGGGACAATATTCAACCTTCTGTAGAATGTTAAATATCCTTCCTTGAAGGAGCTGAAATCTAACCACCGGTGTGGCCAGGTGGGAAGATCACACGCTTCCCAGTTTGTACACATGCGGCTGCCGGTTCGATTCCGGCGAAGGTTTGGGTGTTGTATGCGTCTTTGAATTTGACAGAGTCGCCTATAGAGGGCATAAACTTCCGAAGATCAGATAACTTGTAATCCTTGTGGTGGCAGTTATCATTGCACGGTCTAGGAGAGTGGTTCGAATCCACTATAAGCTGTAGGTCCACCTGTGTAAATGGGCATAGCTCCCAAGCACATCGTTAAAAGAAACAAACAAACAAAAAGGAGCTAGTTTTCCGATCTACTCTTCATAATCACCGTTAACTGGGGCCACAGGGAAGTGGTACAGCACAGTCAGATGTCACGAATAGGAACAATGGACTGCAGTTTCGGTCTCGTTTGACCTCGTCAGCATGGTCTACCCATTCGTAACACAAGGCTATGCCGTTACCTACTCATCTCAATTCGTTGGAGCGAACGCAATAATGTAAATGTCACTGCGCCCCCCAACGAACCGAAACAGAGGCTACCTCACCAACGCCCCGCGAAACCAAAGAGCAGATAAAACAGGAAAACATTAAGTGGTCACACTAGTTTGATAACATACCGCCATGCGACACTCACGTATCAGACGGTTAACGGTGATTATGAAGAGTAGATCGGAAAACTAGCTCCTTCAAGGGAGGATATTTAACATTCTACGGAAGGTTGAATATTTTCCCTTGACAAATAATTTTCTTTGATGTGTCTACACATTGCAAAATCTCGCATACAGTAACTTTTTGTTTTGAGATGTTTGTGTATGCCTGGTTGTAAACCACATAGAAATGAGAAGCGTCGGTCCTTCGACGGCAGCTTCTGTCTGATACCTGAGTGTCGCATGGCGGTATGTTATCGAACTAGTGTGACCACTTAACGTTTTCCTGTTTTATCTGCTCTTTGGTTTTACCGTTTCGCGGGTGATCTAACCAGAAATTCAGTGACAAAAATTGAAATTTCACCTTTAACGTCTGTCAAGCCAAATAGAAAGAAAATTTCATCCACTGCAATCTATTCAAAAAAGTGGCTGAACAATGTGAAAATACTTTTTACGCAACTTCAATAATAACTGAGATATTGAATAATTCAAAAATCACTGGAGTTGAAAAAATATACCAGGAAAGAGGATCTGGCAACACTGGCTGCAGTTTAAATCGTTTGGAAACATTCCCGTCAACTCAGTACTGGATGTGCGAAAGTGTTCAGCATAAACAGCAGGATTACTTTTAGATTTTAGGAAAGTTGAAAATTCAAAAGATTAAAGAGTTGTGAAAAATATTGATGGAATCAGTTGAATAGCAGGCTACATGATATGCATTATTACTAGAGTGAAGAGCTATAGTTTCACATGATACTGAAAATTATCACCAAAATTTAGATAATATAACATTGCAGAGCAGCACAATAACAAGTATTTACCTATCTAAGAGTTCATTCCTAAATCCTCCATAAAATAGTTTGCTCACCTCGTCCACATATTTCACAAAAGAATGCTTTTTCCCCAGTATGTCTTCTTTTATGTCTTTGAAGATTCGAACGTAAACTAAATTTCATATCACACTCCTCACATTTATAAGGTTTCTCATTACTATGAGTCCTCAAATGAGCTTTTAAACAAGATTTTTTCAGAAATTTCATTGAGCATGATTCACAATGATATCTCCTTGGCATAGCATGTCCAGTATCTTTACAATGTTTTTCTAGAAGTTTGATGAAATTAAAAGGTTCATTACAATTTAAACAGTTATATTTCTTCTTTGATATTTTCGATGTAGAATTAATTGTTTTGATATTTTGTTTACATAAATCATTTTCCTGGTTTGAAATTTTGTCAGAATTTTCTGAATTATAAGTGTCTACTTTTTTTTCAATTTGTCCAAATTATTAACTTGACTTTTATCTATTGCACTGGAATTTTTACTGATTAATTGTTTCAACCTGGAGGAAGGTTGGTCATCATCATTATTCTCTGAATTTTTATCACATTCTCCTTCAGAGAATTTATTGAAATCTGAATCATCTTCTGAATTATGCTGAATATGTTCAATATTATTTTCCGAAGTGGAATCCAGTGGAGGAACTGGTATATCTACATTCTGATTAGTTGTAGTGTTGCTTCCTTTTTTTATTCCTTGGAAATCTGCATTTTTTGTTATAGATTCTTGAAGTCGATGGTATTTTATCAAGAATACATAACATGTAGACAATTTGTCAAAACAAGGCTGGCAAATATTTTTAGGCAAATTATCATCAGGGAGAGCTAGAATAAGAATTTGTGTTAATACCAATTGATAAATATTCAAAGTAAATAAAATGCATCAAAGTCATATTATTTGTAAAAGAAACTTCAATTGTTTTTCTCAGTATTATTTAAAAACAAAATTATAGAAATTACAGTTATTCAATACCTTTGTATGAGTGCAAAATTCAATGATTTCAGCTAGAGACAAGGTTTGAAAAATGTTTCGTATATACCAATGTCTCCTGTTTCTAAACAACATCTACAAACTCTAGAAAATTTGGCTATTTCCATATTAATATCTGATTAAAATCTTTTACTTTGTTATTAACAACTAAGTGTTTATAATTTGTATTTTGTATAATTCTTAAATTCTGTGGTTTGTTTGTATACAAGAAAAGCTGTGTTCCAACTTGGTTGACGACGTTTTTATTGCATTTGTACAAAGATACTATATTTGTAAAGATGTTGTAAAAGATACTGGAAATATTTTCCTGTAAAACATTTCGGGAAATAGCAGAATAATGGAAGAATATTACACTTAAAACGATAAGATAGTTATTTCATTTTTTGATTCATTCGAAAATTCATAAATTATTTTCTTCGTCTAAAGTAATTTCCATTTCAAAAATAATTCTCTCAAAATTTTACGGTCGGTATTTGATTTTTGTGGCATCTATTAAATCAACTGGATGTATATATAGTTTTGTTTGATCTAAACATTAGTTAGTTGCTCAAGAATTACATTCTATGGTTCGAGGTGTTGCTGCTGCATTTTTTCCTTATTTACTTTGGTCATTGACTAAGTATACTGAGAGACAACGCACCCTATAGAATACGTTGAAGTTTCTATGCCAGCCATAATCCCCATTTCTGGTTGGTTAGGATGGGTCAGGATTGAAAGATTGGGATATGGTTCATAGATGGCTCTTGATAAAACAGAATGCTATAAATTTTTATTTTCAATTACTACTATCAGGTGGCTGCTAAAAATTTCAAAAATATATATAATGATAATCCATGGGCGTACTTTTTCTTACAGTGGATAGAACAGATTCGAATAAGTAAAACTTAGATTCTCATTACAAAAATAGAGTTATGACTTTTTAAGAAAATTATAACAATTCTTTTTTAGAAGTCAACTTTAAAAAATTCAAAATAGTTTCATTTTGAGGATTGCGAATATTACTACGTAAAAAATATCACTGTTTAATATGGAAAAGTTTATTCAACGTTACAGCCTATTCGAACTTTCGCTTATCATCTGACAAGTATGAGTTTGAAACTAAAATAGTCAGTAATTTTCATATATACAGAGATGTACAGAGAAATGTGTTAACAGAATAGTTAAGAAATACATATTAGAGATTAACATTAGCTACTTATACATAATTGGGAACTACTTAAAAATCCCAAATATTGGGGAATAACATAAATCAGTCAAGTCGTTAAGTAATATTTGTTTGTTTGTTTTTCCTTTAACGTGCTCTATTTCTGCCTTTCAGCTAATGACACGCCTGGGAATTCTGTCACCTCACTAACCCGGGAATTTTGCCGAACTCCTCTCGTGTCGAGGGAAGAGATCTTTAATGTCCAACACAGAGATCTGTTAGACAGGACCGACGGCTTTACATCTCCTCCGAAAGATGGACACTCAAAGCGATTCTAAGAATCCGAAAAATCGCACCGACTTCGTGGAGATTGAACCCAGGTAACTCTGCGCAGAAGACGAGCATCGTATCCCCTACGCCACCGAGCCGGCTAAGTAATATTTAATTGTTGCCTGTATTGTGTTTGGCATTGAAAATTTATAAGGATTCAAGATAATTGAGTTTTATACTTTTTCGTGCTTGGTATAAGATTTGTAGATTGTCTATTGATGGAAAAATATGGTTGTTTTCTATGAAATGTTGTGCCAGAGTGGAATCTGTTTTGTTTTTACAAAAATGTGAATGGTGTTCCTTATATCTAATTCTAAACGACTAACCTGTTTGATCAATATAAATTCTTTTACAGTTGGGACATGTTAGTTCACATACTCCTGAATTATCTAATTTTGTAGCTTTATCTTTGGCATTGTAAAATATATTTGATAGTTTGCTGGTGGATTTGTAGGCTGATTTTACATTGGATGGTATTTGCGATTTCTTTAGAAATTTAGCCGAAATATGTTAATGAGGAATATTGATGTATGTGGCTGTCAGAACTATTTTGAAGATACTGTCTATCATTGAGGGAGAATAGCCTTTATTTTTTGCGATAGATTTAACTAATAACATTTCTTTATTGAGATTTATGGAGAGAAGTAATGTGAAAGTTCTGTGATGATGATGAGAGCAATCAGAAGGAATGCAAATGTCTTTGTAGGTAGGTTTACGATATATATCGAAGGTAAGAATTGTTTCGTCTAAGAACACTTAAATTTAAGGATTTAATTTGAGTGTTGATTTCTTTTTCTAGCAGCGGCTTAGTTCTAAGTTGTTGACATGCCAAAGTTATCTTCAAAGGATTAACTATATATGTGGCTATTTAAGAAACTGCATTAAAAAGCTCAAAAACTCTTGGTCGTCCTTCCTTGCCTAACTTGTAATGTATATTACACTAATCTTATTGCTACAATTCGACAGAATAATATTGGCCTTATGTTTTCTATGGCGAAATACTCGAACTTTCTGAGCTAATTATTTGCAATGTCCCAACTAATATCTCAAATTCCTCTCAATCTTTATTCCTGAGCCAGTCAATTACACCAAAACCAAGAACATTACGATATCACCCTTCAACCGGGATTTCTTTCTAAGTTTTCACCCCTAATCAGTCTGGAACTCTTTAGATAGGTTACATCTCTTCGAAGAATTTTCACTCCTAATTATGAAACAAAAATCCTTGAAAACACATATTTTCTGTGACGAAATAGCTAAAATTTTCCGCTATGGTTCTTCGCAATGTCTTAGTTATTATCTTGATTTCTTCTCAATCTTTCTTCTCGAGTCTGGAAGTTCGCATCAAGGTATAAAATCTTCAAGATATCGTCAAATTTACCTCATTTTGTAGTGTGACAGCATATTGAGTTCAATATTCCTAAGAAACTTCAATCAAATTCTTCCAACATGGGGACTTTAGCCTATGGGATGGAAATCTTAAGACAGGTTGCACGTTTTTGAAGATTTTTCTGTTCCTGGTCATAAGGCGTGAGCAATTACTTGTGAAAAATTAAGTATAGGTATGTGCTTTGGGGATTGCCATTGGTTGAGAAAGCATAATAGACTTAGGTCAGTCTCAACCATGTTCTGCCATTTTCTCTATACATGGAGACTATAGCCTACGGGCTGGAACACCAAGAGGAGGTTTTTAGTCGGTAAAAACCCGACATTGGCCCCGTTCCCGGGATGCATCTTTTTGAAGATTTTCCTCCTCTTTGTCTGAAAAAAATTGCTTTTTCATCATTTGAAATGTTAAATATATTGATATTGTTGCTACAAAGATTTTTCCGTCCTGCTTCTCCGTAATATCTGAAGTAATAACCAAATTCTTCCTGATCTTTCCTTCGAGCCAAATATATTTTTTTAAACATTATTTTTCGATGCCTATTTCTTCAACAATTTTTTGCGTCATTTTAATTTTACTTTTCCAAGTCATTTTGTTTATTCATAAAATTTTTCAAATTTATCAATTTTTATTTGTTATTCGGAACAATATAGCGGATTTCTTTCTAAGTTTTCACGCCTAATCTCAGTGAAAGCATGTAGATCTTAATATTCCCATTTAACGCCAATTCAACTTTGTAGGTAGGTTACATCTCTTCGAATATTTTTCTACCCCTAATCACGAAACAAAAATCCTTGATATCTCACTGGAATACTCTTACGAGGGTGAAGTACCAATCCGAGGTTGTTTGTAAGACATGAGCAATTATCTGTGAAGGATTAGCTATAGATGTGGGTTATGAAGGGATAGTTTTCATGAAGATACCTGAAGAATCGGTCGGTTGGTCCCGGTTGCTTTTTCCTTATTTGTAATGCATAATATACTATGCTTTTTGCTGAAATTGGACAGTAAAATATGAGCCACATGTTTCTCAATGAATTTTTTGGAGGAAAAGTCGGGGATTGCATTTTTGAAACTGAAAATTATTTTCTGAAATCGAATTTTCTATTTTACATTCCTATTTTGAAAAAAGCATGTTTTACACTTTTGGAAATCAAAATTTAAATGCGTGTTACTTGTATTCGAGTCATTTTTATAGATGTTTACTCCTTTTTCCTTCGATTTGAAAATGAAACATACATATATTGTCTGCAGCTTCATGAAAAGAGAAGCCAGTGTAGAATGGATATTTATTATATTTTTTGTTTAAGTATATATGGGTTTGTGAAAACATATAAAGGAATGCTATTGATATATAATTGGGTCTATTTTCAATGTTTTCATTTCTCATCGACTCAATAATCAACCCTGGACTAATGAATATAGAAAATAAGTAAAACCCTTTCTTTCTGTTCATGTCTACGCTTATGTCAACGAAAATCATAGCTGTTTCGATTTTACACGTCATCTATGTGCGATATCAGAATAATTCATTTATTATGTTGTCGTATTAGAGCAGAACACTGCACTTATTGATATAGTACCGCACATATAATTTATTATCAAGGAGGGCGCTGGTAGACGGTTTGTTTTTCACGCAAAATACATTCTTTTGGGAGCTAACACTACGATATACTAGGTTCTTTATCTAGTGTATATAAATTATCTTTGCTTTGGTTTTGTTTGTGACATAGAATAAGTATAGAAGAGTATATAAATCATCTTTGTTTTTGACTAATATGAACGGATATTATCTAAGGTTAGCTTTGAATTTATAAAAGTAGGATAGGTAAAGTTGAAGAAGTAATTTTAGGTACTCATTTGTGCTTCGGTTTGAATCTGGTTCTGAATAAGGAACATTGAACTAAGTATACCCCATTTTATATTGAAATGGCTCAGCGTTTTCCGGTACCAAGTCCTACTCAGGTACCAGGAGGACCTCCTCCGCAAAGATATCCACCCCAACAGAGCCCTGGAATGAGACCGTATGGAGGTCAGAATTTTCCGGTTAGTATAATGAAACCCTACAGTTAGAGAAGAAAATTAAGTATAGATATTTTTCAGCAAAGAGCTGGAGGATATAATAACCCACCAGCTAATATGGGAACAAGCGGTGGTGGATTGATTCAACGTCCTCAACAGGCCCCTTATTCTCCTATGAGGGCTGGAAATATGCCTAATCAATCAGGTGGTAAAAGACCTGCTGATAATAGAAATCCTATTCAACAAAAAAGGTAAAATGAAAGTTGATTGATTTATGTTTCTAATGTGATATGTTTTATTACAAAAAAAATGTGAATGATTCTGATTTTTATAGCGGTGAGTATCCCCATGGAACCAGTAAGAAAAAGAAAAAGTTGGCAGATAAGATTCTTCCTCAAAAAGTTAGAGATTTGGTACCTGAAAGTCAAGCATATATGGATCTGTTGGCATTTGAGAGGAAATTAGATGCAACAATAATGAGGAAACGACTTGATATTCAAGAAGCTTTGAAAAGACCTATGAAGCAGAAGAGGAAATTAAGGATATTCATTTCCAATACTTTTTATCCTGCTAAAGAACCTTGTGCTGACGGACCAGAAGGACCTGGACAAGAAGGGTAAGTAATTCAATTTATTCATTTGTTAAGTGTAGTGAATTTTTTTTCTTTAGGAGTGTGGCATCATGGGAATTGAGAGTAGAAGGAAGGTTACTTGATGATTCAAAGAATGATCCCAACAAAGTCAAAAGAAAATTTTCATCATTCTTTAAATCATTGGTGATTGAATTGGACAAAGAGCTTTATGGGCCAGACAACCATTTAGTTGAATGGCACAGAACTCTAACAACTCAAGAGACCGATGGTTTCCAGGTAAGTTTTTTCTCTCTTTTGGGTAATCCTGCATTTCACGCTGCCCACACGCGCACCATGTACCGAGTGGACGAGAAATGTTTCCGAACCATTTGAATTTCAAGCCAGTGTTGCCAGATCCCTTACCTGGAGTTCATTTAAATTTCACGTTCGTATAAGAGAATGAATGTTTGAACTCTGTCGTCCCACTCTTCAGTTTGTTCAATACTTGTGTTGGATAAATTTCAAATGCGATTTGAGCTTTATTTGCGAGACGAGCGATTTATTTTGGAATTTGTTAATTATTTTATTCTCAGGATTTATCATGTTTAGAACAAATAATGTGACGTTCAGGAAATCATGCAGAATAATAAAATTCGTGAGAGTATTATAAAGACCAGAGACATTATATTCACATTGATTCGGTAAACATTTCAAAGAGCATATAGGCAATTACACAGAATTAAAAACCGTTGTATGAAGAAATCCTACTCTCTACTTAAATTTAAGAGCAATCTACATTCGTTAAGGGAATTTCTTGAGTACCCTCCAAAAATGAACAAATTTTTACTGGGAAATCGGGGTTAAGAGAACGGAAAGTGTTTGAGGTTAAAAACTTATAATTTGCAGAGTGTTTTTACGCGTTTTGGCACAGAGCCATCATCAGAAAACATTCATCTCTGCACAATTATTATCTAAAACAAAAATCATAATTTCAGTAAAACACATAATACAATTCTTACGTTAAAAGCTATTCACCTTACACATTCTCTCTTTACATCATTATCGTCAATGGCAAAACAATTACAAAAAAGCAAGACAAACAATAACAGGCAATAACAATTAATCTTGGAATATAACTGGTTGCAGCAAGCCATTGAAGGGTGTATTCAAATTATCAGATTATTGTAGAAATTCATAAATCCGTCAACGTCAGCTCTTGAATTCACTGTCTTAAGTTCTTTTTGGATTTTGATCATTTCTAGAATGTTTCTTTTAAAGTCGTTGCTTTTGGATGCAAGAACTCGTACATCAGCAAAATTAAATTTATGTAGTTGTTCAATGCTATGTTTCGCTTTGAACCACTCATAAAGAAAAGAATACATGAAATATACAATACAGAACAAAGGAAAAAAGAAAAAATAGATTTTAAATATATCGGCCTCACTTATACACCCGGACTGTCACAACAAATTGATAAATACCTAGAAAGTTACAATATCAAGATTGGACACAAACCTAACAACTACTGCAAACAATTTTTCACCACTCTAAGGCCAAGGGTGAAACATGAGAACAAAACACACTGTATATACAAGGTTAATTGTAAGGACTGTGGAGCGCGCTATATCGGTAATACTGAACAATACTTGCATAAAAGAATATACCTACACGACTACTCCGTTAGATCTAATAAAAAAAGTACCGCCCTAGTGAAACATAGCATTGAACGACTACATAAATTCAATTTTGCTGATGTAGGAGTTCTTGCATTCGAAAGCAACGACTTTAAAAGAAACATTCTAGAAATGATCAAAATCCAAAAAGAACCTAAGACAGTGAATTCAAGAGCTGACGTTGACGGATCTATGAATGTCTACAATAATCTGATAATTTAAATACACCCTTCAATGGATTGCTGCAACCAGTTATATTCAAAGATTAATTGTTATTGCCTGTTATTGTTTGTCTTGCTTTTTTGTAATTGTTTTGCCATTGACGATAATGATGTAAAGAGAGAATGTGTAAGGTGAATAGCTTTTAACGCAAGAATTGTATTATGTGTTTTACTGAAATTATGATTTTTGTTTTAGATAATAATTGTGCAGAGATGAATGTTTTCTGATGATGGCCCTGTGCCAAAACGCGTAAAAACACTCTGCAAATTATAAGTTTTTAACCTCAAACACTTTCCGTTCTCTTAACCCCGATTTCCCAGTGAAAATTTGTTTATTTTTGAAGTAAGGGTTAGCAGCAGAAAAACAGACCATGTCCGTTCCTTAATCAGGCATCTAAACTCGCATCATGCCTCCTACGATTGCCCCTAAAGTGAGCACAGGAAATGTTACAGGTTAACCATACTATTTTGCGTATGATTCTGTAAACGAGTAAAAAAACCTATGAAAAAACTCGTTTCCCTGTCGCTATTGCACTAGCAAAAGCTTGTCTGTTTATGGTGTGTTAGTGTCGTGTGTACAAAAAGAGTACCGAAAATTTTTCTGCTTAGCAGCTTCATTCTCTCATTGTCATCTTGCACTTCATGATTTCCAGGACTTCTTCACGAAGACAAGGGTGAAAATCTAACCTAACCTCTAGCTGCGGTAGGCATCTTCCTAGCCAATGCAAAGGGCTTTAACAAGAATTCCTACTACTCTTTTTATTTCATTACTGATAGAGGTGTTGCTGCTCAACTTTTACCCCAACTTGTTATGCAAAAAAAACTTCCCACAAATGGAGATCCTCCCTCTTTTTGTTTGTCTTTTTGTTCTATGAACCTTCTGTTTGTTCTATGAATCTTCTGTTTGTTCTATGAACCTTCTGTTTGTTCTATGAAACTTCTGTTTGTTCTATGAATCTTCTGTTCTATGAACCTTCTGTTTGTTCTATGAACCTTCTGTTTGTTTTATGAACCTACAGTGGTAGTATACTGCGAACCACTCACTTAGACTATGCAATGATAACTGCCACCTCTTAGGATTATAAGTTATCTGGCTTCGGAGGTTATAGACTCAACCTATCGGTTATGTTCCCGACTCTAGGAAAACACACCAACATTCATACTACAACTATATCGTACCTGGGATTTGCACCTGGTCCCTCGGCGTGGGAGTCAGTATCTCTACTGACTCACGTCAGCCACCTCCTTTTTTGAATTATTGTTGAAGTCGGTTGAAAAGGAGATGTAGCTTTCAGAACCATAGAACATTGAGAATCATGTAATAGTAATGCGCAAAATAATTCAATAAATGCTTTAATTTCTATTGGATTGTGGAAAACAACTCAGTCCATGCAATCTCACAAATTGTATTATAACGATCGATATCCATTGAAGAACTCTCGAAGTTCTATGATTCGAAAGTCAACATTTAATTTTGCGGGAGGATATGCGAAAAATATTGAGTTTTTCTCATGAAAAATATGAGATGAGAATAATATGATTATGTAAGATATTTCTTAAATGACTGTGATCGTTCTAAAAAATACAAATCCATGTCCTTATTTGACAAACTAAGGGGAAAAGAAATTTCGGCAATTCACAAAAAATTCTAAATCATGTGAAAATATTTTGACGTAAATTTCATAACCGAGAATTCGAGTATGGATGAAATCAGGAAGTTATCAAAATTCGTGAATAACTCGTAAACCACATCAGAAATAACTTTTGGATGTATGAATACTAATGAATCAATATAACTGAGATGTTGTTAGTCGCACCCTTCAAATGAATGAAAAGTATATATTGTACAGTGTACAATTCTCAATTTATTACCCTGTTATATGAGCTAAATAGTAAAGGTTCTAGCTTACAAAAAAAATCTGGAGCATACACATCCTGCACTCAGATTGTCAAAAAATTTATGCCAAACAAATGGAAATGTTTTCCCTCAATTTCATCCGTCATATTGAACTTTATTGAATTACTGAAATGTGAGGTCAGATTCGAATATCTTATAAATACTTTCGAAACTCATAAGATTTTGAAAACATCTTTTGCTATACCGCACTACCCTGTCCAAATGAACTCAAAATATGTATCTGTTTATTAAGATAATCAAGCACTTGCGAAAAATTACGAGTCACTATGGCCCTTCCGCTCCCGAGAAGTTACACCCCTGATTAGGAGTTTTTACCTATAGCTTTCACTTCAATAATACATCTTATCCTTTGCTATTTTATTTTCAACGATAGGTACTCAAATCTCCGACGTGAGATAAATCGTGGCAACACTGGCTTGAATTTCAAATCGTTCGGAAACATTCCTCGTCGACTCGGTGTACACGAAGCGAGTGCGGCCAGCGTTAAATGCAGGATTACCCTCTTCTGAATGTTATAATTTTGATCTTTAAGATCCGATACATAAATTTATTAGGAAATATGTACAATTATTTAAATCTTTTTCTTAAAGGTAAAGAGACCCGGCGACAAAATGTCCGTTGTACCATCCTCCTGCTCCTTGATTATCAACCGCTGCAGTTCAAACTCGATCCTCGCCTGGCCCGATTATTAGGAGTTCATACGCAGACTCGTCCCGTTATCATTTCTGCTTTATGGCAGTACATAAAGACCCATCGACTTCAGGATGCCCACGAAAGGGAATATATTGTCTGCGATAAATACCTGGAGCAAATCTTCAGTTGTTCGAGAATGAAATTCGCTGAAATCCCTCAGAGATTGAATCCTTTGCTTCATCCCCCAGATCCAATCGTTATTAATCACGTGATCTCCGTCGAAGGCGGCGCTGAAAGTAAGCAGACTGCGTGTTATGACATCGATGTGGAGGTGAGATTATTAGTATATTTTCTTTATTAAATCTCATATTTTTGATTTCCTAAATATCTCAATTCAAAAAAGATTTGGTGAAAAATTTGGTAATTCACTGACAATGTGTATTGGGTCAACTAGTAAAATGAATAACTCTAATTAAAGGTTGATGATACCTTGAAGACGCAAATGAATAACTTTCTTCTGAGCACCGCAAGCCAGCAAGAAATCCAAGGTTTGGACACGAAAATTCACGAAACCGTCGATACCATCAACCAGTTGAAGACTAATCGCGAGTTCTTCTTGAGCTTTGCAAAGGACCCCAACAGTTTATTCATAAGTGGATTGTATCTCAAACCAGAGATCTGAAGGTAGATGAATTATTTCTTTATTCTATATCTTATCTTAAATTATTTTTTTCTGTAGACCATGACTGATGTTGTTGGTAATCCAGAGGAGGAACGTAGGTCAGACTTCTTTTACCAGCCTTGGGCTCAAGAAGCAGTTTGTCGTTATTTCTATACTAAAGTTCAACAGAAGCGAGCAGAACTTGAACAAGCCCTTGGTATTCGTAACAATTAAAGATTTTATATTATAGAATGTTTTAGAACAGTTCATTTTATTCTTACAGATTTAAACTTATAATTACGTACTTTGCAACATAAATTACAGAACATAATGGAAGATCTTAGAGTTTTATTAGTGAAGATATGGCCCAAAAGGCATACAGTTTTGAAAGAAGCAATACTTTTGAAGATAGGAAAGGTAGAGGGGTAACTACAATCACATGGCTCATCTCGGCGAAAAATTCTAAAGATCTCTTATGATATTCATAACCTAAAAACTTGTTTAGATTGAAAACACGCAAATAATAATAATAATTTACTGCATCATATTGAAATTACACAATACAATAAAGTGAAACACCTCACATATTTTGAATGAAATTTAACATGAGATTATAGACTGTCAGTGCCAATTTCTGCAAATCTGCATTTCCGCTTCTTGTTAGAGAAGATGGAAGTATAGCATCATCTCCGAAAGAGAAAGCTAATCTCTTTGCTCTCTTGTTCTCAAAGAATTCTGTGCTAGATTCATCTAATGCAATACCACCGAACATTCCACCTACAAATTCTTCCATGGCAGAAAGCAAGTTCAGAGTCTGCGCTGTGAGACGGGCTATCGAGCAGCTAAACTGCAAGAAGGCAGTTGGTCTAGACGAAATACCGCCAATCGTCTTGAGAAAGTGTGCTCCCGAATTGGCACCCATTCTTAACCGTCTGTTTCAGATTTCTTATGGAAGCCAGACTTTTTCGAGCAGCTGGAATTAGCAAGAATTCAACCGATCCCAAAGAGGAAAGAAGTCCTTACCCCATAACTAACGTCCTGTTGCACTTTTTCCCATTATGTTCAAAGTGATGGAGATAGTCATAAATGATGAACTCATCAAATATCTTGAGTTGCAAGGAATCATTAACGACCGTCAGTATGGTTTTCGCAGACAAAGATCGACAGGAGATCTGCTCGCCTACGTCACTCATGTTTGTACATCAACGGTGGAAAAGCATGGGGAATCTAGAGCAACAGCCCTCGGCATCTCTAAAGCCTTTGATAAGGTTTGGCATGCAGCCTTGTTGAATAAATTTGCTGCATATGGGTTTCCCGAAAAATTGGAGGGTTGGATAAGTAGCTTTCTTTCAAAAAGATCAATACACCTTGTGGTCAACGGTATAACATCTGATTGTTTCCACTTGCAAGCAGGAGTACCTCAGGGATCCATTCTTTCGCCAACCTTGTTTCTGTTGCAGATAAACGATCTTTTGTTATCTACAGAGAACAAGATCTTCGGTTTTGCAGACGATTGTACCCTGGTTTCGTCTTTCAGTAGTTTGCGGCCGATTACAGCTGCGGAATCTCAGCGTCAGAGATGTCAACAAATTGATAACTTAAACTCTGACTTACAGAGGATATCTGAGTGGGGTCAATTGAACCTGGTGAGCTTCAACGCGAGCAAGACGCAAGTAACTACGTTTTCTTGAAAGGTCCCCGCTGGAGAACCTCCTCTAATGATGCAAGGCCAACAAAAGATTCGATGCACCTTCTCGGAATAACGGTCAACTCCGGGTTTTGCTGGCATGAATATGTATCAGCAATAGCTAAGTTGGCATGAGCTAAACTTAGTTTTCTTTTCAGAGCCAAGCGATGATTCACGTCATCTCAGCTGTTGCTTCTATATAAGGCGCAGATTCGACTTGCTTTGGAATATTGTTCCCATGTATGGGGAACTGCGCCCAAACATTCGTTGTGGATGTTAGATAGTGTGCAAAAACGGGCTGTGCGTCTCATCGACCACACGGAGATCACCCGCGATCTCCAACCGCTGGCTCTCAGAAAACAAGTTGCTGACCTTTCCCTGTTTTAGAGATACTTCCACGGAAGATGCTCCAAGGAGCTGAAAGACCTTGTTCCGGGAAAACTCATGTTTTGCCGCAACACTAGGCTGGCAACGAGTTCTCATCATATGGCGGTACATTTAACGACCTCTCGAACCTCTCTTTATAAGAATTCCTTTGTTTACAAGGCCGGTGAGCTGTGGAACTCGCTTCCGTCCAACATCTTCCCAACATCCTACAATTTGACCTTTTTCAAGAAGTGAGTAAAGAGACACCTCAATTCTTTCCAGGCGCCCACTCATGTGGTGTAACAGGTTCGCCTATTCCTGGGAAGCGCGCATAAAAAAAAGAGGTAGCGTAAGGTACAACCAGAACAACAGGGCGCAGCTCACCTACAAGTAACATCATTTTTTACATCTATGTAATATCTGATGGCCCTTGTTTGGTAGGGTGAGGTATCATCGTGTTGAGAGAAAGTGTTTGATCTTTGTGCTAAGGGCACTTCATTGAGAAATTCTCCATTCGTATTATTAGCTTAAAGCTGAATTGGATGTATTTAAGGCACACCACACATTATAACCAAATATTTCTCAACCCATTTGATCCCACAATTTTTTTAAATTGATCAATAATTTTTTTACATCTTTAATATCTGAGAACTAAAGTTGTAACATAAAGATGAAAAAAATTTTCAAGTCAATTTAACAAAAAATTGTAGTACTCATTTGAGTCCACTGGGACATTTAGGGTCTAGCGAAAAATTCTTGTTTAATAAAAGTTTATTGAAGGTCAAACAAACAAGTCCTTCTAAGAGGACGTGTGATATATTTAATAATAATAATACCAAAAAAAAATTCTTTATTTTGGACGGAACATTACAAACTAAGTGCAGAAAATGCCATATAAGATCGGAGACCTTCCAGCTATATTACAAGTATCAACCGGCGCCCGTATTAGAAAATGACTCTATCAGATTATACTACGATAGGCCTGTTATCACTGACAGAATGGTGACGAATAATAGTGGTGTATGATAGGAGAGCCAGAACATCAATGTTGGCGGATGTCGCTATACCGAATAATAACAACGTGCTGAACGAAGTTCCAGGAGAAAAAGTCCAAATACACAGACCTTGCTATTGAGATGAAACAGATATGGCACCTCGAGAAAATAGATATTGTTCCTGTCATCGTATCCTCGACTGGGTTAATACCCAAAACTTTGGATGATAGCCTTAAGAAATTAGAATTGCATAAGAATACCTATATAGAAATGCAAAAGCTGTAATTCTTAATACATGTAGGATAGTTAGGAAATTTATGTCAAGTATATTGTAGAATTATATCCAGCTAACAGCTGAGATAGTGCATAAGTCCACGGTAATAATAATATTCATTTATCACACAAATATACAACAATAAAAATACAAGTACATAAGTGTGCAAATGGAACCGGTTCGCTTTCGCGATCTTCCACAAGTCTGCTATTCACAAACAATATAATGTTAATATTAAATTCAAAATATAAACAAACAAATACAAATAAATAAAGCAACATATCCCAAGGCACATTTACAATTCACAAAATAAATCCCTATATCCCACCCTAAAGGAATGCTCAGACCCACCCCACAAACGGCGGGGGCTCGCATCATATAGCTTGACGGCAGAGTATGAGAAGGATCTTTTGAAGAGGGATCTTTTTAAAACAGGTAACTCCAACATCCCAATATTTCTAGTAGTTCTACTATGACAATCCGCTCTAAAACTTAGTTTATTTCTTATATAGTCGGGTACACCAAACTTGAGTACCTTGTATAGAAAAACAGCAAGATGTAATTCTATACGTTTATTCATCCTGAGCCAATTCAACTATGCAAACCCAGGGGTGATATGATCCCAAATTTTCAAAAACAAAATGAACCTAACACAACAGTTTTGAACTTTTTGAAGCCTATTCGCTGTCACTGCATCAATACATAGGCCATACAACACATCAGCATAATTAGTGTGTGAGAGTACAAGGCTCTCACACAAAAGCTTCTTCATGTCAAGGGTAAGTGCTTCCTTATTTCGATATATGGTTCTCAGCGCCATGTAGCATTTTTATCAACGAAACATGTTCTCTAAATCTCAAATCAGTACCGATCAAAACACCAAGATTCTTTACAGTTTTATTGTAACTAACACCGTTCATCGCTAATGTGTTCAAATTACCGGACCCCTCCCAGCCGAAACAAATTGCCTGCGTTTTATTTGGATTAATTTTCAAACCATGGTTCACCGAGTATTCATATACTCTTCGCAGTGTTTCATTTAACTCAAGAATACCTCTCTAAACATCGCTTTTCTCAAACGTTGACAATATTTGTGTATCATCGGCAAACTGATGCAGTGACTCTCCAGCAACTACCTCTCCAAAATGCATCGTATAAATAACAAATAGCAGAGGGCCCAAAATTGAACCCTGTGGTACTTCATGGGATATCAACTTAAAACTGGAAGTAACATCATTAATATTTACAAACTGGCATCTGCATGATAAATATGGCCTAAACAAGTTGATTACCCCTTGAGAGAATCAAAAATAATGAAGCTTCGCCAACAGAAGATTGTGATTGACGGTGTCAAACGCCTTACTATAATCTAATAGAACAAGAACAGACACCTTGCCTGACTCGACCGCACGCATCCCCTCATCAACTACCCTAAGCAGAGCAGTAACTGTACTGTATGACTTTCGGAACCCCGACTGACAGGAAGAATAGAGGGCCTTATCCAACAAGAAAGACGTAATCTGATCAAAAATGGTTCTTTCCAGCACCTTCGATAAAACTGCAACTTGCTTATGGGTCTCAAGTCCGAAATGCTCTTTTTCAAAATATTTCAAAACAGTTTCATTTAGAGCATAAAGTGACACTGTGCTTTTAAAACGATAAACTTTACACCGTTATTGTTTTTCAATTTTTACTGGAAAAACAAGCATTGTCGACAACTACGCTGACCATGTGTGTGAAAAGAGACCACTACCATTTTTTCCCGCATAGATATTCTTTCGTTGTTAACACTGATCCACTGATCTTAAAAGATAAGAAGCTGTGGAACATAAATCGTTTGCTTTCTAATTGAAAACCAACATTTTACGTTTGCTAGTGGTTCAACCGAATCGTAATTTGTTCCTATTGTCACTATATTGTTGTCTTTCCATCTGACAAGCAACAATTTATTTGTTGAGTCGTCAATGTATTGAAAACACCCACATTCATGTTTTTTCATTTGGGGAACTGATGATAAGGAGCACTTTTTAGGTGATTATCCCTAATGGCCCTGTTGCTCTGAAACCTCTTTCCGTCAATGTTTTCAAAAGATAAGGGTAGTTCCAAAACGACTATATAGACAAGGGATAATAAACTTTTCACTACATTTTCTTCGCTAACAGGAGAAGGTTTTGCACCATAGTAGGTTTCAAATTTGTAACAATATCCAGTGGAGTTGCAGATCAACCAGTCTTTAAAACCAAATCGCACAGGCTTTCCTCAAATAAACTGTTTTGCAGAATGATAACCAATGATAGACAACTGAGAATGAAAAATTTCTCATTGTTGAAAGTTTCTATTGAGAATTTCCATAAGAGGTCTAACTTTGTACATTTTGTAACATCCATCAAGTTTTGAATTATCAGCAAAATGCAAGAATTTTTTGATTTCCTCAAAGCGATTTCTTGATACAGTAATGGTATAGACAGATCCTCATCTAGACTCCTAGGTAGCCTGTGATATCCACTAAAGAGTATATTCCGACAAAAATCTTGACATTTTGTGCAATAAGACAAAATGAATTATTGTTTTTCTGAGTTGCATACAATTGTGATGGTTGTGCTATAAGTCTTGAAATATCTTCATCCATCAGCTTTTCAAAGATTTTTACGAAAGTTTCATTTTTCAATTGTGTTTTCAGAATATCTAGTTGGTTTATATAACCATGCGTTTCATTCATACTGAGGTCAATTGTATCTAAGTCCACATTGGTTGAGTTTTTTTTATCGTCGCTATCTTGAAATGTTTTCAAGTGCTGTGTCAAGCTTTTTGAAGCGCTTCCCATAAACAGATGCAGTACTTAGCGCACCAAATTTATCAGGATCCATTATAAATTGAGTCTACAATAAATTGAATTCGAATTACAGTTTGGCCCTACAAAAACCAATTGTCCGCAAACGAGGACAGCAGCAAAATTCGAACTAAAACATTATAAAAAAATAAAAGTATTTTCTGATTATTTACATAAAATATTGTACTACATAACTGAGCAAATGTTTACAATTTCAGAAACAAAGAAATATGAATAAACAATAAGCACAGTCAACCCCAACTTACACAATGAAATCTAACAGTTGGGAATCCCAGATTTCCGTTTTTGAAAAATTAAAGCCATCTATTGTTTAAACGCACAAGTTATCTTAGTATGTATTTTAGAAGTCCTTTATATTGTCTTGGTATCAAATTTCAACACTAGATGTCTCTAGTAATATTTGTAAAATGTCCCCATATAGTGGGTACAAATGGGTTAATACTACATCAAAATGGCGCTGGATATGATTGACATAAGACTGCTAGCTTGAAATGGAAGGTTTCGCTATTACAGGTTCTATTCTTCAATTGTTGCTTTGTTGCTTCTTCTTTATCTCTTACTTCATAATTCTTATTTCTTGGTGCTTCGAAAGATTCACTATTCATAAGATTTGCTTTGAACCTTTGGAAAATATAGTTATTGGACTGTCAGAAAACTGATTGAAATATGTTTCTGCCATTGCAGATGAATATTTTTTCAACTTCAGAAAATAAAGTTTGTTATTGGAGAGTTGGAAACCATGTAAACAAGGGTGAAAACTAAAATTGGTCTTCTATGGCCCCTTCAAAGTATAGAAAACAAGTTCTCTATGTAAAATATTTATTAAAAATTATATATGTGTATTACACTTTTCTAATAGCGCAAGATTTAGGTAATATAATTAAATAATACATTTCTTTCAATATATACAATCTCAGAACTTTAACAATAGTATCTTTGGCATTTTGTAAATATTTAAAAACTTCTGGTTCAAAATTATTCCTTACTTAATTGGGTGACAATATTTCAAACTTTCAACAAACATATGCAGTATTCTAAGGCCTATACACATGGTATTACTTCATAACATTTCAACCTCTTTTTGTACATCTACCAGTATTTACAGATACAAAGGAAACGTACTTTTTGATAATATTGCACATACAAATCATTCTCAGAGAATTTCAAAATTTTAGATGTTTGTAGATGCAATAATTTCTAATTTTAGCAGTTCCTTTCCTAACGCTACTCACTTTTTAGAATATGCTTCTATTTCTTTTTCTTTATACATCCTTACATTATCAATTATGATTTCTTCAAGACTTAGCCAAAAATATTTCCTTTAAACTAAAGATGTTACAAAGAAGTACAAAAATATTTAATTTATGTTCTTGTTGAAAAATAACAGTAGATAAATTTGAATACGTAAAAGATATCAAAATTTCAGCTCTGGCTTGAAGTGTAAACAGTGAAAAAATCACAACCTACAAAAACTATAATGAACATCAAAAGTAACACTGGTCAAAAAATATCAATTTTATGAAAATTTCCAAGAATAATTATTATCATATTTGATGCACTTTGGTATGCTTATTTCAAAACTCACACTGGTACTTGTGTAGCAGCTCTAGTTTTTCAGATATTTCAAACCGCCATGGGTGCCTGATACTGTATGCTGAAATTGTGTTGCCTCTTTGCGACAATGCTCAAGTGGAAATGATTGGCCTTTAAGTATTACAAATCCATGATTTGGCGAGAACCTCGTAATCCTTATGATGATTGTTATCTTCATGTGGTAAAGATTACAGGCATAAACTCTATGAATCAGGATAAGTGGCTATATCCAACCTTGTCTTCTGCTCAGAGGCGTCTTAAACACTGACCGTGCCACTACCATCAACATCCTAAATATGTTTCGAATCTAACCACATGCAAATTGAAATAGAAAATCATGAATATGACGACTCTGATTTCACTCATAATCAAGAGACAAATCCTTAACCATTAAATTAAATGACTTAGTAAGGGATTCACAGCTACTTATGAAATTTTGGCAACAAATGTACTTACTGAAGATAAAAAAATTATAATTTATTGAACCCGTGAAAGAGATTTCTGACATATTTTACCTCTAAAGTTTATTGTAATATTGGTTGAAGGTCTCATGTGAAAGCTGGATTTATAAAAATATTAACCATATGATTGGCGTCGTTTTTATTGATAGTGATAAAAGAAGTGTGTACTGTTATACAACGGAAATAAATAAGTATGGCTATATATCTATAAGACAATTCAACTACTATGAAAAAACGTGGAAATATTCCTTAGGTGTTAGAAGAACTGAAGTATGAAGAGCATAGCTGGAAAATTTGTGTAGATTTGAAATTGGTAAGTTTCCTCTTAGGACAACAGGTATAGGTTATACTAAATACCATTGGACTCAGAAGATGTAGCCAATAAGGAAACAGTCATTGTTGATAAGCAAAATGTAATTAATCTACTTTGAGTTAATCAAGATCGAAATACTGAAAACCAGAACTGCTAGAAAAAGAACAGTATCATTTTCGTAACCAAACACTTCAGTTGACCAAAACAAATGAAAAAATTCTTGAATTGTTTCAGGGTTGACCAGTGTAATTCAAGGTACAAAATATTTTAATGAAAATTACTGCATTGATAAAATTAGGGCAGTAAATGAAATATTGTTTAAATAATTCATTGTTTAATATGCACTTTTCAAATATCAAATATTTGGAATGGGATAATTATAAATATTTAATATGTAATTGAAATTACAGAGCTTGAATGAATAAATAACCAACGATTCTTTGTTGAAGGCGCAAAATAATCAAATTAATGAAAGATGTAGATTTTATTTGTTGTACATTATTGTTGATATAAAGTATACGAAAATTGTGCGTTAACTGATTCTGCCGAGGACTTAAGGCACCCGACAAACATTCATTACAAGGCAACTTGATTTACTTTAGCGCCATCAATTTTAAACTCGTGTGTTTATTTAATCAAGTTCTTAAGGTTTCCTGACAACTTGGGAAAGTTGTATCTGAAGGTTCGAGCTTAAACTTCTTTCTGTATGTAGTTAAATGTTTCAATCTCTTTCCTTCCACTAAAAATGTATTTCAAAATTTTACAAAAACTACATAATTCATTAGAAATCAGACATATATCCTTCAAGTATTTAAAAGTTATGGAATTATACCCTTTCACGCAGTATACGAAAGCGTAAATAATCATCAAGAAACAAATTAAAATACACTGCGCGTCAAATGAAATGGATAATTGTGAATATCTTCAAAACTAAAGAAATAGTTTCACTGATTTTATTTCAAAAGAATATGAAAATGTCTGGAACATTGTAGGAGATTATTGTTGTTGAATTCTTCACGCAAATTCATTTATTAAATCACGAAATGATCACAATATTTTGCAAAATCTATAACTGCTTGTTGTAGTTTAAAAGCGAAAATAATAAATTATCCATTTCAATTGACGCGCAGTGTATACACTATTTGGAAAAATTAATTAAAAATCTCATAGCTTTTAGACCAAAATCATTCTATGCATTTGATGCTATTAATGAGGATTTCATTTCGACAGTATGAGGATAGTTCACAACTTGATGTGACTAAGCATGAATTTTTTTTTTGATTTTGAAAATTGAGTCACCTTGGTGAGATATTTGTTAAATTATTAAAAGTTTGTCTATAAGATATTCAACAATTTTAATTTTCGTTCAACCTAAAGGTTAATGCAATCAGTTCATCAGCATTCCACATATTGTAATATTTGGGAAAATTGTGCATCTAAAGATGTTGAAGATCAATACTAATGAAGTACCTGATTTGGTAGATTTAAATTTTTGTAACAATTGTCAGAGCCTATGTGCCCCCTCCCAGATGGTGAGTTCATGAGTAACTTTTTCACAATTTAGGAACTAATAACCAACAGTTTATGAATTGGTTTATAATGTTCAAGAGGGGTTGCTATTTTCAATAACTACCTACACAAATCTTTTGATTAGGTACAACTTTCATAATTAAAAACAAGAAGTAACTCTTTGAAGGCTTAGCTGCAAATATAATAAATATTCAGTTATGCTTGTGCCTTATTTTGAACTGTTTTCAATCTTTATTTTTCAAATTCCTTTGGAAAAAGATCTACTGAGATAAGTCTAAATTAAAAAGAAGGTTGAAAAGAATATATATATATATATATATATATATATATATATATATATATATATATATATATATATATATATATATATATATATATATATATTTTTTTCAACCCTTTTCATGAAATGAAAATGCCACCAATGGAAATATGGAAATGATAATTTTTTTGGTAAATGGGTCGATAATGAATAATTTCAAATCAGAAAAGCATATTGTAAATTAGTTACTATTTGAATTCACCTTGGGATGGAAATGTTTACAAAATTGTGAAACTTATGCTAAGTAATCACTTTATAAATTACCAGGTAATTATTTACTATTCATCTAAAATCTCAAATTTCGTACTCTGTAAGTGAGGGTTGCTGAACTGAAATGAAGAATTGTAATCCCTTTTTCATTTTTTTTAACATTATGGTTCATCATCATGTTTCAGAGGAGCAATTATTAATTTCTACATGTAACTTCTCATCGACAAATATGAAAAAACATATCCAACTGTTTTATTTTTGTAAAGGATGCTGAAGTTCTTAAGTTTTCTTGAAAATTCATGCAATTTTTGAGGGGTCCAACTATAATTTTCAGGGAATGTATCTGTCATTCACTGACTATGTAGATCTATGTAATAATGGAAAATAATGTATAGGGTGTTATTTTTTATAGTTATGCTCCTATTGATCCCTTTAAAATGATAGTGTGCAGTGCCACACATCATCTCAGAAAACTCTAATAGAATTTTCGTTGAATTCAAAACTTATTTGCTCCTTTCAGTATTTTTGAAATTGTCATTCGCTAGCAAAAAATTGATTTACAAAAGAAGTTGTATTTAGCCTATTTCAATTTCTAATATAACAGCGTTCATTTTATGTTTTGATGAAATTTCAAATACTCTTCAACTGAACTTTGATTTTTGAGTCCTTTTGAGCATTTGTATAGCTTATATAACCTTAAACACTCAGTATAAAAAAGTCATCCTTTCAAATTAGAAACATGAAGTTGTCTCTCTTGGATTAACTTACAAACTATTCAGAAAACAGCAATAATTTTTAACTTCAAATTCACATTCAGCAAACCTCTATTATCGAAATTAGAGATTTGAATAATTGCATATAATTATCAATTCCCTTGTAGACTGTTAAATTAATGTCTTTTTTATATTAGAGAATTTTTTGGTGTCTGATAAACAAAATTCATCACTAGTATACTGAAACTCGATATTCAGAAAATTTTGAAACTTAAGTATTATCGGTTGGGAACACTACTTATAATATTCTCCTTTCTGATTCGTTGAATGATATTTAGGAGGAGGTAAGCCTAAAAAGGAAACATATTAATGAACTGAAGGATATACAGGGCGTTAAAACGTCGATTGCAAAAACCTCCTCAGTTTTTCATCTAGCTAAAAAATTTTATCCATGTGGTCAACTGAATTTCATGAAAAATTATGTTATGTTCAAAAGTATGCTTGGTAACATTAAAACATGGAAGGACTGAAAAATTTACTGTTGTCAGTTATGCTTTCGTCAAAAACTGAACAAACAAAATACCTAAAAATGAGCAGAAAATTTATTTTCACAGCAAAATATTCGAATGCAAACTTTGAATGAGAGACTGTGGGAAGGAGGTTTGTGGAGGTGCAGAAATCCAACTTCTGGACACTCTACATCCCTGAACAAAATGAAAGAACTCCAACCCGAACTTCTCACATATTCTTTGAATGTCCCGCTCATAAGGTGACTAGACTGAACACCTTGAGCACTGAAACACCTAGCGCCCGGATAATCCAGGAGGCCCCCTACAACAGTCTTGCAAACTTCATCAAAAAGTTTTTACAAGACTAATAACAAAATTACACAACATGGCAAGCACAATAGGCCAAATGGCCTGAGTGCTGCCCATAAAGGTGCCTTGCAAGAAGAAGAAGAAGAAGAAGAGAAGAACCCAGCGCCATGGCCATGAGAGCCTCATTGAGACTCTCTACATCCCTTAATATAATTATAGTACTCGGACCAGATCATCTCACAAGAGGAGATCAAATTAGAGCCACCTACTACTTTGACGAACCCTTCAAGGTCGTCATTCCACCAAGAGAAATTTGAACCACACCCCATGGCTTACTCATCCCACACCATGTCACCGTAACACACACAGAAATATTTACCATTCTCTGAAGTATACAGGAAAACCTACACAGGAACTACAGAGACGCATACATCTACATATGCTCTGACAGCCAGAATGCCCTTGGATATCTGAAAGATACGAAGGTTACATCCAAACTAGTTGACGAATGCAAAGCAGCACTTTGACAATTCAGTGCTACAAGCAGTTACTCTGCTTTGGTGCCCTACCCATCAGGACATTGAAGGAAACGAGATAGCAGACAGCTTTGCAAAAAGGCAACAGCTGTTAGGCTGATGGGACCAAAATCAATTCTGACCATCCCATGGACCCACATGCTGTCTTTCTTTCAAAACTCGAACACCACCAAGGCCCTGAACTATTGGGCAGGCATCTCGGGGCTGAGACGGTCAAAAAGGCTTATAAAGGGGCCGCAATCAAAGGAGAGGGTATATGATGGTGTTAATGTGAGTGAGAATTTGATACGACCATTTCAATGAGAACCGATTCAACTTAAATATTTCCTTCTCATTTGCCGAAGTTGACGATGAGGCTATCTCAAAGAAAGTCAAATCAATTAAAACAAATGCTAATGGAGCCAACAGTATAAACCCTGAGATGCTGAAGCTTGTTTTGCCTTATTGTGTTAGGGAAGCTTGTGGTATAATTAATCTTTCTCTTGGTAGCAGTGTAATGCCACAGATTTGGAAGCACTCATTGGTCACACTTGTTCCCAAGGTCTCATGTCTGGGCTGCTTTGGTGATTTGAGACTGGTAAGTGTTTTACCCACTCTATCAAAAATATTAGAGAAAATGTACCTGACCAATTAGTTTCATATTTGGAATTGAATAATATATTGCCTCGTTTTCAATCTGGCTATGGAACTCAAACAGCACTACTTAGAGTTCTGAATGATGTTAGTTCTGCTTCAGATAAGGGGATGATGACGTCGATGCTGTTCTTGGAAAAAAAAGCATTTGATCTTGTGGGTGCACTGCGCATGTTGGCCAAACTGAGATACATTGGTTTGGATGACGTTAGCTGTGAGTGGTTCGCGTCATACTTGATCATCAATCGTTATCAGAGTGTTAGAGTGGGTGGTATATGCTCATGAATGAAGGAAATACAACGCGGTGTCCCACAGGGCAGTATACTTGGACCGATTCTCTTCCTCATTTATACTATGGATTTACCAAGTACCATCACTCACCCATGTCTTGAATACTGCATGTATGCTGATGATCTTCAGGTTTATGTTCATGCCAAAGCATTGAAAATCGATGACGCAGTAAGAGTTCTAACCTCTGCTACAAGCAGTATATCATCTTGGTGTAGTGAAAATGGGATGATGATCAACCCAATCAAGTCTTCTGCAATGACTAGTTCCTCAAAGCTCTCCCAAGCTGATACGTCACAGATTGATAAATCTCCATAAATAACATCAGAGTGCCATGGGTGGAAAGTGTAAAGAACTTAGGAATCATCCTAGATTGTAAGTTGAACTTTGAGCAACATGTAAATTCCATTTATAAAAAGTCTTACTATAAGCTCAAGATGCTATATCAACATAAACATGAACAGGACCAGGACACAAGGTTGAATCTTACAAAAGTTTTGGTTTACCCTCACTTCAAATATTGTAGCTCTGTGTATTACTTTTTTTGATAGATGAAAATAAGAGGAAACTGCAAAAATTCAGAACTGTGTGGTCCGATTCGTTTGTTGGGTTCCTTTTGGTAGTCGTATAACACCTTTTCTGAAGGACATAGGCGAAATTAACATATACAGCTATGTCTCACTGCATTTTGTTTCGTTTTTCCACAGACTATTGCACAGCAGATGCCCAGACTATTTGTATGAACTCAACAAAAGGAGGTCAGATGTTCATACTGTCGATTTTAATGAGGGTGGACAAATTTCATCTCAACATAAAACGTCTAGGTTCAGGGTACTTTTTCATGTGTTGCCCTTCTTTTCTGAATGATTATTAGGCTATACGCAAAATATTGTTTGATAAATTATTGTAGGATGTGGAATTTTATATTACGGAATCATTTTGATTATGTGGAATGTCTGTTTGCAGAACATAACTTCTATTGAGCAATTTTGTTCAACTTTGCATAATAAACTTAATATTTATTTATTTATTCAACTATAGTCCCTCCATAAAAAGGCTATTGGGATGGTAGTTCGCCTATAGACGAGACAAAAACTCAAGAAACACATACACGTCATGAGACTATCAGAAAGCACACAGTGCCGTTGTTGCCTAGAAAATGATGAAACAACAGAACACCTACTCTTCGAATATCCCGCTCATGAGGTGACCAGATTGAACACCTTGGGCACTAAAACACCAAGTGTCTGGATGATCCAGGAGGCCCCCTACAGCAGTCTTGCAAGCTTCATCAAAAAGTTTTTGCAAGACAAAACAAAAAACAAAACACTGCAAGCAAAACACAAGAAGAAGAAACTCCGAATGAACAAAAACAAAGGGGGAGTATACCGCAGCCTACTAGATAATTGAATTAATATCCTAATGGCTTCCCTCCACTTTAACAGAATTCAACCATTCAATTGACGAGAGGCTTTTACGTGATAGAAATCCATTTTCACAAATACAAGTAAACGATGATTTCTACTAAAATATATTATTGAATGCTCGACGCGTTTCGATACACAGTATCTTTATCAAGAGCGAATGAATACTAACAAATATATCTTACTAACAAATTTATATGAATACTAAAGAGGCAATCCACTCAGAGCTATCCGTACTTGAACTAATGTTTAGGAAATAAATTTAATAAGGATGAGTTATTTATGTCTACCCAATCACTAAGAATTGCCGGGAATTCCTAAATCTGTTAATTTCAAGTGCTTCCAGAAGGTTGAGTTTATACCTCTCTACTCAAAATGTAGAATTTTAAATTCTGAATTGAAAAAGTGACCATTTTCCTAAGATGATTTGAATAATTTGAATCGTTTTTCCATTGACGAAACAGTTCAGAGATTCTAACATTAAAATTTCTTCCTGTTCTACCTATATAAAAACAATTGCAATCTGCACAATCCAATCTATAAATACCTGATTTATTTTCTTTATTAATTGGAGATTTATAATTGCTGATAAATGAACCTAAATTTGTTGATTTTTTGAACGCTATATTTAAATTTGAATTTTCAAAAGGGATTTTACATTATTGCTAATATTGCCTATATATGTTAAACTATTGAATTTCTTGTCTTGGTGTTCACCGATTGGATATATATGCTGTAAAGCTAATTTTTCTTTTTCTTATGTAGTATGCTGCTAACTAAATTTGCATCATAACCATTATTTATTGCGATCTGTTTCATCAAATTCAATTCTTTGGAAAAATTATCATTAGACATCGGTGTGTTCAAGAGTCTATGTATATAGCTGTTAAATGCTACAACTTTATGTTGGTGAGGATGTGCCGATGTATAATGAATTGTGATATCTGTATGAGAAGGCTTATGATAAATTGAAAACTGGTGTTTATTATTTGACTTTGTTATTGTTAGGTCTAAGAAATTGATCGAATTGTTCTGTTCTATTTCAGAAGTGAATTTTATTTTTATGTGCAGGTTGTTGATGAAATTTTCGAATACAGTGAACTGTCTTTTTGTTCCTGTGAAACACACAATAATGTCATCGACATATCCATAAAGATTTCTGCAAAAGAAGGTTTAAGGGTTTCCCATTATAAGTCCTCATCACTTTGATAAAAACAAACGTTAAATAAAAATTATTTTGAGATATATCTCGCCTTATTTAACGATGGTTTTATCAAAGTGATGAGGTACTTATAATGAAAAACCCTTAAGCTCTGTTTTAGCAGAAATTTTCATGGATAACATAGAAAAAACTATTTATAAACACCCGCTTAGTAAACATTTCCTATATTGGTATCGATATGTCGATGACATTATTGTGTGTTTAACAGGAACAAAAAGACAGTTCACTGTATTCGAAAATTTCATAAACAACCTGCACCCAAAAATAAAATTCACTTCTGAAATAGAACAGAACAATTCGATCAATTTCCTAGACCTTACAATAACAAGGTCAAATAATAAACACCAGTTTTCAATTTATCATAAGCCTTCTCATACAGATATCACAATTCATTATACATCGGCACATCCTTACCAACATAAAGTTGCAGCATTTAACAGCTATATACATAGACTCTTGAACACACCGATGTCTAATGATAATTATTTCAAAGAATTGAATTTGATAAAACAGATCGCAATAAATAATGATTATGTTGCAAATTTAGTTAGCAGCATACTACATAAGAAAAAACAAAAATTAGCTTTACAACATATTTATCCAATCGGTGAATACCAAGACAAGAAATTCAATAGTTTAACATATATAGGCAATATTAGCAATAATGTGAAATCAGGTATTTATAGATTGGATTGTGCAGATTGCAATTGTTTTTATATTTAGTATATGAAACGCAGTTTCATCAATGGAAAAACCGATTCAAATTATTCAAATCATTTTAGGGAAAATGGTCACTCTTTCAATTCAGAATTTAAAATCCTACATTCTGAGAAGAGAGGTATAAAAGTCAACCTTCTGGAAGCACTTGAAATTAACAGATTTAGGA
Organism: Cryptolaemus montrouzieri; assembly: GCA_013387265.2. NCBI lineage: Eukaryota > Metazoa > Arthropoda > Insecta > Coleoptera > Coccinellidae > Cryptolaemus > Cryptolaemus montrouzieri. The sequence goes on along the minus strand of JABFTP020000021.1, from coordinate 23,372,488 downwards.
ATTCACCGGAAATTTTTAATGATCAGGTAGACATAAATAACTCACGCTTAGTAAATTTATTTCCTAAATATAAGTTCGAGTAGGGATAGCTCTGAGTGGATTGCCTCTTTAGTATTTATATATATTTGTTAGTATTCATTCGCTCTTGATAAAGATACTGTGTATCGAAACGCGTCGAGCATTTAATAATATATTTTAGTAGAAATCATCGTTTACTTGTATTTGAGAATTCAACCAATTGGAAACAGACATACTCAAGCATCCTACACAGAGTAAAACATTGAATTTCAGTATAGTAGGATAATTTTTGTTTTCGATAATGCCAAAGCAATAATGGGGTCACCTGATTAAATAAGAAAATAAATTTAAAAATCACGAACCTTACACTTTCGTTGTAGTCAGTCACTCAAAGAGCTACTAGTTCTTGTCACAACATCACTAATAGAAGAATTATGCCTTGTTTTTCTCACTCCTTCCTCAACGTCCATCGAAGGATTGACAGACTGAGACAGTGCATTAGTTCTGTGAAAATCAATGGTAGCGTAGCTATCTTTGGGCTTGTTAGGACTTTCTGGCGGATTATAAGGTAATATAGCCTCATCCTTATTATCGAAATCTAATTTGGCATAGTTCACTTTTTTCAGAGGTAAATAATAATTTGGAAGTTGAGGTAAATTGTTTGATACTTGGTTAAGACTAGATCTGAAAGTTCGCAGCTGTACTAAATCTTTGGCGTCTATATTTGCATAGCAATGTTTGCTCTCAGTTTCACGAATCTCAGATTTTTCTGCTACATCAGAGTTTTCTTTGGTAGTTAACACTTCTTTGGTATCTACATTCATATATACATGACATTTAGACTCTTGCATATTTATATAGGATTCAGTATTATTTGAAACTGATTCTACAGCTAAATTTGCATAATTTGGTTTAGTTTCACTACTTTCAAGAGCACTTGTATTTGTATATGTAAATGAACTGTTCGATATTAAGCTGCCACGTTTATTATTATTATGTTCTATAGGAATTTCTACGACTGCAGGGGGTGATATAGCTGGGGGACTTATAGGTCCAGAAACAGTTATAGATCCTGGCCTAACAGCAGGATATGTTCTGAGTGTATGTACATTTGGTACAGATAACGGAGTTAAATATCCTTCAGGATGAATTTGGGACGGCATGCGACGAGCAATCGGTGGCCCTACACCACCTAAAAAATCGCCATTCAAATTCGAATCATCCCCTATGTTTCTTGAAATATTATGCTGCACAATTGTGAACAATTTTTCTGCCCTTTTACATTGAAATGCATAAATTCCTTCTCCAGTAGGACATCTTCGTCCACATTCGAAAGTAAATATTTCCTGATCAAAACCATACTTTCTGAGCGTACGTAGAGGCCATACAAGGGGTGTTCTACCTTTTTGATGAAAAATCAGCTCAGATTCTGTTATTTCTAATTGTCCAGGGCTCATAAGTTCTCTGTTATCATTGACATTTGTTACTTGGAATAGGTTGGGATGCTGATCATTTATGTCATGTTTGCTGCTCACACAACCCATATTAACTAAAAAAAAAGAATTTAATGAGAATATTATTATATCTTCAAATATTCCATTAATTCCAATGAAATCAGGGAATATTCAGAGATTTCAGATACTCATGAATGCAAATTACATCTTAATTTTGAAACATAGATATTTGTAAAAATCAAAACAATTCTTCTGTGATTATGGAAGCATTAGTTTGAATAGATCCTACTAGATGTTCACTAATATATAATTCATACAAGCAATTTCAAACAAACGAGTATGATTCATGTCAATTAACTTATTGAATTTCGAATCAACAAGGCATTCCATTAGTTGGTTCACAACCAACAATTTATTTACTGAATAGAACTAATCTTTAGTAATTCATGGACTATGATTTTTGAATCTTTGAATCTCCATCAATATCCATACTTAATAATATTTAATCTAGAAGTCATTCCTTAAAAGACCTAAAAGAAATCAAGGCGAGACCCCTGGAATTCAGAGCCAGGGATTCAAGGTTAAATTCCATTGTTGTGTACTTACCTACGAATTTCATGTATTTCCTAAATCCCGAACATTTCCAGCTGAAAACACTTTCCTAATTTACATTTTGAATTTTGATGTTTTTTTTTTGTATGTTTTGATACGACGATACTACCTACATTCTATTATGGTGAACATTTTTATCTTGCACAATTCTACTCCGAAGTAAAACAAATGGAGAATGACGTTTGTGGGTTTGTGTTCGGCGATTTAAAACCCTCTAAAAATAGATTTTCGATTTGTAATGTTGGTTATCCGCCGTACAGTATTAAGGCTGAATTTCGGTGTAGATTATTGATATAACTGAATGTTGTAGTAATTTATCATGACTGTCTGAAATGGATCAGTAAAATTTGTACGGAAAATAGTTATTTTTTACAAGATGTACACGAAGGAATTTGTTCTGTGATAGTTTTGGGAAAATTTAATATTTGTATGAGTATTGGCGGATGCGCAAAATTATATATTAAAATAGACTATATCTGTATAAAAGGAGAAGTACACATAAAGAAAATATTTTTGGAAAGGATGTGCAAATGCAATTCCTTCCAAATCATTCGGAGATAAATACTTGTTAAATTTTATATGAATATTGGTGGATGCGCTGCGATCAAACAACCCAAATACGTTCAGTATATTGAAATTTTTAATTTCATCCAAAAAATATTTCCTTCAAATCATCTCCAATGCATTCAGTAGCTATTCTTCCAATGTTTTTTTAAGAATCTTTTTTGTGTTTGGTTTAGTGATGAATTTTTCAGATACAGATTGGCTAAGTTAGAAAGGAATTCTCCCAATTTAAACTATTATAACAAGCTGCCTCTGGAGTGAAGAGAGCTTACAAGTAAAAAATTCAAAGTTAAAGTTGAAGAATTGTTATGTGAAAGATGCTTGTACTCACCATTTTTGTGTTAGTATTTATTACTTCCTTGTATGTATGTTAGTGTTTTAATTATGTATTTATCAACTGAGTAATCTACATTCTTTTTTATTTATTTAACTAGGTATTTTCAATTGACTTATCATAAGCAATCAAAGATTGTAATCATGATGAATAAAACATACATACATTCCATCCATTTCATCAGGTTGGAAAACGAGAAATAGTTTCAAGGGGCTAAAGCTAAAATAATATTGATTGTCTACTTATTCTAAATTTAAAAATAAGTAGGACAAGACCGGGCTGATTTCTTGTATTATATTTGTAGTAGTCTGGATAGCTCAACATTTCTCCTTGATTCTTGAATATCGGCTTTGTCATTTCAAGAATACAAATAGATGGTAGGGTGAGAGTTTTTAATAATTTAAAAAGTTCAAGGCATGAAGTAGTTTGCAAGACTCCATCATACAGTTACCCTCTTTGGCTAAGAAATACTTCACTTGTCCCAATCGATGCTCCCCAAAACTCAACCTGATGCCACTTGTCCATGGTATACTGATTTCAGTTGCTCTAATGTGATAATTCTTTTGAAATTTCTAATCAGGAAACATACGAAATTGAGCCTGGCGGAAACACAGACACAGTGATCTCTCCAGTTCAGTTTCTCATCAATATGCAGACCAAGGAACTTGGTAGAATTAGTCCTAATCAATTGATTATTTTTGAGTGAAGCCGTGATATCAATTGCTTTATTGGGGTTGTGCAATACTATGAACGTTGTTTTGAGAGCACTTGTGTGCAGTCTGTTCCTACAGAACCATTGAAATCACACTTCAGACTACCTCCGATATCATTTATATATATATATATATATATATATATATATATATATATATATATATATATATATATATATAAGGAAAAGTACTAGTCCCTGAGGAACACCATTTTCGGTGCCAAGTAATCCAGAATTTGTTGTTTTTCTTGTATGACTTAAAGTTTAATCCATCGTAACCAGTTGCTGTCAGCTCATCAAATAGCTTGTAAGGCTCTCGGAAGCATTTCCCCCAAAACTATATTTATCACCCCTCTTTTTTAATATCATGTATGATATTTACCGGACAACTACCAGACTCGAGACAATGAACAACAGCAGCCAGAAAAGCGTATATGCATCCACCGTTTCAGAACCAAACTGACTATTTGTCAGAATCTTCTGATCATCAAGGACGTTCAATAGACTGTCAAGAAAACAGTTTTCATAGTACAGGGGACAGTGAGATAGCACCATAGTTGTCCATAGATTCAGCATCACTCTTCTCATAAAGAGGGATTGCCTTAGCAACCTTTAACTTTTTGAAAAATTCACCCTGGAAGTCAGAGGAATAGTGACCTCTGCAAGGGATTTTTTAGAAAGAATCCCGGAAAATCATCAAAGCCGCAAACTTTAGATATTTGTAATCTACTGTTTACCAAAGGGAATAATTCCTCCTAAAAAAAATTGAAGCACAAACACAGTTATTGTTTATTATTTATTGTATTCCATAAAGGAATTCGTTCAGATAGTTCCTTGGGAACATATAAAAAATTTATTAAGCATGCTAGCGTATTCAAATAGGTTAGAAATCATATTGTTACGAAAAACTAGGAAATCAACTATTTAAACAGATACATCTGAAAAAGAAGTGGTAAGAAGAGAATATGAAAACCGATTGAAACGAACCACAGCTGAGCAAATTTAGAAAATATTAAATGAAGAAAATATCCAGAGAAATAGTACGAACAAAATAAAAACTAATAGGCAACATGAATCATCATCATCATCGTCAGAAGAAGAGTGCTACTGCCTTGTTTGTTTGTCAGCATATTCGGAGAGTAGATTGAGGGGAAAGTGGGTACAATGCATACAATGCATTGTACGGAAGCTAATCTTAATTGTATTTGCCATAATTGTGATACCAAATGATCTCTGAATCACATAAATGTTTTTATTAATATCAATTTTTATAGAAATAATATCTCTTTAGTTTTTTTACATATTTTATAGCTGAAGTCCTAATTTTGAATTTTATTGCCTTGAAGAAAAAATATGATTGTTTTGTTTCTCTTATTCAACATCTAATGATAGATAGTGTAAGTTATCTAACACACTCTCCACAAAAACTGTCGCATCACCCTACTTTTACGACAATACTATATAAACTTTTAAATTGATCATTCAAGAGTAGATTAGTAACTTTCACAAGTGTAAAATAAGAAGATATCAAAAGAGATGAGTTTATGATGGAAAATATCAAAAATTGTCGAGTTAATGAAAAATTAAAAAATTCTACCATCTTCAAACATTCGCGAAGAGACCAATCAACTAGTAACTATGGGATTCAAGTCGGGACTTCTGGCTGGCCATCTTGAAACTAACTACTCTAGCCGCATGAGGCCGAGCATTATCATGCGTATAAATGAAGTTTTCGCCAATCAATGGGCCAAACGGTACAACATGGGGTTCAAGGATATCTGCGATGTATCTGGCCGCTGTCATTCTTCCATTGCATTAATTTAGCGTGAAAACTGAAGAGAAATTGAATGAATACTGATAGTCAAATAAACTCATTCTTGTTTCAGACGTGTTTGAGATCATATGGAAACAAATGTTACTACATAGTTAAGATTTTTTCCCCTTATATGTCCAAAAATATATGTTGACAAAGAAACTGCGATCGAGCAGCTTAATCGATTGTGGAATTCAGAATACCAGGTGATGCGACAATTTTTGTGGTGTGTGTATAATTACAGACTGAATGAAAATACTTTAACATTGTAAAGCTTCACTATTAAAGGAAAATAATTTGTGATATTTAACTGTGCCAATATGAGTAATGAAATGTTATTTGTTTATTAATAAAGCAAGTTCTTTTACTGTATTTTTTTATTATTTGCATGTGTTTTAACTTACCCCAAGTACAGTTGCAACTGACTCTGGCATAGGGACGATTGCAATAAATTATGTTTTCTTTTAATTTTTATTTCACGTATAGAAGACATTATAGTGATGTGAAATGATATTGCTCATTAGTAGATAGATATATGGTTTTTTATTTAATATATCACTCTTGCTCGACTAATCGATTCGCCCTCGTAAGTAAAAAGTAATTCCAAATTGTCTGGCAGGTTCGGCAGACAAAACATCTTGAAAGTTTCTTGCGTAAATACCAAAAACGAAGAGAAAAACGAAACAACGTTTAACATTGGCGGTTAAACTAAATCACCTCAACACAGCAGCAGTAATTTGAGGAATTCTTACCTAATAACATAAAATTGCTACCGGTAAAGTGTACCTGCTTCTTCTCGATTTAATTATACCATGCCAGAGTCCGTGGGTTCATGCCATAAATTATACTGAATTAAACTGGATAATATCTGAAAAATATGGAATTTTTCAATCAAAATGTCCGGTTATTTATATGGTCATTTCGATGGCGGACAGAAGCTCAGATTAATCTTTTTTGAAAAAGCAGATGTTCGTGAGGTTTTCAAGATTAGCTGCTTATGTTATCAAAAAGTTATTGCTCTTTCCTCACCTTTATCTTTCGTGAACGTGAGCAGGGTGAAGCAGAAAATTGCTGTTATTATTCTGAATTTTCAAACACCATTTTATGATAATCATTACAGAAATTCAGTGAAAAAAGTGAAATCCTTAAAATAACAATTTTGGTATTCTATGATTCGTGAATGATAACCTATCAAGATCAACATCCATAAAATAGCGGTGGCATGATTTAGTTCAATTCATGAACTGTAGAAACGTGTAAATAATATTATTAGCCAAGTAGAATACTGAAATCGAATCTATTTTCTTCTATAGAACATTTCATTTATACAATTCTTTGGCATGAAATGGCAGATGCGCAGAAAGAGATTTTTTAAGTTCAAGGTTAACTCAGAAATTGTATAGTTAGAGGGTAGAAATACGTTTTTATTAGTGAAATGTTTTTATTTTCATTAACTATCATGTGCTTAATCTTAGAATTGATAGTGATAAATTCATGACGGTATAATAGATATACAGTCAAAACCGGATATAGCGTCATTGAAGGGACCGTATAGTTTCCGACGTTATATTCGATAGTTGTTATAAGCAAAACATAGAATAAGTATGTATTTGAATTATCATAATTACATATATCTAATATAGAATAAAATATTGTTTTCAAGTGAAATATCAAAAAAGAAATAAAAATGTTTATTAAGAAATAATTGGAGATACAAGATGTACTTAGCTGCGCTATAAGACTCACACTAGTTTTTAAAGTAATCAGTCATATTAGTCTGTTTTCAGAAAGAGATTTTTTAAGTTCAAGGTTAACTCAGAAATTGTATAGTTAGAGGGTAGAAATACGTTTTTATTAGTGAAATGTTTTATTTTCATTAACTATCATGTGCTTAATCTTAGAATTGACAGTGATAAATTCATGACGGTATAATAGATATACAGTTAAAACCGGATATAGCGTCATTGAAGGGACCGTATAGTTTCCGACGTTATATCCGATAGTTGTTATAAGCAAAACATAGAATAAGTATGTATTTGAATTATCATAATTACATATATATCTAATATAGAATAAAATATTGTTTTCAAGTGAAATATCAAAAAAGAAATAAAAATGTTTATTAAGAAATAATTGGAGATACAAGATGTACTTAGCTGCGCTATAAGACTCACACTAGTAATCAGTCATATTAGTCTGTTTTCGTTAAGCCCACTCTCAAATATGTTTTGGATTTTAGGTGTCATACTCCTCAAGTTATGAGTATTATCAGTATTAAATTGGCCGTTAAAGGTAACAAATTTTTGCAAAACTGTTATAGCGCTAAGAGCCTCGGAAATTGTTGTTGGCCTAAACTGTTCTTCAGGGTCTTGCTGGTCTTAGTTTTCTTCGTCAGTGTTACGATTGTTACTTTCAGCTTCTGCAAGAATTTCTTCCTCAGTAGCTAAGGCGTACACAGCGGCACTGTCATCTATTCCAATAAATTCCTCTATCTCAATTCTTTGTTCTGTACCAGCAGATCTTTGCAACTGAGTAACCAATTGCGCGAGTAGTACGTTGTCGTCTTCATCTGTGGGAAATCGTATCATTCTCGCTAGCGGAATATCATCGTCGTCCTCCGCTTGTGATGGAGAGAGATCTTTGAAACCTGCATGGCGAAAGCAGTTGGCTATAGTGGTCTGTGTGACCTTTTTCGAAGCTTCCGATATCATTTTGAAGCCTGGGACCACAGAAGATGATCTGCTTACATTTCTCAAGGATAAATTCTCGCACGTAAAGTGCGAACTATTAGTTTCTAAATATCCAGAAAGCTACGCATCTTTCAAAGTAATGGTTTCAGATAATGAGTATGACAAAGCTCTTGTTGCCACAAACTGGCCCAACAGGGCTAATGTATACCATTTTTTTCAGCGCAAAAAGCCGAACAAAGATCAGTAACAATTTCGCACGAAATTAAATGTTATTTCAATCTTAAGTTGCTTCAATTGAACGTTCAGTGTATAACTAATAAGTTGAACACTCTAGAAGTGTTATTATCTACCATGAATCCTGACATAGTTAGTGTGGCGGAGCACTGGTGTGACGATCAAAGTATTGCAGCCACATCTTTGATCAATGATACCTAGGCTGTGTATTATTGTAGGCCCACTAGAGGGCACGGTGGAACTATGATTTATGTCAAGAAATGTATCAAGTTTGAAAAAATTGACTGGTCCAAATATTGTGAAGAAATGCACTGTGAGTTTTGTGTCATAAAGCTATATACGTATAAGTCATCAGTATACATCATTAGTGTCTATCGACCTCCTTCAGGTAGTTTAGAGATATTTTTTGATAGATTATCGCACATTTTACAACGCTGCAAATATATATTTTTATGTGGAGATTTAAACATTAATTATCTGGATGACAGGTGCTTGACTCGGAAATTGCTTGATGATCTCTTAAGAAGTTTATATCTCAAAGTCTCATCTTTGGAACCTACTAGAGAATTTATGTCCTCGTCAGGTCAGATTTCACGTTCTAAGTTAGACTACGTCATCACTAATTCTAATGTAACCATCTCTGAATTTCGAGTTTTCGAACCACATATTAGTGATCATAAGGCCATTTATGTAGAATGTATCGTCAGTGATCAAAAGTTGGTTGATAATAAACCGCAACAAAAATTGTTCGTAATATTCATGAACGAAATCTTGCAGATTTCACGACTCTGATTTCCAATTTGAGTTTCAGTGAAATTTATTGTTTTTCTGACGTGGATGCGTGCTTCAGGAATTTTTGCTCATTATACAGGATTCACTGGATCAATGTTGCCCTTAAAACGTCTCACGATTGGTAACTGTAAAAAACTTGGGTATCTGATGTAGTTAAGCGAGCAAGTATGGACTTGAAAAATTTATACTGGTTAAAGGTGAACTTAAATTCCACGAGCTTAGATCTAGAGTACAGGCAGGCAAAGAAAAATTATAGATGTTTATTAAGGAAACCAAATATGAGTACATGGAAAACCGTTTGAATACAGCTCACAACAAGAATAAAACTGTATGGAGCATTGTTAATGAAGAATTAAGTAAATCGTCGTCATATAAAAACCAATTTTCATTATGTATTGATGGTGTAATCTGTTCAGAACCTAAAATGATTGTATCAGCGTTTGGAGAATACTTCTCATCAGTAAATAACAAATGTCTTCATCAGCATTTCGGGAATAACATTTCACAATGCTGCACATCGTCAATAATGAAAAGTTGCAATTTCTTTTTTTTCCGGTTACGGAAGGTGAGATTATATCAACCATTAGACTACTTAAATCAAAAAATTTCTTCAAAAATTTTGAAGTGTATAGCTGAGCAGATTGCTCCCCATTTGTCTTTCATTCTAAATCTCTCTATCTCTACAAGTAAGTTTCCATCTGCACTTAAGGTATCAACTGTTATTCCAGTATTCAAAAGGAACGACACCAGTAATATTGCCAACTATAGACCTATATCTATTTTGAGTGTGTTTTCTAAAGTTTTTGGGAGGATTGTTCTTGATCGGATGATGGACTTCATAAATAAGTTCAAGCTTGTGACAGACTGTCAACATGGTTACAGGCAAGGCAGTTCTACGCAGTCAGCTGCGATTTCTTTCGCAGATCATGTTTATAAAAGCCTGGATGAGGGGCTATATGTAGCAGGCCTGTTTTTGATCTTTCCAGAGCGTTTGATACCCTCAACTTAAATTTCATTCTGAATAAACTGTACAACTTAGGATTTAGAGGTGTTTTTCTGGATTGGATAAAAGTTACCTGTCAGACAGAGTTTTTCGGGTTAAGGTACAGGACAGTTGGTCCAGTGATTACAATGTAAACTTGGGGGTTCCTCAGGGGTCCGTGCTGGGACCTTTGTTGTTTCTTCTTTTCATTAATGATCTACCAGATCATATTATAGTAGATATATTAATGCTAATCATTATTTTGTTGATGACACTTCATTTGGTGTCACAGCGCGGAGTCCTGAGGAGCTGGCAAGTGCTTGTAAAAAATTGTTAACTCTTTCAACTGTTGGTGTCATGATAATGCTCTAATTTTAAATGTTGGTAAAACTGAATGTTTGTTCTTTGGTTTGAGAAATGCTGGTGAGAGACATCTGATTGTGGACAGTGCTTTAACATCTAAATCATGCAAATTTCTTGGTATTCATGTCGACAGTGGACTGACATGGTCAGAACAGGTTGAGCATGTGTGTAGGAAATTGAATAAAGCTTATTTTGCTTTATGTAAAATAAAAGATTCGCTGCCAGTTACGTCCCTGATGACAGTGTATTACAGTCTTGTTCATAGTCATTTGTCTTATAATGTTGTATTATGGGGGAATTCAGTGGATGTAAATAGGGTTCTCATTCTTCAGAAACGAATTCTGAGAATGATGTTCAATATAAACCCCAGAATGTCATGTAAACCTGTTTTCATTGAGAATGCCATTTTGACATTTCCATGTGTGTATATTCATAGATGTTTAGTGTATTTAAAGGATAATGAGGCTAACTTTTCGAAACTCTCTATGTATCACGATTATGCAACTAGAAGTCAGTCAACTCTTCTCTTGCCGAAACATCGTACTTCAAAATTTGAGAACTCTCCAACATACCAGAGTATCAAATTTTTCAATACTTTACCTCACCATCTGAGAGTTAAGCCTACAAAAGTGTTCAAATCTGTTCTTAAGTCTTTTCTTCTGAGAAAGGCATATTATTCTATTAAAGAATTTATGGAGGATGATACTCTCTCATGACATGTCCTATATACTGATGTATCTTGTTGGATAAATAAATATTATTATTATTATTTATTATCGTGGACTTATGCACTATCTCAGCTAGTAGCTGGATATAATTTACCTTTCCCAGATTTAGCAATCAAAGGGAATAGGCTCGATTACAATATACTTGACATAAATTTCCTAACTATCCTACATGTATTAAGAATTACAGCTTTTTGCATTTCTATATAGGTATTCTTATGCAATTCTAATTTCTTAAGGCTATCATGCAAAGTTTTGGGTATTAAACCAGTCGAGGATACGATGACAGGAACGATATCTATTTTGTCGAGGTGCCACATCTGCTTGATCTCAATAGCAAGGTATTTGGACTTTTTCTCCTGGAACTTATTCAGCACGTTGTTATTATTTGGTATGGCGACATCCACCAGCATTGCTGTCTTGGCTCTCTTATCATACACCACTATGTCCGGCCTATTATTCGTCACCATTCTGTCAGTGATAATAGGCCTATCGTAGTATAATCTGACATGGTCAGATTATTATTATTATTATTATTATTATTATTAGAATTGCATCCAAAACACAAAGACTTTTTGTATCTTTCCCGTTTTCAATATTCTGTATCATTTGTGGCACTTGAAGTTTTCTGTATTGTGTTTTAAAGCTTTTATAACACCTTGGTCCATGGGCTGTAAAACAGAGGTGACAATGGGCGGTAAAAACACAAGCTTTAGGCATTTCAGATTGGAGACTACAGGGTGAGAGGGATAGTTGTCTACTAGGAGAAGAATTTTTTTCACTCCAGACCTAAATTCTGCATCCCAGCTACACAGCCATTTTTCAAAAATTTGGGATGTCATCCAGGACCTAGTGTTGTTTTCATAAGTTACAGGCAAAGACTGAATGTTTTCAAAGCAACGCGGTTTTTCAGCTTTTACTATCACCGAAAGTTTTCTTTTGCATGAACCAGTCTTGTTTGTCGCAACCAATACTGTAATTCTTGTATTGGACAACTTTCCGCCCTTGCATTCCTCGCCTTTGAATTTAAGTGTTTTGTCAGGAGTTAAATTGTAAAACAATGCCGTTTCATCAGCATTGAAGATTTCCTTTGGTGTGCATCCTGCGCAGGCCACTTATGAGAGAGCCCCTCTTCAATCACTTCTTCAGGAACGCCAGCCGCTTCACAGCAAACTTTTCCTGCCACAATATTATAACGAGCACGAAAACGTTGTACCCAAGACGACGAACAATCAAAATTTTCCTTACCCATAATACGAGCAAAGTCGTTGTCTTTTTGTTGCAGAATTGGACCACTTATTGGGACGTTGTTTGCCCTCTGGCGTTTAAACCATGTTAATAAAGCATCTTCCACAACTTTATGTTCGCTTGTCCTCGATCGTTTAAGTTTTAAACAGTTGTTGTCGAAAAGAACTTTTATTTTATCTCTATTCTTCCAAATCGTACATATTGTAGAATGTGAAACCCACACTCCTCTGCAATTTCACTATTTGACTCGCCATTTTCTTATCTCCATATGATATGAGATTTTTCTTCAATAATAAACTTTTCCTCTTTTTTTGCGACATGGTAACGCATAAATACACACTCTTATCAAATCAAGCTGTCACTCACGAATTCAGTTAGCGCATTAAACAATAAATATGCAAGGTCAAATGGCCGGGAAGAAGTTCCAATGAGGTGGGAGAAAGAGCGTAGGTAATAATACGCCTAAATATTACTTCAATGCTTAGTAATAAGATCTAAGATCGTTCGTATTGTTTTGTTTTGGTGGGGCTAAATGCGGTTGGTCGTTATAGTCGATGAATATCAATAAAGTTTCGTCGTTATAAGCGATATGTCGCTATATCCGATGTTGTTATAGGCGGTATGTTTATTGAATAGTTTACTAAAGATTCGACGGGACCTTACAATCTGGTCGTCATAACCGATCGGTCGTTGCAAACGATGTCGTTATAATCGGTTTTGACTGTAATAAGTGTTAGGAAAAACAACTGTTAACATATGTAAAAAGTATAATTAGCTATGAAATCATTTCAATACCTCCAGAATTCCATCAACAAATTACACTTACAGAAAGAGGACTTTGAATGTAATATATTCAATAATACACGTATGTCAGACAGTATTTTTTATTGAATTTTGGAGGTACTTCTTTAGTTAAGTGTTTTTGCATGTAATTACGTTTTCCATAACAACCTCTTCAAGACAAATGTAATGGATTATTTATATTCAACATTATTTCACGAATTAATCTCATAATTTCAAAAATTAACGCTTTGAAATTAAGTATTTCATCACACTGTACAGATGGGAAATCTCAACGTTTTAGTACATATGTAAATAGACGTTAATGCCTCATTTCCTGGAGTTCTTTCGCTGTGAGGGGCTCATTGATGCAAACAAATTCAAGCTAGTCTTTTTCGTCTTCGAGTTGTTCGAAAATTTTGAAAATATTCGGAATCAGTAAAGTGCCAATATCTCGGTTGTTTTTGAAGTTATGTAAAAATGGTTTTGGCATTCTACAGGCACTCTTTTACTTGAAAACGAAATATGTGCGGAAAATTTCTTCTTTGTCCAACGTTTTTAGAGTTATAATACAAAATATGAACCATAGGTAACTTTGATTTTGTTGAATAGAATGTTTCTTCTTCTTCAAAAATATATCACATGAGCATTCAATTTTATCACCCAGGACGCGTTTTCATGAAAAACAGCCAATTGTATAAGTTTCCTTAATTTTATCTAGTAACTCTATGTCCATTCACAGAATTTGGACGGAATGGTAGAAGTAGTTCTGCGCTTTCATTATGATAGTTCGAAAAATAATTCTTGCAATGATAATACAGATACAGTTTGTAATAACGAAGCACCCATGCAGTACGAAATTTTTGAAAAGTAACAAATAATCTTTATTTCAAAACAGAAACTTAATGAGATATTCTACTGAATGAAATTCAATGGAAGTAATCAGGTATTCGATTGTACTGCCATTATTCTGTATGCATAATTCACAAAGTTTGAGGATACGTATTGGTTTTGGGCGTACCTATCGAGTATTTCTATTATTTTCTTCATTTAGCGAATAACATACAATTTAAATAATTCAAATTCAATAATTTTTCACTCGAAAACGGTCGGAGATACGAAAATTTATTGTACGCTGATCAGTGGAGCACTGCAAAAAAGTTTGAAAGAGCAGAAAGGGACATGGCATCGGAAAAGAAAAACCTTGTGAATTTCAGTTAAAATCTAGGACGTGTAATGATGGAGGCTGTAAAAAATAGCTTGCATTCCAAATTTGGGCTGACTATCTCAAAAACTGCAGGAGTTTTGAAGAAAAAAAACAATTTTTTCCGGAAATTTCAACGCCCTGTAGCTCCGTAAAGAAGTTTTTATGACCTATGTTTATGTAAACTTTTTTCTTAAAATTGCACGTAGAATTACCTCCTCAAGTTGTGACATACTATTATGTAACACCCTGTATAGGGTCCGCCGCGTAAAACCTCTCAGGCTCCTAGAGAGTTGAAAGATATCTCAAATTGTAAGTATTTAAGTCTTCATTAAAATGATATATTGGTCCAGAGAATATAGTTTTTACAAAAAAAAAACAAATGATGAAAATAGAATTGTTTTCCTGTATATCGAATTCGATCTCATACATTAAATACCATCAATAATACTTTTCATTTGTGGTATTCCACTCGAAAATCCATGAGTTTTTTAAATAGAAATAGAAGAAATAAATTATATAGAATTTTGGCAATAATCGGAAATTCAAGTGAACCTAGAGCACAACTAAGAGAAAATTTCCTTACATTTTTATCCAATGCGGAACTTCAAAGTCTTGATGAAGACTATTTATTCGGTTATTTCAACACACAAGAAAAAATAAATATACACACGAGATTCACAACAGACACACAACTTTCCGAAACACCGATAGCTAGGATCTGAATGCGGAACTGTGCCATCAGCGAATTAAATTGGAGATGGATAACTTTTTCAGGTAAGGGTACTATGGACCGAACTTGTTCTTTTCGCGCAGGGTGACGCACGTGCCATGAGATCTTGAACTATTTCTACATAGCGGCGTCATGAAACACACTATGCGAAAGTAGTTAACGTTTGGACGCAGTGGGATGAAAAGTGTTCTCAAGGTAAAAAAGTGAATTATAATATTATCGGTTTTTGTCTCATATTTTTTGTGGTTTTTGTGTCTAGATTCGACTCTTATATTGATAGTCTATATATTGAACTTTGTTTTTATCAATCTTTCATTCCCAAATTCAATTCCAGATCCATAATATGTATGGTGATAGCGAAAGAATACCCGTGAGGCAAGTTGGAGCATTTAGATCGGGGCAGGTTGACTCTGCGCCAACTTACCCCGTTATAGTTTATCGGGTTCTTCAAGAGAATTATTAAATTAAACCAATACAAATATACGAGAAAAAACCCAGAGAACTTCAGAAGCGACTTTGGTTAAAGCGGTGAGAGAAGTTTTGTTTAATTAGATCTAGGAGGTCGGTTGCAGCTGGATTTTGCACAATTCTGTTCGAAAATACCAATCAAGTGTTTTCGAAGGAGTTAGAAGTACAATTAGTGAAATATCTCACAAAAGCGTCAGATATCGAATTACAGCCGAAATAAGAGAGTACTTGCTTATGAATTTGCCTTGACTGTAGATGCAACAATTCGGCAGGTGATCACTGGTTCACAGCGTTTCTTAAACGAAATAGATCATTATCAATAAGAGGCGACTAGTCTTGCTAGGTGTTGCTACTTCAATAGAGACAATGTCAATGTTTTTTCGACAACCTGAAGCATATTTATGACAAATATGAATATGGTCCAAAGGATGTTTGGTACATGGACGAGACTAGCATCTTCACGACCAAAAGCCAAACAGTTTTTGCTAGTAAAGGGTTCAAACAAGTAGGCAAAGTTACATTACAGGAAAGAGGAACTCTGATAACACTAGCATGTGTCATTTTAGCTGTCAAGAATTCGATACCTCCATTTTTTATATTCCCGCAAGTCAACTACCTCGATAATTACATCCGCGATGGCCTACCAGGAAGTGCTGTAGGAGCAATCCCGTTTGGATGCATGGAAGAGAATCATTTTGTATATTTTTTGAAAATTGCATAAGGCATGTCTAATGATCAAAAATGCGACCTGTGCTCTTTTAATACTTGACAATCACGCTTTTCATTTGTTAATTGAAGGCTTGAAGCCAAAGAGAATAGCCTTTTTCTGTTAACATTTTCGCCCCATTGTTTTCATAAACTCCAACCATTAGATGTTTCTGTTTTTGGGCCTATGAAAGAAATACGTGAACAGTGCTTGTGACTTGTGAACTGGATTACACATAGGGAATGCAATCTCGGTATACCAAGATCTTGCAATACTGATATCTCGCATCTATTCTGCAAGATCAATCTCGCACTCAAAATCATGCGCGATCTCGCAAGATTTGCAAGATTGGTATTATGCCAATTTTTTGGTTAGCTTTGAGTGCTTTCGCATGTTGTTGACTTATGTAAACAAGGTACCTATTCCCGGCGGCAACACGTGGCGCTAGGGCCACAGGGCGATAGGGATGAGTAAGCCGAGACGTTTTTCGGTTGTCGTAAATTTGTTATTATTTTGCGAGCCTGGACGTGTCAGAGTGCATGGCAATCTGGAGATTTATAAACTATTCCAATAACAGTTGAAAATAGTTCCTTGTGTGTTTAAGTTCTCTCGGTGTATTCGTTTTGTATTAAAATTACAACAAAGGTAGTTTATAAAGAGTTTCAAGGTGGATCAGAGGTACGGAAATACTTTTTGAAGGCAGAGGATGGACAAACTGTCCAGTGCAAATTGTGCAAGTCTATTTTGAAGACAACTGCACGATCTCCCAGACGCTTACATGTACATTTACTGTCCAAGCACAAAATTGATACTTCTCATAAAAAGTGACAGAAAACATGACTCTGGCTCCAACAAATTCTTCAATGCTGATCAATGCTTCCGCGTCAGTAAGGCTACCTCCTCCCTACAAAAAGTTTCTTTGGAGGAAAGAATTTAAAAGGATGATTTCTAAAGATGGCATGACTTTTAGATCTGTTTGCACGTCGAAAGACTTGAGAGAATTATTTGCGACTAGTGACTACAAATTACCTGCATCACTTAACTCCATAAAGCAGATTGTTACGGATTATGGTATGAATTTGAAAATGAAAGTTTCGCAGGATCTTATGAATCTAAGAAAGAATAACCATAGATTCAGCCTTACTTTCGATAAATGGAAAAACAGGCGCTTCATGAATGTAAATAAAAATATGTTCTGGAATTTGGGTCTTATGCGCATAGTAGAAAGCATGCCTGCAGAGAGTTGCATAACTATTTTGAAGAAGAAGTTATCAGAATATGACTTATAGTATAGATATAGTATGTGTTACTACAGATGGGGCCAGTGTAATGGTGAAGGATGGGCGACTCATGAATCCTCTTCACCAGCTATGCTACGCTCACTGCATTCAATTGGGAGTTATAGATGTGATTTACAGATCAAAACGTGGAACCGAAACGCAAAAAGAAGGTACAAAAGACACAGTCGAGGCTCAGTCAGATGTGGAGGAGTCGAGACGATGAAGAATTTGATGTTAAACTTTTAAAAATCACCAACGAAGAATGACACTCTCCAGAAATATATGAAGGACGAATTCAGCAAAAATGTGCAACTCATGCTGGACTGCAAAACACGCTGGTCTAGTCTTGCAGGTATGATTTCCACATTCAATAAGGTGAAGCAATGTGTAAGCAAAGCCTTGATTGATTGCAATCTTGGATCGAATACAAATCATAGTTTCTCAGACGAAGAATATCGTGCTTCATCAGATTTAGAACTCGTATTTCAGCCTATAAAACTGGCAGTGGAAGTACTATGTCGTCGAAATTCAGATTTGTTAACTGCCGAAACTATTCTGCAATTTATGGTGAAAAAGTTAAAAGAACTCGGAACACCAGTAGCTCAAAAACTTACTGAATCAATGAGGGCTCGGATTAATGAACGCCGAACATTTATGACCGCAGCATTGTATTATTTAACAGAACCTGTCCAATACGACGTATATTTCAATCAATCTGCTAGTGATCAAAATTTCAGACTGTCTCCAAAATCTTCAATCAAAAAAGAAATAATAAAGTTAATCGGAAGATTACACAATAACAGTACCAATATTGCAGTCAATATACAAAACAAACCCTCTACATCTTCAGTTGCAGATGAAGCTATAAATGAAAGTGATGATGACGATTCAATTCCATTAGCTGCAGTGAAAAAAATCATAGCCTGAAATGGCGAACGCTTCTTTTAGTTTCGATGAGGAATTGGAAATGGCATTGAAAGAGCGTTCGCAAAAACCTTTGGCACCTTTGTTATCATCACTTGATATGATTTTGAAGAAAGAAATCAATTTGAACGAGTCAGGAGGGTCAAAAGGACAAAATCTACAGTTCGCTCACCAATGTCTTTTATCTGTAGTACCAACAAGTGTCGAGACAGAACGGGCGTTTTCCTCAGCTGGTTATCTGGCATGCAATATGCGGAGTCGGCTAGCAGATGAAACCCTAGATAATTTAGAATAATATGTTACTCTTTGAATGAATTACTGGTTAGCTTGAGATTTCATTTCTCTATTTTGCTTCTGAAGAACAATTAGAGCCAATAGAAATATAAATGATCGGAATTTTCGTACATTTTCGATGATCATTTCTTAACAATGCGAGATCTCGCACAATACCGAGATTTCGCAAGATTAGAATTCCTGAATCTCGCGAATACCGAGATTGATATTTTGATGCGAGATTGCATTCCCTAATCACACACCTTTGTTAAAAAGGCCACTTGCGCTGATCTTGAACTATATAATGGTTGGCATAAAGAAAACTGCCATTTATGTATGGATTCAACAGACACATTTTCAACAATTCTGCTTTTACGTCAAGTTTCGCTATAGACATGATAGGTACTATATTCAGTCCCACTCGATATGGAACGAAATGATATATTTAACGAAGTAAACACCTCAAAAAAGTCTAGGGAACACTTCTGAATATCGATATGTCGTATCCAGAATGATCAATATGGATGATTTTTAAAAAAAAATGAACATCATGACATGCATCAATTTCTCACCAAATTATGTAGAGTGCCGCAACAGATTTCAGTTTTTTTTATAAAAAACTAAAAATGCAGCAGATGTGACGCAGCTTTATAATCATTTCATGTATTCAGTGTTTGAAATCAGTTAGTTGGCACTTTATTTCTGTTGTAAGCACAAATAAAAGATTCAAGTTTTGTGATTCGACCATGGAAAGACGACATTTGACTAGAGAAGAGATGTTACGAGCCGTTGGCATTCTCCAAGCTGGGAGCTCATAACGGGAAGTATCCAGGGTTCTGGGAAGTAGCCCAAGTGTCATAAACTGTTTATGGCGTTTCAATGAAACAGGTAGCGTAGAAGAACGCCATACAGGTCGTTTCAGGATTACTACAGTCGCCTAAGACCGATTTTTGGTTTTACAAGCCAGAAGAGATAGTACTACCAAAGCATCTCAATTAGCTCAAGAGCTATCACGAGTTCATAATGTACAAATTTCTGACCAAACTGTGAGAAATCGACTGCACGAAGGTCAACTCCACTCGAGACGTCCTTTAAGAGTTCGACAACTGACCCATAGAAATCGAGCTGCTCGTTTAGCTTGGTGCCAAGAACACGTAAACTGGGATCAAGAGAGGTGGGCCACAGTTCTCTTCAGTGATGAATCTAGATTTAGTTATTATTCCTATTCGGGAAGAATTCGAATATGGAGGGAACCTGGAAAGCAAAACCGTCTCCAGTATGCTCGAGAAGTTGTTAGACATGGAGGCGGTTCAGTGATGTTTTGGGGAGGTATAAGCCTTGGTGGAAGAACTGACCTCGTTTTCATACAGAACAACCTCACGGGAAATTCTTACGCAGATGAGATAGTTTTACCTGTAGTGGTACCGTATCTCCAAACAATGGATCAAAATCCACTCTTCCAACAAGATAATGCCCCCCCTCATCGTGCAAGAGTTGTCTTGAACGTTCTTGAAGAGAATGATATCGATCTTCCACCGTGGCCATCCTGCTCCCCAGATCTGAATCCCATCGAGCATGTGTGGGACACCCTAAAAAGAAATCTCCTGCGTCAAAGTGTCTGCCATCATGAACAGGAGCTTCGATTAGCAGTTCAGGGGGCTTGGAATGACTCGGGCCAAAATGTAATAGACCATTTAGTATTGAGCATGCCGCGACAATGCCAAAGTGTCATTAATAACAGAGGTGCACCTTCTGGGTACTGAAAAATATAAGTGCTTCCATATCGTTTCGAAAATATTAGTTCAGGATTTTTTTTTGTGTTTTACCAAACTTCGTCATTTTCAAATTTCAATTTTTTTTTTATAATAGGTGCTTTGGAGAAGTCAAATATTATTTTGTTTTCCTGAGAATACATTATATACAATACATCCTAACAAAAACCGAAAGATTTCTATAAATTCGAATCATCAAATTCATGTTTTAAAGATATTGGTAAGTGTTCCCTAGACTTTTTTGAGGTGTTTATAGCCGTAAAATTAAGACAAACAATAATCTATATCATCATCATGAAATGACCAATCACAGGTAGAAAACAAGTCGTTAAGAGCTACATAATTTCCACGATTGAAATCAAAACGTTGTTCACCAAAATCGAATAGGCAAACATATCGGAACATCGAATTGAAGGGCAGCATGGTGAATACTGTTCGGTTGTTTGAATAAGTCAATGGCATGCGAAACAGTAACACTAAAGTCATTTGTGAAAACCAAGTCCTAAAATACGCTATTTGGAATATTACAAACTAGATAATATAAAAAATTAAATCTTTGAAGAGTACAGAAAAACATACGGATCTGAACTTATCTGATGAGGAAGATTATTTTTGCTTGGTGTGCATGTAAGCTTTCTCAAGCAGTAAACCGGGTGAAAATTGGGTGCAGTGTTCGACTTGCAAACTTAGGGAACAGGAAGAATGTGCTTTATCTGGTCTTTCAGAAATTGATGTATGTCACATTTGCAAATTCATTAAACTAAAAACCTGAACACTTTTTATATTTTTTGCATATGTTACTTTTTTGTTGTTTTTATTGAATCAATTCCGAAAAAATTTTGCGGTGTGCAATCCGAAATATGTAATTATTCATTCTTCCAATTATTGGGTCAACATACCCCGATGATGAATCAATCTACCCCAATGGCGGGGTAGGTTGGCTAGAAAGAAACGATGTCATCCAAATTAAAAAAAAGAAGCTAAAATTACTAAACAATACTATCACAACTTGTGCTCTGATATTTGAAAGAGCCGAGGAATATTTTATCAAGTCCCTATTGGCCATGGTCTCCCTACATTTTACTTTGGAACGCACCTCGTACATATGTTCCGAATTAATTTAAATCCGAATATAGCATCTAAATGAAAACTAATTTAATCGAAAGAGATAATAAAGTGTCACGTACCAATACATTCTCATTCTATAAAGATTGGAGAAAAACAAACTCCGCCAGCGTAGAAAACTCATATGCATTTCTTGATTACCATATGAGATCTACATACGATTTTTTGCAGCAAGTTTCCTGCAGATTCCAATAATTTACTATTGAAACGCCTATGCAAATAGGTATGGTTAAGATATGGTAAGAATGAAGTTGTGCACGATACGAACTTACTGCGTCTATTGGTTGTGAGAGTAGGGAATTGTGAAACGGATTGGTAGACGGGTTTTAGGAACACGCCTATGAAATCGAGGAAAGAGTGGCAGGTGCAATGTGGACATAGAGTACCCACTCATTCTGGTCCGGATTCTTTCCAGAGATGTGTCGAAGATATATAAAATCCGGTTTGTTCACATTGAATCGGAAATTTCATTGCGTCTGCACAATTTGCGAATTGCGTATTATCAAACTTGCTTTAGTATTAATTGAGATTATATCTGAGGAAACCTAGTGAGAATATCTACCTCTTTCTTACTGAAAAAAGGCTTATGCCAAAAGTAATCATATTAAATTGGCTATTCATTGAATGGGTAATTTTTAAGTTCACTCTCATTAAAAAAAAACCATGTCTAGATCTTTGAATTCTTTGGACTTTAATTACTACCAACGAGAGATGTCTTTTAAGATTTGCATATAGAGCCATATTGAAACAATTGTGAGTTTTTAAAAACTTTATTGTTTTTCGCAGGATGATTTAACAATTCGATGTTTCTTCTGTGAATATTCAATTGTTTTCTGGGCTGTGTACGAACTTGCTTTGTCCTGATGAAGGATAATTCACCGTTTCTCGAAGCTTATTAACGACTTGCGGTTATGTACCAATCAGCATTAATTATTATTCTTCGATCTTGGAAAGAAATGGTTGCTACATGACCTGTTTTTGATACAAACGTTGGGACCACTTTTTGGAGATACTTCGACCAATGATGACATTTATCAGTCAATTCTGCAGCTTTATGTTCTTCGGTCAATAGATGTGGTATCCAACGGCCACTAATTTCTTCACACGCAATTTTTGGTACAAAATTTTTCGTATTGAGGTATTTGAAATCTGCAACGATTCTTCAATCTCTCGATGTGTTGCATGCTGATCTTCCTGAATAATCTTACACTCCGCATCCACATTTTCTCGAGTGACCACAGTTTTTGTTTCACCTGACCTTAGATCGTTTAAATTCTCTATACCAACAGGTAACTATTGATTAGAGTGGTGTGTCAATGCCGATAACAGAAACTTACTCGCTGAGACATTCTTGTTGAGATAAATATCTTTGAAAATTGTAGAAAATTATTGTGCGAAAATGCTCACGGTTCAATTCCATTTTTCAACTAACTTGTTAACTTTGACAATTAGTTGTGGTTAAAACATAGCACGCATACAATTGCCATTTTGGATTTATATTAACAAATCATAGGGGTTTATTTTTAGTACTAACAGTTGATAAAGATGTCCCAGCCTGTAAAATGAGGCAAAAATTTGCCGTCAAAACAAACTCATCTGAACTTCTCCTGAAATTACGGACCAGAAAAGTTTTTCGTTTCCCCTGTAAGGTTTACAGAATTGAATGAGTTGGTTTTGGTAACAAGAGCCTCACTTTGGGGTTAGTTATGAAAGATTGGCACTCATGAAATGAAACCTGGGCTAGGACGACCTTGAGTACCAAATATGTCGTTTTCATCAACAACAAGAGCAAGACAAGAAATTGAACAACAGTCCACTACGACAAAAATGCCAATCTATTGCATCCGATACCCTTTGTCTTCAACATTTTCATACAAAAAATAATCACATGATCGGTCCTGCCACCTAACAGTTGAATTTCATGAAATTATGCAATTGGGACACTTGGTTTGCAATAAAATAGTTTTTTCGGTGGCTGTGTAACTTGTGACACCATCCTGCTGAAATCACTTATCAGTGGTATCCATATCATCAATAATATACTGAAAGTGAGTCGTTGACATCTCCCGATGGCCTAATTCTTTGACCGTCACTGCAGTTCGTGCCGAATTAAAAAAAAAGGCCAATCAAGCCTACAGACCACCCAGAACACTATTACCACCTCAAAAAAGTCTAGGGAACACTTACCAATATCTTTAAAATATGAATTTGATGATTGGAATTTATAGAAATCTTTCGGTTTTGTTAGGATGTATTGTATATAATGTATTCTCAAGAAAACAAAATAATATTTGACTTCTACAAAGCACTTATTATGAAAAAAAAATAGAAATTTGAAAATGACGAAATTTGGTAAAACACAAAAAAAAATCCTGAACTAATATTTTCGAAAGGATATGGAAGCACTTATATTTTTCAGTACCCAGAAGGTCCACCTCTGTTATTAATGACACTTTGGCATCGTCGCGGCATGCTCAATATTAAATTGTATATTACATTTTGGCCTATGTCATTCCAAGCCCCCTGAACTGCTAATCGAAGCTCCTGTTCATGATGGAAGACGTTTTGACGCAGGAGATTTCTTTTTAGGGTGTCCCACACATGCTCGATGGGATTCAGATCTGGGGAGCAGGATGGCCACGGTAGAAGATCGATATCATTCTCTTCAAGAACGTTCAAGACAACTCTTGCACGATGAGGAGGGGCATTATCTTGTTGGAAGAGTGGATTTTGATCCATTGTTTGGAAATACGGTACCACGGAGGTAAAACTATCTCATATGCGTAAGAATTTCCCGTGAGGTTGTTCTGTTTGAAAACGAGGTCAGTTCTTCCACCAAGGCGTATACCTCCCCAAAACATCACTGATCCGCCTCCCTGCCTAACAACTTCTCGAGCATGCTGGAGACGGTTTTGCTTTCCAGGTTCCCTCCATATTCGAATTCTTCCCGAATCGGAATAATACCTAAATCTAGATTAATCACTGAAGAGAACTGTGGCCCACCTCTCTTGATCCCTGTTTACGTGTTCTTGGCACCAAGCTAAACGAGCAGCGCGATTTCCATGGGTCAGTTGTGGAACTCTTAAAGGACGTCTGGAGTGGAGTTGACCTTCGTGCAGTCGATTTCTCACAGTTTGGTCGGAAATTTGTACATTATGAACTCGTGATAGCTCTTGAGCTAATTGAGATGCTGTGGTAGTACGATCTCTTCTGGCTTGTAAAACCAAAAATCGGTCTTGGGCGACTGTAGTAATCCTGAAACGACCTGTATGGCGTTCTTCTACTTTACCTGTTTCATTGAAACAGGACCATAAACGGTTTATGACACTTGGGCTACTTCCCAGAACCCTGGATACTTCCCGTTGTGAGCTCCCAGTTTTGGAGCATGCCAACGGCTCGTAACATCTCTTCTCTAGTCAAATGTCGTCTTTCCATGGTCGAATCACAAAACTTGAATCTTTTATTTGTGCTTACAATAGAAACAAAGTGCCAACTAACTGATTTCAAACACTGAATACATGAAATGATTATAAAGCAGCGTCGCATCTGCTGCATTTTTAGTTTTTTATAAAAAAAACTGAAATCTGTTGCGGCACTCTACATAATTTGGTGAGAAACTGATGCAGGTGTTCATTTCTTAAAAAAAATCATCCATATTGATCGTTATTCAGAAGTGCTCCCTAGACTTTTTTGAGGTGTTTATAGTGATACGTCAAGCATGCAAAGATTTCTAAACAGTAGTTTTTGGATTTTCAGAAGACCAAATGCCGTAATGTGACTTGTTAACGTATCCAGACAGATGAAAACGGGTTTCGTTTTCCAAAAAAATCAGTAGGTCGTTCTTGAATGAATTGAATGATTCTACGTCCATGTGAATACTCAGTTGCTTTCAATTCTTACCAGTTGTACTTTGTGGCATTGTAGTTCACGGCTGCGATATTTTCACTTGAACAACCTTCTCTCGTGATTGTTTCCATTTTTCTTTTCAAATCTTGTAGGATAATAACAGATGAAAGATTGAGAAAATCCACCAAGTGGATTTTTTCAGTTTTTCAAATTCAATTTTCAGTTCAAAATCTTTTATAAACATTTTTTGTAACTACAAATCAGTTTTCAGATTCTTTATTGAAACTGTACTTTAAGAAATTGCTTGTGGCCAAATTTCATGTTGAGAGCACGCCGAGAAGTATCTTATAGGTTTTGATTTCTGTCAAAATATGCAGCAGAATGCGACATACGCAGATGCAATTTCTGTTCGATTTTTCCCAAGCTCCAACGGAGTGCATGGTTGATATCAATTTCAGCATACCTTGAATCTTCCCTGAGGAAAGGACAAATAAATTCTTCACCGTGATATAACTCCAAATTATAGTTCTTGGATTTTTTAATAGAACTGAGCTATAAGGCCTTTCGCCGAATGTCACGTTGACCAACAGAAAGTATATTATATATTTGAATCCCTTTCGAGCGTTAAAAACACGCAAAATGCACCATAAACTTTTTTGTACTATGATTATGTATCACAGCTTCAAGAGATTACAGACCTAAGAATTTGGTATCAGTTTCAACTCTATATCCAAAAGTGTTCTTCAGAAAAGATTCGTGACAGGCAGAAGTACAACGAAGTTGAACCTCCATTCCTTGCAGATAGAACCCTAAAAAGAATTAATCAACTTTCTCATTATGTGTATACTAAATCATTATTTTTGCAGTTTTCTTCGATCGTATTTTGTCGCTTTCTCAAATTCTTCTCTTCTGAAACTCTAACGAACAGATTGAATAAGAATTAAGACTTTCCATCGTTTGAATATTGAATCCATACAAAAATCTAGTAGATTCTATGTCTATTGCATTTTCCACTTTTCCTGACTCATTTTTCAATTTTTCTTTCCATGAGAATATAATTCGGATAACAATGAACATTTTGAAACAAAAATTAACGTAAGTGATGTTTATCAGCGAACAACATTTGATTTATATTTTTATAGAGGTATGAAAACGTTGATGTTGTCCAAATGTTGAATTCTTCAGATATGGAGTTATATTAGGCTTTACAGCATATATTTTATTCTCTAAATTATTACACAGAAATAGGTACACAGGTGACAAATTGCAAAATCTGGGAGGTTACTTCACTGTTTTGATAGATGTTTAATGATGGAAGATAGATTAATGTTTCAGTAGGCGTATGGTTTGTTGCACCATCCTGTCATCACTACCAACCAAAAATATCCAAAGCATATATTTCGGACAATAAACATTTTGTTAACATTGTATTGTGCGCTATGATTGCCACCATTTCCTGCAACAGAGTCTGCTGCTGGAAACTGCTAGAAATCTGAAAAAAATTTGCCAATCGAAGTTGAATTTCCTCTATCCTTTCTATGTGATACTTACAAAGAAAATAGGAATTTCCCTGCTTTGTATAAATATAATTGTAAGTAGTTGATTTACGTAAACAAATCCTCATTTTCCAGATAATTTTTCTTGGAATTTTATGTCCGATATCGTTTGCATAATATAAAAACAAATCGAATCAAAATGATGAAGAAGGCTGATGAAACCGCAAAATGAAAATAACATGAAGAATTTATTTATTGTGATGACATCTTTTTCGATTTTTTTCTACCAAACAGAATAGGAAAGATTTTCTTATTCTGTATTCTGTATTCTACTGGTACCCTTTCAATGAAATGAAAATTTTGTCTTGATATGATCAATGACTGATCTAAGCAGTTATCTTCAGTTATTTCAAAGTTATATATATATATATATATATATATATATATATATATATATATATATATATATATATATATATATATATATATATATATATATATATATATATATATTTTTTTTTTTGGGAATCTTTATCCTGCAGAAAATTCAGAATATTATTAATTGGTTGATATTAACTATGACGTGCTATTTTCATATATTTAGGGAAAAAGTAAGAAGACGCTGCAATGTAGAGAACACTTACAAATATCAATAAACTATGACTAAAATGTTTCAACCTTCCTCTATTTTTGATGACATTTGGCATCATCTCATAAATTCAATTTTGACATTCCAAGAACTTTTGACGGTTAATTGAAGTTTACATCTTACACTTGCGAATGTGATTCAGGTTTGATGACCAGGAAAACACACTGCTATTATTTCCTCTCAGTACATTCTCAAACGTTGCGTATTGAGAAGAAGAATCATTTTGTTTTTTCAATTCTCAACTTTTGGGAGGAGGAGATGCCTATTCTGCCATAGCTGAGGCTGCCAAGATAATTTAATGTGTGTGTTCACTCGCTTCTGAAAGAGGGCCAAATTGTAAGTTACTGTGAAGATGTTCGAAGGAAGCGAGTTCCACAGCACACTAGACCTATGAACAAAACAATTTTTATAGAGAGGGTTTCGTGGTGTTGCTAGTGGATCGTCTGCTGATGAGAATTTGTCATGAGCCTAATTTTTCTTTGGAACTGGATTCTTTCCGGGACCAAGCTTTTCAATTCTTCAAAGCATCTACCATGTAGGTATTTGTGAAAAAGAAAAAATCAACAATCTGCCACCTTTGAGCGCTAGGTTGAACATCACTCATCATCTTCGGGTGGCCAATAAGGCGTACTCTTCCTTTCTGGACAATAGATGTAATGAATGTTTGCGTTCAGAGCCCCATACATGGGAATAGTAAATTCTGGTGTTGACTGTGTTGCCGAGTAGGTGTTTATGTTTATGAAGAACTCCTCAGTAGTTATGGGACGCTGACTAGAAAAGAAGGACACATGGGTACAGTCGCCCACAAACTCAAATATTCAGTTGTGGAGTATAGCACATTATTAATCTGCAAACTGAAATTGAAATATTCAGTCAAGTTGTTCTGTAAAAATGAGGTTAGTTTTGTTCTCAAGACTTATTACCTTCTAACAATATTTCCAGCACTACATATTCATCCCAAAAAGAGACAGAAACCAAATCGTGTCTCACCACTGAAGAAAACTGTAACCAATCTTTCTTAATTTCAGTTTATGTATTCTTGAATTAACGTTAGACAGTCATTTTTGCACTAATTGGGATACTGCTATGGTACGCACTTTTCTGGATTGTTCAATAAAAAATATTTTTGGTTGGATAGGTAATCCTGAACTGACTATGAACAAAATAATTTTTATAGAGAGGGTTCGTGGTGTTGCTATTGGATCGTCTGCTGATGAGAATTTGTCATGAGCCTAGTTTTTCTTTGGAACTGGATTCTTTCCGGGACCAAGCTTTTCAATTCTTCAGAGCATCTACCATGAAAGTATTTGTGAAAAAGAAAATGATCAACAATCTGCCACCTTTGAGCGCGAGGTTGAACATCACTCATCATCTTCGGGTGGCCAATAAGGCGTACTCTTCCTTTCTGGACAATAGACGTAATGAATGTTTGCGTTCAGAGCCCCACACATGGGAATAGTAAATTCTGGTGTTGACTGTGTTGCCGAGTAGGTGTTTATGTTTATGGAGAAATCCTCAGTAGTTATGGGACGCTGACTAGAAAAGAAGGACACCTGGGTACAGTCGCCCACAAACTCAAATATTCAGTTGTCCGTGGAGTATAGCACATTATTAATCTGCAATCTGAAATTGAAAT
The DNA here is from genome assembly GCA_013387265.2 of Cryptolaemus montrouzieri. Classification (NCBI taxonomy): domain Eukaryota; kingdom Metazoa; phylum Arthropoda; class Insecta; order Coleoptera; family Coccinellidae; genus Cryptolaemus; species Cryptolaemus montrouzieri. Next base: position 23,343,055 of record JABFTP020000021.1, on the reverse strand, counting down.
ATTCAGTCAAGTTGTTCTGTAAAAATGAGGTTAGTTTTGTTCTCAAGACTTATTACCTTCTAACAATATTTCCAGCACTACATATTCATCCCAAAAAGAGACAGAAACCAAATCGTGACTCACCACTGAAGAAAACTGTAACCAATCTCTCTTAATTTCAGTTTATGTATTCTTGAATTAATGTTAGACAGTCATTTTTGCACTAATTGGGATACTGCTATGGTACGCACTTTTCTGGATTGTTCAATAAAAAATATTTCGGTTGGATAGGTAATCCTGAACTGACCTGTATGGCGTTATTCTAGGCTACCATATACATTAAAATGCAGCTACGAGCGAATGATAACAGTTTGGCTAGAATTGTGGATACCATCTGCATCGAGCTTGCAGCTTGGTGCATACCAGTGACACCTTACATCTCTTTCCTGCTCGAATGTTTTCTCTCTATAATGGTTTTCCTTGTGTTTGCAATTGGACAGCAAGACGATAACTTCAATTCATTAGGTAATTTAAGTTCATCAAAATGTTATTGTCTCATCCAACTCCATAAAATATTCAGTTATCTGCAACATTACAACTTCAGCAGCTAAACTTTAATGTCATTTCATAGACAAAAACATTCATCTAATTTCATTTCGAGATTTTCAATTAATAATTCTTTAGATTTAATAAAATCGTCAACATACTATGCTGCTACACTAGTGCTGGAAAAACTCAGGTGAATTTTTAATTTGACCTATACGGGCAAACCGATTCAGAAAAACTCTTTCATTTTTATATTGGTACTATTGTTACTGACATCTATACCACATTTCATGTTAATGTCATTATACGTCACATTGTACGCATGTGTTTTTTGAACGACTAAAAGTAATTTTAGCATTAAGGTTTGTTTGCTGAATGGAATTTCTGCTCCAGAATCGTTCATAATGTTGCAGAAGGCTTGATGATTTGACTATGATGTAGAAAAATGTTTATAAATTGTACAAATATTTCACAGAACTCAGAGAACGTGTTGATCACTCGAAATTCTCCGGACGATCATTAACATCTACTGATATGCAACACGTCAATGAATTCAATGAATTAGTGATCCGGATGTCTCGACTGACAATTGGAATTTCACAAAAATCAGTGAAACCATTTCGAAATACTTTTGGGCCTAAGAAATCAAATTCCGTTTAGTTCCAAAAATACTCATTTTTTTGGAAAAAAGGTATCGCGTTTAGGTGTGCGGAACGAAACTTTCTGACTATTAAGAAAAGCTGAAGTGCATAATCACGAAAGATGAGACTTGGATCTATGCTTCATACTGATCAATTAAACGAATATCGTGCCAAATGTGAAAGAAGACCAACAAAATCAAAGTCGTTAAAAAATCTGGGTCATGTTGACAGTTTTCTTCGATTATTATGGTGCGGTATATTATAAATTACTTCAGCCCTGCCAAACTGACAACCAAGAATATTAATTGAACATTATGCATTGTTTGCGCGAAGCTATTGGTAAAAAGATGTCAGAATTATGGGCCGATAAATTTTTGTCTTTGCACCAGGACAATGCTCTGGGCACTCTGAAATCGTTCTTCGTCACCATTTGGCCAAAAACTTTGTGTATATTGTTCCACAACCACCGTATTCACCTGATTTATTTCCGCGTGACTTCTGGCTATTCCCACAGCTAGTATAAAGCTAAAGTGTCCTGAAATGTAATCAAGCTAACCCAAGTATTCCATCTTCCAATCCATTGAAATTGATCAATCAAACTTTGTAGATTAACAATCTCATTACCATACAATTAGTAACTATGCATTTTTCAGAACTATGTTTGGAACAAAATTATTTCAACTTCAGTGACAAAATGCACATGAGCAACATCGGTTTGATAATTTTTAATCTTTTCAGTCCATTACTAGCAGAAATTTTATTTGAAACATCGAGAAACATTTTCATCTGCTGTCATAACCTTGTATTTATTCATGTAGATATGTGGCTGACTGTGACTGTAACTGACAATTAGATTCATTTAGTACCGTCGTCAATTTAATTCATCATAACCTTAAGTTCACTTTGAAAATGGAAACTGACAATTCCATTACCTTTTTAGGTTAAACTTCAACCAGAATTGACTATAGACATGATTTGCTTATTTGTATATTTTCCATCCACATCAATATAAAATGACTGCATGAAAATATGATATATAGACTCACCACCATCTCAATGTCACAAAATAATTTCTTGAAAGAGCTTTAAATAATAAAACAAATAGAGGTCAATAATGGTATACGAGGGATGTCTTTTAAGTTTTGCATTTAGAGCTGAAATGAAACAATTGAGTGTTTTCAAAGATTTTAATTTTTCGAAGTATTCTTCGCGAATATAAATACACTACTGCATTCGTTCGAACCAATTCTGGAAGCAGTAATTTCATTGGTTTGCTGTTACTTTAAAATGGCCGTTTGAAAGGCATTCATAGCTTCTTCTGCAGACTGAAACCTTTGTCCACGCAGTCCTTTGATATTTCAAGGGACTTCTTACTACATGACCTATTGCGACTATCCTTTTAGAGACACTTCGGCCACGGATGACTTCTATCGATCTTCCTCTTGAAACATCCAAAAAACAGAAGATTGGCGCTTATTTTCTGGTACGTACAAATAAATCCAAGATTCATCACCACTGACAATTTTGCAAAGGCTTTCAGACTTTCCAAAGATTCTGGATAGTTGATACAAAAAATAAGTATTTGTTTCATAAACCATATAGGTGTGTTACCTAAAAGGTAGAGGCGTTATTGTCTAGAATTTGTAGATACAAAAAAATATGTCGATCGAAACCTGCGGTAGTTTGAAACAATTTTGTTTGATCCAGGAAATAATTAACGCGCAAAATCGATAATTGGATAATTATTTTTCCAATAATCCACCTGGCTGGTTTTGCTGGCTTCTAAATCTATTATTGAGAATATCCCAGACATATTCGTAGGGACTGAGGTCTTTATTTCGTGCAGGCCACTCCACTGTGGTGATTTCGTGATCTTGCAGATATGAGGTTGGTGAGGTTTGGTCACGCATGAATAAATCATATATCATCAATCATCATATTTTAACTGTTTACATTCTAGTGAGAATAACGAAAAAATTGTAATTTTTCTGCATGTAAGTACTAGTGAGTATAATTCTCAAAAATTTTTATCAAATTAATCAATCATTGAACGAAATTTGTAACGGATTTCTGAACTGAAAACTAATAGCCTTTAATGATGGAAGGTAGATTATCTGACACTAACGTTACATGACATTAGAATTCGTCGGTTCTTCCTCAAAAACATAGATAACAATCTCATATCGAAAAAAACGTTATCGAATAACCGCCCCATCGTATCTGTAGCCGCGTTACGCATTAATATCGAAGTCGTTCTAATGGAAATTCTGTAACACATCATTATTATTTCATGAGAATGCTCTAGAATCACTATTACGTTGTAAAAGTTATATTTATGAATTTGTTGACTGGATAAATTCATTGATTATTATTGAATGATAATAAGAGAGGGTTTCTTTAGACTAGAGGTCTCTTTCAAAAACCTTATCTAAGCGTAAATAAACTCAAACGACGTAGGTAATAATAATGTTGAATCAAGTTTATTCTATATAACATAAATTTTGCAGCAATTATGAAATGAAAAAGGAGTCTCAGTAGAAAAAAATGTATTCTGATGATTAGAATAATTGACAATTCCATATGACGATGAGATTAGTATTTTCATCCTCATTTCTTACTTTCGAAGAATTAGCTGAATAATCTTTTGACTTTTTGAAATGATCACAAAAAGACGAATGTACAGAAAAGATGTTATAATGATTGAATTAGATCACTAACATCTAACTTTTCTCGAACGGAAACAGAAACCTTCATACAGATGTCTTTAACCAGAAAGGGAAAAAATTTTTCGGTCTCAAATTAGGTAAAACAAGTTTATCGCAATTAATCAAGATTGTGGTCATTGCCTTGAATTGTCAATGTATGAATTACATCGATATGAATATTTTAAACAGAAGCAATGCATTCCCAGAAATTTCGTTTTAACTCTTCTAAATTGTGACTGGATCTCTTGACTAAACCTTCAATATAAAACCAAAGAAGAGATGAAACATCTTAGTGGACCTCTACTTCTTATCCGCCTTATTTGTTGTAAGAAAATATTTGATTTTTGTGCTTGGGGCAGTTCTTCGAGAAATCATTCAGTATTATCGATGGCTTCGTAACAACTTTCATTCAGGTTTTCTTGAAAAAATTCGAATGTTTAAACGCTGGTTCATTTAGGTTGTCTTACACTTGATACTCCATATCAATGAGGATTAACATAAAATAAAAAATGTTCACCATGGTGATTAAATGTCCCATCATTGATGCGGACTTCATCGGCCCATACCAAATTCTTTAAAAACTCAGGGATTTTTCCTAAATAACAATTTCACGATGTTTCGAAAATGTTTGCTTGTATTTGCCTACTCGAAACAGAAGGTTTGGATTACAGTTCACATAAACATATTCTCAGGAAAATTAACAAGTTTCTTAAACCAAAAAATTCATGGATATCACAACTTCCACCCGCGATATGCCATTTTGAATTCTGTAGAACTGATAGATAAACTTTCGACACTTGATGATTTCAATTTTGAATTTGTCTCATTCGATATAAGAAATATACCCAAACAACTCAAAAGATGAATATCCGCCTTCAATAAAAGAAATCTTCAACCAAACTAATACTTCAACACACATTATAGATGAATTTTCTAATATTCAAGAAACCTGTTTGTCAGAAAATTATTTCCAATTTGAATCAAAAATTTTCAAACAAAATTCGCGACTTTCCTGGAAGTCCTTTATTAGCAGATTATTTCATGAACAATCTTGAAATCTATATTAACTAATAATTTAGCACGAAAACATATTATTTTTCTGGTACAGATACGTTGATGATATTCTTGTAGGTTTTCAAGGCTCAAACTGACAAATAATATAGTTTTTAAATCTTTTTAAATCAAACGCAACATGAAATAACTCTCAATGCTGAAATACAATAAATTTTCAAGCTTCATAGAGCTTTCTCCATTCCCCTACCTATAACAGACGTCAATACGGAAATCAATATTATTAAGAAAATTTTATCAAATAATAATAGTGCACTCCCCCACATATTGAATGCAAAGAACAAAAACAGATTTCTCAATTACTAAGTTGACTACATAAGCTCTATACTTTCGAGAAAAAAATGCTCATCCAAACTTTTGAATTTTACTCACAAAACTTCTTGTTGAATATCGAACAGATTTTTATGTAACTTTAATTGTAATCGAGATATTCTGGTCTGGTCGCTGAAAGAAAGGTCGAGATAGGTGGTCGGTTAGTTTTCTCTTATTTAAATATTTCACCTACTTGCCATAGTAAAATATCAAAATTTGTCCATCCTGTACATGTGTTGAGCCTCGAACCGAAGGCTCCAAGTTTGTCGCTTAACCAAGCATTCCAGTCTTCACGCTTCTCGCTTAGCCAAACGCTGCAGTCTCCACGCTTATCACTCGAAATGATTCAAAAATCATGTAGAATCTGTTTTACAATTTTTTGTACCCCACTATCTAGAAGCACGATATTGCCCCTGATAATTCGAATGAAATTACATACTATTATTCCTTATGGTTTACGAACTATCGGCAGTTGAAGGTTACACACACGCCGATCTTCAAATTCTGAAGAACTTTCAGTAACATAAACTTGGAATGGATACTTTTCTCAAGTGAATTTCTTTACTTTTACATCAAATGCTAAGGTCGATCGTCAAAATTGTCAGTATTGATCTGAGGAAAACCCTCCCTAGATTATGAAAAGTTATAACCAATATCCAGAGCCAGTTAACATGTGGACAGGCAGGCATAACACTGGTCTACAATGGTTTTGTTGCCCTAGATATGAAAATGATTTTGGGTCTATTTATGGACACAATTCGTGAAACTATCAATGATTTTGTAGGATTTGCTCTGATTTCTTTTTAAATCTTTATTTTTATTTTACATAACAAAAATCGTAAAACAAGAAACAAAATAACAGATATATTTATAATGTCAGTTATGTTTTGAGAAATTCGGATACATCGAAGTAAATAAAGAGGAAAATGTCGAAAATATATTTCATATTTCCATAAAACGCCTTTTATGAGCTTTTCTTCTATAATTTTTCAGGGGACAATCTCTTTTCAAAGACCAGCAGTAATCTGCCATCATGTGACAATCCCATCGACCTTGATACCTTTCTTTCATCACTTTTAGATCTTGATGAAACCGCTCTCCTGTTCCTCACTATAATTTTCTAAATTATCTGGAAATTTATCTAGATGATTGCGGAGATAGTGTAACTTAATACTCATATTTGCTCCTAAAGTCTGAAAGTTTGTCAGCATATTTTGCACAATTTCTTCATAATTTGCTGCTTTATGGTTACCTAGGAAATTTTCGACAACCAACACAAAACTTTTCCAAGCTTTACTTTCCGGAACAGTCATAACTTTGATAAAATCTGAGTCTCTCATCAATTGCCGTATTTGAGGACCATCAAATATTCCACCATTCAATTTTTCCATACTAAGCTTCGGAAATTTTCTGCAAATGTAATTAAAACAATTTCCGTCTTTCTTCAACGCTTTTACAAATTGCTTAATCATACCTAACTTAATATGTAATGGTGGAAGTATGATTTTGTCTCTGCTCACCAGCGGCTCCTTATTACGTTGGCTTTACCGACAGTTAAAGAATTTCTTACAGGCCAAACATCTTGTTCCCAATGAAGTTGCTTTGCTCTACTATCCCACATACAAATAAAGCAAAGGTATTTTGTATATCCACTTTGTTGGCCAAGTAAAAATTAACCATTTTAAATCCACACAGATCGGCCATTGATGCTCAGAGTATTTAATTTTCTCTAAAATTAATTTTACATTTTCATATTCTTCTTTGAGTTTCGTTGAATGGGCAATTGGAATTGATGCAAATTTATTTCCATTGTGCAATAAGACGCATTTTAAACTTCTTTTGCAACTATCAATAAAAGGCGCCATTCAGTAGATTTGTACTCTTTTAAACCCATGTCTATAAGCAGTTTCGCGATATCATTACAATACACTAATCCTTCATTTTCACTAAAAATTGTAATAACTCTTTTCTCGCGTTCTGTATGTTGTAATTGTTACTGTTGGTGCCAATAAATTTTTTCTTTCAATCTTGAGGCTAACAGTTCTGATTCTTGTTTTGATAAATTGAGATCACGTATTAAATCACTGAGTTCACTTTGAGAAAATAACTTTGGCGTAGATGTTTCACCTTCCCATTCACTTCCACTAGTAGATGGTCCCGATTTCTGTGAATTTGGTAACATCATTGTTTCTGAGGGCATGCGAATTACTTTTGAAATGTATATGGGCCGAGGAGATTTTCACTGTGTAGAACCGGACATTTCGTAGACTGTAAGTCTGGGTATCTCCACGTTTGATTTCGATTAAAACCTTTAACATCTACTACGCAAAAGTAACAATCATCTAAATGATTCGTAGGCTCCATCCAGATCATAGGAATACCAAAGTCTAATCCAGAACGTTCACCTTTTTCCACAACCGTAAAGACTCAACACAGGACTTTATTAGGAACCCATGGTTTACCTAATTTGTCCATTTTGAAACCAAAAATTCAACATAAGTCTCCTTGACAAAGTCTGTGATATTTCTTTTTATTTTTTGGTATATAAACACCGCAAATATAACAAAATAAATCACTACAATATTTACACTTTCTTCGTGACGAATTCATATTTTAGACTAGAAGACAAATATATAAGAATGGACATTCAGTAATTGAAACAAAATATTAATCCATGACACTTTATCCAGATTTACGTGTATATGTACTTCAATATTGTCAAATAACTGAGATCTCAGCTGTTCTGTGGAGCAAGGGGTCTGAGAGTGGGGATCAGGTGATGTTTGTATGCGCGAAAAAGTTGCGCAGAAGCCTAATCATGACTGGAAAATTAAATTTTATTTCTAACAAGCTTATAATTGTTCAAAATATAAGAAATGCAAAAATCATGAAAATACGAGCACATTGAGAACTTTCATGAATATATTCGTAATCTGGGCACTTGAAAACATAAAATTTGCGATGATATCCAGGGCAACAATAAAAAAAATTTTTTTTGTAGCGCTGTGTAATTGCTAATTGTGTTTAAAATTCCTCAATGACAACTTAACTAGAAAAAAAGGACGAAATTGTTGTAAGAGAAAATTTAATATTATATTTATATGTTTTAAAATTTCATTCATTATGGTGGACCGTTAGATATTTCGATGTTTGAACAATGAATAAAAATCGAAATTGGATCTCAACTTCTGACTCCTGATCATAAGTTACAGCTGCTCAATCTCAAAGACGGTTGAATCCTTCTTCGTCTTGGCACCTGCTAACCAACAAGCACCGGCTCCTTAGCGCAAAGGTAAGAGATATAACGTCGATCTACCTGCCGTAACCACGTGTTGATGAGGGTGGGGACTTAGCTAAGGTAGAGGCAAGACTTTACTCTTGTGAGGGTCAATGCTAGTTCAGTGCCAATACTTGAAGGCTGCGGTCACTAGATCAACAACGATCGATCATCGATCAATCTAACCGCGATTACGCGAAACCGAAAAATTGCACACCGGGCGCCGTTTGCACCATTTAGGGTCAAATAAACGTATTGCACCAGCACGACAATAATATACTTCAAATTTAAGATCCGAAAGATTTTTGATTTTGATTCAAGTCAAGGAATAAACATTAAATTTAGAATAAGACATTTTTTTAATACAGTGACAATTGTTGAATCGTTAATTTGAGGAAAGCTCAAGTTGATTTGTGGTGAAAATTGAAAACAGCAAATAGATAATCTGTGACTGACTTTTCGAACTGTGTTTTTATTTTTTAACACTAAGTTGTGTTTTGCCATATAATCTGTGAACGTTTTACTATCTACAAATTTTATGGACTGTTGAAAAGCACGTAGTTTTCTGCACTAGTTATAAGTTATATTATGAGTTTATTCAAATTCTAAGGTCATAAAGACAATAAACATGGAAACCTGTGTATTAATCCCTCAGGAATTCAGTCTTTGCCTGAGAAGTCCTCCATTGGGTTCCAGAGGGGAACCAGAAGTTTCAGTATTCTCAAATACAGCTATAGCACAAGGAGCACAATGTTTTCCGTTTCAAGGGACGATAAGAATTGACAAGTTAGACGTTTATGGGCAACTTGAGGATGATGATGTAAGTGATTTTTCCTTACATATCAACAAATTTATAATACATCTATACTAAGGGTTTTCACAGAAATATATTCCACAAAAACCACACATATTATAGAAATATCTGATTTCAAATAGCTCCTGTATAGTTTATATTATTCAATGTAGATGACAGCACTGAGAATATTTCAGGTTTAGAAATTGATTGTATGAATCTAGTGTATGAAACTTATTCACGAAAAATTACGTTAAACCTATAACTTGAGAATTTGTCTGTGTCTTCGTCTTCTACGATATATTTTTCAATTGTAAAATTGTCAGTCTCCAAAAATACCTTTTTTTCGTGGTAAAATTCGTTAGGCGAAAACAGAACTGCCATTAATTTTACCGAGAGTATGAGAATTATGATTTTTACAGGTTATCTAAATTATCCAAATTTATTTGTAATTGTCCTGATTTTTCTCATGGAAAAATTTCCTAGAACTTTCATACAAAAAGAATTTATTCAAATTCTCCGATAATTTTCATATTAATTTTGATTATTTCCAATGAAATCTTCTCCGGAATCATAAAAATTAGAAATGAAGAAACCAAATATTTCCTTCAATTTATATTTTTTCAGTTTTTCCAAGTTTTCGAATTTTCTGTGCAACTGAAATAATTTCCGAGATCATATAAATCAAAAATGAAAAATTCATTAAACCATGTTAGAAAGTAGATTAGAAGAGTATGATTTTTTCAGCTAGTCCAAAATTTTCAACGGCCCTATGTGATTTTCTGGATGGAAACATTTCTGAAAGTATTGAGGATATTTCAAAAAGTTTATCAACCTAAAATGGCATTTTTATTCTTAGTTTTGATGGAAAGTGTATGTGAAAATTGTGAATTGCAGGGTCCAAATTCTTCAGTTTGCCTTGAAATGTTTTCGAACATTTTGAATGAGAAATTGTCAAGTAAGCTAGCACTTCTGAAATTATGCGTTCATAAACGAACAGCCATTCTTTTTTTATTGATTATTGCAATCAGTTCAACATCAGCTCAATATGAATAACTTAATTTCTGCAGAATAAAGTACACCAAACAAGTTTTATCTTCATAAAACATAAATTTAATTGCTTGTTTTATATAAAAAATTTTTACGTAATTGACTCAGGAACGTGGTTTCCGAATGTAAAAAAATTTTCTCTAGCTTTTAACAACCGAGATATTTATTTATTTATGTATTTGAAAGAGGGAGTTACAAAAATTCTACAACTATATTCTCGTTGATTATTTCATAATTCAACGATCAGACGAAAGCATAGTAAGTAGAATGGATAATCAATCAAAACACGATAAGCCTGTCACGCTCGCCCCTGAAGTGTAAACTTAGGATATTAAAAAGAACGGGAGAACTTCACGTCATTTTTCATTCGATTGAGAGAATAAGTAAAAAAACTCGCGGAAAAATTCTGTTTAGTTTGTCACTTGTACATCAGTCACAGCTAGTATGTGTGTTTGTTTGGTGAACAAAAAAGGAATCAGAATTATTGTAGTTGTAATTATAATCAGATATGTGGTTGACAGTTGATGGCAGAAGCTTAAAAACAAAAAATAACAGACAAAAAGTAGGTTATACTGAATGGGTTTTGAAGTTTCAACACCAATGAGAAAGGAATGTGATGCCAAATGTATATGCTAGGAACTATTAAGGTATAGGACAGTCCAAGATTAAATGACAGACATACCACACTTGCCCTCTACACAATTTCCCTTGGACAGCCTACTGTTACGATTCCTACTGAGATTTGGATCAGGAACGTTCTAGGTACGATCTTGTAAAAAGAATTTATTGAGTGAACAATTTCATTTTATTTCAAAGAGTTAATCCATCGAGAGCAAGCAAGAAACTGAGCGACCAAATGAATTTCTGAGATTTCAATCTCAAAACAGTGTAACTTATCTCTAATCTTTTTCAAAAGCAGATAGGACATGAAACCAAAGGCTTGCGGTTGAGAAAATTGTATCACTTATGATTCATATTGTATAATTCAATTGGAAATCAATTCTTCTTACGTGAGTAATAATAAACAATGAAGAACAACAATATTCAGTTTTAGAAGCAGTTAGAAGAGTATACATTACACCCTAAGCTAACCCAGCTAATTAATAAAAAATATTGTTGTTTGCCATTGACTTTTAACTCAGTTAATTAATATAGGATTCGAGAGCCAATAATCGTTGAGATTAAGGCAAGAATTAAAAGAAATCGAATTATCTAGCTTTCGAGGATCATTCAGATGTTATTTAGAATACATGATTTTACAGATTTTCCAAAACTTTCGATAACTTGATTGGTTTGGGCATTATTTTTTCATCGAAAAGATATTTAACATATTTATTAAAGTGACTGTACTGAATTATCGAAAAATGCCTTCTACCCGATACGGATAATACAGTTTAGTTTTTGTTAAGGACTCATCATGTACATGTTCAACTTTGCAGGATTGTATATACTTTCAAGGTATATTGTTTTCGACGTTACAAAAAAAGATTGAAATTCCGGTTTCATATTCCACGCTAAAATGTCACACCTGTCAGGATAATATTGAATGAAAATTCCATAAATTGATTCCTTATAAGATTTATAGATCAAATGAAATCATCCAACTTTTTCATGCATCAGTATTTAATTCGAAAAGAATTGTGCGCAAGCAGAATGAATGCTACATATTTAAATAATCCCAAGCCGCAAATTATTTTTATTACAGTAATTGGATGAATCAGGATATTAATAATGGTTTATTTTATTTTAATGAATATGGAAAATTCGTGAGGGTCTCATGAGTCGATAATGTTATGATATAGTGAAGGACAAACTGATTAGTAAAATAATAAATTATTGAACACTTGTGAATTCAGAAAATGGGATCATCTTAACCTTAGTAAATACTTATTCTCCTTTTAATTACTTGAAACAGGTGACACTTTCGATTAAAAATCTATCAACACCACAAACTTTATTCAGTATTGTGGTTTTCTTATGAATATCGTTTACATCTCAATGAATTTTAAAATGGTGAAAATCACGTTAGAATGTAGATGTTGCATTGAGAAATTTTAAACCTATGTAGAACGAAATTTGTCAAAATGACTTATTGTTCATACTCTTCTCTCAATTGGATGTATTCATTATAATGAACCTCTAGTCCTTTTAGAAAAAAACATATTTTCATGTACGAACTGGGTCTTCAAAGATTCTACCACCTGTTTGTTGAAAGAAAAACGATCATTTCGCCTTTATTTTAGTTGGAGAACGATCAGAGTTTCAAATGGCAACATATCATTTTTGTGTACAAAACATTATAACAACATAATCTTCTTTCAATATTTCATTTCCGTAAAGTGTTCGTTGATTTTGGAGACACACAGAAATCAACCTTAACGAATGGCGTTCATCTTCCATGAAAATTTACCTTGCAGTTGAAAAGGTACATAGGAAAGTGGACGTTGAATCTTTATGTTATTTTTGATTTGGAAAATTGTGGTTGCTTGATTAGAATAAGCAGGCTTCTCGTGGTATACACAGAGAAGAAGATCTATCGGCACGAGGTTTGCCTAACTTGAAGGCCACAACAATTAATGATATCAATATTTGATAGTTTTGGAAGAAAAACTATTGCAACATATAGTGATTGATTTTGCTCAGTTTCAATAAAATAGGGATATATTATTCATGAACGATCTGACGATCATTAACGAAATGATGATCAGGAATTCGACCCCCTCTAACTCAGAAGAACTGAGCGCGGAAAACGCTGAAACATGTCGATTTTTGTTTCGAGGAGGTATCTTGTTCATACCAACTTCAAGCATGTCTGATCAACTTTCTATACCCACCACCATCTTCCTACAAAATAATCATAGGGAACATGGGTCGAGTAGTATATCGTAAGCCAGCTCTCTCGATTATTTATGTGAATTGATAATTGTTTTGAGTTAAATTTTCGACACAGGGTGTTCCAACTACAAAAACATATAAAATTATCATATAATAATTGAACAACTGTTTGAACCCAATGTATTTCGAAAAAATTGTAGTATAGATTGATATCAGTATTGAAGAAGTATTTTAGCATGTTGATATAAACGTGTAGGTACAGATCAACCCCTTATTGAAAAAGTTTCTCGATACTCTGAACGAATTTGGTCAACACCTTGTGTTAGGGGTGTTCAAACCAAGGAAGTCATTTCGTTAGCTAGCAGGGTACATCGGGTCGATCAATTTAAATTCAAATATTGTATTTGATGCAAAAAGAACTCGAAAAAGTTATAATCAAGTAAAAATTGTTACTATTATTATTACTCCGTGTAGTGGGAGTGAAAGAGGTGAAAGTTATTGAAGCAACTGTTCAAAAGGACATCTTTCCACTTCCATACAATGTTATAAATGGTTGTCAAAATCCTTTCTTACATTATTAAAAACATTAAGTGTTAATAGTCGACATTCTGTCACAATTCTTTTCCGCAACACGTCTACAGTCTTTGGCCGCGTAGCGTATACATTCTGTCAAAAAAATACCAGAAATTGGTCAATGAAACACAGAATATTTATTTTTCATTCAAATTTATTGTATCGCCTTTAAAGTAGGCCCCTTTCGAAATAACAAAACGGGTACCTCGAAATGGTAATTTGAGTTTTGGAAAAAGAAAAAGTCGGCCGGAGCCATATCATGTGAATACTGTGGTTGTTCGATGGTATTTGTTGAGTTTTTGGTCAGAAATTCATTCACAATGATAGTCTTGTGAGATGGTGCATAAATTCAAAACATTTTTCATTCTGTGGAAGAATTCTTAGACCGGTCCTATTTTATGTTCTGTTTTGTGACCTCGACTTGATCTCAATCTATTGTTTATATAGTTTTAAATGTGATTCTGTCTATCATTCTATTATCTAATACTTTTAATGTATTATTTTAATTATGAATTGGTATCATTTTATTGATACACAACACATTGATAATCGAAGAAAACAGTTAACATTACCTTGACTTTTGATCGACGTTGACGTGATTTTTTCAATTTCAGTTACAATGCGTTGGGGTCGGAATTCACTCATTCTAGCATGTCTTCAGCTACCTTTATGCAATAGCAACGCGTTTCATGCCCAAACTATCGTTTAAAATGGTACAAATTGATTCGTGAAGCACATAAGGTTCATTGCCAAACCAAATACCATTCCCTTCATTTTATCGATGTTAATTTCAGTTGAAGATGTTGATGGCCGACTAGAGCCAGACAAATCCTCCACCATATCTCGGCCGCTGTTGAATGCACAGCACCACTCATATGCACCTGTTTTTGATAAAGTCGATTTAACGTAAGCCTTCTGTAACATTTTTGTCGTTTCGGCAAACGAAGTTTCATTTGCGACACAAAATTTGAGACAAATTCTTTGTTCGATATTTTTTTCCATTGCGAAAATCGCAAATAACTTTTGTGAGAACTGACAAAACCGAACATTGTGAACAAACTAAATGAGAGATCGCGTTCAAACTCCGCCTCAGTATAAAAATCAGTAGTGCCAACTTAGCAATAACAAAAATTTTGACAATCGTTTTGAGCAGATTTTCTGAATCTCTGATAGAATGTCATCTTAAATGACCCGATAAAAAAAATTGGGACAATTCATATTCGGTGACCTTACTGGCCACTCAATTGGTACCCTCTTACCAATCTAGTTCTCTGTAAAATTATTATCTAAATATTCTTGCACTCGAATATCGAAATACGGAGGAGTACCATCTTGTTGGAAACACAATGGATCTTCTGAGAGAGTGGAATCGTTTTTCAATGACCAGATAATTTTGAGATTCAATTCTTTTAGCCATTGTAGATGTTAGCCAGTTCGGTGGCGTAGAGAATATGATGTTCGTCTCCTGCGCAGAGTTACCTGGGCCCAATCCCCACAAAGTCGGTGCGATTTTGCGGATTCTGGAAATCGTACGAGTATCCATCTTTCGGAGAAGATCTAAAGCCGTTGTTCCTGTCTAACAGAGATGTGTTGGACATTGAAGATCCCTTCCCTCGACACGAGAGGGGTTCGGCAAACTTCCCGGGTTAGTGAGGTGACAGAATTCCCCGGCGTGTCATTGGCCGAAAGGCGGAAATAGAGCGTGTTAAAGGAATAACAAACAAACAAACTATCACTATTGAGACAACCATCTGTAAAGAACGGTCCTACAAAACGGTTCTCGAGCAACCCTGTATTAGTGTGGATATTGGGTGTTCCAGTACCGGCAATTGGGTCTGTTCACCTTTCTATTGAGCATGAAGGTACTCTTGTCAGAGAAACAGATATTTTGAAGAAAGTTGGAATAATTATACACATTTTCACAAAAATACTGGCGATCATCAGAGTGATCTCCATTTAGCCCACGGTGCAATAGGGATGAAATTTGTGATGCTTCACTCTTCTTTAGACAGTTGTACTTCATACGACAGTTTGATCACAGGACGTGTTACATCATGATTTCGGTTCGCCTCTGATTTTTCCATCAGAGATTTAACATTTTGGCAAGTCACTTCTCTGTATAATATCAGTTAAATATTCTTGTTGTTCCTTTTGCGTAACTGTTATTTTTATGATGAACCATTTCAAGTTTTTATCGAATAACAGTGATATAGTTTTGATTGGCACAACAAATTGATCATTGTTTGATGGGAATGATCAAAATATTTGGATTGTAGAACATGTGTAAGAAATTGATGAGCTGATTTCAATGATTTTTCAAGTTTAATTACAAGTGGATCTGGAATTGATTTATTTCTATTATATCTGTCGGCAGTTTTCGGTTTCAGTAACGAAGTCCATTGAAAAATACCGTCGGATGAATTTGAATCAATCGACCTGACGTACTCAGCAACCTAACGGAATGAATACCTAGATTGGAATACCTTGTATAGACCCCTGACATAAAGTGTTGGCCAAATTCACTCAGAACATCAAGAGACTTTTCGAATAAGGTGTCAAATGATTCTCTTTGCGTTTGAAATCGCTCTGTTTGGGGATTCTGAGGGTAGGGGGTTGATCTCTACACCTATAAATCAGCATGATAGAATTCCTTGTTTAATACTGATATCAATTTGTACTACCATTTGTTCACAAAACTCCGGGTCTAAAAGGTTGCTTAGATATTAAATGACTATATATTTGTGTAGTTGTGTCGATAATTTAATTCGAAAAAATAGCGATGATTCACTCGATCTATGATGATTTTGTAGGTAGGTTAGATTAGTTAGCTAATAGTGGGGGTAGGGAGTAAGTAATCTCAAAATCGGCATAAGCAATCGACTTGTTTCAGCGTTTCTTCTTCTGTGTTATAGGGGATTGTCAAATTTTGTTTGGAACCAACTGTATAAAAAGATTGATCAATATGTAGATCATTTCAAATTTAGCAATTTTATACCATAATTTTTCTCTTCGAGTTTGAGTTTGTTCTCTTATTGCAAAAAAATCGTTTTTTTTCATTTGACGAATTTCTAAGGTTAGGGAAGGACATTGCAGATTCAATCGAAAAAACGCTTTTAGTTTTTTTCATCTATTCGACATTCATTTTGTTCTCTATTAAGAATTTTGGTTATTTATACATAGATCGTTATTCATTGATTTTCTATACATTTTTACTGTACCATTGATTTATATCAGATGATTTAAATTCTGAACGCAATAGATGGCGTACAATTGCGTCCGAAAAACTTCTGTAATTAATCTGACTTTGCTAAGAGCGAAGCGCTCTAAGGCGACAAAATTTTCTTCGTTCTCGGCACTACGACTGTATCTGGAAAAGTTCTTCATCGAAGTTAACTTGATCTAACTAATTAAATTTCTCGAAAATTATCGAATAAAAGGAACATTAAATTGATGCTTACTTATAATGACTGATTTCAAATTAAACGTTCGAGTCTGAAGAAATCAATCAAATTGTCACGATTCTATACATAATTTTTACTAACACACAAACTAATTATATAATTAGGAGTGCTGCTTCGAAATATAATTAATAAAAGGTGTATCGATTCTCAATTCGTTTTAACCTAGTTGCACTATGCAGTCGTTAATAATGAAAAGAAATCTCAGCATGAAGATAATTGTTGCCATCAGTAATTGTTGAGAAAAAGTTCAGTGAAGATGTAGAGTTAATAATTAAGTTTTTATACAAGGTGTGTCACTAGTTTAACACAATTTTTCATACTAACTTGATACCACGTGAGAAGTTGCAATTTATTTTACTTAGTGATAGTATTCGAAAGAGCTTTAATTATGATCTTGTCATAATTGATTCATTGGGAATAAATTGATTGATTAAGTTATCATCCGCATGAATTCTTCCGATTAATGGATTTAAAAAATTAATTAGCAGAGTAATATGTTTCTTCATTTACACGAATCAAATAACATTCATAAGTATATAATTAGTGGCAGTTCCAATGTGAATAGGTTATGGTGGATAATGAAATGGTGAATGCACCGTAATCTTTCAAGGACAATTGGGAAAGTGTCCGCGCTGAAGGGCCCATTAGAAGGTTTTTCTTGATTTACACTAACTCATCAAATAACATTCATTAGTGTATCATTAGTGGCAGTTCCAATGTGAATAGGTTGTTATGCTCGATAATGAAATGGTGGATGCGCCGCAACCATTCAAGGACAACTTGTAACGTGTCCGCGCTAAAGGGCCCATTAGAAGAAACGATGTGGACCTTAAATGTGCACATTCCAATTCTAAATTAAATATTCTAAAAGCTGTAGGAGCCGGCAATGAAAAAAATGCCCTGTATATCAAGGCTAGAGTGGCCACTTATTTATGTTCACCCTGTAGATAGTTAGGCTCTCTACTACAATTGGCTTATAACATTCGCTATATCTGCTTTTCGACTTGATGAGAGTACAAAATTCAATGAGATGATATTTTGGAATTTTCGATTTTGTTATCAGACACTTTCTAAATAGTTTTCTCGGGAAGAAAAGAAGTTGTTTTAATATATGAAGATTTCTTGAAAACTATATTTACACCCTGTATATGAAATATAAAGTGGGAATTGGAAACCTGATTCTATATAAATTGAAAACTATGAATAATATTGATTAGATAAGTAAAACTTTGCATTGAATTTGGATTGAATTGATTTTTTCAAACTTTTGATCAGAACAGAACATATTACCAAATAAGGAATAAATCGATACATGATCGAAATGCGTAACAACTAAGTACGTAGGTGTTTTGATGAGAAATATCCAATAATTTTTTTCAACACTTAAAAACAGCGATAATTAGTCTAGCTATTATGATTTAAATATTCAATATCAAAAACCGATATAAATAGTTCATATAGTTGTGTTTAACACGTGTGTATCATATTTTACGTCATACAGAAAAATTAGTTCATACTGCACTTAATTCACAAATTATTTATTTCATTACGACGATACTAGTCCTATTATTACTCAATATATACTTACAATTACTCCTCCGATAAACATAACATTTTGGTCCTCTTTCTGTTAGTCAATTTAACTCATGTTTTCATTTTCTCGTACAGAATATTATTTCCGAAAATGTTCGAATTGAATTTATTAGAAATATCTTGTTGTTTCTAAGGAACAGATGCTAATTCATCAGTTTGCATGGAATTCATAGCCACCACAATCTTTCTTGTTGGAATCATCCGATTAAAATTGAACTCTGTCAAATTGATCGACAGAATCTTGGTGGTGTTGTCAAGTTCTTTGAAATGTTTAATACTTCTGTTAGTTAACACGTAGGTTTTTGTAAATGGCAACTTCGAAAAGTTCTGTGAAAGAAAAAACACAAGCTTTTCATCAAATTTATAATATTGAATATTTGAGAGTTCAATTGTTGTCTTAAAAGCGTATAATGTGTGAGTGTCTTTCAAGATATTTAGATATTATGTTTTATATGAGTGAAGTTAAGTTTTTAATGGAAAATAATGTAAATAATGTAGAATTGGATACAGTGAAATTGTCAATTGTCAAATTAGATTACGGTGAGTCCATATATTTTAATTGTTTATCACTGATTCTACAAATCACCGTTTTCATGGAAATCTATGCCGTTGAATATGAATCTTTCACAGATTATATTGGAATTGACTTTCACAAGAAACAACCATTTCAATTTTGATAAATTAGCAAAATATATAGAGTGGTATTTAAATAGTAAATTCAGTGAAATGTGAGGCAATGTTTTTCATGAAATTTAAAGAGAAGTGAATTTCTATTATCAGTCAGATATGTTATGTATGTAATTTCAATCAAAATGAAAATTCTTTTATGGGAATGCAGACAAAGATAATACCTTTCTTTCGAGTTATCACTCGACCCATCTACCCTCTTCCAAATTTTCAAGGGATGTCACCCCTGCTCCAGGGGTTGAAATTCGAGATGAGGATGGTACTTGATGATGACTGCCATTGATCAGCATGGATCTGTTCCATTTTATCTCACTGAAACTTGAATAGTCTCAGAGAAATAGTCTTCCCTATCTTTCAGTTGTTCACCCTGTATCTTTCACAGTTTCCAATTAAAAATGGAAATTCGTTCAAGGCAATGTATACAAAGATACCACATTTGAGTCATTACTCGACCCATCTCCCCTTTTCAAAATGTTCAAGGATTGCAACCCCCGCTTAGGGGGTTGATATTTCAGGCAAGTATTGTACCCCAAAAATGTAATCCTTGAAACAAAAATTGACCTGTTTTTGCGTTTTGATCAGAAATGAATATCTTGGTAGATATAGCCTCTGTTTAGTTTTCGTTGAAGCACCCTGTATATTTATATCTTGATCGAGCAGTTGCCAGAATTGCCATTATTTATGTTAGAATACCACATTTGTCACTGATATTCTCTCTAAGTTTCAGCATCATAGTTCGACAGTTATGAAAGTTGTGAACTTTCAAGTACATCTGTTTAAGTACGTATGTCCGATTTTTGAAATTTTGTAAAGAGTGAAAGTGAGAGGGTGGTTAAAATTACGTTGAAAGCTTTCTTTTGATCAAACCATGATGTAATTCAGGAAAAAGAGGATTTCGTACTTCGACTATTTTAAAGGGGGTAGGTACGCTTTCTGCACTTGTTATTTGAAAAAGAATCCATGAACGCCTAGAGTTTTTTAGAGAAGTCATATGGATCAATGAAGTCGGCATTATCATTGATGAGATATTTAAACGCCACGATGAGCATTTTTTAAATCTTCCATATTGATGTGTAGCATCAAGAAAGATATGGCTTTAATATGGTGTACTCCAAAATATAGTCGCGTTTTAGCATTTTATTTTTACGAGAACCTGAATGGTGGTCATTAAGTAGAAAACATCAATGTTAATATTATTGGAAAATTTCTTGACGAACTGCTTCTAGCACAAAAAGTGAATACCTTCTTTAAGCATGACCTTTTAAATCTGAATTTTTGGAATGACAACTGACAGTGAGAACGCCACCTTGTTCCCCTGAATTGACGCTTCTAGACTTCTTTCACTGGAGTTATATTGAAGATTTACTCTAAAAGAGAAACGGTCACAATTTAAAAGAGCTGAAACAGATTGATAAGATTGATGATCTATTTATTTTATGTAATTTCATCTTCAAAATAAAACGAAATAAGAAACTTTTGTCACATTTCCACAATTTGTTTACGGTCATTTTCAAGTGAATAACAACATAATAGATGAGTAGGTAAGTACGAGTACAGAGTGAAAGCTATCCTATATATCCTATATAATCTGCTTAAGTTGGGGCCGCTTGAGAATGAAGTAGTTATGTTGAATTTGAAAAAGTAATTACTTATTTTGTTAGAGAGTTCGCCGGTGTATCTGAGACTAGTGTATCTTTTTTCCGGGGTTTCTACGATGCTATATAGTAATTGAGATGATTCCAAATTGAACTTTCATCATCAGAAAAATTGCCTGAAATAACAATATATCACAACATTTTCTAAATAAAATCATTAAACTCAAAGAACAACGTATTAGCTCTCAATTATTCCGATTGCACAAAAAGTTCAGACTTTGAGAAACTTTGATCCGATAATGGATAGGAATAAACGGACACGTGCAGTAGCCTGTTGGTTATCCAAATCTGACGCTACTTGATTTCTGGCCTTGGGCAATACTACGGGATCGAGTTGACATTTTACCATCAATTAATGGAGATTTTTTCTTCAATATTTTTATTTCTGCTTTCAAAATTCGACTACTCATTCATGTTACACTCGTTTGTAAATTCTTGACTGCTTTGATTTTGTTTATTGTGTACAGTGCACAATGTTTCATAAGAAAACCCTCAGTATAATAATTCGCAGCATGATTCCAGTTTTGCATAAATTCAAAGTGAAACTGGATTGATAACACAGGGTGGGGCGTAATGGAAATGGTAGTACACGTAACGGTGAGTGAGTAGAGGGGAGCAGCTGACTACATTCGACCCAGCTTTCGGATTCATAACAGTCAATTTGAACCCATCTTTTTGCAATAAATTCGTACACTTTCTAATTAGAGATATGACTTGAGTTTGAAATTTGTTAGTAGGATCAACGTGTAATTTAAATTTTTCTGGAATAAATAGTCTTTCTGTTTTTTCAATATACATATCAGTTTCTAAAATCCTAATAGTGTCACCTTTGTCAGCTTTACAAAGGGTTGAATTATGGTCTTTAAGTTTTGTTTGTATGTATCTAACAATTGCTGATTCCCTATTATTTTTGGTCAATCTAGTAGCACAGACTACTTCTTCATAAGCCTTATCATCTACAACTTCTATTGAGCTAAGAGCTTTCCCAGAATTAACGGCTAACATTTATAAATCGTTCAAATTATTTATCTTGGGACAATATTTTGAACCTTTCTCTAAAAGTTCTCTCTTTTCATTGAAAATAATAGCTGAGAAATTTTTATTCTACGGTGACATAATCGACATAATTTTTTATTGCAGAGCATTTATCCGTTGCATACTGAGAAATCTAACAGAAAATTTCCAATTAACTATATTCCTAATATTAGCAACAAGATATGTAACAGATTACACAGAAATAATATTAACACCATCAGCACTAATAAAAAGAATTTGGGTTCATTATTACTTAAAGATAAAGGTAAAACAAAATTATTGGATAAAAGCGAAGTATTTTAAATACATTGCAGTGAACGTAAGATATTTTATGTAGGCCAAACCGGAAGATGCATCGAGAAGAGGGTTGAAGAACATAAAAGATTTATTCACCAAAATAAATTCACTCATTTTGAATTTAGTATTGTATTACTCTTGATAATGGGCTAACAACCCGAAACATATGTCGAGTATTTTTGATATTTATGAAACCTTAGCCAAGTGATAAACTAATCATTTATTCATTGTTTCACCTAGTGAACGTGCCAAACAAAAGAACGATAAATTCAAGCAATCAGGAATTTATCAAATCAAATGCAATGAATGTCAGGTAGCCTATGTCGGACAAATAGGAAGAAATTTTGAATCTAGATTCAAGGAACATATTTACTCAGATAAAAATTCGCCAATATTTGAACACATAAAATCAACCAACCACTCGATATCATTAAACAACCTTAAAATCCTTTATAAATGTAAGAAGGGGAGATAGATGAATTTGTTGGAGAGTTTGGAGATTAAACTATGTAAAAACCTACAATTTACTACCCTCAAACAGCCAACTAGAGCTTAATGCATCCCCACTTCTGAATATCTACGATAACTTTCACTCTGTACTTGTACTTACCTACTCATCTGTTATGTTGTTATTCAATAATAAGAAAAATAAATTGTGGAAAAGTGACAGAATTGTCTTATTTCGTTTTACTAGCTGAAGCAGAATTTCAGAGTCAGGGGGTGGGAGAGGGGGTTGATAAGGAAAGAACGAAACATGCAACAGAAAATATCACCTCCAGTCAAAAATCTCGTTTCAGGAAATTCATAGAAAAATCAAACCAGCCGAGTTATTCAGGGTAGTTCGTTTTCATTGGAACGCACTGTATCAAATAAATTCTAATTTTTCGATTTTTAAAACATTGAAATATCTCCAAATATAATTCAAACAACAAGCGTCTACCGAATTCATTAATAACGGATACGTTTATTACATCCTAAAGATCATAAAATCATAAATTATTTTCCGCTCACACAATATAAAATTAATTTACAACTATTATAGGCTTTGGTCAAGAGAATATGAAAAAGTTCTCACGATTAATTTCATAAGGTCCCATCCTCAATTGGTGAACATTTCATTAATGTCTACGAGTATATTAGTTTGTTTACGTTGATTTTATGGGTGGACTTCCTCTCTTGAATAAATATGGTAATTCTGACGTCATTTGCTGTTATTCAAGGACGTGTGTGTGATATATCGGATTAAGAGTGTTATTTATTGATTTCGAGGTGTGATTTGAATGTTTATGGTCGATACATTTTTGCAGGGATTAATGGTTGTTTATCTTTTCATGAAACAATGCATTTTCGTTTGAACGTTGTTCTTATGAGTCATTCGATCAAAATGAATTTCGCTGCATCAAAATTGTAGATGATATGTATGGAATTCTCGCTTAACCTTCATAAGGTCTTTAATTTTACAAACAGATCTGACTCAAGTAGTATAATTATACTGAAAAATGAACAAAAACTAAAGATAAATTGTTTAATGGATTTATTTGACATATATATTTATTTCTACAGAATTACTATTCATTTTGTGAAAATTATAATTTTATATATCTAATATAAAAAGAATATACTATGTTGTTAGATATTTTCATAAAAAGACACTGATCATTTATCAAAAAAATGTAAATGAAAGTATATCTTATTACACTGGGTACATAGAACAACTGTATTAGAATGTTTTTTACATACGAATTTCTTACAATCTACACAGATTAAATGTGTTTTATTGTCAGTATTAGCACATAGTTGGCAGCGACTTTGTTTGGGAACCTTCTTAGCTGTAGAAGTGTTGTTTTCCTCTTGTTGGGTGGAAGTTGATGGAATTTGTACATTGTCACTTGATTGACAGAGCTTTTTTGCAAATTCTATTGAAAAAGGTGCCCTCGGTAATGACGTCCTGTTTTTTATATACGGTGTAACCAATTGCATACCTAAATTTTCCAAATAGTGTCGCCGTTTTGCTAGGCAGCGTTCCTTCCAGCTGCTATTGGCAGCCGTGAATAATATGAAAGCCTTGTAGGCTGATATGTCTACCATGTTACTAAATACCACTTGAGGCCAACGTTTTGTTTTTCTTTTGCAACTGCAACAGGAGACAGCTTTATCCAATGTATCCACGCCACCCTTACATTTGTTGTAGTCTAATATTATCACAGGTTTTTTGTCTGGGGAACGGGAAGTTAGGAAACGGTTCGCTTCTTGAGTGGCGGTGCACCCTCATGCTGAAGATAGATATTTCCTCTTTGACGTATTGGCAATTTATCTAAATATCCGTTCACTATATTCTCATCTATAATACGATGATAAACTTTGGCATTAAGGTTGTCGTCAAAAATAGTGTATGCCAATACAAACAAAGCTCACCTCACTTTGAAACCTTATCGCCCATGTTGTTGAATATTCAACTATCGATTCATTGCGCCTATTAAAAATTCCGTCTCTTCTAATGCGATATTTATCGGTTCATATAACGCATCGATAAAATTCTGGGTTTTTTTCTGATTTATGAAACGGTGATTGAAATTAAGTCGTCGTTGGTTATCACCAGGCTGGAGGAATTACGATTTTCTCATCCTGTAGGGTCTGAATTTATTCTCCTTGATAATCCTGAGTGCCTTTGACTTCAAAATGCCTGTTTCAATTGCCATTTGACAGTTCGAAATTTTAGGTTGGGATACAACTGATCCTAAAACGACGACGATGACATCTTCCCTATGATTCGTTTCATATTTTTGCTTCTTTGTGCTTAGAAAGAACCTTCAGCAATTAAATCCCCTTTTTTTGAAAATAGACTTATGCGGCTGTTTCCTCTCAGAGTCTATTGAAATGAGATTCTTCCGCAGCATTCGAATCATACTAAAAGAGCCATAACGCTAGAGTTATAAGCAGAAATTTGATTGAAAATTATGTCTTGAATATTATCTAAAAAAATATTCTCAACCTAAAGAAAATGAAAATATGTATGTTCCAATTTCAAATAATAATTTTGTTCTACTCATTTTACGATCAATAAGTAGCAGATGGTTAATTTTGACTTGCCCATGTATTCCCTTCCTGTACCTCATAATTTTCTTCTCTCTTTTCCTCTTCAAACTCTTTTCGGAGGATGGAAATTATGTTAAGTCGTTACGAAAAATCTTTAATTACAGTAATTTCAAAGAGGATCCGCCACTGTTGGTATCTTGTCTACACAGATATAAGGAAGTAGTGCACCAGAAAGTGCACCAACCTACACCCGTCGAGCCTTTGGGGCACTCTTCGATCTTGACCATTGTAATTGCAATATCCTAGAACCCAAGGCCTTCTACGGTCACTTCGTTTCAAAGATGTACTCTTTCACACTTCGCTCTTAAATCTGATTGTATTATGTTCACCATCACCCATAATTTATATTGTTCACTGAACCTCCGTTCCCGTTTCTGTATGATATATAGTTTCCTTTACGAAAGTGTGTTAATATTTTCATTTGTATATATAACTCTGAGCAAAAATAGGTGAGTTCAAGATGATTTATTATTAATCGATATATCTGTATCTGCTCAACGATTATGTACAATGTAATTGACTACGTAGGAGAGGAATTCTTTGAATACTCATATAGATATAGTGGATAGTAAACACACACACTACAATAAAACACATTTGAAAGTGTATGAATCGCAAAAATAATAATACATTATAGTAATGAATTTACACACTATACGAGCATGGTCTGAAAAGTTTCCGACTTGTACGTGAAGATGGCAGCACTCGCCAATAAAAGCTAGTAAATTTTCATTGTTCATCTATTGACAGTTACTCACCATTAAACGTGCAGTTGTTATGGAACAGTCGTTTGAGTGAGTTTATGTGAAAATGGATAAAATCGAGTATCGAGCTGTCATTAACTATTCGTTTTTGAAAGGCAATACTCCTATGCAAATTAAGGAAGGGTTGGATTTTGTAAATGGGGACTCTGCACCATCTTTTACCACAGTGAAATTTTGGGCAGCTAAATTTAATCGTTGCTATAAGAGCTTGGGAGACGATGAACGTTCGGTACGTCCAAAAACTGCAACTACCAACACTACTGGCAAAAGTAAGTTCCTGCTTTTGAGCTCTAATCCAAGCAACTCAGCAGATTTTCAGGGATGATTCAAGTCTCTTAACAAATCATTCAGCCCTGAGGAAACAATTTTGGACTACTGTTATCTTCAAATTCAAAACTGGACGTGTCATCAGGTTCAGATACAGCACCATCTTCGTCAGAACTTGAAATCTCTTCCAAGGTAGTAGGGGCCTTGGGCACTGATTATATTTTGGTCCCATGAGAGGCGGAAAGTGCAGCTGATTGCAGATCTTTCTCTATTTTGTACGGTTGCCATCCAATTGGTGTGGATTCTTTTCAGGTCATCGTTCCATCTGGTTGGAGGTCAGTCTCGGATTCGCTTATCTGCTTTTGGTCGCCATTCCAGAATTTTCCTCGTCCACCTTCCGTCGTTCGATCTTGCAATACGTCCTTCCCACCTCCCCCACCTCCAAAACATCATCCACACCTATCCTGCGAATCTCCTTGTTTCGAATTCTGTCTCTCAGACTAATTCCCAGCATCGATCGTTTCATCCTGCGTTGTGTTTTTTGTAATTTCGTGCCGATGCTTTGGTCAAGGTTAAAGTCTCTGCACCGTAGATTAGAACGGGTAGAATTTCAGTTTGATCGGAATATCGTTCTTGAAGACATCACGAAGTTTGCCATATGCTGCCCATATGATGTTGTTCTTCTGAGCAGTTCTGCTGTTTGGTTGTTTCTATCCATCCTCACTTCATGCCCCAGATATATGTAGCTATGGACCATTTGTATCTGATTGTTGTCAACACTTAATAGCTTATTGGGGACTATATTGGTCATCATTTTTATTTTTTCGAAATTTATCCTCAGTCCGACAGCCTGTATTGCGCTTTTTAGTTCTTGGATCATAATAGCGGCTTCTCTTGGATTGTCAGAGATGAGTACGATATCGTCGGCGAATCTAAGACAATTGAGTCTGCATACTCTAGGACAGTGATCAATAGTTTTGGCGATTAAGTATCACCTTGTCTTACGCCTCTTTCTATTGAGATTTTCTTCTTTTGGGAGTGAAGGATAATCGTTGTTGTGGCGTTGTTGTATATATTTTTGATGTCATTTGTGTATCGATGGTCGATTTGGCATTCATTCAATTCTTTTATAATGGCCGTTAATTCTAGCGTATCAAACGCTTTGTGGAAATCATCAAATGTCAGGACTAAAAGTCTATTATATGCAAAAATCTTTTCGATCAAGGTTTTCAAGCATTGTAGGTGGTCGTTAGTGCGGTAACGAGCTCGAAATCCAGCCTGCTCTCTTGGTTGGTAGAGCTCAAATTTCGATTCTAGTCTATTTGTAAGAATTCTGGTGTACAACTTGTAGAGATGATTAAGCAAGCTGATTGGCCTGTAGTTTTCTAGCCTTATCTTGTCACTTTTTTATAGAGCAGTATCGTAAGTGAGTTGTTCCATAAGGTTGGGATTTTCTAATTATGTAGGCATGGATTGAAGAGTTCTAGGATTTTCTTTATCAATATTGGTCGTCCCAGCTTTATAGCCTCCGTTTCCACCTCATCCTGTCCAGGAGCCTTGTTATTTGTCATTTCATGAAGTGCGTGGTATAATTCATCACATGATATATCGGGTATTTCTTCGAATCCTTGGTTTTGTATCTTTTGTAGTGGTTACTCTCTTGTCTGATCTATTTGAGACTTATATACTACCGTTCTCGTCTTTAAGCCGAAATATTTCTCTGTTGCCATTTGTGATTTTCTTCCTCATGACCTTCACATCTTTGTTTTCCTCAATAGTTCTGAGTTTTCCTCAACAACTCTTAAATTACCATTAAAGTTACCAAAAAAACAGTGAAGTTGGCAGAATTTACCTGAATAGCGGACAATAAGTCCTCGTAGAATATGTCTACTTCTCCATCAGAATGCGTTGATGTTGGTGCATGATCTTTAAAGTGTATCTAGGGTTTAGGCGTAAAATTATAATTATTACCCTTGTTGAAATAGATTTTGTGGCTAGCAGGTATCTGGATAGTCTTCTATTTATAAGAAAGCCTACTCCACCGATGGAGTCATTTGAACCGTAATGGTAGAATATATGGCCAGATTTTAAAGTTTCCAAGCCTTCTCCATGTCTTCTAGTTTCCCTTATTCCGACAACATCCCATTTCATGCTTTCTATTTCCTGCTCCATTTCAACGAAAATAATAATACTTTATGGTAATGAATTTACGTAATATACGAGGATGGTCTGAAAAGTTTTCGACCTCTATGTGAAGATGGCTGCACTCGTGAATAAAAGCTAGTGAATTTTCATTGTTTATCTATTGGCAGTTACCCACCAGAGTTTCAGCCATTTTGGATGCGCAGTTGTTATGGACCAGTCGTTCGAGTGAGTTGATGTGAGACTTTATGTGAAAATGGAGAAAACCGAGTATCGAGCTGTCATTAACTATTTGATTTTGAAAGGTATACGCCTATGCAAATTGAAGATGAGTTGGGTTATATGTATGGGGACTTTGCACCATTATTTACCACAGTGAAACTTTTTTGGTCGATGTTTTGGCGTCGATTAATTACTGTAGATAACACTTGCATACACTATTACATACCAGAAATAAAAATACTGTCCAAACTGTGGACTACAAAGGGGGAACCGGTTCCGAAAAAAACAAGAACTGTTTTTTTCGGCTGCAAGTGATGGCAACTGTTTTTTGGGATAGTCATGGAATTATTTTAATAGATTATCTTCGAAAATAGGAGTATATTACGCATCATTAGTTGACAAGCTAAAAGCAGAGCTTGCGGAAAAACGGCCGCATTTACAGAGAACGAAAATCCTGTTTCACCAGGAAAATGCACTCTGTTTCATACCTCAGCGGTTGCCTTGGCGAATCCACAAATTACGGTTTGAAAAACTTGACCATTTGCCCTACTCACCATATCGAATCAATTTTATTAAATGACATTATTTGGAAGGATAATATTTCCATTCTACAATGTTGAAATACAAACAAGGCAAATAAACACCTCAAAAAGTCTAGGGAACACGAATTTGAAATTTGAAATTGACGAAATTTGGTAAAACACAAAAAAACTCCTGAACTAATATTTTCGAAACAATATGGAAGCACTTATATTTTTTCAGTACCCAGAAGATCTACCTCTGTTATTAATGACACTTTGGCATTGTCGCGGCATGCTCAATATTAAATTGTCTATTACATTTTGGCCTGAGTCATTCCAAGCCCCTGAACTGCTTATCGAAGCTCCTGTTCATGATGGAAGACGTTTCGACGCAGGATATTTCTTTTAGGGTGTCCCACACATGCTCGATGGGATTCAGATCTGGGGAGCAGGGTAGCCACGGTAGAAGATATCATTCTCTTCAAGAACGTTCAAGATAACTCTTGCATGATGAGGAGGGGATTATCTTGTTGGAAGAGTGTATTTTGACCCATTGTTTGAAGATACGGTACCACTACAGGTAAAACTATCTTATTTGCGTAAGAATTTCCCGCGAGGTTGTTCTGTATGAAAACGAGGTCAGTTCTTCCATCAAGGCGTATACCTCCCCAAAACATCACTGATCCGCCTCCTTGTCTAACAACTTCTCGAGCATGCTGGAGACGGTTTTGCTTTCCAGGTTCCCTTCATATTCGAATTCTTCCCGAATCGGGATAATAACTGAATCTAGATTCATCACTGAAGAGAACTGTGACCCACCTCTCTTGATCCCAGTTTACGTGTTCTTGGCACCAAGCTAAACGAGCAGCGCGATTTCCATGGGTCAGTTGTGGAACTCTTAAAGGACGTCTGGAGTGGAGTTGACCTTCGTGCAGTCGATTTCTCACAGTGTGGTCGGAAATTTGTACATTATGAACTCGTGATAGCTCTTGAGCTAATTGAGAGTAGTAGTACGATCTCTTCTGGCTTGTAAAACCAAAAATCGGTCTTGGGCGACTGTAGTAATCCTGAAACGACCTGTATGGCGTTCTTCTACGCTACCTGTTTCATTGAAACGCGACCATAAACGGTTTATGACACTTGATCTACTTCCCAGAACCCTGGATACTTCCCGTTGTGAGCTCCCAGCTTGGAGCATGCCAACGGCTCGTGACATCTCTTCTCTAGTCAAATGTCGTCTTTCCATGGTCGTATCACAAAACTTGAATCTTTTATTTGTACTTACAACAGGAACAAAGTGCCAACTAACTGATTTCGAACACTGAATACCTGAAATGATTATGAAGCAGCGTCGCATCTGCTGAATTTTTAGTTTTTTATAAAAAAAACTGAAATCTGTTGCATCACTCTACATAATTTGGTGAGAAATTGATGCAGGTGTTCATTTCTTTAAAAAAATCACCCATATTGATCGTTCTGGATACGATATATCGATATTCAGAAGTGTTCCCTAGACTTTTTGGAGGTGTTTATGTTTAAATTCAAAGGAAGTGGGAAACCCTGTTGAGCTAAAATGCATTTTCTATCCGTTGCCAACCTTGTAGAATTTCTTTAATTGCTCTTCAATTACAAAAAACGAATTTGAAATTTATGGAATCATCCTTTCTTCTGTATACCAACCTGTAAACAACCATTTACGCTTTTTACCACACAATCGAAGACTAGTTATGATTTATGTTGAAAATACTTTGGCTTTGCTTGAATACATCACAGTGGGAAGATTGCAGTAATTCAAAGTGAAGCTTATTGTTAATAAAGAAGCATTACATGGTATCATGGTATAAGCTGAACTCTAGAAATGTGTGAAGTAATAGAAATATGCGACTTTGTTGTGAGTTATGTACGTTACTGTTAGGCAAATCGGGTATTTATGTCGAGTGCCATTACTCCTTGGATACATTGGGTGAGTTATGACTATCCACGCTTTCAGTTTTTCGAATATTTTCCATTTAGAAAGGATATGGTAACAAGGAATAGTTCGTTCTGCATAAATAAATTCAGAATTGATAGATAATCATCAACTTTCATAATAAACTCTCAGTATTCTAGACTTTGAACTTAACCTTGAAGGTCAGAGTTTTCGATCAGGTTATACTGACCTCGAAATGACTTCTAAAATCATCTTTCCGATGAATTTAAAACTGTTGAATGGCAACTTCAACCCCACACTTGCTAACTTAATTCTTTTCTCAAGAACAGATTCTTATGGTGAAAATTTCAAAATTTTTGACTCTATTAACCTCAGGACTCAGATAGAACTCACAGTGAATACAAATTCTCTAAATCGAGTATTTAAAATAAAATTTTTACGAGACAATGATTTTTAACTTCAAGTACTCTGGAAGGTCAATTTCAAAGTCGAATAAAAGATCAATAACAGGTTGCCATGAAAATTATTAATTATGAAACAGTTTTGATATCCACAAACTTGTCATTCTGAACGGTATCTGAGATTCGCAATTCTGATAAGAAGTGGTGTTCATCAAAGATAACCTAAAACCAGTTCAGGTCATCTTTGTAGAAACCTAAGAAGTCCATGAATATCATAAAATATGCCATATTGAGAATGTCTCGAACAAAATATATAGATCCCACTCATGACCTTCATAATAACATTTAATTCGCTTCCCAAGAATATTATGACCTTGAAATGACCTCTAAATTTACCTCATAGGTAAGTTTGCAATCATCACTTGACAATTTTGATCCCACATTTTCTAACACGGCTCCCAATTCTGATGGTGTTAATCAGAAATTACCAGGAAAAAGTAGAGGTCATCTTTGTAGCGACCAAATGAATCTAGGAAAAAAAAAAGAATTATTGGGGGTATCTCGAACATAATTCATTAGCCATTCTTCAGTGTTGAATTGACCTTGAAATGACCCCCAGAATCATTATTACTTATGTAATATGCAAATTCTGGAAATAAATTGAATTGAATTGAATTCATAAAGTAAAATTTATTACTATTTGATTCCATTTTCAACCACACAACCCTTAAAATGGCTATTTTCTCAAAATAAATAAGCTTTTAAATCAATTTGGTCTCAAGGTCACTCTTAAAAATTCAGAGAAGGTATAAATTCCTGAATCCAATATTAAAAATTAGAATTTATTACTGACTTAGATACATCACTTACAGATTATAAGGAAAATTCTCATAAGTTATTTCGAATTGAAAGAATTAAGCTAGTTTTTTTCCAAAGGTCTTTATTTATACATTCAGTGGACGTTCCGGCACAATATTTTGGCTTCTTCAGGTCTCTAAAATGAATTTTACTATCAGAAAATAAAATTGTGTGTGAAGCAACAGAACATATATGTGTATAAATTTAACAGACTCTCCTCTATCGAAAACTGAATTGTTAGACATTACACGAAACACTCACAAGCTCGAACAAATTGAAAACACTATGAAATGTATATATAAAACTACCATAAAATACAATAAATAAATAAATAGATTAAAATTTTTTAGAATAAAAAAAAACTAGGTACTCACAAGGTATATACAGATCTCCTACATAATAATAAAACGAAAGATACACATCTAGATAATTCAAGGGCTGCTTAGTCTTACTGAACGGTAACAAAGAACACGGAGAAGATGCGTTTTCCACTCTCGAAATCGAACAGATATTCGGGAGCAGTTGGCAAAACATCGAATATGTGCAGGCTGATATTATTTTTGTTATTGTTCGAGCTTTTGAGTGTTTCGTGTAATGTCTAACAATTCGATTTTCGATAGAGGAGAGTCTGTTTAATTTATACACATATATGTTCTATTGCTTCACTTTTCTTAAAGAAGAAAAATTTTATTTTCTTATAGTAAAATTCATTTTAGATTTCTGAAAAAGGCAAAATATTGTGCCGAAACGTCGACTGAATGTATAAATAAAGATCTTTGGAAAAAAACTGGCTTAATTCTACCAATTCGAAATAACTTATAAGAACAATAGCCAACTAATCATTACCTGGAAAATTCTTAGTTATTCACCAATTTCGAATTTGCAAATTGATATTCATAAAGGGAAACTGAGACTACGTCATCATTGATAAAAGGAAACACAGGTCATCTTTGCAGTGACCAAATAATTCTATGGGTAGTATAAGAATACACTTTTGAGAATATCTCGAGCAAACTTCATAGATTTCATCAATAACCTTCAAATCGCTTTCCAAGGCTGAGAATTTCGCAGAAGTCAGCTCTAAATAACTAGTAGCTGGTAGAGGTAATAGTGGATCTAATTTTTCTCAAATCCATGTGTTGAGAATTGAACAACATTGTTTATTACAAAATTATATGAATTAGAATAAGTTATTTCTAGGTATATTCTAGTGTATATTTAGTCAATATGTTGAGTGAATCTCAACACAAAGGTAGGGTTTGTAAGATCGAAGGACCAGTATAGTTTTTAATTGTTTATTAACAGTACTATACAACTTTAGTTACTCCATATTTATGCCCACTGCTTGGTATGACACAATACTTAGGTTAAAATTATTGATCGGTATGATCAATATTGAGAAATAGTTCTTGATTGTTCAAGAGACAAAATGTTACTTGTGTTTGTGAATAACTGAATGTTTGTATTAGAATTATCCCAAGAGTATTTGTGCCCACTGCTTGGTATGACATTACATTACATTCGTGAGGGTCGATTGGCTTTGCAAGCCGTTCCGAACTGCGACCAAATTGATCTTTTGTTTGTAACCCTTCTTATTTATTTCCCTGTAGGTCTAGATCCCTTACAAAATTAAGAATCTCCCTGGGAGCTTTCGCTTTTACTTCGTGCGGCTCTAGTTTGTCGCTACCGAAGTGTATATGTCTTTGACGGACAGTTGCGATGCAACTGCAAAGAATATGTTCGGTAGTTTCATCGCCCTCTTTACACATTCTAAATGTTGCCGTTTCCGATTTGCCCATTTTATTGAGATGGTATCTCAGTGGGCAGTGTCCAGTAAGGAGGACTGTTATGGTCCTCAACTCGTCCCTAGAGAGATCGAGAAGCTGTTTTGTCTTCTTTAGCGAATAGTCAATCAACTTTTTCGCTTGCCTTTGGCCTGGTGTATTCCTCCAGTATTCTTTTTTGCTAGATTCTTCCCATCGTTCCAGTTCCTGTCGTCTGTGCGGTTTACTTAGACCGCAGAACGGTTCAGGTCCGGTGGGTGGGATTCCAGCAGCTGATTTGACCAGTTCGTCAGCGGCTTCATTTCCTTGTATGCCTTCGTGGCCAGGCACCCACCACAGGAAAAGTTTGTTCCCCTCAGCAAGTTGCTTCAAGGATTGACGGCATTCCCAGACAGAGATGCTCCGATAACTGTAAGAGTTTAGAGCTTTTATTACTGCCTGACTGTCCGTTAAAATGTAAATCTTTGCCCCTTTGAGTTTCCTTCATATGTATGTATGACACAATACTTAGGTTATGATTATTGATCTGTATTATCAATATTGAAAGATAGGTCTTGATGGTTCAAGAGACAAACTGTTACTGATTGAAAAATGCTCTTGGAGTAATTATAATATAAACATTGAGTTATTCACAAACACAAGTAACATTTTGTCTCTTGAACATTCAAGAACTATCTCTCAATATTGATCATACCGAAATTTATGCCAACATCTTTAATAATCTTTTATTCGACTTTGAATTCAACCTTAGAGGTCACTTGAAGGTCAAACTTCATTATCAACAACAAATTCTTATTTTGAATACTGGATCCACCATGAACTCTATGAGTTACTCAGAAGGTGATTGAGTTAAATCTCGAATTTTTCATCGCAAAGAACTATTCATGAAAAATTATCCGTGTTAGAACTTGTGTTAATTATTTTATAGATGATTTGAAATTCAACCTAAGGGCAATTGGAGAACTTGAAGACCACGAATGGGACCTTCAAATTTTGTTTGAAACATTCCTAGTGATTTTTGCTTTTAGCACGTCACAATTCCATGGTATCAGGAACCTTCAGAATATCAAGTATCTTTTGTCAGATCCAATGTCTTCAGAAGAAGAGTGTAAATTGGTTAGGTTAGATTTCTTTCTCTCTCGGTCTTGTGAATGCTTCTTCAAAAAGTAAAGATGACCTTCAAAATACTCAAAAGGTCAAGTGTAATAACGAATTTGAGATCATCTAAATTCAGGAACACTGATAATGAGGAAGACTGAGTTTGTATTTCAATGAATCGATTGAAATTAATGAAATCGTCGATATCTGTGTTATTTTCTACAAAATAAACTTTATATTTCTCTTAGAAATAATTGATCTTCAGGGAATACCTTTGATTACCACTAAGATTTCCCACAAGTTCAATGGAATTAGATATACATTGTAAACATTCATTAATGCCACTTCGAAACTGCAGATGAACAATCTTTTCGAATGAATAGAAGAGAGTGAATCTGAATTCAGAATTCTCGCGTATATTCCAACAATATTGAATGGTAAGGAAAATTTGAATCACGTCTTTCCAGCACACTCCCATTCTATGGCATATAATTAATAAGACGTTCTAGTTACAATTATACCGATTAAATCAATTTATACATGAATGGTGAAAGTCACTCTTACTCTTTGGAGTTTGATTAATTTCTTATATGTTCATGCTACATCGGTGATTATAGATTGAGAATGTTGGAAAATAATGAGGAGTATTTTATGTATGAAGATGAAAATCTTGAATAGAACACTTATATACAAAATATTAACATTATAGAAATCATCAAATTTTTATTTAATTACAAAACAGAAACTCAGTAGCAGTAGGTGGTCATATAATAAGGACAGTTCCTAGATTTCTACATTTAGAAGACTATCTGGTTTCCTCAAACAAGTATTGGTTATTGATCTGAAGTCAAGTAGAGTCAGTATATCAGACAGAGTAAAACGATTCTCTATTTTACACCTCAATATTCAAGGACTTGATGACAAGTCCAATCTTTTGAAGTCTATTTGAAGGATAAAGGCAGTCCAAATGTTGTTTGTATCAGCGAACACTTTATGAATGCCAACCTGTGTAGTGGCTTGGTTGTTGATGGGTGGCACACTGTTGCTGCAGGTGGTCGTAGCAGGATGAAGCGGGGTGGAGTGGCAATTCTATGTAGGTATGGAGATCGGGATGGTTCTGTTGTTGTGTTGAGTGACATTTCGGCTCTGTCAGTGGAATTTCACTGTGAAGTTACTGCAGTTCATCTTAATAAGGTGAAGACAACTATATTGTGTTTATACCGATCTCCTTCCGGTGATTTTGATCTATTTCTGCAAGTCTTGGAGAATATCTTAAGAAAGTTAAATTTTAAGAATGAAACTGTGATTTGCGGCGACTTCAATGACAGGTTCAATGTTCCCTACAGGGACTCTGGTTCATTATGCGATTTGCTTGGCAGTTATGGGCTTCGTCAAACTATATTTGTACCGACGAGAGGACCTAGCTGTCTTGACAATATTTTCATAAATTTTGAAAATTGTATGGAGTGTACAGATGTATATGAGTGTGACTTTTCTGATCACAGAACCCAGCGTGTTATTTTTGATCTCCCAGAAAGTACAAAAGTTAATGTTATTCGTAAAACCAGGCCTCTAACTCATAATAACGGTTTTAATATGTATGGGATTCTTGAGAACCTGAATTGGGACTTTCTTTAGAGAGATTTGAGAGCGAGTGGGGCATTCAATGTTTTTCAATCTACATAAGAGCAAAGTAAATTCCAATATCGATGTTAATCATTTTAATAAGTATTTCTCATTAGTTCCTTATGAAGTCTCTGGATCTGTTCCACCAACAAACAACTGTTCTGTTGACTTGTTTTGCAGGAGAATCCCTAACAATTTAGGTTTTTCATTTCGTGAGGTGAGTGAGGTGGAGGTTCGTGATGTTATTCGATCTTTGAAAGATAGCAGATCTAGGGACTTCTATGGATTGTCTACTGTACTTATCAAATGAACTGTTAATAGTATTATATCTCCTCTTACATGTCTTGTTAATAAATGTCTTAGAGAGAGTATTTCCTGATTGCTTAAAAGTTTCCAAAATAGTTCCAATCTTCAGGAAGGGTGATAAGAACGATGTGTCTAACTACCGACCTCTTCATTTGTACCAGTTTTCTACAAAATTCTGGGAAAATTATGAGTAATCATATTTTAAAAAACTTCGAAACTCACTCCCTTTTTTCACAACATCAGTATGGCTTTCGAAAAGGTCGTTGCACAACTGATGCCGTTGTTGAGTTTATTAATAAGACGATTCCATGCTTTGGAGCAGGGTTATACTCTCTCTCTCTCTCTCTCTTTCTCTTTTCTTGGACCTGACGAAGGCATTTGATTGTGTTCCCCATATGGTTCTTCTTGAGAAGCTTGAGTTTTATATGTTTGATGAACAAAGCTGTGATCTCGTTCAATCATCTTACTTCCCTGATAGGTTCAGACTGTTTTCGTTGATGATAGTTGGTTAGATATGGAAAATATCACTATAGGTGTACCTCAAGGGTCTATTTTGGGACCTATTTCATTTCTGATTTGTATTAACGACTTTCCAGATTATCTGACCGACTGTCTCAGTATCTTGTTGACCGACGACATTGTTGTGTCTGTGGAGTGTGAAATCTCGGATGTTGTGTTAGACCTTGGTGGACGTGTGCGTGAACGTACCTCTGAATGGTTTTCAGGAAATGAGTGTTGATAAGACCAAGGAGGTAGTGTTCAGTTTGAGGCCTACTGACTGTTCTACTGTGGGTTTTCAGGGGCTGCATACTCATTTGACTTGGAGTGTACATATTGATCGCCTGTCCAGTAAGCTTAGTAGAAATATTTATGTTCTGAGAGGATTATCTACAGAAGTATCTCAGGCGGTTCTGCGAACGGCCTATTTCTCGCTTTGTGAGGCCCATTTAAAGTATGGTACACTACTTTGGGGTAACTGCAGTGAGTTCGAGAGGGTTTTCAGACTTCAGCGACATGCTGTTAGGATCGTTGGTGGGTTGCGGTACAGAGATTGTTACAGGAGTGTCTTCAAGTCTCATGGTATACACACTTCCTGGTCTGTTTGTGGTCGAATATCTGCTCTATGCGCATAAAAATTATAATTCGTTGACTCTGAATAGTGATATTCATAGTTATAATACCCGTAACAAAAATGATATACATGCCCCATTTTTCAGGCTGATTAGGTCGTATGATGGACCTCGTTTTCTTTCGTTGAAATTCTATAACAGAATGTCTTCGGCTCTGCGTACTTTATCGCTTGAATTCAAAAAAGCTGTGATAAAATTTTAAAGTGTGTTGTCTTGTATAAAATTGCTGAATTTTTAGGGGTGGATCAGTCACTGTTTAACTGTAGCGTCATGGCAGAATGAATGTTGTTGTCTCCTCCAGCTTTTTATGAGCTCTCACTGACCTGAGTCTATATTATGGTGTGATTATGTATATTTATTTATTTATTTTTTTTTTGTGTCTTAAAATATTTTTATATACCTTTACATATATGTTTCAATCGATGTGGTGTTCATTTTATCTTATCCCTATGGGATTTCTTATGATTTAACAACAGATTTTATGATGATATTATCATAATTTCATGATTTTTATATGTTTTAGCTACTTTGTATTAATTTGCCTAGGAAATTTTCAGTATGTCTGTCATTCAGTCTTGTATTCTAGGCTTTATTATCTCTCATAGTGTTCTATTCTATAATATGAATAAGTGGATGGTCTCTGTTTGTATATCTTCTTCATATATTTTTACTGTGACAGATGTAAAAATGTAAATTTGTAAAGCACGCAATAAAAATCTATCTATCTATCTATGTTAGGTGACAGGTAAATTTGGTAAGGAAGATGATTAGAGGAGGTTCCCCAGCAATGATTTTTCTCGAGAACGTTATGATTACATCTTGTTCGCGTTAAATTGCCTAAGCTCAACTGGCCCGACTCTGATATCTTCTCCAAGTCTGAATGCAGTGAAATGCACTGTAGTTATTTTTGTCGGTGTGTTTCTCCAGCAGTTATAGGACACCGACTACACCAGGATACAGTCTCCGCAAACCCAAACATTCTGTTTTCATTTCGTTGATGTCCACAAATGCGTAACATACTCGAAGAGTTCACCAGTTGATCAATACGGAAATCATATTGTCGATCACTGATGATACTCTGCAACTCGAGATATTTTATGAGCTCATCTAAAATCACTCTTTCCATGACTTTCAACAATGTCATTGGACGGCAAATTTTCTTCCCTTTTCTTGGAATCGGTTGTTCTCTCGCTCAGAACTATTTACCTATTTATGAATGATCTGAAAGTTTTCAAGGATTGTATGTCTTTGGTCTTTGCTGATGATTTTGAAATATTCAAATTCATTTGTTCGATTGATGAGCAGATTACCCTGAAGATGATCTTAAGCTCTTACAAGAGATAGTATGGAAAAAACGAATTGAGTATGATCATTGAAAAATGTAAACAGATATCTATCCGTTACTACAGCCCTTCTGTTTCAGATGAACTCTAGACAACCTGCTCTTAGAATATTTCGATTTTATAAAGAACGTTGGAGTTTTTGTTGATTCTAAGTTATCTTCTACATTTCACATTGACTCCATAAATGCACATATAAACAAGTTACTTGAATTTGCTTCGAGATTCACGAAATCTTTTTCAAATGTTCGTTCGCTCGTAGTTCTGTATATCTATTATTCGTCCAGTGTTTTCTGATTAATATGGTCACCCTCGTATATTGCACATATTAGAAGACTTGAACGAATACAGAGGAAGTTCATCAAATTATTATACTTCAAGTGTTACATTTGGCAACTTCAGTTATGAACATCATCTTAGATATTATTCCCCCTCGCATCTACTATGCCGTAGGTCACATTTAATATACTGTTTGGTTTCGAAGGGCACGAAGTGCCCTAGTACATAACTGACAAAATTTAGGTTTACAGTATTGCCTCTTGCTCAAACCGCAAAGATTATATCGGTAGCAATATCAAACGATTCTTTGTTCACAGAAACAATAATTGAAAACCTAGCAATTAGATAAATATGAGCACCGTCCCTACTAATATGAGCACCTACTGAATCTTAATGATTTTGGGGTTGTTTGGAACATTCCAGTATAAAACATTTCCAACATTGGGCTTTTTCCGGAAAAACATAAATCGAATAAGGCCGAATTGTTTCTGTCGGCCAAAATAGGTTTATCCCGAGTTTTCTAGCATGTACGAGGTGTCATCAATAATGATTATCTCAGAAAGAGTAAAACCACCACCGATAAATATTATTCCGAGCTTTTCGACAGATTTAATATTGATTTGAAGCAAAAACGGCTGCATTTGGCGGAGATAAAATCGTT
This sequence comes from Cryptolaemus montrouzieri, assembly GCA_013387265.2. Taxonomy (NCBI): domain Eukaryota; kingdom Metazoa; phylum Arthropoda; class Insecta; order Coleoptera; family Coccinellidae; genus Cryptolaemus; species Cryptolaemus montrouzieri. Next base: position 23,302,120 of record JABFTP020000021.1, on the reverse strand, counting down.
TTATCAAGAGAATGCATAGCTGAGTAGTCTTTATGCAAAAATCCATAAACTGAGCTGCAAACTAGTACTCCATCCACCATATTCTTCACATTTAGCCCTCAACGACTATTTTCTGATTCCAAACCTGAATATATGACTAGGTGGTAAGATTTGGGTAGAATCAAACAAACATCTATATCGAGGGTTTCGAACATAATCTTATTGGAGAGGATTAAAACGTAAGACAAACGATGGACTAAATGTATTGAATTGAAAGAAGATTATATTAGGTTAGATTGAAAAAATATTTCATTTAAAATAATTCATTTATCAAGCTGTCCTCGTATTAACGTAAACTTTCGTGAACTTTGGTGGGAAGATATTATTTTCTGTTCGAAAACAATTAAAAATTGAATCGATTTCTTTCCAATCATTTTGAATTACACAGCAGAAATAACTGTTGAGAGGGGCGACGGTGAGTAGTTATTTCATAATTAAATTAAATGCTATAATTGGATGATAGAGAGTCCACCTATTATTGAATTGCTCTATTATTTTCAATAGGTAATTTAGATATCAATTTCTAGCTTTGATACAAGTCGATATTCAACATCATGTACACCAGAGTGGAGATGATTGAAGATCATTATAGTGGTGTTTAATTCTACATCGAACGACATTTAATGTATTTGTTTTACTTCATATTCTGTTCATTATTAGCGTTATTAAACAGAGTTGGAATTGTGACTAATCACTCAAATTGATAATGTAAAGCGAATTATTTTTCTTTTTCAATTTTTATGTCGGTACATTAGGTACCGACATTACCGACATTAGGTAAAATCTTGTGAAAAATCTTTTTATTTCTGGTCATTTTTTGAATCCTACCTTGACTCTTCTGTAAGATATCGGACATAATTTCTAGTAACGAATATTCGAATAAATCACATCGAACCGGCAACTAGATTAGTCTATCTGTGAAAACGAAAAGCAACGTTACGGGTGTGTATAACCGCAAGAGTAGACTGTGGCGAAATGAGAATTTATCGGATAATGAGATGACACACATCTTAGGGCTTGATATGTGCCGCAGTTCTATTTTAACCTACTAAACAACGAGTCGATAGTTTAATACAGTTCCGCGTCTATCCAACGGTCAACGAAAGGATATTTAATCACTTATTCCCACTACTATACAGGGTATCCCAAGTTGAGTGGCCCATTAGACGTTTATGGAGAACTAATAATGCTATCGTTCTGAAATTTCAGTAGTTGATCCGTCAGGTTCGAAACTCTATTTCTAAAATATTTTCTCTTCAATGGCACTTCCGGTTATACCGGAAGTACATACCAACTTTGTCATTAATAAAGAACAACCTGTATATTGATGACTAGTCGATAACACTTGTTATTTCAATTACAAAAACACCTAACACATTAGTATAGCCTGTTTTGTTCACGAAATATCCTTATTTTACTGAAAATTATCGACTTTTGGTTTTTGAAAAAATTGATATATCTCGTGAGGTACCAAAATAATAAAAAGGTGTTTTGCAAGCAAGAAACCCTGCGGGACATAATTCATATCCGACTGAATCTCAATCAGTATACAGAGTGCTCATTTTTCCGCCTCACATTTCGAAACAAAGAAACATCGAAAACTACCTTTTTTTCAAATTGTAACCCATATTTTCTTTCAATTCATTAGATTCGACGTAAAAAATAAATGAAGTTATATACATACCCTGTACTTCAGATTTTATGTTTTCAAGTTATGGCGCAAAAACGATAATTTACGAATCTACCTAAAGTTGCCAAAGAACATAGACAGTTCCCAGAGCATTATATTATATTATTATTATATTTGTCATATTTTTAGAACGACTGTCAAAATTTTTTCGCAAATTTTTCTTTAAATTAAACAAGATCAACGAAGAAATAATATATGGGCGATGTTAACCCAAATTATTGGGTCCATAATGATTCTAGAACATCTATAGATCATAATCGGCTTCAGTTAGAATACTGAACCTGGCCATCGGGGCTCTCTCAGTCAAACCGAGAGGGAATTGTTTTGTTGAGTTTGAATATTGAAGGTTTTTTTTTGCGATTATACTTCAAAATTTGGAAGTAAGAACAAGGAAGTGATTATGTTTCAGGAGACTCACACTGCGACGAAAGAACATCTCCGCGAAAAAGGAAATATCGCAGGTTATGTACTTTCTGCTTATCTCCTTAGTCCTTTTATGGCCTTGCTTGCTATGTAAAATCTTTTCTTAGATTTGTTTAGACATATAAGAAGTTTGATTGTTGAAATATTTTCTGCTGGTTTTCTTTTTCCATTGTTATAGATTCCTTTCCCAAACCCCCTTCCTTTCACCCTTGTCTTCGTCTGGCAATTATGAAGTGCAAGAGAGAATGAAGCGGCTAAGCAGTAAAATCTTTGGTACTCTTTATGCACACACGACACTAACACAACGTAAACAGACAAGCTATTGCTAGTGCAATAGCGACAGAGAAACTAGTTTTCTCCTCAGGTTTTTTCACTCGTTTATTGAATCTATTGCAAGATAATATGGTTCCCCTGTTACATTTCCTCAGCTGACACTGTTTTTTTCTGACACACACCAAAATTATAGATACAAGCGTTTATTGTGAATACAATTATTCGAATTTTTGTAAATCCTCTCTTTTTCAAAAGAATATATGTACAGGGTGCTTCAACTAAACAACAGAGGCTATATCTACCAAGATATTCATTTCAAATCAATCAAAACGCAAAAACAGATCAATTTTTGTTTCAAGGAGGACATCTTTTGGGGTACAATACTTGCCTGAAATATCAACCCCCTAAGCGGGGGTTGCAATCCTTGAACATTTTGAATAGGGAAGATGGGTCGAGTGATGACTCAAAAGAAAGGTGGTATTTTTGTCTACATTGCCTTGAACGAATTTCCATTTTTAATTGAAAACTGTACAAGATGGAACAGATCCATGCTGATCAATGGCAGTCATCATCAAGTACCATCCTGATCTCGGATTTCAACCCCTAGAGCAGGGGTGACCACCCTTGAAAATTTGGGAGAGGGTAGATGGGTCGAGTGATAACTCGATAGAAAGGTATTATCTCTGTCTGCATTCCCGTTAAATAATTTTCATTTTTGCTTGAAAATTGCAGAAGATACAGAGTGAGCCACTGAAAAATATGGAGAAGACTATCGCCCCAAGACTATTGGAGTATTAGTGCGAAAAACTGGAATAGATTCATTTAGATCAAAGATGACTTGCCTTTGGTCTGGAATGAATCTGTTTCATTTTTTTGGACTAATACTTGAATAGCTCAGGGCGATAGATATTTTCCTCTATTTTTCAGTAGCTCACTGTGTATCTTCTACAGTTTTCAATCAAAAATGAAAATTCAAAGACAAAGATAATACCTTCCTTTCGAGGTATCACTCGACCCATCTACCCTCTTCGAAATTTTCGAGGGTGGTCACCCCTGCTCTAGGGGTTGAAATTCGAGATGAGGATGGTACTTGATGATGACTGCCATTGATCAGGATGGATCTGTTCCATTTACTTCACTGAAACTTGAATAGTTTCAGGGAAATAGTCTTCCTATCTTTTAGTTGCTCACCCTGTATCTTTTACAGTTTTCAATTAAAATGGAATTTCGTTCAAGGCGATGTAGACCAAAAAGATGTCCCCTTGAAACAAAAATTGACTTGTCTTTGCGTTTTGATGAGAAAATGAGAAATGAATATCTTGGTAGATATAGCCTCTGTTTAGTTTCCGTAGAAGCACCCTATATATATATATATATATATATATATATATATATATATATATATATATATATATATATAATATATTAACAAATGACTGTCCTTTTGTCATTGAATAATTGATATATTAAGAGGAAAAAACGAAACTGCAGTTGTAGTCGAATTTCCAAACTAGATTTATTTTGAAGATTTCTTTCCCTTGTAATATGAGGATTTTGGTTGGCCCAAAAATGTAGGTGATTCCGGTTAAAAACACCCTCATTAGAAAATTTTGCCTCCGTCCAGATAAGCTTTTTGGTAAAATCGGGATCCTCTTGTGTTCCATTCAATTAAAAAATTATTAGAAAGGCTTACATTGGATAATCTTCTTCTTTTAAATAATGATTTACTAGCTTTAGGCAATAATCCTGCAGATTTCCAGGTTATCGCAGTTCTGAAACCAGGTAAAATTTAGGAAAATTTGACATTAAGCAATATACTTTTTTTCAATATAATTTTCTCTTCTTTCATTCGAATAATCGCTACTGGCCTTTTCAATCTTTCACAGCACAACAAAATAACACGTTAAAATTCTATATTAAAAATATCTTCACTGTTATGTTGCCATATCGTTTATGGAAGCAGCTACAGGAAATTACAATTTATATCTCAATCAAATCCGAGTCAATAAACTAATTTTTATTCGCTTCCTGTTCAAACGTTTATTGCTGACATTAAAGCTAGTTCATCAAAATTATTCCCATAAAACGAACGAATAACCGCGCCAAGTAGTTAACGCCTCAGGCTTCTCTTCACTGTCGATAAGCTCCAAGACTCTCATCAGTAATCTTCAGCTCTAACAAGAATTGATATCTAAAGATTCCAGGAAATTGATTATCGGTGAAAATATTTTTGAATCGTAGAGGGCAGTACTCTTATTCATGTACAGGGTGGACAGATTTCGACGTTTTAGTACTGTAGCTATGTGAAATATGTCGATTGCCGCAAACAGATTCAAGTAAGGTTTTTGCTTTCTCAAGTTAACCTCAAACTTTGAAAATTTTCGAAAATAGTAAATTGCCAATATCTCGGACGTTTTTGAAGTTATCTAAAAATGGGTTTGACATTCTACAGGCCTTTTTTTACGTAGAATCGTACTACGTGCGGGAATTTCTTTTTTGTCCAACGGTTTTTTAGTTAGGCAACTTCGATTTTGTAGAATAGTTTTTATCTTTTCAAAAATATATTACTTTTTCATCTAGGGTTTGTTTTAATGAAAAAATAAAAAACTGAATGAGTTATTCCTAATTTTATCTTTCTCTATGTTCATACACAGAAGTGACAAGGAATGATTGAAATAGCTTAAGTATGTTCTGTGCTTTCATTATGATAGTTCGAAAATTAATACTTGCGATGACAATTCAGATAAATTTTTTCATCAAGTTACAGCTATTGTATGAATGTAGCATCCTTTGTAATAACGAAGTAACCGTATGGTACGAGAATTTTGAAAAGATTAATGACTGAAGCTGATTATTTGGGTCGTTTTTCTGAGAGGCCACAGCCTTATAAAAGATTATTCGATAAATTGAGAGAAAACCTAATCCAACATCCTAAGGAAATAAAATATGAAGTATTTGATGAGGAAGATGCAATTTGAGAACGTTAGGAATTCTAACATTTGGAGATATCTTTCGCCGGTCCATGAATCACATCAACGGTATAAAACGAGCGAAAAAGTCCCGTTGAAATGGTGCTCTGGGCCTCTGTTTCCGAGATAAAACCTCCCGTCAGTGAATATTTGATGCGACAAATATCTTTCGCGACAAACTTCGCGAAGAATCTACATATGTAAACTTGAGACCAAAAGAATTATTCAAAAATCCGTAGATCAAAGAATAATGCTTCCTGACAAGAGCTGGTTCCCAAATCTGCCCGCAATGCACGCAGCCCCCAAGAGCCACAATAGTGCAACTAAGCAGGATGCCGAGAAACGAAGCGGCAGACTGCAGTTTCGCCCTTATTAGGAGTTTATCAGTGTCGCATATCGCTTCTTAGCATCCTATCAAGCTACTTGCACTTTTGTGGCTCTTGGGGGCTGCGTGCATTGCGGGCAGATTTGGGAACTAGCTCTTGTCAGGAAGGATTATTCATTGATATACGGATTTTGAATAATTTTTGTCTCAAGTTTACATAATAAGAGGCGTGAGATCAGTAGTGTTCTCAAGAAAAATCGATATAAACCTTATAAAATGAGAATATCTGCGTCATTGCAGCGTGGGGATTTACAATGTCGACTCAATATTTGGAATTGGTTTCTGCAAAAATCATCCAGACTGATGAAGCTCGCATCAGTAATGATGGAATATTCAATCGTTAAAATGAATATTGGTGGTCGGAGATAAACCCACATCGCCGTAGGGTCTCATCGTTATTACAAACTATATTATATTTACGCAATGGTTGTACCTTGATGAAAAAACATTAAATAATTTATCTGAATTGTCACTGCTAGAATTAATTATCGCACTGTCCTTATGAGAATACAGAACAAACTTTAAAACTATTTCAATCATTCCATGTGAATTCTGTGAAGTGAATGCACATAGAGTTACCAGATAAAATTAGGGAAAATTGAGTACATATGTGGTATATTTGCCTATGTTGCCTATGGTTAATTTCCGCACGTAGTTCGATTTTATATAGAAAACTGCCTGAAGGAAATCAAAACTGTTTTTACATTATTTCAAAAACAAACGATATTGGCACTTTGCTCATGCCGAAAATTTTTAAAATTTGCGAATAACTTGAAAACGAAAGAAAAGTTGGCTCTAGTACTAAACGTCGAAATCTGTCCAACCTGGCGCCCCATATAGCTCAATCACAGCCCGTCTATATTCAATGGACACTTGCAAAGAACACAAAAAGGTTTGATGAAAGATTTTGGAATATGGTGTATAGAATTTGAAACAAAATAACAGGAAATAAGGCGATTAAATAAATATTTTTTTTTCGTTCATAAATGCACGAGTGGAAACCAGATATGCACATATACAGTTAACGTCGATCGTAAAAATTTTAAGTACCGATCAAATTTAAATTTAAGCTTCCCAGGTTAAGTACCTGATCTATTTAGAATTGATTGTCTCAATTTCATGGGCTGTAAAGAAGATAAAACGGCTTAAGTGATTGGAAGTACTTCATCTGAAAACTGTTACTGAGATAGGCGTACCGAATGAGGGAATATTGAGAAAGAGTGAGTGGTATTTAATTCCTATAGCATATAGAAATGTTAGTGGAGCAAATAATCGCGAATATTACTGGAAATAATCTTCATAGATCAAAAAATGAGAAAGGAAGCAAATCAGGTGTTTATAGACTTTCTTGTTGCATTTGCAATAACTTGTTGGATGTTAACATCAAGTTATCTCAGCAGAGATTTACCGTAAACCACTTTTACTATAAGTTTCACTTAAACAGTTGTTGGGGTTACCTTGATAACTTCCCTTATTTAAGCAGAAATAGGTACAAATATGAGATTTATGTTAAATTGTTATTAGCCGAGAATATGAGCATTCGTTTTGTGTTTAAAGTGTTACCGTGTTCTTAATATTTAATAACGTTGTACTGGAACGGTGAAAAAGTACAAAAACAAAGAGGGAGAGAGTAAAAACGAGATCCATACTAAAGAAAATCCTGAAAAAGGCAATAATTGAGGCTATTTGGGACTTTTATTATGTTTTTATCACCATCAAATAAATTAATAGATCTCTGTTACAGCGATTTTGAAATCTTCTTCATCGTAGAGTATTGTTTGATGCCTACCTAACTGAATTAGTATTCGAACAAAAAATAAAATTATGAGGTACCTTTCAAAGAGTCCAAGTGCGGTGAATTTTCGGTATTATCCGAAGTAATAGAACTACGAAAATGTTCCAAGCGATAAAATATCATTTAAGATTGAATTCGGTTTATGTTATAATAAAATCGATTAAGAATTGTAGGAGCTTATGACATTTTCATGGAACACCCGATTTATATACACTGGTGAAACGAATTTTGTCATTTCAACAATTATTTGAATTGTGGAGGCCGTTACTTGATGTAGATCCATGATATAAATGAAGTTAAAAAGTTAAACCTTGTGTTTTATCTCATTCAACAATTATTTTAACAATTTATTAAAATATGATCCAAACCGAACTTTGATAGTTATTTCTAATGATTTCCTGTTTTCTGTATTATGGATCATAGGGGGACCTAAACTTCCACATGGAAAATTAATGATGCCACCTGTGTGCGTGATTTACGTATTTGAGGAAAAATAGTTATTGCCCCAATTACGCGAGGGATAATACTTTTTGTATAGGTTTGATTAATTCAATCGATTTGATGAGAAATCGACCACCGGAAATTTCCAGCACGAGTTCAAAAGCTGCAATAAGCGCAAAACCTAGGTTAGGTTAGATTTCTGGTTCTCTATATGATTTAGTGTGTTGCTTCTTGAAGAGGGCCAAATTGTTAGTTATCGGTTGGATTGGAGTTTTCCGTAAATCTGGTTTTTCTTTGAAACTGGAACCAAGCCTTTCAGTTCTTCATTTACTATAGAAGTATCTGGGAAAAGAGAAAGACCAGCAACCAACCGCCTTTGAGCCAGAGTCTGGAGATCTTGCGTGATCTTCGGATGATTGATGAGGCTAACTTCTCTCTTCTGGACATATATATATATATATATATATATATATATATATATATATATATATATATATATATATATATATATATATATATATATATATATTTCACTTGTGCTCAAATGACAAGAGAAATTACTTCCTGATGTTCCATACATTGTAGTTGTGGTTGCATAATGTGCTATATGGACTTTAGTGAAAAAGATTGAAATACGTGTCATTTTATTCATTCTTCTGAACAACATATTCTTGTTTGTGCGGAATTAATTTAGAACCTTCGACATGCTTCAACATAAACGTAAGATCTGAAATTTCCAAATTTTTTGGCAGTTTAACTGCTTATAGTCTAAGAAGGGGGGCTGCGCTAGTGCGAGACATACCCTGCTTCTGGAAGCTATTAATAGCGAGCACCTCCTCTTGATGAACTCGGGAAGAACCGCTGACGTATCACTTCGTTGATAAAATCGAGGTGAAAATGCCATCGAGACAAGATGGGAGGAGAGGAAGGATTCCGTGCCAGGTGGAAGGTACATCAGGTACACAGATGGCTCGGAGATCAAAGAGGTCTCAGGTAGCGGAGTTTACTGTCGTAGAAATAGGAGGGGTTTTACCTCCTATTGGATGAACAACTGGCGGTAAACAACCATATCCGTATACTCTGGATTCCTGGTCACACCGGGATCATAGGAATTGAGATTGTGGCTAAGCTGGCTTGTCTAGCAGATAAAAAAGCTCGAATAAGACCAGGGCCTGCGGTTGGGTTCTAGTCGGTGTTGTTAAGACAATGGTGGGGGACTGGCTAGAGGAACAACGTAGTCATACCTGGTTGAATGCTCGATGTTGTGGCCAGTTCAAGGCAATGCAGGGTACATCACCTAGTAGACCCTGGAAAAGGTTGTCACTTAAAGGCAGTCTAATTTATGCTCTCACACATATAGAATTGGAAGATAATCCTAATTGCAGATGGTGTGCAATTGGGATCGAAACACCAATTCATTTGATCATCCTTCGCCTGTCATGGATTTGCCGTAGGTGTAAACGACTAGGCGCGGAAATGCTGGAAGTGAGTGATGTACCGAAGATACTCCCTCACTCTATTAGCGGCTTCTTTGTAAGTATTCAGCAGGGGATGTTGTTAGAAGGAAGGGGCAGAAAGAGCCATAGGCGCTGGTGTGAATATCCATCTTGGACCCTTGGATATAATCCCTACTATAAGTTAACTATAGTGAAGAGTTACAATTATTTGATTAGGCAAGAGAAATTCGGCACGAATGTCACTTGGGTGGGGAATCACAATCTGGAGAAAAAATGTTTCTGATAGAACAGGAAACAGTAGAACGGTGATAATATTCTAGTTCATGGGAATATCTATGAAAATCCGCGTAGATATATCTTCAAGAAACTCATTCGATCAATTCTCGAGAAATGAAAATTCTATTGGAAACTCTTTCACGACACACTATATATTATGATCCAATTGTCAGCTAAGAGTTGAAGTTAGGATAACTTTATGCCTTGAAAAAGAACTTCAAGTACTAATTAAAAATTATTTTAGCTATCTACATAATTTTCTCCAAACGTTCAATATAAAATGGAAATCAAGCAATTCATTGATTATAAATACCTGAAAAATTGAAGAAAAAATTACATCTTGATTTTCGAAAAAAACGTTTGAAAGATCCGAAAACCTTAATTGTGAATGAGCATCTGGATATTTCGAGTGGAATGTATCTTGATCGAAACCAGATAATACAAGGAAATAGCCCAGAATGACAATTTATTGTTATCTGGGAATTTTAAAAATGATTTTTATGAATCCTGACGATGAAGATATGATCTCCGAAACGGCTGTTGATTAAAGCTTACATTAATGACTGGTTTGAAAATTTTATTTCGTGATTTGAGATAGACCTCAATTGAGACGTATAAAAAATAATTAGAAATTAATGAAGAACTAGTTTGAAGTGGAACATAAGAGGAATTAGGGTATTATTTTTTCAGGAAAACGATTACATTGAATGAAAATCTGGTTTCGAACTAACGCCCCATAAGTAAATGGTTTTGAAAAAGTTTCGAATGTTTCTTTACTCTAATTTTTCTATACCGTTAGGTAGTAGCTTATACCCGAACAACGTGGGCAAATCAATTGAAACTAAGTTACTTAACACGTCAACGTTTTAAATACACTGACTTCAGCAAAGTCTTTTGTAAAATTAATCTTGATAGCCTTATTTCTATTCATACTGGGGTCGGCTGTGCGGTTCAATGCTGTGCTGGTTCAGCTCTTATCTGGCGAGTAGGAGTCAGTTTGCCTCTGTCAACAGTTATGCTTCCGAGTCATTCTTATACTCCGGTGTGCTTGAGGGTTCCCATTTGGGACCTCTACTGTTTATTATTTATATAAATAATATATCCCGATGTTTGGATAAAAGTAAAATATTATTATTTGCTGTGCCTCACGATTTTCATGAAAATTAATCACCCTCGGGACTATCGAGCTCTGCAGCTTGAAGTGTATAATAACAGCCTTCTTGTGAGAATAACAGCCTTTATGTTAAACTAACAAAATTTCGAATAATGTCCAACACCCGTGGAAGGAATGTCTTAAGATGCGAGGTTCGTCTGAAAATTTTTCAATCTAACGAAGATTCAAGAATTCTTTTTTTTATTTTATTTTGTTCATTTTTCAACTTAGTCTCCTTGTAACTTTACACACTTTGCCCCGAGATATTTCCATCTCTGTAACCCGTCCAAATACTACTCAGCGTTTTCTCTGCAAAAGATAGGTTCGCGAAGGTGATTGCCTCCTCATTTGACGAAAAACTCTGTCCTCCGAGCCCAAGTTTTAGATGAGGGAACAAAAAGAAGTCGCTTGGGGTTAGATGTGGTCAAGCAGTTCGAAACCGTAATTCGTGGATTTTCGCCATGGCAACTGCTGAGGTGTGAAACGGTGTGATGTCTTGGTGCAAGAAGATTTTCTTTTTCTGTAAATGTGGCCGTTTTTTCGCAAATTCTTCTCTTAGCTTGTAGAGTAATGATGTGTAGTATGCTCCTGTGATAGTTTTTCCTTTCTGAAAATAATTGATCAAAATACTCCATGACGAAGCTCGGATTTATTGCTCCTAAACTGCTCCTATCGTGAGCAACGTGCTGACTGCTTTCTCATGCCTAAATGTTGATCTGATATGTAACAAATACGTTCTTTTCACAGGTTTATAAGTTTTGCTTTCTCTCTTATCTTAATTCGGCGGTTGCCTAGCACCATTTGGCGAACTTTGGCGATGTTATCGTTGGTAGTTGTAGTTTTTGGACGTCCCAAACGTTTATCGTCTTCCAAGTTCTCATAACCACGTTTAAATTCATCTGCCCAAAATTTCACTATGGTAAATGATGTTGCATAGGCGTATTGCCCTTCAAAAACAAACATTTAATGATAGCTCGATACTCGATTTTGTCCCTATCACAAAAACACTCACATCTATAAGAACTGCTCGTCCAAAAAAGCTCAAACTTTGGTGGGTAGTGAAAACTTACTAGTTTTCGTTTACGAGTGCTACCATCTTACGTATAGGTCGAAAAATTTTCTGACCATACTCGTATGTATGACATTTCGTTGGATTCCTACGGGCTGTCCCTCAATTAGATGTTGCCTTTTTGAAGGTATATTCTTCACATTGAAATTGAAAGTTGCAAAATATCTCCTAAGGAAGTTGCGGCCTAATAAAAGTGTCTCACCCAGAATTCAACGCTCAGATTCTTCAATTCGCTGTTGTTTCGTTCCACAGTGAGCAAATGCGGCAACCTCTTCGAATTTTTTTTAATGCCTAAATTTTCGTGTGAAATGTGTAATATGGTTCTGGCTTCACAAACGAATGAACAGATTAAGCATGAAAGAGGTAACAACCGAACTGACTAATAAAACAATAGGAAAGATTAAAACTAATGAGAAACCTACAAGAGAGGTTGATGCTCCCACCTAATAAAAACTGAAAGGTAAAAATATTTTTATTTAAACACTTGTATAGGGCATGTTTTCTTATTTTGCATGCAGGAACACTACTAAAAATGAACCTATATGGTTTGTTAATATAAATCCTAAATTTAAGTTCTGTGCTGTCGACACAAGTAACTGTCAAAGTTGACAGATAAGTTGAAAAAAGGAAATAAACCGTGAACATTTTCGCGCAATAATTTTCCTACAATTTTCAACGACAATTATCTCAACCAAATTGTATTGGCGAGTTGGTTTCTGTTGTCCGCAATGAAGCACCACACCAGTTAACAGTTTTCCGTTAGTATGGAGAATTCAAACGAAAAGGGAGAAAACACAGCTGCAAGGGTGAATTGGTGTCATGTAGCAATAATTTCTTGACTGGATCAAAAGGAGTTACTGCCGATTGGTATACAACCATTTGCTACACCGTCGTTAGTAAGCATCAAGAAACCAACCTCGAACGGCGAATCATCCTTTACCAAGACAGTGCAAGTCTGCACTCAACCCGGAATACAATTCAAGGAGATACGAATTGTTACATCATCCTGCGTTCAGTCTGGAACTAACATCTTTTTTACTTTTCCCCAAAAACAAGAACGGACTGCGTGGTCAAAGCTTTCAGTTTTCAGAAGAAGCTTTTGATGCTTTCCCAAAGGCCATTCTTGAATCCAGTTACAAACGGTTGGAATAATTTCTTCCAGAATTGGTTGGAACGTATGCAAAATTGTATTAATCTTCGCGGATAGTACTTAGAAAAGTAATAAAATCTATATGCAAAACTTAAAAGACATCCCTTGTAGAACAAAGGCAAAATGAGATGAAGAGGTATAAAGAATGGGTTTCCGAGACTTACCAAACTAAAAGTTCACATTAATTTTTATTACTGAAGATGGAAGAATGTAATCTGTAAGCCGGTCTTCCCTATTAAATAATATAAAATTAATAAGGACAGTGATAGGCAAAACAGTAATTGTTTAATTACTTAAAGCTACAAAGTGCAAGCACAAACACAAAAATCGATATTACACAAACGGTAGTGCTTTTAAATAATGACGATTGAACAGTAAGAACTAAATACTTATTACTTTTTTCTTCTGAATAAAAGTGATATTGAAATTCGCGGAAATGCCGATTTTATGATTACAATGTGTTATTTGAAGCATGCAATAATAATTTTACATGTTTGATTATTGTTATTTGCAGCCATGCTCGTTTTTTGACAGATCATGTTGCACTTAAAAGAAAAATGATTTTGCATAACTGCCTACAATGATATGAATTTAATCTTAAAAAAGAATCGATTTATCGCAAAGGCGTTAGTTATTCCCTTCAAGGATGCTGTATAACGCACTCTGTATTCAATAGAAATCCCGAGAACAACCATTCTGACCACTGAACGTTCGGTACAAAAACTCGAGGATCTCGGAATTCAAATCGCCAATAAACAATTACTTTTTGTCGATTCGAGTGATTGGATCGAGTGGTCGATGTCTATACGCGTGTTTCAGTTGTTTATACTTATTTATGCAAGCGGCATTGATCTTGCAAAATGTGGAGCAAGTGTAGCAACTAGATCATTGCCCCGTAGCTGAGATCAGCTTTTTGCTTGCTCGAAATATGCTCTAGGCATTCTTATCACATTTGGTTGAAAATCAGTTCGCAACTTATGCAGAATCGAACGTATTGTGGGCAGGTAGTATAACGGATGCTGTTCAATAGAGCGAAACGATCGAATGACTCGAATAGTGTTATATGCTGGTTTTTGAACGGACGCACCCCTTTAATGAAATATTGTTTGGTACTCGACGATGCAGAAGAACAGTACAGTTATCAGACCATGAGATAATGAATTTTTGATTCTAATTCAGGTAAATCAAATTAATCAACTGACATAGTAACAGAACGTCGCTATCTTGTAGAAGATATACACTCTGTCAAAAAAGTAAAGACAATTTATCGTATCGCTTTCAATACAATCATCAAAACTTTTTTCAAACGCTTGTTCCGGAATCGACTTCAGTTTTCGTTGCGAATTCCCTTTTATGTCTTCTATCGATTCAAAACGGTTACCTAGAAGTGATAATTTGAGTTTTCGAAAATGAAAGTCGGTTGCAACCAAAACAGATGAATACGGTGATTGTTAGATGGTAATTGTTGAGTTTTCGGTCAGAAATTCATTCGCAATGATAGCGGTATAACAAAAGCGGAAGTATAACCGGCTCGGTCGCGTAGGGGATATGTTCTCGTCTCCTGCGCAAAGTTACCTGGGTTCAATCCCCACAAAGTCGGTGCGATTTTTCTGATTCTGGGAATCGCTTGAGTATCCATCTTTCAGAGGAAATGTAAAGCCGTCGGTCCTTTCTATCAGAGATGTTTTGAACAATAAAGATCCCTTCCCTCGACACGAGAGGGGTTCGGCAAAATTCCCGGGTTAGTGAGGTGATAGAATGCCACAGCGTGTCATTTTCCGAAAGGCGGAAATAGAGCACGTAAAAGAAATAACAAACAAACAAAACGGAAGTAGAACCTGGTATTGCAATAGCAAAAGTGGCAAGTTACCACCTGATTGAATTTACGTAGATGTTCTAAAAGCAATTAATGAAGAAAACTCCCTTTCCGTCCTGGTGGATTTATTAACTAATATTTATAGAACAGGAATAATACCCAGAGATTGGTTAAAATCAACTTTTGTTACCCTACCCAAGAAGCCCAGTGCAAAGTATTGCAAAGACTACCGTTCTATTAGCTTAATGAGTCACGTACTAAAGATACTCCTGAAGATAATACACTTTAGAATATATCGCAAATGTGAAGAAACCCTTAGCGATTCTCAGTTTGGGTTTCGGGGCGACTTCGGAACCAGAGAAGCCGTTTTCAGTATCCAAGTTCTGGTACAGCGTTGTCGTGATGTTAATGTCGATGTGTTCGCCTGTTTCCATGATTACGAAAAGGCTTTCGACACCGTGAAACATAATCAGCTAGTTGACATACTGAAAGATCTGGGATTGGATGGGCGTGATATCCGCATTATAGCCAACTTGTATTGAAATCAAAAGGCAACCGTCAAAGTGGACAATAATATGTCAGAAGAAATAGAAATAAAGAGAGGGGTACGTTTGGGCTGCGTTCTTTCGCCACTGCTTTTCAACCTGTATGCAGAGAGAATATTTAGAGAAGCTCTGGATGATAAAGCTGTTGGAGTAATTGTCGGCGGTGTCACGATCAATAACTTAAGGTACGCTGATGACACAGTTCTACTGGCTTCAAACCTGAAAGATTTGCAAGAACTCGTAACATCGGACCACAGTAAATCAATGGGAATAAAACTGAATACGAAAAAGACAAAATGGCTAGCACTAGGTAAAAGACACATAGACTGCCAAGAGAAACTTTTAGTTGCGGACGAAGTTATAGAATGTGTTGCCCCTTACAGATACCTTGGATGCCATATAAACAAGTATTGGGACATGGCACCCTACCAGTAGACAGCTGAAGGTTTCCCTCAGGATCAGATTATTCAGTATCCTCGTATACGGTGTCGAAGCGTCGACACTTACAGAGGTCATCTGTAAGAGACTGTAATCATTCGAAATATGGGTTTATCGAAGGATGTTAAGAATTTCATGGACCGACCGAATTACAAACTTTGAAGTCTTGCATCGACTGAATAAGGAAACAGAGTTTTTAAACACAATCAAAAAGAGGAAATTGGAATATTTTGGTCTATTATGCGTAACGACAAATACAATATGTTACAAATAATAATTCAGGGAAAAATCGAAGGTAACTATGGGCCAGGCCGTCGTTGAACATCATGGCACGTGAAGAAAAACGATAGCCTTGTGAGATAAGCCATTATCGTGGTGAGTTTTGCAATAGTCTTGATCTCCGTCTGACCTTCTGGCAATAATTCGGAGTTCACAATACCGCAATAACCAAAGAAGAGTCAACAATACCTTGACATTTGATCGACTTTGACGTGGTTTCTTCGGTTTTGGTTAGATTCAATTGGAAGATGCCATTCCGAAGGTTGTCGAAAGGTTTGCAGGTCAAACTCATAAACCCATGTCTCATCACCAGTTACAATGCGTTTCATGAATGTAGGATTGGAATTGATTCGTACTAGCATGTCTTGAAGGACATTTATGCTATTCAATTCTTGAAGGAAATTTAGGTTAGGAACTAGTTGAGCGGCAACGCGTTCTATGTCCAAACAATCGTTTCAAATGGTATTAATTGAATCGTGAGGCACAGAAAGCTCATTGCCTATATCTCTCAAACTTAAATGACGATTTTAAATTACTATGTCCTTCACTTTATCGATGTTAACTTCAGTTGAAGATGTTGTTGGCCGACCAGAGCGAGGCAAATCTTCCACCATATCTTGGCCGCTATTGAATCCATTGTTTCACTCATACGCACGTGTTTATGATGAAGTCGATTCACCTTAACCTTCTGTAACATTTCCAGAGATTCGGCAAATTATTTGTTCGATATTTTTATCTATAGTAAAAATCGCAGAAAACACTTATGAGAATTGACAAAATTAAGGAATATAAGCAAATTGAATGATAGGCGCGCGTTGTGCAACAACAAAAATTTTGACAATCGCTTTAGGCTAATTTTTTAAATAATCAATTCCGGGTACTCTTTTGACAGAATGTACTAGTGTATCGAAAAAGTAAGAAGGCACAACATTTATCTTGAAAATCTTTATTTTTCTTCCAAATCATTCCCTCGCCTTCAAACGGTGTCCCCAGAGCGGTCGTTTGAGTTTGCTGAATAACCAGAAGTCACACAGTGCCAAATCAGGTGAATACTGTGGTTTTGATGCAGTGTGAGACGGTGTATTATCGTGGTGCCAAAACCAGGAAGATCTCGCCACAATTCCTGCCTCTTTAGGGAATATTTTCACACAAATGACGCATAACGCTCAAATAATATTCTTTGTTGACCATTTAAAAAATTGAAATTCACTTCAGGAGCTTACAAGACGAAGCGTATCTCAAACACTAATGAATATTTTGGATGTGAAAATTGGCACATATATTAAAGACTGTCCTACCAACCAAAATAAGAACCTTACATTTTGAACACAGTAGTATGAACGATTTTATCTGAAGTACAAAGTGTCCCATTCTTAGTCTCCTTGCTGGATATCTTAGTTGTTAAAAAAGATCCCGACCTTTCTGAGCGGGATTGATCTCGGTTGAACAATGGGTGAGATCTTGTGGGCTTAACGAGATTGCACTCCAGTATACAGACGAATCATTTTAAGAGCGGTATTGCGCGAACTGACACGAAGCTGCGATCGGTTTCGGTGGATATCCCTGTATGTCCCGTATAGCCGTAATCGCGTAATTTCTGAGCTAAATTTTTTGTCATGACACAGTTTTCTCAGCATTGTCAGTAGGTATAGCACATCTTTTATTTATGGAAAAATAATTGGAAGAATACGAGCAGGAAGTTATTAAAAAAACAATCACTTCGTAACGGGTGTTACCACCTCGAGCTTTTAGCATTCTTCTTGCAGATCTTGACCCACTCCATTAAGATTCTGCGGAGCAGGAAAGCGCTTTATCAACCTTCTCCCCATGGTGTCCCATACATTATCAATCGGAATAAGATCAGGGACCCTTGCCGGTCAGTCTATACTCAATATTTCAAGTCCATCAAGTTAATTACTCTCTACTCTTGCCTGCTGTGTTGGTCTCTCTAAAGATATCCCCAACGGAATATCTGTTTGAAGCTGCTCGAAGAAAATCATGATCCTAAAATAAATTTATGTTAGATGGCCAAACACCTGCTTTTTCAACTCCTTTAATCGATGTTCTCGTATTTGTTGCTTTTAACAGAGCTTGGCCAAAAAGTGGGACCATTTTCTGAATGTGATCTGAGCCACATCATTATTTCATCTTCATGGTAAAGGCTTAAAGGTTTTATAGAAGCAATCTCTAATACAGTATGTGCGAGGAATGGGCAGGGAGGCACAGTATTATAACACAATTGTCACGAGATCTATTACGGCAAGATTCTTTATATGTGATCCATGCCGTCAAGAAGTAAGAGAACTGGATGCTCCTTCGTCGTACGGGAATAGATAATAAACTGTTGAAACCATCCAGAATCCAACAAGCATCACTAACTTCAGACCAGCTTGCTGGCGGAAGACCAATTTCAAATTCAAGTTGGTTTTTTTTCTAAGGAAACACCAGCATCGGGGGTATATAAGATCCTGAAGCTGAGCAACATATCTCCATAGTAATAGTGGTGCCTCTTCAGACCGAAGTTAGGACGCCCACTTGACGCTGGCCTTTTGTAGCAATTACTTTCAAGAATTATTTTGGAACTACGCTAATACCCGTTTAATCACAGCTGTCAATTGTGATAGCATCTATGGTAATTTATATTTATCCAGAATTTCATTAAGTAAATTGAGAAAAAATGGTTACAGCTACTCTATTGAAACCCATCGCCCTTGCTCCAGATGTTGATTCTGACTTCCTTATTCTTGAATCGCCATATCGCTTTAGAAAAATTTTAACTCAATCATCCCCTGCCAGTTCTGTTATCCCATGATGCTGATAATTATTTTTTGGTGCTAGCTGATAAGCCAGATGGCGTAGTTCTTTTATTGTTATTGCGTTCGCGGGACAAGATTGTCTTGCGTCTTGCGATTGTTCGAAAATTGAGACCACGTGCCGCGTGAGTTTATTTGAGCAAAACAGAAATTCTTATGTGATTTATGGGTGGAATAACTAACGATGTCGGCGAATATAGTTTATGACGACTATGTGAGTGTGTCGAAAGTATGGAAACACTTTTTGAGATCGGAAAATGGATTAAGTGCTAAGTGCAAACTTTGTAAAAAGATTCTTGAAACCAAAGATCGATATTCACGTGGGTTACATGTACATTCAAAATCGGTTCACAAAAACGATGAAATCTACCACCGTAGAAGTGAGCGAGGTGCAAGTCATATCAGCACCGCGGTTGCCGCCATCGTCATCGAAGACTGGGTCTAACAATCAGTACATTGAATTGGTAACAGCATCCTCATCTACGTCGAATGATAGTCCAGAATCGTCGGCACCAGCACTTCCAGCAAGAAAGAAGAGGCAAAAAATTACTTCGTCCCGGTTGAAGATACTTCTATACAGAATTATGAGACATCTCCTCCATTCTTCAGGACATAAACTTCATAATCGCCAAACACAATTAAACTTATAATTAATTGTAGTTAACTTGAACATGTTTTGACAGTTTTTCGTTTATGTTCCCATAGTCCTTGGGTAATGAAATATATGACATTGTTTTGAACTTGACAATCTCTAGAAATTCTTCAAATCTTCCATAACTCTTGGTAAAATCAAAAAACGTTAGGTTTCGAATCACTCAACAAAAAGAAGTCTAGAGGAACCATATCAGGTAACTGCTCTGGCCCCCTTCGTTCAATCCATTTTCTGGAAACATAAAATCTAAATATTTCCTGAGTTGTGCCTCCAGAAAGCATCTTGTTGATGCCGAATTTCTGGAATAGGCATTTCGGGATTATTTTGACCAGGATAAAGAAGCGCTAAAGCTGGTTAAAATTGAAATTGCAAATAATCAAGAAAGTGACATTAGTTAATTCTTCTGCCTTTCACGTATGACAGCCCATACATTGAGGTTTTGGGGTGATTGACTGTGAGCTTCTAGAATTCAATGTGAATGTTTCTTGAACCAATATCGGCAATATTGTTTATTTGTTGTAACATTAAGTTTTATAGTTGCTTTATCCAAGAATAATATAATTGAGATCGACTTCGTATGTCGCATATCGGAAATCATCCACAAAAATTGTCGAGGAAATCATCAATTTAACAAGCGAATTTCATCAGTTGAGAAAATGAAAAACAGAACCACCAACATCGAGTATTTCATATTAAACGTGAAGACTATTTTCGGTATGTTTGCCACACTGCATTGTAGATATTGCAGTATTTTAGTGTTGAATAAGCATCAAATGCAATTTAATATTTTCTGTTCAATAACACATAATTTTTCTCGCAGATTATACCATATAAATGGATAGTTAAAAATTATTTATTCCAGAAAATATCTTCTAACAAGCAGGATTTCTTCAGAAAGACTGCTTGACGATAATTGATGCAGTAAAACGTAAGAAATAATTAATAAATATTCGAGAAGTCTTTGCAATTTGTGAGTATTTCACTAATAACTTTTGGTGCACACAATAATGGGTAATAGATAACTAACAACATCCTGTCTTAACCGGTTAATTAGTTTCTTCGGGCGATGATTCCTCATTTAATAGGTGGAACATTAGCACTAAACGCTTGAGTGCATTACATCACAATTTTTTTTAGAGTTGGTGCTAATAACCTATTCCGACAAAAAAATCGTACGTAAAAGCAGTATTTTCTCCAGGAGACTTCGTTACGTAATATGTTTTTAGAAAAGAAGATTACAGATTACCTCAAGAACACGGCAAAAGTGAATATTCGTTTGAAATCGATTAGAAATTCAGTATTTGAATTTTTGGGATATCGAAGGAAGACATTTGTTGTTTCTCCAATTTTTTAGTAATGAAACATCCTAATAAAATATGGGTGGGCTTTTATTGAGTATTGATGAAATAAAAGGTGCAGTTAGGATGCTTGAGAGTGGGGTAACACGAACGAATGTTAGTAGTGGTGTTTGATGCAAGAACAACTGTTCTCAATAGGTCGCTTGAAATCAATCTTCACTACATAAGAGCTTGAAGGTGTCGGTCTTCAACAAGTGGAAATCGGATAGCTAGATCTGAATGGATCCAAAGTCATGTGGAATGGAGACCAGAATGTGAATGTTTCATCTTTAGATGAAGCCCGGTTCGACTCCACCCAGATTCAAGGCAATTCGTCTATGTAGACAACCTGATAAGTACTTAGAGAAGTCTATGAAGACGTAGTTACAGAGGAGGTATTGTGATGGTTAGGGTTGGAATCTAATTCAATCAACTGATTTCAATTCAGTTAACATTTTTTTGAATGTGAATGGCTATGTTAATTTAATTATTCAACCTGCTCTGCTTCATCTGAAGATTGAAACCCAAATAATTTTTTTTGTTTTTACAACCAACAAGTAAATTAAAATGATAGATCACAAGGCTTTCATCAAGTCAAGCAGTTCGAAAATTGAAATATTAAAGGTCTGACATGATTTAGTTTTGCAACCCAAAAGCTTGACTTGCAACAAGCTTCTTCAAGCTGCTTGAAAGCTTGATACTTGTGTGAGCATAAAGTTAAGAATACTCGCTAATCGCTCGTTTAGTACTTTCGGTCTAGTCACAAAAGCTGCGCAAAGGAAAGGAAAAAGGAAGATCAACCAGTAGTCATACCGAAATTGTAGAGAATTTCTCTCAACAACACTCAATGAAATATTGTTGTCGTCTATAACATACAATAGTTTCCTATATAATATAGAATAGATTCAAATGAAATGATTCTTTCGAAGATTTTTCATATCATCAGTTAAAAATTCTATATTACTTGTAAAATATATAGAAAACTGAAGGAAATTTATGTAGTGTCGTCATCTAGCAGATAGAGGTGTAAGTATAATATTCTACCGATTGATGTTTACTACATTCAGCGATATTCAGTAGAACTCGAATTAGTGAATTTCCGAGAATATAAAATAAATATCTTGGTTCAAAACCGCGAACTATTAAGTATATGATAGAATTTAGTTTCCTTATTCTTATTCTATTCGCCTTAAGTTTCAATGTAGGTATTTCTTTTATTCTCAAGTCATTTTGTTGTTGTTTTACAGAAAATTTATTAATGTTGTTTTTGTGATGCTTTGACTGTGTTTTCTTTGAAAATATACATTTCACTTTCACTCAAACTTGTTCTGTTCTGTATATGTGTTTGCTTCAGCAACTTCATAAATTCTTTTCAGATTCTTATGTTGAATTTCATTCTAATAATTCCCTATCAACCATTTAGTCTTATTCAAACCTTTATTCTTGATTTTCAAGTCAAGCCGTGAATTCCTATAGTTCAAAGTGATATGAAATATATACCGGGTGACACAGGATCATGGTACACCCCTTTTATTTCTATATTTCTGCAGGTAATTTATTGAAATTTTGTGATTCGATCCAACTTTAACAGACCATCTTTTGACTCTTGAAACAATTTTTTTCCACTTCCGGTGTCGCCGGAAATGACCTTTAATGAAGATTTTTAAAAGAAAACCCTGTATATTCTTGCATAGTTGGCTTGCAAATAATTTTCCAAATTCAACCATACCTTTTTATTTTTCAATCTAGGGTGTCATGAATATTGCCAATTTACCTTAATTGATCAAAGAAACACTTCAAAAAAAGCAACTGACGTCAAAATTTCAGATTTGATCCGTCCAGGCCAGATTAATATTCTTCAAAATCATTTATCAATTAAAACTCCATTTTTTCATATCTGTATCAAGGTACCATTAGAAGCTTGATACAATGGGTGAATAAATTCTGTAAACGCTTTTTGTAAAAATGCAAACAAATTATGATAATGTAAAAATTTCCATATATTTCATTTCAATTCGTGTGTGTCAATCCAGAAGGCTAAGGAAAGGAATATTGAAAGCAAGTAATTCTGACATTTGAAGGATCAATGAGAAATGAATTCATTTACTTGTATTAAGTCAAATCTAGGGTACAGTCAGCTTCATATCAACAGAAAAATCAGTTTCTTTCTCTAAAAATCCAAAACAACGATAATGAATACCAAAACTTCTTCTTCTTCTTCTTTTTTAAATAGGACGATGTCCTGTTTTTCTGTTACAGCCCCTGCTGCGAACCGGAGCTCCAGCACTCATGCCATCGCTTTTTCGGCGTTCCTATGGGTCTTCTAGTGTTGGGTTTTTGTGTTTTTGCCCACTTCGCCATACGTTCGGGGCCCATTCTGTCTACGTGATCTCTCCATAGGCGTCGACGTGCTCTTGTCCACCTCACCACATCCTGGACACCTAGCTCCCTTAGCGTATCCTCATTCCTTATTCTATCTCTGCGTGTAATACCTCTTATAGCTCTTAGTGTTCTCATCTCTGTTGTCCTCATTAGTTGTTTTGTTTTTGTTGTCTCAGCTCTTGTCTCAACCGCATATGTCATCACGGGTCTCACACCGGTTTTATAGATTCGGACTTTGCTTTCTGTGCTTATGTACTTATTCCGCCAGATTACATCTCTCAGGAAGCCAGATATTCTCGATGCTCTCATTGTCTGCTGTTTTGCTTCTTGTAATAGTTGCCTATCGCTCGATACTTCTACTCCTAGGTATTTAAAGTGTGAAACTTGCTCTATTATATGGTCGTTCACTACTAGTTTGCATCTAATTGGATCTTTCGCGATTACCATCGATTGGGTTTTCTGTGTTGATATTACCATGTTATATTTTTCTGCTGTTACTTTGAACTTTTGTAGTAGGCGTTGTAGGTCGTCCTCATTCTCGGCTATTAGTAAAGCATCATCTGCGTAGCACAGTATTTTCATAGTAATACCAAAACAAGAAATATAATCTGATCCATAAGAAAAAAACATGAGCAGACGAAAAAACAAATTTAGAAACATAAAAAAAATCATAAGAATTGTTCGAAATGTTGTTATTCTCTACGCCCATTTGAATCTGTTCTTGCAAATTTCTAGTTACACTGGTAAATTGTTCAGGTGTTATACTGCCGATGGCTCGTCTGACTCTATACTCTAGATCTGCACGCGTAGTAGACGCTGTTGCGTAAACACAATTCTTTAAATAACCCCAAACAAAAAAGTCTTACGGAGTTAAATCAGGTGATCTTGCGGGCCATCTTATTAGACCATTCGTTGAAATCCAATTTTCTTCGAATCTCTCGCGCAGGTACTCTCAGACGATTCTTGCGTTGTGGAGGGTGCACCATCCTGTTGATGAAACATTATCCTCTCAATCGCCAACGGTAGATTTTCCAAATATCCCTCAATCGCATTCTGAATAAATTGTAAGTATCTAGCGCCAGTGAATGGCCCATCAAAAATCACGGGGCCAATTATTGTGGTACCAATCACACCTAACAAAACATGATACCAATATCTAGTGTTTTGTATGTTGTATGTTGAATAATCCTAAATTAGTAAACCTTGCTTCATCTATAAACGCGATTATTTTTAGGAAGTTATTGTGTGGTTGCACATTATTTTGCATCATCCGATTGCAGTATTCCATCCTCCTTGCATAATCACCTTCATACAAATATCAACTGTATCAGCATTTATAATTATACTTCTTCAAAATTCGACGAACGCTTTCACGACTTATATCCAGCTCAAACGTAACTTGCCTTGTGGAAATGGTTTTATCAATTTCCACTCGCGTTAACACAATATTTCAGTGTCTTCTCCAATGATAAAATTTTCTTTAGGATCATTAGTGTGTTCTCTTCTGAATTGGTCCTCCAGGCGACTGAAATAATTCTTGCGGGGCTATGTCGATGGGGGTATCGTTCGGCATACAAATTGACAGCAGCTACTGCATTCTTTTGGCATTCCCCGTAAATAAGTAGCATATCCACTTTCTCATTCCTTGTGTATGTTCGAGGCATTTTCAAAAATGATAATGCTTCAGTAAACTAAATTCGAGTAAAATTGACCGAAGCAAACTCAACTATCCGGATAACTTTTATATTGGAAACGTCAAAGTCGTTTGTTTTCATAGCCTTCTTTGTTCGAAAAAGAAAAATTCCCTCAAAAATAATTCTGATTCCTGAAATATCCATTGTGAGGTATGGTTGAATTTGGAAAATTATTTGCAATCCGCATATGCTAAAATATACAGGGTGTTCGAAGATCTCCATTAGCCTACTGGATTTACTTACACGAATTGAAATAAAATTAATGAAAATTTTTACATCATCATAATTTGTTAGCATTAAAAAAAAAGTGTTTACAGAATTTGTTTACCCATAGTATAAAGCTTCTAATGGTACCTCGGTACCAATATGGTGCCATTTGAAAAAATGAATTTTAATTCAAAAATGATTTTGGAAAACATTAATCTGGCCTGGACAGAGCCAATCTGAAGTTTTGACGTCAGTTGCTTTTTTAAAGTGTTTCTTTGATCGATTAAGGTAAATTGGCAATATTCATGGCACCCTAGATTGAAAAATAAAAACCGAACCAAAAATAATTTTGACGCCCAAAATATCAATTGTGAGGTATGGATGAATTTGGAAAATTATTGGCAAGCCAACTATGCAAAAATATACAGGGTATTCCATATGAAAATGTTCATTAGAGGTCATTTCCGGCGACACCGGAAGTGGAAAAAAATTGTTTCAAAAGTCGAAAGGTGGCCTGTCATAAGTTTAATCGAATCGCAAAATTTCAATAAATTACCTGCAGAAATATAGAAATAAGAGGGGTGTACCATGATCCTGTGTCACCCGGTATATGAAAAGGTCGTTTCTTGCAGTTTTTGAAAACAAGATGTTAGATATGCAGCTCACAAACTATTGAAAAGAAGTTATAATTCGAATACATCGAAAATTTGGGATTTTCATAGATTAATCTGGTCGTGGATTATCTGAAAGTTATCATTAAAAAGTGATCTGAAAAGTTCAACTGATTCTAATTGAATTTTCTACTTTTGGGGGCAATATACAACTTTAAATTTTTCCATACCATGAAAAGACTGGCCATTTTGGATGGTTAGTGGTTAGTTTATGGTGAATCTTGGTCATTTTTAGAATTATTGCCTGGCATTGGTATTAATAACCAAATGGTGGATTCAAAATTTTTCATGAAATCGCTTCGGTCGCACCTCTGCTAGCAGGACATGCAACCTTTAAAATTCTGATTATTTTTGTCGTTGCTTCTCCCTATCTCGTTCGGTATATGATATGATGAATGGATACAATGACATTATGAAAGTTTGTGTCGAATTTTTGTAAGAGGTAAATATTTTCATTCGCGTGTACACAAAAACCAATCGAGATCTACGTGCCACTTACAGACACTTTCGAGATGGTCAGACGTGATTTTCTGCATTCGAGTGTAACAAATTTCTATTATACATTTCAATACCAATAATAACAAAAGTGACTATCACGACTTGGTGTGAATTATTTGCAAGTCACAAGTGTAAGTTGCGCTCAAATGATTAACTATCCTATTGTTCTGGTCAGCTACAGGTAGATAAGATTCGATTGAATTAAAGTAAACGGATAGTGAACGGCCAAGAACTGCACAATTTTTCAACAGAATGAGGAACTGGGTTGTGGTGCTCGCAGTGTACGGAGTAGAGAAAATAACTGTCACTTATAGAAAAAGTTTCATTGAAATTAAAACGAAGGGATCTCAAGAACAGGTGTTCTTTCGCTGTTTAATTGAAGGTGTGGAAGTTGGATTTTAAATGAAAGGTCTCGATTTTCTAAAATTGAATACATGCGATTTGAAAATTTTTCAAACGAAGATATAACATCAGTTATTAAACACACAAAGAATTGGAAATCTCCAGGTGTTGATGGTATTCATAACTTTTGGTTCAAAAAATTCTCTTGCGTTCATGAAAAATTGGCTGAATATTTTTCATTTATAATAAAGAACCCTGCAGCTACTCCTTTATTTTTCACACAAGGAATTACTTATTCAAAACCGAAAAGTGCTAATACTATTGATCCATCTCAATATAGACCAATTACTTGCCTTCCAACAATATATAAAATTCTAACTGCATGTATCACCCAAAAAATTTATGCACATTTGGAGACTTATAATATTCTTTCCGAACAACAAAAAGGATGTAGGAAAAAACACCTTGGTACTAAAAAGCAACTTGTAATTGATTCTGTTGCTTTGAATCAAGCACAAACTAAGAAGAGAAATATTCATACAGCCTTCATTGATTACCAAAAGGCTTTTGATAGTTCTCCTCATTCATGGATTCAAGAAATTTTGGAAATTTATAAAATTGATGAGACACTTCGTCTTTTTCTTGAATTTGTAATGAAAAATTGGAGAACCAATCTTCATTTAAATATTTCAAAACAATCGTTAACATCCGAAGTAATTCCAATCAAAAGAGGCATTTTTCAAGGTGATTCTTTAAGAGCTCTTTGGTTTTGTCTTTGCCTCAATCCATTATCCCATGAATTAAATGCTTCTAGTGTCGGCTTCAAAATAAAAAGTCTATCAACTGAATTCAAATTAAGTCACTTAATTTATTTAGATGAAATTGAATTATATGCCGGAACTAGATCTCATTTGAAAAGTCTACTTGAGATTACTTTCAACTATTCCAATGATATTCATATGAAATTTGGGTTTTCATAATATAAAAATCTTCCTATTGAAAAGGAAAGATCAACTCTGTTTATATAAAGATTTCCAATATCGAAATCGAGCCAATGCATCAAGGAGATACATATAAATCTCTTGGATTTGTTCAAGAGAAGACAATTAACCATAGCTGCACTAAAGAAAATATTACAAGTTTATATTCCAACAGACTAAGAATTATCATCAAGAGTTATTTAACTAATAAAAACCTTTTCAGAGCTATCGTTTCCTATGCAGTTCCTATTCTTCTTTTGGAACTATCAAATGGTCTAAAACTGATCTGAATGAATTACATTGTCAAACGAGGAAAATGCTTTGCAAATATCATAATCGCCACCCAAAAACAGTTATTCAAAGAGTTACACTACCTAGACATCTTGGAGGTCGTGGATTAACTGATTTGAACAATCTTCATAGTGAACAGATTTTTCATCTACGTTCCCATTTTCATGATAAATAGAGAACGTCTTAATTACATGATATTGTTGTTGCTTCAGATTATAATCTTACACCTCTGAACTTGATAATGCAAAAGGTTGATTTCGATATATTTGATAATAATACTGAAAGAGAAAGTTGGATGCAGAAGGAATTACACGGAAAGCACCCTAAAGAATTGAATAATGATTATATTGATGAAATCGCATCAAATAGATGGTTAGTATCTGGAGAATTATTCGCTGAAACAGAATACTTGGCAATTGAGATCCAGGATCAGGTTGTTTTCAAAAGGAATTATAGAAAATACATCATCAAGCAAAATATAGATGATTCTTGCCGTAGATGTTTTTGTTCTTCAGAAACAGCTTTTCATATATTATCATCTTGCTCAGTCCTTGCCTCAACAGATTATTTAGAAAGACATCATGCGTTTGCTAATATTATTCATTTTAATCTAGGAATCAAACATGACCTCATTCCCTAAAGAAAAAATGTGACAAATATGAACCTTAGATTATTTGTGAAAATGAGATATAAACATAATTTTGATAAAACAATTATATGCAACAGAGTTGTAAAACACAATAGGTCAGATATCATTCTTACTGATAAACGGAATCGAATAACATATATAATTGATATTGCTATACCCGACACACATAATATACAAAACTAATAGAATGAAAAAATTTTTAAATATGTGATGCTTGCCGATGAGATTAAAAAAATGTGGAAGAGGAAAAAATATTTATTCTGCCGATTATTATTTCTACAACAGGTGTTATTCCTAGGAATCTACACAAAAATATTGAGATTTTGGGTTTGAAGAAAAATTTGTTTGAACAGATACAGAAGATAACAGTCATCAAATCTTGTAATATTCTTCGTAGGTTTCTTTCCGAAAAAAATGACGAGGTAGAGTCATATCTTTTCTAATCAGTTTATACTGCTCATAATCTCATTTCATGTTTACATTATTTGTATATATAAATGTAATATACAATTTTATCATATTTATATTCAGACCAGTATTCTATTCGATAGTTCATCACTTCACACAAAGAAAACTATGAATGAGTAACATTCAGTGTTACTTGACTAAGGTCCGTACACTGGATTTTTCCGGGGAGAAAGTCTCTGACACTGATCGTTGGTACATTGATGTCATTGTCTAATGATGCTATAAATTGTATATATTCTGGTAGATTGATATATTCTCATAACATTTAACGTTATGAACATTTTTAAATCACCATATCTTCTGCAACAATCAAAATAAACTTATGCGGTTTTCATATTATTCTTTTGCATGATATTGCTAAAACTTTTGTTCGAAATTTTTTTGATACAACTTCCAAATCGGGACGGAGGGGTTGAAAAGTTTCAAATCAAGATATCTTTTAATAACTCAGATAAACTTATGCGGTTGTCGTATTATCCTTTGGCATATTATTGGATAAAAGTTTTGTTTGAAAAATTTTTTGATACAACCCTCAACTTCCAAATCAGGACGGAGGGGTTGAAAATGTTCAAATCGCCATATCTCCGGTGATAACTACCTATGCGGATTTAATATTATACTTGAGAATATTATTATAAGAGGCCTTTTTCTCAAAAGTTTCCTTCACTTCTTCTCTAAACCACAATAATGAAAGACTTTAAATTCTATATATTATTCTAATCTAAGCTGATTCTCCAGACTAGAAAAAGAAATCAACCTTTATCAGTAGGCTTTGCTGAAAAGGTGTTTTTCAATACAAGAAGTCGTAGACCGTTTTTTCGTTTTTTCAAAATAGAATCACTTTTTTCATTTTGATTGTAAAGAGCCAGATCGATCTGAGTTCTGCCATACCCCATAGTGTCCTGCGATGAAAAGTTTTCGACATACTTTTATTAAAAAAAAAACCATCTGCTGTCGATTCAATCAATGTCTTACTCTCTCAGTTTACGTTGACCAAGCGTTGAAAATATTTGAATCTATCATGAACAATACCAAATTAATTTTTTTTGCAGATGAAACCCCTTGTATCTCGAGAAATATCCATCGCAAACCCCCTCTAATTGGCATTGAAGAATTCATATCATAGGATCTAATTTCAAAAATGCTGACGTCATATCTTGAGAAAGAAGTGGAGATTTGTTCGATCAAACAATTTTTAATTGAATATACAAGTTGACCTTTCCGAGCATTTTCTTTGAGGACTCACGTGAAAGAAATTATCAAGTTTATCCATACTTTCCAGTCGCTCTATATAACTATAAAAAATTCCTTCCTAGCATAGGCTTTCTAAGAAGTAAGAAGTATATAATTTCATAAAAAACTCTTCCTTCAGAATTATTTACAACTCTTCTGTGTATATTAATAACCAAGTTTCTTCGTCGGTTAATGTGAAAAAAAGTGATCCGAAGTATGCATTGAACATCAATTAACTACAATCACAAAGTCGAAGTGTAATTGATACCAATAATCCCGTATAATGACAGAAGAAAGTTGAAATGACTCACTTTGATCATCTGAAGCATTCATATGTTATTCAGTGAAATAAATTCTTTATGAAAGTAAAGCTTGTTTCAGTAGAGAGATTACTGTTTTTCTAAGTACTTTTACTAACATTCCATTACCTACTTATGTGTCTATGCACATTTCTTAATATTTGTATATGCCTTCTCTTACCTTTTTTAAAATTATTTTTCTTATTTCAGGTAAGTTTCTGCAATCTCACCACATCTTTGTATATTATTCGTAAGTATAATAGACTGTGTACGAAAAGTAAGAGATATTACAAATTGCACACGTGACAAAAATGAAGGATTATTTTGTATTTTTTGGTTCGATATTTGATATCGCCTAAAGATTTCAATGAAGCTAGAACCAAATTGTCTCTTGATTGATATTCTACGAATCTGAAGTATTTTCTTTGATCTGTCACTTCCAGGAAGTTGACTTCTACTAAGGCCTTTTATATGGTAATTTCTTTTTTTGAAACGAGAAAGAAGAAATTATCAAAAACTTTCGGGAGAAAACTCACATTTTCAAATCATCGATGCAATTCGTAGAAGTGTTTTGGTTATTATTTCAGTTCGGATATACAAACGAATCTATTGCCTCATGAAGAAAGCTCTGTGGCGGAAAACCATTGAAAATCACAGTGTAATCTTCATAGAATTATAATGTACGTCATTCGAGTTTGAATTATGACAGATTAGATCGCCTCCCGCTAATTATTTCTATCACTTTGTTTCGAGTCTTTTCACCGAGAATTAATAGGTATGAAAATCAGTTTACTTTCAATATAACAAAAATAGTCCTCGGCCTTTCGACTCTATCGGGAACGATTTCCAGACCATAGAAAAAAACATTCCACGCAAATGAAGTTATTATAAATTTAAGATAACAAAGTATACCTATCTCAAAGGCGAACAGGCGAGACATTCTTCGGAATGATTAAGCCTCTGCTTTTTCATTGTTTATTACTCTGTATATGATGGAACAGAGTATTGGAAGTTTCTTCTTCTTATGACGCCGTCTCCAAACGAAGGTTGGCGATCCAATTGGCAATAATTGTTTTCGACACTGCAGCACTAAAATTTCAGTGGACGTTCTTCCAAACCACCTCCGTAGATCTTTCAGCCATGAGTTCTGGCGTCGTCCAACTGATCTTTTTCCTTGGACTTTCCCTCAATAATCAGGCGAAGGATCTCATATCTTTTGCCGCGCATGATGTGCCCGATGTACTGGAGCTTTCTCTCTTTGATGGTTCTCATCAACTCTCGTGATTTTCCCATTTCTGGATTAAAAGTCCAACTTTCACATCCATAAGTAAGGACAGGAAAAACATAACAACGAAGTAGTCGCATACGAAGCTGAAGATTAAGTCCGCGGTTGACGAAAAGGTCTCTCATGCCAACGAAAGTTTTACGGGTTTGTTCGATTCGAGATTTGATCTCTATTTTCGGGTCACTTTGGTCGTTCACCGTGGCTCCTAAACACCGAAACGAATGCACTTGTTCCACAGGTTGGTTGTTAATGCGTATTACAGCCTCCACTGCTTGCTTAGAAAACACCATACTTTTAGTTTTGTTAACGTTAACAGATATTCCAAAGCGTTGGCTATGCTCTACAATAAGGTTCATGGCTCTCTGCAAGTTTTGAAGGTTGTTAGCTAGTACCACGGTGTCGTCTGCGTAGCGGATATTACTGAGTAGTTTTCCATTTATTCTAATGCCTGTGTCTATGTTTTCAAGTGCTGCTTTGAATATTGGAAGTTTACTATATTCAAAAAACTGGTGGAGACATCTGTTTCAATAAAACGGAAACAATTGAAAACTCAAATTATATCGAAAATTTTTGTATAAAATTTGTTTAAAATGCCCTCCATGCCGTTAAATACATAATTATGTAAAAAAATGTTAGAACCATTTTTACGCAACTTCAAAAACACCAGAGATATCAGCATTTTAGTGATTCCAAAAATTTTCTATTTTTCCAAATAACTCGAAAACGAAAAGAGCTAGGTCGAATCTTTTTGCGTGAAAACACGGGGAAAGGGCGTCATTCTTCTCTATTCACAATATTTCACACAGTACTGAAACGTTGAAATCTGTCCACCAGTACATATAAATTTTTTCCAATCTATTTCAGTTGGATGACATTTTTGTTGGTATGATGTTTTGAAGCGTCAGCATATTCAGCATTTATAAAAAATGGGAATATACTAAAGCAATTTAATTTTTCAATCGAAAATTTTATTTAGCGAAATATACAAATTTCATTCGAACTTGAAAGGTGTTCACTTAATAAAATCTATGATCAAATAAAACAATTCATAAGTTTAAGCGTCACTATAGAATATTAGTTGAATTATGATGCATTTCACTACATAATAGCTTATTCAGGTGATTGAATATGCAACAGTGTCGGTAACTTCTTCTTTTCAATCGGGTTGTTTCTGGAATCTTATAAAAACAAGCAAAAATCAATATAGATATTCATCAATTTCTGTGAAATGTTAAATGCAAAATGAAGAAAGCAAAATTTTCGAATAGGTCGAGATAACCGAATTTTCCACTTGTCGTTGTTACTGTCGTTGTATTAAATCAAAAGTTACTTTTACCTAAAGAAACGTTTTGTATATGGAGGTCCCTGTAGTCAATGTCGACAAGGGGCGAGAATTCTTTCAGCTAGTTAAGAGGGCGCCAAACAACTTGTATTGATTGATGTAAATCTCTCAAAACCCCTTTTTGGGAAACCAAAGTCAATTATCTCCTAAATGATTTATATTAACTGATAATGGTCAGTTCAAAATTATATTTGATGTAATACCTACAAGAAGTTATTTGGATATTATTGATATAGCGGCCACATAGTGAAAAAAATAGACTCAGACTGAAAGTACTTCTTAACATGCAGAAATTTGATCATTTACTTGAGTTCAAACTGATTGAAATTGCAGTCAATTGAATAATAGACCGGTAGTGTTCTAAAGAACCTTTAAAAACTTTGTAAATGAGCAAGAAAAGAGTACAACTTTTATGCACATGCGTTGATAATAAAGAGGTCTTCAAGATTGTTTACAAAACTTTGGCGCGGTTACAGCCCCATGATAGTAATGAGATGTTTGTACTTCTTACACTTGTAAGCAGTTGGCTGAATAGGCTTTGCTCTTACAGTCTTCACTAGGACTCCAAATATTCCATACATTTCCAATTTAAACTTTGATTTCCAATGAGAAACTAGGATTTCCACAAAACAACTAGGGCACTAAATAAAAGAAGAAATGATTGTTTTCAATGAAAATTCAAGACAGCACTCACCTACAGATGTTCGAAGGGTACAAAGACGAAAAGGCGTTCCTACAATATTAACTACGCAAAACGAGCATTAGAACACAACAGGCGTGAATACCAATAAATGGATGGTTAAAAGAAATCCTTTGGTCATTTTGAATTTCACTAGAGTGCTAATCACTGTAATATCTAAAGGGAAGAAGAGGTTGCACAATTTCCTCAGATTCAGTTTTTCTAAAACAAAAAAATGAATTTGACCAATAACCATTCATCTAATCTTCACGTGCGCAACATAATCCTAGTCGTTTCTCATTATTGTTGTTGTTCGTCAGTTGAAATTAATCTGAAAATGGTTTATTCCACTGAGGAAAGGGTCGAAAATGGAATATTCCCCATCATTTCAACCATACCCACAGCATAACGCTAAAACTTTACGCTGTAATATCTGGAGGTGTAGATTCAGTTTTCATGAATTTGATCATCTAACCATCCTAGTCGTGAATAACGCTAAAAAGCTCTGGAGGTGTAGGCGTGAATGACGTGTCTTGGTGTTTTTCGCTACGCCTAGGATGACATATAGAAAATGAGCATAATCTCATTAGTCACAATTATTTCCAGATAGTTCTCACTTACTGACGACAATACCATACCTACTCATATTAATCTTACCCTACATTATCGACGAGATGTTTTGATGGTTTTACAAATAAAATAATGAATACGCCTGTGCATGATTATTATGATTAAATGATTTATTCGAGCTTGATGCAAATAAGTCCATAATATTGCTAAAAGCCCTTGTAGCTGCTATAAACTTAATGCATGCTCGATTAGATTAAGGTCTGATGACTTTGGAGGTAGGGGTTAATTTCCTGATTTACCAGAGCATCCATATTATGGGATTTATGAGGTCTGGTATTGTCGTCTACAAAACAGAATTATCACCTATGGCACCATGAAAATTTGGTATAATATTGTTAATTATGTCACGTTCATAGAATTCATGGTGTTCCAGCAAAGATAGAGATCAAATTTTTCATTGTAGCAAATTCTTCATGAAATCATTATTGTGGGTGTACCTATTGTACCTGATATTCCAAGGTGTTTAAAATCTAGAGTCAGGCATTTCGAAAAAGAAAAACTTAGGAAAGACGATGAAACTATTCTATAACAACATAGATTTATGTTATTATACTATGTTCAAGAAAAACTTTCATGGGCAGTGTATTAGTAAAAATACCCAAATCAATTGAAAGTAATTAATCTTAAGGTCACTCCTTAAAGGAAGAATTAATACTGATTAGAACTTGTAAACTGAACGATAATGATCATTGTAAAGTATAATAAAGCTATGAATATCCTTTCGAGTTTTAATATCTTCATTATGTAACGGTCGAGTGTATCAGAAAAATATTAAGTCAAGAAATGGTAACGCTAGAATATCTTCTATGAAACCCAAGCGCGTTTTTAATCAATAAAAAGACGCAGCCAACTATGCAAACGAAATTGTATTTGTCAATTTTTTACTAATAATATGAGGTGAAAGCTACTCGACTGTATCTTCATTCTTTCTTACAATGTTGCTGACGAAGAAGTACGTGATTTAGATTTTATTACAAAATCAATCTTCGGGATTTTTATCGATCTTTTTATCGGCTTGCAATCAACCACTTTTATTGGCTGATGCTAACGGATAATAAGACTACCTGTATACAGAGCGTTTGAAATAATTTGTAAGAAACTTCTTTACAATTGAAATCTGTACAGTATGTCCCATTTTGGGGGTGCCACCAGGAGCATCTCTGTTATTATTTAAGATAGAGAGATGGGGTTTTCACGACCCTTGGCTACTTTTTCGAGAAAAATTCATAGAGCTAATCAGAATTATTCTAACTTCAGTGGTTTTTGAGTTATTCGCGAATTTTGAAAATTTCCGGATTTCTTTTTTTCCCGATATCTCGGTTCTTATAGAAGATAATTGAAATCTGTTTTTACGTTTCTAAAACGGTTTTTTGAGTAGATTCCAGTGACGTACTCGAAGTTTTTTTTTTCATTAATTATGACAGATATGACATAAAGTTGCATTTTTTTAAATACGAACATAGTTTTTTTTTGGCATATTCCGATTGCCGTTTTTTTTTCCTTTTCAAAAATATATAACATGATGACAAAATTTCCACCCAATTTGAAGATAATAACGGAATAATGATTTACCCCTAATGGCTGGGCGAAGGAACACACGTGAGCGGACGAAACATAGAACATTTGTAGTTATTCGATGAAAACGATCAAAACAATGCAAAATCTTCTTGACCGAAATAATGGAGCTAGGCTGCTCCTAAGATTCCATCGTTATTTATGACATCCGCAATTTCCGCTTTTTATTTTATTTTTGAGATTGTCGTTTAGTTTCTAGAGTTCTCTGAGAAATACCTACATGAGAATAATAATAGGCACCTAATAATTTACTCAAATTTACTTCTCATAATGATTTACATATATTGCTCGAACTGATTTCCATCATGTTGTAAACATAAAGTGCATCTTCGGATTATATCTTCTATGTCTGAATGCTCTCTGTGAACACAGAAGTCTTCATCTATGCACGTTCATTAGAAACCATAGAACGACCAATAATTATTATTATTCATTATCTGTGGATATATTGGCTTCGTGTCTATTTGAATTCGTAAAATTAGTGTTCGTTGTTGAATTTGAATTGTTTAGTTAATTTCTGCAATTCACACTATGGAACAAAATAGAAGATACGAAAATTTCGAAAAAGTTGATATGCTGAAGTAGACCTTCAGTGTCACTGTAACGCAGTCCGTGCATCAGAAGAATATTTGAATAGGTAAGTTCGACAATGGAAATGGAAGTAGTAATTCTAATCAATATTAAATACCTGACTGACACTCTCCAATAGATTTCCTCAAAGAATTCAACCAAACAGGAAGGTCTTCGCCAAAATGGAAGCAAATCTTTCCAATTATGGTTCGTTCGAGAAACCAAGAAGTCAAAACTACAATAAACGGAATAGAGGTGATAATGAACTTGACGTGTTAGCAGCTGTTGAGGCTAACCATTCTACATCGTGTCGGCAAATTAAGAGCGAAGTGGGTGTGTCAAAAAGCAGAGCCCAAAGAATTTTGAGAATGTATAAATATCATCCCTATAAACATAAAATAATTCATCATCTCAATGCCGGGGATGCAGAGAGGAGAACGGCGTTCTGCAATTGGTATTTAGGGAGAATCAGAGGTGAAGTTCGTTTTGGGCGACATATCATTTGGTCTGATGAGTCAAGAATCAGCAGTGCCAGAATCTTTAATCGCCATACGAATAGATTCTGGGCAAACGAAAACCAACACGAAGCAGTAGCTCGACGGCAGCAGGGGAGGTTCGGTTTCAATGTGTCGTGTTTCGTAATGGGCAACAAATTAGCCTACTATATCTTTGATGGCAACTTGAATGCACAGAGATATCTCGAAATTTTAAATATTTGTCTGCCACAACTGCAAGATGACATTCGTCTTGCTCAATTCAACACATATTACTTCCAACAAGACGGTGCTCCTTGCCATAATTTGGCCGTGGTGAGGAACTACTTGAATTTAAATTTTGAAAATAAATGGATCGGTACCAATGGCCCAATTCAATGGCCACCTAGGTCTCCTGACCTATCCGTTTTAGATTTTTTTCTTTGGGGTTATTTAAAAAATAAGATACATAGGAGGCAATACGCCAATTACGATCAATTGAAGAATGCAACAAATGAAGCATTCGAAGATCTGAGGAGATCCTCGCTACATTTGACTAGGGCCATAGAAGATATAATCCGAAGATGCACTTTATGTTTACAACATGATGGAAATCAGTTCGAGCAATATATGTAAATCATTATGAGAAGTAAATTTGAGTAAATTATTAGGTGCCTATTATTATTCTCATGTAGGTATTTCTCAGAGAACTCTAGAAACTAAACGACAATCTCAAAAATAAAATAAAAAGCGGAAATTGCGGATGTCATAAATAACGATGGAATCTTAGGAGCAGCCTAGCTCCATTATTTCGGTCAAGAGGATTTTGCATTGTTTTGATCGTTTTCATCGAATAACTACAAACGTTCTATGGTTCGTCCGTTCACGTGTGTTCCTTCGCCCAGCCATTAAGGGTAAATCATTATTCCGTTATTTTCTTCAAATTGGGTGGAAATTTTGTCATCATGTTATATATTTTGAAAAGGAAAAAACGGCAATCGGAATATGCCAAAAAAACTATGTTCGTATTTAAAAAAATGCAACTTTATGTCATATCTGTCATAATTAATGAGAAAAAAAAACGTCGAGTACGTCACTGGAATCTACTCAAAAAACCGTTTTAGAAACGTAAAAACAGATCGCAATTATCTTCTATAAGAACCGAGATATCGGGAAAAAAAGAAATCCGGAAATTTTCAAGATTCGCGAATAACTCAAAAACCACTGAAGTTAGAATAATTCTGATTAGCTCTACTACTAAAAGTAGCCAAGGGTCGTGAAAACCCCATCTCTCTATCCTAAATAATAACAGAGATGCTCCTGGTGGCACCCCCAAAATGGGACATACTGTACTGATAGAAGCGGATATGGCAGACGTTGTCCTGTCCGAAGGTTGAACGGTTTACTATAACGGGATTCAGCAACTGTTTTTGCGATGTTTTCGATTTATTGAATGGAACACCCCAAGCCTTTGGTCTATTCTTGTAAAAGTCAAACCTACGTTATCTAACACCGCTGATTCAGCACATTCTGCCGGAGTCAAATTTCGTGATTCAAAAACACACGTTACTCGCAAAAATTGATCAACAACTGCTGTTATGAATATGTGGTGGTTTCTACATCTGAGGAAATAGTAAGCCATGTTATTCTTTATGTACAACCTACTCAGCGACTCTTAAATTGTTGATTTGAATGTGCAGAGAACCCTGATGATGTTTAGCAGAATCATCAGTTTTTGCATTTCGTTATTGTGTGTCTTGTCGCTGTTTAAAGCAGAAAAAATGTTTTTCCTTATATGCACTTTAACAGAATATTTCTAGATTATTTTCGTGGAGTTTTGTACAAATTAAGACTTGATGTTCTATTGGAATTAGATGCGTTTACCATCAAGTAACCTATTGAACAACTGCAATTCCCTAGAAACTGCACTGTTAATACTTGCATCATTCACTGAGTAATTTAAATAAAAAAAAATGCGGAGGACATATTTGAATATGGGATGAGTAGAATGTGAAGAAGAACTTCTTTATATGAAAATAGCTGAAGGATATTTTTTGGCATATAATTATTTGACCATTAAGTCGTGCTGAGTCAGAATGAAAAGAATAACAAGTTTTGCTTGGGGCTTGTAGGTTAACAAAAACTTTAATTATCCAGAAATTCGTCTCCAGGCTATTATTCAAATATATGAAGTTGGTTATTTATTGAACCATAAGAAACTGTAAAAAACTAGTATAAAATATATAGAGGCGTCGTACTGTGTAATGTGCATACAGCCATATCATCAATTACGATTTAACTTAAGCTAAATAACTATACCGGGTGCCAATTCATTGCGAAATCGTAGTATAACTTTGTTGAATATACAGTGTGTCTGCGCTAAGTGCCCATAAGAAGTATCTGGGGAACGGGTTTATTTATCAATTTCATGTTAGTATTTTAGTGAATGGATACTGATCTACAATTATTTTCACAGCGGACCACTTTCGGTGATATCACACATCGACATTCTATTTCAAATGGCGTGGTGATCTTTTCAATTTTCATTTATTGAAGGGCATCCTTTTTCAATCGTTTGTTGAGATTTGTCCTATTTGAAATTCACTGTAGTAGAGCCATGGTTTTTTCTATCAGAACTTTCGGAATTCTAGTGTCATATTCTCCGTTCAAAAAAAAATGACTCAGATTTGTGTAAAATTATAACTTTTTTTTTAGTTTTTCGTGAAACTGTTATGTTTGAGGTCAACATTCTTTCCGATGTTATTTTATATACTGGATGATTCACCAGTGGCTCTGTAGCTCGTACACTCTTGAAGATTTCATTTTTGTTCGAACGGTATTGAATTTAGAAATTAAAAATCTACGCAATTTATTTTGAAGTAAACAGGGTGTCCCAATTTTCTATAAAAAAATCTTGGGAGGTTTTTTCAGATTTGAAGACTACTTTTTTGTTGAAGATTCAAGAGCGTCCTGAACTCTGCATAATGTCTTTAAGTAATAAGTTTTTTCGGTGAGTTGTTTCGTCACAATATTTTTTTTCCGTGAAAATTCATGAAAATATGCTCTCACATCATCGCATGCTCCTTCGGCCAGAGAGGATAAATGTTTTTTTCCTTTCGTTTTCTTATTTCCCAAGGATAGCTTCATCGATGAATTGAAATAGATTATCCCTATTTTATACAGGAGTAACTCAAAAAATTATTGAATATTTTGATTTAAGAAACATCATATCTTGATTTTTCAAATAGAACATTTATTTTTGTATTATTGTATTTTATTATTCATGTCAATGCATAAAATATTTTGCCATATTTCCGCAGAAGTGAGCATATCTTTAAGTTCGACCATTTTCGAAATAAAAGAAATAAACTAAAAAATAAAATCATAGGTTGCGAAAGAAGAGTTTATTAGTACATGTCATTATACTTGATGAGAGAAATGGAGATATTTGAAGGTAGTCGTGTATGAAATACGTAATAGATTGATTTTTGGTCAGATGATCTACAAGGTGTTGAAATATTTCAATAAGTGTCGACTATTCTCTGTCTCATATACAACTGTGTTGTAGAAAGAATCTGGTGAACGACGCCCTTAATATAACCCCACAAGAAAAATCTGGACTTGTAAGGTCCGGAGACCTAGCTGGCCATCTAACAGGACCACCACGTCCTATCCATTTGTTTGGAAATATATGATTCAAATGCTCCCTATCCTGATGTGAGTAATGTGCCGGTGCTCCATCCTGTTGAAACCACAAGTCTTGTCTTATATGCTCTGGTACATCGGCAAGTAACATTGGTAGATGATTTTGTTGAAAATTTGAATACATTTCACTATTGAGGTGCCCGTCGAAAAAGTGAGGTCCAATTAGATATCCATCTACTATAGCAGCCCATACTTTCAAGGACCGACGATGCTATTTGTCTCATGAGGTGTGGATTTACCGTGGCGTAATTATGAAAGTTGTGCCTGTTAACAAGCCCATTCTTGTGGAAAGTTGTCTCGTCCGAGAAAAGAACTCTGCTAAACATATTTGGATTTCCCGCTACTTTGTCACTTGTTAACTCCAGCTATCAGAAATTTCTTGAATCTGCTTGGAATCAATGTTTTATCTCGGCCTACTCCATCGCCTGTTCCGAATTCCATTGAGTTTGCTTGGGATAGATTGGACAGAGGCATGAAACAAGGCCAACGTGATTTTCAAAATCGGTAACAATTGTTTGATGGTCTGCAATTAACTTGGCACACGATACGCCTGTAATGAATTCACATGAAGGTCATAGACTTCACTAAGAAAAATTGATGAAAGTCGTATTTTCAATTTATCTTCTCTTCCTGGAAGAATAAGTTATTTGTTATTGCTGTTTATTTATACATGTTTTACTCTAATTCTAACAGACTTTTAATTTGCAAAATACGCGACCAGAAAATAAAAACAAGAATTCAGTCATGCGTTCATACTCGAACGCCAAAGATTCAAAATCCCCAGCACAAATAAATAGAAGAACGAAACACCAGAAAGTTCTTTTAACAAGATGATCATTTTATACTCGGCGCCTCACTCAATTATTTCGGTATAATTTAACGATCTCGGATTCCAATTTGGAATGCCCGGACAAATTAATGAAACATTACAATACTGGATCGGCTACCGAATCTGAGTCCGATAAACTTTTTTATTGATTTTCCTGATTTGAATATTCCTTTTTTTAGTAACGAAATTCTCATTAGTGTAAATATTCGTTCGTGGGAATACATAAATTCACTGGACTCGTGATATATGTTCCAGATTTGATTTTGTTGGAAAGAAATCGATTCGCAGTTAATTTTTGATGTAATAAACGCGTATCTTCATTTAGTGGTTTATGAATGAACACCGCCTAATTAGTGGCGAAAATGGTTTGCAGTAAAATTTTCTAAAATTTTGTAATTTTTTGTAATTTGATTATTTATTTTATTCATCTACAATACTGTTAATGAGTTCACAAAATATATAATGTGCCCCATTTTAAAAAAAGAGAAAAATGACGCCTCATTTCCGTCCTCGCTTTTCGAGATAGATTTCAACGACTCCCCACCGACTGAACTTTGGAACAAAATCAGGAAAATGAATGGAAAACAAAACAGCCTCTCTATCCCGGCGTTAGAAGTGAACGGAAATGTTATTACAAGCAGCCAAGACGTAGTCAATATTGTTGCAGCAAATATACGAGATAAGACTAACAATGATTCCACTGCTGCCACCTAGATATGCTCAACCCACCCAACACTGAGAGAATGGGGTGAGAAGCAATAAACCATCCTTTCAGCCATCAAGAACTCAATCATGCCCTCAAAACATGTAAAAACAGCGCTGCTGGACGCCACGATATACCTTTCTTTTTCTAGAGCAACTCTCCTCAATAGCTCAAAGAAAACTGCTCGATATATACAATCAAATATCGGGCATCGAAAATATTTCCCACAGCCCGGAGACATTCACTCATCCGAAAACAAGACAAACCTGCTACGAACCTAAACTCATATAGATCTATCTCACTCACCTGCACCATGAGTAAATTGATGGAAAAAATGGTAAACAAGCCTTATGTGGTACCTAGAAAAAAGCAATCTTCTAACTGATGTACAGTTTGGCTTTAGAGAAAATTTCAGTACAATGGACAATTTGATATTTATTTAGAATGAAATTTCTGAAGCGTTAGCAGAAAATCGTGAACTGTTTGCTCTAATATGCGACATAGACAGCGCATTCGACACAACCTTGAGATCTGTCATTTTGAATAACGTGAACCAATGCAGCCTCAACGGAAATATATTTGTTTTTCTCGAAAACTTCGTCATGGGTAGAACGTTCAGGGTCATAGCAAACGGCTCACTTTCTGAAACCCAATCGCAACACAATGGCGTACCACAAGGGTCTGTTTTGAGTACGACCCTGTTTTTACTCGCGATTAATGACCTAAACTCCAACATCATCCGACACCCAGTTGAGCACGTTATGTACGCGGACGATCTTATTTTACTATGTCACGGTAGAAACTCCAGAACAAGTGCAAGCCTCATCCAAGAAACGTTAAACTCACTAGCATCATGGTCCGAAAGAACTGGCTTTCGCTCCTCAACCGATAAAACAAAAGTACTGCGTTTTAGTAGAAGAAAACACCAACCCATAAGCTCGAATGGGAGTCTCCTAGAGGAAGTTAAACACCATAAGATCATCGGACTCACCTTTGATAGTAGACTCACCTGGGAAAAACATATCAAGGAACTGAAATCCAGCTGTATGAAACGAATGAACATCATAAAAACACTCTCACACTACATCTGGGGTGCCGAGGAAGGAGCCTTCTGAAAAGTATACCGATCACTCATCAAATCCAAGTTGCATTATGGCAGTCCCATCTACTCCAACGCTACCAAGTCTCGGAGCTTTTAGGTCAACATCGCAGCCTTTGCTGTGAAGGCAAATAACAAAACTTCTACTGAACTATTCAGCTAGTGCCATCTCGTATCCCAATAACGCTAACTCAAGAATACTTTCAGAAATCCAGTTTAACAGAAATGCTCATAACAATGCCCCATCCAAACGTCTGCAATCAACCTTAGAATCTCTTCTTCCAATAACCGAAAGTATCAGCCACATCCCTTTCTTTCTCAATCCCCCCCTTGGTCTCTGATGCCACTTAAAATCGACACAAGCCTCTGTAATTCTAATAAAATAGGAACTCCGCCTACCCTTTTCCGGAAAGCATTTCCGGAACTCACTTCCAAAAGAAAATTCAACAGAATTCCCTACACCGATGCCTCCAAATCAGACACACATGTAGGAACCTCAGTCACATCTACCTCAGACATCCTCAAAACCCATCTCTCATACCAAACAAGCTGCATACATACATGAGAATTATTCGCAATACTACAAGGTTACAAAACACTGTCATCAGACGACAAAATAGCAGCGATATGCACGGTTAGGTAAAAGGTATTCTGACATTATTCGGGCAATTTTTTAAGTAGAATGCAGGGACCTATTCAATCTTTTCTTCGTTGAATGGTTCCCGAATTATAATATAGCTTGTTTTTTATTCTCAAGTCTTGGGAGAAGGCGCTGCTTGTCAGTCCATTATGAAAAGCAATACAATACTGAATAGCAAAATGAGTGGCTTCACTTGAATATATCGTCATTTACAACAGGAGATAGGACGATATCTGTTTGATCATTAAGAATTAGCTGGTTTTTCATATGAGTGGACGTGGTTTTCATCATCTATAAAATGTCCATCCTCTTCCCTTTATTACCTGGGTATACAAGTTGAAATCTCCCAAAATCTATGGAATGATTTTTTATCTATTCAAGCTAGAAAA
Organism: Cryptolaemus montrouzieri; assembly: GCA_013387265.2. Lineage (NCBI taxonomy): Eukaryota > Metazoa > Arthropoda > Insecta > Coleoptera > Coccinellidae > Cryptolaemus > Cryptolaemus montrouzieri. The sequence goes on along the minus strand of JABFTP020000021.1, from coordinate 23,257,487 downwards.
AGTAATAGAATTGTTATTTGAATAATGGATCTTTTATATTCTTCAATTTTCTTCTCGATACATCATATACTCCTCTTTCATCCAATAATTTCATTTCATCTTTATTATTAACTAACAATGAACTTAAATTCTTTTTATTGGTACTGATTGTGTTAATAATATTTTGTGCACCTTATACATATCTTGTTGCTAATATTTGTAATAGAATTGATTGAAAATTTATGCTTATGTTGTTTTTGTTTTATTAAGGTGTCAAACCACAAACCAACGGCTATGAACCAAATTCGGTTCATAGCCGTTATTCTTAGCCATTGAACTTCATTTTCGAAATCAGCAGCTGACAAATGAATAAAGAAAAATCTATGAACTCAATTGGATATTCTAGGATTGATCACTTCTGTTATGAATCGAGCTATCAGAATATGATGGTTTTCTGTATATTTTGAATGCGAATGTACCATCAGCTCTACTAATTTACAAGTCCAAGAAGTTCAAAGATTTTTCATTATTTTCAATTTCATTTGTGAATTGAATCGATCAATGAAAATAATTCAAAAATTTTAGAAACTGTACAGTTGTCTCTCTGTACTGATCCAAATACAGAAAATATCATTTATATATACTTTCCATAAAAATTCATTCTTAATTGAGCTGTTAGTGGAAATAAAAATGCTATTTTCTGAATTTGTCATAAATATTTCAGTTAATAACGGAGACAAGAAGACCCATAGGTAAACCATCTACTTATGGATATGTTTTATTGTTGAACTTGAAGAACTTTGACGTTGGCATTGTTTTAAAGATGACATAGTTTCTTCTATATACCATAAGTGGAGTTCTATGTATTATTAGTTTGAAGTTGATCCTAGATTGTGGCTTTGAGGCAAAGGATAGAAGGATATAGACTAATTATGTTAATTGACACCTAAATAAAATAGAAACAATATAAACTTTTTTCTGAAGAGCATTCATACTTTGCATACTGAGAAATCCAGTACAAAATTTCCAATTAATTGTATTTTTAATATTACCAACAAGATATGTAATAGATTGCACAAAATAATATTAACACCATCAGTACCAATAAAAAGAATTTGGGTTCATTGTTTATTAATAATAAAGATAAAATTATTGGATGAAAGCGGAGTATACTTTCTATATAGGCCAAACCGGAAGATGTATCGAGAAGAGAATTAGAGAACATAAAAGACTCATTATTTGAAAAATTCTAATGGTTTTTCTGACGATTGTATAGATAGAAATCATTTCATAGATTTCGAGAGAATTGAACTTCACACCCAGTTAATGAAGGGAAAAATATTGACATTGTAGAAGAAATCACGTCCACTCGTAGAAAAACCCGACAATTTGTAATGAGTAAAACAGACTTCGATCTATCTTTTGTTGTAAATGTAAATATTTAAGCAAAATCACTCACTTTGCTAACCAGTATTGTTTTACTCTTGATAATGGGCTGATAACCCGAAACATATCTCGAGTATCTTAATATATTTTTTGTGACCTTTAACTAATCCTTCACACATAATAAGTTTAAATCTTTCTGATTGAAAATGTTGAATTTCAAAAACTTTGAAAATTTCGACTTGTTATTTGTTATACAAACCAACTAAAATTGATGAAATGTTAATTTATTGCTAAAGCTGACGTAGAACTTAACATAGTGAAATATCTTCATTTGTAGTCATTGCTGGAATCATCTTTCAATCAACTTTTAATTCAACCAGAAGTAAGGTGTTTCAAGGAACAGTGTGAGTTTCAGCTATTACGTTGCAATAAAATCAATCTGCAAGAATTTCCTTTTCCCAAGTTAGATTACATCGAATTTCCTTTGGGAAATATTCTGAAATGCGTGAACCGTTACGAAGTGACGCTGCCTAAGATATTCTTACCATAAGTTACGTGAAAACAGGCGAAGAACTTCATACCTCAGTTTCCTACTACGTAATAAAGCAATAAAACTGTACAGGTCTCTTCCAAATGAATCTCAAACGTACCATACCGAGAAAAACTAACAGAATGTTGATATGAATTCTAGAAACTCACCGTACCAGAGTCAGCTTCATCAAAAAGCGAGAGAATGAGGTTATACCTATATATCGATAAAGTTATCCATCAATCTAAGGATGGGAAAGAATGATCATAAACTCCATATATCGACTACGATGAAAAAACAAGCCACCACGCTGATGTTAAATACAAAAACTTGAAATATATTCAAGGACGATTAATTACGAAGTTAGTAAGATATTTTCATCCAGTCTACTGGTCTGTTTCCATCGTAATTTGCCTAATGAAAGTCCATTTTTTGTTGTTAAGACTGTGATTGCCTTTTAAAGAAAGTGAGTATATATTTTGCATTGCGCTAATTAATCAAATAAATAGCGTATCGTTCGAGTTGCCAAGTTAAGAAATACCAGAAAGTACTGAGATATTGTTTCTGATAACGAATACTTTTCTAATTTGAAAGCTTGTGTTCACTGGCTGTTGTTTGGTGTCGTCTTCGATCAGAGAAGCTCTGCAATTAGTTCATTATATGTGCATCGAGAGGGCGTTCAGTTTACTTGTGTTACTTTTTTTTGTTTAGGATTCGACTCAAAGCGATAACACAAGATGATACATAGTTCATAACTATCAAATATTGGTTTTGATGCTGAATGAAAATAGGTAGCCGAAATTAGACACTAAAAAGTACAGAGACATTGTTTCTTCGAAGTAATACTTCTTTACATTCAAGAATGTAGCAAATTCTTCAATTATCCTATTAAACGTAGTAGCGAACAATAACTATACTTGGCTCGAGTGATGCACCAATGAGAAGCTGAAATAGATTTATCCGAACGTTTTAACATACCTCTAGATCCATAATTTTCGAATTAAGCATATACGATCAAGGTGAAATCGAGTTATAATTATTGTAATCATAACCTAACACCAACCACGAATGCAGTTAGCTAGTTTCTTCACCGCTGTAAACTGCCGGAGGATGCGTGGAGCAGCACCTGACATCATTTACCCGTTGGATGTTCTGATGTGGTTTATTATTTTATGTTAATTTCAAGAAACTATGATTGTTGTCATAGGGTATATATATTTTTTCAACTGAATTCAACACGATGAAACAAGCATGGTACAGAGAAGCTGCTTCCTGAAATGCTGAAATGTAAGTCATTTGAGTAGAAGTTTTACAAATAAATTCATACAGAGTGCGCACTACAATGTCAGGTTATGTTTTTCTTGAAATTTCACAAGATACGCCAATTTTGAGGTAACAAAATTAATTAGGATAAGTAAGGCATATATCTAGAAGAAGACAATTGGTTGTTTGCCATGACAATAGGCTGAATATTCTGCTGATGGCATTTAATATTATTCACGAATCAAGAATGCGTTACGAAATGCAGTTTATTGGGGATGATTCAGATCGGCAAGTGGAAATTTGTGGATACATGATGAATTCTATCGATCAAACAACATAGGCTAAGAAATGATACTTTTGGATGAATCTACCTTCACATTAAACGATAGAGATAACTATCAAAGTGTCGATATTGGTAAAAAAAACCTAACTGGATTATGGAAACTCAGCTAACTCTTTCACCTCCCCATCTTTATATGGCACTTCAAAGCTGAAGATTGGCGACGATCATTACGAGGTGTACTCTTGATACTCCGGCTTTGACCAAGAACTTTATCCTCTTTCCGACCACTGATTTTTAAGCCATAAGGTTCTTCTACGTCTTAGAGCCCTTCAGTCTTTGAGTTTTCTCGGAATAAAAAGATGTAGTAGTTGATATTGATGTTCATGAGGAATATGGCCGTAATGCGGAAGGTTTCGTTAATTAATAGCTAGGAGTAATTCAGGGGTCTTGTCTATGCCCCTGGGAATCTGCATTAGTGATATGAATTCTCCATGGGATTCTCAGTAGGCTTAACTTTTTTACGTGAAGATTCAATTTCATCTTATCTGATGAAATAATCTGTTTTTGTAAATAAATATTGCAAATTTCCGACTCGCGAATACGAGTTGTCCATGGGCGAAACACGGAAAGTGTACGTTAATATCGCAAACTGGCGACAACTTCTCTCTGTAAAACGTCACGGAATAGTTTTCATAGTCTTTCACATCTATCGACTTTTCCTGTTATTGAGATTGATCACTGATGGGATTTCGACTTTATTCAAGAGGGGGAATATTGCAGGATTCTTCAATTCTGTTTTTTCTTAACTCTTGGCTTGTCATACCTCATCTGTGGCCGCCAAAGATGATTTAATGTGTGTGTTCACTCGCTTGTTGAAGAGATCCAAATTGTATCTTATCGGAAAAATGTTCGAAGCGAGTCCCATAAAACAAAAGCCCTGTAAAAAAAAGAATTTTTATAGAGGGTGGTACGTGCCGCTGCCAGTTTGACCGTGCGCTGACGAGAATTTCCGCGAGTCTGATACAAGTGCTCGTATCACACCCAGATAAGGATCTGTTCAACAAGTACAGAAACTTCTTGCTTTGTAGGCAGCGTGTAGAACATGATTAGACCACGAGAGATCGTCAATAATGATGATACCTGAGTCAGAGTGTCGGCTTTCAGGTCGGATCACAGACCTTGAAAGTACGTTGTCTTTGAGGATTGACTCTACCCATATGGATGACACTACACTCAGAGAAGCTCAACGGCAATAGCCATTCGTTTGAGCACTTCACAATAGATCTTGGTTTCGTCGGCGAACATAAACTATTCTGAATTATGAGAACGAGACAGATCGGAGGTGTATGAAGGAAACAAGAGGGGCCCCAAAACTGAGCTTTGGGAGACACCACTGCTTACTAGTTTGGGAACGGCAAAGCATTTTCAATCATGACGAGAAAAGTGCGACCACTCAAGAATGATCTTATTCCGCTTCCAAGTAGGTTTGTATGGGAACCACAGGCACAAAACCATGTTGGTTATCTGGTATAATACGGTCAGTGGAAAGTCGAGAAGTCGCTCCAGATAAGGTGAAGGCGAGAATGAAAGGAGAGAAGGATTTACAAAAAAAAAGCGACGAAGCATGGATTTTTAAGGTTGCGGTAGAAATACCATCGGAACCCGGCGCGAAAGCTGATTAAGATGTTCTTTCAGCGTTACTGGTTGAAACTTTGAAATCACTCAAAGCAAGAAGGGATCTTATGATGGCTCGATTAGGAAGAATATGTAATGCTTAATTTGACAAATTCCTTCGGTATAATTTCATTAATTCCTCAATTTGAATAAAACGAGATGATTTTATATTTCCTCAAGAAAACGCACGCTAATACAACGTTATAATGAATTAAAAACTGAAATTACCATTCATATGGTAGTGAAGTGTTACACGCATTCCACAGTCTCGGAAAAAGCTCTCGTGTAATTCCATTTCCTAACTGAATTCTGAATTTCATTGCTGTTATGTTAAATGTTAAATCTCAACGTTTCTTGCTGTTTGAGTGAGATAATTATTGCCAATCAATGTAAAGAACTTGTTGGTTCGGATTCATACAATGTTTCAATGGTAAATAATATGGTTCAATCACCAGAGGACTGTATTGCCCCGAGCCAAGTAATAAATTATTCACGGTCAAAACTTCTATGCTCGTGTATGAAGTGGAGACGAAATGATACTCTTACGTTGATTATCTTACAGGACGGAAATCTTGGATTTGGTTTCTTCTACAATCGACAAAGAAACTGTTTGTGTCACCTCCATTATGTTATTATATTCTGGAAGTTCGAGAAGGTTGAAATCGTTTTTTGTTGAATGGGACGTCATTTTGTTGCTTGTAATTATCTCAAAAACCTCAAATTCTTAGTGAGAATTTCCTGAGATTTCAAACGAATTTGATTTTCAGAATTCTGAATTTGCAAACATTAAATGACAGGACAAAGGGAACTATAGCTCCTACAATGGTTGATCGATTTCAATGAAACAAAAACTGAATTGCATCTTGAATGATATTTTGACAGCCTGCATCATTTTCATTAGTCTGTCACTTTCGGAAATACCAGAAGTTGACTTTATATTTTCGAATGATAACCCCATATTTTCATTGTTTTTCTCTATGAATTATTCTATTGGAGTACCTTTTTCTATTTTCCGAAAAAAAAGAAATTATAGAAACATATTGGAGGGAAACTTATCGATGTAATTCGTAAAATGGGCAACAGTTTGAGCTTGTTAAAGAAGTGTTTTGGTTATTATTTCAGTTAAGATAACTCCTTTATTTCGTATTTCGAGTAAAAAAGACTCAAAACGTAAAAAAAGTTCTATGGCGAAATATCATTGAAAATCACAGAGCAATTTTGATAGAAGTATAATGGATCCCATTCGAAATTATCAACTATTTTATAACAGATTAGGTAGCTACCCACTGATTTTCGATTTACTATAACATACAAAGGTCAAGTAAATACAGATATGATACGAGGCTATTTTCAATCTAACTGAAATAGTACTCGAACATTTTGACTCTATCGGGAACGATTTCCAGATCGCGATGAGCCAGGGGGCGCCAAAATTCCAGACTCGAAAAAAACTCGCTCAAATAAGGTTCATTCTTAAAAGATTTATGAAGAAACCGAATTGAGTATACAAGTAAACCCAGAAACACCAAATCAACAAATCTGTAGAATCCCGGTCGTCAGTGTCGGCTGTTCACGAAAACATAAATACAATACTGCTTTTCAAAAAGTTCGAGCTTTTGAAGAATATGAAAGTGTGACTCCTCGAGTTTCCGAATTTTCTTACCGATAAATGAATTGAGATCATTCTTTTTTCAGATAGGACAAATTTTCATTTAAGGATACTTGAATCAGTAAAATTATAATAAAATATTCCTTCGGACATTACAAGGTTTCCTCGATCATCTCTTTCTGGATGAACGAAGATAATCTACTTTCAACAAGATGGTGCTACACCTCACAACGCAACTTTGAATGTTTCCTGATTTTTGGCTCTGAAGTTACCTACAAGATCTAGTTTACCGCACTCCACCAGAATATTTAGACATGTTGAAAGAATCGCCTGTCTAGAAATTCCTCCAGATGTCGTTCTGAATGCAACACGAGACGTATTTCGGAGGTGCCAATTGTGTACTGCACGGAGGGTATATTCAAGATTTTCTTCTATATGAGTTGAGTTTTTTATTTTGATATTTTCGGTTTATTGAAACGGACGTCTCGTCTCCACTGTCTTACTTTTTTTCGAAGATTGTAAACTTGCAGCGCTCTGGTTCATCACGATCTGGAAATCGTTTCCGCTAGAGTCGAAATGCTCGAGCACTATTTCTGTTAGAGTGAAAATAGACCTGTATTACTTGATTGATTTGATGATGATATGGAATTCATTGATATGAATTGGAACACGAATCAACCATATATTAATTTATATGTTAGTTTTTCACACATATGAAATTTATTATCGGTTAAGCAAAATAACCTAACAACGTGGATGTAAACATCATGTAACAACAGTTGCACAGGACCGCCTATTCAACAAACCGCCTGCCGCAATCCTACTTCAACTTAAGATGAAGTACGTAATCAGCTAAATCCAAGCATAACATGAATACTTTAAAAAGATCTCATGGTAATGGGTTGCTGGAGGCCAATTTTGAACTCTCTAATCTACGATACTAAGTTTGTCAATTAATTCGTGAAATGGAAACAAGAAAATAGATTTCTAGGTTGAAAATGACTTTCAGTAAAATCTCCTGAATTTCAATACATACATTCCTACGATCCTCCAATTTATGGATTCTATCCCTGTAATGGTTTACTAGTCTGCAAAATATTGTTTCATAGCAGCTATTACATCTACGTATGAGGAAATTGTTTTCCACGAACGAATTCTTCGAGATATGGAACGAGCCAGGAGTCAGCGGGTGCTAAATCTGGTGAATAGGCTGGATGTTTCAACAATTCGTACTTTAATCCACTGATTTAGGCAATGTTTTTTTTTCAGCTGTGTGGGTAGGTGCGTTGTTCTGATGGAAGATGAAAAGATTGCAATAGTAATCTGAGTTTATTATTTTACCACTTTGAAGGTAATCCACAAACAAAATTCTAATTCCATCCCAACCGATCGATGTTAACATATTTTCAGTCGATTTCTGTGCACAAACTTGTATGGGATCTGAAGAACCGGCAGCAACATTCTTTGGTATCTTTCGATTTAGATTAGGTTAGATCACTTTCTTGAAATCTCCCCTTTGGTGAGCTCTATATTTTCTAAGGGGTTAATGTTTGGTAAATTCCCTTGCCAAGGTAGAATAACAATTTTTTTCAGTCAGAAAGACAATGACACTCTAGGCTTCGTGGCATGGAGCCGAATCATGCATGAAAATAGAACAATCGCCATCAGGGAACCTTTCATCGAAATGGGACGCATCCAGATCTCTAATACACATTTGTAATGATCCTATTTGATCTTTCTATTAGAAGGGTGAAGGTTCCTCATTCTCTTGGCAGGAATAAGAGACCTTACTTTAACACTTACTGGGTGTTAAACCCTTTCCAGGAAGCAATCTGCACTGATTTGAAATGTTGACTGGCGGAAAAAAACACATCTGTAAAATAGAAAATACACTCCCCACGAAAATTGTCGCATCACCCTACTTTTACGACAATACTATATAAACTTTTAGGTTGGTCATTCAAGAACCGCTTGGTAACTTCCAGAAGTGTAAAATAAGAAGATATCATTCAAAAGCGATGAGTTTATGATGGAAAATATCAACAACTTTCGAGTGAATGGAAAACTAAAAAACTCTACCATCTTCAAACATTCGCGAAGAGACCAATCAACTAGCATCGAATGGTTACTAATCATTTTCAAAATCGAGTGTTTCCTCCCCGGGCCCTAATTACTGCCAGTATACGTCTCGGAAGCCCCTCAAACAAATTTTGGATGTACTCTTGAGTCACTGAGTTCCAAATTTCAGGAAGCAGATATTCTAGTTGTTGGAGTGTTCCACAAGGCATCCTACGTTGCTGAATTTGCCACCCCATGTTGACCCAAACATGTTCTATGGGAGTCAAGTCGGGACTTCTGGCTGGCCATCTTAAATATCAATTTGGCATTTTGTGGTTATCAAAGATGAAAATTATTAAAAGAATGGCGAGAAGAAGAATTTATAGCTTTTCAATTAATTCAGTAATAAAATTATTCAAAATAAAACGTTCAGCGTTTAAACCTTGAGACCTAGAGTTATTTAACAAATCTTCGTTATTTTAGTTAAGGAAACACCATCAGGAATAGGAAACAGTATGTATATTGTTGAATTACAAACAAGCACAAGAGTTTCATATGTTTTCTATAGAGGTAATTTCATTTCAATTAATACATTTGAAAATAAGATGAATAAAATATAAAATTAAAAATCTTATATTGTTTTGTACTTCATAGAGGGCGATGCGATTGTTTTCCAATGAAGTGCCAAGTATACTACATAGTTATATGAGAAAATGCAGATGTTTTCTCCAAATACTAGTCCAATTTACGAGTTATCCAAACTCGCGATTCTGCAGAAGCCTCAATGTTATCAAAAACACATTCAAATTTATCTAATGGCTCCAAGGTGCTTTCTTCACGCCATCGCAGGTAATATATTGCGTTAGAAGAATATCTTAAGTTAAATCATTTTGTTGTCAGGACGAACAAGCATAAATTCTCCGTACGTTTGAAATATACGGTATTAAAACTTACGACCTTAGGTTATCATTTGAGAGATGTGAAAGTACTCATACATTCTTTGTATATTGGACAATACTCCGGCATATTTTGCATAAAACTGCAGTTGAGATTCATTGTGTTCGAGAGAACCGATGAAAGGGAAAATTAATAATACAATGAATTGATTATATCGAAGAGAAACATGGTTATCAAGTCTTCACCTTTGTAAGAGATCGATATAGAGGATCACACCAACATTGGCAAGATTATCATGAATGAAACAATAAAGTTCAGTTTCTACTTTGTTCAGGACTCATCAGTATAGATCTATGATATTGTTGAAGTCAGTTTTTGAAGCATCATTCTCAATATCAATCAATATATCTCAATGGGGCGACGCAGATTATTTATTCATTTATTCGAATGAAAAATAGAGAAACGAAAATTGGAGGACCACACGGATTATGCCGTAATGCTATATTTTAATATGAGGCAAAATATGATCGCTGGAAAGCAAAAACAGAATGAATTATCAATGAACTTTCAAAACTCGCCCTCAAAGTTTAACCTCAGGAGATGATGAGAAATAGGTGAACCATATTAAAGTTCTCAAAGAAACAAGAAAATAAGGATCTGAGGAAAAATCCTGTCTTCCCCTTGCTGGTACATGAGTGAGTTTGTGAATGAGTTGTAATCATAAATTGCAATGTTAATTATTGTACATGATTAATTAAAACACTTGACAAAGGTTTCACAAAAGTATATTAAAATACTCGAAATATGTTTCCATTATAAAGAGTAATAAAATACAGAAAGTCAAACTGAGTAGTTTTACTTAAATATAACGGGATTTACAACAGAAGATAGACCAAAGTCTATATGCTGACTACAAAATGGCTTACTAAGAGTGGACGTGATTTCCATTTTCTCTGAAATGTTCATCTTCTTCCCTTCATTATCTGGATGTATAAGTTTATTTCTCTCGAAATTTATGAAATGATTTTTATGTATTATGTATTAGAAAAACCAGCAGAATTTTTATTTTGAATAATGGATCCTCATCAAAACAGAAAAAAAATTTCCGTTTCAAGGCGACTCTACTCTGCTAATAGGGGCGACCGTAGGAGGCTTGGTGTATTTTGAATGTTTATGAATGCTGTATACTATGTGTTTTGACCAATCCATAGATTAGGCCCACACTTCGTCCAAACTTATCTACATTGAACAAAATCACAAGTAGTGAATTCATAGAAGTCTAAAATGACTTCATACAGAACAAGTCGTTATAAACGTTAGACATTCTTATTGCTTCTTGGAAATGAACCCTTGAACGACCCATAATAACTAGTCATACACATCGTACAAGACACCTTGAGGAAACTACTTGAAAGCGCAACAGTAGCTTTTACGTTCAAATAATAACTCCTGGTATTAAAATACAAGCAGCTTGATTGAATATATCCTAGAGGAGATAATCTCGTATCAAGTTCAAGTAACATTATATGATCGATATAGAGAACACGTCACCGCTGATTTCCTTAATTATTCTACTTGCGATACGTACTATAATTAAGTAAAAATCTGCGTGTTATCGAGCGCAAAGGAAGTATTTAAAATGAACAATTTTCTAATGCCAACGACATTAAATGGCTCAAGCAATCCAAGATATAATTATGAAAAGTCACAGGTCCGGTCAAGATACAACTGAAGCAGAAATGTTTGTGTAGTTTTATGATATTCTCTAGAAATATATATCTTGAACTTTTATAGCTAACCAAGAAGTGAGGCTTTTGTTACCAAAACCAGTTCATTCTATTCTGTGAACCTTATAGGGTAACGAAGAACTTTTCTGGTCCATAATATCAAGAAAAGTTGGTTTTGACGGTAAATTTTTGCCTCGTTTTAGATTATGATGATTTAGATTCAAGTAGTATGAGAGATTATGAAGGTCATAAAATTGAATCAGTTTGTTTTGTCAATAAACGTCACTGAATACCCTGGAATCGGAGAAAGATGCTTCATGCTTAAGGCAAAGGTCACCTGGTTGTATTTGAAAATTGCTACTTTTCACTTTTAGAATCAATCATTTTCAAAATCAAATGTTTCCTTTCCGGGCCCTAAGTACTGCCAGTATACTTCTCGGAAGCCCCTCAAACAAATTTTCGATGTACTCTTGAGTCACTGAGTTCCAAATTTCAGGAAGCAGATTTTCTAGTTGTTAGAGTGTTCTACAAGGCCTCCTACGTTGCTGAATTTTATACCCCATGTTGTCCCAAACATGTTCTATGGGATTCAAGTTGGGACTTCTGGCTGGCCATCTTAAAATATTTATTTTGGCATTTTGCAGAAATTCTGTAAATACTCCAGCTGCATGAGGCCGAGCATTATCATGTGTATAAATGAAGTTTTCTCCAATCAATGGGCCAAATGTTACAACATGGGGTTCGAGGATATCTGCGATGTATCTGGCCGCTGTCATTCTTTCATTATTCACTAGGACAAACTCAGTTCGACCATGGAAAGAAATGCCTGCCCACACCATTACTGAGCCCCCTCCGTAGTTTTCGGTTTGCCGGATATTGCATTGCTGATACCGTTCCCCAGGTCGTCTGAATACAGGAATGCGTCTATCATTTGGTACTAGACAGAACCTGGACTCGTCGGAAAAGAGAACATTCGACCATTCTGGAATAACCCAATTTGTATGTTCCCTCCCAAACTGAAGTCTTGCAACTCGATGCTCTATGGTGAGACGCAGGCCGGTAGAAGCCACCTTTAGTCCGATATCGTCTTCTCTAAGCCTGTTCCTAACAGTTTGCAATGAAATATGGACATTTCTGCAAAGTGCAAGTTCATTTTGTAGCATTCTAGCCGTACAGTGCCGAATTCTTCGTGCAGTTAAACGAAGTCAACGATCATCAACTGGTGTTGTTATCCGATTTCTTCCCTGGCCAGCCCTTCTTCCATATTCCCCTGTTTCATGGTACCGATTAATTGCTCTTGAAATAATGCTTTGGTTAACATTCAACTGAAGAGAAATTGAATGAATACTGATAGTCAAATAAACTCATTCTTGTTTCAGACGTATGATCTCAACATATGGAAACAAATGTTACTACATAGATAAGATTTTTTCCCCTCATATATCCAAAAATATATGTTGACAAAGAAACTGCGATCGAGCTGCTTAATCGATTGTGGAATTCAGAATACCAGGTGATGCGACAATTTTTGAGGTGTGTGTATTATTTCCCCATTCATTCTCCCCTCCAAATATTATATATTTTCATTTCTGAACCTGAAAAATAAAGTGACTCCAATGAACAAAGTAGTACCAAATCAGACATCAAAAGCGTGAAATTGAAATAATTTTGTAGCGAATAAATGTATGAATTATCCAATTATTTGTTCCACAATCTCCTTGATTATTTCAAACAATATCGGCGGCAGATATCTTTCCATTAATTTCGCGTCCTTCCTATGAATCTTGATAAAGACACCCTTTATCATTTCCCCTAGTAAATCTAATATCATTCTCTATTATCTCTCTTGACATTTACTCGAAATCCGATCCTGATGTGTAAGATTTTTGTCATCTGTACCTTCCAACATAGTCATTAGAGCTTCCTGGGGCTGAATGGAAACGAGGTATAGTGAAGGCACGTGCTGCAGAAAGAGAAAGAGCGCGAAAGGAGCTCCGGGTATCTCCGTAGCGCATTCCATCTGATTAAAACCAGCGCACACTTCCTCGCGTTGCCCCCAGCCAATCATTTATGAAAACGGACTGAATTAGACCAAGGTCATTGTCCTTGCACTTGACCATAGAAATACCTCCCGCAATGTTTTATGAATTTTCTTTAACGTGCTTAATAGTGCTGGGCTTTCATGCTAATTACTCAGCCGCGAGGAAGTATTCTAATTACTGTAAAAAATTGACACTATGTACATACATTCATTAATCTCTATTTATAGAGATCGTAATGAAGAATATTCTTGTTCTCAATTCGTTTTGTAATTAATGGAATTTAGAAATTACTTTATTCAACTCTGACATCTCCTTTTGATTATAGAAGACAAATCTCATCAAAAACATGAAATGTGAAAGAGGTCTGGCAAAGCAATTATTCCACCGCAAAAGTTTGTGAGATTTCATATGAAACCAAGTAACTCAATTACACAGGACTTTTCGTCTGATGAATGACTTATGTCACTTGATGTTCACTAATTTGACGTCGCTGATTCTAAATATACTCTCATTTGTTTTTAACAGCTCTTTTTACGAGTTCTAGCTTTTACTAAAAAGCACTTAATCACCGTAATAATTTGCAGTTAATTAAAAAATTATTGATTTAACTTGCGAAAATTTGATTCGGCATCGTAAGGAACAGTTTGTGTGAATGATTCAACTCATTCAGCAGAAGTTAATAGACATTGATACGAGAACTGATAGTCGTTATAGTGACTTTAAATGTGACCTGAAATCGCCGAAATTATTCAATCAAGATGATTTAAACGACCTAATCAGAGATCTCAAACTGTCAAAGTCTGCTTCAGAAATCCTGGTTTCTAGGAAGGAACTTTACAAAAGGAAGTAAAGTTTCGTATTAATGCACCAGAGAACCGAAATTCCTGAAATATTTTCATGATGAAGATGATTTTGTATTGCGTGAAGATGTACTTGGTTAAATGGCTGCAAGTCAAAAATGTGTTCTCTTACAAAACGGGAATAAATGTGCCGATTGCACATTCTACTAAATTGAGATAAGAATATACATCTATAGCCATGGTTTGGGACAGAATTAAGAATACAGAAAACAACTGTCTCATATGTGTTGATTACAAAATGGTCAAGTTTTTTGTATACCAAGTGGTTACACAAAGTATGCTTGTTTTCTCTGCTTTCAGGTTATTAGAGTTGAAAATCAACACTGGGTTATGAAACATTTTCCTGCTCGGGAAACGCTAATTGCAGGACAACAAAACGTGATAAATTAAACTTAAGTATCAAGGGATCGCTTAATATTGCCTCACTTGCATCTAAAATTAGGTCTCATGAAACAATTTATGATAGCTGTTAACTAAGATGGAAATTGTGTTTTCTCTTGTACCAAAAGTGCAGGAAAGGTAAAGCGGGCATCTTTGATGGGCCACAGATTAGATCATCATCAAAAGACCAAGTTTTACGGAAACTGTGACAGATGTTGAGACAAATGCATGGAATGAGTTTGTTTGGCTTGTTCAGAATTTTTGGAGAATGAGAAAAGTTCTGACTATTTTCAACACGTTGAACACATTCCAATGATTGTATGTAACATGAGCATTAAGGCTATTTGAACGCACACATGATGACTGTTGGAGCATTCAGAACAGCTCACTAACTACAACATCTGCAAGAAAATCTTACAAAAAAAGTTTTTTATCAAATTAAGAATTCAATAGAATAAAATCAATTTCAGAGAAGTTTGTTTCATTGTAGAATGTTATTGTTGTTAGACATATTTATTTCTTCACTAAATATACTAACTTGACAATCGCACTGCAACATAATCATACCAGAATATGATAATTTTCATTGCCAAAGTGAGCAATTTTGTCATGCGATTGTCAAGGCATCATATTTATTATAGCTATATGATGTTCAATTAAAATTACTATAAATGTTAGCAGAGAAATTATGCTGAGTATGAAGTGCTGTGATATTTACAAATGGGTCCTCATTGAATTATGAAAAACCAGACAGTAGATATACAGCTCATAAACTATTGAAAGGAAATATATCAAAGCTTTGGGATTTATATATATTATTGAAAGTGATTTGAAAAATCAACTAATTCTTTGTACTTGATTTTTCATTTTTTGGTACTAAGAAAAGTAAGACCATTCTGAAGCATTTACCAATGTGAAATCTGAAAAAAGAACGACCATTTTAACAAATGTAGAATTTGTTGCAGAACTTATCAACTCCTGATTCAGTTATATTCTCGATGACATTTTTAGCGTTGAATGAGAGCGATGAAAATTCATTTGGAGATAGAAAAATCGCTGTGAAAAATGTGTAGAGTACTGAGGAGACTATGTTGATAAATAGAAAAAATATTCAGAAAAAATGTGTTGTATCTTTGTTAGATCGGAAACTTTTCAGACCACCCTCGTAGGTAGTTGGAATACTTGAGAATATATTTAAACGTTATAGTTGGTTTTGAAAATACGTTGAAGTTAATTTTGCTATTTGAGTGAGAAATTAAGAGAAAATTGGTATATGAAAACCCTCTCGTAGAATGTAATCACTATATCGACAGATTTGAAATCTTACACTGGTAATCAAAGTTATTGAAAACTGATTTTCAGGATGTTTTAGAGAGAATAAACAGGTAGGTACTGAGGTAAGATAATCGAAAGACAAATAGACTTAAATTCCTCACCCAATACTCACCTTATGTATTTACTGAGGATTTTTTACTTCTTTCTTAATTTGGGAATTTTCATTTATATTTCTTGTTCACCAATGTCAGCTCAATGTTCTGAAGAAGCTACCATGTAGTCAAAAGCGTCATGATTAACTGAATTTCTTCTTAGATTCAATTATTTCTTATATCTTCATTTCCTTTCTCAAAAAATAACTGTCATCGCGCCTTAGGTGAAATTCTAATTCAGGCTCCAAACTAATAGAAATAAATTACATATGGCTTGAATAACATCTTTTATGTCAATTTTACTATCAGGAGTAAATGATTATTTCCTTCAAGGTGTGAAACAGCAGAATCCACAGAAGTACTATGAGATAAGTAATCTCGTACGAATATCCCATATATACTTTACAGTACCGTAGTGTTTTATATCGAATATATAAGGCTATCTAAATTAGATGTCTCGTTGGACAGTGAGAAAATGGATATCATTAAGACTGAATTTAAATAAACACAAAAACTTGTACTACACCAACCAAACAGCTACTTTAACTTTATGCTAATTTGGATTCGAAGAGAAGGAATACCGATTTTGCTTAAGTACTCTACTTCACCTAATGAAATGTTTAAAAATTTAAATTGTGGGTGATTTGAGATGTTTAAATCTTTGAGATCATGAAGTATTTCGGAATTCTTGTACCGGGTGTACAGAGTGGGTAAATTTCTGTGTATTTGTACGGCAGCTATGTGAAATATTGCAGATAGAGAAAAATGAACTCCCTTCTCTCGATTTTATTTTCAGGGACTAGTTCAGTGGTGCCAACATTTTGCTGATATGTATTTCCGTTCTGGACTGATTTAAAGTTTCTTGAGTATTTGGAAAATCGTCCTCCGCGGATATCTCGATTATCATGAAAGTTACATGAAAATAAGTTGGACATTCTACAGGCACTTTTTTGAGTAAAATATAGTGTGTAAAAATTTTTTTTAGCTAAGCGGTTTTCGAGTTATAATGCAAATATGCTTTTTTTCAAATACGGACCATAGGAAATTTTACCCCTTTTGGATGCAGTAATTTTTTTTTTCGAAAATATATATTACTTACTTGTAGTCAATTATTGCATACAATACCTTTTTCCAGTGAAAAACCTGAAATTGCCACCAATTAAATGCATTAGGTGCATGCTTATTAGCGGTTCATATTGTTCTATGACTGAAAACCACAGATTTTAAAGTTCATATCTGAGATCATGGTTATTTCTATGATTTGATTCGATTTAGACCATAAACTGTGGTCTTAGAGTTGGACACTTACGATTCCAGTTTCAGTATAGGTATTAATGTTTATTGAATATCGAAATAGCTGCTTGTTAGTTGTATGTTCCAACTATTACATCTAAGGATTTGTTCACCTGAGACTTTGGTTGTTTCAAGATGCAGAATAGAAATCATAACTATGAAAATTTAGAAAAGTTCGATATGATGGAATGTTATATTCTTAGTGAGTATGATTCAGCAACTACGGCCGAAACATATTTCAATCGGAATCCTGAAAGGCACCAGCCAAATAAATCTATTTTTCGAAGAATGAAAGAGAATCTTATCAATAGTGGCTCATTCAGAAAATTAGGAAGTGATAGAGAGGAAGCAACGATCGAAGTGATAGGTGCTGTAACGGCCAAACCTTCAATTTCGAGTAGACAAATAGAAGCAGAAACAGGAATTTCGGGACGTCGGGCACTCAGCATTCTGAAGGAGAACCAGTTTAAAACCTACAAAATGCAAGTCTTCCAATTTTTGCAGCCAAGGGATCCCCTCGCCGACTAAATTTCTGCAATTGGTATCTAGAAAATATCCAAGAACGCCCAGACGTTGTTAGAGAAGTTATATCACTAGCGATGGGATATTTATTCGCTTTAATGAACATTTGTGGTCTGATATAAATTGTCAACGCCATATTGTTGTGCAGCATCAAGGAAGATATGGTTTCAATGTGTGGTATGCTCTGAAAGATAGTCGGGTTTTGGCGTTTGAAATTTCTGATGAAAATTCGAATGGAGCACGTTATGAAGAAATCATCAACAATAATATCATTGAAGGATTTCCCGATCAACTTCCGTTAGCACAAAGATCAAATCTTTTTTTTTCAACACGATGGTGCCCCTTCCCACCAAACAAGGGTCATCACTGACCTGTTGAATTTGAATTTTGGACATAATTGAATAGGGACTAAAGGTCCTGTGAGATGGCCGCCTCGTTCCCCTGACTTGACGCACCTGGATTTTTTCTTTGGAATCATGTTGAGGATTCACCCTACAAGAGGAATAGTAACAATTTAGAAGAGTTAAAACAGAATTGCTTCTGTTAGCATTTTTCATATTTACAATGCCTGCCATAGTTTCTCGGCGATGTAATTTATGCAATTTAATTTCTATTAACAATACAAAATTTCAGACAAATTCACTGTTCAATATTTTCACCATCGTAAAAATCGCAAAAAACAATGAATAAGCAATTTCCGATAATCTTTTAAAGGACCGTCATGTTGCATCTCGACAATGCATCGTCACATACAGTTGACTTCTTACGTAAACCTAAGATGAGTGTTTCATCCGCTCACTCGCCTGATTTGGTCATGGTTGTTTTCTGGTGAAACCTAGAACATTTACGTGGTCGACGGAGAAGGAGATCCAAGAGGCAATCCATCACTTCTTGGAGAACATCCTAAAGTGTGACTTCAGTGTTTCAGTTGACGAACGAGATGAAATTGTCGTTCATTTTCAGTCATTAAAAATAGAGCAAACAGAGTGTTTTATTTAAAATAAGAAGTGAAAAAGTGAAGTATAAACCTAAAAACATTTGACTTCTAAAGCAGAATACCCTGTATAGCTGTATCAACAACTACTTTTTGATCATGGATACTTAGATTTATGGGAATTAGATAGTATTAAAACTTTTAGATGATAAAGGAAAAACGGTCCAATTAAGACATATTCTGATCTAAAAACTCACTTTATTTAGGGTTTACACTATCAAACATAAAGCGATCTATTTAAGAAAAAACATTGCTTTGATATGAATCTGTAATGGAACACTTTGTATATTCAAAAATAATTTTAGGATGTACAAAACTCAGCTTCCATAAATACTTCTTCGATATATTCAACAGGGACAAAGTTATGGACATATTACTTACCAGATGAACACCATATTTCTCCAAATAGAGTGATCAATAACAAAACGGGAATTAAACGAAAACTGTCCAACCACCTTCATATCTTCGTTCCAAAATATCCAAACGAAATCTGTTGTTGAATTATGCTTCAAATTCGGAAAGGATTGTGAGGAAACTATCGAAATGAAGGACGTATTTAAAGAAGAGTTCATGGATAAAAAACATAGATAAAAAGTTATATAAAAGGTTTCAAGATGATTGCACATCTGTTGATAGAGACTCACGCTCTGGGCGACGGTCATTTTCCTTGAAATAGTGCGGATTATTGAAGTATTTCATATTATGGAGCATTTTCTAGATTTGTTTTTGATTTTTTGCATCTAGTTGTGTATCAGAAAGGCATAGCAGTGGTTGTAAAAAGATCATTTCAATAGAGGACCTTTACATTCATACAAACAAGTGAGGCTATTTCGTATTTCATGGTTCATTCTTTACCAGTCTTAAGTGATGAAAGAATTGCTGGCGACAAATCTGGTAAGTTTTAAGGGTAGTTTCTCCTAATATATTCATTTGCAGTAAAAATAATTTTCAAAATGTTCCCTAATGAAAATTCTCTGCAGTATATGCGCGATTTCTTTATT
This sequence comes from Cryptolaemus montrouzieri, assembly GCA_013387265.2. Classification (NCBI taxonomy): domain Eukaryota; kingdom Metazoa; phylum Arthropoda; class Insecta; order Coleoptera; family Coccinellidae; genus Cryptolaemus; species Cryptolaemus montrouzieri. The sequence continues at coordinate 23,237,562 of JABFTP020000021.1, read as the reverse complement.
TTGGTATAATCAGCGCTTTGAAACATAATACAAATCCATTTAATTACTTAATCCTCAAGCTCCAGAGAAAACACAACCCTGACGAATTTCTCAATTTCAGTACACGTCCGTTCAATTGTTCTTTATTACCTTCGTACACGATGACATCCTAAGAAAGAAGTAATATCTACTTTAAAAGGCAATGAATGAATTCGTGTTGCCTATCGGAACAACATTTTTGAATGGGAATACCTCCCATTTGATTGGAAAATTATAAACGCTAATTTGTTTCACCGTGGCTTATGATCGACGATATTAGTTATGTAGCTTCCAGAAGTTAATGAATTGCTTGAATTCCTATAACTTATTGAGAATTCCTCACAGAGTCTACCAACAAAATATCTTCCTCCGCCTTGGACATATACGCCCTTGGACAACTTATAACAATAATGCATATCATTTTTTTGCACATTATGAGTTATATAGATCGCATAAAAACAAGTAATATGCAATTTTTGCGAACGAAATGAAGGTAGCTAGTTATGTGACATGATGTGTACCCATTGTTGGTATAATTTCAATTGGAACCATTCTTCTTCACTAGAGATACAATTTCTATTATTTTTCTCATCAATTTCGTTTTCTTGATTTGTATTTTCTTCAATGCCGAATATTACTACCTAAAGAATATTACAGTTTAAGATGGGAAAGTTTATCCAACATTATACCTAATTAGAGCTTTCGCTCATGAGGAAAGTATGAGTTTAAAGCTAAAATACAAAGTTAGCTAATCTTCAACCACATCTCGGTCCCTGTTGAAGGTACTGTACCAATCATATGCACGTGTTTTTGATAAAACCGATTTATCGTAAGCTTTCTGTAACATTTTCAGCGATTCGAAACACAAAATTCCATTTGCAATACAAAATTTGAGACAAATTCTCTTCTCGATATTTTTATCCACTGTAAAAATCGCAAAACAAATTTGTGGGAACTGACAAAATCGAGCACTGTGAACAAACTGATTGACATATCCCGTTCAAATTCTGCGTCAGTATAGAAAACAGTTGTGTCAACGTAGCAAAAAATGTTGACAATCGTTTCAAGCAGATTTTTCAAATAATCTATTCCCGGTACCTTTTCGACAAAATGGATTTCAAGAAATCTAACAGAGTTTAGAATAAAATTTGGAATCACATTTAATATTCCTGAATAATTCATGAGCATGATTATAATGAAGTTAAAAATTGTTTGCACATGAAAAGCCCTGATTTCGGTAACCTGGCCTGCCGCCCGTGATTGTGATACGTGTCGCTTGCGAATACGTTAATATTAAATCTAGCTGAATGTGTGAGATAGATGGCATCAACAAATCTCCACAGCATAATAAAGGGAATAAAGCATTTCTTTTATCCCCCTGTATCATCAATAAGTCTAGTCTGTTCGAGTTTAATTTCTCGATATCAACGAGGAATTTTTGTCTGATGTGGAGTTCGGGGCTTTTTCTTGTTGAGGCTTTTATATTTGAAAATTCAAGAGAAATTTTGCCTGAGATTATTTCAATTCTGTTTTTAACTCATTTGTGATTTTAGATCATTCATTTTAGCTAGGATGCTATCGCACTAAAACTTCATATTCAGATTAACATACAGGGTGCTTCAACTAAACAGAGGCTATATCTACCAAGATATTCATTTCTGATCAAAACGCGAAAACAGGTCAATTTTTGTTTCAAGGGGGACATCTTTTGGGGTACAATACTTGCCTGAAATATCCACCCCCTAAACGGGGGTTGCAATCCTTGAACATTTTGAATAGGGAAGATGAGTAGAGTGATGACTCAAAAGAAAAGTGGTACATTTGTCTACATCGCCTTGAACGAATTTTCATTTTTAATTGAAAACTGTAAAAGATACAGGGTGAGCAACTGAAAGATAGGGAAGATTATTTCTCTGAGACTATTCAAGTTGTTTCAGTGAAGTAAAATGGAACAGATCCATGCTGATCAATGGCAGTCATCATCAAGTACCATCCTCATCTCGAATTTCAACCCCTAGAGCAGCGGTGACCACCCTTGAAAATTTGGAAGATGGTAGATGGGTCGAGTGATACCTCGAAAGCATCCCCGTGAACGAATTTTCATTTTTGATTGAAATCTGTAGAATATACAGAGTGAGCTACTGAAAAATAGAGGAGACTATCTATCGCCCTGAGATATTCAAGTATTGGTGCAAAAAAATTGAACAGTTGAAATTTGAGATGTGAATGGTGTTTCGGAAGATGACAGCCTTTGATCTAGAATGAATCTGTTCCATTTGACTTCACTGAAACTTGAATAGTCTCAGGGAAATAGTCTTCCTTATCTTTCAGTTGCTCACCCTGTATCTTTTACAGTTTTCAATTAAAAATGGAAATTCGTTCAAGGCGATGTAGACTAAGATACCACCTTTCTTTTGAGTCATCACTCGACCCATCTTCCCTATTCAAAATGTTCAAGGATTGCAACCCCCGCTTAGGGGGTTAATATTTCAGGCAAGTTTTGTACCTCAAAAGATGTCCCTCTTGAAACAAAAATTGACCTATTTTTGCGTTTTGATCAGAAATGAATATCTTGGTAGATATAGCCTCTGTTTAGTTTTCGTTGAAGCACCCTGTATGACAGTTGTGTCCTTAGCGCCGAAGTATGCAATCCCCAGAAAAACTTTAAAGACAAACATTTACTGAAAAATCTCAAATAATTCAAGTTCACATTGAACGAATCAACCTTTATCTTCATTTTCTTGCGTCTTGAGCTCTCGAGAAATATACGCGACGTCGTATATCTTGGTACGACTTGCTGCTTTACAACGCTAGAAAGAAGATATTGATTTCAATGCCACGAATTGGATTATAAATATTGCCGTACGTAGGCGTAGATTGAATATCTTAATTACTGCACCGCTGGAAGTCTTAATCATAAACATATTTCAGCCAGTATACTGGTCTTAGAAGATTATCTCGAGAAATACCAAATATAGAAGATTTATAATTACGTTGAGCATCCAACATCTGAACCTTCCCAGCTTCTAATCGAAGTTGACATGATTTCTAAATCACATGGAAAATAAACAATTCTCTAATATTTGATTGAGGTAATTAGTGTAATTGAGGTTTTCTACATTATTCGCATCCTCGATTACTTCTTATGTTCCTAGTTTCTCCAGTTTCTTTATATGATATATCAAATATGACGTATCATGTGTTAAGATATCATCAATATTTAAATGTGAACATCGATCAACCTTTATGGTTAGTTTTCCTTATGGAAAGAAATGTTTCCTTTGATGTATTTGAGGAGGTAGGTCGTTTTTGTAAACGGAGTTACAGTTACTTAACTGTGATTGAAATATGACTTTACTAAACCTTTTTACCTCCCTGAACATCGACGTCGTTGTGTCCCCATTGGACATAAGTATGGTAGAGTAGAATTAAATTGGACGGCCGATGAATTGAATATTCCATATTTTTCAGATACCTTCAATGACTTTCAACTGAGCCTTGTATTCTCTATACGATGGATACTGATCTACAATTTGCAATTGCTGTCAGGGTGCTACAACTTTGCTATTTCAAATGACATGGTCCACTTTTAAATTTTTTTAGAGGGCATTCTTTTCAAACATGTTTTGCTGGGACTTGTCTTATCTTAAATCAACCACCATCGAGGTATGATTTTTGCTATCAAAATTTCCGAAGTCATAGTGTCATATTCTTTTCCCAAAAAAATGAGCTCCGATTTGAGTGGGATAATAACTTTCTTTTTTTTTTTCCTTCTATAAATAATAAATTATATATATATATATATATATATATATATATATATATATATATATATATATATATATATATATATATATATATATATATATATATAGGAATATCCACCAGGACCGTCCGTTAAAAACTTTTTGACTTCCAATTACAATATCAAGCTGAAATTTCATACGAGGCCATAACTAGCGATTTCCAATTGAAGTGAAATATTTTCGAAGTGATACCATTTCCAGTTATACAGAAAGTGGGTCATCACTTTGTTATTTCAAATGGCAATCTACCTTTTTTATTATACATCTAGAACCGACATTTGAGAAAGGCATAAAATATCCAAGTTGTTGGCACCTATCTGTCAAAACTTTTGACAGATTTAATTATTTTTGTTATAAACTCGATTTTTGAGGAACATTTAAAAACTATAGCTCCTAGATATTTTGCACTACAGACACAGCTTTTACTTGGGTGGATAAAAGAAGGATCAATGAATTTTTTAAGCAGTCTACACATGTCAAATGTTTATTGCGTTGTTTTGTATGATTTTTTCAATTTGGCCTCTTTCAAACAGCAATAACTCAATTTTTTCAAATGAAACGTGCCAATTTTTATATCGCCATCAGATGAAGCGTCAAATTTCAGATGGAATTGTATCAGCATGTATTATACCCATCTCTTATAGTTCCGAAATAATTTGGGAATAAATTGAATTTTGATGATTTTGCAGGAAATAACAGAGAATGCTTTGAAATATTTGAATCAAGTAGCTGAACTGGCTACGCTGTTTGAAAAAGGCCAAATTGAAAAAATCATACAAAACAACGCAATAAACATTTGACATGTGTAGATTGCTTAAAAAATTCCTTTATCCTTCTTCTATCCACCCAAGCAAAAATTGTGTCTGTAGTGCAAAAGATCTACGAGCTACAATTTTTTTATATGTTCCTCAAAAATCGAGTTTATAACAAAAATAATTAAATCTGTCGAAAGTTTTGACAGATAAGTGCCAACAACTTGGGTATTTTATGCCTTGCTCAAATGTCGGTTCTAGATGTATAATAAAAAAGGTAGATTGCCATTTGAAATAACAAAGTGATGACCCACTTCTGGTATAACCGGAAATGGTATCACTTCGAAAATATTTCACTCCAATTGAAAATCGCTAGTTATGGCCGCGTATAAAATTTCAGCTTGATATTGTAATTGGAACTCAAAAAGTTTTTAACGGACGGTCCCGGTGGATATCCCTGTATATAAATATATATATTTATATTTTTTTTTTGAAGAAGCAACTATTAATTAAGTGCGCTCACGGATTGAAAATGTACAGAAAACAATAGTGGACGATTTGAACGTTATATGTCATTTTCACTACATTGCTTATGTGTACGGTTCTTAGTTATATTTTTCATAAATGTTGGAAGTTTTGTTTCAGATTCATGTCGGCAAAACGACATATTTTTCATTTGGAGTGAACTGACGCTACTCATATTCATAATGTTCTGCTTATTATTTGTTGACATTGACTATGAATGGTACAACAGTTCATAAAATCTTCGTTGGAGCATTAGCAATTTTATTCAACCAAAACCCAACACAACAAAAGTACTTTTGCTATGTTTAAACAAATTCCAAACGTCAAACGGAGGTCGAAATTTATAGAACCTTACACAGAACATTGTGGAGCATATAAACTGGCATCGAAATCAAATGCACTCCATGAAATGGATATTTATCGAAAAATAATGAAAAAATATTTGACAACTGTTCTCCCTTTTTTCTACAATGTTATTCTTAGTAATTCAAACTACTATTGGAAATGTCATAGTATACTTTCGTATTATTCTTAAAGAAACTTTCCATAAGAAAGCAACTCTTGCTTAATTCCAGACAATGCACCCTTCAATCGCAACATTACACAAAAATTTCTTGGACGTTTTATGACGAAGTGTTCTAATAAGTATAAAATGTAAGGATATTCTGATTCCCAACTTGAGTTGGACAGCGATTAATCTTTCTCCAATCTGTATTCATACCAGCAAATACAATCACCTGCCTCTGATGATCTACATGGTGATCAATGACGTAGATAATTAGCAATAAATTCCATCAATGTAACCAGCCACAATCGGGGCAGTTTATTATCCCAAGACACGTGTGCATCCTTTCAAATCTTTATAAATCTATTGAGAAACTCATCCAACTGTAAATATATAAATGTTCGAACTTAAAAGAAGAAACTGATCGCTCGTTTCGTTATAGATTTTCCAGAAGATCGTTAGTAAGAGGCTAGCTTGTCACAGGATGTTCTTAAGTGTATTTTGTACGGACTCGATATATCAATGTTGTTAGTAATTGGAAGTACGACGATCTATCCATTCGTATTCGTCATCATTCCTACACATTTTACTTTCTACCTTGTTTCTTTCTAATATAACGAAAGTTATAATGAGGAAAATATATGAGCGGCAGGTCACTTTGATATTTCCTCAATGCCGCGGAAATGCATGTTCTAGTAGGTATCGTAAATTAAACAAAGAAAGGATGAGGTGAGATAACGAAGTAAGCGGGACTTCCTCTGACTTGAAGGGACTGAATCTATCAATGTTCCTTTGGAGAGAGAAATATAATTTTTTATACCTTCAAATGCTTCCTGCATAGAGGCGTTCAACGCCCAATTAGGCGTTCAACGCCTTATTGGACAGTTTGGAATTTTTTCTTTGATTTTCTCGATTTTCTCCTAGTCTTTAATACCCATCAGAAGAAAATTACCTGTCACGATATATCGAAAGATAAAAAACCGGCCGTTTATTGGTATTTCGTTCATATATTTCTACTAATAGTCCAAATCGAAACTATTTTTCAATTCGATATCTTCTTGTCTTCTTGGTTTTTTCAGAAAAAGAATTCCAGTTGTTTGTTTGAGCTTTTTTTGAATAAGGTTTTAGAGTATTAGAATTTGATTCTTGCTTTTGAAAGTAATGACGTATTTTGCGGATGGTGAGGGTACCCTCACCATCCGTAGGTTCTCATTCTCCAGATCCAAGCCAAAAACGGGCGCCTCCAAATCTGTATTTGACTCGCCCCAGGAGTCAAACTTTCGTTAAAACAAGGTATATAATTGTTGCTCTGAATACTGAGAGACCTGAGAACCAAACTAATTTCAGTTGAATTTGGTAGGCTTTCACTTGATAAAATTCCATTATGAATACTGAAAACAAGTAATGTGTTTTTTGGAATTTTACTTAATAATTATGATTCGATTCGTAACGCATTTCACTACACCGTAGCTTGTTCAGACGAATGAATATACAGAAAATAAGAATGAGAATATAAATATAAATGTTCTGTAGTAATCAGAAGCTTATTGGGTTGATTCTTCTTAAGTGGTTATTTATGACAGGTATATCCAATGAAATTAAGGAATAGATTGCTCCCCGAAGAGATTCAATAAAGGTGAAGGGCTTAAATCGACTTGTTCATTGATGTGTCTGAGTGTTTGTATTTGTTGATTTCTAAAGTTTCCCGAAAATCTACCTTCCATTATTCATTATCTGTATGCAAAATTTCAAACTGTGGGTCGAAAGAGTGATTATTTTCTAAGAGATGATTCGCGTGATATGAATCTGATTTTTTATTTGAAAAACTGCGTTTATGTTCCGATATTCTAATATTAAAATTTCTATGTGTTCTACCAGAGTAGAAGTTATCACAGTCATTGCAATTCAATCTATGAACATCTGATTTATTGTTTTTACCTGATTTGGTTTCATTATTTTTTATATATTTGCCTAAATTATTATTAGTTTGGAAAGCTATGTTGAAATTATTGCTACTCTAGAATGATTTCAGTTTCTCACTTGTAATGCCAACGTAGGTTAAGGTGTTGAATTTTTGTTTCAATTTATCGACAGGGTAAACTTCATTCAATGCGATTCTACTTTGTTTTTATTTAAAATATTATTTATTAGTTTGAGATTGTAACCATTATTTTTGGCTATTTGTTTATTTGTTCAATCAAATTTAATTCTTTGTTGAAATTTTCTGATGATAACGGGATGTTAATCAGTCTATGAATAAAACTATTGAATGCTGACATTTTATGTTGATACGGATGACACGACGAGTTATGTATTATAATATCTGTATGTGACGGCTTATGGTAAATTGCGAAAACATGTTTTCCATTTTCATTCGGAATTGTTACGTCTAAGAAATTTATCGAATTATTGTTTTCTATTTCGGTTGTGAATCCAATTTTTGGATGTAATGAGTTCCTATGATTTTCGAAAACTTTTAACTGTCTATCTGTTCCTGTGAAGCAAATAATGATATCGTCTACATAGCGATACCAGTATAAACAATATTTACTGAATGGATGATTATGAATTAATTTCTCTATTCATGAATATTTCTGCTAACAAGGGGCTTAACTGATTGCCCATAAGTTTACCCTGTCGATAAATTGAAACAAAAATTCAACACCTTAACCTACGTTGGCATTACAAGTGATAAAATGAAATCATTCTTGAGTAGCAATAATTTCAACATAACTTTCCAAACTAATACTAATTCAGGCAAATATATAAAAATAATAACACCAAATCAGGTAAATACAATAAATCAGGTGTTTATAGATTGAATTGCAATGACTGTGATAATTTCTACATTGATAGAACACATGGAAATTTTGATATTAGAATATCGGAACATAAACGCAGTTTTTCAAATAAAAATCAGATTCAAATTACGCGAATCATCTCTCAGAAAATAATCACTCTTTCGACCCACAGTTTGAAATTTTGCATACAGATAATAAATATTGGAAGGTAGATCTTTGGGAAACTTTAGAAATCAACAAAAGCAAACACTTAGGTAGACTCATCTATGAACAAGTCTATTTAAGCCCTTCACCTCTATTGAATCTCTTCGGGGAGCAATCTATTCCTTAATTTTATTGGATATACCTGTCATAAATAACCACTTAAGAAGAATCAAACCAATAAGCTTTTAATTACTTAAGAACATTTATATTAATATTCTCATTCTTATTTTCTGTACATTCATTCGTCTGAAGAAGCTACGGTGTAGTGAAACGCGTTACGAATCATAATGATTAAGTAAAAATCCAAAAAACACATAACTTGTTTTATTATTAAACTAATTTCAACAATTTCAATTTCACTATCGGCAAAAGTTGTCTGTGCAACTGGCTTGTCGTTAAAATATCTTTCACGAATTACTCGTCAAATCTGCGTCCATACATTCGTTGAATACGTAACGCCGAAACCTTATAAATAAAGATGCATTTGACGTTCGACCATGCAAAATTATCGGTGAATATTCGATGCGAGCGAAATTCGAAAATTCAGCTGTCGATGTATCGTCCGTTGGAATTTAATTGCTCCATCAACAAACAGGTGCTTGAGAAGCAACAGATGTCAGCTTTTTTAATATCTCGTTGCGAATACATCATCGGTCTTCGAATTGAAGTATTCATAATCATGGAAAATGAGCTTGGTGATTGACTTCCGGAGCGACCTCCAACGGATGGTTGTGACTTATGTAAATATAGGATGTTCCATCTCAAATGTGTCACCTGTATATTTTTTAACCTGTAGTGATTCGAAAAATTTTCCAAAACATATCGAAGGATTTTGTTGAGGGACATCTTTTGCGTATATTGGAGGCTTTAACGAGTAATCTTCTAAGAAGGGTCGCTTCAAACAAAATTTAATAGGGCAAAGGAGTCGAGCGATACCTTATTCGAAGCCTCTTTAAAACGGTGTATTGAAAAAGTAATTTTGTCAAATCATCTTCGCAGAAAATTAATTTTAACAACAACGGTCTTAAGAAGATTTTTTGTTTCATCATATTTATAATAAAAACAAAGTTAAAATCCAGTGATTTCAAATGAGATGTTTAAATTATCCCCATATACTTCCAGACAATAATATAATATCGAATGAAAACGTCTCACATAGTATATTTGGAGTTATTTGACTTTCATCTACAATTCGCTGACGTAGATCGTCCAAATTCTCAGCTGAGCCACAAAAAGATTTGTCTCCACAAGATAAAGTCTAGAGGATTCAGGTCAGGAGATCGAACAGGCCACTCTATAGGACCTCTTCCCTGACGACGAGGATATTGCAACTTGAGGTATTGGCAAATAGGTGCGGCGTAGTGAGGTGGAGCTCTGTCTTGTTTCCTTTTTCTATTCTAAACTTTCAGGAGGAGGCGATGCCGGTCATTCCTCAGCTGTGGTCGCACAAGATGATTTAATCTATGTGTCTTAAATCGCTGCTTAAAGAGGGCTCAATGGTAAGTTATCGGAAAGATGGTTAATGGAAACTAGCTCCTCAGCACGTTAGTCCTGTAAACAAAAGAATTTTAATAGAGAAAGTATGTTAAGTTGCTAGTTGGACCGTAAGCTGATGAGAGTTTTCCTCGAACTTGATTTTTCTAGATCCTTTCCGGAACCAAATTTTTCAGTTATTCAAATCATTCACTAGGAAGTACCTGTAAAAAAGAGAAAGATCAACAACCTGCCTTTGAGTGAGCAAGAGTTACAGAAAAAACAAACTAAATAAATATCGAAATTTCAACACCACGTATATCCATAACGAAGCGTTTTTGGACTAAAGTTCATTCAAAACTTTTATCGTATAATTGACTAATTAAACTAATATACATAAAGGGTGATCCAACGAAAACTTAACATCTCGATTTTCTGGTTTTAAAATGGAGAATTTTGATTTGATTTGGGTGAACAAATTTTTCGATCTTTTCAATTCCTTAACAGGGCTGAGCACAGCCCACTGATTTTGAATGGGGATGAGGGTGTTGCGATACCTCATTTCGAAGATCTTATTGAGTACTATCTGACCGTAAATTTTCGCTTCAAAATTTTCATCGTTAACGAAATAGCGGCTAAAAAAGTTGAAAACTACTTACTTTTGTAATAAGTTTATCAAGTGCTGAAAATGGGCACCATTCACTTCCATGCAGTAAATTACGCTGGTGTATGGCTAGCTTATGTTGAATATACCTCGAGGTATGAAATGTTTTTATTTATATGTTAATTTTTTGTTCGAAAAAGTAGACAGACTAAGTGTTTGATTTAACTTACTCTCGTTAGTCCATCGTGAATTTTCAAGAACGTTGAATCTGTGCCAAAGCGATCGTAAATTAGTAGGATTAAAATGGTGTATTCCGTAGAGGAAAGGGTGGAAATAATAAAATTTTTTAGAAATAACGACTTTGCGCGATTGACAGCGCCTTTATTAAACGAACGACATAAAAAAAATGTATCCGCTGCTCACGTTGTGCAACTGGTTGCTAAATTTGACGCTACTGGTTCAGTCGGCAACAAAAATAGGGTGTATTAAGGAGACGAAGCGAGGGAAGTTGCTATCTTAGGTCACGTAGCGATTGATCCGACCCTTAGTACTAGGAAATTGTCCAATGTGTCTGATGTTTTACGCACAACAATCATATTACGTTTACAATGACGCTGGGTAAACAAAAAAATGTTCATTAAAAAACGTTTCGGGTCAATATGACCCAGCGTCATTGGCGCCGGGTTAATTCATGATATTAGGTACTCCCTGTATACTTCTAATAATATAATTCAATTTATTTTATAAGTGAAATAGAATCTTAACTTATTTAATTACAATAATATTAGTCAAGGATTCATTACATCTTCCAGAAATAAGTATGTGATTAGTTTTTCAAAAATACGTCCTTATCTTCATAAGAACATCAATGAATCTGCCAAGTGTGTCCCTATTTATCCACGTAAAGCTATATATTCTTGAACTAATTAAGTTCAAAGACTGCAGTAACTTCTAAAATCACGTGCTTCCCGCCATTAAACGATTTCCTCGGTTTGAGAAATATCTGCTCGCAATTAAATAGCTGTTCTTCATCTGACGTTATTATCACCAATAATTAGATGGAAGCGATTAGCAACGTACTTGTAAATGACTAGGCACTGTGAAAATGATAGCAAAAGTACTGAATTCCTAAGAGATCTCATATATATAGGGGGTTTTACCCCGACGAGTTGCCCATATATCTGTTCATGCAATCAAACTGATTTCATGAAAAAATATAAATCCACCACCCGGTAATTAATACCATTGCCAGGCAATGATTATAATCAAAACATATCCTGGAATAATTATATATTAGGTTAACGTTAAATGTTATGAGAATATATCAATCTACCAGAATATATACATACTATAGCATCATCAGACAATGATATCAATGTACCAACGAGTAATGTCAGAGGCTTTCTCCCGGAAAAATCCAGTGTACGGACCTTAGTCAAGTAACACTGAATGTTACTCATTAATAGTTTCCTTTGTGTGAAGTGGTGAACGATCGAATAGAATACTGCTCTGAATATAAATATGACAAAATTGTCAGTTAATTATATTACATTTATATAAACAAATAAATAAAATATGAAATGAGATTCTGAGCAGTATAAACTAAAGAAAACCTATGACTCTACCTCATTATTATTTTCGGAAAGAAACCTACGAAGAATATTACAAGATTTGATGACTGTTATCTTTTGTAACTGTTCAAACAAATTTTCTTCAGACCCAAAATCTCAATACTTTTGTGAAGATTTCTAGGAATAACGCCTGTTGTAGAAATAATAATCGGTAGAATAAATATTTTCTTCATTTTCCACATTTTTTAATCTCGTCGCCAAGCATCATATATTTAGAAATTTTTCATTGTATTTATTTTGTATATTATGTGTGTTGGGTATAGCAATATCAATTATATATGTTATTTGATTCTGTTTATCATTAAGAACGATATCTGGTTTATATATATATATATATATATATATATATATATATATATATATATATATATATATATATATATATATATATATATTGAATCGTTCCTTATGAAAATATCTTCGTTATGACAATCTAGAAATTATTATTGATTCTAATTATATCTGGTTTGTTGATCGAAGAACCACATACCGCACTCTCCTGCTCAGAGTTACCTGGGTTCAATCCCCACAAAGTCGGCGCGATTTTTCGATTCCGGGAATCGCTTGAGTGTCCATCTTTCGGAGGGGATGTGAAGCTGTCGGTACTGTCTAACAGAGATGTGTTGGACATTAAAGATCCCTTCCCTCGACACGAGAGGGGTTCGGCAAAATTCCCGGGTTAGTGAGTTGACAGAATTCCCCGGCGTATCGTTAGCCGAAAGGCAGAAATAGAGCACGTTAAAGGAAAAACAAACAAACATATCGCACGAATGTAAAAACATCAAGAACTTCTCTTCTGTTTTTAATGAATTTCACATTATTCAGGCATATTTCAATTCAATTGTTTGTATTTTTTGGCACACGTGAGTTTTTATTACCGGTTATGCTCTCGTATGGGCCCCATTTGATTTTACGACGAAATATGACATAATATTTTATGCGTTGACATGAATAATAAAATACAGGATGTTCCATTAAAAAAATTAATTTTAAAATTACAATATTCAATAATTTTTTGAGTCACTCCTGTATAAATCTATTTCAATTCATCAATAAAGCTATTCTTGGGTAATAAGAAAACGAAAGGAAAAAAGTATTCATCCTCTCTGGCCGAAGGAGCATGCGATGATGTCAGAGCCTATTTTCATGAATTTTTGCGGAAAAAAAATTACTCACCAAGAAAACTTATTACTCAAAGACATTATAGCAGAGTTTAGGCTGCTCTTGAATCTTTAACAAAAAAGTGGTCTTCCAATTTGAAAAAACCTCCCAAAATGTTTTATAGAAAATTGGGACACCCTGTTTACTTCAAAATAAATTGCTGAAGTAGATCTTTACTTTCTACATACAATACTGTTCGAACAAAATCTTCAAGAGTGTACGAGCTACAGAGAACCGCGCCACTGGTGAACCCTAGTATACAAATAGATAAAAAGGTTTAACTTTACTTTATTTTACAAAAAATTCTACGTTTCATACAATACAAGAATGAAAAATAGAATGTTCGTAGAACAAGTTGGAAATAACTTCAATCCACAGAGCCATTGTACAGTTAGTATGAGTAATAAAACTAATTAAACAAGTTAAGTAGGGTGAGTAATTCAAATCTACCTGTTCATTCAAAAGCTTGAGAATGTTTGTATCTATATAGTTACATCTATATATCGATTAAAGTTAAACTTTTATCTCATTTATATCATGGATCTACATCAAGTAACGGCCTCCACAATTCAAACCCTAGTATACGCTTATTTTCATTACTATATAGTCTGCTCTTGTTTAGTTTAAATTAATGTAGTCATTTTCTAAGGCTTTCAAATTTAGGTTAGTTAGTATCATAATAACTATAATAACAACAGTTTATTTGTTCACATATTCTTCATAAATTACTTTGGGACTCAATTTTTGATACTATTCTTGTTGCAAAGTATTCTCCCAATTGAATTATAGTATCTTAAGAAAAATATATCAAAAACACAGTATAAATGTGCCATATGAATAATCGAAAATATACACTCTCCCAGTTGAGATTAAGTAGATACCCTGGGAATTAGCCAATATACCACGTGGAATCTCCAATGAATATATAATAAGATAATTACTTTCACAACCAATTATAAAAACCAGCATGGGTTCCTATCTTTAATCTACAAACTAATAGAGGAGCTGTCATATTAACCAAGATACTTTTCTAAGCAAAAGTTCAGAGAGATGATTGACTCCTCTTTAAAAACTGCATATTTTTTCGTCTATTTCAAAATCACTACACAACAGCTCGAGATCTTATCATTCTCAAATATTTCAACAGATTTAACGTCTAATTGAATGAGTAATTGATGATGTAGAACTAAGTGATGAAAAGTGTTTCTGTTCATGGACGCTTGGATTCCTGCCACTGATGTGTTCAACGGAGCGTACTTTCTGGTGCTAATAGGTGTAAAATAGGGGTAATCACTTATTTTTTTTTATTAAATTTGATTGTCGAGTGTATAATTAGGGTAGATAACGATGCAAATGTGCATATCTTTATAATTAAAAATTAAATGCCTTTCATGAATCGCTGGTGAACAGTTGGACTGCTTTGGCTTTTTGACTTTGCCGCAGGCAAAAGACATTAAGATCATTGAAAAGAAAGATATTTTTAATTTTGTATTGACATAACGTTCTATTTTAAAAAATAGGAAAAGAGCCATTCTATGGTCACATATGCTTTCTCCTGTCGTTGTTGTGAATATCAACACAATAACTCACGGAATTCAGCATCAATCTTCATGAAATTTTTATAAGATATTGAATTTATAGCTTTCTTATTGAAAATTGAGTATGGGGGTGGTATCTAGAGGGTTACTCCAGTATTCTTCTTTTAAAGCCATAGCCAAATCGAAACCAAATTCAATGGAATTTTGTCAAATGTTAATTTTAATAGAAAAATAATGTAAAGAAGAGAAGAGAAAAACAGCTTAAATTATGTTGAGCTGATCGTACCACTCTTTCATTCCACGATTCAATTAAGTCAATTCAATTTACATAAGCACTATTCTCTAACTTGCCAAAACAAAAGTACCCAGCTGTATATCAAAAATACCACAGCTTAGAGCAGCAGCTCCAAGAGTGTACATATCTGCGCCACAAATGGACCCAGCAAATTTTCACAGAACATTGTTCTTCAATAAGAGGCTAATAGTTGAAAATTGTGTATACTTTTAATGATTACTTAGATAGATACCTTAAATTTCGAAAAAGTAGGCCAACACACCAAGTAAAAATTGTTGAGAAATTCTAGATCGCAAGTTGGCTAGACGAAAAGAGAGTATCGATGCTTTGAAGGTATGGGAATATCATTTATATATGAATTGAACAATATTGGTTTGAGAATAGATCCCTGTTAAAGTTTAGGTTACACTTGATAGGAATAACAAGTTTAATTGATTCTTTTCAAGTATTTGTGTGTTAACATGCTATGTTTACACAAACAAATGGTAGCTAAAGAAAGTTGTTGGTTGTTTTTTCTGCTATGTGACACGAGAGTATTGGCAAAACTGAAGAAATAAAATTCGTAGTTGCAATGGAAAGACGAGAAATTATGGTGAACTGCAAAGGCACAAACTTTGTACGCACTGTCCTTTCATGATTAAAATGATTCGTTCTTTATACTTCTTGCATAGTCTGCATGAGGACACTCGATCTATCCTCACTCATTCGGGTGACTTCTAAGGCAACAGTCCTCTTAATATGGCAGTTAAAAAACTCCTTCGGTTTAGCATTGAGGGTTGAAGCAAGGTCTTGGCTCTCGTAGAGGAAGGTGTATGAATGGCTTACCGATAAAGTCTGCTTTCTGTGAGGTTCAAGCAGTGGTCCCGTCCTGCATATCCACCCACTGGTTATTCTTCATCCTTGCAGACTCCAAGCTCCGGTCAATGAAGCCCATGACCATCCCTAGGGTGGCCAATGAGTCCACCCTGTCATTGTTCTCTATGCTTGACGGGCCCAGAACCCACATAAGGCAAAATCTGTTGGTCTCCCCCAATCTGTCAAAGGTTGTATAGCAACCTTCGTTGTCACACAACATGAAGGTCGAAGAATTATTCATCAAATATTTCTGCTTGGAAAACAATCTCGCAAGTCTTTCTAGATAGATGAATTGCTTATTACCAATTTTCCGACCATACGAACGAGCTTCTATCCTCTAGGTGGTTTTGTAACCGTCTGTGAACTAACAGGGATCCTCAACATCTTATCTATCTATGCAAATATATGCAGTCATGCTCGGCACTTCTGAAAGGAAGCAAGTTCTAGTATTCGTTTCGTTTTATACATATTTATACGAAACTCCTTAGAACCTTCAAGTAGACAGTTCTCTGCAATGTGAAGTTGGGATCACTTTTTGAAGCTACACCACCAAGCTATACAGCCATCTTTTCCACAGTTCATTTGACATGTCCATAGGGAATGCCCAGCCCTGTGTATTATGTTTTTTACGTACGGTGTTCCATACAGGTTTATTTTCTAATCTAACCTAACCTTTTCAGCCACTCAATATCGAGGAGAGATAACTATCCTTCTTTAATTTTATGGGATTTCACACGAATCATAACTAACCTTAGGAACGACATACTCAGTTAATTCTTCTTCAGCTTGTTCGTTGAGCTCATTAATAATTCAATTGAAGAAAAAAATTCATCCTTTTGGCTGTCCACACACAAAGAGAGATCAAGTTGCAGAGTCAGGTCTCTTTGCCTTTTGAAATAAGCCGTTACTGCCAGTAGGTTATTGAAATCTACTCGAGATGCTTTAATCTATTATGGATTATGGAGAGACCCAGCAGTGCTACTCACACAGCTGACAGATCGGACAAAATAGAAACATTGGAATTCACAAGACAGTGAACAATCAATACTATCTCTACAGGGACGTAAAATGGCCTCCAGGATACTATTGGACAATTACTGGCAGGAGTGGCTGTCACTGTCTGTTGGATGAAGGGCTACTAAGGGACAGACAAGTCAGAAGAGCGTCCAAGCAAATAATGCTGGGATCTGCCAGGGCTACTATAAACATGGAAATGGAAGAGTGTGGATGAGCCGAAAAACATTCTGAATACCTAAGTGAAAAACATTAATAAAACTTCTAGCAACGTAAATATGAAAACAAAGACAGATGATAGAGCATACTGATTCGGCAATGTTAACTAAAGAAGTACCTCGATATAGTCACCTACGGAGGACCACACTGGATAATATAGCCACCGTCTTTGAAGAATTAGGAGTAGTAGAGAGGATGCACAAAGAGTCTGATGAGGTTTTAGTGAAGTGACCTTGCCGCACTATCGAACTGCTACATTCATACATATTCACATGAAGGTTGCACACCAACTTCATATCCAAAACCAGAATGAAAATACTATACTTTTGTGTATACAATATTGTTGGCAGATTTTTTTCAAACTGTTAGCTATCATTTCGCATAGATCTCAACGCTACTTAACGATGATTATTTAGATTTGCCACCCATTGACATAGAGATATTAGTTAATCGTATTTTATATAGATCTCAAATTGAAACAAAAAGGACGATGATTAACAAGGACTGTATTCAGCTATGAATCGTAATTTCCTATAAAGCGTATACCAAATTGGTCCAAATGTATTTCCGAATAATAACTAGAAAAGGCAGACACTTTTTTGCAGAAGAACTTCTTGGAAGATACCACTAATTGACACTTAAAAAACTGAAGTCAGATGATACACCATTAGATGTAAAGGTGGTTAAGATCATTCAGGAACACCTATTAGGCCGATCTCGAAGAAAAAGCGTAATGTTCTTCCATGTTCTTCGTGCCATAAAGTCGCAATTACACGATACGAAGTAGGCATTCATTACCTTAGAAGCGACTCCCGATCGTCATTTATTCACTTTGAGTCTTCAAGAAATTGAATAGCTCACTTGACTTTTAATACGATTATATTATTGCTCGCGGTTTTTCTTCTTCTTCTTCGGACATTGTTTTATAGAATATGGCTGCTTCGATGATTGGTGTAAATCTTTCGAGATAGGTAATTTAATATCGAGTTCTACGTTTTATTTTTCTTCCTTTGGCAGTGATTACTTTCCTCGTCGTTATTTCATACTAATTGTTCAATTGCAGTGATGTGCTTTCAATATTATTTCATTGAAATTTGCACTTATACAGCGCGAAAAAAATGGAGTTATGTACCCTAATAATTAGGTAGTCTTGAAGTTCAACTATTTGTAATATTATTCGTGAAATTCGAGAAATTTTAAATAACACGAAAACGAAGAGATATCCGAAAATATTTTGCAGCACTCAACTGGCCCTGAAAAAGAGAATGGGGAATAAGTGTTCTAAAACAATATTTCATCTTTTTGTCTTACTTGAACATCGAAAATTGCGCAACCTGTACATAACATACATAATAGTATGTCACAACTTGACGGAGTTAATATACGTGCAATTTTGAGAAAAAAGTTCATATAAACATAAGTCCGCAAAAGCTTCGTTACGGAGCTACAGGGTGTGGTTTTTTCTTCAAAACTTCTGCAGTTTTTGAGATATTCAGCCCAAATTAGGAATGCAAGCTATTTTTTACAGCTTCCATCAAAACATGTCCTAGATTTTAACTGAAATTCACGAGGTGTTTTCTTTTCCGAGGCCATGTCTCCTTTTGCCCTTTCAAACATTTTTGCAGTACGCCACTGATCAGTACAATCAATTTTCGTCATCTTCGTTCAATTTAGAAACTTTTCGACATTTGTAATTTTTTTCGTATCTCCAACCGTTTTTGAGTGAAAAATTATGAATTTGAATTATTTGAATTGTATGTTATTCGCTAAATAAAAAAAATAGAAATACTCGATAGGTATGCCCAAAATTTGCTTTTATTTTGATAGCGCGTCTTCTGAGGCTCAACTTACACTTATTCAATATAAAACTAAAAGAAAGTACAATTAAGAAGAAAATAAATTGCTGGAAGTGTCCTTAACCTGCAAGAATACAGGCCCCTGTCCTTCTTCCCATATTATCACGCACTCTTTGAAATATTCCTAGGGCATTTCTTATCGTGTCCCAGGAGGTTATTATTCTTCTACTGTGTTCACTGGAGTGGCATAAACTAAACTTTTGAGATATCCCCATAAGAAAAAGTCCAAACTATTTAAGTCCGGGGACCTAGGAGGTCATGGTTCTGGCCCACCCCGACTTATCCATCAGTTGTTGAATGTATTATTCAAGAACGCCCTAGCTTCTAAACTAAAATGTGCTGGTGCCCCGTCATGCATCAGCCACATTATGTTTCTCACCAAAAGTGGCACATCCTCGAGCAATAAAGGAAACTCCTTCTCAAGAAATTGCCGATAAGCGGGACCGTTTAGTCTGTTAGGCAAAAAATGGCCCAATCAAATAATTTCCAATTATTCCGACCCAGACATTTAGTTCTTGATGATAAGATTCTTCAATCAAATGGGGGTTTTCCACAGCAAAATAATGATTATTTAGTTAGCTTCGTCTGTGAACATTATTCCACTATCAAAATGAGCATTTTCTCTAATTTTATCTGAGAACCATAGGCAGAAATGCAGTCTTGAAGCAAAATCTCGAGAAATGTTGAATATGGAACAGGTACAATGAAAAGTCGTGGAGAATCCTCCAAACTAAAACATATTCAACTGATTTCCAATTTTTCTTATACTCACATGAGTATTTCGGAAATTTCAACACTTTGTAGCTCCGTAATGAAGCTTTTGCGGACCTAGGTTCATATAAACTTTTTTTCTCAAAATTGCACGTAGACTTACCCCTTCAAGTTGTAGCATACTATTATGTTACACCCTGTATAGTTAGTTATTTATTCGAAGGTAGTATACAGTAATACCCAGACTTGATAACAATTTTTACCATACAGAATTATAAGAAAAAACAAATTTAAATTGGCATAAAACAACTTCTATTCAATAAAAATTGAATTAGCATAAAATAAAGTGACTACGCAGCTAGCCTTCATTAAGAACATCGATTAATAAACTTGAGAAGTCACCAGACTCGTATTCCGTAGCATAAAAGTTTGAGATGGGTTCAGAACGCCGCCCACTCTGTTTAACTATAACACTACATGATAAACAGCTTTATAAAGTGAGCTGCGTCCATTGACAGGTGTAACAAGACGCATTGACAGTAAAGGGCTTTTTATTTGCTGCATTAAAGCAGTTAATATTTTAATCTCCTCTGTGCTTTAATCGCCTTACACTCTCGACTGGATTTCGTTGTACCGTAATTGAATTCAAAGATAGATTTTCTCATGAGGCAACAAGATTCAGTGATGCTTTGAATGCATGGAGGATTAATCAAACGTTTCGATTGATATGCTTTATTTTTTGTTGATAATGACTTGATCTTAGTCTATGGAAATTATGCTGACTGTCAGATGGCTTTGTGAAAAGTTCATTTAGATAAATATTCATACGAATACAACAATAAGATTAAAACCCAAATAAACTTGGACAGAGTTAGGATAAAATCAAAGAAATACTTGAGTTAATTAAAGTTTCACTAAACTGAGGATGGAACAATAAGTGCTTGATCGAATAACTAAGCAAAATAAACTGAAAACTGAAAAGTTCCTTTCTTCCTGACAGGGATTGATGTTTCTCCAGAAATTGAATTACACTTAATTATTATATTGATAACACGTTTCGACGACACAAAACTTTGCTATAACAAAAATGTGCCTTTTGGGACAAAAGACACCACAATACTAACAGTTTAAGGCTAGGATAGAGATCTTAGTTTTTAGTTATATGAAAAGAGATTTCTTGTGTCGAAAAGTTCCTGGAGGCTATAGAAAGCTTTTCTGATCAAAAGTGCCTGAATACATCCTTTAAATACTTTTGTGTGTTTGTTCCTAATATGTAGACGTAATTTATTGAAAACTTTCATGATGGTATAGTTTACATTTTTCTGGAGAAATGCTCTGTTATATCTGATAGTTCTTAAATTCATTCTATACCTTGTCACATAACCATGTTCTCTCCTTTCAAAAAGTTCGAGATTTTTCTTAACAAACATTAAAGCTTCATATATGAATATACATGACAGAGTTAGGTTAGGTTAGGTTAGGTTAGATTCTTACAGTTGTCTTTAAATCCCAGGTTAAGAATAGATCTTAAACATTCCTTTTGTAATTTGAATAATCGAAGCACTTCCCGGGATTGCCCCAAAAAATCCCATATCTCATGCGGGATGCTACATCAGCATGTTACGATATCAGAGCCGTTTGAAGATCCACCAATGAGCTGATCGAGCAGAGTGCATAAGAATATCCTGCAATTGATCATGCGAGGCGCTCTATGTGGCCCAGTCAAGTCTGGAGTCAATGGTTACACCCAAAAAGCGTATGTCACTCACTGACCCAATAATTATGGTTAATCGAGATTGCCTCACTGTTTCTGTCAAAGGAAAATTCAAACAACTGAGTTTTTTCAAGCATTTAGCTTCAGATTATTACTTTAGAAGTATTGTTCCAGAATTTTCAGCTCATTTGAAGTTTTTATTTTGAGGTCCTCGGTATCATCTCCATAATCAAATTATCACGTTCGTATCATCAGCAAATTGAACTAGTACATCTGCAACAAGTCCCGACAAATTATTCGTATATATGATGTAGAGAAGGGGTCCAAGAATGGAGTCTTGGGGAAATCCTCTTTTTGTGGATAGCTTACTGGAAGTTAGCATACATCTGTTCTCATTTCTCATCGCCACATATTGTTTTCAGAAAGATAGCTGTCTATGATATTGATATTATTGCTTCGGAATGTGATGTTTAACTTTTCCAGTAAATGTGTTTAATTATGGCTTACTTTCCCAACGTACGTACTGCTACTATATCTGTGTTGATCTGTGTTGATCTTCAGATTTTGGGTACGCCTCGTGTTTCCACTTTTTGTTAAGGAATTCAGTTATAATATTTAAATATTCAAATATTCAAAAAGCTCGGGATCATGCTGTGGAAAGTTTGGTGTTGAATTTTATGTTTAAGTGAATTTAGTTTATTAAGCTAGTGGTCACTATCAGTAAAACATACAATGAGAATCATCCACATACCAAAACCTATATAGAAACTGTTCATGAAAATTTCTGCTAATAGGGGACTGAGTAGATTTCTCATAATAAGGCGCTCGCCCGAACGGTAAAATGAAGACTCAAAATCAAAATAATTTTGTTTTACACACATATCTAATAACAACAATATTTTGAATTTAATTAAGGGGATCACATTAATAGGATCCATACTTTTCTCAATAATACCGATTGAGTCTTTAGGAGGGAAATAAGTTATTGAGATCAAAAGAAGTATGGTGGTATGAGGAACATGCTTATTTTGTTTTGTATCTATTAGTTCATTGGTATCAGAATGAATTTCAAGAGAATTGAACTTACATATCTAGGTAATAGAGGGTGGAAGATGGGCATTTTGAAGATGACACGTCCGCTTGTAGGAAAAACTAACCAATTTGTAATGAGCATACATATTTCGGTCTATCTTTTGTTGTAAATAACGTTATGTTTAAGTTAACCACTCATTTTGGATTTCAGTGTTGTATAACTCTTGATAATGAGCTAGTAACTTCATACATAGTCGAGTATTTTGATATAATTTTGTCAAACCATCTCCAATCTCTTGGTTTCTCATGAATGATAACAGAGATAAAACGGAAATCTCAGCAAAATTAAAAATTAAGGCTAAGAATCGTGTTCTATTCATGAGGTGTGTAAATCATGAAATAAACCTGGCAAAAAGCAAAAGTTTCGAGACCATAAGACTGTGAAAATCTAGAATCTAAAAGGTTAGAACCGTCAAGCGCGTCATGTAAATGGTAATTCTTACTGTGTATAATTTGAACAAGTACGAAACTTCCGTAACTATATTGAAAAAAATATTTTTAACCAAACTGAGAATTGAAATTTGTCGACTCGGTAAGAAACCAAGCAGAGAAAAATTGAAAACTCGTGAAAAAATTAATTTTGCAATGAATATTGCGACTATAAATGAGAAAATGTCAAAGAGCGGCATCGCATTTGTTTCTTTTGATGTATAGACATCAAGATGCAAGCTTCTTCATACCATATGATCCTCAACTATTGACTTCGTACACGACGTTTGCAAAACACTCTGTTGTCTTTAACAATTATCTGATTTCTAACATTACTTGTTACAATGACAAGTAGGACCACTGAATTTTTCGAAATTATTTTGCTGGAGTAAATCATTGCTAATCTTATTTTTTTTATTTCAGGTAAGTTTCTACGATTTCATCTAAGTTATTCGTAAGTACAATACACTATGTATCAAGTTGAGGACTGTAACTTTTGGCATACATTGTACAGGCTGGTCATATCCGATGTTTTAGTTCGCCAGCTAGGCCAAATATTGAAGTAGGACAAAAAATGAACCCTTCTTCACTTTTCAAGACATACTTAATGGCGAAAATAAATTGGCTAGATGTACATATTTTCAGAATAATCGATTCACCAGCTTGAAATTGATGGATTCGCTGTGACACTTTCACATCAAGAGTTGTCTCTTCTATATCTTTTGCATCATATTTCTTACTTCTTTTTTCACTGAACGAACCACTGTTGATGAGATTGTCCTCAAGTCTCTGAAAAATAGTTTAATGGGGCAGTCTTTTCTCAATAAAACGTTGTAGATACATTTCTTCTGTTGCATTTGCTGCATAACCACTCTGAATAAAATATTCTATCATTTATTTCTCGCAATTTTCGTAATTGCTATCTGACTAAAAATTTCCATATTTTTCGTTTTTCGTAATTAAGATATTTAATCAAAAATTAGAAAGGAATGTTTTATATTCTTCAAAGGGAAATAATTATTTTGTTTTGAGAGATCGAATATGTCCCTGATTCATATTCGAGAAATGCAAGCATTCTAACTCTAAAATCGCCAAACGTAAAGAAATTCTGTATGTCACTGCATTCTATTCATAGAATTTCCTGTTTAATGTCACAATATTTCATATGTATCTTTAACAGACATCGATATATCTGAAAATTTGAGATCTTCTAAGTAACTCGAAGAATTGAATATTGAAGAAAAGTATAGAGAGGGGAGGTTCACTTTTTCTTATGTGCATCTAACTGCCGAATAAAAACATCGAAGTGATTTTGAACAACCATGCAGATTTAAACATGAATGGTAATTTATTCTATTAGCTGATAGCTGCAGCATTCGGTTGAACTGATAGTAGCTGAATTTGATTAACGTAGAAGTTCGTAAACAAAATCGAGATCAGTTTTGCGATTGCAAGATATTTCTGTATTCCTGTACTGTATACATTTTAGCCATTATTTATGTGTTAGACATAAATAATTGTCCGAAAGTCTTTTCCAAACGCCGGATATGACATTTAAAAACATAAAACATAGAAATTCCGCTCTTCAAATTAAATGCTATTATGAAATCAAATACAAATTATGTACTTAATTAAACTCAGTTTAATATTATATCTCGTGGATTTGAAATGATTATTCGGTATTAACCATATGACATCCGCCCTGTAGCAGCAGTTATACGGTATAATATTTATTGCTGATGATTTTGATGTCATAATACATAGGTGGAAGTGTAAATCAAATTAAGGAAGTGCCGGTAACATTCATTTGCAAATCGTATGCATCAATATAGTTTCAAACGACGTGGATCTTTCCCCCTCTCTGATCCGAGAGAGAATGATACACAGTTGAAGGTGTGATCGAATCCGAAACACACAGTATAGTTTTATCACTTGCACGTTCGATTGATTCGAGAGACGCTGACAAAACTATAACAGTCTTCGAATGTTCAAGATAAAACATTTTAGGCTGATCCTTTTCAACTTTTTATAACGCTACATAGTGTTCATAAATACAGGGTGTCCATGCTAAAGGACCCACCAGAAATATCAGAGAAACGGGTTTATCGATTAATTTCAAATTTTCGGTTTAGAATAAATGAATACTGATCTAAAATTGGCAATTGTTTTCAGAGCGGTTTCACGTTCATACCGGACATCGACTACAACTTTGCTATTTCGGATGGTATAGTGTACTTAATTTTTTCAGGATAGGGCATTCTTTAACTACCATCAGGCCATGATTTATTTAATAAAACTCTTGGAATTAATCAACAAAACTAAACAACTGTCAAAAAAAAATTATTTTAAATACGATTAACTGTTTTTGTTACTTTATTAGAACCGTTTTTCATAGTTTTCATTAGTGTTAGGTTTACCAGTACCTAAAATGGCTCATTTTCATTTTATCCGTGATTTTATCAAACAGCTGCAGTTTTTTCGTTAAATTAAATCATAAGGCCATGGAACATAGAAACAGACAGAGAAGATTTAATTCCGATTTGAGTTGCTATGTTCCACAATTTTCTATGTAAGGTTCTATGAATTTTGGCCTCAGTTTGACATTTGGAAGTTATAATTTATTACACTTATTTTGTTTGTGTATAGTTTTTTGTTAAATAATGGAAGATAAATACTCGATTGAGTATATTTTTCTTCATCATTCATGGTCAATGTTAATAAATAAGTCGAATTTGCAGAACATTTAATGAAAAATACCCGAGGTTGCTGAAAACAATTTGGAAAATTACAATTGAAATTTGGCACTTTGGAATTATCTGAAAATTTCGTTAAATGTGTTTGATTTATTATTCGTTGACATAGATCATGACTGATGGAAAAATTCATAATATTCTCTCGTTTAACTCCTCATTTGCCTTTTCATACAACGAAAAACCTACAGATGAAAAAATTAGTGCTATTGCTACTTTTAAATAATTTCCGAAAGTTATTAATTCATACAACTTTACACAGAACATTGTGGAACATATAAATCTATATCAGATTTAAGTCCACTCCATTTATGTTCCACGACCTAGTGATTTGATTTTTCTAAGGAACTGCAAGAATAAAATGAAAACGAGCCATTTTAGGTACAAGCAAACCTCATACCAATGAATAATAATTTGGAACGTGGTTCTAATAAGGTTAAAAGAAAACAGGTTCTCACATTTGAAACTAACGTTTATTTTACAATTTAATTTTATTGAGTTGAGAAATGATTTTTGAACAGCTGTATATAAAATAGTATTGGAAAGTAAGTAGCCCTGAAAAACCATTAAACTAAGAAAAAAGTATTCGTTCATTTCGTTGGTACAATTTATGAAATACACTGCTGCTAATAAGGGACTTTCTATATAGGTCAAGCCAGAAGAGAATTTAAGAACATAAATATTCCATTATTCAAAACGAAACTTCAACGGGTTCTTTTGACCATTATAAAGATAAAATCACTTCATATATTTCGTGAGAATTGTTATATACACAACCGAATTTATATGGAATCACGTGGTATTTCAACTATTGATTGTTTTTAACCAATGGATCTTTGACTACTTGTGGAGAATGTTGTTGTTGTAAAAAATTGGATAGTATGATAAGAAATGTTGAATTATCACCACATATTCGGGATATTGTACTAAGTCGTCACTGAGATTTGAAACTGTGAATTTCAAAATGTAAAAAAGCCTATAATCATAATTGAAAATGCCTTATGTTGGATTGTCCGATGTGCAGAGGGGTCGAATTATTGCTGTCGTTGAAGAAGGGGTGACACAGAGGGATATAGCGGTCACAATGGGGGTATCACAGGGGGTGATTTCGACTTAACCTACGTCCGATACGTGGAGCTACAGTCTCTACTAAATAGTCCTAGAAGAAGTCGTAGGAAGATCACTTCTGAAGCACAAGACCGCTTTTTGTGCCAAATTGCAAGAAGAGACCCTAGTGCGTCGCACCCCATACTCCAAGGGCAATTTTTGGAAGCAACAGGCATCAGTGTATCGGTCGAAACGATACGTCAAAGAGTTTTAAGGGGTCGTGAAAGACTAGCTAGACTGCGAGCAGCAAGACAAATTCCGAAATACCAAGGGGACAGTGTGATGTTTTGGGGTGGCATTATGCTGGGAGCCAAAACAGATTTTATTTTGTTTTCTGCGAGTATAACGGCTAGAATTCACGTAGACCTACTGCTGGAGCCCATAGTGAGACTCTGGCGAAGTACCCACGGTGAGAATTTCACTTTTATGCAAGATAATGCTCCTCCGCATACCAGCAAATTCGCGCGATATTATCTTGAAACAGAGGGAATCGCTATTTTGGACTGGCCAGCTTGCTATCCAGAACTAAATCCTATTGAACATTTATGGGATAATCTCAAAAGGAAAATTAGATCGCTCCAGGATAATCCAAGAACCCCACAACAGCTCATCCAAACCACCACAGAAGAGTGGCAGAATACCACCCCAGAGGAGGTCGAAAACCTAATCCGAAGCATGCTTAGACGGATTCAGGCTTGTATCAGGGCAAGAGGAGGTAAAACAAGCTACTGAGGTCGAGAAAAAACACCTACTCCGTGAGAAATTTTCTACAACATGCGGAAAGTCTCTTATTTTATTTTATTTGTTTCTTTTTGAAATAAACCTCAATTTCTTCCTTTTTTTCTATTGAAATATCTCGAAAAAGATCAATTCTAACAATCCTTCGAAATTTCCAAAATCCCTGAGGTAATATTCAAAATATCGGGTGGTTCCATATAGATTTGGTTATGTGTACTTACGAAATGTTATGATTTTTGGTCTATTTTATAACTAAGGTTCCTGATGAAGGTTTTTAACTAGATATAATTATAGAAAGTCAAAATCAAGAAATATCTAAATAATGGCATAGCCTACTAAAAACGAATTCAAAAAATTTTATGTACCTAACTAAAAGCAATCGCTTTTTATTTTCTATCTCTATAAGGGTGGGATATACGAAAAAACTAAAGGAGGACAAGAAGTTTCTAAATAAAATGGAAAAACGATTCTGCCATTTAGAATTTACTATCGGTGCACCGCAAAAACTCTCAAAAGACAAAAAAGAGCATGACGCCAGTAAAACTATCGTCCTGTAAATTCTGTTGACAGTTTATAAGGTAGATTTCAGTAACTCACATTGTATAATCTTATTCCAAAATTTGAGGTATATCACTAAAATTGCAGAATCTTTATAGAAGAAAATCAAAAAAATCGAAATTTTGATTTCCTTTAGATACTCTACGAAGCGATTGGGGAACAAGAAATCAGATTAATACTGTTAATAAATATATTTCGGAATATACTGTATTTTTCACCATATGGTATTCAAAAGAAAGCGTTGAAGATAATGTTCTCAACGTCCCAACATAGTCAAAAAAGGTCGTGGTGTTGGCAGCACTGCCCACAATTCAGATTAAATCATATCGACATGCCCACTGACACATGTCTTGTGTTATTCATTCCCCTAGCCGTCATCTCGAATGAAATATCGAGCTAGTTAGCACCAAGCCAACCAGCATTAATTGTCATCCTATGGTAGATCGACGGAAGAACAAGCATCGACCTCATACGATCAATTGTCCATCATTGTCAACTAGTGTTACATCGAGTCGCCTGTACTCGTGTTCGATGTTACGTGGTAACGATGCTTCAGGCCCCCTTCGGTGCCCCCTCGCTACCCAACTGGACTGAATGATCGCGATTCTACGTGCTTGTCGGACAGATCCATATCTGACTAGAAGTGTATGACTTGGTTTCATAAAACAAGCGAATAAGAACGAAAATTAATGTCGGTATAATATTTCTTGTTTGAAGAAAACTTTCTTTTCAATTTTTTGAATAGGGAACAGTTCTCCAATACTCTCCCATGAACTGGACTCTGAATATATAAAAAAAGCTTTCGTACTGACTCATCATTGATTTAGATGAAACAAACACATTGATAAAATTCCTGAATCCTGTCTATCTGCTTTGAAAATCGTTAGTTAACACTAACGAGAAGTACCGATTCAAATCATATCCTACAACTTATAAAGAGCATTAATTCGGAATAAAATAGACTATGTCTCCATTTGCTACAACTCTACCAACAACAGACAACAAGTATATGTTGTGGGCTGAAAATGATCTAGTATAGTATATATATATATATATATATATATATATATATATATATATATATATATATATATATATATATATATAATACATAGTAACAATATCATTTCGAACCAAATGAACATAATTGAAAGAAAAATATGTAACGTGAAGAGCAAGGTCATATATAGGACTAAAAAGATAATCAAACAATACATCACCTGCTACAGTTTTCTTCTTACGAAGCTATCCTTGAAATACACACACCACAAAAATTGTCGCATCACCTGGTATTTTAGATTCCACAATCGATTAAGCAGCTCCATCACAGTTTCTTTGTTAACATATGTCTTTGGACATATGAGGGAAAAATCTTATCTATGTAGTAACATTTGTTTCCATATGATCTCAAACACGTCTGAAACAAGAATGAGTTTATTTGACTATCAATATTCATTCAATTTCTCTTCAGTTTTCACGCTAAATGAGTGCAAGTTTTCTATGTTTCTTGTTGATTTTCGAATCTTTGCATTTATTGTAATAGCTGCTGAACGTGCTGGACGCTATTTGAGTGATCATGAAGTGGTAAGAATTGTGACATTTCTAGAGGAGAGGCGAAGCCAACGTTACGTGGCTAACTTGTTGAATGTTAACCAAAGCACTGCTGCAAAATGAACTAGCCTTTTCCCAGAAATGTGCATATTTCATTGCAAACTGTAAGTGACAGGCTCAGAGATCAGACTAAGGGTGGCTTCTACCGGCCCGCGTCTCACCAGAGAGCATGGAGGAAACATGCAAATTGGGGTATTCCAGAATAGTCGAGTGTTCTCTTTTCCGACGAGTCCAGGTTCTGTCTAGTATGAAATGATAGACGCATGTCTATATACAGACGACCTGGGGAATGGTTAGATCAGCAATGCAATATCCGGCAAACCGAAAATTTCGGAAGGGTCTCAGTAATATGTGGAGAGAAATTTCTTTCCATGATCGAACTGAGTTAGTCCTAGTGAATAATGAAAGAATGACAGCGGACAGATACATCGCAGATATCCTTGAACCCCATGTTGTACCCTTTGGCCCATTGATTGGCGAAAACTTCATTTATATGCATGATAGTGCTCGGCCTCATGCAGCTAGAGTAGTTAAGGAATTTCTGCAAAATGCCGAAATTGATATTTCAAGATGGCCAGCCAGAAGTCTCGACTTGAATGTTTGGGAAAACATGGGGTGGTAAATTCAGCAATGTAGGATGCCTTGTAGAACACTCCAACAACTAGAAAATCTGCTTCCTGAAATTTGGAACTCAGTGACTCAACTGAACATCCGAAATTTGTTCGAGGGGTTTCGAGACGTATACTGGCAGTAATTATGGCACGGGGAGGAAACACTCGATTTTGAAAATTATTAGTAACCATTCGATGTTGATTGGTCTCTTCGCGAATGTTTGAAGGTGGTAGAATTTTTTAATTTTTCATTAATTCGAAAATTGTTAATATTTTCCATCATAGACTCATGTCTTTTGAATGATATCTTCTTATTTTACACTTCTGAAAGTTACCAAGTGACTCTTGAATGACCATCCTAAAAGTTTGTATAGTATTGTAGTAAAAGTAGGGTGATGCGACAATTTCTGTGGGAAGTGTATCTTCAAAGATCAAACTGAAATACACAAAATTCTCCGATCGGGAAGGCCTAAATGACCAGGTCCGATCTTCCATGTAATTATGCTTAACTGCAGGAGTGAAAACACTTTGGGCCCCAAATTGAGGAATACCTCTCCCATATTTATCGAAAAATTATTTAACTAAAAGTTCACGAAAATTTTGAATTGAGAGGAAATTTGGAAATGCAGACCGTCTTGCTTGCTCGAGAAATTGATAGACAAGGATTGGGATCAGTAATGTTTTGTACATGCGTCTTACTGAAAAAATTGAATTTATTTTTGTACAAAACAGACGGGAAATAATTCTGCCAATTATGGAAGCTCACTTCCCAATAATGGGTCCGAATCCACTTTTCAACAATTGCACTTTATAGTGCAATAGTGGTCATGGTGGTCCGAAATTCCCTAGCCATCGTACTCTCCAGATCTGAATCCCATCGAGAATGTGTGGCCATCCTGAGAAGAAATGATTCTAACGCTTCGGAATGCGATATTCAAAGTGCTTAGTTTGTTATAAACTTGTTACATTTATTTTTCCTTAGATAGTTATAACAGTGTTTTTTAATACTTCTAAAATTCAGCATCATCCGAACATGAAGTAATTGAAGAAGATTCATGTTTAAGACTAGTGTCTTTGGATATATTCATCCCGAAATTACGAAACCTTAGTTTCACATAATTTCTTTAGAAGTACTGAGAACACAATATTCCATATGATTGAGGTTGAGGAGAAACAATTGTGGTTTCATATATACAAAATTGCGTGGACGAAATCAACGATGCATCGTTTGGCGGACTATTGTACGAGGGATGTCTTTCAAGTTTTTCATATAGAGTCTGAGTGAAACAATTGAGACCTGCCAAAGATGTTATTGTTTTAATAAATAGATTAATACACTTCTGCGTTTGTTCGAACCAATTCTGGAAGCGGTTACTCCAATCGTTTGCTGTTACATTCAATATAGCCATTCGGAAGGCATCAACAGCTGAATTTTGACCACGCAATTCGTTCCTGATTTTGGAAAAAGTAAAAAAATCATTAGAACTTAGGTCCCGACTGTATTCAGGATGATAAAACAATTCGATGTTTTCTTGGGTTAAATTTTCAATTGTTTTTTAGGTGTGTGGGAATGTGCATTGTCTTGGCGAAGTCTGATTCGCCGTTCGAGATTCTTGATGCTTACTCACGAGTTGTGGTGATCAAATGGTTGTGTACCAATCGTCAGTAACTGTTCTTTGATCTTGTAGAGGAATTATTGTCATATAATCTGTTTTTGAAACAAAGGTTTTCTGGCTCGTATGAACAAATTTAAGATTTATCTCCACTGATTTATTGCTCACGGTTTAATTTCATGTTTCAACTAACTATTTAACCTTGACAGTTTGTTGTGGCTAAAACATAGCACGCATAGAACTGAAGCTTCTGATTTATAATAGCAAATCATAGAGGTTAATTTCTAGTATTGATAGTTGATTAATGTTACAGCATGCAAAACATAAAGGAAATCCCTCGTATGTCTCCTATTCTTTCGTCATAATGGCATCACCTCTGAAAAACAAATCGAAGAAAGTAGTAAACCAATAAACACTGCGTTGAATAGCTATATTAACAAATATTTCTATATTATTATTACTCTGTACGTATTCTATTAACCTTACTATAACCACGTATTTACCACAGAACGTTCTGATGAACAATAATGAACTTGCAAGAACGATACAGATACATAATGAGCAAAACTTTTCATTTCACAATACATAATAGACGGTAATATACAGATGAGATGATAACCAGTGTGAATCGAAATGGGCATTGTGTTATGAATCTACTTATTGTTTGACGATTGGTATTTAACGCGAAGAGATACTAGAAGCAGAATAGGAAAGTAACCTTGTGAAATGAGTCTTGCACTCTCAGGAGAATGAAAGTATTGAAGGTGTGAGCAATTCAAGTTCAAGTGGGTGGTTGAGCGTGTCATGGTAAAACATGGATATTGCATTATTCTAGGCATTTTTTTTGGTACTGCTGCTGTAGTTTTTAATATTGAGAAGAATCAAATACAAGATGTTTGAAAATGTTTTCGAGGGGGTTCAGCTCCTTAAACATGGCGGCTAGACAGTTACTTCTTTGTAATATTTTAATAACCATTGTTGATGTTTTTAAATTAGGCACATCGGCTATGAATATAAAGGCGATATTTCAAACAGCACCGACACCGATTAAATAAAATATGCGTTATTATTTCTTTTCTGTTGGACTTGTACTTGTGGGGGCCATTTTTTGAACATGAATTATTCCAATATCAAATCAAATATGAATAGTAGACTTCAACAACAACTAACTGTTGTTAGCTGTTGTTGAAGTTTTTTTCATAGTTTTTATGCGCTTAGGTATTGCAACTGACGCACGACGAATAAGACGAATGCACTTATCCGTCACCATACAAAAGAAAAATTCTTCCTCCCAATCGTTATTAAAATGATACGTTTTAGATTTTTTCGCTGCACTCATTTTGTACTATTTATTAATAAACTTTGTATCGACGTAGTATGGCCTTCAAGTTGCAATTCAGAATGACTCCAATTCCTGTAATGTAAGAAAAAAAAAACGCGGCTTTTCTTTGACAAGTACCTTGCGTTCCTTTGATAAAGCCGCCTTTTGGCACTAGCAGAGTGTTATTTTATTACGTAATAAATTTTCGTAGTTTAGTTACCTACTTATTAAAAAATTTTCTCCTCGAGATCTACTCTACAAGCACTCATGACCGACCGTTTGAGCACCCCTGGTGTAGATCATCACTTATTACTTATTTGTAACAAGACGTGTTACAAAAAAAATGCTCAATTGGCTCACTAGAATATCTAAGTTGCGCAGAATATTATAAAGCCACCTCACACCACTAAAACCCTATCTAACACACTGATCTAATCACTTGGTAAAAACGGAGTAGCTACATTCTTGAATATCACAAACATTAAATCTGCTTTTGGAAACCCTGTATGGTAATATACTCGAATCATTGTTTAGAAAAAAAATTCTGTCTTTAGAATTCTGAAAGGCCGTACATCCAGAAATGGTACTAAATAATGGCTTTTTTTGATATTCAACGATTCCATAGAAAGTGCCATACACAAGTTCTTATGGAAAACTGAAAAAGAACGCCTTCGTTGGACCCTCAAGGAAGATGGCGGATTATTTGTGATTTATTAGATTACTGAAAATTAAATTTTCTATATTCTAAAAATCAGCAGCTCTATTTGAAAGATTTGTTGTACACATAAAAATGTATAAAAACTGATTAGACATAAATGAAATAAAAAACAAGAAAGGAGTGTTGGCAACAAATTGAAGTTTTTTAAGTTGTTACAACAGAGGGCGTTGGTATTTAGTAAGAAGAAATGCAAAATACTATTCAAGTTATTACTCTCACGACAACATAAATTCCGAGTTTTCTCGCACAAGTGTTAATCAGTAGGTTCCGATGGTTAATTTGAAATTCGGAAGGTGTTTTGAAAACACTAACCATCAATCATACGGAAACATCGAGCGGGATATGTAATTTACCTATAGAATAATACAGAAATAACATACCACAAGGTTCATAGTGAGCAATACAGAGTTGAAAACAAATTGATCCTAATTCTAGCTTACGGGCTACTTTATTGCTGATCAATAAATAGTGATATAATTACATATAACTGTATTGCATTTGTCTATAATCATTGAGGCTTTATGGAATAAAAATATTTATGAAATTACGATCACTATTTCATATTCTGCTCTACAGTTAAGGACAAGACTCGGATATTATGATAATTATCGTATTGGTTATGGATTTTAAGGAAATATGTGGTCATGTCTGAGGAAATTATGGACTAACTGTTTCTCAGCAAAAGGAAGTTATTATTTACAATATTGCCAATATAACCATGAAATACATAGCCTATATATTGAATGAGTTCATTTTATACGGGCACGCTTCAAATTCGAATTGAATTTCTTCGTATGTAGCATTAATTTTTCAAATACTATTTCATGTTATACAGTACAGAGTGGTCCAATGTATACTGAAGCCAGTAACCATTTCAAGATCTATTTTAGAGAAAAAGTGACAAGTGAAAACTGCATCTTGTTCAGATTTTTCGTTTTCGCGTTATTAGCATATTAACATTGAGTCAAAAAGGAAAGGGAGACCCTTATGACAGAATGATTTTATTCTATAATATACAAGATGATTTCTTGGGGTTTGCTGAGAAATTGGAACAATAATTTTCCCAGTACACTCTCGGAGCTATTTGATGTATGTCTTCTCGTTTCTCGTTGCAAATTTAGTTTGCACGATGATGCATTACTTATTAACCAGGCAGTTAATCTTATTCTCTGAAATAAAAACGAGAGCCTATCTCGAACAATATTGCATTGCATTATCTCCAGAAAAGCACTTTACAAATGTTGCTTCATTAAGTGGATTGATTGGTTGAAATAACTCAAACTTATTTGTAGAATATTGGGTCTTTTGTGAATTTCATGCTGTAGAATATGATATTCACATGAAGTGAAACTGGTTTACACACAACTAAAACAAGAATGTAAGCAGGATTTGGAAATTCTTTCCTATTTCCTAATACTATACAGGTGTCCCCCAAGCTTTATGACAAATTCTGACAGGTGGTTCTTGAAGAAACTCTGAGACAAATTAGTGGGAACCTCAAGATCCAAATCTTTTGAGAGTGGGGCAGCACAGACAGAAATTTCACAAACGATTGGCACTAACCAAACGTTATTTCGCGACTGGTAACCAGGTATCCAGGAACAGAGTGTGTAAGGGAACGACGTGGAGGTGAACATTATGTTACAATTATTGCAGAGGACTGTTTCTCCAACAAACCACCCTCTGGAATCCCACGTGCAATGAACTGTGTAATTATCGGAATCAAATGCATAACCTCAATATTTCAAGAAGAACTGTTGGCATAAAGTTAATTTACTCCTGGTGTTGAGGTAGCTGTAGTTCATTTAAAAATAAAAATTACAATTTTAGTTTTAGCAAAGAAGTTGAACTTGTTGGTTCAGTTTGAAAAGCTTTTAGCCCAGCAAGAATTTAAACTCTGTGGCTTCGAATAATCGGAAGGAATTGACAATTTTCTAGAATGATGCAAGCAGAAGAGGAAAACTCAAATCAATGAGTTTAATATTTTGCTGAAATGGCGTACGAGTTTAACAAACGTCTATACATATTGGAGCGTTACTAAGATATTCACAACGGACTTACTATTTGTTTTAACTCGAATTCCAGATATTGAAAAGTGGAGCAAAAGATTTCGGCTGATTTAATCTATCCAGTGGAGACAAATTCAAATTGACAGAAGCCTCAGGAATCATTAATCTGAATCGAACATTGAACATCTACACACAACCAAATTATATGGAATCACCCGATATTTTGGATATTACCTCAGGAATTTTGGAGATTTCGAAGGATTGTTAGAATTGATACTTTTGAGATATTTCAATTGAAAAAGAAATGAATTAAGGTTTATTTTAAGGAAGAAACAAATAAAAGAAAATAAAAGAATCTTTCCGCGTGTAGAAATTGAAATATGTGAAAATTGTTTTCTCACGGGGAAGGTGTTTTTTATCGACCTCACTAGCTTGTATTACCTCCCTAGCCCTGATACAAGCCTGAATCTGTCTAGGCATGCTTTGGATTAGGTTATCGACCTTCTCTGGCGTGATATTCTGAGCTGTTGTGGGGTTCTTAGATTATTTTGGCGCTATCTGATTTTCTTTTGAGACTATCCTGTAAATGTTTAATAGGATTTAGGTCCGGAGACCAAGCTGGCCACTCTGAAATAGCGATTACCTCTGTTTCAAGATAATGTCGCGCCATGTTGCTGGTATGTGAAGGAGCATTAAATTGCATAAGAGTGAAATTCTCACTATGGGCTTCAGCACGTAATTTCTAGCCGTTATACTCGCAGGAAACTTAATCAAATTAGTTTGGCCTCCCAGCATAATGCCAATTTTGGTACTCGATACACCAATTAAGTCTGTTAATCTTTTGTTGTCTGGTTAGCTCTGGAACTTTTAAGGGCCTCCTGCTGTATAAACCCCTTGAACGAAGTCTTTGACGTATCGTTTCGACTGATACATTGTCTGTTGCTTCCAGGAATTGCCTCAGGAGTATGAGGTGCGAGGCACTAGGGTCTCTTCTTGAAA
The DNA here is from genome assembly GCA_013387265.2 of Cryptolaemus montrouzieri. NCBI lineage: Eukaryota > Metazoa > Arthropoda > Insecta > Coleoptera > Coccinellidae > Cryptolaemus > Cryptolaemus montrouzieri. Next base: position 23,200,324 of record JABFTP020000021.1, on the reverse strand, counting down.
TTTTCCACAAAAAGCGGTCTTGTTCTTCAGAAGTGATCTTCCTACGACTTCTTCTAGGCCTATTTTGCAGAGATTGTAGCTCCACTTATCAGGCGTAGGTTTTAGAAATCACCCCATGTGACATCCCCATTGTGGTCAGTATATCCCTCCGTGTCACCCCTTCTTCAACGAGAGCAATCATTCGACCCCTCTGAACATCGGACAATCCAACATAAGGCATTTTCAATTATGATTTTAGGCTTTTTTAAATTTTGAAATTCTTAGTGTACAAAATCCCGAACATGTCTTGATAATTCATCATTTCTTATCATACTATCCAGATTTTTTACAACAAAAAACTTCATTCTTCACAAGTGTTCAAAGATCCATGGTTGAAAACAATCAATAATGTGAAATACCGAGTGATTCCATATGAATTTGGCTGTGCGTAAATATAGATTTTATAAGTTCTGTTGAACATGCTTCTGATTCCGGTAGTTACTAGATTGGAGGTTCGAATTGGCCCCAGGCCAATTGATCAAATATTTAATCCAGATAAAACTGCTCCTATTACTCCAAATAAGTTACGACTTTTCACGTTTACCAAAGTATAAGATTCGATCAAATATCTAACATTGTTAGAATCTAGATAGCTTTGTATTGTTAAAGTTTCTAGGAGGAACCTGTAAAAAGAAGAAATAGGAGTTTTTTATTGAAGACGAGTTCTGTTCTGGAATCTTTCCTTCTGGAGTCTATTTTTCATTGGACCAAAAATTTGTAGCTTTAATCAGATATTTGTTGAAGTCCAATTAGTCAATTGTATAAAACGATTCGACTTCAAATTCGAATTCAAACCTGTGATCTAGTATTCTTCTATGTCCTTACATCTATAGGGAAGTATTTCACGTTTTATCTGATACTGACATATAATATACTCTGAAAAAGATCTATCAAGTAATGGAGCGTTAACTGATTTTGACCACTTCCTCTACAATCATATTTGCATTGCAGTAAATGGTCAAACTACTCTGGCTTTTTTCTCCTTCGTTTTCATCCACTTTTTGAAAAATGAACACAAGTGGTCGTTACTTGATGTTAACCCATTTCAAATGATAAATAAAAGATTTGAATTTAGGAGGCTTCTACTTGATAAAATTCTATTATCAATAATAAAAGCAAGTAATGTGCTTTTAGGAATTTTACTTAATAATTGTGAGTCGTAACGCGTTTCACTACACCGTAGCTTCTTCAGACGAATGAATGTACAGAAAATAAGTATTTATTATCTGTACATTCATTCGTCTGAAGAAGCTAAGGTGTAGTGAAACGCGTTACAAATCACAATTATTGAGTGAAATTCCAAAAAACACATTACTTGTTTTTATTATGAATAGAAGAAAATTGCATTTACGCTAACCTACTATATTTGTAACTCGTCTCGACCACACATCAAGAGACAGGAGCAAAATCAAAATTAAACTGAGTTATGAAATCCATAAATGATCTACAACATTCGTAAATTCAGAGAAATCTGAATGACTGAAAACTAAGTAAAAGAGAATTATTGCCAAAATCTACCTGTTCGTTCAATAATAAACACCTCAAAAAAGTCTAGGGAACACTTACCAATATCTTTAAAATATGAATTTGATGATTCGAATTTATAGAAATCTTTCGGTTTTTGTTAGGTTGTATTGTATATAATGTATTCTCAAGAAAACAATATAATATTATTCTCCAAAGCACCTATTATAAAAAAAATTTGAAATCTGAAAATGACGAAATTTGGTAAAACAAAAAAAAATCCTGAACTAATATTTTCGAAACGATATGGAAGCACTCATATTTTTCAGTACCCAGAAGATCCACCTCTGTTATTAATGATACTTTGGCATCGCCGCGGCATGCTCAATATTAAATTGTCTAATACATTTTGACCTAAGTCATTCCAAGCCCTCTGAACTGCTAATCGAAGCTCCTGTTCATGATGGAAGACGTTCTAACGCAGGAGATTTCTTTTTAGGGTGTCCCACACATGCTCGATGGGATTCAGATCTGGGGAGCAGGATGGCCTAGGTAGAAGATTGATATCATTCTCTTCCATAACGTTCAAGACAACTATTGCACGATGAGAAGGGGCATTATCTTGTTGGAAGAGTGGATTTTGACCCATTGTTTGGAGATACGGTACCACTACAGGTAAAACTATCTCATTTGCGTAAGAATTTCCCGTGAGGTTGTTCTGTATGAAAACGAGGTCAGTTTTTCCACCAAGGCGTACACCTCCCCAAAACATCACTGATCCGCCTCCCTGTCTAACAACTTCTCGAGCATGATAGAGACGGTTTTGCTTTCCAGGTTCCCTCCATATTCGAATTCTTCCCGAATCGGGATAATAACTAAATCTAGATTCATCACTGAAGATAACTGTGGCCCACCTCTCTTGATCCAAGTTTACGTGTTCTTGGCACCAAGCTAAACGAGCAGCGCGATTTCCATGGGTCAGTTCTGAAACTCTTAAAGGACGTCTAGAGTGGAGTTGACCTTCGTGCAGTCGCTTTCTCACTGTTTGGTTGGAAATATGTACATTATGAACTCGTGATAGCTCTTGAGCTAATTGAGATGCTATGGTAGTACGATCTCATCTGGCTTGTAAAACCAAAAATCGGTCTTGGGCGACTGTAGTAATCCTGAAACGACCTGTATGGCGTTCTTCTACGCTACCTGTTTCATTGAAACGCGACCATAAACGGTTTATGACATTTGGGCTACTTCCCAGAACCCTGGATACTTCCCGTTGTGAGCTCCCAGCTTGGAGCATGCCAACGGCTCGTAAGATCTCTTCTCTAGTCAAATGTCGTCTTTCCATGGTCGAATCACAAAACTTGAATCTTTTATTTGTGCTTACAACAGAAACAAAGTGCCAACTAACTGATTTCAAACACTGAATACATGAAATGATTATAAAGCAGCGTCGCATCTGCTGCATTTTCAGTTTTTGATAAAAAAAACTGAAATCTGTTGCGGCTCTCTACATAATTTGGTGAGAAATTGATGCAGGTGTTCATTTCTTAAAAGAATCATCCATATTGATCGTTCTGGATACGATATATCGATATTCAGAAGTGTTCCCTAGACTTTTTTGAGGTGTTTAAGGTGGAAAGATTTGAAAATATTGGTTAAAATGATGATTTTCAACAATAAAATGGTTTCTATAATTAGAATTAGTTATTTCATTGATGAAACTACGAAAATGTTTATTGACTCTAAATCTCCTGTACTTTCTACCAATACACATCTTACTACAACTACCGCAAGTTTGAATACACCAGATTTATTTACTTTATCTATTTTTTTTGATGAGTTTGGATTATTATTGTTTCGGAATAACTATGTATAACTGGTACTTTTCCAGTCATAGTTTTAAATTATGGTTTACTTTTTCAACTTATGTGAGGCTTCTATATCTGTGTTGATCTTTAGATTTTGGGTATACCGATTCTTGTGTTTTTGCTTTTTTTGAGTAATTGAAATTATCTGGAGATGAAGGAACATTCAATAACCTGTGAACCATGCTGTGGAAAGCTATCATTTTATGTTGAACAGGATGACACGCCATATTGTAAACTACGAAGTCCGTATGAGACGATTTATAAAATATGGAGAGATCATGTCTATTATTAAATTTGTGAATAGTTAAATTGAATCGTTTTGTTCAAATTCGGTAGTGAATTTTATTTTGGATCAACTCAGCACGTGTGAGATGAAACATCAAGAGGACCAGCTTCTTTGAACGAGTTCAATTCGCTTGCGTTACAACGTGAATCTAACAGAGTGTGCTCGAACACAGTAAATGACTTATTATATTACAGAATGATGTATGCGAGGCCCAAATTAGGTTTTCCCTTATAGGTTAGTTAACAGTACGTACCGAATTTCAATAAATCTTCGGACTTTCACGTGCCACTATGAAATAGGTTTTTTCGGTTACACGAACCGCTATAATACTAATATCTTCATCCCAGGAAAGAGTGAAGATCGTGTGCCAGTAGTTGTAGAAAAAATTTCATTACTCTTTGGAGCTCCTAATTCAATTTTAATTCATACTCTCGGGCTTCTTTTTAGCATTCGATAATCATCTCGAAGTAACGTGTTTCTTTTCGATGTAACGATTGTGGAATGCCATTTCATACGAGAATTAAGTGATTTCATGAACTGTATCTGTTCACTGAATTATACGACAGGGCAGTGATTGTCTTTCGTCGCGCAAAGCATTATTGTTTGTTTTTCGCTGTGCTAGAAATGTTTCAGTCTTTTCATTATCATCCAAATATGTAATTATACATTTTTAAAGTGTTATCATTCACTTAGTTTATTTCAAGCGGATTATTGTATACAGTAAGTTGAGTAGAGGATCGAAATACGGCCCATGGAAGTCTCCTTAATTACAAGGGTCTATTAGTAGCCTATTAGACGTTCATGGAGAACTAATAATGCTATTCGTTCGACTGCTGTGGGAAGGACTGAAGAGCACACTGACCAAGACATGTAAAAGTCACCTACAACCATCAAGGAACATCAGGAAAAGAAGGTGGATAGCCGACGATATCTTGGCGCTGATGGAAAGGAGAAGAGGGATTAGAAGTAACAAACAAGAATTTGAAAGACTGCAGAAGATCATCAAGTACGAAGTCAAGAAAGCCAAGGAAAGATGGATGAAGGAAATGTGGACCATGGAATGAATGTAAATAAACTTCGGACCATTTTAGGAAGTATTGAAGTGTTTATTTACAACATTGTCAGTGTTGATAAATCTTGGGTATATTTATACGGGCCAATCGTCAGTTTGGATGTTTCGATCCGTGACCGAAGTGTCTCCAAAAATATGGTCGAAACGTTTGTTTCAAAAACAGGTGTACAAGTTGCTGCCGATTGCTACACAACCATTCGTTTACGGCAAGTCTTTAGTGAGCTTAAGTGGGAAACCAACCTCGAACGGCGATTCATCCATATATCATCTCAATCGTCCCAACGATTTTTAACTCTTCCTAGAATCAAGAACGGACTACACGGTTGAAAGTTTCAGTCTTCAGAAGAAGCTGTTGATACCATTTTGTATATAGCTGCAAACGATTGAAATAACTGTTTCCAGATTGGTTCTAACGAATCCAGAAGTGTATTTCTCTTCGCGCAGAATACTTCGAAAAGCAATAAAGTTTTCAAAAGCTCTCAATTGTTTCATTCTCGCCCTTCATGCAGAACATAAAAGATATCAATCGTATTATGTGAAAATAATCAAAATAATACCCGCTCCCATCCCATAGGATTCTTAAGACTTTAAAATCAGGATTATTCCTATTCGCTAGTGCAAATCTAACTTATGGTTTATATCTGGAGAAACGCAAGTTCGCTTTATAACTTAAAAACCGTTGGACAATCAAACTTGCCGCACGTTGTTCGGAAAGGAGGATGCATGATGTCAAAACCATTTCTGCATAGCTTCAAGAACAACTGAGATATTGGCACTTATAGAATTTCAAAATGTCCAAATAACTCGAAAACGAAAAACGCTGTCTTGAATGTGTTTGCGGCAATGAAGTCCTCACGCAAGAAGAAAACGGGGAGGGGTTGTCCTTTCTCACTTTTCACAATATCTCACATAGCTGCAGTACTAAAACGCCGATATCTGTCCACCCTGTTCATCTGAATTGCACTTCATTTTCTCCTGACCTATCACCCCGCGATTTCTATTTGATTCCAAACATGAAAATATGGCTCAGAGGATGGAGGCTTTTTTCGAGGACTGGAGAGAGACTACCACAAGGAGAACATCAAGAACCTCTAGTAGCGTCTGAGCAAATGGATAGTCCTTATAGAAGATAATGTTGAGAAAAAATGCTGTCGGTAGAGAAAAATGAGTCGTTTAATTTTTAGCAATTCACTTTCTTGATGTTTAAAATCTTTTCTTTTACAATATCTCTCATTTTCTACAGTAACTTCTATTATATTCAGCTAAGAAAAACCATACCTGATATCCTCGATTCGATGTCTTCCGTTGATAATCAAAACCAAATTAATACAGAAATGTTCCCCCTCGGGTTGTTTGGAATTTTCGAAATCTGAAAAACGACGCATTTTTTTCAACCATTATATATCATCAAATCGTCGTTTAAATTACAAGTCCAGCTCCAATTAATTTTAATGATCTTGTAATGTGGATTTAATGACCGAATGACCGTTGATGTGTTTGGGATTTGCATGACTTTTTGGCATGCAAATGAACTGATTTTTATAGCTCTGATTACCATATTGAGTTTAGCGGATAAATTCCACTAGGCGGGAACATAAAAACATGGATGGAGAGGCTTAGTTGAAATTATAAAATCATAACTAGAGTTGCGTTTGAGTTTTATGTAAATTTTTGATATTTGGTGAAGTATTAAAGAATAACTTAATTTGTGAGATTACGAATAATTCAGCGTTCAGCATTGAAAAAAAGCAGATTAACATTTCATCTAGTCAAATTTAATACCGAAATAAAAGAAAATGCCTGTTTCATATGTTAATAGTCCCAATTACAAGTTAGCAAAATAAATAAATATGATGGTCAAAAGTATAACAAATGTCTCTTTCAAATATTCAATCAAACATTAAATTGAATTAACCCAAAAATTAGAGAAATCCTGAGAATTCTTTCATTTTCTTAAACATTCCGAGAAATGAAAGTATTACCTTAACGTCTGATATTTCAAAACCATCTCTTGTTAAACCTTTGATATATTGCGAATTTATATTTCTCTTGATGTTGTGCATACAGCTTATTTATCTTCAATTTGATAAAATGATACATAAATAACCAAGCGGTCTTGCCATAAGATCACCACTGAACCCTCTTCTAGCAGATACGTATTCATGTCTAGCATAGAAAACAATGTAATCATTTTTAATTTGTCTGTTAAAATTTATTTTCGTCGATGACATACTTATTTGTTCAAACGGTACACCTACTTGGATGATGTGGAAAACCATCAAATATAATTTTTAGATCTTTCAATTTCCAACTCAAATAGACAAATAACTTCAACATCTTCGGAGAACCTACAAGCATAGATTTATGTATTCCCAAGGATTATAACCACCCTAATTCACACAAAATGTCGCCATACAATACAATAATCCACAGAGCATTTTCATTACCATCATCACTAGAAAATCGTGAAGAAGAAATAGGAAACATCAAACCTATAGTTCACAACAACGGGTTTGACCGGGATTTAATTGACAAAGTACTAAAACGAGGACACTTGGTAAAAGGTTTCACAAAAATATATTATAATATTCGACATATGTTTCTGGTTATCAGCCCATTATCGAGAGCAATATAATAATAAAACAAAATATGAGTGGTTGCTTTGTATATATCAGTATGGAGTGTGTTTGTTCATTACAAGTTGGCTGGTTTTTCCCACAAGCGGAGGTGATTTCCATCATCTCTAAAATATTAAATTTCTCGTCCTTATTGCTAAGTTGTATGAGTGCAATTCTCTCGAAATCTATAAAATGATTTTTAACTAAACAATGGTCGGAAAAACCAGTATAATTTTTTTTGAATAATAGATCTTTTATGTTTTTTTCCTCGTTACATCTTCCGGTTTTGCCCTATGTAGAAAGTCTCGCAATTATTACAGTGTATTTTATATACTCCGCTTTTATCAATTAATTTCATTTCATCTTAATTATTAACTGAAAATGAGCCCATAACATAACATATACTCTTACTGCAAAGCATTTATCCCTTGCATATTGAGAAATCGAATAGAAAATTTCCGATTTATTATATTCCAAATATTAGCAACAAGAAATGTAATAGTTTGCATAAAAATAATATTAACTAATGGAAAGAATTTGAGTTCATTGTTAGTTATTCAAAACAAAATTCTTCTGGTTTTTCTGATTATTGAAAAGCTAAAAACCCTTCCATAGATGTTGAGAGAATTGAACTTATACTTCCAGGTAATAAAGAGAAGTAGTTAGACATTTTAGAGATGATGGAAATCACATGCACTCGTAGGAAAACCAAGTAACTTGGAATGAGCAAACAGACAAACAGACTTCGGTCTATCTCCTATTGTAAATGCATATATATTTGTGTAAAACAACTCATTTTGTCTTTCAGTAATGTATTACTCTTGATAATCGGCTGATAATCTGGAACATATGTCGAGTATTCCAATGATTTTGTGAAACCTTTTTCAATTAAACTTTCATTCATTATGTTTCATCAAGTGTTAAGCGGGAATTCCATAGATAGTATGAAACGAAACGAATCACACAGAGCTATTAGCCAAATATACCCAATTAGAAGTACCAATAAATCTGAAGAATACATCCTTTCATTATATCGTGAACACATAAGTGAAAATGTCATAAATAACCTTTCTAAATTGAAATCTAGAATTGCCTTCGGACTTCAAAATAAATTGTCATCACTCTTTAGTGCTAGAAACTCTATCGAGAATTTGAATAAAACAGGAGTTTATATGATATCTTGTTCAGGAAATAATTTCAATATAAGTCTAACTTCCTTCAAAATTATAGAAAATCAAATTTCATTAGTAAAAAAGAACAAGGTTCAACATTGGCTAACCACTGCATCCAAAATGGTGACTCTTTTCCTAGTATGATTATCAGATAATGAACGACCTGATAGATCTATGTTAATCCAAAACGTTTGATGTATTCAAATAATAACTCTCTCAATAGTTGAACTGCATACCTAATATCTGGTTTCTACAAATCGAGATAACGATCTATTCTTAAATATCTCATGTCACTTGGTTATTGGATTTCATACTGTCTGATGATGAAAGATAATTCGAAACAGTGATCTATTAATTTAATTAATTGGTTTGTTGGTTGTGAAGAAATAGTAGAAAAATACAATTGTGTTTCAATCATGTTTAACTTTCAAACGATTAAATTCATATAGTGTCTTTTTATACGAATTTGGATTTAAGCTTATGTACAAGCCGGTTCATATTCAATAAAATGTGTGAATGTCATTGCAAATTGGGGCTTCATTTACGACCAATGATATTGCTGAATCTAGACTAACAGAGTTATAAAAACTATTTCACTATCATTTTAACACGATATAAGTGTTTCCTATATTTTTTTGAGCTGTTTAGTATTCGTGACATGCATCTATTTTTTTAAACGTAACTCGTATCTGACCAAGAATATTCTCTTCATCAACCACGATTGAAACTATTAGCATCACGAATTGAAAGTAAAGTCCATTCTGTAATATCATTTTTCGATAGAAGTATTTTCAATCATAAATTATGATGATAGAATGGACCACAGTGTATTGGATGAAGCGTAAATCAATCAAATTGCTGTCGAATTTGAGAACCTACCTGTAATCACTGTAGAAGTGTTGTTATTGAATATTGATTCGAAAGCAGAATGTAGTAATGAGAATATTTCGGGATACTGCTTTTGGTTCCTACGCAAATCTTTGTCGGTATTTCGATAGTTCTACAGGTAATTTGATGAACGAATACTCAAAACTTTTGACTTGAGTTATTATGGATAATTTGATAAATGGATGGCCTAAATGCTGTGTTGAATCATTACTGTTTTTATATTCTTTGTCAGGCAAGGATACATACAGGGAGAGAGCAGCTAGAATCGCTATACACAAAGAAAATGGGCGTTGATCAATTTTGAAGTTGATGGTAATTTGTTATTGTTTTTTAAATATGATTGAGACAAAATAGTTTTGTACTGTAGCAAAGTACATTATTCAATATTAAAGATAAAGAAAACTGAATGATGATTGCATAATATTCGATGCAACATTTTCTTCTTTCTGCTCGAAGCTAGACGCCATGTAATTTATTGGCAATGTTTTGGCAAATGACACAGAGTTAAAAAACTTTGGTTTATGTGGAGGAAACACTTTTTCTTAATGTCATGAATGCTTTATACTATCAGGGAATCACTCAGTTGCCACTGCTAGATAGTTAAGCAGATTGTAATCCAAGTGAATTTTTATGTGACATGCTCTAAAGAAAGGTTGCAAATCTTGACTGGTAAACCTGCAACTTGTTTGATAGATTTATTCATATTTTTGATGAATTTTCAGGAAGATAAAATTGCCTCAAATTTCAATATTGTAAATAGCATACCAAACATTCACTCTTCACTTGTTATTTTCTACTACATATCCGGGATTTTTTGACTCCATCAAGGTTGGTTGTTGCGGTTAAAAATGCCACCTTTGCTGCATGAATATTCATTGACCTACACAATGTTTCTTCCACAATTGTGATTTTGATCTAGTGCTTTTGCATGAGAGTTACAGAATTGAAATCAGCGATTTTTATTTCAGTCCAATCTAGGTTCTGATTAAAATATTTATGTTTTACTGCACCTTCTGAAACAACTCAATTTAGCTGAAAATATATATTTTTAAAATCGCTTTATAAAAATCAATATGTTCTACACAAAAAAATTTGAATATGTATGTTGAAAACCATTCAACCATGTGTTTGCTTTACCAATCAGATGAAAAACAGACTTATTGCGATCGGAGTTCTTGTATACGAAAATTTCAGACTGAAGTTTCATCAAATAGAAATGCGAATTTCAATGTAATTAATTAAGGAAAGTTGTGGTAAGATCAATATCTGTTTAAATCTTAATGAAGATGCAGTAGCAATCTTTATGAATGATAGTGTCATATATTCATTAGGATGTGACTGCTGTCAACAATAAATCATTCGGGATGTCTTCGAATGAAATATCAATTCAACAAGTAATTTATTATCTTGACTAGAAATATATATTTATATAGAAACTATCCGGTGTATTGCATTTGTTGCAGATATCGAACTAATGGGAAATGCTTATCGATGAAAATAATTGATTATGAATATGGATCTCTTGAATAATTCAAGAACGAAATGGTAAAAGCTAAGATATCTGTTAAAGTTCCAAAGGTTCTGTACAGATTTGTTTGTAGATATTTTGTTCATAGCGTGAATCAAGTTTAGAAGGTTTTAGGTCATTTTCTAGCATTTAATATGTCTGGCAAATTCGGTCCTTCAAACGTATAACAAGGACGTCGGTCAAAAGGGAAGTGGGATGGTATTTGAAAATATACATTTCTGCAACTAATAATCGAATGAATGAATATATTACGTACCAACGAGTAGTGTCAAATGCTTTCCCCTCGGAAAAATCCAGTGTACGGACCTAAGTCAAGTAACTGTGAATGTTATTCATTCATAGTTTTTTTGTGTGAAGTGATGAACGATCGAATACAATATCGCTTTGAATATAAAAGATGAAATTGTCAGGTAATTATATATATATATATATATATATATATATATATATATATATATATATATATATATATATATATATATATATATATATATATATATATATATATATATATATATATATATATATATATAGGATACGAGTTTCCTTACAATTTTATTCTATCAACTGCAACAACTCTATAAATACTGCAATAAAATCATTTTACGGCTAAATATGCAAGCATATATACTGAGAATTTATTTCTAACCAATTAATACGTCGATGCGTTAAGGCTTTATCTAAGAACATTTTAGATTTTAAAGGCATGAAGATTTTCCATTAATACGCTCTTTATGGAAGTGTATAACTTTATTCGAGCATAAAATCAAGTACCCACCGACTCATTAAGATCACTGTCGTCTAGATTATCCGGTTCTTTTGTGATGGTACTAAAAGCTGCCACTTTCGGATCGTCTTTGATATCTAGGTTATTTTAAGACTACGCTGGACACTAACTTTGTAATTTCAGATAAATTCATTTAAAATAAAGTTATAATGCAACAGATCATTGCAAAATCATTCGACGAAAATACAGCGTCTAGCAATGCTGGTACGAAAATAGCTGATGAACTGACTAGATCTATTGCTAAAGTCACTGTACGAAGGTCGAGCGATCGACGTGGTCAAGTTGTTTCTTGACTACGAGGGCAAATTAACAAGTGAAAGGTGAAAAATAATGAAATGGTGATACTAGTATACAAGTTATAACATGTTTAGACAAAATAATGTATTGAGTGCAATCATGAAATTTTATTATATACCGATATGTTCTCCTTCTGTGTTGAAGTGGAAGAAGTGAATAACGAATGATAATGAAACATTACTTCAACGCAAAGAAATCATCATCAGGGAAACCAAAAGATCTCTTGATAAGTACTATGGTGATTCTTCTTCACAATTTGTATTTGTATTTGTATTTTGTCCTGAGGCTTCACAGGTCGATGCCATGGCATCCATTCAAGGCTTTTTGAGCCCTTCATTGACAATTATTCCTGAATGTCTACGTTTATCTCTTTAACAAGGGTTAGGTTCCCATTTATCAGGTCCGTTGCGCTTAGCTCTTTCAAGGTTTTTCCAGCAGAAGTTTGGTTTGTCTACGCCCTGAGGTAAGGACCGATCTGTGTGTAGCTTTCCTATCCAGATGTTGATGGCTCTTTTTCGCCAGCTCAGTAATTCTGAAAATTTCCATATAAGCTATTTACTTCCTAGCCAAAGCTTTTATTGCCGCCTGACTGTCCGAAGAATGTTTATCTGCCTATTCTAATAGCGTCTTTTGAGATTCCCATGAATGATTACAACGGTATGGCATACCCTTATACCTGAAAGATGGTTGCTGCTCCCTTCATGGAATTATCAGCTAACATTCCAGGTTTTGTGAGTAAATTTCAGCTCCAGATCTCTTTTTCATTTTGGATCCGCCCGTATACCAATTTATGTCATCACAGTCAGTTGGTCCAGTCTATCATCGTCTTAAACTTTCGAGTCTCTGTAAGCTCTTTAGTCATCGTATCATTGCCCATACTCAGTATAAGGCTTTTGATCAAATTCTTAATTTTGGTGTGCTCCACGTGTCCAGTTTTTCCATTCATCTTTCGTCTGACTGCTGCTTTTTTAGCCTCATCCCTAATATAAATATCAAAAAGAGGTAGGATCAGGATAGCTTCCATGCTTGCGGTTGGTTTTGATAGAATAAGCATGCGCACAACGTCCCATTGAGCCAACAACTCAATCACTCAATCCACGACATTGTGTTGAATCATTGCAAAGTGAGGTTGAAAGAGATAGCCAAGAACATCACATATGAATGAATTTTCATCATCTTTCATCAGCATTGGCATGAGAGGAACCTATCTATAAGGTGACCATAAACGTGTAAAAGTGAGTTTCCCATGAAACATTTACTTATTTTTACATGCCTGAGATGAAGCAGCATTCCAAACTGTCGGTGGAGGCTACTGGCAATGTACCCCAAAAAAATCAAGATATTTTCTTTGGCCAGTAAGGTATGGCCATCTCCTTCTGGCATTAAGTTTATTGATTTTCTCAAAAAATATATATAAGGTCACTGTTAGATCAATTGAGCAAGAAAATCGAAATAAAGCGGTACATTCTGTCGAAAAAAAAATCTGTTTCAACACAATAAAGCACCTTCTCACTTTTCCTGCCCATTCTTGCGCGATTGCCTAGCAATGCAATTCGTAACTCCTTCAGCCAAGCTGCAGGAGAAATGGATTGCCAACTCATCCTCCGTATGCTCCTAGCCTGGCTCTCAGTAATTTCCAAATGTGAAAATATGGCTCAGGGGAAGGAGATTTTCAACAGATTCGGAAATAATCTTCTAAACAAAAACGTATGTCGACAAGCTTGGCAAAGAACTCCAGCATCGCCTAAACAAGAGGAAGCCCTGAAAGGAGATTATATTGCGAAAGGAATAACATCCATTAGAGAAAATTGAGTTCTTGTTTCATTTTTATCTGACTTACCAGTGCACCCTCGTATTAGCATGGATATTCTCATCGACATCTTTAGATACTATTCTCAGTTCACCTTCGTTATAGCTAGTGGAGAGTTTCTAAGATTCACTAACATAAGAATTTCAGTTCGGAAGCGTTCCTAGCTTGGGGTTTAGCAAATCAGATAACGTGCAGGGAAAGATTTTACCAATGAGTTGACATATTTGGTTGATATCTGCTGTGGCGTTCGAGGTTCTGAAAAAATTTTAGAAATTAGGAAAACAGCAAATGGAGACGAAAATTCGGGTTAGCTGTGAAATCGTGATTGGAAGATTGGAGACAAATCTGTTGATGAAACAACATTTATCAGCTCAGCTATTTGAAAATAAAATCAATCGAGACAAACATCTAGATATTCATAAGCGATTCAAATAAAAACCTAACCCTACTTAAAGAATTCGTGTACATCGAAGTCATAAATAATATGAACGACAAATATTGTACTAGTTTTTACGTTCTCTGTAAACTTGATTCGGAACGGAGATATCTGTGAATTATGTAGTAGTACTGTAGTTTATTACAAGAAATGTAACAGAATGTCATATTTGATTGAAGAAAATTGAAGAACGACCGTAAGAGATCAGGATAGGGCTTTCGAGAAGATATACATGGTAACGAATATGGTTCGGATGGATTTTGGAGTGAATTGGATTGAGTTTTTGTGACATTCTCGAATTTATTATACATGAGAAGACACGAAAAACGTTATTTTATCCAAATTACAATCAATATTTTGATTTAACTTAGAGGTTATTTAATCTAAATATAAGTTTTGTCATGTATATTTCTACAGTTGAAATATAATTTTATAATTGATTATGTGACTGATAGTACTGAAGATTTCTTATCCTAGCATATCTAATTAAATTTTAAGGTACTCTAAATCTCGCTCAAAGTTTTAATTCGTGACCAATTGAGCTCAAAGGAACATATGGACAACTGGCTGTTTGGGGTTAGTAAAATACATAATGGAACAGCGTGTTTCTATATAATTTTGCGAGAATTATGAAAGTTATATTCCAGAAATTCGATGAAAAATTAAATAAAAATATTTATAGACCCAAGTTCATCTACACTACGCCATGAAATTAACGCTCACCATAAATTTTATTTGGAGTTGAAGAATTATTTTTCCAGTAATCCACCAGCATAATGTTTTAGAAGAGAGTTTAGAAATTGAAATGAAACTATGAAAAATATAATTTTTTGGAATAGAAGGAATTAATGCATGACCTCTACGATTCATACTCAAAATCAATGAGCATTGTGATTCAAATCATTCTAGATTTCGATCAGTCTGTTTCGAACCTTATTCACCGTAGCTAGCTGGTTCTGCTGGCTTCTTAATCCCATGTCCCAAACAAATGCGATGGGATGGAGGTCTGGACATCGTGCAGACCACTCCATTAAAGTGATTTCGTGAGCTTAAAGGTAGTTCCTAACGATATTGGTGAGGACTGGCGTTATCATGCTTAAAAAGAAAGTTTTCACCCAAGTTTGCCACAACTGGTACAACATAATCCTTTAAAATGTCTGCCACGTACCTCTGACCTTTCAGGTAAAAATTACAGTATGCATATCTCTCATTACGACTTCAGTGCATTAGCGAATGTCGATCGCAGCTTCTAACCCATTGACATGTTTCTTGGCAAATTCAATTGGGCTCTTTGATGTGCTGCGGTAAGAGCTCCATCTGCGACACGAGGTCTCAAACCAAATTCCCTGAGACCTTGTCTCCACTGTTCTGTCGAAGCTGCGTTTGGAGGTGCCTAGCAGCTACGGAGCGTTGTCTCAACTGGGAAATTCATTAAATAAATAAGAAAGGCCAGGGGCTTGCCAATAGATGGTGGCCATCACCTTGCCGGCCGATCTAACTTCATATACTTTTTGGGTTATTGCGTCATCTTAGGCGAGAAGAAATAAAAGTGCGCTTCATCTATCGTAATAAAATAGCACAAAAACTCACATGAGAATCGTGCGAGGAGCTGAATGTTAGCCTAGAAAAGTTTCACTCGTTACATTATTGGTCAATTGTCTCCAAACGCGGTACCCTAACCTAATCTTGCCGATAGGTGGTTCATGTGCAAATGCTCATGCATGATGTTCTAAATTCTTTCATATCAGATGTTTCTTCTTCTTTTCTCTTTTTCTGGCATTACAGCCTTTGGTGGGCTAAAGCCGTCCTCAGTACGCATCTTCAGTCGTCCCTATCCAACGCCCTGCGCCGTCAACCTCTCACTCTCAACTCCTTAGCATCCCTTTCAACGTTGTCCAGAAACCGGATCTTAGGTCGTCCTCGTTTACGCTTCTCAACTGGTCTGGCCAATAGTGCCGCTTTGGTTGGATCGGGTTCACCATTTTCAGCACGTGACCCGTCATCTCTACCTACCGGTTTTAATCACCTTCATGATATTTCGTAGATTTTGTAGTTGTAGATTTTGTGGTTGTCTTCCACTGCCCCATAGATTCGCCTTAGAAATTGTCTCTCAAAGCTCCCCAATGCTTGCTGATATATTTTGGTGAGAGTCCACTTCTCTGACCTTATGAGTGTTTTATATAGCTTGAATTTGGTCGGCCTTGAAATGTTCCGAGATCTTACTTGTGGCATAAGAGAGAAGTAGCATCTAGGGGCTGATAGAATTCTACGTTTTATTCCGGCCGACGTGTTGTTATCGCTTGAACCAACGGAACCAAGATAAGTGAATTCCTCTACGCTTTCAATCGTGTCCTTATCTATATTTATATTTATATGTTGTAATCCCCGTGGTCTAGGGGTAGGAGCTGCAACCATGAATTTGATTTATTTGAAGACCCTTTGTTAGGGCAGCATTTTTCAGGGCACTGTACGCCTCCTTTACACCTCTCTCTGTCCTGCTTATAATATCAATGTCATCGGCATATGCGAGTATTTGTTTCGATTTGTTATATATTGTTCCAATTGTGTTTATACCTGACAATATGACGGCCTTCTCAAGTGCAATATTGAATAGCATGCAGGAAAGAGAGTCAACTTGCCTGAGAGGATTATACGTCACAAATGTTTCTGACAGCTCGTTACCTACCCTGACTCTGCACTCTACCGTGCCCATGGTAAGCTCTATCAGTTTCACCAAGTGTGATGGTATCTGAAACTCTCTCATGGCTGCATATAGTTCCTGCCTCTTTATGGAGTCGTAGGCCGTTTTAAAATCCATAAAATTAGTTGTGTTTCAACACCATACTCCAGTGATTTTTCAAGTATTTGTCGTAGGGTAAAGATTTGATCTATTGTCGATTTCCCACCTGTGAAGCCAGTTTGGTACTTTCCTACTATTCTATGGGCATGCGGTCGTGAGCGGTCACACAGGAGTTTGGCAAAGATCTTATATGATGTGTTAAGACGTGTGATACCGCGGTAGTTTGTGCACTCCCATATATCTCCTTTTTTATGTATGGTGCGAATGATTCCTAGGCTCTATTCATCGGACAGTTCTCTCTTCTTCCAAATTTTCACTATCAGCTTGTGCACTGACTGAATCAGCTCTCCTCCAGATTTGAACACTTCCGAATGTAGGCTGTTGCTTCCTGGGCTTTTATTGTTTGGCAAATTTTTGATGGCGTCTGTCACTTCTTGCAGAGTAGGAAGCTCCAATGATCCCCCGCTTCATGATTTCCTTCTATCCTGTATTTTCTTCATCACCGGTGGTTTGCTGCCCCGAGCCAAGTATGCCTTGATCCATCTTTGTAAGACGTCGTTTTTGGAGGGGAGTAAGTCCCCATTCTTGTTTCTACGTTGGCTTGTTTGGGGCTTATAACTTTTCTTGCTATATTGTTTTCTCATAAAATGTCCTGAATTCTTGCTCTCTGTCAGTTTTTTCTATGTCATCGAATTGTCTATTGAGCCATTCTCTCTTTTTCTGTTTATGTACTCGTTTCTCCTTTCTTCGCATGTCCCTATACCTTCTGTCGTTATTCTCGTTTTTCGCGTTTGCATCTTCTTCCAAGCTTCATTCTTTCTCTCTGTTACTATCTGGCAGTCTTCGTCGAACCATTGATTTTTTTGTCTTCGTATTACCCGTGCCCACTATTCCTTCCGTCACCGACTTGATTGTGTCTCTAATTTCTTCCCAGTAGGTATTTACATGTGGTGATGTCGTATTCGTGTTCTCATTGATAATTTGTATTCTGGTGTTCATATTCCTTCGAAATCAGCTCTTATCTGTGGGTTCTCCAAATTTCTCATGTTATATTTCATTCCTTCTGTCTTACTAAGTTTTTGGTATTCTATAGACGGACTCTAAGGGTAGATGTCACTAAATAATGGTCTGAGTCAATATTAGCTTCTCTATAGCTTCTACAGTCCATTATATCCGTTCCATGTCGCGAGTCTATCAAGACATGGTCAATTTGGTTCTGCGTTAATCCGTCTGGGGACGCCCATGTCACCTTGTGGATATTTTTATGTTGGAATCACGTGCTCGCCACAGAGAGGCTGAGGGATGCTGCGAAGTTGACTAGACGCTCCCTTTGTCCTTGCAAATGTCATGGGCACTATATTTTCCAATTGTTGGATAGAACAATATCTCCCAGCACTACTTTGATATAGTTTCGGGGGCATTGATGGTGAGCCCTTTCAAGTTCTTCATAGAATCTGTCTTTCCCTTCGTCTGGTTTTTTTTTCTGTTGAACAGTAATAAAAGAGTAATTGAAAAATTTCCTCCGTATTCTTATGCTGCCGAGTCTATGATATATTGCTTTGAATCTTAGCACTCGTTGTCTCACTCTTTTGTTCACCACAAAACCCACACCTTCAGTATGTACATCATTTCTGCAGCTGTAATATATGTTGTGTGAGTTCTTTTCGACCACTCCTGTTCCCACACAGCGCATTTCCTGAAGGGCAAGAACATCCAATCTGTATTCATTGGCGATGTTCAGTAGTGAGCTCAGCGCTCCCAGTCAGTATACAGTCCGTGTCTTCCAGGTTGCCACTCTCATGTCCATGTTCCGCGTGCAACTTCGTCGTATTAAGTTCCGTCCGGTTTTAGTACATTCTTTGGATTTCGTAACAATGCTTTTCTTTCAAAGGAATGGGTTGCCAGCCTTAGCATAACCTTCTTCTCGGAGGACCATTTCCCCCGCTCTCGTTAGTATCAGATGTTTACAGCCTTCGATATATCTTTCAACTTTATTAGACGATCGTTTAACATAATATGGACTCTCATGATCATTTCTAGAGTTACTTCAATAGAGCGTTCCGGGCGGGGGAATTTTCCATGGTGGTTCTACCTCAATAAAACTAAAAAAGTATGAATAATCTTAACGATAGAGAATAATTACTTTATTACTTATCAGTTCGCCTCATAATCTCCAGAAATTGTATCGAATACACTTTCCGTCCAGAAGCCAGCCATTCGAATATGAACTTCGAAAGAAAACTAGTTAAGTATCTATAATACGTTTCTGGTACCAACTGATGCGCAACTGCTTAGATTCAAGTTGATCCCAGTCCTGTATCGATCACGAAGAGTCGTGGTTCTTACGTTCTAAGGTCTCTAACAGATCGACCGGCACGTGTAATTCGCTTTCAAATCACTCTGTGTCTAGCCAACTACTGTTATTCGTAGTGCCTTGAAACAGGCCACCGGAATATCGAAGTCGTGAATGGGAAAACGAGGAGCGAATTTTTGCGCGATAATGAGGTGTGAAATTGGAATCAATGGGGTGGCACCTTGTTATTAGGCTAGTTTTCGATTCACAGAGTGTGAAAATTTGAGGGATGAAAATTTAAATATTTGTATGGCGAAAAATGCACAAACGCTTCGTTACCGATCTACAGGTTGTTCAAATCTTCAGATTTTTGGTTCTGGCTCCTACAGATTTTAAAATATTTAGTTCAAATTTAGATTATCTGTCCCTTTATACTCCATATTACTAGAATAGCGAAACGATTGTGAGAATATACAGCGTGTTTCCGTTTTAATCTGCCAAAATGCACAGAATGATAGGAAATCTTAAAATATTGACACTTTACTCAAGAATATACCCTCTCTGACCTGTCGTTTTCGAGATACAGGGTGTCAAATTTTCGGAGAAAAAATTTTATATTTGAATAACTCTCACAATTTCTTAGATATCAACCTGAACTTCGACATTCAATTTTTCTTTTCACCAGCTACACGACAACGTATCGAATATTTGTCCATTGCTTAACAGGGTGATATATTTTTCGATGTCATGTCGTCTTTTTTCCCTCAAAACTTTTTTGCAGCACGCCACTGACGACATTGTCTAATATTTTCAAAATACTCATTCAATTTAAAAACTATTTTGTTTCATGCATTTTTTCGTATCTGTCGCCGTTTTTGAGGAAAAAATTAAAATACAATTTATATTTATGATTTTTGAATAGATAATAATAATAGTAACAATAAAACCTTTATTATGCTCAAAAATACAAATTCATAAATAAAAAATTAAACTTAAAGTATCCGAAGACAGAACAAACAAAGAAGGCTGTGTTTTTTTCTCTCTGAAGTACTCAGTACTTTTATGAGAGACTGGATGTGACAAAATAGTTTTCTTATTTGAACAGTTAGTTTTTTATCGGCAAATATGTCTTTCCATCATGGACAGCATTGATCTGAGAACATAAAAGTTCCAGCAGCCCGAAATTAGTTTTTTGGATACGAGAAAATTTTTAATTGACTTAAATCTCCTTGTCAACAGGTCATAAAGCCTTAAATATAAATACTCATGGATTCGTTGACCAACAGCTTTAGTCTTTTTTTTCCTTCTTTGTAGTCAATATTTTATACCTTGTGTCGTAGTCATGTTCAAGAAACAGAATTACTGTTTCATTTCGAAATGATGCGTTAGAATTGAATAAAAAGTAATACTTTCTCACATTTAACAACCCAGCTTGTCTCATTGTATCAGCACTAGAAAAAGTAATTTTTCTGTGTAGAATAATTCTTAACACCCACTTCTGAATAATCACGAGATTGTACGAGTGTACATCTAGGACTCCACCCCAGGTACTATTCCATATGTGACTGAACCAATGCAAAATACAAAGTGCGCAACTGCGAAGATCTTGAAAAACACGACAAATACCTAAATTTAGAAAGCAATCCCCTAATCTTCCTCTCAACGTGTGAAGCATGGATATCCCAGCGTAGGTGTTTATCCACAGTAATCCCAAGGTACTTAATTGAATCAACAGAATGTATATCAACATCTTCGATGTTGAGAGTTGCGAAGGCTAGTCGGTTCACGTAACTGGAAAAACAGATGAATTTGGTCTTGTTTGCTTTCATAGTGAACCACTGCTTAACTTTTTTTAATATCCCTTCCGATTTTATCTTTAATTCCTCCCAGCTTTCTGCCCTGTAAAATATCGCCGTATCATCTGCGTAGCTCAAGATATCACAAGAATCGCCCTGTGCCCTGTGTCATTAACATAAATAACAAATAAAACAGGACCCAGCACGGTTCCCTGTGGGACACCACACGCTACAACGCGAAACTCGCTTAAGGAATCACCAATTTGTACCCCTTGTTTACGTCCTGTCAAATAACTCTGCATTTAGTTGTATGCATTTCATCTAAATCCGTACCTAAAAAGTTCATCAAGTAGCAACTTATGACTCACAGTGTCGAATGCCTTGGCCAGAGCGACAAAGACACATAGGTATGGATCTGATTCGTCCAAGGCTTTATACAACTTTTCTGACAAACAACTCAAGGCATCCTGAGCTGACTTGTTTTTCCTAAAACCGAATTGTTTTTTCGATAAAAGTGATCAAAAAATGTCAATATTCTACTTTTGATGGCTTTCTCCAGGATTTTTGTCAGATAAGTTATCAATGTTAATGGCCTATAGTTTATAACTTTCGTGTTTCCCCCTTCCTTGAACAGAGGTTTAATAATACTAATTAAATAAAAACGACATTTTTATTTTCTCTTCGTCCCATTTTCGGTTTGTCCTTCTCCAAATGTAAGTTTATTTGTAGTTCCGTGAGGAAGACACATATCTGGTGTCGAAACGTTGGAATGTTTTAAGGAAAAAGAAAATTAGAAACTTAAAGAACTATTCGTTGTTTTATTTATGGGAAGTTGTTTGTTTGGAAAGTTGATTGTCTCTTTATATTCCATATTACTAGAATAGCGAAAAGAATATAGAGGGCGATTTTTCTTCTGAAGATACAGTTCCTTTCTTTTTGTTGCCCCTATAGTTTTTTCAGTATACCTCAAAAAATTAAAAAAGAATTAACAAAAAATTATTCGTCAATTTCAAAACTGTTGTTTCTTAGATTTGTTTCCGTATCTGCCACCATTTTCGGGAAAAAATTTATTATTAGAGGTGAAAGATGGAGACAATGATCGTATTTTTTGTTTGTTTGAAAAACCAAGAAATCAAGTGAATCCCAAAAAGGTCACCATTTTATACATAGTATTGAAGCTGACTGACATATTTCGTCGATTATTTCTTTGGGTCTAGGAAGAAAGAACCCTTCAGACAATTCGGTGTCCGTCTGTCCGTCCCTTTGTCCCTCTGTAAAGATACTTTTCTCAGGAACACGTGTAGGTGTAGAGTTGAAATTGATGCCGAATAATCATATCGGCAATGTCTCACAAATGTGCAAAAGATCAACTAGAAAATACGGCTGTTTGTGCCGCATTCAACTGGAAATCAAAAGCTAGAAAATGAAATTTTGCAAAGAGCAATGTCGTTTATCCAAAATGAAAGGAAAAACACGAAAATTTTAGATTTGTTGTTGCATCAAAAAAATTGCGATGGTGAACTCATTCGCATTTTCTCAGGATCGCGTAGACGAATAAGGTTCATTTATTTATTTTATGTTTATTTGCGGGTAACTCTTTTTCACAAAATGACAAAATGAAAAAGCTATTTATATTAAATCAAAAGAAACCTAACTTCAGCATAATTTTGAAATGAAGAAAAAGAAATCAACCAAGTATAACTTATAGTGACCTCTCTGAACAATTTTCTAATACCTCTAAAGCTCAGACTGAAAAAGTCAATGTCAGAAGACCAACCAATTATTCTGGCACAATTGAACCTGTAAAAAAGAACAAGAAAAGAGCCCTTCTCCTACTTCTTGGTGGAATATTAAACAACACAAATGGCACAATGGCACAGCCTATTATGCAATACTGATATGGGGAACATAAACTTGGGACGAAATCTTTGTCGAGTAGAAGTGAGATGTCAAAGTGCTTTGTGGGTTGATGTGGAGAGACAGCTGCTGTAAAGCTGTTTTAATGTCAAGAATACTAATTCTTCGAGCAATATACATTTTAGAGAACGTCAAACTAGTAAACAGTAATACACATCAATTTAAGGAAAATGGAGGGACTCACAATATTAATTCAAGGAACAGGAGCAATTTTCAGATACCCTCTGATATGAAGAATAGAACTCAGCAGGGTATTGAATATTGGGGCAAAAACTTCACGACATCATATCAAAGAATATCCGAAGCCTAAGTAGGAGGGTTTTTGAGCGGAAAATTAAAACTCATTACTTAAGAAGCCTTTATACAGTTTGGCTGAGTATTTAAGAGACTCTTCATAATATTGTTGCTTTTTATTGGTTGTTTTCAGTGTTGAATATTTTTTTGTTGATTTGCAGATGCACATATGTATAATATGCTTCTTTTAGTGTATTAATGTGCGAATGAAATATAAACTGCCAAAGCAGTTTAGGGGAACTGATGATTCTATAAGCCAGTCTATCATACAACAGAAGAACAGCCTGCCTTCTACGGGTTAACAAAGAAGGAACCTGTAATTCGTTCTGGATTGAGATTACTGCAAAGTACCTACGCTCAATCCCCAGTCCATATAACCTGACCTAACCTACAAAAAAAATTATTCTCAATTTTCTCGATTCGATAATGGCAATTATCTCTGTGAGATGACTAAATGTAAGAGGCAAACTCAAGCAAGGACCTGAAAAGTGAAATAAAAATGTGTTTAAGGTATCAATATGTTTAAGTTCCCGAGATGATAAAAGTAACTATTCATTCCTGTTGTATGAAAATCATGAAAATTTACGAAAACAATGTCTTATTAGCATAAAATGACGGAATTACGAATTGAAACAATCAAACTAATACTTTATTTTGAATGTGAGCAGATACTTGATAATTTAGACAGAGATGCGGTGCTGTAGTTTGGCGGTATATTAATAATCTTTCAGGTATCGAATTTCATGGGAATATTTTAGGATTGACATCAATAATGTTTATCAATTTCTTTGGTTTGTTCCAGCGAGTTCTAAGAATCTGAAATGATTCCGAATAAACTGTACAAGCAAGTGTGAGGAATTAATGGTTCACAACTAATTCGTTATCAACGATTTAACTGCTTTAGAGCACTGCTCTGACAAGAAATCATTCTTAGAACGTTGAAACGACGTTTCCATTTCGGAATCTATTCTAGCCTGTGTTGCAGCAAACCTTATGAATTCATTGATATAACTTCAAGCTCCTACGTAACAAGGAGTGCACGAGTTCTTAACGTACAGTTGCAGTAGTAATAATAACTGAGATGAATCTTTAAACCTGGTGGAAAATCTGGAAATCAATTTAAATTCAAATAGAGCAACGGCAGTCCAAACAGCTAGTTCTTAATAGAATCGTTAAGCATATTCAGTTGACCATAACTGCGATAATTCAATTAAAAATAGTAATTTGTCCGATAAGCGAAGACCACCCTATTTATACACGGTCAGCTAAGCATAACCAGCGATTTTGCTTGGTGCATTATTACACGAATTATGTGTACCAATCCGTGTAAAAGAAGGGAAGTATAAACGGACTCTAAATGTGATATATAACACCTCAAGTGCTTACTGACCGTGATCTTGTACGTGTTCTTATACTATCTATTATATGCCTCAATCAAAAGATGACTAGAGAATTCTCATTGTTGTTGAAAGAGTATCGTTTTACGTGCTTTCTCTTCCACACAAACAAATCAGACCGGATTGAGATATTATGTAACGACGATGAGTGGACTATATGGCGTTAAAAAATAATGGAAAACTCGATAGGGTAGCACTGATTTCATGAAGAACATTGATACTTTTTGTTTTCTCGATAATTGCCGTAGGTATGATGTAAATGCCACCAAACTTTGCAGTGTCATTTAGGGTTCCACAATCTCGGCGGGGATTGTCATTGGGTACATCGGCTCAAGAGGGTAGAAATAGGAAAGGGTGACACTTTTCAAATCGCCATATTTCCGGTAATATCCAAGATGAGCGTTTATGGTTTTCATAAAATACTTAGGCATGCTTTTGCCCAAAATTTTCGATTGAAAATTTTTTTGATACAACCCTCAACTTCCAAACCAGGAAGGAGGGTTTAAAATTTTCAAATTGCCATATCTCCGGTTATAACCAAGGTACATATATGCAGCTTTCCTAATATTATTTAATTATTGATGGTTTGAAGGTCCAATTGAAAAAAAAACTAGTTTGATTAAAAGGCCAACAGTTTCGATTTATATTTTAAATCTTCTTCAGAGCTCTAGAAGAACGGAAAAATATATATACATACATACATATCAAGATACATATTATACAGATCTTTCGAAATTTGTGAAATTATTTTCAAAAAAAGTTAAGCTGAAATCAATAAGAACACAGATACGCAACTAATGTATAGATAAAATATTATAAGTTAAAATGAGAAAAATATATAGAACTATTTAAAGACTGACCATATGGATCCATATGGTTCAATTATAACAAATAGAGCCGAAATAGTGAAGGTTGTCGAGGACTTTTACTCCAATTTGTATCGAAGCCTTAATCGCGAGAACGAGGAAGACAATCGCATACCTCATGTTATGAATCAGGGTTCGGAGGACCTCCCAGAAATAACAGCTGATGAGGTCCGAAAGGCACTATCAGATATGAAAAACAACAAAGCTCCAGGGGAAGATGGAGTAGTTGCGGAGGCTTTGAAGATAGGCGGTGAAAATCTGATTCGTGAAATAACGAAACTTTTCAATAAATGTTTAGCTGAGGCAAAAGTACCAGAGTCTTGGCATAATGCTATAATAATAATTATGTACAAGAAAGGAGACCCCACAAATCTCTCGAACTATAGACCTATAAGCCTTCTAACGCACTTATACAAACTCTTC
Organism: Cryptolaemus montrouzieri; assembly: GCA_013387265.2. Taxonomy (NCBI): domain Eukaryota; kingdom Metazoa; phylum Arthropoda; class Insecta; order Coleoptera; family Coccinellidae; genus Cryptolaemus; species Cryptolaemus montrouzieri. The sequence goes on along the minus strand of JABFTP020000021.1, from coordinate 23,174,273 downwards.
ACCAAAATAATAACAAAGCGCCTCACAAACAAACTGGACACCTACCATCCTCGAGAGCAGGCCGGATTTCGGGCAACATTTGGTGTTAATGATCATCTCCAAACTCTCAAGACTTTGATTGAAAAGAGCATAGAATACAACTTGCCTCTGGTTCTCATATTCGTGGATTACGAGAAAGCCTTCGATACCGTGATACAGGCGATTATGCTTAAAGCGTTGGCTGACTGTAGAATAGATCATAGATACACTGCCATCATTAAATATATATATGAGCATGCCACTTCACAAGTGTGCCTTCACAATTCTACAGAAAAATTCAGGATCGGACGTGGAGTAAGACAGGGTGATACTATTTCCCCGAAGTTGTTCACAAACCTACTGCAATATATGTTCAAGCAATTGGAATGGGATCAGAGGGGAGTAAATGTGGATGGTGAGCGATTAAGTCATCTTCGTTTCGCCGACGACATCGTCATTATAGCAAACAGATTAGATGATGCAAATGAGATGCTCTTGAAGTTGTCTAAGGAATCCAGTAAAATCGGATTGAAGATAAATATGTCGAAAACTAAGATGATGACCAACTTAGTACCAAGCCAACCAGTTTCCATCGATGGTGAAATTGTTGAACAAGTAACGTCATACAAATATCTGGGGCATGAGATAACTATAGGCAGGGACAACCAAACAACAGAAATAGGAAGGCGAATAAGGCTGACATGGGCTGCATTTGGAAAACTGAGAGATCTGTTCAAATCAGAGATACCGATTTGTTTGAAACGTAAAGTATACAATCAATGCGTTTTACCAGTTTTGACGTACGGTGCAGAAACCCTGACCCTAACAAAGAAATCAGCTAATGAAATATGTGTTGCTCCGCGTAAGATGGAGAGAGCTATGTTAGGCATAACACTACGGGACAGAATTCCCAACCATATCATACGCCAACAAACTAGAGTCCAGGATGCTCTCGAGAGAGTTGCTAATTTAAAGTGGAACTGGGCCGGTAATCTAGCAAGAACCACGGACGGTAGATGGACAAAGCGTCTTTTGGAGTGGCGTCCCAGAGATGAAGCCCACAGAAGTAGAGGACGTCCACCAGCTCGTTGGAAAGACGATATCAAGCGAGTGTGTACGAACTGGATAAATCCGGCCCAAAATCGCGAGGAATGGAGATCGTTGAGGAAGACCTATGTTCAGCAGTGGACTAGGATGGTTGACAGATGATGATGATGAAAGACTGACAGAACAGAAATAACGCATGCAACCATTAATGTAGAGATAAAAATAAATAAAAATTTTTAAAGGTTGAAATTGAATATTTATCGGTTCAATAAAAGAATTTCAGAGTTATGAGTTACCTACATAATCGTTTAGTTTTTCGTGTCTCCATTACAAATAAATATTTGAACGAATGAACGATACATTTCACTGCTACAGGACGGGACGAGTTCATGATATCAACTGAATATTAGGCAGCGATTTAAAAACTCTATTCGTTTTCATTTTGATTTTACTAATAAGATTGAAATATGAAGTATTTAGATGTTCTATATCGGATCTCTTATTAAGTAAATTACTCTCTTTTTTTTGATTTCAATCCATGCAATAATCTTTCATTTAACACATTTTGTCTACCCAGTATTTCAACCTCATTGACATTGAAAGTATGTAGATTTTCAAATGCATGTTCTGCTAGGGCTGTATTATTGGATTTTCGTTTTGACGGATTATGAATATTAATCATATCCCTCTGATGTTCGAAGATCCTGGTACTTGTAACGATCCGTTTGGCCTATATAAACACCATCACAGTCAACACGCGGAATTATATAAACGATTTCACTCATAAGGCTTTTAGGAGATCAAGATTCGAGTTTGGAAAAGAAGCAATTATTTGTGTTTTCAGGTTTCAAGGTTACAACAATATTCTCATCACCATCTTGTAAGATTCTTTTTACTTTAGCGGTAAGATTATTATTAAAAGGTATTTTGTAAGATTTTTTCGTTATCATCATTCACACTATTTTCTATCGCTCCATCGTCACCGACAGTCCTACTCAAAATTCGTTCAATTAGTGTAGAAGGATAATCATTTCTTACAAGGATCTCTCGAATTTTATGAAAGTTAGAATTAAGGAAACTGTGATGTGATAATTTTGAAGCTCGGAATTTTAAATTCTCAATAATATTTAACTTTTGTGATAGTGGAAGTTGATAATGAAAGTTCAGAAATCTTTCGGAGGATGTCGGTTTATGATACCAATTTCTTCTTATTTTTCTATTCTCTCTTATGGTCACTACATCTAAAAAACGGTAGCTTACCGTCCATTTCCATCTCCAAAGTGAATTGCATTAAAAACATGAAGTATATCGTTCACTCTGTCTTTAGGAACTGCGGTACTGATATCGTCGACAAATCTTCGATAAAAAGGAACATGAAACGACAGTTTATTTAGACATACATCCTGTAACTCGGACATAACAATATTCTCAACATCCACTATCACAGAAGTTGAATATTATAGAGAATTTGAAAATTTCGAGCTTCAAAATTATCACATCATAGTTTCCTTAATTCTAACTTTCATGAGAGATCCTTGTAAGAAATGATTATCCTTCTACACTAATTGAACGAATTTTGAGTAGGCCTGTAGGTGATGATGGAGCGATATAAACTATTGTGAATGATGATAACAAAAAACTTTTCAAAATACCCTTTATCAATAATCTTCCTGCTGAAATAAAAGGGATCTTACAAGATGGTAATGAGAATATTGTTGTAACCTTAAAACCTGAAAACACAAATAAATGCTTCTTTTCCAAACTCAAATCTAAATTTCCTAAAAGCCTTATGAGTGATATCGTTTAAAGAATTCCGTGTGTTGACTGTGATGGTGTTTATATAGGCCAAACGGGTCGTTACTTAAGTACCAGGATCTTCGAACATCAGAGGGATATGATTAAAATTCATGATCCGTCAAAACGAAAATCCAATAATACAGCCCTAGCAGAACATGCGTTTGAAAATCTACATACTTTCAATTTGAAACACTGGGTGGACAAAATGTGTTAAAAAAATTATTCCATGAGAAATCAAAGAGAGTAATTTACTTAATAAGAGATCCGATATAGAACTAAATACTACATATTTCAATCTTATTAGTAAAATCAAAATGAAAACGTATAGAGTGTTATACATTTTTAAATCAATTGCTATCCTTCAGAAAATATGTGTTTTTGTTGTTGTTGATAATCTCTGAAGACCGTCCGCTGCCTAATATTCAGTTGATATCATGCACTCGTCCCGTCCTGTAGCAGTGAAATGTATCGTTCGTTCGTTCAAATATTTATTTGTAATGGTGACACGAAAAACTAAACGATTCTGTAGGTAACTCACAACAAATTCTTTTGTAAAACTCATAAATACTGTAGTTTTCAATTTCATCCTTTAAAAATTTTATCTATTATAATTTATACATTAATGGTTGCATGTGTCATTTCAGTTCTGTCAGTCTTCAAATATTTCTCTCAGTTTAACTTATAATATTTTATCTATACATTAGTTGTGTGTCTATGACTTTATTGCAGGTTCTTATTGATTTCAGCTTAACTTTTCTTTTAAGATAATTTCACAAATTTCGAGAGATTTGTATAATATGTTTCTTGATATGGATGTATGTATATATACTTTTTCCGTTCTTCTAGAACCGTGAAGAAGATTTAAAATTTAAATCGAAACTGTTGGCCTTTTAATCGAACTAGTTTTTTTTTCCAATTGGACCTGCAACCAATCAATAATTAAATAATATTAGGAAAGCTGTATAGATGTACCTTGGTTATTACCGGAGACATGGCAATTTGTAAATTTTGAACCCCTCCTTCCTGATTTGGAAGTTAAGGGGCGTATCAAAAAAATTTTCAATCAAAAATTTTGGGCGAAAACATGCCTAAGTATTTTATGGAAACCATAAACGCTCATCTTGGATATTACTGGGAATATAGCGATTTGAAAAGTGTCACCCTTCTCTATTTCTACCCTCTTGAGCCGATGTAACCAATGACAATCCCCGCCGAGATTTTGGAACCTTGAATGGCACTTAACATAATATTTTATCTATACATTAGTGGCTTTATTGTACTAAGTTCTTATTGATTTTAGCTTAACTTTTTTTTTTTAATAATTTCACAAATTTCGAAAGATCTTTATAATATGTATCTTGGTATGTATGTATGTATATATAATTTTGCCGTTCTTCTAGAGCCGCGAAAAAGATTTGAAATATAAATCGAAACTGTTGACCTTTTAATCAAACTAGTTTTTTTCAATTGGACCTTCAAACCATCAATAGTTAAATAGTATAAATCTAACCTAACTATATTATTAAATAAGTAGTAATACTTCAAGAAATCAAAATAAGAAAAATTCTAGTAGGCTGCTGTCGTTCATAACGATTTCAATCTTATTGGATAGCTCGAAAAAAATTTTATATATCACGTGTGTGAATAAACATTGGGAACTATTTTTTTCAATTCTTTATTCAAATAATAACATTACAATATCTTCAAAATCTCTTGGGAACCACACATCGCTGGAAATGGTTCTTCCAATCATTATAATATTGCTGGAACTCGGATACTGGAATAGCCTGCAGCTTGTCAATTAATTCCAACTCCCAAGTGTCCCAAAATGAGTTTTATTGAGGTGATTTTTGATTATTTGGAAGAGGAAAGAGACACAAGGACTCAAGCCTGGTGAATAAAAGGCCTGAGGAGTAACAGGAATATTTTTACTGGCTAAAAATTCCATTATTGAGACTGTTGACATATTCGCTCTTGAAGACCTTCGTGGTTCATCTTCAATCGACTCTCTTCCTTCTGAAAACGCCTTGAACCACCTAAAACTTGGTCCCCTCACCAGATACTTCCTCCATAGCCATACCAAAGTTTTTTAAATATTTCTGTTGCACTGTGTCCAAGTTTGAAGCAAAACTTGATAGTACACCGTAGCTCAAAATTGATGCCACTCATTTTCAGAACATAAGATGAGAAAAGTTTCACGAAAACTTAGGCTACGGACAAACAAATGATTGTGGCGAGTTCAAACTCATACTGAAGGAGTATCACATGTGCGCCTGATGCTGCTCAAAGCCTCTCGCCTCATGCTCTACCGAATCGGAAGCGACTTTACCATGTGAAACGAGGAAGGGTAGTAGATTTCACCCATTTTCAGGAGAGAATACTTAGAACCCTTGTCAAATTAGAAATTTCTGAACGATTTAAAGCTATATGTATATTTGGTTTGCTAAAAAAATAGAAACCACATTTTATATAACCACTTGAGCAGCCATGTCTCTCCTAAAAAAGAAGTTATTTCAAAGTTTTCCCCTTTAAGATAAAAATCACCGTCTGAATTATCTCCGACTACTCAGGTAACACCCTGCATGCAGGTTTTATGTGCAAAGTATAAGTAATATTCATTTTAGGGATTCTATTCCTCAAATACTTGGTGTGGTATATTTTCACACACAACCCTTCCAGGATGATACCCTCCTGTGTTACGTTGCTAGTATTCATAAGTACATTATTTTGTACAAGTGACGTTGGATAAAATTAGTTTCTGAAAAATATTTCATAAGCTGCAAGATCAATAGTATTTAAGCCTCGTGGGAGAACGCTGCAGTCTGAAATTAATCACGCAAGGAATCTTTAAAACTAAAAGCATCAGCCTTCGAACAAATCCTGAAACAACGGAGGATTATATTATGTGTAATTTATTAGAGTTCTGAGCTAAATGTTACTCGAGAAATATAATTAAGAAATTTACATTCTCGAAGAGATAGGTATCTAGAGCAACACAATGCAAGGTTGGGAAATTCAACAAGATGTTATTTTACATATAAAATTGAATACTTTGATTTCCTTTTCCTTTTCAGAATCTTAACTTATGGTTTTCGTGTACAATTTGAATATTGAAGGGAATGATTTTCTGGATAGTTCATCCAATTGATCTATCAAAGCACAAGACAACTATCCTTCAGAACTCATTTGCTTTTTCGGAAATCGACAGTTTGACTACAAGCTATGAACATAGTGCACACTAAAATATAACATTTTATCGCTTCACTTTTCTTTAATCCAATTGTTGTGAAGTAAGTTTTCTATGATATTATTGAAGAGCACTGTTTCTCTTATACTTCAAAGTTACGTTTCTTATGAGCATGTCAAAAATGACCTATTGAAAGAAATAGAGACCTCAAAGCAACTTAAGTGGCTATATGTCGTGGTGAGACCACATATCACATATGATTGCATTACTTGGTGGGAGTTAAAAAGCAATCCCAACTTAAGCTCTACAAATTGCAGGGAGCGGTCTGCACCGTGATCACTGGAGCATTTTCTTTCACTGTTCTGTTAATTCAGCTATGGAACTGATACTGGATAAGAAGAGCAGATAGAATGGATACCTGCTGATTCTATGTCTCTTCCAAGAATGTTATTAACTTTCTTACCCAGTACTTTACAGGCTGACATTGAGGACAAAGGAATGCTGAGTATTAAATATGACATAGCAGAACCCAAAACCAACATGGAGCTGTCATGACAGGAATGTTCTAGCTCCAAAGACCGCCTACTTGAGATTTTCTGTTGGTTCACTGATGACTCCAAAGATTTGCCATTGACAACGCTTTACGTCAATAAAAAATAATAGGCTCCTTCCGATGGCCACTCGGGCATTGAGGGCAATGAGGAAGCGGTCCCACTGACCGTTCGAGGAACTGTTTTGGTATTACTGGACCAGAGCATTGGCTTGGAATTCTCCTGCAGACCGAAATGATGAAAATAATCGGTGGTGGCACCTGAAGGTACGGGAGCTTTTGGCTGAGTCTTGGAAATCTCAGATACCGGCTTGCCTACAGTGGAAATTCCACAGCGAAAGCCAAGACTTGGCTCAAACTCTCTAGACTAAACCTGACAGTTCTGATTGCTAAATTAACGGAGCACTGTCGCCTTCAGAAATTAGAATTGATCGAGAACGCTTTATGTTCTTCAGACTATGTGAGGAGTTGATAGAAACAGTAGGACAAGTAATGAGCGTATGCCCAACTCATGATAATCCTCATAATAAACTGAAGCTGACTGAGCCTATTAAGCTCTTAGCCATAACGCTTGCAGCCATAACATAAAGGATGGAGCTTGTAGGTTAAATTTAGTATATAGTGTGCCACAATAGATCACTAGGTCACAGTCCACATTCAAATTTTTAATATGTGCCTATCTATACTTCAAAGTACCTAAAGTATTAGTTATTTATTAGTTATTAGCTCGTGAGTTAAGACACCAAACCTAAAAAGCTGAAGTCCATATTTTCTGTGTCTAACATAAAATTTTTTCTGTAATGGAAAAAAAACAATGATTCAATGTTGAAAAACATACTTTTACTATAAATTAAATTCAGAAAATTATCCATGTCAAGTTTGACACTGGTGGACTGTTGTACTTATAGTGACAATTAGATCTGCGTTTTCACGAAAACCTTCAAAGTAATCAAGCATCTGTCACTTTAATTCTGTGATTTCATTTAAAAATTGCGAATTCAGTGGTTGTGTAGTAGTTATTTTGAATAACTCAAAGAATGCCTAATTTTCTCTGACTTCACCGGAGTAAGCAGAAGCAGAGAAAGTAGCGTCACAAAAATTATCACCACCTAAATGGCTGGTCATGGTCATGGAAGATGACACAGACGGTGTTATTGGCTTATTTTTCGGAACTGGCACATCAACGAAAGCCATCAATACAGTGGTCGAACTATTCAATGATTTAAAATGAAACAATATATCGAGAGTTATATTTTGTTACTTATCAACTATTTTACTAAAGAAAAAGATACTTTTTGTCCTAAAAATTATCCATTAGTTTGCAAAATATACTCGACGTAATACACATCAATAACATCTATAATTCTTGAAGATATATGATTTCGGCTTTCGACATCTATTCAACCAAATTATAGAAAGTTTCTTGAAGATCTAATGTAAATGCTTTTCATTGGATTTGATTGCTTATGTCAAACTGCCAAGGTGGAGAAAATTCAATGAGGAACATTCATTTCGCTAGACCAATATTGAATATAATTCTTATCGATAAATTTTGAATCACTGAATGTTATCCCAAAACTTTTCATGGATCATGGGTTACTGGATCGAACTTTCCACTTTACCTGAAGGACGTGAAAACAGTCGAAAAGAGGATCGTGCGCTCTCCAAGAATATTTCGATAGTAAGAGTTTCTAGTCGCTATATCCTCAACTTCCCATCATGCAAACATAGTTGAGATTCTATAAATACAGATTTCATGAAATGTGATAATTGTTGCTTCGATTCATTATTTCAAAGTTGGCAATCCCTTGATTTTCATATAATCCTCAATCTACAACTTATTCAACTTTTCGAGTTACTAAAATAATAATTTTTATCATAACTTGCTGTGGTCCGAACCATAAAAGTGTACTTCTACCTGGTTATGATGTTGCCTCACAGAAAAAATGTTTGTCGGCGCGTTCTTCCGTGACTTGCTTCCATTACTCGAACAACTATGATTTCCTAGGTTAAATCCTACGGCCATTCTTATTTTTTACTCCCTAATAAGTATTAGATGCGGTTTTAGCTGAAATTGATACAGGCACGCTCAATAAAAGATGAATCTGCAGTGGCGTGGAACGAAAGATAAATTTTTTCGTGCTTTCTGTACGAATGGAAGTTTAAGTCAGGCAGAAAGTGACAGAAAATAGATAATTAAACATGACATATTCGATCGATATTTTCGTTCCAGGCATAGATAATAAAGCATAATCAATTATGGCTAACAATATAACAAATTATTGTTTCCTTTTTTAAAATGTTTGCGATAAGCCTTGTTTTCTTTAGTGTAGTTGTTGAATTATCTGTATTCTATTGATAACTAAACTTCAGATCATTTACTGTAACTCAAATTTTTTAAGGTTATGTAGCAATGTGAAACAAAACCCTTTCGGTAAAGCCTACAGGCAAAGGTAGATCTCGTTGTTTAGTCTATGAAATCAACTTAGCAAAACTATATAGACTTCTATAAATCATTTAACTTTAACTTTTAACTTTTAGCCTTTCGGACGTTAAGGGTTCCTCTAAAAATTTGTTCGAAAAAAATTTTTGACAATAACATAGCAAGTTTTGCAGGTTAAAGGTCGTATCAAGAAACTTATTAAACAAAAGTCTGCTTGAGGATTCTATGAAAACCGTAAAGATGTATCTTGGTTATTATCGGAGATATAGTGATTTCAAATTTTCAACCCCTAGCTTTATACTCAGAAGGGAAGGGTTATATCAAAAAAGGTTTCAAAAGAAACTTTCTAATTACATACGAAAAAATGATATCAAGATTACATAGAATTGTCTTGCTTATCACTGGAGATATGGTGATTTGAAAATTTTCAACCCCTCCTATTTCTACTCCCTTGGCCGATTGTGCCCGATAGGAATTCCTCCCAAGATTGTGGCACTTTGAATGACACTCTAAGTTTGGTGGCGGTAAAATCATGACGTCGACATATATTGCGTTTTGTACGTAGATACGGGAGGTGGTTTCGGGATCTGGGGGTTAAGAACAGTGGAGAAAACTGTAAATCCGCCGAAAACTGTACCATAAGGACGGCAGCAATGAGTAGTATTCCTTACGAAAGCTACCTCAAAGTCAAAACTGAAAACTAAAAAGACGAAATTGTTACAACAAAAACAACGACACCACCAGAGCAGTTATTTGCTGAAGAAGATAAGCTGGATCATGTTAGGTTAGGTTAGAGTACAACCACATAGGACCCTGGGTAAACTCCGATGTAGACTACTTCCCTGAAATAAAAATCAAAATCAAGAAAGTCTGAGAAGCATTCAAGATGAGAATCCTCTATTTATTCTGAGATCTCAACCTTTATATGATACTTAAATACTACGAGAGATGTCCTTTAAGTTTTGCATAACAATTGTGAGCTTCTGAAGACTTCATTGTTTTTCGAGGTGTTCTCAGCGAAAACTAATGCTCGTCTGCATTTGTACGAACCAATTCTGGAAGCAGTTATTCCAATCGTTTGTTGCTACATCGAAATGACTTTTAGAAGGCATAAACTGCTTCTTCTGAAGACTGAAACCTTTTGCCATGCAGTTAGTTTTTTATTTTGGGAAAATTGTAAAAATCGTTGGGACTCAAATCCGGACTGTGCGTAGGATGATGTAAAAATTCGATGTTTTCTTGTGTTAAATATTGAATTGTCTTGGCGAAGCATGCTTCGCCGTTTTGGGGTTGATTTCTCAAAGCTTACTAACGACTTGCGGTAGCCAAATGATTGCATATCAATCGGCAGTAACTGTTCTTTGATCTTGTAGAGAAATTGTTGCTACATAGCTTCTTTTTCGAACAAAAGTTGTGATCATCTTTTTGGAGGCACCACGAATGACTTTTTTCTATTTTTCTTCCCCTGGGAACACCCAAACAGAAGATTGTGGCTTATTCTTTGGCTCAGATAAATAAATCCAAGATTCATTATCACTGACAATGTTATAAACGCTTTAAGACACTCCTAAGATAAAACTACAGCTTTCTGTTCTTTGGTCAGCAGATGGGGCATCCAACTGATTTCCTCACACGCATTCCTTCTTGCAAAAGTTTTTGTATTAATGAAATCTGCGATGTTACCTCAATCTCTCGATATTTTACTTGCCAATCTTCCTCAATAATCTTACGCACAGCATCCACATTTTCTCTAGTGACCACTATTTTTGGTGCATCTGGATTGTTAAGTCTAACCTTTCTATGTTCAAATTCTTCATGCCAATGGAAAACTGTTATCTGGTGTGATGCTTCAAGGTCGAAAACAGAAACCAACTCGCCGAGATATTCTTGTTGATATAATTGTTTTTGGAAATTTAGAGAATTATTGCGCGGAAATGCTCACGGTTTATTTCCATTTTTCTACTAGTTTGTCAACTTTGACAGTTTGTAGTGACTAAAGCAGAACAAAAATTTTGGATTTATATTAACAAATCATTTTCAGTACCGACAGTTGAGTAATGGTGTTCTTTATGTCTCAGCATGCAAAACATAGAAGACATGCCTTGCTGATATTCCAGAATGGAAGCATGGACGCTCAACAAATAATGTAAAAACGATATATCTGATGAATTCTCGGTATCCTGTGGATACTTGGACAAAACTAGAGGTTCTCAGAAGGAGGCAGAAATACTGAATGAAGAGAAGAGACGTAATAATGGGCACATTATGAGAGGACCCAAATATGAAATCTTGAATCTCATCACCAAGGGGAAATAAGGGTAAACGTTTAGTAAGACTTAGAAGAATATAATGGCTAAGTAATCTTCGACATTAGTTTAACAGTTCATCCTTTCACATTTTCAGTGCTGCGGTTAATAAAACACGACTAACCCTAATATCAGCCAACCTCTGGAATGGACGACAGCTGAAAAAGATGCCATGTAGAAATCTACATGTTAAATATCGAAACCGATCTGTTATAGAGATAACCCTATAAAATTGACTCATTTAATGCCGTTTGATTGTTTCAGTGGTTGTATAACTACAGTGTTCAATCCATCCATTCAATCCAAAAACTGCCAGTGTTATCAAATTATCCCAATGACTTTATTTAGTAGACAAAGTTTTACCATACCTACAAACAAGAATTAATTTTTCGAATGACATATGATTATTTCTGACACTTTTCTCTTTAATATCAACAACTAGATTTATAATCTTTTCTAAAATATCTTCGTTTATGGAGAATAAATAGAGGAATGAAGAAGAAGGACAAAAGATACTTAAACGAATTGAAACAAAAATAGTTTGCCGTATTGTCGTTTGTATATCCGTGAAACATACATTTTCGTTGTAAAATCACAAAATTTGTTATGAAATTATGGCACCATATATAGAAAAAACATTCGATAAACAGTCGAATAAAGTATGATGAACTTTCCGTTAACCATTTCTATGATATTACAAGGTCAACTACGCCAATGTTCACAGTAAGAAAAATGTAAGGATTTGCTAGGTGATTGTGATGTTCCAGATATGCGTGTAAGTGTGGTCGGTAGCCTTACGCCTAGAGCTGCAATTCAAGCACGCTCACGCATAGCTTCTCTCGGAGCAGAGAGCAACCACAGAGAGATGTGGAGAGAAGTGTCGCCTCTAGCTATGGCCGTTTCTTCTCTTCGATAGCGGTTTTTGCTCTGTTTTATTTTATAGTAATCATGGGCTGGGTGTGGTTCCTGCTCAACACGCCGCGAGGCGCTGGCAATATGAGCTACCTCAGTAGGTATTAGACAGAGAGGTAACGGATTTATTTGGTTATATGAAACGATTCTTGCAACATCTTTCGTTAAATATTTAAATTACACGAACTCAGTAACTTATTAAACTGGATATTTCTCGTTTGAATTTTCGATAATGAAATTGATTTTGAAAAACAACGTTTGAACGTATCTCGTTCAGTTGAAGCGTTTCTAAAAATGACGTCATGTAACAATGAATCAATTTGAAAACTTGAATCTATGACGCTACGTTTTTAATTGTCAGAGTATTTTATTTCATTGACATATGAAATTAATTCAAATGTCAAATCCTGAGTTTTTCTTGAATTTTCGATGCTTTTTCATATACAGAGTGCCCAAAATCACTTGTCAATTAAATAAATCCAAATTATCAAAATACAGTTTTTCAAATCCTTGTTTTATTTGTTAGAACCGTATTATAAATTAGTACCAATTGGTTTTAGGTTTCCGCATACCTTAAATGGTTCGTTTTCAGTTTTCTTGAGATTTCATCAAAATCCAGCAGTTTCTTCAGGAAAGTAAATTATTAATCCATGGAACATAGAAAAGAGTGCATTTAATTCCGATCCCAGTTTCTAATGTTCTTTTTAAGGTTATATGAATTTCAAACTCACTTTGAGATCTGGAAATTATTTTAAAATAACACTATTTTAGTTATATATATTTGTTTGTTAAATGAAATGGAATATTACATATATATATATATATATATATATATATATATATATATATATATATATATATATATTTTTTTTTTCCATGGGTGATTCACCAGTGGCGCGGTGCTCTGTAGCTTGTACACTTTTGAAGATTTCATTTTTGTTCGAACTCTGCTTAATGTAATAAGTTTTTCTGGTGAGTAGTTTCGTCACAATATTTTTTTTTCCGCAAAAATTCATGAAAATAGGCTCTCACATCATCGCATGCTCCTTCGGCCAGAGAGGATGAATACTTTTTCCTTTCGTTTTCTTATTGCCCAAGGACAGCTTTTGAGATATATATATATATATATATATATATATATATATATATATATATATATATATATATAATGGTCAAATGAGGATATTATGAATTTATTCATCATTCATGGTCAATCTCAACAAATACTAATAACGATTTTGCAGAATATTCAACGAAAAATATACAAATTTACGATCAATTCGCAGAAAACGATTAAAAAAATCACGATCAAATTTAGTCATTTATAAAAAATAGGCAGTGAAAGAGGTAGAGTTAGTTTCATCACCAAGGATGAAGACATTGCAGTTACCATCTTGGGTTATTTTCATGGCAATCCATATGCTTGTCTACGTGTTGCTGTTAAAGGTTTGGGAATAGCACGTACATCAATCAATGAAATTTTGGACAAAAATAATTTCCACCAGTACAAATTCTCATTAATATCATCGATGAATCCAGGAGACATGTCGGTTAGGATCAATTTCTGGGTTTTAGCTTTAATATATTCAATTTAATGTTTATGAAGAAAATTTATATGATCTCCCTTGAGATGCACATGTTTTATGTTGATGATCCCGCCTATTGCACAATTCAGGTATTGGAAAAATTAACCAGCTTGTTTGACGACATGTGGATGAGAAGACTGAGTCCATGAAATTAGCCTGCAAGATCTTCGGATCTTACTTCCTTAGATTTTCATATATAGGGTTACCTATAGAAAGTTTCTATTTCGCCGATAAATTCGCAGGAGGATCTTGAATTAAAACTGTCGCCAAAACGACATCTTTGACGTTTATAGTGAGCTTTAAAAGTGACAAAAATAGGTTAGATCGTATTTGAAAGAAACGTATTTTGAGAATTTAGTTGTCAAAGACGATGACATTACAATTCCGAAAATCATAGACCAATGGTGGTTAATAAACAAATCTTAACAAACGATGCATGAAAATGGATGCCTTTTAGTAAGAAACCAAATTGAAAATAAACGATGCCATTTGAAATAGTAAAATTTATTGCGGAACGCATACCTTGCTTAAATCAGGGTATTACTGTATATTCTTTTGATTCAGCCAAAGCGTGATGAGCCTTGCAAAATATTTGGAAAACAGCCTTGGGAAACAAAAACGATGTTTGTTTCAGGCACTGTAGTTGTCAGTTTCGAAGGAACGCGATCTAAGATGACAGCTGTTAATGGTAGCAGTTTATGTTGAAGGAAAGGCCCACTCTATAATTAACTGAATCATGCGCATAATCTGCTACCACAATTAATGAAATAAATCTACATCAAATCGACATGTTCATTTTCTAGAAAGCTGAACATACCGATCACCTATTATTCGAAGCTTACTGGAATGAAACATGCTGTTTTTGCTCCCTTTCAGTTAATTGCCCATGTGGACGCGTAAGAAACTTTCAATTTACATTTTAATTTATGCGCGATGATTTCGTGTTTTTTCGAAAGTTTGCGCATTAGGAAGTTATTACTATCCAGTCACTATTAAACGCTTCAGTTCTAAATTTAATGGTTGGATTGTTTTCGATCCCATTCTAGGTGAACTGATATGCAAGGCGAAATGAACCGAAGGAAAGATGACCGCATTCTGAATTATATTTCATTATTCATTATGTTTTATTCGTTTCAGCTAACGTTTATGATTGTAGGTTGGAAAAAAGTGAATTAGTAGAACTAGTGAATCAAATTTTTGTATTTCAGCCAATTTTGTTATAGCTGGCTACGCTCGTAAAACAAATAGAGATCGTTTCTTTTTCTGAGATACCTCGACAACATCTCTTGTGTGCGTTGACTCTCGCTCTCAAGGAGTTTGGAAAATATAATCAACCACAAATGAACGGCTCACCTAAAATTTGGTGTATTTGAATTTTGTGATATCTCGCAAACCGTTCAACCAATATGATTCAAATTGTTGTTATTTCGAAGAACAAATAGACGGAATCGATTTATTTATTTGAGACGCAACTTATAGGCGTAGATGTGATGAGGCATAGACCGCGAATGTTTTTTCAGCTTCAAGCTGGCCCACTGAATGTACGAGGGTGGTCTGAAAAGTTTCCGACCTAACAGAGATACAAAACATTTTTCTGAATATTTTTTCATTTTCAACATTCGTCTCATTGTTACTCTACACACTTTTCCCAGCGATATTCCCATCACTATAACCTGTCCAAATAGTGCTCGGCGTTTTTCTATATATATATATATATATATATATATATATATATATATATATATATATATATATATATATATATATATATATATATATATATATATATATATATATATATATATATATATATATATATATATATATATATATATATATAGCCGAGAAGAGTGCTTTTGAAATAATTCTCTGTTTCTACGAGCGCAATTTTCAGATGAGGGTTCAAAAAGTGTCTTTGGGCTAGATCGGATGAGTGAGGTCAAGCAGCCAAACCGTAATTCGTGGATTTTTGGCCATGGCACGTTTTCGGTCTAACGCGAGCAAACGCGGATAGTTTTCTCATCTTCAATTTGCATAGGAGTATTCTCTTTCGAAAACAAATATTTAATGATAACTCGATATTCAATTTGGTCCATTTTCACGAAAACACTCACATCTATAACTCATTCAAACGACTGTTCCATAAAAACTGCACGTCTCAAGTGGCTAAAACTTTGATGTCTTACTGTCAACAGATCAATGAAAATTTCCAAGCTTTTATTTACGAGAACTGCCATCTTCACGTAAAGGTTGGAAAATTTTCAGACCATCATCATAATTATTTTATGCTGATCATTCTGAAGAAGAAAGAATGTTCCATCTTTCCTCAACTGTTTTTTATTTCAAACTTTATTCAATGGCGGAGATACAAAGCTGCAAAGTCAATCATGATGATTTGAAATGGAACCACAGAAAATTAAATTTCTAAATCTTTGAAAAAGAGTAACTGAGGAATAAGAGAAAAGCAACCATTTCGAGTTATCCAAAGAACTTAAATGAAAAAACACTATGGAAACAACAATATCGAAAAAATTGTTGGAAACTTGAAAATTAGCAAGTACGAATTGTATATCTGCCGAGAGCAGTAGTATATATACAAGATTTATAAATATAGTAAAGAGACTGACAACGTCGCGTCCGATTTGGCAATGCGTGAGAAGAGAGGCTCTAAGCTGCTCCATGCACATGTGTTCTAATATGTCTTTGAACTCGCTGTAGTAATTTGTTTGTCCGTAAAGTTAGTTTTCATGAAACAGTTTTTTCTTGTGCGTTCCAGAACTGAGTAGCATCATTTTCAGACAACGGTGGGCTATCAATTTTTGCTTCAAACTTGAGCACAATGTAACAGAATCGTTTGAAGAACAGCAGGTCTATGGAGAAAGTGTTTTGTCTAGGGCTCAGGTTTTCCGGTGGTTTGAGGCATTTTCAGAAAGAAGAGAGTCGATTAAAGATGAACCACGAACCAGAAGGCCTTCAAGTGCAAACATCGAAAAATATCAAAAGAAACCGGGATCTTCTGCGCTGAGATCGACGGTTGATTTGTATTTTTAAAGCCACGAAATCGTTCACGAAGAGTTTGTGTCTGAAGGTCAAACGGTCAATCCTCACTTTTGCCAAAAGGTCCTTGGCAAACGTTTGAAAAAGAGTCTTTCGTGTGCGACCAAACATTAAAAGTATAGTGTTGCATCATTCAGTCACACTGCAATCTCAACAATGCAGTCTTTATTTCGCCAGAGATAACCCCTTGTGACTTTTTCCTCTTACCAAGGATTAAAAATTAGAAAACTTCAAGCGAACTCATTTTGCGACACTTGAAAACATCCAAACAGCTACAACCGCCAGCTAAAGACTCAGTTCCCAAATTCCAGCAATGTTAGTATGATGGAAGGCTGTCTCCAGCGCTGAATGTATTTTCAAAGAAACTCTTTCGAAGGGGACAACATTGCTTTTTAATTATACATGAATAAAAAATTGAAGAAAATCAGTCTCATGACTTTATTCACACACCTCGTAGATCCTAGAGAAGAATGGTTGGCATGGAATATGAAGCTGAAACCTTTTATCAATTAACCAGTCTTCACTGGGGCATACATATACCCATTCAAGTGAGCAACGGCCGTATGAGGTATATCAATTCTCATTATATACTATCGAGGCAGGTTTATAAGATATGCTTCAGAATGTTTTCAACGGCAAGATCTATACGTTCTCGATTAAAATTCAATGTGAAAGAAATATGCTTGAGATGTCTTATAGACTTGAAGGAATCTGGAGTACACAGTTGATTATACTGGCCTGAAATATTTGACATAATCGACGCTATTCATTCTACGGTATTACTTAGTCTGGTATTAAATGAATGAGGCAATACCATATCTAATGAAGAGTCACGTATGTCTATTGGAAGATTTTAATGAAACTATAACGGCTGATTTTGATCCATGAAAATTTCATGAGAGATGAATTTTCAACAGAAGTAGTCATCACGTCAGAGGCGCTTTGTATACTTTCAGGTTATACAGGGTGTTCCTAAATATAATGTACTAACAGATCGAAGTGATTCTTTGGTTAATTTTATGGATCCATGGATTGAAATTTCGATATTTTTTCAGTTTTCTTTTCTAGCTTCTACAATTTTTTTTTCAGATAACGTTACATGAATGCATATGTCGAACTATCTACTACTATTTCCATTTATTTTGCAAGTTTTTGTCGTCCTATAGAATGCCTGTAATTTTCAAGAAGTTTTTGAAATAGTAGGTTATAACATTATTTGAATATTCAATGATTTTAACTATTAATATTTCAAATCGTAAGTAGCGTCAACATCAATTAGAGTTGTAAAATGCAAGCGTGTTTCAAATACTACATTTTATGCATGGCCTTGCGAATGGAAATACAGAAAATACTAGACGTCTAAAAATGGAGCGTTATCAAAATATAATAATTCATTATCGCCGAAAATCTTAATTGAAAATACGGTAATGATGCAGTACGTACTATTTGAAAATTACAGATCGCAAAAGCCGTTCTAAATGAAATGGAAAAAACCAGACACCAGCACTAGAAGAAATTTGTCTTCTGTTTAGTTTTTTTTTTAATTATAATAATAATGCAGTTCAAATTTTTATTATATCCACAAACTTATGACGCGTTTCACCACACTATGGTAAAAACAGGTACTTTGTTCGAAAGGAGAAAGATCCAAATGAGTTAGATTTAAAAACTGAAAATAATTAGTAATGGTTACAAATTTAGTCATATTTGTCTACTGAACAAGTTTCCAGATTTTTCTGTTCAATGATTTCCAATGTTTTCCAAAGGTTTGATTTATTATTTTACTTACGTAAAATATCAAAATTATTATATGATTAAAAGTATGATTTTCTTCCATTAAATGATTTGCATAGTGAGAATTTGATTTTGTTTGTCAGAACTGATTTTTTGTTTTTAATATATCTGCCTAGAGAGTTATCTGTTCTGATAGCTATATTCGAATAACAAAATGAGAGGAAAGACTTTAAAGTTAAACTGGCTTTACCTATATGAATTAATTTATTATATTTTTGATGGTTTTCTTCAATACTAGGTGAACCACATAGATTGCATACTGAATTTATTACTGGAATAGTGACCGCTATCTGATTCATAGTTTTGATCTCTTTCCAGACATAATTAGTATCGTGGTGTGTCTATCATGACATTATGTTCTGTCGTCGTTATCGTGGTGAATCAATGTATCATATTGTTCTAAGCAGCTTTTTTATGTTGATAAGGATGTGCGAAAGAATAGTAAATGGTAATATCTGTTTAGGATGGTTTATGGAGAATAGAAAATCTTGTCTATGGTTTTGATTATAGTTAAATCTAAGTGGTTAATGACATTCTCAGTACATTTCGAAAGTGAATTTTATATTAGTATGAATTGAATTCATGAAGGTATTAAAGGAATATAATTGTCTCTTTGTTGTGATACAGCTGATTATGTTATCTACATTGTTTCGACAAGGGATGATTATGAATTATTTACTCAATGTAATCCACGAAAATTTCGGCTAGTAATGGACTACATCCCATGACCTAGTTCACTATTATGGTAGTACAGTATATTAAAGTTTTTCTTCTTATTAGAACTAAAGAGTTCTCAATTGAAAATTTCTGACTGAAATTAGATGAATATTCGATGATGGCTAAAAGATTACGTGAAAGTTTGGCTCGAGAGGCTATAACATATGAGACTACTGGTCACTTGGAATATCTTTTTTTATGGAGTTTCAGGAGACCATAAAGTTTTGGTGACCGCGGATTATTATCTGAAAGTTTATATATTTGGTTGTTGGGTATTACAAATTTGGCATTCTTGAAGGCGTGTTTAATATTGAATTGAAATTTATTAGTGAAATGTTTTTCTTGATAATTTTCAGGTTCAGTAAAACTTATTTGTTTGAGTAAATAATTAGCCTTCTTCAAGATTGTAATTTATGACCTTTATATACCTTAGTAAATAGGATATTGTCTGATTCATACTTCGCCATTCAATGGATTTTACGATTATATCTTTACATTTGTGCTGATTGAAGCAGATAAACTCTTGTGGCAGTAATGATGATGCTAAAAGATAATTCTAGTATGATGGATCTCATGCTTTCTCGTAAATAATTTCAACATGCAATCAAAGTTTTCTTGATATTAAAGATACCTACTAAAAAAGTAAAGAATTTAATAGGTAAACCCAGTGCAAAATTAAAAGTTTTTCCTATCATCTCATTATTTGAATATAATTTCAGAACGGATAACTCTCTAGGAAGTTATAATATGAATTGCAAATCGAAAATCATAAAGGAAACAAATCATGTGTCTATAAGTTCTCTTGTGGAATTGTTAATAAAATCTATATTCAGTATTCATTGGTGCTAATATACAAACGTATTTACATACATCACGGAAAAATATCACTAAAAATCACAAACGACCCGATACCCTTCAAAAGCAAACACAGCGAATTGAGTTTAAAATAATCATCAGTCTTATACAAACATTCTAAAATTAAAAATTTCTTGATTTTATTTTTTAATGATGCCACAGAAAGTCTACGCATACAAACAGGTTAAACATTATATAATTTTTAACACAGAAAGTTTGGTCCATTCTACGACCTCCTCAACCTATAAAACGGGATTCTTACATTATCTTTGCCTCTGGTACTATAGGAATGAAACTGGCTGTTTAAAGTTCCTAATTGTTGGTTTTTATGAGCATAGAGTAGACACTCAAGTACAAACAAGCTAGGAGGAGTCAGTATATTCAGTTCCCTGAAAGAATTTTTACAACAATCTCTATATCCCACTCCACCAACAATTCTCACCGCTCGTCGCTGTCTTCGGAAAACCCGATCAAACTCACTGCAATTTCCCCACACCAGGATACTGTTACTCAAATGTGTATCAATAAGGGCAAAATAGGCAGTTCTCAGTCCCCTCCTAGACAAAGAGCATGCCAAACTTAGAGAAATGCATTCTTGCAAATTTTTTCAGCAAGCACATCACAATGAACCCCCAAGTGAGACGCGAATCCAAATGAACACCCAGAAAAAAACACTTTTAGCCTCAAGAGCTCTTACACCAAACACAACTCCCTCAGTCTTGTTGTTGTTCACTTTTCTTCAGCTTCCACCAAACTATCACTAGGTACAGATACAGTTGTGTCATCAGCAAACAGAATGTGAAAGCTTCCACCCAGGTAATCCGGAAAATCATTAAAAAAGATGAGAAATAATAAAGGACCCATCACAGAACCCTGTGGTACTCCAACTTCAACTCTCTCCTGAACCCAGAAACAGCCATTCACAAAAACCGTTTGAAACCTGTCAGTTAGAAACGAGGAAATAAGTTTACAACTATTTGTATCAAACCCATACCGAGAAAGCTACCGCATCAGAACCAAGTGAGCCACGCAGTCAAAGGTCTTAGTAAGGTCCAGAAACAGAGAGAGTGAATAAAAACCTAATTCAAAACAATTGAGCGTGTTATTGATGAACTCAAGAATGGCATCCGCAGTGTTACGTGCTTCTCTGAAACCGAATTGATGCTGTGCAAAAGCATATTTTCCTATGAACAAACTATTTGGTTACAAAGAATTTTTTCAAAAACCTTTGAAAATATCGGCAGTAAAGAGATACGACGATAGTTGGATACATCATTAGTATCTCCTTTCTTGAAAACAGGAATCACTTTTGAAACCTTTAATACTTCCATCAGCCATCAGCAATACATTTGTTAATAAGATGTGAAAGCGGATACACAACACTGTTGATATTTCTTTTTAGCAATACCACGGAGAGACCATAGAAGGCTTGAGACCTGCTATTCTTGGGAGATTTGATCGCGTCTCTCAACTTTATAAAACTAACCTTCCTAAATGAGAAGTTTAGTCCAGGAGGCAGGAGTTCATCCGAAGAAAAATTCTGAGGTCTAATATTATCAATGACCTGACATTGATGAAGTGTTCACTGAACTCATCTGCTGAGATGAGAGATTCGGCTCTGCAATTGATCGTCCTTTTTGGGTTAATGAGATTCCACATAGCTTTTGAGGATAAGAGGAACCTACTATCAAATTATCATTAGCCTCAGTTCTAATTGCTAATCTATATTTGAGTTTAAAACTGTTACGTATATACTTGAGCTCATCTGTCCGATAACGCTCGAAGAGATCGCTAAGAAGGGAGAGATGAGATCTCATCTCTCAGTTGATCATTATACCAATGAGCACCGATAGAATTCGCACGGACTCTTGATTATACCTCAGGAAAGGCTATTTTAAATATGTCAACAAAATTCTGATGGAAAATATTGTAGGCTTCGTTGGCTCCTATGCTATCGGACCTTATCAAATCCCAGTTACAGTTTTCTAAAATGGAATGAAAGCTACTAAATTGCTTCCCAGTCAAAGGCCTATGAACTATAGTATCAACATTTGGATTACGTACCTCACAAGGAAACTCCACTGCAATCCGCTTTGCTTTATGGTCAGAAAATTCATAGTTCAATACATCTACTCTTTCATTCGATGCTTCGAAATTTGATAAGATATTATCAATACAGTTCGGACGGTTCGGATTTCGGCAGAGCTTTTAGAACCATAATTTTAATATTGATCTTGATATTTTACTTAATGAAAATACCAGTTTAAACCGTTGGAATGTATTGGAAATCCATAAACAGAAAATTCCAGAATTTCACCACAATTGAGCAATAGTGAATTGGAACTTTTCAGTTCTTGAAGCAACTCTGCTTGGATTCTCGTTCTATTGAGATAAGTACCTTCTTTCACCATTGTCATATATTCCATCTCCCTTTTGAATCAACTACTTATCTGTTCTGGTAACAATGTAGTGAAATGCGTCCTCAGATCGTGAATATAGTACAAATTCGATCGTCATTGTTTTATTTCATGAAAAAAATTTACACCCATACTAATAATGGAACTCCCTGTATAGTCCATGACATTTTTAACCTGTCAAAGTTAATATTCTCTATTGAAGAAATTGATTGTTTAGTAGATATAGACCAAGGCATCTATGGTGATTCACCTTGTATATGAATAAGTACAAATTGTTGGAAATGAAAGTAAGTCAATCCACGGAGAAAATGTATCTCATAAAATAAACTTCCTTGTGTTTTTATACACAAGCGAAGATCGCGAGTTCTACAAGAAGTTCCAACATTATTTCCATTCAATCTTATAGTGCCGTTTTTGTGTGTTATCCTAAAGAAACATTCACGATTCAGTAATTATTACAAGAGCTTAAGAAAACAATTCCATTTCAAATAGCATACAATTGAAAATTTTATTGATTCATAAAATGTTTCAATAGATTAAGCAGAGTAAAAGGTTGCTACAAGAAATGTTGATTTGACAATCGCTTAATGATTTCTAACCCATAAAAGGGGCATTAAGTTTTTTAAGTTCAATTTAACGGATTGGAGTAGAAGAATCTCGAGAGTAGTAGTTTTTGGAGATTTGAATTTCATTTCATCAAAATTCTGGTGTCTCGATGGTCCCAGCACTTTATTCGGATCAGAAGTGAGTGAACGATTGAGATGGAATTCGTATCTTCATTATCGAAATTAAAAAACTGTAACAAGAACAGTTGATAATCTCGATATTGCGTGAGCCAACATGTTATTCCTTTATACGTTATAATAAGCTGATGAGAATGAATATGTTCTTGAAAGTTCAGATAATGAATTAATGAATTAGACATATGCTCAATAAAAGTTTCTTTTAATAAATGAAATACAGATACAGGGTGATTCCGTTGAGATGAAAGTTTCTCTTTTCTGCTCGTAAATTGAGATGGATAATAGTAATTTTTCAAAATTGTTAAGAGAAAATAGTTTCACTGATTTTATTTCGGAAGAAATTTGTCTGTCTGTAATATTCTTTGTGGGTTAAACCATTATTACTCATACTTATATACGAATTTTGACTGGGTTCGCTAATGTAAGTTAGTATAAACACCTCGAAAAAATCTAGGAACACTTACCAATATCTTTAAAATATGAATTCGATGATTCGAATTTATAGAAATCTTTCGGTTTTTGTTAGAATGTATTGTATATAATGTATTCTCAAGAAAACAAAATAATATTTGACTTCTCCAAAGCACCTATTATAAAAAAAATTTGAAATTTGAAAACAACGAAATTTGGTAAAACACAAAAAAATCCTGAACTAATATTTTCGAAACGATATGGTAGCATTTATATTTTCAGTACCCAGAAGGTCCACCTTTGTTATTAATGACACTTTGGCATCGTCGCGGCATGCTCAATATTAAATTGTCTATTACATTTTGGCCTAAGTCATTCAAAGCCCGCTGAACTGCTAATCGAAGCTCCTGTTCATGATGGAAGACGTTTTGACGCAGGAGATTTCTTTTAGGGTGTCCCACACATGCTCGATGAGATTCAGATCTAGGAGCAGGATGGCCATAGAAGATCGATATCATTCTCTTCAAGAACGTTCAAGACAACTCTTACACGATGAGAAGGGCATTATCTTGTTGGAAGAGTGGATTTTGACCCATTTTTGGAGATACGGTACCACTACAGATAAAACTATCTCTTTGCGTAAGAATTTCCCGTGAGGTTGTTCTGTATGAAAACGAGGTCAGTTCTTCCACCAAGGCGTATACCTCCCCAAAACATCACTGATCCGCCTCCCTGTCTAACAACTTCTCGAGCATGCTGGAGACGGTTTTGCTTTCCAGGTTCCTCCATATTCGAATTCTTCCCGAATAGGGATAATAACTAAATCTAGAATCATCACTGAAGACAACTGTGGCCCACCTCTCTTGATCCCAAATGTGGAACTCTTAAAGGACGTCTGGAGTGGAGTTGACCTTCGTGCAGTCGATTTCTCACAGTTTGGTCGAAAATTTGTACATTATGAACTCGTGATAGCTCTTGAGGTAATTGAGATGCTATGGTAGTACGATCTCTTCTGGCTTGTAAAACCGAAAATCGGTCTTGGGCGACTGTAGTAATCTTGAAACGACCTGTATGGCGTTCTTCTACGCTACCTGTTTCATTGAAACGCGACCATAAACGGTTTATGACACTTGGGCTATTTCCCAGAACCCTGGATACTTCCCGTTGTGAGCTCCCAGCTTGGAGCATGCCAACGGCTCGTAACATCTCCTTTCTAGTCAAATGTCGTCTTTCCATGGTCGAATCACAAAACTTGAATCTTTTATTTGTGCTTACAACAGAAACAAAGTGCCAACTAACTGATTTCAAATACTGAATACATGAAATGATTATAAAGCAGCGTTGCATCTGCTGCATTTTTAGTTTTTTACAAAAAAAAAACTAAAATCTGTTGCGGTACTCTACATAATTTGGTGAGAAATTGATGCAAGTGTTCATTTCTTAAAAAATCATCCATATTGATCGTTTTGGATACGATATATCGATATTCAGAAGTGTTCCCTAGACTTTTTGAGGTGTTTATTATATTTTCGATTGGTCTCTTTAATACTTGGGAAAACCTCAGGAATTGCGTATTGAAATTATTTACGAGAAAGCATGCTGTCAATAACACTAGAATTGAAATCATTATGACCTCGATTTGTTTCATACTATTGATCTCTTCCAAGAATTTATTTTTTGACATTGGTATCAAGATGAACGTATCAAACTACTGTACGTCAACTTTATGTTGATGTGGATGCGCGAAAGAATTATGAATGGTAATATCTATATGAGGTTATTTGGAAAATAGAAACATCATGTCTGTGGTCAATTTTGGTTAGATTAAATTGCACATCATTCATTTAAAAGATACATCGATTTTCATCAGGTAACGATGGAAAAATTTTTCTACTTCAGTTTTCAGGAAAAATGCTTGGACATGAAAATTTATTTGCCTGGATAGGAATTCTTGGTCAAGTAAATTTTTCGTCACTTTCTTATAAAAAAATAACGTCATAGACCTTTTTTCAATCATAATCTCAATTTTCTTTATGTTTATCGTACAGAATCAATTTTTTGAGCTCAGCAATACTCCATAGTAGCAATCTGCGATAGTTCTCGAGATACAGGGTGTTTCTTTCGTGAATATTATTAATTTGATATTTTTCATGAAGCATTCATAACTTCGTAACTCTTTTGTTCTAAAACTCTCTTTCTGATCTCAATCAGTCGTGAAGGAAATCATCCTTCCACTCTCTGCATCTTTAACGTAAGAATCTTGATAGGGTACAAATGTTTGAAAGATATTGTGCATTGATGAAAATAAAATTATCTGGTTTTTTTTGTCTACAGAGTAGATTTCAATATAAATAAATATCTCTAATATTATTTCTACCAGTATACCATTTGGACTAATGAAGTTAGAGAAACCATTCACAATAATGAACATGACTGGTCAAATGCCATCCCCATCGGAAAGTGAATGTTTAACACCAATAGGTTTTACTATTTGGTGCGCGTTAACTATCAACATATTTTGGTGTACATCAGTTTTGACGAAAATCTTCCTGAAAAGGATTTTTGGGATGAAATTTGGCATAAAGGTTAGTATATTTTCATCATGACGCGCCCCCCACTACCAGACCAGAAATGTCCCAGAACTGTCTAACCAGTCTCTCGGTGATGAATGAATAGAAATGACAGGACATGTGACATGGCCATATCTTTTACCAGACTTTACTTCGTTAATTTTTTTCCTGTAGGGCTATGTCAAGGATTTATCATACAGTCAACGAAAATTAAACACAGGCTATATCTACCAAGATATTATTTTCTGATCAAAACGCAAAAACAGGTCAATTTTTGTTTCAAGAGAGACATCTTTTGGGGTACAAAATTTGCCTGAAATATCAACCCTTAAGCGGGGGTTGATATAAGGTATCTTTGTATACATTGCCTTAAACGATTTTCCATTTAATTGAAAACTGTACAAGATACAGGGTGAGCAACTGAAAGATACGGAAGACTATTTGCCTGAGACAATTCAAGTTTTAGTGAGGTAAAATGGAACAGATCCATACTGATCAATGGCAGTCATCATAAAGTACCATCCTCATCTCGAATTTCAACCCCTAGAGCAGGGGTGACCACCCTTGAAAATTTGGAAGACGGTAGATGGGTCGAGTGATAACTCGAAAGAAAGGTATTATCTTTGTCTGCATTCCCGTGAAAGAATTTTCATTTTTCATTGAAAACTGTAGAAGATACAGAGTGAGCCACTGAATAATAGAGAAGACTATCGCCTCAAGACTATTGGAGTATTAGTGCGAAAAACTGGAATAGATTCATTTAGATCAAAGATGACAGTCTTTGATCTGGAATGAATCTGTTCCATTTTTTGTACTAATACTTGAAATTAAAATTCGTTCACGGGGATGCAGACAAAGATAATACTTTTCTTTCGAGGTATCACTCGACCGAATTTTTAAGGGTGGTCACCCCTGCTCTAGAGGTTGAAATTCGAAATGAGGATGGTACTCGATGATGACTGCCATTGATCAGCATGGATCTGTTCCATTTTACTTCACTGAAACTTGAATTGTCCCAGGGAAATGGTCTTCCCTATCTTGCAGTTGCTCACCCTGTATCTTTTACAGTTTTCAATTAAAAATAGAAATTCGTTCAAGGCAATGTAGACAAAGATACCACCTTTCTTTTGAGTTATCACTCGACCCATCTTCTTTATTCAAAATGTTCAAGGATTGCAACCCCCGCTTAGGGGGTTGATATATCAGGCAAGTTTTGTACTCCAAAAGATGTCCCCCTTGAAACAAAAATTGACCTATTTTTGCGTTTTGATAATAAATGAATATCTTGGTAGATATAGCCTCTGTTGAATTTTCGTTGAAGCACCCTGTATAGACAAACCCAGAATTTTGAATAATGTTAATTACTTTTGAGTATTTGAGATTTTTCGTTTTTTCTTTACTAGTTATTTAAGAAATTTCCCTAATCATGAGCAATGAATAACCGCCATTTGTTCTTATTATAAGTGCGCTTTATTGTTGTGAGCATCATAGAATCGAAAAAATTTGCGATGTTCTTTGTGAATTCGCACGAGCATACTAGATGAAACAACAAAATGTTCGAAAAATTTTAATTCGTGGAGAAATTCACATTTTTGAAGAAAAATAGTCAGAAATGTTAAATATATGTGGAACGAAAAAATAGTCCTTCTGTTAATCTTACTTACCTATGGTTTATATTAAAAAAAAAAGTTTATATTGTTTCATTCTACTCAAAAAATTGTTTCCACCTAACTTTGTTAGTAAACGAGATATTGGCATATGTCGAAATTCCGGAAATTCGAGAATATATGTATAACTCGGAAACAAAAGAATAATAGCTGCGATCTGTTCTCCCCAATAAATTTTCCTCGAAAATCGGTGACAGGGGTAACTTTTCTCTATGTGCATGGAAAATTGACATAGCTGCTGCACTGAAAGATGAAAAACAGGACACTCTGTACGTTGACCAAATCGAAAGTATAGAGTTTCTATTTAGTCTGTTGGTGGCCAGAAACGCTATTGGGTATAGATATAAAATTATTTGGTCACTCACAAATTATTGAATATGTTGCATGAATAAATATTTTTGATACAGAAATAAACTATAAAAATTTTATTCTGATTAATAACAATATTTAGATTATTTTTATTTCATCCTATCATTATAATTTCAGCTCAATTTGTGGGCACTGAGCGACATCTCAGAGATACTCAAACAAAAACGAAGACTATTATAACGAATAGAACTAAAGTAGATAACATCTATCATTTAATCAAAAGCGAGGCATTTTTTATACGCCCAGGTCGCGTCTCAAAATAGAGAAAGGCGCGTTCCTTGGTATGTTACGGTCAGCTACCGCTATTTCGAATGGTCAGAGTACTTGGAGCGTACTTAGCCATCAGGAGCGGATTATAGCCAATGATTCAACTCGTGAATAATCCTCATTTTTATAAGGATTGAAGGTTTTTATTTCGAATATATAATAAGCATGTAAGAAAAATCTAAACAAAATATATGGTACTCTACAATGTGTCTACGGTAATCCAATTGCTTATATATATAATAATATAACTAATATTGTGAAATTGCGTATATAAGAGAGGGTTCTACATACAACTATTAGAACTTAAATTGCTTAATTTTTTGTATTTGACTGTATGTCATCTTATTGTAGAAAATCACTTTCTCACCTTCTCAGCTGACAAAAGGTATTCCTGATTAAAATCGCTAGAAATAATTGTTTCCAACAAAAATGCATTAGACAGTGAAAGTAAACTTTTTCGATTGAATACCATTACGAAAGATGACAATGGCATTTTACTTTCTGCAAAAATCACGAAAAGATGTCAAAATGAGTATTTATAATAAAAGGGAAAATGTTTGAATTGTGGAGGCCGTTACTTGATGTAGATCTATGATATAAATGAGATAAAAAACACAAGGTTTAACTTTAATCTACACTTTATTTGAAAAAATTCGACGACGTTTCGCTGACACAGCAACTTCATCAAGAATGAAAAACAGAATGAAGAGTATGGTATTATAAACAAATCGTAGAACAAGTTGGATGAATAACAGGAATATCACACCGAGCCATTGTACAGTTAGTATGAAAGGTAATAAAACTAATTGAACAAGTTAAGTAGGGTGAGTAATTCACATCTACCTGTTCATTCAAAAGCTTGTCCGAATGTTTGTATCTATTTATTTCTAATGCTTCTAGGAGATCTAATTTTGAACTTTTGATTTTATATGTAATATGTCAAAGTTTTTATTGAATGAATGGTTTTCTTTTATGAGGTGGTTTGAATAATTTGAATCAGATTTATTTTATCGAAGCTACGTTTATGTTCAGATGTTCTTATGCCAAAACTCCTATAGGTCCTACCGATATAAATTTTATCACAAGAACCGCAATTGAGTTTATAGATTCTGATTTACTTGATTTTTCAACACGAGATTTATTATTTTTAATATGTTTACCTAAGTTATTAGAAGTTTTGAAAGTTATATTAAGATTTTGTTTGACGAGAAAGGATTTAATATTTGTACTTGCAGAACCGCAGAATGTTAAACTGTTGAATATTTTATAGTCTTTATGAATAGGATATACTTCATTTATTGCTTTCTGATACAGTTTTTTACGAATGATTAGATCTATCAAACAGATAGCCATTAATAATTCATATAATCCGGATATGATAGATCTAATCATTCGTAAAAAATGTCAAATCAAAAACGTCGTCGAATTATTTCAAATAAAGTGTAGATTAAAGTTAAACCTTGTGTTTTCATCTCATATAAAAGGAAAATGTATTAGATTTTGGCTCAAGGTTGAGCTATTGTCTCCTTTCATAATAATATTTAATCGAAAGAGTTTGAAAGGTATATTTAGTCAGTATTTGAATGCGTTTTGTGGGAAGCAGTTGGTTCTAGTAACTTCTATCAATAAGTTTTTTCTAGCAGAAAAGGTGAAAAAAAAGATTCTTCTACATTGCTCCAAAAATTCAACAAACAAATTCTTCTAGACAACTAAAAATTAACATGTTCTTTTCTTTTAGATGTGCGCCAAGATATGACAGAAAAATTCGATGATTTTGTTGTCGCTAATTTTGCTCTCATGAGAAATTGAATAAAAGAAATAAATTGAGATTTTGCAACAAACCACCTTATATTGATAACAGCAGTTGTTGATCAATTTTTCCGAATAACGTATGTTCTTCTTGATTTTCGGTAATAATGCAAAGAGAATCACGAAATTTAATTTCAGTAGAATGTGCTGAAGCAGTGGTGTTAGATGTCCTAGATTGGACTTATACAAGAATAGGCCAAACGTTTGGAGTGTCTATTCAACTGTTTCCAGAATGATCCGCAGGTACAAGCAAATTGATAGTGAATGATGGAGACTTTGGAAAGGCGACCTCGAGCAGCAACGGTGACGTTATTCAAGAATTTCCTCGAAGAGATATCGGTTCGCTACCGCACTGTTAACGTGTTCACTGAGCTTTCTAAACATAGATCGTACAAGGCCCCTCTGACCAAACTAAGCACAGGACGTACTCTCGCTCTTTTTCTCTCTTTTCCTTCACATTGTCTCCGTAGATCGTCTGCAGCACGCGTTGCCACGAGTTGACGCTACGGATCCACGCCATCGGCCATATTGCCAAACTGCCTTTGCCTACTTGCGAACATGTTTCATTTAACCTTACATTTGCGTTTACAGAGTGTTTGTGTTTACCATCGACGTTTTCCTTCGTGTATGTGACCCCATCCTGGTAGCAGCATCATCAAATTCAGCTTCGACATAACAGTGGAGTGCAGATTAGCACTAAAACGACACGACAACGTTTCAGGAAATTTCGTTTGATGCCTCGTGTCGCTCTTCGAAGCCCAACTCTAACTGCAGCAGATCGAAGAGTCCAATTGCATTTTGCCAGGGAATATGTTAATTGGTTAGAAGCTGACTGGGAGAAAGTTTTGTTGTCAGATGAGTCAAGATGTTGTCTTTTTCATTGAGATCGCCGTTTTCTTGTGTACGTCGAAATGAGAGGTATGCCCAGTGAATCTTTTTAATGGTTTTGGTGGAAGTTCAATAATAGTGTATGGAGGAATTTCTTTGAACGCCCGCACTGATTTGGTTACCGTAAATAATGAAATCCTTAATGCAAAAAGATATATTACGGATATTTCAGAAGAAAATGTTGTTTATGCATGATGATGCCTGACCTTACCAAGCTCATATTGTTAGGAACTACTTTCAATTTCACGAAATCACTTCAGTGAAGTTGGCTGCACAAAGTCTAGACATCAATTCCATCGGAAATACTTGGGACATTCTCAATAGATGATTGAGGAGCCAGCAATTTCAGCTAGCTTCCGTGAATGAGCTTAGGAATAGACTGATCGAAATTTGGAATGAAATTGATTAGAATACTATAAAGCAGTAATTCTCGCCAGATGTAGAAATATCCGATACTGATACTTTCTGGGGGACTTTCATTCTCTCCAAAAGTTTTACATTTTCCATTTTTAGTTTTATTTCAACATCCATGAGTACCATTTTCGTTTCGGTTGCTCTCAAGCATTCCTAAGTGCTGGTGGATTACTGCAAGAATAATTCTTCTTCATATCTGAACTTAAATTTGAATCTTCGATTTTGTGCGTTATGTTGTTGATTCAGTATAGTTCGAAATGTCATATAGTATACAAAAAAATTTGTAGCAATTTGAATATCCCTAATGGTTGTACGTGGCGTCCACTAGAAGATAAAACTAAACTGACAATAAATTTGAATTTCGCATGCCATAGAATACAATTTCACGAATTAAGTAGCAAAGGATCAACGGATATTCTCGAGGATGTCATTCATCTTATTTGAATTTGGGCACCCTGTAACTTAAAATCCAATATTTTACATCCTAATAAGTTTCTACAATTGGAAGAACAAATTTCTTGCAAATAGAGAAAAAGAACAAGAGCCTGTATCTCGCCTGTCTATTCAAATTGTACAAGATACTGCTCTGACGACAAACATCGGATAATATAGATTCTTATACTAGTAATTTGCACCTCCCAGGTCACGATGTCTAGGTACTTTCCAATGGACTTCTGGAGAAATTGTGCTTATAAGGAAGGTATTAATTTTAGTCGTGAGTCTACTACTATTTATATATTTTGGATTCAAGACATATTGCCGAGTCAGTAATAAAATTTGAGAGAAAGATATCCGATCAGATTCGTGACAAAGCAACTGGTTGATTTTTAGATTGTACTTTGGTGAAAGGACGTGCAATGTTTTGTAAGATTTCTTGAGTTATTCTGAAAGATATATTATTTATTCCTTTGTGAAAGATGATCAATAGGCCAATACGTCAATAATTTTATATCTAAGCCATCTCCGACTGAACTGTAATATTGCATTTACATTATTTTTAACATATCTGTTAAAAACTTTGGATTATTATACAGGGTGTGAATGAATAAGGGCGAAGGATTTCAAGGGAAACTTCCTCAGGTCATTTATAACGAAATATTCCTCTTATGTCCGCAAATGCTTCATTGGCGCTCTACACGGTGCTAAATTCTTCCAATTCTCTTGTTTTTTCTTCTCCGATCCTGAAATTCTTTAGATATTTAGTTCAAACCTTAAATATGGAATATGAGTGCTTCTTCAAGATTCACATAATAAGACTTTTAAGTGGTTAAAAAATACTACAGGGGTCACGTTTTTTTCCATATTTTATTAACGTTTTCAGATATTCAGTTCAAAACTCGATTATTTATGTATAACGATTCTTTGGAATGAGATCAAAATTTTTTTTGTGAATAAGCCGTATGTCAAAATTCGACCCTAACCTAAAATTTCAAATGACACCCTGTATATTCAAGAATATTAATTTCCTATTCATTGCATGGATTCATAAATGGATAACAGAATATATAAACAAAACAGTAACAGTTGTCGAACTGAACTAATTAAGATAGTTCGCGAGAAGTTTTTATCACATTGAATATAATTTTGTTGAAATGCCATATTTGTTAACACTAGAAGAATATATCAATATGATTCTTATTTACGACGCGTCAATAAAAAATAGAAGAAGAGCTAGAGACTTGATCATCCAACAATAAATAAGAAGACGTTCGCAAACCTAGAACGCTTTTTGCGGCAAGTTCAAATGCATTCAAATTATTGCAACCGAATTAATTAAACGATCCAGCTCTTTCAATTTTAATAATCCAAGATAATGACGCCGATTTCCACAATTCATATTAACAGGCATCATTCCAATTATTACTGTCCATTGAGTAATGAAAACTAGATTTCATTGCGTGTGGATTATTCAAAGGAGGGATCATTGGACCCTGCTTTTATGAAGAAACTCTGGCGGGACAAAAATATCTTCACTTTCTGCAAAACGTGTTACGAGTCAACGAGAACATCTGTGCGGGTGAAATCGCCCCTCCCCTTGTTTCGCGTTAACTTTGCCGGTCACGTGGCCAAGAGCTCAGTTCTCAATGAACGTTTGAATCTTTAAGAAGAGTCAAGCGAACAGGACCGAAACTTGCAAATTTCATTTCAATATTTCTATGTTTTGGTGAGGAAAGAGTTCGTTTCCAATTTGAAAGGAAAAAAAATGTGTGGGCAATCCAGAGAAATAAATGCGAATGTCAAGCGAAGGGATGCAGAGAACCTGTAATTTCTTTGAAAAAAGTTCAAGAACGTGTAACAGTCGCAGCAGGAGTAGGTTTGCGAACTGTGCAAAAAACTTCGAGCGAAATGAAGAAGATTGAAGATGGCGAAAATAACAGTATTTCAACTTCCTATGAAACGAGAAGAGAATCAGCGAAAAAAACAGATTTGAATGACTTCGATAGAGCTCTGCTTCGTAGGTTTGTCGAAAATTCTTACGTCGTCCATAAAATCGTACCCACATTAAAGCGAATCCATCAAAAATTCGTCGATGAGAATGAATATCTAGGATTACGAGAGAACATCCGCTGGATTAAGACGAAAACGAAATGAAAGCTACTAATGGAAATACCTGAAATGCAGCAACTACGTTTGAATTATTTAAGAAGCATCAAACGATACTGTCAAGAAAAGAGACCAATAATTTACATGGACGAAACATATATTCATTCCTCCCATACACACAAGAAGGCTTGGAGGGACGAGACAAACGACGGCCTACACCAGCCTATTTCAAAAGGACCAAGTCGCCTGTAGTGAATGTGGATTCATACGAAACGCAAGAATTATCTAGGTGAATAGAGTTTTCACCTTTTTCAATGAATTTGTATTATTAAACTGAAAACCAGGTAAATCTGCATCATTCGTCCTCCGATAGCGCAATACGATTGTACCTCATTACAATGTACAATTGCACTCAAGTACAATAATACTTATTATGAAGGTTCAGTTGGAAAAACCCCTGCCACGAAAATTTCCTGTAGGCTAACTGGTGATGAGTCTGTGACCCACTTCTTTGTAATTGAAATCAAATTGATCGAGTACCTTGAAATGCCATATGCGGGAGGGGAGGGATAGCTATTTGACATTACATAGCAGAACGTATTATTCATCTCACTTCTTCCGCTTGCTATCTCTTTTGCTCTTGTCGACTTGTACCCGAATTTTCAACCAATTTGCAAAAAACAATTCAGGAAATTACAATCAAATTTTTCCACTTATGGAAAACAGACAGCGTAAATGGGTGAGCTTAACTTCATTATCAAGGATGAAGAGATTGCAGTTGCTATCTTAGGTTATTTCTATGCCAATTTGTATGAGTCTGTACGTGCAAATTCGGCGAAAGCATGTACATCAATAATTGGACACAAATAAATCTCATTAACATTCGAAAATATTTTAATGTACAAAACCATCAATATTAATATTTATTTACGGAGAAAATTGAAATTGTTTGAAATATTAACAACCAATTTTCAGGAAACAATTCAGAAAATTACAATCAAATTTTGTCACCTATTATTATTATAATCATTATTATTTATTGAAGTAAGAGTGGTGGATTTGAGTCTTTTACACTCAGGACCAAATGACTAACAAGTAGGTGAAACAAATAGATATATGTAGATGTGAAAAGAAACAAACAAAAGTTTATATATATATATATATATATATATATATATATATATATATATATATATATATATATATAATTAAATAATTAAATAAAAATAATGAACAGTCAGTCACTATAAACTATCTGGTCCAATGCATTTAACTAGTTTCATTTTTATCGGTTTATCAGTGCTGGAGGACAGTAATTTAAAATTATAACTACTTAAACTTACGTCGGTATTCATGGGGAAAGTGAACTCAGATTCATACCAAACTGCCCGTGGAGGGCTCGGTATGTAATAATGAAATACAGTAATGTAATATGTGTAGCGTTAACTCTTCTGCATTGTTAGGATACCACCTAGATATATATATATATATATATATATATATATATATATATATATATATATATATATATATATTATGAAGAATTGTTATAATAATAATAATAATAATTTATTGATCCTTAAGACATCACAAGTATGTATAGGACAGGTCAATAGAAAAGACATTTAGACATTATCTAAATCAACACATAGAAACTCATTCACAGTATGAAAACATTTTGCTAAAAGTAAATTCTTAACTGCTACCTTAAATCTATTCACACTTAGACCCTGTATATGCCGTGGAAGATGATTGAACAATCTGATACCCTGGTACAGGGGCGACATTTCAAATCTAGAAGTTCTGTGTTTAGGGATACATAATGTTTCCTTATTTCTAGTATTGTGGGAATGAAAGTTGGAAAGTTTAGTCATGTTACTTTCATTCTCTTTAATATAAACGAGGCATCTCAAAATGAAAATAGACGCCAATGTGAGGATACCATTCTTCAGGAACAACGGTCTACATGAAGATTGTGGAGCTGTATCGAACATCATTCGCAGAATTCTTTTCTGGATGATGAAAACTCTACCTACGTCTGAGGAATTTCCCCACAGTAAGATATTATAGGACAGGTGACTATATACCAAACTGTAATAAACGTTCACAAGGGAACTTAGAGGTAGTGAACTCTTGATTCTATTTAGGCATAATAGGAACTATTCAGCCTCTTACAAATCGCATCGATATGTGCACTCCACTTCAGATTCCAATCGATGTGAACGCCGAGGAATTTAGTGGTGTCCTTCGAATAGATGACTGTATCTAAATACCTTATTGTTATGCTACCTGATCACAAGACGACAGAGTGAAGTGAATGCATTCCGTCTTGTTGACATTGATCATAATAGCATTAAAATGGCACCATTCTACGAAACTCTCCACCAGAAGCTCGCATAACTTTTGAAGCTCCTCAAGAGTCTCAGCAGTAATAGCTATGGAAGAGTCATCAGCGAACAGTATCAACCAGATTAGAAGTGGCCCCAAGACAGAACCCTGGGGTACTCTAATTTACAGTACTGTTCATTTGAGAACGAGTCGTGAACTCTGATTGAGGCAGTTCTGTCCTCCAGATAACTACGAATCCAGTTCAAGAACACGCCTCTGAATCCAAGATTATAACATTCATCCAATATAAACTGGATAGCAAGACTATCAAACGCTTCAGACAAGTCAAAGAACAATCCAGCAACATATTGACCATTATCAAGGCAACGATAGACGAACTCCACGAACTGCAATGCTCCAGTTTGAGTCGAGCGGCCGGTTCTGAAACCATGTTGTGCAGTATCAAGTATTTGAAATTTATCTAGGTACTTCATCATTCTATCAAACACAATTCTTTCAAAAACCTTGGAAAAGACACTTAAGATAGATATAGGTCTATAGTTCATGATATCGTGTACATCATCCTTTTATGAATAGGAATGACGATTGCTTTTTCAGAATACGAGGAAATACGCCTGTGCTAATTGACAGGTTAATAACATGAGCGAAATGTCGGCTGATATCGGTACCTATCATCCTCAGAATTCGTGCTGAGATACAAATTCGGCGATAGAGTTAGTTTAGAAGTCCTAAAGAACGAATTCCAGTTCTTAAGAAAATCATTTCACGAAAATATTTATAGAGCGAATTAAGGCCTACAAAATACGGATAAACTATAGGATAGGCGCTGAAGTTACTTTTACCCCAGAAAAAAAATGCTTCACAAACAATCAGTTGAAGGATTAGCTAAAAATGTCCTTACAAGTAACGTTCCCATCGAATTACAAATATCTATGCTAACAACCTCTAAATTAAATTTCGACTTATCAGTTCAGATGGTAGAAAACTATATAATGCAGAAAGAACAAATAGATCTTGTTCGAAATCAATTTAAAAATCACAATAAACAACAAAGTCAATATTTTCCCTCACAACTAATCCAAATGACACAAAGGTATAAACAATCTATTCCACAATGTCCTACAAACAAACAGGTATTTGGTAATCAGCCAAAGCCTACAAATGTATCCAAAACAGGGAATGCAACACCCTCTTTTCAACCAACCCCAATGTCAACACAAATCCATAGAAACTATCCTGAGAAAAGACCTTATGAAATGTCTGCTCAAACTATTCAAAATCCGAATAAAATGAGGACAAAGCATAAATTTCTCAAATCAACACAACCTCTTTATTTTATCTCAGAGGAATTAACTAATATACAAGAAAATGCATATTAAAAAACCCCTAGAAGAATATAATGAAGAGATTGATGATTATTTCGATTCCGAATAAAATGAAGATATTGATTCCCAATTAAATGAGGAAAACTTTTCACAACCAGCCTTAGACACGAAAAAGTGGAAATGCCTTTGAATAATTTTGGTATAAATGCAACTTATCCTTTTGTCTTATATAAGTTCCATACCCTTTATGATGGACTTATTGGATTTGAATTTCTTGAAGAAAATGGTTTTGTAATAGATTTACAAAGAAGATTATTAATTGGTGGAAATTGTGAAATCCCATCCTCGTCGCCATTTATGTTTTTCGAACACTTTGAATTCTTTTTAAAAACAATCTTTATTCTAACTATGAGGTACAAGGGTTATTGCTTTATGCTCTAACTATTACTTAATGTTGCATTTACGAAGGATACGCTTTTATTTATACGTTCGTATCTTCGTGGGTCCGATTTCCGTCTGGTCAGCATTTCTTCAGAAAGGTGATTGCTCTGGAACTCATAATTATATATATATATATATATATATATATATATATATATATATATATATATATATATATATATATATATATATATATATATATATATATATATATATATATATATATATATATATATATATATATATATACGAGGAATGTCAATTAAGTTCGCGGAAGTTTCGTGTTGATCGGTTGTATACTTCGTGTTTTATTGTCCTTTGAACATCGATCTGTTTCGACCCACCGCCGTGAAGATGAGTGATAAAATAACTGAGCAGAGAATAGTGATTAAATTAAATTAAATAGTGAAACGCGGCGAAACTTCCGTGGAAATTATGAAACAGTTAACCGACGTGTATAAGGAAGATTGTCTGGAAAAATCAGCTGTCTACGACTGGGCAAAGCGGTTCAGGAGCGGCAGAGAGTCAGTGGAAGATGATCCGCGCGAGGAGCTCCCTCCACCTCCCGAAACGCACAAAACGTCGAACGGCTGCGCTCGCGAGTTCTCGGAGACCGCCGAGAAAGCCTTAGAATGTTGGAAGACGAGTTGGGCATCAACAAGGAGACGATATGGCAGATGCTACACGAAGATTTAGGGATGCGTAAGCTGTGTTCGGAAAATGGTTCCCAAAGTGCTCACAGTTGAGCAGAAAAAGCTCCGATTGTCCATCTATCAAGACATGATTTCTCGAATCGACGAATGTTATCGCTGGTGACGAGTCGTGGATGTTCGAATAAGACCCTGACATGAAAAGGTAGAGCATGCAGTGGGTAGAAAAACGTCTGAAGGCCCGTGTGTTTCGTGCACGAATAACAGGTGAATAACATGAAAGTTGCAAGGCAATAATGAGATTTTTGATCAAAAATTCAGGTACAACTCTTGAACGATGTGATGGGGCATCATCTTGCAAATGATGTTTTTACTATGCTCAATTCGATTGAATCTTTGGTCGTCTGTGAGTTTGTATAGTGCAAACCTCGAATTAACCTTCGTGGGACCCAAAACTTCGGTCAAAATGCGGTATACATTTGTTTGAGGAATGACTGATTCCATTTCGATGATTTTTTCTGATAATCCAGATTTGGGACGATCTGAGCTTTCGTTATCAGTCAGGGTCTTTCTACCCGACTCGATTCACTTGAAACACTCGTACACTTGAGTACGGGATATTTAATCATCACATCAGTACAAAATGGTTTGATACTCAGTTTCCTACCGATGTACTAAACGCACTAACAAACATGACGCAATAACTCAAGTTTGTTATGTTAACATACAAATGTCATGAAACTGCTGTCCATGAAGTACCAAGGTTATCGACATGTACAATATTACAACAGATGGCACTAGTTGTACTGTTTTTTAAAACAGTTCGGTTACTTTTTGAATGGAGGGCGTATATTGAAGAAGTCCCGACTCTAACCATAAAGAAATTTACATAAAGCTTATCCGATCTATTGTGTAGCAAATGCCGGCAGGACACCCCGTACTTTCTATTTTAAAATTAGGAGTTATTAGTTAAATACAACTACATTTTCTATATCAGAACATCTTCTTAACAATTCTACAAATTATTTTGTCATATTCACGAAATACATAACTATCC
This sequence comes from Cryptolaemus montrouzieri, assembly GCA_013387265.2. Lineage (NCBI taxonomy): Eukaryota > Metazoa > Arthropoda > Insecta > Coleoptera > Coccinellidae > Cryptolaemus > Cryptolaemus montrouzieri. The sequence continues at coordinate 23,134,083 of JABFTP020000021.1, read as the reverse complement.
TAAATACCAACTTCCTCCATCTTCCCTCTACATTCCGTCTGTGAAATAAAAAATAGATCACCTCTACCCTCATTATCAGAAGAAAGAAGTCTCAATTATCCTAATTTTTGGGAACACTAGTCGCCAGGTGCTACCGAATAGAAAAAAAAGTTTGGTAATCGGCGTAACAGTAAAAAAAGGTCGCGCCATTCGACCGAGATTCCAGACAGTTTATAATGATCCGACAAGGTGGATTTCAGGTAATATCCTGTCTTTTCTTAATGATTTCCTTGTCACATCATAAATTTCAGTCATTCTTCCCACGAGAGGACCACGATAAAAAATAATTTTCAAACATCACCTGTTTCACGGATTTTAAGGCTTGGAAACTGAAACGTAATTGGGTGACTAGATACAAGTAGGAATTCAGAAACTGAAAACATCAGTATCATAGTAGAATGTATAAAATACGAGGGTCAGTTGATAATTCAAATTAATAGGGAATAAAAATTCACTTTTCTCTATTGGGTGCCATTTATTTTTCAACATAATCTCATTTTGTGGCTACATATTTGCTGAGAGAATGGTGGAAGTTTTTCATGACCTTTTTGTAATAATCAATTTCAAAGTCTTCAAAATACTCCTTTTTTCAGAAATGACTGACCGAAGTTGTTGAAAATCTCCGTCCTCTGAACCATATTTTCAGCTCAGTTTTGATGCTAAATCAAGAGGCACTTTTCAGATGGAATCACGTTTCTAATTCTGATGTCTGTTCAGTTTCAAGTGATGTAGAATCTATTCCACTACTTGTTAATCGTTCTCTCAGATTTTCCTTACAGACATAGACCAGTTTCATTGTAGTGGGTTTACAGCTTCCCGTGATGAGTTTTCTGGAAAAATTGATTGAATTTCAAGATATCTGATGGGGGTATTTCTTCCAAATTTGTAGATAGGGTCATGAGATGGGTTCCTCCTTCAGGCGGGAGTTATTCAAGCTTTGTTGGCATTATTTAAAATGCAGCTAGAAAAAGTATTCCTTGAGGATTCGGTATGAACCTTATACATATATAAGTTGATCAGAGAAATCTAATATTCACATGAGAATTATCAACAAAATAAATTCTGGTAGAAAGAATAAATGGAATGAGTAACGTTGATTTCTGTCATTCTAGTCAAAGTTCTTGGGATTTGTTGAAACATTTGGGTAACGCAAATACTATTGCAAGTTCAATCTCTATTTATCGTAATGCAGTATTATCAAAACTTATGAGTACTTCAAACTATATTCAGATCCATAAAAATGATATCAAGCGAACTAAACGAATTCTTTATAATCAATGTAAAAATTCGTCTGGTGAGGTTAACTTTTCTAAAGCATTTCTATGGGAACAGCTAAAACAAAGTTTGAAATCAATAAAAGTAAGTAGAGCTCCAGGGTTTGATGGTATGTTCTCCGAATTCTCGATCGTCTTTAAGTTATATGCCTGGCGCTCTCGAAAAACCCAAGGTTATCGCAATGATAAAATCTGGTAAAAATTCAGGAAATCCTAATAGCTATCGTCCTATTAGTCTAATTTATGTTTCTTTCAAAATACTAGAGAGGCTAGAGTTTCAGAAAAAACTCAAAACTGAACAGTTGTCAGATACAGTTTTGACTTTAACACCATTTACTGAGTCAAGATTTCAGAGTAAATTCAAACAGGAGTTGTATTCTTGGATTTTTCTACAGCATATGATACGTTGAGGAACGAAGGCTTGATGGAAAAATTGTATACGGTTGTTCACTGTTGTACAATTATTGAGGTGATCGAAAGTATGTTGTCTGATAGAAAGCTTCCTGTTTTCGTTAGACAGAAATGTAATTTTTTCACTCATATTAATGGTCTTCCACAGGAATTCTCTTGCACTTTTATTATTCAATTTATTTATTTCATTACATAGCTCCACATCTTTCTCTGATAAGTGCATTTATGCCAATGATTATGATCTTTTCGTAAGTATAACTCATTAAACAAGTTTTGACTGCCGCTCTTGAAAAAGTTTTTCATTTGACTCCTCTATGCCCTAATCCTTTGTAAAATTGTCTTTATCTGAATAATCATCATAAGTATAGATAATTGAGGGTATTTTCTAATGATTCTCCACTGAATGGTAATTTCCATTTTCATCCTATATTCCTTAATTATCTTACTAATCAGATTGAAATATGCCGTATTGAGGTTTTGCATTTCGTAAAGCTTTTTCATTTCAAGCATTTCATGTTGTTATGCCTTCTTTAGTAAATTTTGTCTAACTAGTATCTCAGCTTCCTCAAATTTATTTGAAAGAATGTAATGCCACCAAGGCATGCTCCGCCAATGCTGTATTATTATTCTTCTTCTTCTTAGGCGTGCCTTATCCGTTCCGGACATTGGCTAACATCATGACAATTCTCACTTTGTTAATTGCTGCTCGAAACAGCTGAGTTGTAGTCAATCCGAATCAATCGCGCAAGTTCTTCATCCACGAGTGACGTCTTCTTCCAGGGCCTCTTTTCGCCTCAAGTTTTCCCTGAAGGATTAATTGTAGTAGTCGATATTTGTCGTGTCGCATTATGTGGCCAAGATATTGAAGCTTCCGTTCCTTCAGTGTTTGAACAATTTCCCTCTTCTTACCCATTCTATTTATGATCTCCTCGTTAGTAACATGCTGCGTTCATGAAACTTTGAGAATACGTCTGTAGCACCACAACTCAAAAGCGTTCAGTTTATTAATAATTGTCTAATTGACATTCCACGACTCTACTCCATACAACAAAATAGAGAAAACATAACACCTGAGCATTCTGATCTTAAGATTAAGTGTTAGGTCTCTGGCAATAAACATCTTTTTCATTCTTAAAAATGTCGTTCTGGCCTTCTCAATTCGGCACAATACATCTCTCTTGTAGTCCCACAAATCATACACAGTCGTTCCCAAATAGCTAAATGTGTGAACCTGCTGTACTCTCTCCCCATCGACAGTGAGATATCCCTGTATGCCTATTCTTTTGGTTACGAACATATATTTTGTTTTTGATATATTTAGATTCAGGCCGTATCGTTCTGAGTGTTCTTTAACCCTTTCTACTAGTTGTTGCAGATCTGTTAAGCTACTGGCTATGATAGCAGTATCATCTGCGTAGCGGATGTTGTTTATAGGTAGTCCATTAACTTTTATACCTTGTTGACCTTCTATGGATTCACGAAAGATTCCCTCTGAGTACAGGTTGAACAGTGTTGGAGAGAGAACACAACCCACGACATATTTCCATTTCTTCCGAGATGTTCACATTATCCAATTTTACTGTCGCACGGTGTTCCCAGTACAGATTGGTGATAACTCTTATATCCTTTTCGTCGATATTAGATGTTTTTGATATCTGGATGAGTTTGTAGTGCCTGACATTATCGAACGCCTTAGAGAAGTCAATGAAACAAATGTGCACATCCTGGCTCATATCTCTGGATCTCTGGATTAGAACTTGCAACTAGAATATGGCCTCTCTGGTCCCAAGACCCTCACGAAAACCAAACTGCGTCTCAGAGATATGTTCCTCGCATCTGCTGTATATTCGTCGGTGGATAACCTTCAGAAAGAGCTTAGTTATATGATTCATCAAGCTTATCAGCCGGTAGTTGTCACATTTCCTAGATGTCGTCTTCTTTGGGATGGTCAGGAAAGTCGAAATAAGCCAATTTCTGGGAATTTGGCCAGTATCAAAGACGTCGTTAAATAGTCCTGTCAAAAGATCCAGAAGTTCGTCATTGTCATCAAAGAGCTTTGATAATTCTATATTGATGTTATCTGGGCCAGGCACCTTCCCACTTTTCATTGTCCTCAGAGCATATAGTACTTCATCACGAGTTATTGATGGTCTGGTGGTTGCTTGTGATGCACGTATTTCAGAACGAGTGTCTTCGAAGAGATTTAATATGTAATCTTTCCATATTTCTAATTCATCAGCGTCGTCGATGAATTCTGTACTTCTGTTCCAATAGAGAAAGTGAATGAAATACTCAGCTTCAATTCATTTCATCCTAGAGTTGAATTTGCGGTGGATAAAGAAGAATAGAATAAACTGCTGTATTTGTATGTTCCTTAATCAGAGTTAATAACAAAATTGAAACAGATTGATATCTCAAACCCAACTTTACAGAGAGATTTCTCAACTTCCATTCACACTGATGGAGATACCAACCGAGCGTGTCACTGAATTCAGACTTAGAGACTATATCAGAATGGTGTCGGTTGAATTTTTACGCAAACAACAACGCTCCTCAGAAAACTCACCTCATTTAATCATACAGAACAGAAACGAACATGCATTCGTCATCACATTCAACACTGGAGTTTGCTTGCATGACCATGTGTGAGCCATTGCTAAATCTATTTCTGCTAAACTGAGTTTTCTTTACAAGACTAAGCAGTTCATCTTCCCATCACAGCTGATCGATCACCCAGAAATCACCCGTGATCTACAGCCTCTCGGTCGAAGGCGGGAGGTTGCTGATCTTCCACTTTATACATATATTTTCATGGTATAATACTATGAAAAATTGAAAGGCTTGGTTCCGGAAAGAACCCAGTTCCAAAGAAAAACCAGATACGCCAAATATTGGCGTAACTCCCTATTGAATATTGTTTGAGTTGGCATAAGTATAAAAGGAAAAACAAAATTAATTATAGTTTATAGATGAGCTATTACTGCTGTGAGGTAATACGACAAGTTTAACTTTCTCAAAATGTCTGATTCGCTTATAATACGAGGTCTGGCTATTAAATAACGGCACTGGTTACGAAAAACGGTTTTAATATAAAAATTATTCTACATTCGAATGCTCCTCTTCAATATACTCCCCTTTCCTCGCCACACACCTTTCCATACGTTTTTTCCATTAATGCTGCAAGTCTTCTTTGGTGAGGGCCCTTAGGAGCTCTGCCGTTTTTTTAAACCTCTTCCATCGACTCGAATTGGGTCCCATTCGAAGCAGGTTTTATCTTCGGAATATAAAATACTGCTACACAGATAGCGCGTTATGAGCAGGTTTTGTGGCAACAAATTCGCACAGACTTTTGTCATATGTGATTCCTCGTGTAAAATTTTTCTAACCATTTCTTTATCGACGTTAATATCGGTTATCATCCGGATACTCATTCGACAATCTGCACTCACAATTTGATTGACTTTGGTCACTGCTTCCGGAGTTTAAACAGTGACAGGGTGACATGGTCACCACTCAAAAACACGCGCACGATATAGAGATTTATTCCCGTAGGCCTTAGTCGGAGTTTTATTCAATTTAACGAGAAATTTGAGATTGATACGTTTCTTCTGGTTCTGTCACACATGGTTTTCGGCATGAGAAAAAAACACGTTCGTTTCAAACCGCTACTGCACAAATACTATAATAGAAACGAAAACGTGTTTTGGTATGTGAATAGATAAGATATCTAGATACCCAACGCACTACTCGTTTTTTTTCCCACTACTCTAGGGCGCCCTCTAGGTATACAGTCTCGTTATTTAATAGCCAGACTTCGTATGGGCGAAAACTTCATGTTGATGCATGATATATCACGCATACATGCCGTAAGAGTAGTGAGTGATTACCTTGATGGACTTGAAATATTGAGAATAGACTGGCTGGCAAGGGGTACTGATCTTAACCCAATTGCGCATGACTGGGACACGATGGATAGATGGTTAGGCTCTGCAGATTCTGAATGCAGTAGGTCAGACTTTGCAAGAAGAATGGGCAAGAATAGACTTAGGGTACATCCGTAGTCTTATCGAAGTTATATCAATAGGCATTCACGCCACGATAAGACTGTTCTATTTTTTACAAATGAAGTGATAGCGCCATGAATTGAAGACTATGTTGTTGAAAATTAGTGTAGCTTTGTAATGAGGTGTATCTTCATGAAAGAATTCAGCTCAGAAATTCTACAGGGGCATTCAAAATTCGAAAAAAAAATCAGTTTTGGTTTACCCACGTAAATTGCTATATTAAATGCATATTCGAACATTATCAATGTCCATTGTTATTCTGCATTGAATTATCTGTAACATATCTAAAATTCAAGGATATTGAAGTCAGAGAGTTATGGAGTTTCGAGCTTGAGGAAAATTTCTGGTTGATTAAATTTTTTGCTGGTAAATGTAGTCTGCTTTTAGTAGAGTAAAACCTGAATCATCTTAAGAAACTCTTCGATTCGGCGAATGGGGTAGTTTTTAGAACTCTCAACAAGTGTAGAATTTTATATGTAACTTCATTGTAAAAAGTGAATAGCAATTTATCATTCGAATTTTATCCTAAACTAATAGTTTGGAATTATTCACAGAAAGGTTCATGACTTTTACTCTGCTAGGTTATTTAGCTGAATTTCAAATCCGCACCTATCTTTAAATTAAAATTGATCTCTGGGGAATCACCAGAGGAAATATCGAAAAGTTCTATAAATAAGTTACAACTCGTCTTATCAAGTTGCTCCCAAAATACAAATCGTATAACTACTTCATAATTGTAAATAATTCTTGAAGTAACTCTTGAAATAATAATTCCTCGTTTGATATTTTCATTGAAGCAGATAACTCGTCAAGTGTACTTTCCAGCTTGATTGTGTCAGGAAATCCATCAATTCTCGAGTGGTATCGTGACCTTGATTTCATGGCTACGCTGTAATTCATAAACTAGCAGCCGAAGAACATTGAATGGATCACGAACCGTAGTTTTCACGCCGATCTGCCTTAAAAATCGATGCGAAACGTCTCGAAAAAGCAGTAGCCGAAGATACGGAGCGACCGAAATCAGTATGAATGACAACAGTATATATGCTCGGATCGTCCTTTGGCTCGCCGCCAAGTGGGCCTCTGTGATACAATTTAAATCCCTTATTCCATTATTCAGCGCATTATGCTGTCCAGAGCCAGAGCCATCACTAGTGTCTGTTTCGGTTCGTCCTGTTAGCCTTGATTTATATGAATTCGGGAACTCAGTTTCGTTCGCGACTTGCATTGTCTGCCCTCTCGCGGTGTTTTACATGCTTATAATGGACCAAGACGCTTTTACGGTGTGCCGCCGCCTAAGACCATCTTATGCCGATATCTAGATATCCGCTAATATCTGTTCGCATCTCCATGGGTTGAATGAATTATGATAAACAGGCTGCATATACCGGATTTTATGTATTATTAATGGATTTCGAGGTATGTCAGTTTGGAATCGGCCAATTATTTTCTAGTTTTCGATGCGAATAAATCTCGGCAGACATGTTTTGCGAACGATATATAAACTGCAGACTTTATCGTATGTGAACGACCTACGCCATTCGTCAAAGACGAATTATACAGAAGTCTAACAAGGGAGAATTAATTATCTGTACAGGGTGTTTTAGTACTGCAGCTTGTAGAAAGAAAAAAATGATCCACCCAATCTCGAGCTCGATTCTTTAGAAAAACTCATTGGTGGAAACGGATTGCAGCTATTTTCTTTAGTTGTCGAGTTATTCCGGAATTCGGGTTTTTCGAGATTTCGAGATATCCCTAATCGTATTAAAGTAGGGCAAAGAATATTTTCACATTCTACAGGTCCTTTTGGGTAGAATGCAGGGAGGTAGTCTAAAAAATTTTTTTGCCAATCGGCTTCTGAGTGATACAAACTTCTCTCTTTTCAAATACAAATCATAAGTGATATCGATATCAATAGGGAGGATTATTTTCCAAATAAACACCTCAAAAAAGTCTAGGGAACACTTACCAATATCTTTAAAATATGAATTTGATGATTCGAATTTATAGAAATCTTTCGGTTTTTGTTAGGATGTATTGTATATAATGTATTCTCAAGAAAACAAAATAATATTTGACTTCTCCAAAGCACCTATTATAAAAAAATCTGAAATTCGAAAATGACGAAATTTGGTAAAACACAAAAAATCCTGAACTAATATTTTCGAAAAGATATGGAAGGACTTATATTTTTCAGTACCCAGAAGGTCCACCTCTGTTATTAATGACACTTTGGCATCGTCGCGGCATGCTCATAATTAAATTGTCTATTACATTTTGGCCTAAGTCATTCCAAGCCCCCTGAACTGCTAATCGAAGCTCCTGTTCATGATGGAAGACGTTTTGACGCAGGAGATTCTTTTTAGGGTGTCCCACACATGCTCGATGGGATTCAGATCTGGGGAGCAGGATGGCCACGGTAGAAGATCGATATCATTCTCTTCAAGAACGTTCAAAACAACTCTTGCACGATGAGGAGGGCATTATCTTGTTGGAAGAGTGGATTTTGACCCATTGTTTGGAGATATGGTACCACTACTGGTAAAACTATCTCATTTGCGTAAGAATTTCCCGTGAGGTTGTTCTGTATGAAAATGAGGTCATTTCTTCCACCAAGGCGTATACCTTCCCGAAACATCACTGATCCGCTTCCCTGTCTAACAACTTCTCGAGCATGCTGGAGACGGTTTTGCTTTCCAGGTTCCCTCCATATTCGAATTCTTCCCGAATCGGGATAATAACTAAATCTAGATTCATCACTGAAGAGAACTGTGGCTCACCTCTCTTGATCCCAGTTTACGTGTTCTTGGCACCAAGATAAACGAGCAGCGCGATTTCCATGGGTCAGTTGTGGAACTCTTAATGGACGTCTGGAGTGAAGTTGACCTCGTGCAGTCGATTTCTCACAGTTTGTTCGGAAATTTGTATATTATGAACTCGTGATAGCTCTAGAGCTAATTGAGATGCTGTGGTAGTACGATCTCTTCTGGCTTGTAAACCAAAAATCGGTCTTGGGCGACTGTAGTAATCCTGAAACGACCTGTATGGCGTTCTTCTACGCTACCTGTTTCATTGGAAAGCAACCATAAACGGTTTATGACTCTTGGTCTACTTCCCAGAACCTTTGATACTTCCCGTTGTGATCTCCAAGCTTGGAGCATGCCAACGGCTCGTAACATCTCGTCTCTAGTCAAATGTCGTCTTTCCTCTGTTATTAATGACACTTTGGATCGTCGCGGCATGCTCATAATTAAATTGTCTATTACATTTTGGCCTAAGTCATTCCAAGCCCCCTGAACTGCTAATCGAAGCTCCTGTTCATGATGGAAGACGTTTTGACGCAGGAGATTCTTTTTAGGGTGTCCCACACATGCTCGATGGGATTCAGATCTGGGGAGCAGGATGGCCACGGTAGAAGATCGATATCATTCTCTTCAAGAACGTTCAAAACAACTCTTGCACGATGAGGAGGGGCATTATCTTGTTGGAAGAGTGGATTTTGACCCATTGTTTGGAGATATGGTACCACTACTGGTAAAACTATCTCATTTGCGTAAGAATTTCCCGTGAGGTTGTTCTGTATGAAAACGAGGTCATTTCTTCCACCAAGGCGTATACCTCCCCGAAACATCACTGATCCGCTTCCCTGTCTAACAACTTCTCGAGCATGCTGGAGACGGTTTTGCTTTCCAGGTTCCCTCCATATTCGAATTCTTCCCGAATCGGGATAATAACTAAATCTAGATTCATCACTGAAGAGAACTGTGGCTCACCTCTCTTGATCCCAGTTTACGTGTTCTTGGCACCAAGATAAACGAGCAGCGCGATTTCCATGGGTCAGTTGTGGAACTCTTAATGGACGTTTGGAGTGAAGTTGACCTTCGTGCAGTCGATTTCTCACAGTTTGTTCGGAAATTTGTATATTATGAACTCGTGATAGCTCTAGAGCTAATTGAGATGCTGTGGTAGTACGATCTCTTCTGGCTTGTAAACCAAAAATCGGTCTTGGGCGACTGTAGTAATCCTGAAACGACCTGTATGGCGTTCTTCTACGCTACCTGTTTCATTGAAACCCGACCATAAACGGTTTATGACACTTGGGCTACTTCCCAGAACTCTGGATACTTCCTGTTGTGAGCTCCCAGCTTGGAGCATGCCAACGGCTCGTAACATCTCTTCTCTAGTCAAATGTCGTCTTTCCTTGGTCGAATCACAAAACTTGAATCTTTTATTTGTGCTTACAACAGAAACAAAGTGCCAACTAACTGATTTCAAACACTGAATACATGAAATGATTATAAAGCAGCGTCGCATCTGCTGCATTTTTAGTTTTCTATAAAAAAAATACTTCACAAGTGCAGAAGTGTTTACAGGCGTTGCAAGTCATGTATTTTAAATGATGATAATGCATTTGAATTCCTGAGGAAATTTGTTTATTGACTCAATTTATTGTGGTATTACTTTTTGGCGAAACATATTTTCCACAATTAAATTTATCAACAAAATAATTCAATTTTCTAAGAAGTGCACACAGAACTGAATGAATGGGATGAACTTTCATTTTTTCATAGGGCATTAGTTGAAGGAGTTAATAAAGCATTTGATATATATTTGGAAAACAAGAAAATAATCGTCTCTATTGATACCAAAATCACCTATAGTTCGTATTTGAAACAACACAAGTCAAAAATCGATCGGCAAAAATAAATTTCGAATACGCCCTGCAGTCTTCTGAAAATGTACCTGTAGGAGTGAAAATATTTTTTGACTAACTTAAATAGCATTCGAGACATCGTCACATTTCGAAATCCCGAAGAAGTCGAAAACCAAAAAAGATTACTGAAATCCATTCTCACCAAAGTTTTTCTCAAAATCGAGCTCGAGAGGATCATTTTTCTACATATACAATATTTCATATAGCTGCCGCACTAAAACATCTAATTTGGTTCACCTCAACAGTTTAGGTATAGAATAATCTAGTACCAATCAATCCTAATTTGAAATACGGTTCTAATAAAGTAAAAAAATAGGTTTCTTTGACAATTTAGTCAAATAAATAGTCAAAATATCAAAATATATAAAATAGCATCGGAAAGTATGTTTTCTCCGAACATAGTACTTTTACCTTTAAATTAAAAAAACCTAATCTTACTCAAATCAGAGTCAATTTTTTTGGGCCAAGAAGATGACATTACAATTCAGAAAATTCTGATAACGAAATCATAGGTGGTTAATTTTGTATAGAACAAATCTGAATAAAAGAAGAATGCCCTGCAATGGAAAAAGTTGAAGAGTACACTATGCCATTTGAAATAGTAAAGTTGTTCTAGATGTCCGGTAAAACCGAGTGACGTTGGACGACTGTTAATTAGTACAATTTCCATAAACCAAAAAAAGTTAAATATATAATTTCTTGCTTCGTGGACGCCTTTTTGAATGCATAGTTAATGACGTAAAATCATAGAAGTTAACAAAATTTTAATACTATGATCATAATAAATTGAAAGTTAACAAAAAATAGATAATTTTTCATTTTTCGTTAACTTAAAAATTATCATCAACATTTTTCGAATTTTAATAACGTGTTCTCATTAACTATGTATTCAAGAACGCTACTACGAAGCGACAAACTTTTGCACAAATTACTTGACCATTTTTTGATTTACATTGACGTTGAAAGTTCAAGGATATTGTAAAAATCAACAATCGTCCAACTTTTTGAAAAAATTCACTCAAAAATAAATTCTTTGAAGTGTTCAAAATACACTATAATTGTTTCAAATTTTCTGACAAATATTTAATACCTTGAAATTTTTTTAATGTGACTTACTCGATTTTGATTCTATACGCGCAACAGAAAACTGACGCAGGCCCATCTTCAGCATCAAAATAAAATTATGATTAATGAAGATAGAATTCCGGGACTACGTAGTTTTTCCTTTGGAAAGTTTTTCCTCTTCAAGAATCTTCATTTTTAATATTCCCAAATGGTTTCTGAAATATCGGCAGAAACTAAATATCGTTTTTTTATCTTAAATTATTCATAATTTTTTCTGTGCTAATATACGCCTCCAATAATCTTTAGTACATATTTTTAGCAGCAGTATCAATATTTTACTCCATTTTCACCTTGTCGACTAAACTATTGCTGAAGGAAAAAGTTTCACTTCTTTTCGTATATACGAAACACATCTGACTTAAAACCTTCCTGAATTTGTGAATATCTCTAAAACGGCGAATTCAAGACCACCCCACTAATTTTTTATCTATAAACAATATCGTCGATGGATCTTCTGCGATTACAGACAATTACGATGGTCCCACGATAGCGGCCCGATTGGAGATAATGGGAAAAAGAGCAGAGGATCGCAAACAGTAGCAATTGCAGATAAGTAATGACGGCGGCAAGATTAAAGGAACCGCGTAGGACCACGGTGGCGGTGGATAAACGGATGCAAGCATGTATTAGACGCGACACAAGCGTCGTAGCTGGACCATAAGACAATGGAACAATGTTCCAGGGGCGTAGATTCTTCGGAAGAACTCTGATTCAACATGGTTATAAGCACCAGAATATCCATACATTTTAAGAGTTATGCAGGACATATCGACAAAGATATTCTAAAGAAAAAATATCTCACTAATTTCTAATTTTCTTTAAATCAAGTTGAGTGTACAATAAAGATCCAAATATTCCAAAAATGCCATCAACTCACCTGTGCCATTTCTAGTTATAATGTTAATCGGCATTAAATTTTTTATTTCGAAAGGAACAACATTTTTAAATTTCTTTGTTTAAATCCGATTGCAATGTTATGGATAGAATATATTACTTACGAGGAATTTATTTTCATAAGTATTAGAGAAATTTATTAATGCATCGATGAGATCGTTGATTCAAAAAATATTCTACATTTAAGTAATTTAATATTTTCAAAAGTCAGCTCTACTGTCAACTAACATTACGTGAGATATCTCAGTATTTCAGAATTTGCTTCAGCATTTCATATACTTTTCATGGTATATTTTAGTATACTCTTTTTTATAAATATCACCACAGACTAAGAGTATGACAAAATCATAATCTTGTCATTTTTACGTAATACGGCCGAAGGTTGACATATAGATTCAAGCGGAATTGACAATGTTTTCGTAGAATTTCAATTGTGTTTATAACGTCTATGGAAATGCATTGAAATGTTTAACATGAATATAAGAATTATTAACAGATTAAGATGGAAAGAAAGGACTTATTTTTTCGTAATTAATTTACTAACTATTAATTATTTAGAAATCATTAACAGAGATTCTAAAAGAGCACGAAATTTCAATTAAAATAATCGTGATACTAAAAAAGGCTTTAAATATTCGTTTAAAAATTTTACGAAATTATGGTATTAGTTGAACACTTGGTAGAATTTATCCAGATGAAAAATTTCATCAATTAAACTTTCCAAAAATTTGGCAATACTACCAAACGAAATATTTTCAGAGTTCCGTTTTCATTGTATACTACAAAAATAAATATTAGATCTGAACATTTTGACATTCTGCAGCGTCTCTCACATATAACAACAATTGTTCGCCATGAATGTTAAAATGTTTATTCAATAATTCTAGATTATTAAAATTAACGAAAATGATTTTTCATTCGAAAACAATTCGTTTCTAAGCTATTGCCAAACTTTTGTGAAAAATAATTGGAAAAAGTTGTCCAAGGGCACTCCGTTCTTTCGAATGACACCATAATTTATTTGAATTTTTAATTGATATTTAATATCAAAAAAGACTAATTTGCCGAAAATGTCGAGATTTTCTCGTTTGAATAATTTCAAATTATCAGTTATTAGAGAATAATTTAATACCTTCATTTCATCTTAATTTCTATATCACTTCTGCAATATTTTATCGTACTTTTCTGTACGTCAGTCTGTTAATAGACAATTGATTTTCAAACTACTGAATTATGTTTGTAAACGAAATTCGCATTCAATCATATAAATTTCTTATAAATTCAGCAGATCTTGTTGTTTCATTATCTCAACATGTTTAAATACTTCACAAGTGCAGAAATTATCATATAATTCATTATATATGTATCTTCTTCGACCTTCATAATTTAAATAATGATAATTTCATGATGATAATCAAATGATGTTCATAATTAAAATACTTGCATGAAAATTATGTGAATTGAAAAATTACTCTATGAAATTATATACGCGTTTGAATTAATCTATTTAAAATAGTCTGAAAATAACAACTCAATGAATCTGTATATTTCATGTTTTAAAATCTATTTTAATTTAGGAGTTGGAAATGTTCCATGAAGTGTAAAAATTTTGAAAGTGTATAGAAAAATTCTGTGTAATCTATTCGGAGCAATTATTTCATACGAACAAGTTAATTAAACGATGTACGAGGAGTGATGAAAAATTTGAATTATTCCATTATAAACATAGTAATGAGAATGAGAAACTATTTGAATTGCTCTTCTTCAAATACTATCTTTGGCAAGAAATGTACTCATCAAAAATCGTTAACCTGTTTGAACACACGTGTTTGGCCACTTTTTGCACATTTTCAGTTTTAGGGATTGAAGGACGTCCTTGAGGTTCGTTTTTCATTCATAACTTCTGGAAGTAAGCAATCTCACAGCTGTGGTCGCCTAAGATGATTTAATGTGCGTGTTCACTCGCTTCCTGAAGATGGTCAAATTGTGAGTTATCGGAAAGATGTTTGATGGAAGGGAGTTCTACATGACAGTAGCCCTGTCAACAAAAGACCTCCGGGTGGTCGATAAGGTGACACTACCCAATAGATGTGACTTTTCTTGAGAACGTTCTTCGTCTTATTCGCATTAAAATTAACAGTTCAAACGTCCCCACTCTGATATCTTCTTTAAGTTCGAAATCGGAGACTGCTCTGTTGGCTTCTTTGCCTCTCACCGACTCATTACCTCGTGACCTTGGATTAGACCTCGACTTTGATCTTCAGGGTTATTTCAAGGTTTCATCTTTTTTTCAAATTGAACTATATATTTCTGACATCTTAAAGGGAAAAAGCGGGAAATTTTACACTTTCATAATGTTGCGATCAAAGACAAAGTCAAATAATAATCTGCCCCGGAATTGCTAGAAAATTTAGAAAGTATAGATAATCGCTTAGGACAAAACTTAAAGTATCTGGACCTTGACTTTTCTTTATGCCACTTGCAAACAGTTTCAAAGTTACCATATATAACTACAGAATTTTTTTCGAGAATATGTGTAGGTTAAGTGTTTAGTCAGTAATCTCTTGGAGATGTGAAGAAATCGGTAATTTTGGCTAGCATAATAAAAATATATGGCCATTTATATTGTTCGACGAAAAGCAGAGTTTTGAACATACTTACAGGGAAAAATTAAAAAACTATAAATTCCCAATTGCATTTCCAAAACAAATTTGTTTTGTGATAATGAACTTATTCGCCATTTTTCAGTAACATGTGAAGCATCGAGTCTATCGACTTAGAAATATGAAATTTAGCGAAAAGAAATGCAGAAAAAAATAATAGTGCAAATTTGTAGTCAGTAGGTATATTTTTTGATCACACCTCGTATATCAGGGTTCACCTATCTGAAACCAAAATACAATAAGGTGGGTAGAAAACTTTACGGAGCGAAAAAGGAAAAACATCTTTATTGTCCGAAAAAGACTTTATTCTTCATTATAATCTCACTGAAGCTCAATACACTTTCTCGGACAGTTTTCCATTTCATCCTGAAGCGCGATTCTGGAAGACCTTTATAGCCGTCATCGGCTGATGAGAAACGCTGTTCACGTAGAAATTGTTTTGAGGTTTGTGAACGAATGGAACATCTACTTTCAACAGTTTTTAAACAGAGAATGAAATTACATATCGACTTGAAATTGGTGTTCGTCTTTAAAACAGTTATAAATTTGTTTCTAATGCTAGAGTATGGATGTTACTTCACGATATTTTCACCCAACCAGTATATTGGGAAAATTTTCTGTCATTCCGTATGAATATCTTCCAAGCATTTATACCTTACTCGAGTATGCTTCTGTTCAGTAAGAATATTCTCCAAAAGCCACTGTCAATATTTCAAATTCTTCAAATTTTCAAATTTATTACAAATTCTTTGTTCCATTCCTTCGTCACCTTTTCGACTATCGACTAACTATTCACTTTTCAAACAAACCTCGTATATGAATTATTTAATTTTTGCGCAAATCTAAGAAAATATGGTTGCGCTACTGATCTTCCCATCGTCGGTAATGTCGGCATTTCTTTTTATGCACATATATAGAAGGTAGTTAGTCCCGACACTGGGTCCTCATGTCGAACCAAGCCCCCATGCTTTACACCACATAATAGTTATATAGTCATTGAACACCACCTTCTTCTAGTTATATTTAACATTACCATTCCCATTGCTTGCCCGTGGCGTACTCACTCCACCCAAACTCCTACTCAATTTTGGTGACAACTGTTATTCGTCGATAGTTGAAACTCAGGTACTTGAAATTTGTATGAACAACCAATGAATACCAATGAAAGAGCAAACAATGGAAACGGAAAGAACGGTACGACAATACAAAACAAACCCATATAAATCAGTTCTTTTATATATGTTTGGGTTGAAAAAATTAAACTAAGAGAATACAACAATTTTGATTTTGAATGTTCTGAGTTACCAGAAGGAATATCTCTCGATCGAGGGGGCTTTGTGAAAGTTTGCATACTGGGGTTTTCGGGTATGTTCCGGCGAACTAAAATATGAATATTCTAACACTTCTGGTCCTAATGGAACTATCCCTAACTTACTTATCCCAATGGTAAACCCTTATTTTTTATTCCAGAATATCATTTCCCATTTAAATATAAATAAAATGAAACACTTTTGTCTGATCTCCACAATGTTTATCCTAAATACTTCCGACCGGTTTCGACAGTTACGTCATTTTCAAGTATCGAGCTAACAGTTATTAGAAATAATGTGCTACCTACACCTCTTTTCAATGATAAGTAGTGGGGAGTGATTTAATTATAGTTGAATAATGAAATTGCTGAATTTTGGATTTTTACAAAGTTTGTGAATTTTCAAAACTCAACTGATTCTTTGTCATTCCTTTATTGCATTTGTGGAGAATTTTTAAATTATATCATATAATTGTGATTTGTGGATTTGATATGTTCAAAAACTGCTGATTCGATCTGAGGAGAGTTATTCTTTGAATCTAGATTTGAAATTTTATGTGGAATTGGGCATTATTGCATTCAATTCTGTGTGAATTCCAGACTGTTTGAATTTATTAGTTTGCAATGAATTCGCTTATGTTGGGTCTACTGGAAAAGGGGGCTGTTAAATCAAATTTGGGAAGATAATTGCTAATGTAATTAGAGCGTGGGCCAAGGTAAGTTTGAGATGCGCATTTTTTTTCTGGTTTTTCTCTAATGGAATATAGTAATTGAGAAATTTGTTTCTGTTGTTGGCGTGTAATAATAATGTTTAAATGGAAGACTGGAATGTTATTATTTGATCAAATTTTCTTAATGATATTGATTTCCGTGCCACTGTCAGTTATAGATAGGGAAATAGAAAATATAGAAAAGGCTCTATGAATCTTCGAATTATAAGCTGCTAATTTATGTGTAATATGGTTGAAAGAATTGTTGTTCTATTTTTATTGAGTTCAGTTATGGTTTTTCGACGAATTTGCTCCTTCAAACTCTGCATAACGCTCAGGTAATATTCTTCATTTACTGTACGACCTTCTGGCAAGAATTCGGAATAGAAAACACTGGTTTGCTTGTCAAACTCATAAACCAATGTCTCATCACTAGTTATAATGTGTTTTATGGATGTGGGACGAAATTAACTCGTTGTATCATTTCTTCAGCGACTTTTACGCGATTCAGTTTATGAACAAATTTCAGGTCTTTTGGAATGGACGGCAATGCGTTTCATGCCCAAACAATCGTTCAAAATGGTACGAATTGATTCGTGAGGCACAGAACTTTATCGACGTTAACTTGAGTTGAAGATGTCGCCGAGCACAGCGAGGCAAATCCACCACCACATCTGGGCTAGGGAATGCAATCTCGGTATACGAAGATCTTGCAATACCGAGATCTCGCACCTATTCTGCAAGATCAAAATCATGCGCGATTTCGCAAGATTTGCAAGATTGGTATTATGTCAATTTCGGTTAGCTTTCACTGCTTTCACGTGTGGAAGGACTATGTCGTCGAAATTCAGATTTGTTAACTGCCGAAACTACTCTGCAATTTATCGTGAAAAAGTTAGAGGAACTCGGAACACCAGTAGTTCAAAAACTTGATGAATCCATGAGGGCTCGGATTAATGAACGCCGAAGATTTATGACCGCAGCATTGTATTATTTGACAGACCCAGTCCAATACGACGTATATTTCAATCAATCTGCTAGTGATCAAACTTTCAAACTGCATCCAAAATCTTTAATCATAAAAGAAATAATAAAGTTAATCGGAAGATTACACAAGAACAGTACCAAAGATGACAATAGACCGTATTAAAAATTAACTATGTGGAAATCAGACAAAAGTGTTTTATTCTACAAATATTAAAACGAATTTCCATAAAATAGATCCATTAACAATCAATTTCGAGGGAATTTAATGAAGCATACCTCTTGTTTAAATTCCCCCACTGTCATATGAGCATACCCTTGTTTAAATTCTCCCACTGTCATATGAGTAATCGTTTTGGAAAGTCATGAACAGATAGAAAAAATGATAAACCATCGAAAAATACTCAGCAAAGAATCGATCTGACGTTACAATTTTAGTAAATATCGAAAGTTCTAAATTCCCGAATTATCATAACTATTGATATTATATCATACAAGAAAGAAAGTTAATTCATTATAAATAGGTACAGCGCTACCTGCTCACATGTTGAAAAACAATGTCACGTAACTCCATCTATCAAGTCTCATGTGGAAGTACCAAATCTAAGCTGTTTGTTTTGTTTCAGATTAGACATAGATTTGGCTGTTACGACGAAATATCCTTCGATGGTACGCGAAGAGTTCGGCACTGCAATTGGGTACGTTTCGTGAGGATCTCAGAGTCATACAATCCTTCGGTCAATTTTGTAGCGACGAAGATGAAGGGCGAACCAGTTTACGAGGCTGTCAAACCAATAGCACCCGATACGGAACTTCTTGTATACTACCTTCCGGAGCGACCGGAAGAGTTGTTTTTCGTCAGGATGAGGGCGTCCTTATTCAGGCAGACGATGGACTCAATATTAGAAGGTAAGTAATTAGAGCTTTTTCTGAATAATACTAAGGGGACATGTAAATTTACTTCAGGGTAGTGGGGGTCGAAAATCATAGGTAGATTCGGTCCCGCGATATGAGCTCAAAAAGGTATTTATTGAATGAAATGTACAATTTGAAATATTTACACAGAGTAATTGCTAGATATAATAATTGGCAACAAAATGAAAATTATACAATATTAAAATTCATAATTCAATAAAGACCACAATGGAATCTTAAACATTTAATTGAATAAAAACGACTTGAGTCCGCGAGCTCTAGAATGATTCATGTCAATCATCCTCAAGGTTCAATATCGATTATCAGTATTCAACCACTAGAAATGTAGAAAACGAAATTCTAAGATTGCTTTCCAGCAATCCTCGAATTTCGGGCGTGTTATCTTTTGTAAAAGAAAAAAACAGTTGAATAATAGAAAAGATAACTATTTAAGAACTGAACTGGTTTATTGTATCCCAAACTTCCAGGTAAAAAAGGAAATACCATAGACGGTGGTAAAATTAGTTGCAAAATTAGGTTTTATACATTGTTTCCCCCAATAATTTGGTCTATCTTGATAGCTAGTTACTTAGTTAAATTTCATTTACATGCTATTAATTTAAAAATACCTAAATTCAAATTCCCAATCTTATTCAATATTAACGAAAGGAAAGGATTATAGATTTTAAGACCTTGTTACCTGCATGGAAATGATTATTGAATCATTAAGATGAATAACTTCCTGAAAATTACAAAAACAGGTTATTTATTCAAATATGAAACTGAACATATAACAATGATAGATATTTCCCAATTTTGGTGATTGAAAATAATTAAAAGTACACACACCACAAAAATAGTCGCATCACCTGGTATTCTGAATTCCACAATCGATTAAGCAGCTCGATCGCAGTTTCTTTCTCAACATATGTTTTTGGGCATATGAGGGGAAAAAATCTTATCTATGTAGTAACATTTGTTTCCATATGATCTCAAACACGTCTGAAACAAGAAAGCCAACGTTACGTGGCTAACTTGTTGAATGTTAACCAAAGCACTATTTCAAGAGCAATAAATCGATACCACGAAACAGGGAAATATGGAAGAAGGGCCGGACAGGGAAGAAATCAGATAACAACACCAGTTGATGATCGTTGGCTTCGTTTAACTGCACTAAGAGTTCGGCACTACATGCTACAAAATGAACTTGCACTCTCCTGAGATGTGTATATTTCATAACAAACTGTTAGGAACAGGCTCAGAGACGATATCAGACCAAGGGTGGCTTCTACCGGCCAGCATCTCACCAGAGAGCATCGAGTTGCAAGACTTCAGTTTGCGAGAGAACATGCAAATTGGGGTATTCCAGAATGGTCAAATGTTCTCTTTTCCGACAAGTCTAGGTTCTGTCTAGTATCAAATGATAGATGAATGCCTGTATACAGACGATCTGGGGAACTGTATCAGCAATGCAATATCCGGCAAACCGAAAACTTCGGAGGGACTCAATAATGGTGTGGGGAGGCATTTCTTTCCATGGTCGAACTGAGTTACTCCTAGTGAATAATAGAAGAATGACAGCAGCTAGATACATCGCAGATATCCTTGAACCCCATGTTGTACCATTTGGCCCATTGATTGGCGAAAACTTCATTCATATGCATGCTAATGCTCGGCCTCATGCAGCTAGAGTAGTAACAGAATTTCTGCAAAATGCCGAAATTGATATTTTAAGATGGCCAGCCAGAAGTCCCGAGTTGAATTCCATAGAATATGTTTGGGACAGCATGGGGTAGCAAATTCAGCAACGTAGGATGCCTTGTAGAACACTCCAACAACTAGAAAATCTGCTTCCTGAAATTTGGAACTCAGTGACTCAAGTGTACATCCAAGATTTGTTTAAGGGCTTCCGAGAATTACTGGCAGTAATTAGGGTCAGGAAGGAAACACTCGAATTTGAAAATTATTAGTAACCATTCGATGCTAGTTGATTGGCGAAAACTTCATTTATATGCATGATAATGCTCGGCCTCATGCAGCTAGAGTAGTTATAGAATCTCTGCAAAATGCCGAAACTGATGTTTCAAGATGGCCAGCCAGAAGTCCCGACTTGAATCCCATAGTTGCTAGTTGATTGGTCTCTTCGCGAATGTTTAAAGATGGTAGAATGTTTTAATTTTTCATTAACTCGAAAATTGTTGATATTTTCCATCCTTAACCCATCTCTCTTGAATGATATCTTCTTATTTCACACTTACCAGCGACTCTTGAATGACCAACCTGAAAGTTTATATAGTATTGTCGTAAAAGTAGGGTGATGCGACAATTATTATGGGGAGTGTATTAAGGTTTCCTTATATAATATTCTGATTAATTTGCTAAAAATGTTAATCATCGGTGTCCTCATCATCACTGTTTTCATGACAGCTATATTCACCTAAATGAAAAATTATAGGATCCATATTCTCAACATCCGCATTATGTTCTTTTTCTAAATTTTGTTCTTCAATTTTTTCAACTTCTTCATATATTAACTTGGCAACAGTTGTACATTGCGGATCAGCAAATTTTTGAATTGCTAGATTGATGAACAGAGTGATATTTCTGAAGGTATTGCAGCTATGAAAATTGTTCCACAATGGGCAGAACAAGAAAATATTGATGTCAGTAGCATGATGAGTTTAAAACGAATTCAGGAAAGAGCAAATTTGCTTCAAAATAAAAATTCAAACTAAAATAACTTCATTTTTCAAATAACTGACGATGTCAAAATGTATGAGTATATGTATGAACATCCCTAATAAAAATTGAAGAATATGTACATGTGTTCTTATACGATTCATACACTCATTGATGTGAACATGTCGAAGGTGCGAACTTCTCCAAATTTTCGAAGTCTGCTCATCGCGAGTCTTCTGTAATTGCTTTGGCGGTACTGCAAAATCATCCGTTGCTACAGCAATGTTAGGTCGGGTTTATGTACCGATTACGCACTAAAAGGGCACCCAGTTCAATTGTACTTTCCTAAAAACGTTACAACTACGAAGAACCGATGCAAGAACATATGATTTAGCACCAAATCGACTCCATAAGAATCTCAACAAACGTTTCTCCATATACGTAAACGATAGTAAATTCATAATGAAGTAACATAAAAATTAGAATCCATTTGCTCGGGATCGGTGAAATTCTCCACTAACCATTCCCCCACAATGCCATTCTCATAGTCGGATAAATTACCATGTAATCTATGAACTATACCAAACATAGATAAAATATGTGGTCACGTATGCTCGACTCAGAGGTGAACAAGAAGCAATCGAACGATTTCCATTAGTCTATCGGCTTGTAAACAAATAGAGCTTCAAAACAATCCCGACTCCATAAAAAAGTGGCGCAATTTACGACGGAATCAGTTGCTGGAAGTTTGAAATTGTTTCACGTTCCCGCATTGTTCGGACGTTCTAACGCATAAGCCGACAAAGTTTTCGCTGTGGTCAAAGAGATCTCAGTTGTGTATTTCGGTAATATCTTCATTTGTTTATTAAGCTCTGGAAGAATCGAAAAGGCTGATCAGTTTGAAGACTATTTCAAAATTTGGTATCGTTTAAAGTTTCCTTATAATATACCGGGTGATTTTTTGAAGAAATAAAAAATGTTTTGAAGAGCGTAGTAGTTCCGATTACAGCTTAATTATTTGAATTGATTCCCTACAGCATTTGGGTTACAACAAAGATGATTTCTTGAAATTGGTATTCTTTTTGAGGTTCAGAAAAGTTATTTCACAACAATATCATTTTGTATACAGAGTGATCGCAAATTGTTTCCAACATGAAGAAATCCAAACAAAAAAATTCGTTTTTTCAAAAAATGACATTGAATAATATACTAAATTTTAATCGTAGGCGATCGTCAAACTTAATTAAACTTGATCACGAATAATTACTATTGTCTGAATTTAATCAAACCATAAAAGCAACCATGCTATTCAACAACACCTAAAAAATCTGTGATTTTCACTCATAGATGGGAATACTCCGAATGAACAAAATTGATACAATTTCAAGTTTTTCCTATAAAACTTTCCTGACAACCGAGATATCCGCGAATCAGCGATTTTCGTAATATTGAAGAAATTTTGGTTGAGACGAAAACGGAGAGAGATTTCAGAAAATTTCATCCACCACTAAAAATAGAGATTTAAAGAGGGTGAGCCAATTTTCTCTAACTATAATACATCTAGCTCCCATACTAAAACATCGAAATTTAGCCACCCTGTATATAAAGTAATTCGTTATGATTTCATCAAAGTTGAAGCGCCCCTATGTGCTTCGATTGTCATAGTTTTTGTTTTGTTATGATACTTGCTTACTAATATACAGGTTAGGTTAGATATATATATATATATATATATATATATATATATATATATATATATATATATATATATATATATATATATATATATATATATATATATATTGCCTAACAGGGTTAGGCAAAAGTACTGGAACAGTATCTCAGTTATTTACTGACCGATTTTTTGAAAATTGATATTCTTACATTGCTAAACAGAATTCAGTGTTGATATTTTGTGTTCGCTAGTGTTTCCGGTGTTGCCGGAAATGACCAAAAATATGAATTTCAAATGAAACACCCAATATGTTCACTTATTTTTAGATTCAGGGAAAAAATGTTTTTAGAAATAATCAACGAAAAATATTTCCTCTCAATGTCGAGTTCATAAAAAATTAAAATAATAAAAACTATATCACCTAAATCAAATTACTTTTGCATTAATAATCAACGGGACAGGTTGACAAATAATGTCAAGTATTTGTTGAAGTTTAGATTTTTGAACTTCAATTCCTAATAATGGTTTTCAAGCTCACTGAAGCAGAACGGATCGAGGTTTTGATGATGGTGACAAACAACGATCTTACCAAGAAATTCGCAGTCTGTTCAATACTGTTCACCCAGATCATCAAATTAGTAAATCTACAGTATGGAGAACTATTCAGCGATATGAAGCAAGTCGGCTAGTGAAAGATATTCCCAGAGCAGAACGCCCTAAGTCTGCCACTGACAAAGAAACAAAGTTGGACAGTTTACTGGCAATTGAGGAAAATCCTCAAGTTTTTATAAATAAACTAGCCTTGAATCATGATATTTCGCAGACGTCAGTTTGTAGGATACTGAAAACAGAAAAAATGAAACCATATAAAATCCATTTCGTCCATGAGCTTACTGAAGACGATCTTGGCCGTAAAGTACAATTTTCAGAGACCATCATAGAAATGATTATGGCGAATCCAAATTGTTTGAATAGAATCGTATTCTGTATTCTGTACTTACTTTCTTTCCGTACTTTCTCATCATTTTAGCTCAATATTATTGAATATTAAAAGCACAGTAACACTTTAAACACATCAAAATGCTCAAATGGTTACTAATAATAATATAAATTAACCTCATATTATGCTGTCAAAATAGGACCAAAAACTGTCAAAGTAAACCCCAGATTCAGAGTAGACCCGCTTTACGGTATCAAACCATCAACGATGAATATTCGATGCTCAATTCAGTGCCTAAGAAAAGAATCGCAGATTGCCACCTAGCCCGTTCAGAGGAATCCCATTAAACTTGATCACCACTATGGTCTTTCGCGAGTCCAAAAAACGTGGTTTTAATATTCAACAAATGCAAGTTAGCACAGTTATCATGTTACCGTTTGAATTGTTTTTGTCGACAAACAGATCGAAAAAGAATCTGTTCAGTTCGTAGGCGTAGCCATTTTAGGTCGATCGAAAATTAACCACAATCAAAATGTTAAATTGTGCAAAGGGGGCTATAAATCCGTCACTCCGGCTTAAAGTTCTTTTCTTCTCCTTTCTGAATTAGCCATTGTTCAATAGCAAGAACGCCAATCACGTATTAATGGACGGGTTTTTGTTGCGCGTTTTGAGGCATCTTCAGAAGCAGCCACTATTGAATTATCAACGTGTATCTTCGTTCTTTGAAAGGATGAAAGGCAGAAAAGTTACCAGTAAAAATGGGGATCTCCCAGGTATCCGTTGAAGGATGTTATGACGTTTTTAATCAAAAAAGGAATATCCGAATTCTGAAAATATGTAAGGAAAGTCTCGCAATTTAATATTGGTTTTCAAAATTCTGTTTTTTTGATGTAGGTAAATTCACGTGTTTTTGTAAATATTAGTGAATATACATAGTGTTCCTGAGTCTATGACAAATCCTTGAGAGGTGTTTTCCGAAGAAATTTTAGGACAAATTAATGAAAACAGCATGGTACGATTTTTTTTAATTCAGCTTCGAAAATTTTGATCCTCACGGGTTCGAAAATTATAGTTCTCAACATACGGGAGCGATTGTATGCTGTTACCATAGACGGAATGAAATACATACCTTGTAGTACAGAAGGTAACATTCGTAATTATAGTATATTGATTATCGAGAATGTCGAGTTTCTTTCGATAGATAATTATTGTTTTGAAACCATAAATTTTTGAATTGAAAATGCATTCCTTTGCAGATGAAGCATATTCATATGTTTATGGTATTTGCGATGGAAAAGTATGACAAGCTGCTAGAGCAGGGGTTCCCAAACTTTTTTGTACCACGCCCCCCTCTGGTTATTTGTAGACCCCCCAAAACAAAACAAGTATTACATGAAAAACGATTATAATTACTGATACAAATTTTATTATGGTAACACAGATACATTTTCAATTTGAGGAAAGTAAAGCAATAGGCCTACCTACTTACAAAAACAAAACATAAAATGTAATTTAGTGAGATGGATGCGCTTGCATGTTCTGGATAAGTTGACAGATTCTGGGTTGAGTTTCAGACAAAGCACAGCAAGGACACTTTCAACATCAAGTTTGTTGTGGTACTTGGTTTTGATCGCCACAAGACTTGAAAACGCTTTTTCGCACATGTATGTTGTTGAAAAAGGCAAGTACATCTGAACAGCTTTCTCTGAAATACTGGGTTAAATTTTTGAGTACTTTGACCAACATGAGGGCTTGTCCATTTTGTCAAAATCATATCTTGCAGCAGAGTCATTTCTTATTTCGTTTCCCTCATCTTCCAACTCTTCTGGTAGCAACTGTTTGTTCATGTTGGGGTCGGTTGATTGATGCAAAACTCCTCTGACAAGTTAGGAATCTACCTGCTGAACTCCTCCTTGAGGTTCTTCAAATGGTCAATTATCAAGTTTTTCAGAAACGATCCTTCAAAAACGTTCTCAAAACATGTTTCTTCTGTGACTGACACTACATTGTTGAAACTTGAATAGTTGCTGGGGTTCATTGACACTTTACGTATACAAAGTTGTAGTTTCTCAACGTACATCTTGATGGCATCCCGATGTGTTACTATATTTGAGTCTGCACATTGCATTCTAAGTTTAGGTTGTTTAACGCGACAAAAATGTCTGGTAAATAGGCCAAAATCACTTGGTTACTGGGTTTTTGAACTTTGCACTAAGCTCGTTTTGTTTCTGCAGTGCCAAAAACGTAATCACTCCATCACGGAGCTCAAATAGTCTTCCCAACATATTGCCTTCTGATAGCCATCGTTCTTCTGTATGAAATAACAGCGTTTTGTGGTAACTTCTTAAATCTTTACAAAGACAGTCGAGTATTTGATGCACTGTTCTTTGCCTAGTTGACTGCTGTAATACATAGCTTTAAAGCAGCATTGAGTTCGTTTGGAAGCGTTTTTGCTGGCAAGACTTGGCGGTGAATAAAACAATGAATCCCAACCACGTCAGCATTCTTCTGGTTGACCAACTTCACAAAGCCTGAGCGAGAACCGAGCATTGAAGGAGCACCTTCTGTGCATACATCAATAAGTTTTTGCCAAGAAAGTTCGTGTTTCTCGAAAAAGTCTGATACTGCTTTCATCACATCTACAGCTTTAGTAGTGGTCACCAGCTCAGTAGAAAACATCAGTTCATCCTTCATTCTCTCATTTTCAAAGTAACGAACATATACAATCAAATGAGAACATTGCGCTACGTCTGTACTTTCGTTAAGCTGGATAGCAAAAAACGGGGATTTTTTTATTGCATCAATCACCTGGTTTTTCAATGTCCTCGGCCATATCATCGATTCGGCGTTTTACGGTGTTGTCTGAAAGTGGTGGTATTTCTGATAGCTTTTGCCTACTATCAGTTTCAAGGACAACATCGGCTGATTTTAAAAGGCACTGTTTAACAAGCGTTTCCCCAATAGTGTGACTTTTCTTTTCCTTAGCAATAAGAAGAGATAATTCATAGGAAACTTCAAGCACTGAGATTTTGCATCGAAAAACTCTTGAGGTTTATTCTTTGAAGAGGCATGTTTGGTTGACAAATGTCTCAGAAGACGATTAGGCCTTATTGCGTTATTGCTTAATACTTCATGGCAAATAACGCACTGAGGGTGATCAACATTACCTTCAAGCAAGGAAACAAACCCATATTGAATATAATCGTCAATATACTTACGTTTCGTTGCCATGTTCATCTTCTCTGATTCAGCTCCACACATAACTCACACAACACAAAAACAATTACTCCAATTCAAACGTCGCAACAATTATAGAATACCCACAATACAGCAAACACGCTGACTGATATTTCACGGAAAGCACTGTGGCAGAACGGACTAATTACGGAACAATCTGCAAGGTTATTGACATTGGACTGAAGATGCATTAGGGTGGGGTTAGAAGGGGTGCGGGGCCACTCGCACTCACACTAAGGCCAAACGGAGGTACCGGTACACACGGCTGTTGCCGTCGAGAGGGACGGTTTTGAGAACATTGAATTCTTGTGTGCTTTGTAGTTTTAAAAACTGTAGCCTTCTTAGATAAAGTTTACAACTCGTTAAAGATGCAGGCAAACGTAAGAGTAGCAAATTCCAAAACGTTTTTCCCAGTAAAAATATGATTCGGAGCGAAATGGTTGGATGGGCCATAAAAAGGGGGACGGTCAGAGCAGCTGCCGCTGACGTATCAACAAACGTTCTTTCGTTTTGCCTATAACTTTAATATTCTGAATTTCGGTCTGAAAATTTAATAGCATATTTTTGGAATGTGGTTCTTTCGAAAAGGGTGCTTTAGATAGATTTTTTGAACCCATCACACCTGATTATCGGTATGAAAATTATTCATACTATCTCTTATGAAGCATGGTTCATTACACCAAAATATGTTGGAAATTAAATCTGGATCTTGATTATATTGCTGCAGAAACCACGGGTAACATATGAATCGATCCTGCTCCTTCTCTGCATTTAATGTGTGCACTTCCTGTTGATGATAAGGGTAGCACAATTCATATTGTCTAATCGTGTTCAAAATATGAGGTGAATATTTCAGAAATTGCAGGAGCTTTAGAAAATAAAGCAGAAAAATATCTAGTTTTCCACACCCTGTTGATCGTTAACAAATGGTTTGCTGACTTGCGTTCATCAGAAAATTTAGTCATAAAACCAGTCCATTCCGTTAGTATATAATATTCAGCAATACCCTGTGTATAAAGTGATTAAATATGAAAAATCAGCATAACAAAATTCCACTCGATATCATCAAGTAATATACAAATATTGAAGATGATGAATGAATCGAGAGCCAAGATAATAACCTTTTTACATCCGAATATCCTGCGATAGTTAAAAACGTATTCAAAAATGAACATACCTACTAATGATTACGGTACTGCAGTAAGCCTGTCATACAAAAAACTTTATCCAGACTCCTTTAAATACCAAGAGGTGCGCTACGTTCGTTACGGCGATTCGATACACTGTCTATCCTGATATGAGAAAATAATTAATTTCACCCATCTCTGGCTCGAGCATCAGAGGCGAATCAGATGAAATCTACCAACGGATGAGGTATTCGAGAGGCAGATGATGTATTTAAACATAATTTAAACATTGTACTGGTTACATAACATTGACAAATTAATATTTGAAGAGTGTTGAAATCGTTCTCGTAGTCAACATTAGGAGCAAAACAACGATCCAGTGTGAAGCAGTTTATTTGAAGTTATCGAAATACTTTTTGAAGTTGCAGTTTTCTAACCGAATTTTCCGACTTATCAAGTACTTCCGATTTCTGCTGGACATGTTTCAGTAACTACTATCCATAATGTCTTATGTTGTATTAAAATAAAAATAACTTGTATTTTTCTCCCTGTAAACAAAGGAATTCTTAAAGAAAGAGGTTCGAGAGGTCATATGATGAGAACACCTTGCCAATGTCAAACATGAGTTTTCCCGGAACAAGGTCTTTCAGCTCCTTGGAGCATCTTCCGTGGAAGTATTTGTAAAACAGGGAAAGGTCAGCAACTTGTTTTCTTAGAGCCAGCGGTTGGAGATCGCTGGTGGTCGATGAGGCGCACAGCCCGTTATTACATACTATCCAACATCCGCAATGAATATTTGAGCGCAGATCCCATACATGGGAACAATATTCCAAAGCAGGTCGAATCTTCGCCTTATATAGAAGCAACAGCTGAGATGACGTGAAGTATCGCTTGGCTCTGAAAAGAAAACTAAGTGCAGACGTAGCTATTGCTGATACATGTTCATGCATGCAAAGCCGGAGTTGACCGTTATTCTGAGAAGGTGTATCGAATCTTTGGATGCAATTTGTTGGCCTTGCATCGTTAGAGGAAGTTCTCCAGCGAGGACCTTTCTAGAAAACGTAGTTGCTTGCGTCTTGCTCGCGTTGAAGCTCACCTGACCCCACTCCGACATCCTTTGTTGGTCTGAGTTTAAGTTATTGATTTGTTGACATTTCTGACGCTGTGATTCCACAGCTGTAATCGGCCGCAAACTACTGAAAGATGAAACCAAGATACAATCGTCTGCAAAACCGAAGATCTTGTTCTATGTGGATGACAGAAGCTCCCTATGAAATATGATAACCTCATAGCCAAACCTTGAAAACAAATATTGTCATGTTGTAAGAATGGAACTTGATTTAATCTTATGAAGTGTACTTGGAAATAATGAATGACTTGAGTATAAATTCCTGGAGTTATAGGGACGTTTCATTGATATTTTGGAATGCTTCCTACCCTAACCATATGGGCTAGCTTAGTTTAGTAAGTTTCAAAATGGACTATTTCAGGTAACGTTTCGAAGTGACCAAATAAATACGACGCACTCTTGATAAGGTTTTTAGACTTTAAGCTGGATACTTTAGAGCTTTCCGGATTCTGAAAATCGTACCTTGTTCTTCGGTGCTTTTTGTGAACATACAATAATCAATTATTTTGAAGGAAATGTCATATACAAGCCCTTATAGAAAAGTACATATAAACACCTTCGTTTGTTCCTCAAGGACGATGGCACATTAATTATGACGTTATCATAAACGATGATGATCTATTAGCTGAAAAGAATTATTCTAACCTTTTCTCCACATTTTATTATCTTTTAACACTAATAAATCATTCGTTGCTTCTAGCAACTCTACATATGAATTCTTCAAATGTATAACTCTATCCTTTTTTTGTTTCCAGATTCACCTTTAGATCTCTCAATGTCGCTTTTGTCGAGGGCGTTGAGTAACTCACCGCCATCTAACGAGGACGAACGGAAATCAGTATCTGGAGACAGTTCAGCAGCGAGTTCCCAGGGTGACCTACCAGAAAAATTAATCACAACACCCAGAGCGAGACCGAGAGAGCGGACGTTATTGCCATGTGGAGTTTGTAGCAAAGCGTTTGATAGACCTTCGTTGTTGAAGAGGCATATGAGGACGCACACAGGTGGGTATAAAGTTATAGATCTCTGAAAGTGCGAAGCTACAGTTGATTATTCTTCACCATGATATTCATTTCTAGTTCAAATCTAAAGACTGTAATTTCACAGTGTTCTTTGTTACTTGTTGAAATGAGCATTGAATATATAATTCAAGCTGAAGGTCAATGTGGCAATGGGTGATGGAGATGAAACCTTCAGTTGAATTATGTTGAGAGGTAATTATGGTTTGGTTAGTTTTCTTTTTATTTTCAGGTGAAAAACCACACGTGTGTATGGTTTGTGGTAAGGGCTTCAGTACCTCATCGTCTCTAAATACACACCGTAGGATTCACAGTGGAGAAAAGCCGCATCAGTGTCCTGTTTGCCTGAAAAGGTTCACAGCTTCTTCGAATCTCTACTACCATCGGATGACTCACATAAAGGTAGGAAGAATTTTCTCATAAGATTTTTATTACATTCGTATTATACAGGGTGTCCGTAAATATACCACAGATTCTTCAGCTCGAAAAAAGTAGACTTGGGCCAACTTTCCTATATGAGAAGTTTCTTGGTTTGGCCGCTAGAGGTCGCCAAATCCAAAGATTTTTTTTCTTATTCTTCAAATAATTCAAGAACGACGAGCTTGTCAAGCATAGTAAAATCACAATCTGCTTGAAACAAATCCTAATCCAACACGGTCAATATGTGATTTTGACTTGCTAGGTGGTGGAAGAAATGAAATCAAGAAATTGAAAAACTGTTTTTTGTGATTGAATCGCTCATCATATCAAAATTTCTCAGGAGACAAAAAAGTTTAACAATTGACCTAGCTACTCAATGTCTAAAACAGTTTTGCTCAAACGCAGACAGTTGAAAAATTATGGTTGATTAAAAACACGTTTGAGTTTTTAGGGACACTTGTAAAACGTCAAGGTCATTGAATGGCTCGCTAAAAAACGTGAATAACGCACCCGAGTAAGCATACTAAATATGGTTTCTATCGATCGAGTCGTTCTCGAAAAAACTCTTTGGATTTGGCGACCTCTAGCGGCCAAACGAAGAACCATTTCATATTTCGAGCTGAAGAATCTGTGGTATAACGTTGTACACGCAATTCACGGACAGCCTGTATATAGTTTACATACGTAATATAAAAATTAAATATCGTCTACTTAAAACTTTAACAAATTACTTAAGTATTGATTTCTCAATTCGATTTTTCCTATACAAATACTATATAAGAAGAAGGTTATTGGATGTACCCATTGATGAAACAGCACTAGTGTAATTGAGCTGATTGAACACATCAGAACTCGACAATGTTCACATCGGAGCATTACAGGCTGGTCCATATTTTCGAGGAAATTTACCAGTTAACAAAATGAGTATTTTGAGTATTATAAATACAGATGCGCAAACGTTCCGTTCTCGAGATATAGGATGTATAATCTTTAATACTGTTTTCGTTTTTTATTAATTATTTTTGCAATTTCTTAGCTATTGGCTTCAAATTTTGACACATAACTCCCTCTTTTAGTCCTATATGATTCAGTAGTAAGAATTCTTGCTAAAATAAATCTCCATTATATTGTGCTTATGCGATGCTCCATTCATATCGTATCTCCACCACCTTGGATTTGCAATGGCGGGAAATTTGACAGCACCATTATAGTGGTAAAACTTTCATCTTTGACAAGATGTGACATCCAGGCATTAGGCAAGTGAATAACGTGCACCCAATGAGCAGCCAATACCTAAAAAAACACGTAGTTTTCAATAAAAAAGGCAATGCTCACGGTTTTCATGAATTACAGAGGTGTCCTGCAGCAGGAATTTTCAGCAGAGGATCAAACAGTAAACGAAGACTATTGTTCAAGTGTCAAGAATCGTTTACGCGAGCAGTTCGCCAAGAATGAAAGGATTTAAGGAAAACAATTCCTGATAACAATAACGCCCAGTCTCTCAAAACTATCGTTGCCAGTGAGTTTTTGAAGAAAACGCATAGTATCCAACAACTATCAAATTTACCTGATTTGGCTCCCTGTGATTTGCCCCTGTTCGAAAGAGTCAAAAAACTAATATGTGGAACGAGATGTAGCAGCCTAAAGGAGATAATGGGCAAATAGAAGACAGCTGTGATGGCCACATCTATAACTGAGTATAAAATTGTTTCAAGGAATGGATCAAACGTTGACACAAGTTTGTTTAGTCAGGGAGTACTTTGAAGGCGACAATGTACATTTTGATGAATAACGTTGTTTTATGAATGAATTCTGGGAATTTTTCGACCAAGGCAGTATTATATCATGAGTGCTAGTATCACCACTTAATTTATTTGCAGCTGACTTAATTGGCTCTGGTAAAATCGCCAAAAATTCAACATTTTATTTTCAATATAATATTTGGTTAGTCATTTAATTTAGAACATACTGAAGGCCTATTGTATGTGATAGTTTCTAGTAATGATCAATCGCTTGGTACACTGTTATCGGCTTCTATATTTACGTTTCATTTGTTCTCGAATAATATATTCAGGTTTTGATAATTGGTGATAGTCATTATTCATTTTATTTATGACCCAATAACATTTACGGTCAATTTATTTTTTATTGATTCGTATATCTTAGAACAAGTTCCAGTTCTCGACATTTTACGATTGTTAAATTACCGAAAACTTTATTAATTATAACCCAAATCAAATGTATCGACTACAACTTCATTAATCTAGAAAATTATTGTTATCAAACGGAACTCATTTCAATGGACACTGGTTTTTATCTTTGTTGAAATACTTATCTTCTTTCCGTTTGTTGATCAAATTTATATGATCAACGGTCGACCTTTTTTTAATTCCGACATTATTTTTTGGATACAGTAATAGCCAATTAATTTTATCTCTTATCATTCGATGTATTAATTCGGTTCGATATCTATTTGTTTTGTCAGCAATATAAGATTTTTAATACTGGAAAAAACTTCATTTTATTCGGTTTTCCAAAAGCTAACGCTTGAAGTGCGTGGAACACAAAATCGACTTACGGAATTTCAGTCTTCTAACAGGTGTATCGAATGTTCAATATTTGAACAAAATGTCTCAAAAACTATAGGAGACAGAAGGAAACAACTTAAAAAACTAAATATTCGAACATGCAGACATATGTTGAACAACTTTTCGTTTAAAAATGACTTGATGACCTCTTGAAATATTTCGCATTTACAACCTGTATTTAAAGAACGTAGTTTCAGATCAGTGAAATCCAAATCCGTGTTCTATGTCTATGTATCTATCACTCGTCAATCCCCTTGTATGCAATCTGTTAGAGATCGAGAGAACTCTGTAAGGATCAGAAAACGTGGTCCTCTTCGCTGTCAATCTCGTAGTTAACAGTCACTCGAGATCACAGAATACGACAAATGCTCCAACGGTGTTCTTATTTTTCCGTTGAAAGGCTTTACGATTTTACTGTCGCTCCAAATGATTGCTCTTGAATGTTTTGATGAGCATCTCACGACTTATATGGGACTAAATTCGCTCTAAGTTACGAGTATTGGAAGACAATGATATTTATGTAGCTCGTGGAAAACTGGGTTCTTCCTAAAATAGGATTCACGCCATATAGTTCGGGTCGTTTATTGCTTTCGAGGCTATACGGGGCGTAGTTGGGGACGTTTGAAATAAATTTAATCTATCTTGAAATCTCAAGAATCAATGAGATAGTTCAACGCAGAAGTCATATTTCGTGGAATAATTAAAATGGAATTTTCACTGAGTTTGCTACAAACAAATAAAATAATAAGTCACTGTTTCTCTCGTTCCTCAACAGTAAAAACTAAATATAAAGTGGCTAAGTATTCATAAATGGATCTTTATTGAGTTTACATGAATACATATCATGAACAACTATTAAAAGAGAATTATTATTTGAATACATCCAATATTTGTAATTCACATAAATCAGTTTGATTGTTCAATATCTGGGAATTGTTATTGAAAAGTTATTCGAAAATTTCAACTGTATAGGTAATTGAGACTTATACTTGGATGTTCAAATTATTAATTCTAGAAAAGCGTGACTAATTTGAAAGCAGCGCTTGGGTAAAGTTGAATATTGTTTATTACCAATGAAAGAAGTTTGATATTTTTTATAGTTAATTTTGAACTTAGAATTTATTGCAGTTTAGACAAGTTAACTTATTAATTAGGGATATGCAGTCGAAAAACCTTCACCCAACAGTTTAATGAATGAACAGTATTCTATATCAAATTTGACATATTAGAAAATATATCTCGAGTGAACATTTCCCGCCAGACTATAATTAATGAAAAATTGAATAATGACGTTTTATTAAATACTGAACTCATGAGTTCAACGAATAATTTCAATACCAACCGAAAGTATGAAGCCTTTAAATAATACGAACGTTGGGTTGTCTAATTCTTTTCCTGGCAACACACTGGAAGCAGATATAAGTGCCAATTCTATAAGCACTTGTTGGAGTTTGAAGGTCCATTAGAATTTCAAAAGATGGCTAGAGCTGTTTTGGTTTTCTGTATGTTTATCTATATGTTAATATTTGTTTTCTGTTAACTTTTGTTTTTAATGTTTTGGTATTCTGTATGTTTATCTATCTAATAATATTTAACAAGAGAACGTTAATATTTAGCCGATACGTGTTAAAATTTAAACTTTACTGGAAAGTGGATTTCAATAATCATCCGATTTAACTCGAGGTTATTTTCGATTGTTGTAATAATTATTTTATGTGTTATTAAAAGTTTTGACAGCGCCAAAACAAATTAAATGCTCAAAATGACCTTCTCTTATCTCCATACAAAGATAACAATGATTCTCGAATTGTCTTCTGACATTTTAAGAAACTCCTTGTGGCAAAAGTCAGTATTCAGTGACGATTCTTCTCCGCAGCTCTTCCAACTTTTCAGGATGTGTAGCATAAACTCTCGATTTGAGATGACCCCTTAAGAAGAAATCTAAAGGACTTAAATCAGGGGACCTGGCTGGCCACTCAACTGTTCATCTTCTGTCAATCCACCGACATGGGAAATTTGCATCCAAATATTGTCGCACATAAACATAGAAAGGCTCAGGGCACCATCTTGCATCATTTTCCAAAATTTCATCTAATGAGTGTCACCATTGAGATTACCTTCGATGAAGAAGGATCCTACAAGATGGTTTCCACAAATTCCAACTCAAACATTCAATTTCTGAGTAGTTGGTGTATATGCCTGTATCAGCCAATGAGGGTTCTGTGTATTCCAATATCGACAAGGTATTTGTGTATTTGGACTTTTTCTCCTGGAACTTGTGCAGCACTTTGTTATTATTCGGTATGGCAACATCCACCAGCATTGCTGTTCTCTCATCATATACCACTATGTCTGGCCTATTTCATTTTCCAAAGTCCAGTTATTATTATTATGAATTTGCTAAGGGTAGGATTACACATATTCTGAACCACCTTCAATGAAGAATTGATATTTCTCAGCTTTTTCCGCAAAATAAATTCATCTTGAGATAGAGGGGTGGCAAATTTCCGTTGAGAGACACTGTATGAACAATATATTACATTAGATATAAGATAATTTTCATCCATTACACAGATGGGTGAAGGTTTCTATTGCGGATTACCGACTATATAGAATTGAGATCAGTAGTCTGTATATATATATATATATATATATATATATATATATATATATATATATATATATATATATATATATATATATATATATATATATATATATATATATATATATATATATATATATATATATATATATATATATATATATATATCATTGCATTAGCAATGGTATTAATTACCGGGTGGTGGATTTATATTTTTCATGAAATCAGTTTGATTGCATGAACAGATATATGGGCAACTCGTCGGGTAAAACCCCTATATATATATATATATATATATATATATATATATATATATATATATATATATATATATATATATATGTCCTCACATTCGTTGGGGTAGTTTATCTATCTAGTGGTCTTCGTAACCAATATGAAACAACTGTCTTTGCTCGAGATATATGTATATAGAAAATGTATGAATTAACATGTGTAGAATATTGTGCAAATTTATAAAACTGGGTTTCATTTCATATGAATATGGGAATAAGTATGTTTGTGTCGTATTGAAATTGCAGGTGAATTTCTCTTAAGCTCCCACTTCAAAAGTCATAAGACACCGATTCGTTCACCTCTTTGTGCCTTGAAGTTCGTTATATCCTATAAAAACGTAGCAGGTGCTTACCTTGACTATTCCACCTACCAAACAATACCAACAACTAAGGATGAAAATTTCAGCGGCTATCAACATATGCCTTGCGACCGTACCATAATTACAATAATTCAGTTTTTATCAAAAGAGGCCAAGAAACATATGGGATTTCTAGAATGAAACAACGTTGTGTAAGTGGACTGTTGAAAAGGGTGAATTAGTATGGGGATTATAAAAAGCAATCTGAGCCGGGTAAAAGACGATGGAATTTGTCAAGAAGACAGGCAGGTACCTGTCTCTACGGATTATATAAATATAGGGCGTCAAATGTAGACGTCAAATTTCAAGATGTAGGTTTTATTTTTTTTTAAATACTGAATATAAAGTCGAGTATTATTTTATCCAGCTGAGGGAATTAAGAGTAACTGTTGAATTTTTTGAAAGGTTTTCTTTGAAATTTGTTATTCTATAAGTAATCCTTAGCATACAATCGCACAAAATTGATAAATCCATTGACAACAAAATGAATATACCCACAGGAATAATTGTTTTTCACAAGCATTATCGTAAGTTTAGTTTGGATAGTTATAATAATGCTTAAAATCATATACAAGTATCTACAAGAATATCTGTGCGGTTGAGATTCTCATTAGATGCACGAAGAGTAAAAGAGATAGCAGGCGGAGGAAGTAAGATGAATAATACGTTCTGCAATATAATGTCAAATAGCTAACAGGGTCGGCGCAGGGACGAATGATTCGGATTTACCTGGTTGTTTGTTTAATAATACAAATTCATTAAGAATGGTGAAAACTCTATTTATCTAGATAATTTTTGCAAACAATTCGAATATGAAACACAAAATGAGTTAAATAACGAAAAATTAAAAATTTTCTATGTCAGATAGTGCTATAT
The DNA here is from genome assembly GCA_013387265.2 of Cryptolaemus montrouzieri. Taxonomy (NCBI): domain Eukaryota; kingdom Metazoa; phylum Arthropoda; class Insecta; order Coleoptera; family Coccinellidae; genus Cryptolaemus; species Cryptolaemus montrouzieri. Next base: position 23,096,034 of record JABFTP020000021.1, on the reverse strand, counting down.
CAGAACTGGGAGACTCACTGTTGCTGTCACTATCGTTTGCTTGCAAAGTAATTATGAAATTGTTGATAACCGGCAAGTTTTTGCTCCATAAAAGACTGTTCAATTTATTGCGTATTGTCGCATAATGATTCCGAAAGAAAACGAAGAGAAAACTCAACACACAGTTTTTCCACAATTTTCATGGCTGCCCAAACTTTTTCAATCGAGTTTAAGTCAGGTTGATATGGGCGAAAGTACATCGTGACCTTAATCATTCAGGAGTTTGTCAATAGTAGTTAGATTATGAACTCCTGCTTCGAGCATCTTCGAAGGCAATATTTCGACGTTGCACTCTTTCACTCTTGTCCACGTGACCGGCAAAGTTAAGGCACAGATGTTCTTGTTGACCCGTACCTGTATACGGTCAACTTTTTTGTTTTGGGCGTTATTTTAAGACAATTTTTTGATCAGATTGCGCTCCCTTTTTGAGAAACTGCATGTTGAAGTTTTTAATCAAATCAAATTCAAATCATTTAAAGTTAATTACTTTTACAATTGACACGAGATATGGACCTCCAATTTGACATTGGGCACTCTTTTAGTTCTACACGAATCGCTATTCCAGATTGTTATTTAAATCTACAGAATGGTATTTTTCTTTAGTCGTCTTGCCTTTGCTCCCCTCCCAGAGTGGGTAACTGTGCTTGTTTTCAAGTAAAAAATGATTGTTCTCTTCTTGGATAGGTCAATTTTTTATATGTAGATAGAAAGTACAGAGTGCCACGAAAGTAAGGTACAATTTCAATATTTCAAATTTATTTTTGGCAACTAATTATAATAGCTAATGTTATTAGATGGGGCCAATGTAAGTAAGACATGCGTATTCATTTTCTGGTTATACTACAATGGAATATCGTAAGGAGAAATTTGTTATTATTATTTAATGCAGTTTACTTGGTGATTAGATTTCCGTATTAAAGTCTGCTACACATAGAGGAATGTAAAAGACTCTATAGATCATTGAATTATAATAGGGTAAATTATGTATGTGATGTGGTTAAAAGAATCCATTGGGGTTGTTGAGAAAATATTTCTTTTCTATATATGTTGTAGGTGAGCTTATTATTGAGTTCATTGATGTATAGCCTGGGAAATTTATTGAATGGTTGCTTTTAATTTAAACAGTGATGGTTATTTAATCATACATTTTATTTGAAAAATGTAAAACTGGTCTATTTATCTGTTGAAACTTGAAAATAAAGACTATCATCAAAGTATCTGTATCAAAAATAATATGCTTTTGTTTCTAAGTTATTATTCAATTTCAAGATTGTTGAAATGAAACTATTTGCAAATAAGGGGTTGAATGAAGATCCCATGAAGAGTCCTGATTTCTGCTTGGAAAGTATTAATTCAAATTGGAAATAATTTTTTGCAAACAGGTCTCTAAGAGATTACAAAATTTACCTATAATGTATGGTGAAGTAATATTTTGTTAAAAATTTCTTTCATTAGAAGTGGCCATTCATTTGTTGGAATGTTTGGGTACACATTTTTATATAAGAGATAAATTCAGAATTAAAATTGATGAAAAATGAAAATTTATCTATGGGATCTACAGAATTCTAATTGGTGTCTTGCCGATGAATGTTGAAGAGTTTCATGAATTTTCGGTTAAAAAAGAATGTGAATTTCCATGAAATTAATACATCAACAGCAACATTAATAAATAAAAGCTCTTGTTGTCTGCGAAGCAAAAAGTATGAACCACAATTTGTATTCAGTTTGAGCAGACAGTATTCGGAAATGAATTCTTCTTGAGGAAAACTGTATTCTGTACTCGAATACTTTTTTCAGGAAGTAACTGTATTCAGTACTCATGATTACAATTCAGTACCCATGATTACATAATGTACTCATGAGAACAGTTTGTAACCATGAGTACAATAACCGTACCATAAATTTTGAATTTGCTGAGGAAATTCTGCTCTCAGAAATTTTGGCCTGTATAAACAAGCGATTTATAGATATCTTAACTTTGAATTCCACAGATGCAAATATAGCATCTGTTTTATGTCCCCAATTCAAATTGAGATGGTTGAGTTGCATAACAAAGTCGAGTATATCAATTGAAGACAGCTGTCATCAAGAGTGCTGAAAATATTGCTTTAACCTCACTCGAGAGAAAACTCGATCGCAGTTCCGTCAGTTCCTGTTGAACGAATGTTCAATTCTGTTGAACGAATGCAACCATAGTAAACGCTCCACGCCGTAATGCTCTAAGTGACGATAATTTCGAGAAACTAGTTTTACTGAAGGAAAAGTTTACAAGTATTTTCGAATCAGTTTAGTGAGCATGTCTATGCTGTTGTGATCATTTTCTTTTCATTTCAAATTTCAATAAAATTGGTATTTTCATTATGTCTCTCGTTTGTTAGTTGAGTACGTTAGTTGAGTACCTTTCAACAATAAAACTTGATATTTTGTTTCACTGATATTCATTAGTCACTGTTAACCCATTATAATGATATATAATAGTAATGACTGTACTTCACGAACACAAAAAGAGTTAGAGAGAGAACTCTGTGCTCACAAGTGTATTCATATAAGTATTCGAACAAGTACTCAAGTACAATTGCAATCAGTACTCAATTAATTTTTCACGAAAGTAATCGAGTACAGTATTCGAATACTATTTCGAGCAAAATGATTGTTCTCATACTCGAATCTTTTTTTTTTGTACTTATCCCAGCACTGCCTAAGAAGAAAGTTATTTGTCAAGTCTAATTTTAGCGAATAAGGTATCATCATCAGTACCCTGTATATTGAAAGAAAATATAAGAAGACTTATAGCATATTGGAACACATTTTGAGATTGCAATTCGTTTTCTAAGATTTCTGTGTGATTATACATTTCAATTAATTACAGAAACTTTGTCGATACTTCTTTCAACCCTCCTCACGAGTATGAAGGGTAATAAGAAGAATCTGAATCTCGATGGTGGCTCCTATCACAATCGAATCATACGAGACGTTCTTTTTCGTTCTTCTTCTTTCCTGAAGCCGCCTCACTGGCTTTAGTGATTTATTCAAGCCGGGAGCCATATTCGATCACTATCTTTCGCGATGCTACGCAGGAACCGGATGTCTTAGCTCTTCGCATGAGATGGCAGATGGTCCGAGAGCGGCTTATTTCTGTGGTTCCCACAATATACTTGAAGTCGAGACAGGAGGGCCTACCCCACGTAACCTAACGATTCAGCTCGATTTGTTATTTATTGGGGAATAGTAATAAGCTACCCTCTTGACTTTTCTATAGGCAAGGTGTTTTATGCACCGGTAGTTCATTGATGTTAATGTATTGTTTCCTGTAATCGTCGTTCAAAGTCGAGATCTGCTTCGGATTTTAGCAAACTGTGTGGTATGAATTTAATAGTAACTGAAACGAAAATTGAAATTAATTTCATAATTCTACCAAAAAATGAATGCATCAGTGTTACAGAGGTTTCGACTTATAATTCTTCATCAAACGGTTTGAAGCTGAGTATAAAGTGCCGTAGTTTTTACAAATGAGTCTTCGGTGGATATATCAAAAGATGTTTGTAATTATTTTCGTTTCACTATTTTGTCAATTGAGTCACTATGAAAGCCGTTGTTGTGAGCTATAATTTTAATGGTTTCAATTTTTTCTTCATTCAAAGATCATGAAGGTAAAGAAGATGTTTTATGAATCATTGAATTGAATGCAAAAATGTTAGGTGAATATAGATGATTGGAATCCTTGGGAAAACATATATCCGTGCTAGTAGGTTTTCTAGAATTGCTGAAGTTAATTTTGCTATTTGAATGGGATTAAGAGATTTGAACATAGTATGGGTTGGTTTTCCTAATTTCGGAATTCAAATTTCATTCTCGGATCGATATTGTCAATGAATTCGAGAAAATGAAATTGTCGCAAATTTTGTCTGCCATATTTCTTTTCAATAAATAACATTTCCAGAAACTTATATGCAAACCAAAATGGTATATTCTGTTCATAATTGACAAACTTTTTTAATTAATTAATTAAAACAGTATTCTTCTTATTTTCCCTATGTATGACGCGTTTCACCATACTGTACCTTCATCAAATAAGTGGTACATTCAAAAGTAAGATGCACATTCTACACCAGGGGTGCTCAAACTTGAACTGCTGGCAATCTATCTCAATATTTTTAGACTACTTACGATTGACTCTGAGAGGCTGCAGGTATGTGTGATGCAGGGTTGTCGTACATACACGATACAGTTGAAGGGCGATTTGCCTTAGATTCGGATATTTATCTTCAGATATAAAACACCAGAAATTTGTCAGATCAGATGCTGTAGCTTCGAAATGTATATCTGATCTAATCTGCACCAACAGAACATGAGTTCATATTAAACTGACTAGCTATTTCAGTAGCTAATTCCTCAATGTTTTTACATGAAAAAGGATAACTCATAAATGAAGCTATATTTGCAATCATAAAAACGTATTTGGAATTGTACCAAAATATTTGATAATTCAGCCTCATACGTATCGCTCGGAAAATGTTTCAGATCCGTTCTTTTCAGTTGAACTATCATAAGTTGCAATTACTTTTAAATGCGTTTATTGCGCTATTCATCTCAATAATAATTTTTCCTTTACCTTGAAGCTCCAAGTTAATGGTGTTTAAGTGCATTGTAATGTCTGTCAAAAATGCCATATTTCGTTTTTCAACATCTGAGTATCATCACCTCTTTTTCAGGCAATAATTCTTGAAACCTTCCTAGAATTTTCGCGCTTCAAACACTTGACGTTCGTGTGAAGAAATAAATCAGTGTGCTCAGCTGACTCCCTATCTTGTAACTGCAACTTAAAGAGCCGCCGTTGCAAGCTACGTGCACGGATGAAATTCACAATTTTGTATATATATATATATATATATATATATATATATATATATATATATATATATATATATATATATATATATATATATATATATATATATATATATATATATATATATATATATATATATATATATATATATATAAACTGTTTAAAACTTTTAAATACAAAAATTGTTGATGTATATTGCAATGAAATGAAAAAATGAAGGAAATCTTTATTAGCTCGACACAATGCCACAAAACTGTTTTTATTTCCAGTAATTGCTGGTGCTCTATCGATTGTTATGCACACTTATTTATATTATTTATATATTGGTATATTATAGGTATATATATATCTTCGCCATCAATCTTCCCTTCAGAAGAATGATTGTCAAAAATTCTTCCTTAGCCAACATGTGATTGAATACCATCCGAATAAAAATACACAGCTGGGCAGTGTCTGTCATATCGGTGGATTCGTCGAACTGTAAAAAAAAGTATGTACATTTCATGATATCATGTTTTAGTTTATCTGCCATTTCCTTACTCATGACTTCAATACGCCTTGTGACAGTCGGACGAGATAACTGAAGTTCTCTAATAGCAGACATGATTTCTGTTTTATTTTTAAAATCTCCAAATAGTCTCTCCCGCTTCAATAAATGCTTCCTTCACAACCGTCGAATGGTTTCTCGTGTTTTAACAATATATGAGATATTTTAAATGACGCGATCGTAACAGCTTTCGATTGTTTGGATGGTCTTGTGAACATGGTTTGTTCTCTTTTCAAACAAGATATCAAATCACGTACTTTTCGTTTTCTTAATTCACTCTGTGGCGGAAAATCCTTTACCTAGTTTTTATGAACCGTTTTATGATGTAGCTCTAAGTTACCATGCTTAGGTATTGCAACTGACACACGACAAATAAGATAAATGCGCTTATCCTTCACCATACAAAAGAAAAATTATTCCTCCCAATCGTTATTGAAATGATACGTTTTAGATTTCTTCCATTTTGTACTATTTAATAATAAACTTTTTATCGACGTAGTATTGCCTTCAAGTTACAATTCAGAATGACTCCAATTCCTGCAGGCACAACATTTATATCGGCGTGAACGAAAGTCTCGAATGTTCCAGAAATTTCTAGAAAAGCGGCAAGAATGAAAAACGCGGCTTTTCTTTGACAAGTACCGCGCGTTCCTTTGATAAAGCCGTCTTTTGCCGCTAGCAGAGTGTTATTTTATTACGTAATAAATTTTTGTAGTTTAGTTACCTACTTATTAAAAATTTTTTTCTCCTCGAGATCTACTCAAAAAGCACTCGCGATTGACCATTTGAGCACCCCTGTTCTATACTGTATCCGCGCTCATCCATCGGAAGTATGTGAGAAACAGTATTATCGATCAGTACAAATGTTGGGATTGAGATAAACGGATACTGATCTATAATTTACAATTATTTTCAGAGCGTTATGGGATGGTGTTTGTTTATGAAAGGCCATTACTTGATCAAACATCAGATCTATCCTGTCTAAAATTAACCACCATTGAGCTATGATATTTTTTGTCAAAATTTCTTTTTAGTTGTCTAGAAAAGTGTTGTTTCTGAGAACATCCTACTTTCCGATGCTATTTTATATACAGGGAGCGCAAGAATCACTTGCCAATTAAATGAAACTAAATTGTCAAAAAAACGCTATTTCTAGAGTACCTATCGTTTCTACTTTATAAGAACCATATTTTAAGTTAGAATTGATTGGTATTTGGTTCCCCTATACCTAAAATAGCTCGTCTTCATTTTATTGCGATTTCATCAAAAACCTGCACTTTCTTTGGAATATTGAATAGTAATAACAAATGAAATCAATTTAAGTCCGGTTTCTACGTAAGAATCTATGTATTTTTCATTACGTTTGAAAATTATTTGAAAATGACAATAACACTAATTTTGTCTATAAACCAAGTTGCGCAAAAGTCCTCAGTAAAATTCATGATTAATTGATTGTCGGTATTTAGCAAAAATGCTCGCACAGGTCGATTTTCGATTTTTAATATCAACTTTCTATGACAAATCGAGGAGCCTACAACCAACTCTCAGCCACCTTCACTTTTTATTGTCGATTGGAAACCTCCATCTCGTGATTACTTTTTTTTAAAGCTTCATGAAGCTTCTACATGACTTTACAAAAAATTCCAGAAGAAACGATTATTCTCTTCAATACAGGGTGTTAAAATATCAAAATTCATGCATGATACAGATGTGTATGTTATTGCCAAAAAGATCTTGAGCACATGCTTGACCATTCGTTTTTCAAATTAATCACGAGTTGAGTTTCCAACCCCCAACCCCCAACCCGAAACTAATTTTGTGAGGAAATAATGAGGCGATGTGACGAGAATAATGGATATTTTAACACCTTGTATTGAAGAGGGCAATCGTAGAATCGTAGAAGCCTCATAGAGATTTTTTATAATTCATGGTGAATGTCAACAAATAAGAAGTCGAAAATTTTACGAAGAATACCCGAATTGACGACCAATTTGCAGAAAACGAAAAAAATTGCAAAATGGTTGTAAATTAGGGTACTAATACCTTACCTGAAGCCGTTCTTTAGATACCTCTAATGGCCTCTTCAGAGCAGACAGCCTATATATTACATTGTTTAAAGCAGGTTCTTCACTAATAGAACGAAATCTAATCAAACAGGGTAGCTTCAAGACCTCAAAATATTAAGTAAGGGTGATTACTTTCCATAGGATCAATTTTATTCTATTATTTCCATTATGTAATATATGGCAGCAACGTTTTCTTCCTGTAAATGATCTGTATGGTGAGAATCATATTTTGGTTTGTCGAACTTGCAATTGTGCTCTCTTGGGAGGAGGTAAAGCCTTCGATGCCAAAACTGTGGCCGACCAGGATAATTTAATGTGTGTTGATGAAAGCAAGTTCCATAGCACACTAGCCCTGTAAACAAAATAATTTTCATAGAGAGAGGTACTTGACGTTGCTAGTTGAACCGTCTGCTGATGAGAGTTCGCCGCCAGTCTGGTTTTTTGATGGAAATGGATGCCTTCCGGAACCAAGCCTTTCCGTTTTTTAGAGTATTCAACAAGTATCTGTAGAAAAAAGAAAGGTAAGCAACGTGTTGCTTTTGGACGGGAGGTTTTTGATCATGCGTAATCTCCGGACGGTCGATGAGGTAACTCTCTTCTGGACACTATCCAATAGAAGTAATGATTGTTTGGGTGCGGAGCTTCACACATAGGAATAGTATTTCAGACCAAATCCCACCTATGCTTTGTATAAAAGCATTAGCTGTGATGGCATGCAGCTTTGATTAGCCCTGTAAAGAAAACTTTGTTTAGTAGAAGCAGATTTGGCAATGGCAGACATATAATAATGCCAGCAGACTCCGGTGTTGACTTTGATGCCAAGATGAATGTTTGTTGAGGAAATCAGATATCTTTGCATGATTAAAGAATGTTCCAGCAGTGACTATCGATTTTGGTTTGAAGAAAACCCTCATTATCATATGTAAACTCATATTCAACATCCTCAGAAATTGTGGAGAACGTTGGACATAGCGTCTTCTTCGTATTAAAATCGACCAAGTTCAACCAGCCCTACTCTGATACCTCTTCCAAGTCTGAATTCAGTGACATGCTCTGTTGGTATCTTTGTCGTTGTGACTCCTTAGAAGTTAGAGGACGCTGACTTGGAAATGAGGACACCAGGGTATAGTGGACCCACAAATATTATTATTTATTTTCCCATCAAAACAGCGAGAACCTATCGATCGATTATGGTACCAAAAAGAAGTAAATGGAGCTCATTTCGAAGTTTTTATTCGTTAATTTAGATTTAATTTGAATATCTACCTATTTTAATTGTAAAATAAGTTGTAAGATAATGTTTAAATAAAGATCCATTATATTTGTGTTTGAGTGACCTCCCAACAAGGTGAAATATGACATTAATAATTTATAATTGACATAATAAAAGTTAGAGGTTAGTTCATCCCTAACTGACTTGAAAACAAAATTGTGAAAAGTTTCATGAAAAATATTGCTGAACGATGTACTGAATTCAGTTTCGTCAAAATCAGCACCCTGTATATATTAATTCTGTAAAATTATAGTTTTCCATAGTAGAAGTAATTTAAAATAAAGGTTTAGTTTCACGATCTCTAAGCCGATCATTCTGGGAATTATTTAACCAACTCGAGTGTACGAAATAATCCAAGCATGAACACCTTATTCTGAAAGGTTAAAGGGTGCCTTGGCAAGGTTATACTAATGACATATATGCTTCAACAATGAGGTCTGGAAGTCAGCGAACCACAACGTCTTCAAGAAATTCCCACGGATGTTGGCTGAGCGTTACTGACTCACTTACTGGCCCAAATTAACTAAGATATAATTTAAATGAATTAATTTGCCGCCCGGTAAGGTTCTGGCATGTCATGCATTTATCAGAACATCTAAGACACGGTGTTCCATGTCTGGAATGTATGGGAATATTCAGAGATACTTGATAGTGATGGAAATGATGAGCTACGGATACAATCTCACCTGATACAGAGATTAATTGTCGTACGTTTGGTGTAAACGGAGCATAGCTCACAACGTTTCCTTCGTTCATCACTACCGAAACTTGTTTTAGTTGATGTTTTATAAAATATACACACAAAATTCTCTCTCTATGTATGGAATGAAGCCGTTTTTCATGAATTCACGCATTAATCAAATCTTGTTTCGTATACCGGAGACAGAAATTTGTTGAACCTCAACCAATCTGAAGATCTTGTAAAATATTCAATAAAATAGATACAAATTAACAATCAATCAGCACACTGAATTTCAAGAGAATACAGTTCAATTTTGACGCGAGAAATGACCCCATCAGAAAAAATCCTGATGTGTAATGTTGAGAGATCTTACAGATCAGTTCATGGTCCTTAACTTCGAGAGGAAGAATTGTGGACTATGATATCCAGATTGGGTACAGTCAACTGGAACCTAGAAGGTCTCAACGACTAGGGTCAAGTGGGCTGTTAATACCTCACTTTATTATAAATCACCGGGACCGGTATGTACCCAGCTCTTCTTCAGAGGAATTTGAATGTAGCGTAGTGAATATACACAGCAAGTATCGCTCTGAGACACATTTCCGAGTGGTGGAAAATGGCAAGGGTAGTGTCTGTATCCCAAACAGGGAGACCAAACCATATCTCGGTAAGGGGTTTAGGCCTCCTACGAAACGGCTCGTGAAGCATACGATTCCATCATGTTCGGGGCCCATTTTCTTTGGATCAAGACGTGAAATAATCGGTTGAGTACTTGGGAAAAGATAGGAAACTTAGCTAGGCTCGACATAAAAAGCTACAGACTGGGAGATTTCCTCCTGAACACAGGACATGTAAGGGAAGATTCATCGGCACGATTGGGTTTGAAGCTACAAGTGGTTTTTTGAAACGGTCCTGCTACCCTTGATAGTTTCGTGCACGAAGGTGGAGAAACAAACGGCGAATCTATCTCTAGAGAGACTTAGAGCACTAATGGTGAGAATTGTGGTGAGTGTTGAAGGGAAAAAGCCTTCCGCGTCGTTAGGTGCACTGTTAGGGGTTGAACAACTGCACCTCACAATAATAAGCAGGGCAATTTTGACTGATCATAGGCTAAGAACGAGGCACGCTAGCGGTCGGTGCAAGATATATCCTGTTTCCTGAAGCAATTAAGAGCGACTGCCTTCTCTGGATGAACTCAGATGGAACTACGCCGAGATACCACTTCGGTCAAAAGATCGAGGTGAAAATCACATCCACAAGATAGTGCGAAGAAAGGAGGATTCCCTAACAGGTGGGTATATCTAGTACTCGGATGGCTTGAAGACCAAATGGAAGGAGTTTAAACCTCCCATTAAATGAACGTTGAATAATTTTCTAGTCGGAGTTCATGGCGATACTTGGTTGTGCTCAAATGTTGGCAGAACTGGGTACAAGTAATGATTAGATCATGATCTGCTCCGACAGTCGGGCTCCAATATTCAATTTAAGGATTAAATATTCCATCACTTCTGATGTGAACTTTATTAGTTTGGATAATTTCTCAGAGAAACTGCGGATTTTCTTCAGATTTTTGCAGAAACCAGTTACAAAAATATAGTCAACGTTGAAAATCTCCTGGTTTCAAGAACTGAGCGCTCAACTCTGAGTTATCCCTGTTTCAGTTCGAATTTGCCTGCTCAAAATCGATGAGTTGGCAGTTACACTACCGTCTACATCAATCGTTATCAAGTACATCATATTCTTATTTTTTGGAACGTTGAATGTACATGGTTCATGGAGTTTTCCTTCAATTTATCGAATATGGTTTCATGAGGCTATCGCCTCAGGAAAACCATTCAGAAAAGCAGTTTCTGCAGCATCAGCATCATAATTATTTTGAATATAATATTGAATCATATCAAACTTTTCATCATTTTCATTCGGCATGGTCGCTTCGTTATTACAAACAATATTATATTTACACAATAGAAGTAACTTGATGAAAAATAATTTATCTAAATTGTCATTGTAAGAAATTATTTTCAAACTATCGTAATGAATGTACTGAATATGCTCAAGATATTTCAATCATTGTTAATTCTATGAATGGACTTGGCTGTACTAGATAAAATGAGGAAGTTATACAATTTTGATTATTCATTGAAACTCGTCCTGGATTAAAAATCTGAGTGCACATGTGATATATTTATGAAAAGGAAAAAAATTCTATTCAACAAAATCGAAAGTGCCTATCGATCATACTTAAAAAAATATAAGTTTGCATTATAACTCGAAAACCATTGAACATAAAAAATTTCCGCATGCAGTTCAGTTCTACGTAAACATGTGTTCGTGAAAAGTCAAAACCATTTTTACATAATTTTGAAATCAATCGAGAGATTGGCAATTGATAGATTAGAAAAATTTTCAAAATTTGCTAATAACTCGAAACCTAAAAAGCTGGCTTGCATCTGTTTCAGCAATGAATTCCTCACGTAAAAAGAGCACCGTGAAAGGGGGAAGTCGTTTTTTCTATTCATAATATTTCACATAGCTTTAGTACTAAAACGTCCACCCTGTCCTTGATTTTCATTTGTTGATTGTGGTAAACTTGGATATCTTTCATGAAATGATCTGCAAGTTCTTGATATTATTTGTTGGCACAGATCATGAATCATAAATAATATAATTTGTTCGTTGGTGTAATTATTTTCCACGTATGAACTTTGATAAGTATGCGAACTTAGTAAGGACACACTGGGATATCTTCACCTGAACTTAATTCCTTTCAAATTTCTGAATATTTAAACATAAACTACATGTTAAATTTCTGATCTACTTTCCATAAATATTTCAGTATATGCAAATTCTATTTTCCTGCAGAACTCGTTGAATATTTTTAATGATGTAGAATATTCTAAACAAACGGCCCGACCTTGGCGACCATAAATTATTGAATTATTGAATGAAACATTCGTTCAATATCTGGAAAAACAATACCACGTCTGTCTGTGGTCGCTTGTGGATACATATCGAAACCAGTTGCAATGAAAAAATTCATTTACGTATCAATATTGCGAAATGACTGGACTATAATTAAAATATGTACTATTGTGACAGATTAATCGATTTCCATAAAGCGGAAATCATTTATTTCTAGTCAATGCCGATGAATTTTGTCGTTGGCTATTTACCTGTAATTTCTAGAATTTCTAGAACTAGTTTTGTTATCAACTACCACGTACAGGGTTTGCGAATTTCGATATTTCTGTTCGTAAATATTGAAATGTTGAAGTTTAATAGTTTTCATGTTCGGAATTTTTATTTGAGACAAACTCTTCGACGAAAACATCTTGTACGATGGAATAATTGAATTGAGATATTAATCTTGAAGATTATACAGGATATCCACCGGGACCGTCCGTTAAAAACTTTTTAAGTTCCAATTACAAAATCAAAATATTTTCGAAGTGATACCATTTCCGGTTATACCGGAAGTGGGTCATCACTCTGTTATTTCAAATGGCAATCTACTTTTTTTATTATACATTTAGAACCGAAAGTTGAGCAAGGCATAAAATACCCATGTTGTTGGCACTTATCTGTCGAAACTTTTGACAGATTTAATTATTCTTGTTATAATTCGATGTTTGAGGAACATTTGAAAAAATTGTAGCACGTAGATCTTTTGCACTACATACACAATTTTTGCTTGGGTGGATAGAAGAAGGATTAAGGAATTTTTTAGGCAATCTACACATGTAAAATGTTTATTGCGTTGTTTTGTATGATTTTTTCAATTTGGCCTTTTTCAAATTGCACGTGCCACTTTTTATATCGCCATCAGATGAAGCGTCAAATTTCAGATGAAATTATATCAGCTTGTACTATACCCATCTCTTATAGTTCCGAAATAATTTGGGAATATATTGAATTTTGATGATTTTGCAAGAACTAACAGAGAATGCTTTGAAATATTTGAATCAAGTAGCTGAACTGGCTACGCTCACCTGACAGGTGCCTAAAATTAATGTACTTGTCACTTCGTTCATTCGAATTTGATATTTCAACAAGAATTGTCGTTATTTCAGATTGAAAATATCCAATAAATACAATACATTTGGAATAAAACCACTGGTTATTCAAACGAAAATATATTTAATCTTTTTTTAATTCATTTTAGAATGTCAAAAAGTAGTGGGTAGAAATTGCAGGCAATTCAATAACCAATTTCCAAATTTACCGTCTATGAGTAAAATAAAATTTCGAAGCATTAGAAGCAATTTTTTACAATTCGGATGAATAAAAATTGTAGGAACTAAGCGAAAACCAATCATCGAAGATAATTACATGAATACGAATAAATGATAGCAAACATCATAGGAGAAAACTAATTTACGATCTGAATAAATGTTCAATATGTGCCCCATTTCGCTCGATACACTTGACAGCTCGTATACGAACATGATGAGTTGCCCTCCTAGTTTCCTCAGGATCAATATCACGAAAAGCATTATGAATGCGCTCTAGTAACTCTTCTTTACTTCTCACAGGAATAAGATACACCTCACCCTTAATTTTGCCCCATAAATAAAAATCAAGGGGAGTCAGATCCGGAGAACGCGGAGGCCATAAATTTGGTCCTTGATTACCCCACCATCTATCCTCGAACATTTCTGTTAGCTGCCGATCTACAGCTCGTGTTTTATGTGCTGGTGCACTATCCATTTGGTAATAGCAATCCCTCATAATGATAAGGGGTAATCCATCTAAAAAATTTGCTAATGTTCCTCTCAACATTTCCAGGTATCTTTGTGCATTTAGATTTTCGTCATAAATGTGATAAGCCAACAAATCATTCATTAAAATTGCAAAAACGTTCACGCTGAATTTATTTTGGAAATCAATAACCTCAATGAAATGTGGATTTTCTGTGGCCAAAAATGTCGATTTCTCCTGTAGGTTATTCCACTTTCATTGAACTTGGCTTCATCAGACCATATGATTTTTGGCAGTATTGTCTCATCTTCTTGAAGCCGAATTAATAAATTTTCACAGAAATTTAGCCGCTTGGGAAGGTCAGTTCGTTTCAATTTTTGTAGTCAGATAAAAGAATACGGGTGCATATTATGTTTCTCAAGGATCCTTTGAATGGAAGTATAACTCGATCCAATATCCATTGATGCTGACTTAATAGACGCATGTGGATTGGCACGAAAATACGCTAGCGTATTAATTTGATTGTCGTCGTCCTCGAGAATTGGTTTTCTTTTAGTTTCTATGTATTTTGTTCTTCCAAATTACAGAAAATTGCTTCTAATCCTTCGAAATTTTGTTTTACTCATAGGCGCCAAATTTGGAAATTGGTTATTGAATTGTTTGCAAGTTCTATCCACCACTTTTTGACATTCGCCATGAATTAAAAAGAGATTAAACATATCCTCGTTTGAATAATCAGCCATTTTATTATCAATCTGGTGTTTTTCAAAAATTTTCCCTTAAAATACCAACAATTCTTGTTGAAATATCAAATTCGAATGAACGAAGTGACAAGTACATTAATTTTAGGCACCTGTCAGGTGAGCGTAGCCAGTTCAGCTACTAGATTCAAATATTTCAAAGCATTCTCTGTTAGTTCTTGTAAAATCTTCAAAATTCAATATATTCCCAAATTATTTCGGAACTATAAGAGATGGGTATAGTACATGCTGATACAATTCCATCTGAAATTTGACACCTCATCTGATGGCGATATAAAAATTGGCTCGTGTCATTTAAAAAAATTGAGTGATTGCTGTTTGAAAAAGTCCAAATTGAAAAAATCATATAAAACAACGCAATAAACATTTGACATGTCTAGACTACTTAAAGAATTCCTTGATCCTCCTTCTATCCTCCCAAGCAAAAATTGTGTCTATAGTGCAAAAGATCTATATTCTACAATTTTTTTAAATGTATCCTAAAATTTGGCCCCCTTCAAGAAGCGAGTAAACAGACACCTCAATTCTTCTCAGGCACCACTCATGTGGTGTAACAGCTTCGTCTATTCCTGGGAAACGCGCATAAAAAAATTAAGTTAAGTACATGGTTCTACCATATACTATACTGGAATGGTTTAAAAAGTTTTCGAGCTCTACGTAAAGATGGAAGCACTTGTAAATAAAATCAGTTAAATTTTGGGCAATTTACGTGGCAGTAAGAGATTGGGAAAAGATGAATCTTCGGGACGTTCAAAAACTGCAATTTCGGTATCTTTGTTAGGACGGAAACTTTTCAGACCGCCTTGTATAAGGCTCTTATGTTTATCTGAATAAGCTTCTCAGTGTGGTGGAACGCGTTATAAGTTTGTTAATATAGTGAAAATGTGAACAGCATTCTTTCTTTAAAAAATTGTATATCAAATTTCATCGAGTAAGTAAATCAAATTAGTTGATTGTTACTTGATCCTTCATTGGCACAATTGTTGTTATGGGTTCATTTTTCATAGCATTATTGTTTTGAAATTGTTCTCACAACACTTTATACGTTTTTTTTGTAGTCGAAGCAATGGTCATTAGATAAATCTTATCGTGGAAACTACCGGTTACCAGGTTGTTATACCACGAAATAACGTATTGGCTTCGGGATACATTTTAAGATACCCTTAGGTAAACGAGTCGAAAAGCAATCATCTTCAGGACTTGCAATCATGATCTATGAAGATCTAAACTATATGTCAGAGTATAGTATATAATGCGATTAGCTGTAATTCCAGGTCATCTCGGCTTCCTATTCTAAATTACATTGTTGATAGCATCGATTTATTATCGATGGTTGCTATTGGTAGCATGGCGTATTGTGTAAGACTGCTTCGGACTTGAATAATGCTATCCCGAGAGGTTCTAGATGGTAGGTTCGAAAATGATGTACTCATTTTGAAATACGACGGCGATTTATGAGATAAGAGACTGTCTATGCAGTATTGTACTCTTCAATGGTGGAGAAAACAACTTAAATATAATTGTATACATTATTCCTGGAATTTTCCGATAGTAAATGAGTAGCACCTTCAAGTATTAAGCTATACTTTCTTATTCTTTTGTTAATTGAATGTTGTTCCGTCAAAATGTTCAAAATAAAATGGAAATGAACGGTGGAGACTGTAATGCTTGGTAAGAAACGAAGCCGAGAAACTGTTTGGTCAAGTAACATTATATGTAGAGACTGCTATGCTTAGTAAGGAACGAAACTCAGAGACTACAATGCTTGGTAAGAAACTAAACTAAAACACTGGAAATTTGAATACATATGCTCGTTAAGGAAAAATCAAATAAATACTGTAACGTTCAATAATACTCAATAATTGTATTTTGTTATGTTTGTACCACAAGTATCAGACTTGACTTCGCATAAAGTGTCTACTTTGATCGATAAATAAAAACATTAACGAATCATTTAATACGCTACGCCTATAAATTAACACACAAAATTGAAAATTCAAATTATTCCGAAGTTTGGATATGTTGATTATTTTATACTTTCAAGCGGTTTCCTTTTTTGGTATCGCACCACTTTGGACTTCAATTTCGGCTTTTTTTCGTTTTGTATTTTCGACTTCTCACTTTCTTTCTGTACTTACTACTATTTTAGTACAATGCATTGAAACTGACTGAAAGCACAGTTAAATATTTAAAGAGTAAGTAAACTCAATTTTTTCACGCAAAACTACTCTGCGCCAAAACATCAACTCCCAAAATCGAAAATTCAAATTGATTCAGATGAAATTTAGATATCTTGAATAATTATTCTTCAATAATTTACCAGCACTAGGAAATGCTTGAAAAAAATCGAAAAAAATACTAATTGAAATTGAAATAAAACTAATAATGGAAAGAGTTAAATTTGGGGAAGAAATTAGAGTCCACTGAAACCTGCCAATACGGGATATTTCCACCCTGGCGAGAAATACTTCATGACATCTGCGATTCATAAACAAAATCAACGATCTTTTAGCATTTTGATCCATTTCGTTCCAAAGTTCGATCAATCTGTTCAGAACATCATTCACGATTGCTGGCTGGTTTTGTTGGCTTCTTCATCTATAATTGAGAATGTTCTAGACATGTTCGATGGGATTAAGATCTGGATTTTGTGCAGGTCACTCCATCAAATTGATTTTATGATCTTGCAGATAGTTCGTAAAGTTTTCACTAATCCTGGTCGGAAATGATTGTTTGCCTACCGAAAAGAAATTCGATATGTTGAAATTTTGCGTTAATTTCTTGACGCAGCGTATTTTTCTGAAAAAATACAATCGAAAAATATAACGTTCAGTGACTAAATAACACTAAGTTATGGTATTTTATTACGTGTGTATCAGCATTAACTGGTTCCCTTGATCGATGAAGAAAAATAATGATGAAAACAATATAAGTGGTGTTTTGAGATCATTTCGTTATCGTCGTTGAAGTTTGGTAATACAGACACAATTGATTATTTTATGTCCAATGAATATAAATTTATAAATTAACTACTATTCCTCATAAAAATTGTCATTGCAATAACATAAGACTTCGTGATAATGATGAATATTTATACATTCTAGTTAAAAGGCTCACACCTGGTATGTTGATGAATGCGTCGTAACTTCAAATGTAATTCGAATCAAATAATATATTGATCTATAAGTCCATGAGCATATATTAGAGATGTTTACTTAATTTTTCCATCAAGCGTCTCTGTATTATAGTTTCCACATTATTACTCAAAAGGGTATATAATTATGTAAACATTTTCAGGAAATAGTAAATTACGAAATGTTAATATGCGGAACATACGGCAAAAATAAAAAATGCCATCAGAAATGTTCAGGATAATAAAAATATCTTATTAAATGTCAAACTTCCAAATTATATGAAAATAAACTCCACAGGTTTCAAAGATTGAATCGAAATCACCATATCATAAAAACCAAATCAATTAAGCATGAGATAATTCTAACCAAAGCAGATGAAGGTTATACAGTAGTAACATTGAACAAAACTGACTATATTTCCAAAATGGAAGACTTTTCAACTATCAAAATCCATCCAAAATTTCTTTAGATCTAACGAATCAGCTCCTAACTCAAATTAAAAATTTATTGAATGATACTTAACTTCTACTGGATGACGCATTCCAAATCAAATTCATAGTAATTAGCCCACTGGTTTCCCAATTATATTTATTAAACTTCCTAAGCCGGGATACCCTGTTCGACCTGTTGTTTCTTATATTTCACCTCTTGAGTTTGGCATATATCATTTGTTAATTGATTTGATAAAACGATATTATCTATTTAAACCCAAATACTCTATCAAAGAGTCCTATAAACTAATAGATTTAATACGAAATATATATCTTCCTCATACCTCCAAATTAGCTTCTTTTGATGCCAATAACTTATTTCCAAGTATTTTTCTGAAGACATAATCAGTATTATTCAAAGGAGTATGAAACTAAAAAATGTGAATCCTTCAATTCAACACGAAATATTGTTGTTAACATATATGTCCGTAAAACAAAATTGATTTGTTTTTGAGTCTTTATGTTACCGTTTGGGCAAGCCCCTCAGTATGGGAAATTCACTCAGCCCCTATTAGCAGAAATTTTCATGGATAAGTTGAAAATACAATAGATAACCCCTTAGCGTAATAGTTTTTATATTAGTTTTGGATGACATCATTGTATGTTATACTGGTACTTAATAATAATATTAACTTGGAATATATTCGATCACTACTAAATTAAATAATAGGTACCATTTCTCCAACTTTCATAAACCGTCCCATACGGACATCGTTATTCACAATAAGTCGTTTTATCCTGTCCAACATAAAATGGCAGATTTTCACAGCATGATTCATGGCTTATTAAATGTACCATAAGTTTGATAAATAACTTCGTATTTTTAAACAAAAACCTTAGCAATGGTATAACCTAAATATTGTAAATGAATTACTTAACAAAAACGGAAACTTGAGGCAAAGAATTAGTGCATCCAAAATCTAAAGATCAACACAAATACAGAAACTTCACATACGTTGGGAATATTAATCAGAATTTGAAAAAGTTACTGAAATGTTCCAGTTACACATCTCATTCCTAACCAATAATAATCTATCTAAACACATCAAAATTAATAAAAAAATAAGGAACGAAAGCTGGTATATACAAATTCAGATACGATAGTTATGGAAGGATGTATATTGATAGAACCTACAGAAATTTCAATATTAGGGTCAGTGAGCATTAGTAAATGGACGGTTTAAAGTAAATTAATTGACTACGAATGAATTTACCATCGGTTTGGATTATATAAAACTGAGGGTAATTTTTCTAGATAAAATTAGAGAAAAATCCACTTCTTCAGTCTTTCCTATCATATTTGAAAAATGTACTGTGATTCATTGAGTAAAAAGTATTCCTGAATATATGTTCAATTTTATCAATACTGAAATAGATAATAGATTACTAAAATATACAAATTTGTCAATATAATTTTATTATTCCTGGTTTTAATTTCATGAGAAATCAGATGGAACGGTGAACTTGTCTATAAAGAACACGTGACGAGAGTGGTATACCTTATTATTATCCTTGCAGCTTTTCTTTTTTTGATAAACCGCGAAAATTTTATTCGTGATTTTCATCTTGCATATTCAATTGCTAATGATGGGTTACTTTTAGGACATACAAATCCATACTGATTTATGCTGTACTCGAATTCTAGATATTTTGTTTTAGGTATATACTTTTACCTACACACAAGCAAATTTATTTGGAATTACTCGGTTTTTGTTGTAAAAAACTAGATAGTATGATAAGAAATGTTGAATTATCACCACATGTTCGGGATATTATACTCAGTCGTCACTAACATTCGAAACTGTGAATTTCACAATTCAAAAAGCCTATAATCATAATTGAAAATTCCTTACGTTGGATTGTCCAATGTGTAGAGGAGCTACAATCTCTACAAAATAGGCCTAGAAGAAGTCGTAGGAAGACCACTTCTGAAGAACAAGACCGCTTTTTGTGCCAAATTGTAAGAAGACCCTAGTTCGTCGCACCCCATACTCTAAAGGCAATTTCTGGAAGCAACAGGCATCAGTGTATCAGTCGAAACGATACGTCAAAGTCTTCGTTCAAAGAGTTTATACAGCAGAAGGCCCTTAAGAGTTCAATGGCCAACCAGACAACAAATCAGACTCAATTGGTGTATCGGGCACCAAAATTGAATTAATGAAAATTGATGAAATGTTCTTTTTCGGATGAAACCAGAATCGGTGTTCGATCAGTTTTAAGGGATCGTGAAAGACAAGCTAGACTCCGAGCAGCAAGACAAATTCCGAAATACCATGGGGACAGTGTGATTTTTTGGGGTGGCATTATGCTGAGCGGCAAAACAGATTTGCTTTCGTTTCCTGCGAGTGTAACGGATAAGGGAGCCCATAGTGTGACTCTGGTGAGATGCCTACGGTAAGAATTTCACTGTTATGCTAGATAATGCTCCTCCGCATACCAGCAACCTCGCGCGACATTATCTTGAAAAGAGGGAATCGCTATTTTGGACTGGCCAGCTTGCTTTCCAGACCTAAATCCTATTACACATTTATGGGATAATCACAAAAAGAAAATTAGATTGTGCCAGAATAATACAAGAACCCCACAACAGCTCATCCAAGCCGCTACAAAGAGTGGCAGAATATCACCCCAGTGGAGGTTGAAAACCTAATCCAAAGCATGCCTAGACGAATTCAGGCTTGTATCAGGACAAGAGGAGGTAATACAAGCTACTAAGGTCGAGAAAAAACACCTACTCCGCGAGATAACAATTTTCAATTTTTTACTACATGCGGAAAGATTCTCTTATTTTCTTTTATTTGCTCCTATCTTAAAATAAACCTTAATTTATTTCTTTTTCAACTGAAATACCTCAGAAAGGATCAATTTTAACATTCGTTCGAAATTTTCAAAATCCCTGAGGTAATATTCGAAATATCGGGTGATTCCATATAAATTTGGTTGTGTGTATATCATTTTCAGCTTAATTAACTAACATATACGTAACACGCAACGATATAAACTATTTAATGTTAAAGAAGATCTACAAAAAGTTCTGAGATTCCATCAAAAGTATAAAAGCAAAAACTTAGTCATAAATTGTTACCTAATTCGTTACTTACTAACATATAAAGTTTCCTATCTAACCAAGGTTTGTTCTTTTCTATAACAAATATAATGAATAGACAAATGCACGACAACCTCAATAAGAATTGATGAATTTCTAAGTAAGAACACAGCATTATTTATCGAATTAAGTTGTCCTAGATTGGCAGGTCAAAATATTTTTAAAGAAATAAAGCTGCCTTATTCTGATATTGTAAATGTCAGAGTGAAACAAATAAGATAACAATTTATGACAAAGTTGTTGAATATGTGCTTCATAGATACTGATTAAAATCAACGACTTGGTTTCGTATAACATCTCATATGTTTTTCCGGTTAATAAACTACGTTGCGAGACTTTTTTGGATGGGATTTTCCATTTTTATTATTATTAAAACAAAATATTCCACAAATATTCGTCACAATAAAAGACAGTGAACTCACTTTCTCACACAATCTTCTTCATTGAAAACTACAATATAAGAAAGATTAAAGTGCTCAGGCATCACCTTTATCCATCTCGGAACCTTTACTATCCGAACGAAATTAATGAGCCTGATAAAATCATATCTCATTTTTAGTTTTGACGTTAATACAAATAGAAATTCGTTCGGCCTTCCTTTTTTTATTACAGTTCTTTTCTTGAATGGCGGGATAGCGAAGAGTCAGACACCTGCTCGATAGGATACACCGAACGGAGCAGTCGGATGTAATAAGCCTCACGAATGGACGGGTATAAAAAGGGGACAGTGGCGGAGAGATGAAGTGGGACTATTTTTTGTCTGCATTTATTTCTAGAATTTCAATGTTTCGTTACCTACGTGCATCAATCGAATATTTCTAGCTATAAGAAGAAATTTTCAGGGGTAAAAGATCAAAAACTTCGCTTGGCTGTCTAAGATTATCATTAATTCAATCATAAGTATGCAATAAAATTATTACAGTGTGACATGGTGCATTGTCAATTTTTCTCATCTCCAATTCATTGTTCTTAATTTGATAAATGGAGGTGTGATTCAACTGTTCCGCTATCACTCTGACTGTCAACCGTCAATCTGAACGCATAAGCTCCCGGACTCTGTTGAAATTTTCATCGGTGTTTTTATTTGAAGACCTCCCGCTTCGAATGAATTCTTCATTTTTGTTTTCAGTTTTTATCAACGTGAAATATTCGTCTTCGATTAATGTCTTTTAAATGATGCATTGATTATCCACAATCGAAATGTCTCTTAGGGATTGTTTGTGTGGTCAGGCACTGCTTTAATTGGCAGCAACTCTTGAAAAGAAAAGGTTATTGTGATATTTCCATGGGATTGGAAAACTTCTTGAGGGAAGACATGGACTCACACTGAATTTTTTCAATGAAAAAATTGAAGAATAACTTTCGAAAAACGTCCCTGTAATTCTTCCTCGACATTATTCTGTATGGGGAGGATCATCTGAAGTATTTTTGGGACAAAAACGATGAATACCGAATGCTGAATTGTTAATCGGAAAGGTGAGCTAAATTTAGTGACCGCGAAGTTTTACCATAAGGAGGCAAGCGGCTTCAACCCGTCGCCCGGTGTGATACCACCACGTCCAGCTATAGGTCCCGTGAATCTGGCGGATGGCCCGGTTTCCAATGTGGAATGGATTGGCAACGAAGTATAATGAGCTTTTCTGGGATAAAATCATCCGGAGTTAAAATAGTCTCCCATTAGGTTCTCTGAGAGGGACACCTCGAGGGGTTCATGATGCGGGTAAGTCGAGCACCCCTCTGGCGAATTCACGAATTCATTCACGTTCTAGAAAAGAAAACAAACTCTTGGTAGAGTTCTGCAACATCAGAGGACTGGGGCACATCAACGTGAATGTCGATGCAGTCTACCAGCGTCTGCAAAACGCACAACCCATGTGCTGGCCCTAACCGAAATCCAAATAAGTCAAACCATCGACACAACGTATTCACGTTTTGATGGGTATAAGTTACATACGAGATCTAGGTTTAGAGGGGGCCTCTGTGTTTTCGCCAGATCGGATGTTGCATGCCAGAGAGAGGACACGATGGAGGTCGACGCTCTCGACCTTGCGTGGTTTAAAATCTGTTTGTAGGATAAAACACTGTTCTTATGCTGTTTGTATCGCTCGTCAAACGATCTAACCTAAACTGTTTTAGTATCTAGGTGATAAGGTGGAAAGGCTTCAGATACATCATCCGGCATTTGAGGTCATTGTGTTGGGTGACTTCAACGTTTCTCATCCTATTACTGAAGGTTTATGGAATGAGAACCTGACACTGCTCAAAGCCTGTCGTCGCACGAGTTGCCGGATCGGAAGCGACGTTGCCACTCTCATAACTTTATTAACAAACCTCATGTTAATCAATATCAGCGAATTCCAGAAGTTTTAAAATTGTTCAATATTTTACTTCTAGAAAAACATACATTTTTCAACAGAAATTATAGATCACAACTTTATACTTAATGATGGTTGTGCCAACTTTTTTAATAGATATTGTCTGCGGATAATAATAATAATAATAAATATCTTTATTGATTGATTGAAGTATAATACATTTCCAATAAAGACAATTTAACTCACAAAGGCAAAAGCCTGTGGTGGATATCTTACCAAAAGAAAAAACTTGATTGCTCACTGAAATATAATCAATCAAGCTCTCTAACAAAAACATAAACACCAACATGTAAATCAAAACAAAATCTGTATGAAAGAACTCCACACCAAAACAACTCAAAATACAATTTGAAAAGAAAGTATGGAAGTTTGAGTTTCTCTATGAAAACGTTCTTTCTATTTATTCCTATATTGGGGATAATCCAACCCGAAACACAAATGGAGTACGGAAAAGAAGACAAAGAAATATGAAAACAACTAGGTTTACTGTTCATCAGGTTATTTATCCAAATTCTATCCACTTTAGACATCCAATATTTGAGTTCTTTTTTGAACTTATTAGTATTTTTTACAATTTTCAGACTTAATGGGAGTTTATTGAATATTTTAGGTCCAAGAAAATAGTGACTTCTTCGAGTTATTGTTTTACTACTTTAGGGATGGCAACCGAAAACTGACTGTATGTCATATTCGAAGGGTGCTCAATGAGTACCTGTTTATTCATATTCATTTTCAAATGATTTAATATAGCATAGCAGAACAGCTGCCTCATATCCTAAACATCCGACAACTTATACAACGAGTCAGACGAGAAACGAATGTGCTGTTTGTGTATAATTCTGAGAATTCATTTCTGCTGTATCATCAGTTTATTGAGAACGTTATTATAAGCACCTCCCCACGCAGCAATTCCGTATCTCAGCTGAGACTCTACAAGTGCCTTATAAACGATTTTCATGTGTTTATTGTTAACTACGCTAGAAAGAAGCATAAACACAGACACAAGTCCAAATTAGTTATATGAGCATCCCAGTTCAAATGGTAGTCCAAGGATATGCCCAGGTACTTACATTCATAGGAACAGGGTATCTCAATAATTGAACCCTCGTCGGAAATTCTCAAGGGCGTCTCTCCTGTCAATCGAAAAAGGAATGTATTTTGTGTTCGAGAAATTTATTGACAACAAATGCTCTTCCATCTAGTGCTTGATGTTTACAAAATCTATTTCACCTATCGTTATTTATTCTGGTCAATTTTCACCCTTACAAAGAAAAGCGGTGTCTTCAGCAAAGCTGATTATTTGCCCTTCAGTTTGCAAACACAATAAACCACTCATATAAATAGTAAATAACAACGGTCCCAAGACAGTTCCCTGTGGGGCTCCGTACTCTATAGCTCTCATCTCACTGAGCTATTAACTGACTTTAACCAGCTGCTTTCTTCCCGATAAAAGACTCCGCATCAGCACAAGACCAACTCCACCAATCCCCAATTCTTCAAGTAAATTCAACATATATATGTGAAGTTATTATACTACAGAGGACATGTAGCCAGGGAATTGTGGTTGAGTTAATGGTATCACACATAGCTCTCATGGCATAATTTAATCGGGAACCAATTCTATGTATGAGTTATATTTAGCCAGAAAGAACAACAGCACTCAGCTGTAGAAAAGACCACAGAAAGATCAACAGTTCCAGACCCTGAAATTTTTGTAGAGTAATATTTCTTGTCTTTAGTTTCTGGTTCATTATATTAGTATGTCATCTTGCGATTCAAGCAACTCCAGAATGTCACTCGATTCTATCTGTTCGAACCTTACTCGTCCCATTCCGTTCGCAATTTCGGCAACGTTCGCAAAGAAAGTTGAAATTTACTCAGATTCTTTGCCATTTTCCGCAGTCCGAACAGGACACAGTGTGCGGTTTTGCTGACAGTGAAACTGAAGCAACAAACCACCTTATTCTATCTTTGGATTTTTTATCGATCGTACAGTTGATTGGTTAACATTAAATG
Source organism: Cryptolaemus montrouzieri (assembly GCA_013387265.2). Classification (NCBI taxonomy): domain Eukaryota; kingdom Metazoa; phylum Arthropoda; class Insecta; order Coleoptera; family Coccinellidae; genus Cryptolaemus; species Cryptolaemus montrouzieri. The sequence continues at coordinate 23,069,997 of JABFTP020000021.1, read as the reverse complement.
AGCGTGATATGGATGCAAACGACTCACCCACGATCAAACATTTCAATTTTTCTTTTGATTGAGGAGGTCATTACTTGATGAAAATCGATATACATATTTTCAATGAAATAAAACTAAAGTATTTAGATTTTCACTATATTAACAAAACTATGACCGGTTTCACCACACTGTGGCTTCACGTATCTATCTGATGAAGCCACAGTGTGGTGAAACCGGTCATAGTTTTGTTAATATAGTGAAAATTTAAATTCCTTCGTTTTATTTCATTGAAAATATTTCTATTTTTACTTTAAGCGGTAATACTGATTTTTTTCGTATCGAAACTCGTTCTTTAATTTTTTCAGGCGATATTATAAATTAAGAAGACAACGGTAGAGAAGTATTACTCGATCACAAGTTTCGTAACGAATGAAAAAATTAAATAATAAAAAACGATACACACGTCCCAACGTTTTTTACAATTATCGAAACATTTTTTATAGGCGCTTTCAGTGATGGCATTCAGCTTCTTCTTCTTTTATGACGTCTATGGAATCAAATCTGGTTCCCGGAGCGGCAATTTCAGTCTGGAGAAAACAAAAATGTCAAACGGAGCTAGATCAGGCGAATAAGGCGGCTGCTTGATGGTATTTATTGATGAGATCGTGTGTTATCGTCATGCAAAATCCATGAATTGTTTCGCCACAAATCCGGCAGTTTGCGGCGAATATATTCACGCAAACATCTTAAAACGGTTGAATAGAAGTCCTTATTGACCGTTTGACTTTGCGGAACGAATTCATCATGAACCACACTACGCATATCGAAGAAAGCAATCAACATCGTCTTGATTTTCGAACAAATTCGGCGAGGTTTTTTTGGTTTTTTTCTTGATTGTTGGCTCGTTAGTCTGTCATTCTTAGACCCATAACTCGTCACCAGTTATGATCCATCCTATGAACGTGGGATCAGAATTCGCACGATCTATCATGTCTGCAGCTTCGTCAATCCGGTTGAAGAAAATTCAGCTCTATGGGAACGAGCCGAGCGGCGACGCGCCGTATGTCCAATTGGTTCACCAAAATCAAACGACCTGCTTCACGAGAGATCTTGAGATCACGACCTATCTCTCCAACACTGGCATGACAGTTTCGAGCACCATTTCCTTGATTTTCTGGACGTTATCGTCGGTTGAAGAGGTCGAAGGTCGTCCGGAACGAGGCAAATGTTCGACAATCTCCCGACGGTCTGTAGCACTCGTACACTTTCCTGTGACAGAGAGTCTCCATAAGCCTTTTCCAGCATTCGCAAGGATTCAGCACACGGAATTTTGTTCAAAACACAAAATTTGAGACAAACTCTATGTTCAATATTTTTTTCCATTGTAAATGTTTCAGAGTACCACTGAGGTCGACTGGTTTCAACAGCTGTCATAAACAAACTAGACGACAAATCGCGCTCACATTTGGCGTAGTTATTTAGGACAGTGCTACCAACATACATAAACTTAAAATACTTAAGAATGCTCAACGCAGGCAATTCAATTGAGAATATATATAGGAATTGGGTTGCATTTTTTTCATTCACGAATAGCGAAAATGCGGATGTAGGAAACTCGATTGACGAGCTCTTAACGTATGGTTTTTCTTATACATGAAATAAGATTCAATTAGAAAAACAGAGGAAGATTTCAGAAAAATGTTTGTAACACCAAATTGGTCCCTGGAAAAGAGATCGAGGTATGAGAGTGTGGAGGAGGTTGTTTTTCTCTTACTGTAATATTTCTCCTTTCTATCATCATATACACCAACGAATGCCAGATAACTAAAATTTGCATCCTACTCTAATTCTAAGAAAATACGAATTCTTCACCACAAATTATCAAAGATCAGATAGGCTATGGTTCTCCACGAATAAAACTTCTACGCCTTTGTTCCATTCAAATACACCCGGCCGGACAAAGGAGGGAAATATTCCTATGGTTATTTCACATGGAGTTACAAATGTTCTGTAACAAATTTAATTGTAGAACGTCAAAATTCACCGTCTTCCGACGATGTACTATATTAAATTTCATGGTAGTTTTTTAACATTTCAACGATTGAAAATTATCCAATTATTACGGAAATCACCAGAAAGCCGATTCGAAAGAAATTGGGCGTGAAATTCGATTGATAAGGTGTGATGATCAAAACGGTAAAATCATTAAATTTCAGTTAAATATCAATGAAGAATAATCTTAAAAACTTCATAGTTCAGTAAAAACGGATGGAATCTATTCAAGTATAATTTTCACTCATACAAAACGATTTAGAAATAGTGGAATGAAATTTTTTAAATATGAATGATTGAGTGGATAAATTTTTCATGAACGAATATATGAAAATTAAAAACTAATTTTTTTCTATTTGGAATATTTTGATGAAATTTGTCAATCGGATAGGAGACAACATTTTGAATTTGATAACTTTAATATGTTTGACATTTCGTTTCCGGTTATGCCGGAAACGATACCAAATTTCTATTTTCAAATAGGACAGCCTATATTTTTTAGCTTATTTTAATTGTCTCATCCTACGACCTTTTGACATATTTTTGAGAAAAAAACAAAACACAATCTTTTATTTTTGCAATTTTCATCTTTCGTTATAGAAGGCTATGAACAGTGACTTGTCCTATCAGGAAAATACAAAATTGTATCTAAAAATTTAATTGCTCATGTTTTACGGGGTGTCAATCAAAATTCTAAACTACTTCGGTCAGGAAACCTAGGAGGCCATGACTGAGGTGTACCTTGTCCTATAATTATTCAAAATACTTCATAACTCTTTATTGACGTTGACATAACTATGAAAAAGTTTTAAACTGAATACGAATATGAAAATGACCTCTGAAACACATGGTTAGATTAGGTTAGATATTTGGGGCATTTCCAGGAGTTTTGGCCAAAATTGCCATAAAATGAAAATGATTGAAGTACGTGAAATTCGTGCTCAGCGATCTCGAAAACTCCCGAATTTTTATAAAAATTTTGCCCAGATTTCAGGTGATGATCCAGATACCAGTCACTTGAGTACCGGGTTCATGGGGGATATTCGTTGTCGTGAAACTTGTGACCTTGAAAACCTTCTAGTTGACGAGCTTTATTAATTTTTACAAAAATTTTGCCCAGTAGATGACCCAGATGTCACCCTGGGCACCAGGTGGCCAAGCTCATATTCGTGTTCAGCGACCCCAAAAGCCTTACTCACCCAGTTTCGAATTGATTATCATAAAGCCGTTCGAGGTGCATTTGGATAAATGCATTTTCCATATACAGAAGGTGTTTTCGAATCGAACGTGAATTTCCGCATCAAAATCCTTCGTTTCCTCAACTGAAAGAATCGATGAAGATCTTGAAAATCATGCTAGCCTTGTATAACTTCTCTTGTAATACATCGCAAGCTGCTCAATGGGATTATGGTCAGATGATTGAAAAGGCCATGGTTAAATATTTAATCCATGCAGATTTGAGAAATCTAACCCACTTTACGTTTTTCCTATCTTACATGACATCTTACAAAAGTAACTAGATCCCATCAAAAACATCTCACAAAGCAATCTTTCCACTGCAAAAAATTTGGAACCAAGTTAATCTCTATCGAAGCAGCTCTCCGATAACTTTATCATAAATTATTCTCTGTACCTACCAAAAGTTATAATGACTGTATCAGAATTAAAAATCCGTATTTCTATACTATATATAATGACTTTACAATTGCATGGCAATATAATCGAATACTCTCAAGTAAAAAGATCAGAGATTTGTAGATTATGTTATTGTGCGATTGCCAAGTCATTATATTTATTATACAAATAAATTTTAATATCACCACCAAATGAATTTGTAATTATTCATGTTTCTTTCACATGCTCAGCGGAATACACAATAATGTGAATATTTTTCGTTAATTACCGTACAACATTAATACGTAGTTAGATAAGATCTCTGGTGTTACTTGCATCTTCTAATTGACGTACCCCCAACGACTGACGTGTGTAATATATTATACAACCGATAAAAACTCAGACGAATAGGTTTCGGCATTCACTGAATAGAAAACATCAGATAAAGTATCAGGAACGTCTGAGTAGCTACACGATATGTCAATGTCAATGAATACGGAGGCCTGATGAACTGTCAACTCGTTCTTCGGGAATTGTAGGAGGCTAATGACTGGCCGAAATATTCGTGATAAAATCTCTTTACCGTGTTCCGAACGATCTCTAATACTTATTTTGCTGTAACATAATTTGCATGGTTTGGAATACATGGTTGTTCTATGTTGTATTGCATTTGTAGTTTTAATTCTTTGAGACATCTCTTTCACAATTGCTTATCATAATCATCGTAAGGATGAGGGAAACATACAGAGGGTTTAATAAAATTTACCTCTTGTATAACAGCAATGTATTTATTATTTATATACAAGGTGTGACTAACTACAATGTACTAATGGAATGGAGTTATTCTTTGGTTGATTTCGAGACTAATATCTCATATAAATTTAAGGATGCAAATGTTTCGTTACGGATCTACAGGGTGCGAAAAATTCGTTATTTTTTAGCTCCTGTAATTTTTGAATATTCACCTTCTATTTTGGGATAAGATTGAACAATATTAGTTACATGAAGGCACATGTTAAAAAATCAACGGGATCTAGAGGGTCATACTTTTTCAGGATTCAAGACCCTTCTCTTTGAGCATTTGCTTTCGTGAAATTTACCTTCAGGCAATTTTGTATCCAGACAATTTTTCTCATTTCTCCCTCATTTAATGATACCTTATATTTCAGAATTCTAATATTCATCAGAAATATTCAAAATTTTTGTTTGTTTCAGGATAAACCACACAAATGCAACCTTTGTAGTAAATCTTTCCCAACTCCAGGCGATTTAAGATCTCATATGTACGTCCACTCTGGCTCGTGGCCGTTCAAATGTCACATCTGCTCCAGGGGATTTTCAAAACATACGAATTTGAAGAATCATCTCTTCCTCCATACCGGTAAGTCTAATTTAACAATGTAATTATCAAAGATAGACAAAACATCTCATAGTGATATTGCTCGTAAAACGGAATGCATTTAAATGAAAAATACTAAAATTGTATACAATCTGAGTCTAGCTTGATTCACATTTATAGTTCCAGGGGTAAGTGCGGAGTAATTTACCGAGTCCGATACTTGTTCACATCTGCAAGTCGGCGCCTTTGAAGTCGGCGCGGGATCCACCCCTTTGTTTCTCTTTTAATTAAAATTCACGTGATTAAAAACAAAATATTTGTTCGGTTTATGTTCGGAATTTATTGGTTATGATCGATGCAACTTAATTTATTAGTTATATTAATTGAGAAAGGCCTCTCTAATGAACATTCCATTTGTTATTTGATTGGAAAACTGGTAGCTGGTTATTTATCGAGTGGGTGGAATCTGATTCTGCAATTAAGATAGAAGTGGACGGGAAGTTCTCCCCTTCTCATGTCTGGCGATTCTTTGGGAATATTTGCTTTCTAACTTCATATATGCAGATTGTTATCGTATGCCTAGTTATACCAGTCTTAGACATTTTTAATTCGTATGTTTTATTACTAATTAAAGTTTGAGATATTGGTAGTTATAGGGATGTCCATTTATTGCGTAATCGATCCATAATTTAATTCTTGTTGAATGTAAGGAGAGCAGATAAAACAAAAAGTTAAACGCTAATTTTCTGCGTGTCCCAAAATTATTCTCAAATATACATGTATTCCATTAGAGATATTCATATTATGAATGTCGTTATATTTCTCATCATTAGAGACAGGATTATATTGCAACCAAAAAAATTTGTAAATATGCGCATATAATATACAAGGTTTTTATCAAAAATATGCAATTTTTTTTCTGATATATGCACATTATTAATTTCACATCAAATAAAGAAAATTGGCTTTCTTGAAGGTTTTAATAAAGAAATAATAAGAATACAAGATGAATTAACAGACATCAAATGGAAAAACAATACGTATACTACAAATATAATTAAATATTATCCTGAAATTTAAATCTTCCTTCTACTTATTCTTAATTTCTCATTATGACTTAAGAGAAAACCGTTTACTTATTAAATATTTTTTAAATTTTCAACAAGAAAATTAATTCTTCTATCGGAATATGTTATACACGGGAAACCTTTCTGCATCCACTGATGTTGTTATGGCTTTTTAAAATTTTTAATATATTTTATATTCAACGAACTTTCTTCTACGATTCCACCTCTTAAATTCGAATAACTTCATTTAGAAATACAATCAGTTTTTGGAATACTGATTCTAGTTTTGCTTTAATCACTTGATAATTTGACCACGAACAATCAAACACAAAGTTTTAAATTTTTCGACAATTTCGACAAATGCAACTAAATCTAAAGATGTATTTTGTAAGCTTTCGATGGTTGGAGTAATAAAACGATAGTTATTTTCCAAGAAACACAAATGTCGAGGAAACTTCGTGATATTAATCACTTTTGAGAATCCACTGAATTGTCATTTATTTCAGTTAACATTTTTTATTTTCGAGAAATTGTCCGCATAGAATAAAGCCGCTTTTAACCAGCCTCCTAATCTAGCTGTTACGGGTAGCGAAAAAGTGGCGTATCTTTGAGTTTTTCTTTATAAAACTGAATTCTCTGTGGAGCTTTCAAAAATATTTTCTTCCTTTTACTCTTTAAATCATTCACGATGAGAAATTTCTTCTGTCACTCTATTGAGCCTCTGAGCCTAACGCGCGTCTGAAATGAACAACACTGATTTATTAACTGAAACTGTTTCAGGAAGAAAGAATGTGCTAGTTCCTCCTATATAAATCTTGAAGTAGTTGAGCTATTGTTTTTTCAAGATGATTAGACACAAAATTTCTCAAGTGCATTACTTCGCCTACTAAAGGTGTCATTATGCTTGTCTAGGTAGGTACTTGATACAATAGGGAATGGTTCTTGGTGTATACCTGCTTATGACTCCAGGCCTAGTAGCAAAACGCATTGTCAATCTCTAAGTGTGAGCAAAACCCAACAATACTACGCAGAATATTGAATTATGCATAAAATATGCAAATATGCACAAATATGTTCTTTGCATATAATCCGGTCTTTACTCATCACTTTTGAGTGTTAACATAAAGTGAGGTGAGTTTTTCAGATCAATCGGTTGCTTAGCTGAACCGTTTTCTATTTATTCGATATTTTATGAAAATATGACTTTTTATTCCAATATCTCCTGTATCTACTGAAAAGGACTTAGAATCTCATATTAATTCCAAATGATTTTCTCGAATTTCTTAACCATAAATAAGAAGTAATTGTTTATACAGTTTTGGAGGGCTTTCGTAAAAGGTGTTAAATTTCGTTCAGGTTCGAAACTCTGAATTTCTTCATTTCAAATTAAACAACCTCTATTTAATGATAATGGGTGTTACATTTAAAATACGAAAAATAAGGAGATTTAAATAAACCAAATTTGACATCTATCATAGAACACCTTGTATAGCTGTATCAACTATTACTTATTATTTATGGATATTTATGTTTATAGAAACCATTAGTATCAGAATTGAAAATCTAGAGCGATTTCAGTATGTTCTGGAGATTTTCGAAAATATATCTTATTTTTACTAAAACTAACCTTATTTCGAGTAAGCATTTTCAAAAATGAGAAGATGAGAAATATAAATAATAATAATATAAATATAATAATTCAACAGGAGCTAATTGCACACAAGTATATTCTTTGAACAAACCAATCTTTAGGTTTCATCCTTACTGGGCATTGATGTCTCCAGGTTCCATTTCCTACCAAGCGTTAGTCTCCAACAGCGATTTTCAATTAATTCTCAACATTCCAAGTGAAGAACAGTTTATTGACAGAGAAAATTCTAAAATTTAGGTTTACTAGTTCACTCTAGTTCACCGAACATCATCTAACTCTTTTTCTTCAGTGTTATATTCTTATCCTCAACAAATTTAACCGGCAATCGCCCCTAGCACAATGCTATTAATCGACCCTCGTAATCTGTGCGTCTTTCCAACATTTCGAGAACGGTAGCAAAGAGCGGGTACAGCCAGCGGGAACCAGGCCTGTGATTACGGTTCGCTATCGAACTACTGTCCACGAGTAATTATACCTTACTCCTCTTCTCCGGACGGGATATTATCTGACCAGGCCGTCGCTCTATGGTCGAGTATATCGAAAAGGACAGGGGTGGATTTGAGCTTCATAGTCTGTCTTAGAGTTTCATGGTTGTTTAATGAAGTTAATATACAGGGTGTTACCGAATATCGGATATTAGAAATGACCTTACAAGGATTACCAAGTTATTTTGATTTTAAGGCTCTATAAGATGTTTTGAATTAGAATTTTCAAATTTATAGTGTTAGAATCTTCATCTTTTTGAAGAATCGTAGATCTTTTTCTACAAAAGTGAAGGGGAAAATTCAATCTTGTAAAAATGCATACTCGAAAGGACCAGGACCAATACATCAATTTCGAAGATTCTCATTGAAGACATAAAATCTTTTTATCTCTCTCTTTTGAGGGCGCAAATATTGGTTGCATTGTCAGAAATATGCGTATACATCTAAGGTCCAATATTCGGCGACCACTCTGTATACGAAACGTGTTTGCCTATGTTGATATATCCGTTCAGTATTTAGAAATTTAGGCGAAGAAAAATAAAATCAACCTAGGCTCTAGTTTCAGTATTTTCTTCGTTTTGTGGATTATCATTCCACAAAGTTGCATAAACTTTCTGTTTGGAATGAGATTGAACAGTGTAAAACAGTTAATAAGAACCGAATATATTATGTTCGTTTATGAGCGCTTTTCTGTTCTTAATGAACTTCTCAAATATTTCTTTATTGCATATAAGAAAATAGTGTGAAACTGGTAGGCTGTTGTACTTATACTGACAATTAGATCAGCGTTCTGAAGAAATATTCAAAATTGCGAATTCAGTCGTTGTTTAGAAGTTATTTTGAATAAATAAAAAAATGTCGTTTTCAAATTTTTTTGAGTCCACCGTGTTACGTAGAAGCAATGAAAGTAGTGCCACAACAGTTATTGCCAGCTAAATCGCTTAGTCCAAATTCAGAATTTACATAATGGAAAATACTTGCAGTTCTCTTCTGGCGACAGAATGATGCTTCATTTTCTGGCACAACAAAAGCAACATCTTACAAACATCTTAGCTTATCTATAATATATATATATATATATATATATATATATATATATATATATATATATATATATATATATATATATATATATATATATATATATATATATATATATATATATATATATATATATATATATATATATATATATATATATATATATATATATATATATATATATATATATATATATATATATATATATATATATATATATATATATATATATATATATATATATATATATATATATATATATATATATATATATATATATATATATATATATATATATATATATATATATATATATATATATATATATATCCGGCAAAAATTACTCACTTTGTACATGGAGGGAAAATAATATGAAACATGATTTCTTTTTACTTGTGAAACGTTTTTGGCTACATAGAAAAAGTTTTTTACTTTTCAACGTTGATTTCTCTCACTCGGTATATCAAAATTTGGTTATCTTATTTCTGTTTTACAACATTTAGTTTTGAATAAGCTTTCTGGAATACAAGTTTCGTTCCTATTCATACTTTTAGCATCACCTATTTCGTTTTCAATTTCTATGAAGAAATTGTTCTAACCCACTCCTGTAACTTTTCATTCATTTCGGCTACCTCAGAATTTTAATTCACATCTGACCATAAATTACTGGGTGCCCCAGAAGTCCTTATGAGTGGACGAGTCAAGGCAGAATGAATACTAAAACCACCAGGTCCTTATTACTATTTTATGCACCCAAATTAACCGAAAAAAAGTTGAAATTAATAGAGACTACGTGCATGAATTCTTTGACAAGTACGTAAGAATAAAGTCGATATTATTCGGTGAATGTTCGAATACAAGTGTTAGTAATCCGTTTAACTTTCAATAGAATCCCAGGCTTTTCTCTTTATTATTTTAATTGAGTTATTATCTTACAAAATAAAGAAAAATCAAGAAATTATACCTTTTCTTTCGTCAGCACTGATCGAGAGTGATTTTTGCAGTTTTTCCTAATTTCCGGACTTCTTCGCAACAATCCTCTATTATTCATTCCTGAAATGAATGGTGAAAAGAACACAAAATAATAATTTCAGACATTTGTCCAAATTTTCCGATTTTCCTTTGTCATTATTGCTTTGAATTTTATTCATGTTTTTCGAGATGATAACTTACAGAATTGAATGATAAGATACAAGAAATTTAATTTTATCGCCGATAATAATGTACCTAAATAATTTTTCTAATTTCTATTTCTTTTGTTCTAGGTAAGCCGTCTGGTACACGCAAGGGATGAAAAACTTATACCGCGGAAATTTCGCGATCATACAAAATTTCATATACAAAAATTGTAAGTGATTTTAGATAAGGTTAATTTATATCTAATTATTGTTATTTGAATTTTATAAATTATATATTATTGAAATAATATTTTTATATATTTCATATGCATATATGTAAAATTGTAAATAAAAGACTTTTATCGAATTGTTTCTTTTATGTTGTTTGAACCTTCGAAACATCTATGAAGAATTATCAGAAATGCCTTAAGCAAAAAGCAAGAACAATTGTTTTGATAGAACATTAACACAACCCAAGAAATAAATGAAATATTTATTGGGCAAGATTTCTTACCTTTAATTCTTACGTAAATGAAAGTTTTATATCGGGAATACAAACTCACATAAAATTATAGTACATATTGAGTCAGAATTGGTGGACTCTAGTATGAGGGTACAAATATTCAAAATTAAGAGATTAAGTAGGTAAGTACTTTTAAACTGATAAACCGCAGTTTTGTTGACAATACTTTCTGATGACGTTTGACGTATGGAAGAAAAGCAATTGGAGAATAAAATGATAGGATATCGATTGATATACATATACTGGGTGGTTTTTTCAGATTGGAAGACCACTTTTTTCTTCGAGATTCAGGAGCGGCCTAAACTCTGCTGTGATGTTTTTAAGTAATAAGTTTTTTTGGTGAGTAGTTTCGTCACAATATTTTTTTTCCGTAAAAGTTCATGAAAATAGGCGCTCTCATCATTGAATGCTCCTCCGGCCAGAGAGAATGAATACTTTTTGCCTTCTTTTTGACCAAGAATAGCTTTATTGATGAATTGAAATTGATTATTCTCATTTTATACAGGAGTGACGCAAAACAATTATTGTAAGTTTAAAAATATCATATCTTGATTTTTTCAAATGGAACACCATGCATTTTATTATTCATGTCAACGCATAAAATATTGTGCTATATTTTTGCAGAAGTAACCTTATCTTTATCTTCGATCATTTTCGATTATTTGTAAAAATTTTCGATGAGAATTCTATAAACCGTATCAAACCCGTCAACATGCATCATTATTTGCACAGAAGTTTTTTTCAGAAATAATTCAAGCAGTAAAAAATGAAATCTGAACAAGATAAATTCTTTCAAGGAATAATAAAATCCAGATGATTAAAACGTAAATCGAGATATGTGTTAACATTTTTTTAGTGGTGCCTTTTGTTAGGTGTCCGGACATATCATATTCTGCATTCTACATATTGAACTTATCAGTGTCTCGTTATTAAGCATTGTTAAAGTGAGGATTGAACACAATTTTCTAAATTGACTGCTATGAAGTTCTTCAAAGAAGAAATGGTTGATATGATTCTTATTCTGGGCGAGTGTGATAGAAAGTCTTTGTTGGCAAGTAGAGTTTATGCACCAAGGTTTCCTGATAAAAGCATTCTGATACAAGATTGAAAATCTTCTAATTAGATTTATCGAAACGGGTAACATCGCTTACAAAAAACATGAAAAACCAAAACTACTGCAGCTGAAGACAACCAATTATCAGTTTTGTTGACAGTGACAGAGGACCCATATAAAAGCCAGAGAGAGATTTCTCAGTTAACAGATATAAGTCAAACTTTCGTCCAGAGAATTTTGAAAGTGAATGAATTTCATGTATAAAATGTACAGCTACAGGATGAAAGTGCAGAATCAGAAAATTGAACATTCAGAATTTGCTCTTATTTTTGCAATAACGCTATCGTTATAACCAGGCAGAGATATTTCGTTGGTGGAAGAATTGGTTTATTCTCACCAACAGTTAAGAAACTTATAAATTGATCATATCGATAACGGGGTAGAGGGACTCAGAACTCCAATTCGAATAAAAGATAAAATAACTAACTCAAAAACAGAAATAACAATTCTCTACCAAAAGCATTGAAACTTACTGTTCTTTTGAATAAAATTCTAGCATATTCTGCTAAACAAATAAATACAAATCCACCTCTTCTCAATTCACTATCAAACTCAGATACTTATTCTGATTCTTCTTCAGAAAAATTAAAGGAGTCCGATTAGTTTCTGCTAATCTTGAACTCAAACAAAGGTAGAGTCGAAAAATTAATCATATAAGATTTTGTAATTTCAAAAATCGTGAAGAACAATTCGAAATTAAATATATCAAAATTAAAAATATTTTATTACACAAGAAGTCGTTTATACAACAGCTTGAAGTATCACTAATATAGAACAATTCGAAATAGGACAACATTCTGTAAGTATAACTTTATAATATAGAAATTTCTAACATAAAATAAAATTTTGAAAATATAAATCAAAAAGCATTCTTATTAAAGGACTAATCTGTTTTTCAGAAAAAGCTTAATTGCTTTTCTGAAGTTTGTATTAATCCTATAAAATTAACCTTACTTTGACCTTTACAAATTTGAATATGATCTAACAATTAAATAAAACTGAAACTATCAAAATACAATAGAAAATTATTCACCTTAAAACTTACCTATAAAGATACTCAATCAATATCATTAATGAGCCAAAATAATATTTCCATTCTAAATATAAATTTTCAATATATTTGGTCCTTTCGTGCTGAAATATAATATTTTCTTAAAATAGGTTCCGACCTGGCTGACACCGGCTTAAACTCTGATCATATAAAATGGTCGAACATACCTAATATTTTAGCTTCTACAATAAAAATTAATTTAAATGTTGCATGGAGGTCATAATCTTCCTTTTCGATCTGACTTCTCAAATAAAATTAAGCTGATATCCCTATGGTAATTAATTCTTAAAATCGATTTTTGGATGATATATTCATGAATTAATGGATTTATGAAGTAATTTTGTTTAATTTTTCAGTCACATCAACCAAATTTATACAAAAATAAAATTCTGATTTAATTTTCTGAAATTGTTTCTTCTTCTTCTTCACCGTGTAGAAGGCGTAGCGCCTGTTCAGTTCCGGTTTCCCTGCAGCAGTTCTTGTGAAGTTGATTGCCAACTGTCCCGCCATCGTTTTGGTGGTCGTCCAAAGGGTCTTCTTCCGTGTGGTATGTTGTTATATACGATTTTGGCTATTCTATCTGTGGTCATTCTGTTTACATGCTGGTTCCATTCTCTTCTTCTTTTTCTTACCCATCTTACAATATCGTCGGTTTCACATTTTTCCCTTATGTCGGTATTTCTTTGTCTGTCATTCAATGTGTAACCTCTGAATTGTGGAGGCCGTTACTTGATGTAGATCCATGATATAAATGAGATAAAAAACACAAGGTTTAACTTTAATCTACACTTTATTTGAAAAAAATCGACGACGTTTCGCTGACACAGCAGCTTTATCAAGAATGAAAAACAGAATGAAGAGTATGGTATTATAAACAAATCGTAGAACAAGTTGGATGAATAACAGGAAAATCCACACCGAGCCATTGTACAGTTAGTATGAAAGGTAATAAAAACTAATTCAACAAGTTAAGTAGGGGTGAATAATTCACATCTACCTGTTCATTCAAAAGCTTGTCCGAATGTTTGTATCTATCTATAGATGATGATTGATAAAGCTGCTGTGTCGGCGAAACGTCGTCGAATTTTTTCAAATAAAGTGTAGATTAAAGTTAAACCTTGTGTTTTTTATCTCATTTACAATGTGTAACCGGTTATAGTTCTTAGCGTTTTCATTTCTGTTGTTCTTAGTATCCTCTTTGTTACCGACGTTTCGGCTCTTGTTTCTGCCCCGTATGTCATAATTGGTAGCACACATGTTTTGTAGATTCTGGATTTGCATGGTATACTGAGGTGTTTATTTCTCCAAATTGGTTGTTCAAGATGTCCCGATACCGCAGCTGCTTTGTTCACTTGTCTCCTCACTTCGTCTTCAAGGTATCCTGTGCTTGTTATTTTGCACCCTAAGTATTCGAATGACATGACTTGGTCTATAGTGGCGTTGTCTATTGTTAACTTGCAGCGCAGAGGCTCCTTTGCTATGGTCATGCATTTTGTCTTACTTGTTGAGATTTCCATATTGAAATTTGTTGCGCGTTTGCTAAAGGCGTATAACATTCTTTGTAGGTCGTCTTCTGATTCTGCAATGAGTACGGTGTCATCGGCATAGCATAAGATGTTAATTTTGTAGGTTCCCATGCGGTATCCTAGTCCCAAGTTTTTAACGGTCTCTACAAGTTGGTCCATAACAGTATTAAATAGTAGAGGGCTAAGACTATCACCTTGGCGGATGCCCGACGTTGTTCGAAATGCTGCGTTAGGGTGTGGTTTGTTCGTATTTGCGTTGTTGTATCGGTGTTCAGATCTTTTATGAGTTTTATATATTTTTGGGTACCTCTTTGTTTTCCAGTATCTTGATTACATCCTTCAGTTGGACTCTGTCGAAGGCCTTCGTTAAGTCTATGAAACAAAGATATGCTGGAGTGTTATATTCAAGAGACTTTTCTACTAATTGCCTTGTTATAAATAGTGCATCGACCGTGGACCGGTTTTTCGGAAGCCTTGTTGCTCTTCGCTGATTGGCATTGTTGACGTTATGTCATCGGCAAGAATCTTTGTAAGCAGTTTCAAAGAGGTGCTTAATAAGGTTATTCCGCGATAGTTGGCAGGATTTGTTTTGTCTCCTTTTTTAAAGATAGGCACTGTTACACTTCTTTTCCATTCTTCTGGTATTTGAAATTGTGTTCTGGTTATGAAATTGTTTACTTCTCTTATAATAGAAAAGGTAAGCTTTTTAACGTAAAAATAAAATTATATATATTAAAATTACACCAGTAGTTTTTTCATCAAGTCATTCATTTCAGCTTTCAACTAAAAAACTAATGAATATGATATCTTTGCAAAATCGAAATACTTCGGCCCTCGCAAACTCGCAGTGGACAGGCTCTACTTTGTTGTCAAAAACAGATGTTTTTAATAAACAGGTTTTAACTTCATCTATCACCAACGACACCCCACCAACTGAACTTTGAAACAAAATCAGGAAAATTGATAAAAAACACAACAGCCTCTCTATCCCGGCATTACAAGTGAACGGAAATTTTATTACAAGCAGCCAAGACGAAGCCAATATTATTGCAGCAAATATAAGGGATAAGACCAACAATGGTTCCACGGCTGTCACCCATGTACAAGATATGCTCAACCCACCCAACACTGAGAGAATGGGATGCGATGCAATTAACCATCCTTCCAACAAACAAGAACTCAATCACGCCCTCAAAACATGTAAAAACACCGCTGCTGGACCCGACGACATCCCTTTCGTTTTCTTGAAGTAACTCTCCTCAGTAGCTCAAAGAAAACTGCTCAAAAGATACAATCAAATATGGACATCGAAAACATTTCCCACAGCCTGGAAACAGTCACTCATCCTACCTATCCGAAAACAAGACAAACCTGCTACGAACCCAAACTAATATAGATCTATCCCACTCACCTGCACCATGAGTAAATTGATGGAAAAAAATGGATAACAAACGCTTTATGTGGTACCTAGAAAATAACTAGTGTACAGTTCGGCTTTAGAAAAAATTTCAGTACAATGAACAACCTGATACTTATTCAGAGTGAAATTTCTGAAGCATCAACAGATAATCGTGAACTGTTCGCTGCAACGTGAATCTATGCGGCCTCAACGGTAATATATTTGCTTTTCTCGAAACTTCGTCACTAGTGTAACGTTCAGAGTCATAGCAACGTCTGAAACCCAGCCGCAACACAATGGCGTACCACAAGGGTCTAATTGGAGTACTACCCTGTTCTTTTTAGCGATTAATGACCTAAACTCTAATATCCTTGGACACCCAGTTAAGCACGTTATGTACACGGACGATCTTATTTACTTCTCACGGAATAAACTCCAGAACGAGTGGAAGTCTTATCCAAGAAAATTTAAACTAATTAGCATAATGGTCTGAAAGAACTGGCTTTCGCTTCTCAACGAATAAAATAAAAGTACTGCGTTTCAGTAGAAGAAAACACCAACCAATAGAACTACCCATGAACTTAGGTGGGGGAGTGTCCTAGAGGAAGTCAAACACCATAAGGTTCTCGGACTCATCTTTGTCAGCAAGCGCACATGGGAAAAACATTATAAAAACACTCTCACACTATAACTGGGGTACCGAGGAAGGAGCCCTCTGCAAAGTATACCAATCGCTCATCAGATCCAAATTGGATTCTGGCAGTCCCACCTACTCCACCGGCAGCGAGTCTTTATTAAAATAACTCAACACCGTGCAGAACACTGCTCTTCGTTTGTGTCTCGCAGCTTTTAGATCAACACCAGCAGCTAGCCTCACTGGTTTAGACGACAAAACTTCTCCCAACAACGCAATCTTTCATCAATCCTGTCTAACAGACATGTTTATAGCAAGGCCTCATCCAAACGTCTACAACCAACCTTACAATCTCTTCTTTCAATAACTGAAAGTATCAGTCTCACAAAAATCACCCCTCTCTCTCTCTCAATCCCCCCTTGGTATCTGATGTCACCTGAAATCGACACGAGCCTCTGTTATTCTAATAACTCCGTCCACCCTTCTCCGGCAAGCATTTCTGGAACTTACTTGCAAAAAAAAATTCAACAAAATGCTATACACTGATGCTTCCAAGTCGGACACTCATATAGAAACCTCCGTCACAGCTACCTCAGACATCCTCAAAATCCATCTCTAACCCCAAACAAGCTGCATACATACAGGAGAACTATTCGCAATACTACAAGCTTTCGAAACACTCTCATCAGACAACAAAAAAGCAGCGATAAGCACGGATTCATTGGCATCACTAGAGTCAATAAACGACATGTTCACTCAACACCCCCTCGTTCACAATAAACCCATAATCGACTTGCCAGTAAAGGCGCATCTGTCTATTTGATCAGGGTACCATCCTACATAGGCATCACTGGTAATGAGATAGCCAACAAGCCAGCCAAAACAGCATCTGCAGCTCAGTTGACCCTAGAAGAAATCTATCTGCGAAACGAGGCTAAAAATGAGACGAAGAATATCATTAACAGAAAATGGTATCGTAAGTGGGACTTAACACAGAACAAACTGCGTGAAATACAACCCTAAGTGGCCTCCACGAAACTGCCACACTTGTCCATAAAACAAAAACTGATCATTCGACGGCTTCGCACTGGACACACGAGATTGACTCATGAATACCTGATGACCTCTCAACCGTAACCACAATGTGAAACCGCTCCGGGACGCCCCTCAAGTATATCCTCACGACATGTCCATCATATCAAGAAGAGCGACAATTGCAGAAAATTGAAGGGCCAATAGCAGACACTATTAGCAACTCACAAAACTTTGAAAAAGTACTGAAATTTCTAGAGGCAACGCAATTGTATAACCGTATTTGAAAAACTTATTTATATTTCTCTTTCATTTAAACATGATTATCTAGTAAAGTACACATGCATTATGTGTGTCAATAACCTCTTTAGTCGGGACATAATAAAGGAATGCAAAATAAATAAATGAACAATTGGAAAATTTTTGCCAAATTTCTCAAAATCAATTTACAAATTTTCATTATTTCTAACATATCAAATATACTAATTCTATTTGAATGGATACATATTCTGATTTTTAATTTTTATTGTAAAAACTTTAATGAAAAGTATATTTATCATTGATATATTATAGAAAACTTCAAATGAATGAAAAAATTCGCATGCTTCAATTTTTACATTCTATAATTCAATTTTGATTTTGGAATTCAATAAGTAAAACGAAATGAGACACTTTTCCACAGTTTACAACATTAATATGTTTGACATTTCAACACATTCCAACTTTCGATTTTCAAATAGTACACCCTGTATATTTTTGCTTATTTTAATTGTTCATCTCATCCTATGACCTTTTGACATATTTTTGAAAGATAAACAAAACACAATCGTTTTTTTTCGCAATTTTCATCTTTCGTTCTAGAAGGCCATGAACAGTGACAAATGGCATGGCTCATCATCTCCTATCACGAAAATACAATATTGTATCTAAAAATTCAATTGCTCATTTTTTACGGGGTGTCAAAGTTAATAACCAAAGGAGCGAACAGCGAAAACGGAATAATTAGAATGAATGTTCAAAAATACCACCATTCTCACGACCACAACATCGCACACGATTGATGGTTCCCCTCATAACATTATTGAACCGTAGAGCTGTAATGCCTACAATAGTCTTTCTCAAACGGTTCTCAATTCTTGTTTGGTACTAACAGGTATTTGGTAAACCTCATTCTTCAAATGGCCCCAAAGGAAGAAATCTAGTGGACACAAATCTAGCGATCTAGCTGGCGATCTTATGGGACCATTTGTACCTATCCATTTTTCGGGTAAAGTTTCTTCGAGTTACCGCGAAACCTCCCTTGTGTGGTGAGGAGGTGCACCATCTTGTTGAGAATATCTCATTCACAACAGCTAATGGCAACCCGCTCAATTCTTGGAAGTTTCCATCTTGATATCTGTGGTCATTTTTTTGTGACCAGAACCTGGTATTTTGCCTATTAAACATCCCAATGTTGTGAAACGTGATTCGTCACTGAATAAAATCTTTGTGTGATATTTTGTATCACCCTCCATTTTCCTAAGGTACTCTTCACAGTAATGGAGTCGCCTAACACTATCGTTAACATACAGGTGTTGGTGTAGTTGATATTTAAATGAGCGGTACTTATGTTTTCTCAAAATTCTCCATGCGCTTTGGTGGCTTATTTCAAGTTCCTCGGCAATTTCCCTTGTTGATGTGGTTGGATTAATATCAACAAATGGCAATACGTTTATTGCTGTATCTTAGTCGATAACGAAATCCTCTTCAGCAGGTTGCACCTCAAGAAGTTTTCGTTCAACTTTAGAGAAATAGGCTCTATTCGGATGAAGTGTATCCGGATAGCGTTCTCTGTATAATTGTTCAGCTTGAACTCTATTGCCTGCACTCTCCATTAATAAGGAGCATATCGACTTTTTCACTTTGGGTGTATTGATTCATACTCAAAAGTGAATTCACTAATTCGAATGTCGATACTTAACAACAATGGAATTTTGACATTTCACACTGATATTTTTATGATCACAGGATATTATAAGTATGAACAGAAATTTTGCATCGCCAACGTAGTTATTGTTATCAGCGAATGGGGAAATTGCAAAAATTGCCTAGGTATTTCCCACTAGAACTCCGGAACCGTTAAGAATAGACTGCCGTGAGGGGTATAAAAAAATACTGCTTCTGTAATACCGGATGGCCCGATATGATTGTCTCAGAAGAAAAGTACCTTTTGAGGAAAAACTGGATTCAAGACTTTGACACACCGTAAAAAATGAGCAGTAAAATTTTTAGATACAACCTTGCATTTTCGAGATAGGAGATATTGAGCTAAGTCAATTGTCACTGTTCATGGACTTCTAGAACGAAAGATGAAAATTACAAAAAAAGAAGATTGTGTTTCACAACAATGGGATCTGCAATAGGCAAAATACCAGGTTCTGGTCACAACAAAATGAGCACAGATATCAAGATGGAAACTTCCAAGAATTGGGCGAGTTGGCATTAACTGTTGTGAATGAAATATATTCTCAATAAAATGGTGCACCTCCTCACCACACAAGGGAGGTCTCGCGGTAACTCGAAGAAACTTTTCCCGAAAAATGGATAGGTACAAATGGTCCCATAGGATGGCCAGCTAAATCGCTAGATTTGTGTACACTAGATTTCTTCCTTTGGGGCCATTTGAAGAATGAGGTTCATCAAATACCTGTTAGAACCCAACAAGAATTGAGAACCGTTTGAGAAAGGCTATTATAGGCATTACAGCTCAACAGTTAAATAATGTTGTGAGGGGAAACATCAATCGTGTGCGATGTTGTGTTCGTGAGAATGGTGGTATTTTTGAACATTTATTCTAATTATTCCGTTTTCGCTGTTCGCTCCGTTGGTTATCACTTTTGACACCCCGTGAAAAATGAGCAATTAAATTTTTAGATACAATATTGTATTTTCGTGATAGGAGATGATGAGCCACGCCAATTGTCACTGTTCATGGCCTTCTAGAACGAAAGATCAAAATTGCGAAAAAAAAGATTGTGTTTTGTTTTTCTTCCAAAAATATGTCAAAAGGTTGTATGATGAGATGAACAATGAAAATAAACAAAAAAGGACTATTTGAAAATCGAAAGTTGGAATGTGTTGAAATGTCAAACAAATCAATGTTATCAAATTCAAAATGTCTTCTATCCGATTCCCAAATTTCATCATAATATTCGGAATAGAAATAAAGTTACAGGGGTGGCCCTAGTTTCAGTTAGTCTGGTATAGAGGTAGAAAAGATCGAAAAATATTGCCAAATAATTGGCAGAGCCAAATGTTCGACTTTTGCCCCTTATATCTCATATGATTTTGTCTTGAAATGCATCGTTTCGGTTAGTAAACGAAGATCATATCAAAATTGCATGAAATTTTACTGAAATCCAATTTCTTCCATAACTTTACAGGTCCTTTGAGACGTATTTTGATATTTGAAGAACGTCAGACCCTTTTTAATAGAAATAAATTTATCCATGTATTCAAAACTTGAAAATTTGTATTATATTCAGGATAATTCAAAGTCGTTGGCAACATCTATTTCAAAGTTTCAATGTTCGTAGAGACATCGAATATGAAATAGTGGCAGGTATTTTGGATATTAGTGAGCCTACACGAAGTGTGTCTATAATAATATATTGCGGACAACGCAGAGGCGGTAGCAGCCATGATGGCGTATCGCTTTAGGCACATTGTTACATGTTCAACCAATATACTCATTATTTACAGGCTGTATACCTACTCACTCACTCTCCCCTGAAAACTCAACATCTTGCAGTTTTTATCGTTCGACATGCGATACAGTTGTGAAAATCATTTTAAAAAGAAGTTTTACCACAACCAGTTACCGTTGTTATCAGAGGTATTCCATGAAAATAAAAATTCACCCGTAATCAATACAATTGCCAAGCAATGGTTATAATCATAATATACACACAAAGCAAAAAGGAATGATATCACGAAAATTCGCTCAAATCTCAGTCACCACATGTACTGAAATACAACCTAAATTTGTAGTTTTGTGATGTCTATTATAGAAATTTTGTTTTTTTTTGAATTTTTAATATATATCTAAGACATATTTTAATTTTTACTAGTGCAATAGCGTAATACAACTATGGGAAAGCACTATTTATATTCATGAAATGAAAAGAGCAGTTGGGATACTTACCGGTGGGGCAGCACAAACAGAAGTTGCACAATCGATAGGTACTAGCCAAAGCGTTCTCTTGCGATTGATATCCCAGTTTAGGGGAACAGAAACTATAACGAAATACATAGTGTTATAGAGTCCGCGAGCTCTAAAATGAGCCATGTCAATCATCGTTAAGGTTCAATATCGATTATCAGTATTCAACCACTAGAAATGTAGAAAACAAAATGCCAAGTTTGCTTTCCAGAAATCCTCGAATTTCGGTCGAGTTATCTTTTGCAAGCCAAACAAAACAGTTCAAAAATAGAATAGAAATATAAGATAACCATTTAAGAACTGAACTGGTCTATTGTATCCCAAACTGCCAGATAGAAAGGAAGATACCATAGACGGCGGTAAAATTAGTTGCAAAAATAGGTTTTATACATTCGTTTATGCCCCAATTATTTTGTCTATCTTGATAGCTAGGTACGTAGTTGAAGACCATTCACATGTTATATTTAACAATACCTAAATCCAAATTCCCAATCCTATCCATTGTTAACGAAATGAAAGTTTATGGATTTTAAGAACTGCTTACCTGCATGGAAATAATTATTGAATCATTAAGATGAATGAACTTCATGAAAATAATAAAATAAGTAATTCATTCAATTATGAAACTAAACATATAACAATGATAGATATTTTTCAATTTTGGTGATTGGAAATAATTACAAATATTTAAGGTTATTATTCATGTCAACATATAAAATATTGTGCCATATTTTTGCCAAAGTAACCTTATCTTTATCTTCGACCATTTTCGAAATAAAAAATGAACTAAAATAATTAAATCAGAGGTTGCGAAAGAAGAGTTTATCAGTGCATATCATTATACTTGATCAGAGAAATGAAGATATTTTAAGGTAGTCGTTTATGAAATACGTAATAGATTGGTTTTTGGTGGAATGATCTACAAGGTGTTGAACTATTTCAATAAGTGTTCGAAATATTGCCCGTTTCTTTGTAGACACAACTCAATCCATCTGAGGAAAGACCGTTAAACTCTCGACAACATTTGCGGATTAACTGACTGAAAGGAGTCGACTATTCTC
This sequence comes from Cryptolaemus montrouzieri, assembly GCA_013387265.2. Taxonomy (NCBI): domain Eukaryota; kingdom Metazoa; phylum Arthropoda; class Insecta; order Coleoptera; family Coccinellidae; genus Cryptolaemus; species Cryptolaemus montrouzieri. The sequence goes on along the minus strand of JABFTP020000021.1, from coordinate 23,047,110 downwards.
TGTCTCATATCCAACTGGTGTAGAAGGAATCTGGTGAACGATGCCCTTACTATAACCCCACAAGAAAAAATCTAGACTTGTAAGGTCCAGAGACCTACCTAGCCATCTAACAGGATCACCACGTCCTATCCATTTGTTTGGAAATACATGGTTCAAATGCTCCCTAACCTGACGTGAGTAATATGCCAGTGCTCCATCCTGTTGAAACCACATATCTTGTCTTATATGCTCTGGTACTTCGGCAAGTAACATTGGTAGATGATTTTGCAGAAAATCTAAATACATTTGACTATTGACGTTCCCGTCGAAAAAGTGCGGCCCAATACGATATCCATCTACTAAAGCGGCCCATACATTCAAGGATCAACCATGCTGGTGATCTATATGTCTCATGAGGTGTGGATTTTCCATGACGTAATAATGAAAGTTGTGCCTGTTAACAAGCCCACTCTTGTGGAAAGTTGCCTCGTCCGAGACAAGAACTCTGCTAAAGATATTTGGTTTTTCCGCTACTTTGTCACTTGCCCAATTGCAAAAATTGATTCGATTTTCATAGTCTTGATTGTTCAGTTCCTGGTGCAGCTGTACATGTTATGCATGAAATTTATTCACTTTCAAGATTCTCTGGGCGGAAGTTTGACTTATATCTGTTAACTGAGAACCCTCTCGTTGGCTTTTATATGAGTCCTCTGACGCTGTCAGCAAAACGAATAACTGGTTGTCTTAAAAAAATTCTGACAAAACTACTCACCAAAAAAACTTTTTGCTTAAAGACATTAAAGCAGAGTTTAAGCCGCTCCTGAATCTAGTACAAGAAAGTGGTCTTCCAATCTGAAAAAACCACCCAAGATTTTCTTACAGAAAATTGGGACAGACTGTTTACTGCAAAATAAATTACTGAAGTAGATTCTTACTTTCTTAATACAATACCGTTCGAACAAAAAAGAAATCTTCAAGAGTGTACGAGCTACAGAGCACCGCGCCACTGTTGAATCACCCAGTATATTATTTGTGATTAATTTGCAAAAAAAAGTTAATCCTCGCCGTCATCGGTGTCATCATCACTATATTCATAACAGCTATCTTCACCTAAATGAAAAATTATAAGATCCACATTATTATCATCCGCAATATGTTCTTTTTTTAAATGTTGTTCTTCAATTTTTTCAACTTCTTCATATCAGAATCAGCGGATTAGCAAATTTTTGAATTGCTAGATTCTCAACAACTTCTAATTTGGAAGTGACATTATTTGAGGCAATCCAGTTTTTGACATTTACCCACATTTTTTCTATTGGGTTTGATTCGGGATGATAGGGGGATAAACGGAGAACCGAATGCCTATTAGCAGCTAGTAGGGAATCTATAACATATGGCTTAACCAGTGGTTTATGCTCCTGAATTATATTTTATAATTCTGATTTGGTGGCTTGTTAATCAGAAAATATACCTTATACCTCTTTGATTCAATCATTTCTGTATTTCCGTTTTATTCGAAAACATAATATTTTTTCTCTAGCTACATTGTGGCACGAAGCGTTATTCATTACAACCACAGATTTGGATGGTAAATTTGATATTGATTTATCTTCTATCCACTTTTCAAAATTTTCATGTTTCATATCATTATGAGAGTCCCCTGATTTTGTTTCAGATTTGAATATTTAAAGTGATTCTAGAACGAATTCCCTGGACACTGACAGCGTGAATTATAACCATCCGAGAACCATTTCCATTTTTTTATGTAATCCATGAACAGTATTATTATTTGTAGTGTGGTTAGAATTGATATATGTTTCATCAATATGATTTTCTCCTCTATATATCCTGATCTTTTTCAAATAATCTACTCGTTTTATTCTTATATCCAATGATTTAACCAAAATTGTTCTGTTATCCTTTTGTTCCATCTATAATCATTAAATTGTTTACAATTTTGTGGCGATTGTAAATATGATTTCTAATGAAGTCATCTCTTCCCATTTCTATTTCAGTTTTAAGAAAACTTCGCCGTCTTTTTGGGGGTTTGAAAAGTCCAATACTTCACCACTTAATATATCAAGTCGTTCCTTTCTATTCTTTTGAACCTACTTGCAGATATATTCATTTACACACACGATTTATAATTTGGCGTAATGGAAAGCTCACAGCAATGTTATCAAATTAAAATTGATGTTTTTGCATTTACTACCAAACACCATTCTCACAATAGATCTTTCACAACTAAATAATTTGACAAGTTCTAGTTTCACAATGAGAATGAGACTATCAGCTGTCAGTAAGCACCGCCTACTAGGCTGTTCCGAATTTGCACCTCGGATGACCTTGAGGGATCATTTTAGAGCTCGCGGACTCTAATTGTTGCATAGGTCCGCTTCTTCAACAAACTGCCCGTTGAAAGTTTATTAAAACAGAGCATGTTTTGCCTAAGCAGTTGAATTAAACATCTAATAATAGTAATAATAATAACAGAGACATAAGAGAAAATAATAGACTATTTTATTATTTAAATCGTCAGTCCCTAATACGTTAGTCCATTACTATCAATATAACTGGGGACTGACGGAGAGGCCAGAGGCTAGTGAATATTTCTAACTTATAGTAAAAAGTAAAAATGAAACTATGTTAGTGTGTTATTGCTTTGTGCCTTTATAAGCACCGAGCAATAACACACAATTATTTTTGAACCTAATATCTCAATAAAAAACTCTTCAGTCCTAATAAATAAAATTCAGCACACGATACTACCACAGAACGCTAAACTTATATCATGGGATGTAGTAAATCCCTTCCCTAGTGTTCCACCTAGTGAAACAGTGAAACTAATCAAAAACGCTCTTCAAATTAATAAAGTCAATCCGGTAATTCAATCAGAAATCTCACACCTTTTAGAAATTTGCTTAGAACAAAATTATTTTAGCTTCAATGGAGTATTATATAATAGTAAAAAGGTTTAATCATGGGTAATCCTTTGAGCCCTCTACTCGCTGAAATTTTCATGGATAATATTGAAAAACTATTCAAGAACATCCGTTATTCCAATACTTTATTTATTTGTTTAGATATGTCGACGATATCATTTGTTATTTTACTGGCACAAACAGACAATTCGAGTCATTCAAAATATTCATTAACAATAACATTAAATTCACGTTAGAGATAGAAAAGAAAACTCCATTAACTTTCTGGATTTAACTATTACTAAAATTAACGGTACACATGATTTTTGTATTTTTCATAAGCCATCGCAACCAGATATTACTATTCACAGCTCGTCTACACATCCTTATCCAAATAAATTAGCTGCTTACTTAGTATGGTACTTAGACTTATTAATATTTCAATGTCACAAAATAATTTTATAAAAGAGCAAAATATAATTAAATAGCAGTCAATAACTGTTACAGTCCTAGTATGATTGAGAACATGATTTCACGCAAAAAATCTCAAAAAGCAATCCAGGAAGTATTTCCAAGTATAAAAAGTTCTGACACAGAATACAACAGTTTAACATATTGGTAATCCTAGTCTTAAATTAAATTCATTTCTCTCGCATTATAATTTCAATATAGCATTCCGAACTGAAAATTTTTAGGCTGACATATCAAAAACTGCAAATCTAAAATTGATAAAAGTAATAATTCCGGTTTTTATAAACTGTCTTGCGGGGATTGTAATAAAATTTATATTGGTAGAACTTCCAGAAATTTCAAAGTTAGATTATCCGAGCACAAACGTAGTTTTAATTATCATAAATCAGATTCCCATTATTCTAATCACTTAGTCGAAGAAAACCATAACTTTAATGATAATTTCAAAATTTTACACAGTGAAAATAATAGACAAAAGCTCAATCTATGGAAATTTATTTTATTCCTCTACTCAATCTTTACAATTCATAAAGTAAGGAACTCCAATAGGTTTTCCAACATACCTCTTGTATTGTAATATTAAGTAGGAAATAAGACTAATATATAAGGAATAACTCTGTTCATTAGTTTGTATCTATCTGATGAAGCCACAGTGTGGTGAAACTGGTCATAGTTTTGTTAATAGGAGAAAATCTAAATACTTTAGTTTTATTTCATTGAAAATATGTATATCGATTTTCATCAAGTAACGATCTCCTCAATCAAATTATTGTAGAATACTATATCAATTATTATTTTTATGACAGGTTAAGTTTATAAATGATCCAATTTTTATGGAATTACCCTGAAATATCAGTTCAAAACTTCTACCAACTCTGTTGAATATGGTTCTGATTTCTTGAAAATCACGGTTGCGTTATTTTGTGAACGACTGTGAAATACTCATTATGCTAACTTGGGCGTAATTTGAATAATATTAAGTCTAGTACATCAACAGTGCCTTGAAGTGGTATTTTATTTATAAGCTAATATTGTAAACGTCCAAGTCATAAGATAATTTCCGATCCGGTAGCATCTTTTCAAATTAGACTTTCAGAATATAATGATATATTAATACCCGTGAGTGCTACTACTATGTAAAATAGCTTCTATATGGAACGATGTATATTATTTAGCCTGAAGCTATAATTTCTGCCCACAATCTACAGGGAGCTTCGTTATCTTACCGCAACGCCGACACTTCAGGATGAACGGAGAACAACAGCATTGCCAGATATCGAGAATACGGATGATAACGAGAATACAATGAACTAAAATTGAGTGAGATCAGCGTGAAATATATTACGAAAGTGTTCGATTTCAATTCCATTCGACTGAATGAATAGAAATGGATAACTTTCACGAGAAAATTCAATATACAGGGTGATCCTTAATAGCAGGTATTAACGGGATGGGGCTATTCTTCGGTTATTTTCTTTATTTTGCTCTTCAACCTCGTTTAAAGAATGTGAAAGTTATTTAGCTTAACTATACTACGAGAAGAAATTAACGCATAAAAATGAAAATTCCAATTCATTCAGTAGAATTTTAGATATGTTGAAGAATTATTTTTCAGTAATCTACTAATTCTAAGGATTTCTTGAGCAAAATGGTATTCAGAAATTGACACAATGACAATGAAAAATGTTAAACTTTTGGAAAAATCAAAGTCCTCAAAAAACCTGTTAATACCAAACATTTCTAACCTTGGAGGGAAGTACTGCATGACATATAGCATTCGGATTCATTTCGTTCAAAATCTCGATGTCTGTTCCGAACTTCATTCATGGCAGATGGCTGGCTTCTGAGTCATCTCTTGAGAATATCTTAGACATGCTCAGACAGGTCTGGACTTCGTGCAGGCCATTCACTGAAGGGGTTTTATAATTTTGAAGATGGAATTGAGATCTGGTGTTATCATGTATAAACAACCAGTTATCACCCATCTTTGCCGCAAATAATACAACAAACGCCTCATGTGGTATCTAGAAAAAAACCTCCTGTTAGTAAATGAACAATTCGGCTTTAGACAAAATCGGAGTACTATGGACAGCTTGATTTATCTGCAGACAGAGGTAACAAAAGCACTAATTAATAACAATGAATTGTTTGCTGTTTTATGCGACATAGATAGTGCATTCGACACAACCTTAAGACAAACGATAATGAAAAATGCGAAGCAATGTGATCTATCTGGCAACATATTAGCTTTTCTCGAAAATTTCATCACACAAAGAACATTTAAAGTCATTGTAAACGGTTTACTCTCCGAAACTCAGCCGCAACACAACGGCATACCCCAAGGGTCAGTTCTTAGCACTACTCTGTTTCTATTAGCGGTTAATGGTATAAACTCCGACTTAATCCGGTATCCAGTCAAGCATATCATGTACGCTGATGACCTCATCTTACTCTGTCAGGGAAAAAACTCCAGGACGTCAGCAAACCTTCTTCAAGATACATTAAATTCGCTAGAGCTGTGGTCTAAGAGCAACGGTTTTCGCTTCTCAAACAACAAGACGAAAGTGCTCCGATTCAGTAGAAGAACGCGTACCCCGAAGACCTTCCTCTTACCCTCAATGAATCTACCTTAGAGGAAGTTAAGCATTACAAGATACTCGGGATTACTTTTGCAATAGATTAACATAGGGAAAACATATCAAAGAACTAAAAGCAAGCTGTATGAAGCGACTGAATATAATAAAACTCTTTCACACTACAAGTGGGGAGCCGAGGAAGAAGCTCTCTGTAAGATATACAGATCCTCATTAGATCCAAACTGGACTATGGCAGTCCCATTTACTCCACCGCCAGTAAATCACTACTCAAATCACTCAACCCCATCCAAAATACTGCCTTACGCATGTGTCTTGGTGCCTTCAGAACTACACCAGCAGCTAGCCTCTGCTGCGAGTCGAGCGAAACCCTCTATGGCTGAGACGTCAACAAATACTCTCAGGATACTCCATAAACGCCCTATCCAATCCCAACAAGCCTACCACAAAATTCTTACCGAAACTCTGATAAATAGGAACATAAACATCAATGCCTATTCTTCCAAACGACTGAGACCTAGCTTCGAACTCCTACTCCCAATAGCTGATAATATTTGCATCACGAAAATCACCCCCAACATTCTTCCTTCTTCTCCTCCGTGGTCTTTAACACCTCCAAAGATCGACACAAGCCTCTGTAAATTCAACAAAGCAGAAACCACGCCTCTCTTCTTCAGACAATCTTTTCTAGAACTCATTTCAAAAAGTAACTTTGACAAAGTCCTTTATACCGACGCCTCAAAAGCCAGCGCTTACGTAGGTACTTCAGTCACAACAACCATAGACACACTCAAAACCCACTTGCTGCCTCACACAAGTTGCATTCATACAGGAGAACTATTCGCAATTCTGCAAGCCTTCAAAATCCTAACAGCTGCAGACAAAAAAGCAGCAATATGCACAGACTCATTGGCATCGATACATTCTATAAGAGACACTTTCACACACCATCCCCTCGTACAAAAAATACATGCAATTCATAGAAGTCTCAATGTGCAAGGCACATCTGTTACCCTAATATGGTTACCATCTCATGTAGCCATCACTGGAAATGAGGCCGCAGACAGAGCAGCAAAAAATGCTACAGTAACAGAGATGGCAATTGAAGAAATTTTTCTGCGAAGCGAGGCAAAAAATGTGGCAAAGAAAATAATTCAACAAAAATGGTAACAAGCCTGGGACTCATCACGGAACAAGCTGCATGAAATACAGCCCAAAGTAACTTCCATAAAATTTCCAGTAAACATGACTAGAAAAGATAAAATAGTCATAAGACGATTAAGAACCGGACATACTAAACTAACACACGAACATCTCATTACCTCAGAACCCCAACCCGAATGTGAAACATGCCCAGGAACCCACATCACCGTGAAGCACATCCTCACTGATTGCTCTAAATACCAGGAAAAACGGCTCCTATACAACATCAAAGGACCCATATTAGAGTTACTGAGTAACACTCAAAATTTCAAGAACATCATCGAATTTCTCCAAGCATCCCAGCTATATAATCAGATATAATCTAAGTAACTTTGTAAATTATAATGTTGTAACACACTAGAAGTGTCAATGACCTGCGATGTCGAGACACACAAATTCTAAATAAAAAAAAATACAACATGTTCTTCTAAAATGACTGTGAGGTACCTCTAGGCATTCAAGGTTCCATTATTCATGGTAACAAGATCAGTGTTAGCCTTAAAAGAATTTCCTTCCCATACCATTATTGAAACTCCACCATAACCATATGTAGGTAAAAAGTTGCAGTGAGCATATCTCTCATTTCGACGTCATTACACCAGAGAACGTCGATCGCAATGGAAAAGACCCTGTAACAGTCCGATTTCTCGAATTAATCACTTATATCTTGTAAACTCAGTTTTCATAATTTTATTAATGATTCAATCTCATTTCATCGAGTTAAATAGTCAAACAGTTTGAAATTCGAATCAGGAATCTACAGGTAATGAAAATTATAGTTATATCCGTAAGGTGTCGCTGGTATTGATCTAGGTTGTTCACCGGTTAATTGTGAAGTACTTGAAAGAAGATCATTTTCTCGTTTCTGTGGGAGAATGGGAAAACAGTAACTCATTCTATGTTTTGTTTCCACTTTATTGTTGTGAAGAGAATAATTTCGCTTTTTATTAGTTTTTTTTTGAAAATCACTAGTGTTTTTATAGAACCGAGTCTATATAAGTTCGGAATTCATTAGATTCGCTCTTTTCCATTTAGAAATCTTCGGAATCGTTTGTAATTTTATTGGAGCTGTGTGGTAGCGATTGGAGTGAATAATTTTCAGTGATAGAAATTAAGTATTCCTTGATTTTCTGGATAAATTCCAATCGTCTGAGGAGTTATAAGTAGTCGGTAATTTTGCCGGATTTCCTCAACAACCAATTCAATTAGAGAGTGGAGAGATTTCGAATTTTTTTGTTATATTAACCTAGATCGATATCTGCTATTCCAAGGATTTTTTTTCACCGTGAAGATATTTGAGTTTTCATCTTGATGCCAAACCTTGATATCTTACGACTGGGGTCACCACGTCTCTAGGGAACTAGTCTTGCCACCTAGGGCAGTCATCTTGCGAACGATATTCAGCCAATCAAGTAAGCTGTAAGATACAGGAATACCAGAAAACTGATGTAAAACACCAAATCCAATCATCGTGGGAATTAATCTCCTTCCTAAAAAGATAAGTGTTTCTCTTAATGATCGAATTCTTCTCTTCTATCTGCGTTTATTGTTGACTGAGCTCTATCATTGAGTTTTGATTTGTTGAAAAGCTCAGATTGTTTCAAATTGAAAATTTGAACTATGTAATTTGAATTCATTTGGTCTGAGACTCCTCTTTATTGTAATTGGTTAAACTTTTAGTTAATTTTTTTGTATTAATTATCCTAGTAATAGTAAGTAATTTATTAATCAGTTACTGTGATTTTGATATTTATCTTGTAATAAAGCTAGATGAATGAAGTGATGAGTATTATTCCTAAGGCTATATCTAGGACGTAGGTTCTAGACGAAGATCTCACACACTGAGATAAAGGGACTCTGATCTAGCTAGGCATAGGTATTAATAGGTAGTGTCAATTGTTATTTTCTTTCAACTAGCCTTTCTATAATTGAATCTTATTTGCCTTCATTATTTAAATTTCTTAGTCCCAGTAGAATTGAAATATTTCTCCAATTTCAGATAAAATTAGAAACAAAACCATTACAACCCTGTCATTTCCTAACCAATTGACATTTTCCTGGCAAATTCAGTCGGGCTCTTCGATGTGCTGTGGTTAGAGCTGGGCCTCGATCAACGGTACGTGGCCTTAAACCAAATTACCTAAGACCTATATATATATATATATATATATATATATATATATATATATATATATATATATATATATATATATATATATATATATATATATTCTATTGAAAAATAGAGGATTTACAAAATTCGAATAATTGTATATAAAATAACTGCTTATATCTATAATTTTGGTGTGTGTCAGAAAAACACAAGTGTTAGCAGCTTCGGTTCTCAACTTGCATTCCATGATTTCCAGATAAAAACAAGGATGAAAGGAAGGGGGTTTGGGACAGGAATCTGTAACAATGGAAAAAGAAAACCAGCAGAAAAATACTTCAACAATCATACCTGACTCTTATATGTCTAAACTCACTTGAATTTAAGAAAAGATTTTACATAGCAAGCAAGGCCATAGAAAGGACTAAGAAGATAAACAAAAAGTACATAACCTGCGATATTTCTTCTTTCGCGGAGATGTTCTTCCGTCGCAGTGTGAGTCTCCTGAAACACAACTTCCTTGTTCTTGCTTGCCAATTATGAAGTATAATCGCAAAACCCCTCAATATATTGACCAAGAGAGCCCCGATGGCCAGGTTGTGTTCTCTGAGTGTTGCCGAATACGATCTATAGATGTTCTAGAATCATTATCATTATCTAGAATCATTATTTCTTCTTGAATTTTGTTCAATTTGAAGGAAAATTTGCGAAAACATGTTGACAGTCGTTTTTAAAAATATGACAAATGTTTTTTTTAAATAACGGTTATGTATCGCTGTTGTTGCTTGAGATCTTCCTTACCCAAGTTTCCTTTCATGACTACCACTCTCCTTGTACCTGCGAATCATCTTGGAAAAAGTTGAATGGGACACCACAAGTCCTTTATCTTTTCTTGAATAAGTCCAACCTAGATCATCTTACACTATTGCTCTAGCAAATTCTTCCATAACATGATGTACGGAACTAATATAAATTTGAAAACCATTGGAAATGTGGGAGCGGTACGATTGTGTGGCCTGCACAATTTCCAGATTTAGGTTATGACTCGTTAATTTGGGGAAATCTAACATCTTTTGCTTATTATATACAACGTATGTAACGTGTACGTAGAAAAATTGCACCAAAGGGCAGTTTTGGTCTCAATTGTATTACCTTGTGAAGCAGAATGGTACTCAATTGGATCATTTATAGCCAAATTGATTAACAAAAATTTCAACTACGAACCTGAGGTTTATTTTTTCAAATTCCATTTTTTATACCGAATTTACATTTTCTTAAGAGAGGGTAGTATTAATCGGAGAATTTAAAAACATACTCCGACAATTGATTAGTACTACTCAACTCTATTCTGTAAGATATTTGCTATCCATAAGAAGCCTATTTCCATTCAAATTTTTTGAGTTGTGGTGAAGAGTAGGGTGAAAGTTCTAGTTGGAATACATCGTAATAATATAGTAGCTGCCATAAAACTAAAGTTTGAGTGCTTTCAAAATTTTTTGGTACTGTAATAGTTTTCGGGATATTATGGGTCAACAATTTTCATCTGGTGACCTTGGGGCGATACTGCAGGACCAATTCACCTATTTTCATAGTTTAGGATCAGAAAATTTCTCACATCATTTGAGGAAGGAGTTTCAGCGTTATCGAGCTGGAAGTAACGTCCTCACATTTATGCTTCCAGCTGATTTGGCAAAATATTGATCAAAGAATCCAAATACATTTCACCTGTCAATACTCCTTCAGAAAAATGAAGTCCTACCAGATGGCCATCATACACACCACACCACACCTTATCAGAAAACTTTTAATTGGATACTAGAAAGCTTCTCAGTTCTATTATTGTTGATTCCATGTCTCGTAAGTTTAGCCTTGTCGATGAATAATATCCGCTAAAGACTACGTCTATGAGATAAAACCCATCGGCAAACATTTTGTCGTAAATCTCATCGTCTAGCTGTAAGCGTTGAACAGTTTGTCCATTCAATTTCAAATTTTCTTGTTTAAATGTTCTCCAAATTCCTTTAAGTGGGGCATTCGAAACGTGTTGTATCTTTCTCGTAATGGTTTCTGAGGTTGCTCATCATATTTTGTTCATCTTATATATTGTGCCGAGTGGGATGCTCATGTGTAGAAGCAGAACGTAGATTCTCTGATTCCGTTTGTTTATCAAACACTTATAGCAAGATTCTACACAAAAAGGTGCCTCAATAATGTAAAAATATAGTTTACGTGATTAAATCAGTACCAGAGAATAGGGTCATTCACATAAAAAATGATTACTGAAATTGGTTCACACCAATAAGGTTTTTTCGAAGATCGAGACCGAAAAGGGCGGAGTAATTTTTTCTATCTGCAATGTTTCACATTGCTACCCCAAAAACCATCGAATTTGAGACATCCTGTACTTTAGAAAATATGCAAAAGCGTTTCAAAACACGCACTTCTCCAATTCTCGTAGATTTACCTTTCAATCGAACCATAATTCGCGTTTGCAAAAATCAGTAGAGGCTTCCATTTAATTGCCCATAGCAGGAGTGTATAAGAAATTACCCCGACAGCATAAAAAAAAAATAGAAAAACGGAAAACCTCCAGTGCATATTCGTGATTAGAGTGTAGAGCGAGACGCGTGACAGGCGCAGGGTCTAATTAGGAGTCCATCACGCACCGGCCAACTGCGATATGTGTTTAGTTTTCAAGATTGCAGATTGCATACCGATACGCAAGATTGAATATCTTCTGCAAGGATAGGTTATTATTTGCATGGGGTGCCCGGGGCGGTGTACTACTGCGTTTGGTGCTGCTGGTTCTTGTTTCTATCGCTTGTAATCAAGCTGAAATGCGGACTTAAAATTAAATGCGAATTTATTTGATTGGAAAACAGACATCACGTCCGGAATGCTGATGCCTTGTGATTGCCGGTAGCACATCAATTGGGGGATCATTTCAGATCATCATGATACCTGTTCGAGCGGAATTTGCATACTGGAACAACATTTTTGTTCAGTTGAAAATATAATTTCAATATCGTACGGTAACGTACATATTTTAACATTTCTGAAGAAATTGCATCGAAAAATTGATGGAAAAGGGAAAAAGTATCAGATTTTAGTTCGAGATTGTGCAAGACCAAATTCGATGTTTTGGTACGTCAACTATGTGATATATTGTAGAGAGAGAAACATGATCACACCTTCTCTTGGGCTCGATTTTTGAGAAAGAGACATTGGTAAACTCGGATTTCAACTATCTTTCTCAGTTTTCGTTTTATTCCGGAATTCTGGATTTTTAGGCATTTCGACATGTAACGATATCTCGAATCCTATTGAAGTTAAGTAAAAATTATTTTCACATTTTACAGTCACTTTTTGAGTAGAATGCAGGGGTATTTCTGAAAAATTTTTCACCAATCGCAGTTTGAGTTAGGAACTCAAACTTGTGTTTCTTCAAATACGAACTATAATACTTCCTTCAACATCAGTTCAATACAAACCTGAAAAAATCTGCGTTTCAACAACCTGTATACCTTTTTGACATATATTTATGGGCATTTTTTTCAAAGTAATTTAATGAAAAATCTCCTGAAGAAATTAATTACTGCAAACCTGTAGACTTTTGATATCAGAATTAGAAGATTGAGGTATGTGTATCTACTTTTATGAATAATTAGACGAAAATAGAAAATGTATACTTTAAGCTGAGAAGAATCATTTGCAATTGTATAGGAAAATATTAGTAGAAAAAATGAGAGATTATTATAGAAATAAGAGACGTGGAGACTTCGTTTGGTAGAACTGACAATGGTAGAATGTTGATAGGTTTTAGGTTCGCGAAAACTCCTGTAGACAAATTTTCATAGATCTCATTGAATACATTCTTGACATTTCTCTACTTTTCTTTTCGAAGAACATGTGGCAGTATGGTATAGATGTTTGACAATATTCCGATTGCGTGTAAAAGAAATAACATGGCCTTTGCCGCCTACAAGCTTTTCCTGTGGACCTTTCAATAAACGATCAGCTCATCCAAGTCTTCTTGCATGGTTAAGAAGTCTGTATAATCCCTAACCGGCTGAAACAGTTTGAGATCATCTGCAAAAAATAAATATTTGCTATATTTAAGGCATTTGGCGTTATCATTGATATAAATGTTGAATGAAGTGTCAAGTGGGAACCTTGAGGTACACCGGAAGTAATATCAAATATACGAGACTCAGCGCATTCAATAGAAATATATTGTTTTCTACCACTCAGACCTGCTCCACCTCAGAAGCGCATAGTCTACCCAAAGGTTCGACATCTTTTGCAGCAGAAGGAAATAATAGATTTTGTTGAAGGCTTTGCAAAAATCGGTGTGGAAGGGATTCATATGAACCTGATTATAGAGATGTTTATGCAAAAACTGAACGTAACTTATTATTTTAAATTATGAGTATTGCGAATATTACTACGTAAAAATATCCCAGTTTAGATGGAAAAGTTGATTCAACGTTATAGCTAATTCGAACTTTCGCTTATAATCTGACAACTAAAATACAAAGTTAGCAATTCTTTTATATATAGGAACAGAGAATTGATTAACAGAACAGGTAAAATACGTATTGGCAATATGTATTTTACCTGTTCTGTTAACCCATTTCCTGTACTTTTATATAAGAAAATTGCAATTGATAAGCGAAAGCTCGAAATATCTATAACATTCAATAAACTTTTCCATCTTAAACAGTGATATTTTTACGGGTCGACAGGAATATCTGTGCGGGTGAAATCTCCCTTACCCTTGTTGCGCGTTAACTTTGCGTGGCCAAGAGCTCAGTTGTCAGTGAACCTTTGATGCTTTAAGAAGAGCCAAGTGAACAGGACTGAATCTTGCAAATTTAATTTCAATATTTCCAAGTTTTGGTGAGGATTGAGTTCGTTTCCAATTTGAAAGGGAAAAAATTGAGTGGGCAATTCAGGGAAATAATTGCGAATGTTATTCATTTCATGAAACGAGAAGGGATATCGAATGAACCAGTAATTTCTTTGAAAAAGGTTCGAGAACATGTAGCTGTCACAACAGGAATAGGTTTGCGAACTCTGTGAAAAATTTATAGCGAAATGAAGAAGATTGAACATGGCGAAAATCTGCGAAGAAAACACTTCCTACGTCATCGATAAAATTGTACCCACATTAACGCGAATACATCAAAAGTTCGTCGATGAGAATGAATATGCAGGATCACGAGAGGGATTCGAAAAATTTTGAAAGGAATAGGGTTCCGTTGGACGAAAACGAATAGAAAGATACTTATGGAAATACCTGAAATACAGCAACTACGTTTGAATTATTTAAGAAGCATCAAACTATACCGACAAGAAAAGGGACCAATAAGTTGGACGAAACATATATTCATTCCTCCCATGCTCACAAGAAGACTTAGAGTGACGAGACAAATGGCGGCCTACGTCAGCCTGTTTCCAAAAGACCTAGACTGATAATTTTGAACGCCAGTAGTGGATTCGTACGAAACGCATATCTGGCCTTTAAGTCCAATTGTGAAATCCGCGATTATCACCATGATATGAATTTCGCAAACTACGAAAAATGGCTGAGAAAAAAAATTATTCCAAATTTACCACCAAAAAATGTGAAAAACAGAAAAACACTCGAACATGGCATACATGAAACGTATGCTATTGACAAACTCCTGAATGATCAGGCCCACAATATATTTAGACTTCCCATATCATCCTGACTTACACCTGATTGAAAAAGTTTTGGTAGCCATGAAAGCTGACAGGAATGTTGCTTTCTCAATGAAAAATGTGTAAAAATTGTGTGGTGAGTTTTTCCCTTCGTTTTCTCCAGGTCAGTGGGAATCATTATGATTTGATTGAGGAGGTCGTTACTTGATGAAAATCGATATACATATTTTCAATGTAATAAAACTATGGTATTCAGATTTTCACTATATTAACAAAACTATGACCGGTTTCACCACACTGTGGCTTCATCAGATAGATACATACTAATGAACAGAGTTATTCCTTATATAATATTCTCATTTCCTACTCAATATTACATTAGGTACAAGTACAAAGGGTATGGTGGAAAACCCATCGGAGTTGTTTACTTTATGAATTTACCAGATTGAGTGAAGGAGAAGGATTTAGATCTAATTGACTATTAAGTCACCTGAATTATTTTCTTTGTTATTCTCTCAAATTTCCCATAGATTGAGATTTTGTCTATTATTTCCATTGTGTAAAATTTGAAAATTATCATTAAAGTTGTGGTTTTCTTTGAGTAAGTGATTAGAATAATTGGAATTTGATTTATAATAATTAAAACCACGTTTGTGCTCGGATAATCTAAATTTGAAATTTCTGAAATTTCTACCAATATAATTTTCATTACAATCCCTGCAAGACAGTTTGTAAACACCGGATTTTTACCTTTATCAACTTTAGATTCGCAGTTTTTGAAATGTCGGCCTAAAGAATTATCAGTTCGGAATGCTATATTGAAATTATAATGCGAGAGTAATGATTTTACTTTCAGTTAAGCTGTTGTATTTTGTGTTAGAACTTTTATACTTGGAAATACTTCCTGGATTGCTATTTGAAATTTTTGCATGAAATCATGTTCTCAATCATACTAGTACTGTAACAGTTATTGACTACTATTAAATTATATTTCGTTCTTTTATAAAATTATTTTGTGACATTGGGATATTAATGAGTCTATGTACCATACTATTGTAAGCAGCTAATTTATGTGGATAAGGATTATGAGCTGTAAATAGTAATATCTCTATGCGATGACTTATGAAAAATAGAAACATCATGTTTGCCGCTAATTTTAGTAATAGTTAAATCCAGAAAGTTAATGGAGTTTTCTGTTTCTCTAACGTGAATTAAATTATTATTATTTATTATCGTGGACTTATGCACTATCTCAGCTGTTAGCTGGATATAATTTACCTTTCTCAGACTAAGCAATCAAAGGAATAGGCTCGATTACAATATACTTGACATAAATTTCCTAACTATCCTACATGTATTAAGAATTACAGATTTTTGCATTTCTATATAGGTATTCTTATGCAATTCTAATTTCTTAAGGCAATCAAGCAAAGTCTTGGGTATTAAACCAGTCGAGGATACGATGACAGGAACAATATCTATTTTATCGCGGTGCCACATCTGCTTGATCTCCATAGCAAGGTCTGTGTATTTGGACTTTTTCTCCTTGAACTTGTTCAGCACGTTGTTATTATTCGGTATGGCGGCATCCACCAGCATTGCTGTTCTGGCTCTCTTATCATACACCACTATGTCCGGCCTATTATTCGTCACCATTCTGTCAGTGATAACAGGCCTATCGTAGTATAATCTGATAGAGTCATTTTCCAATACGGGCGCCGGCTGATACTTGTAATATGGCTGGAAGGTGTTCAGAAGTCCGTACTTGTGTGCAAGTTTCTGGTGGATAATGTTGCACACCTGATTATGCCTGTGAAGATACTCCGTATTGGCCAGTTGTTCGCATCCGGACGTAATATGCTGTATAGTCTCCGATCTTATATGGCATTTTCTGCACTTATCTGTTTGTAATGATGCGTCCTTCATTATAAATTTTTGTAATTGTTTCTAGCGATAACTTGGTCTTGGATGGCCACAAGGAATCCCTCTGTTTTTGCGAATAATTCTCCTTTCATCAACCATTTGTTGGAGGCTTCTTTTTCGATGTGTGGTTGATTAATCTCATGGTGATGTCGTCCATGCAATTCCTTTCTTGACCATTGCTCTTATTTTTCAGTATCTGATAGGAACGGTAGATTCAGCAGGTCATCTCTGGTAGCAAGATTTAGTGGTGTACACCCCTATCAGTCAACGATACCACTCTATGGAGGTCAGAAGTGACAGCTTTTGCAGAGAAGAATTCTCTGAATTCTACTTTGTCAGCATCGTTCGGTTCTGCCTTTGAATATCATCCAGTTCTGTCTTAGTACATCTGATTATTCCAAATGAGTAAAGCAACACTGGAAAGGCGTAGTTGTTAATTGCCTTGACTAAATTCCCCGAGTTCAACATTGATTTCAGCACAGTCTTCAAACGCTGACTGTACCCTGAACGAATCTTCTCCTCTGATTGTTTTTGGTCTAGCAATCTGGCTTGTTGGTATCCCAGATATTTGTATGTTTCGCCATCTCTCATGCACTGTATAATATCACCGTTTGGAAGTTGTGTTTCAACATCTATAATTATTATTATTATTTTAATATTATTATCGTGAATTTTGTTAATGAATGTTTTAAATGACTTTAATTGTCTGTTCGTACCAGTGAAAGAACAAATGATATCGTCGACGTATCTGAACAAATAAATGAAGTATTTAAATAACGGATGTTCTTGGATAGTTTTTTCAATATTATTCATGAAAATTTCAACGAGTAGTGAGCTCATAGGATTACCCATGATTAAACCTTTTTACTATTATATATTACTCCATTGAAGTTGAAACAATTCTGTTCTAAACAAATTTCTAAAAGGTGTAACATTTCTGATTGAATTACCGGATCGACTCTATTAATTTGAAGAGCGTTGTTGAAGAGTTTCACTGAATCACTAGGTGGAACACTAGGGAAGAGATTTACTACATCCCATGACATTCGTTTATCTTTCGGTGGTAGTATCGTGTGCTGAATTTTATTTTTCAGGGCTGAAGAGTTTTTATTGAGACATTTAGACATCATTCAACAGTACGCTAACTTTGAACCGAAATTCATATTTTTCGTACGACTGTCAAAATTTTTTCGCAAATTTTTCCTTAAATTAAACAAGTTCCACGAAGAAATAATATATGGGCGATGTCAACCCAGATTTTTGGGTTCATAATGATTCTAAAACATCTATAGATCATAATCTGCATCACTTGGAAGACTCAACCTGGCCCTCGGGGCTCTCTCGGTCAAACAGAGATGGAATTTGAGGAAATATCGCAAGTTATGTATTTTTTTTATTATCTTCTTAGTCCTTTTCATGACCCTGCTTGCTATGTAAAATCTTCTCTTAGATTTGTTTGGACATATAAGAAGTATGATTGTTGAAATATTTTTCTGTTGGTTTTCTTTTTCCATTGTTACAGATTCCTGTCCCAAACCCCCTTCCTTTCACCCTTGTCTTCGTTTGGAAATCATGGAATGCAAGAGAGAATGAAGCGGCTAAGCAGAAAAATCTCTGGTACTCTTTATGTACACACGACCCTAACACAACATAAACAGACAAGCTATTGCTAGTGCAATAGTGAAAGGAAACGAGTTTTTCCTCAGGTTTCTTTGTTTATTGAATCATATATATAATAGTATGGTTCCCTGTTACATTTCCTGAGCTCACACTTGTGTTTTTCTGACACACACCAAAATTCTAGATACAAGCATTTATTGTAAATACAATTATTCAAATTTTTGTAAATCCTCTCTTTTCAAAAGAATATGTATATATATTAATGAAATTCACGATAATATTAAATTTATGTTAGAGATAAGAACAGAAAACTCCGTTAACTTTCTGAATTAAACTATTACTAAAATTAACGGCAAACATGATTTTTCTATTTTTCATAAGCCATCGCATACAGATATTTCTATTCACAGCTCATCTACAAATCCTTATCCACATAAGTTAGCTGCTTATAATAGTATGGTGGTACATAGACTCATTAATATCCCAATATCACAAAATAATTTTATAAAAGAGCAAAATATAATTAAACAAATAGCAGTCAATAACAAGTTAAAGTCCTAGTTTGGTTGAGAACATGATTTCACGCAAAAAATTTTAAAAGCAATCCAGGAAGTATTTCCAAGTAGAAAAATACTAACACAAAATACAACAGCTTAACTATTATTGGTAATCCTAGTCTGAAATTAAAGACAATCCTCTCGCATTATAATTTCAATATAGCATTTCGAACTGATAATTCTTCATTCAGGTTACTTAATAGTCAATTAGATCTGAATCCTTCTCTATTACTCAATCTTTTCAATTCATATAGTAAGCAACTCCGTTGGGTTTTCCACCATACCCTTTGTACTTGTACCTTATGTTATATTAAGTAGGAAATAAGATTATTATATAAGGAATAACTCTGTTCGTTAGTTTGTATCTATCTGATGAAGCCACAGTGTGGTGAAACCGGTCATAGATTTGTTGATATAGTGAAAATCTAAATACCATAGTTTTATTACATTGAAAATATGTATATCGATTTTCATCAAGTAACGACCTCCTCAATCAAATCATAATGATTCCCACTGACCTGGAGAAAACGAAGGAAAAACTCACCACACAATTTTTACACATTTTCATTAAGAAAGCAACATTCTTGTCAGCTACATAACCTTTCATGGCTACCAAAACTTTTTCAATCAGGTGTAAGTCAGGATGATATGGGAAGTCTAAATATATTGTGGGCCTGATCATTCAGGAGTTTGTCAATAGCATACGTTTCATGTATGGTTTTGTGCAATTTAATTAGATAATAAAGTTCTGCTTTATTATCCCATCTGCGAAGGCAATATCTCGACGTTGCAGCTACTCTTTCATTTCCTCTTTTCGTGTAGCCATGTTCGAGTGTTTTTCTGTTTTCACATTTTTGGTGGTAAATTTGGAATAAGTTTTGTTCTCAGCCATTTTCGTAGTTAGCGAAATTCATATCATGGTGATAATCGCGGGTTTCACAATTGGACTTAAAGGCCAGATATGCGTTTCGTACGAATCCACTACTGGCGTTCAAAATTATCAGTCTAGATCTTTTGAAACAGGCTGACGTAGGCCGCCATTTGTCTCGTCACTCTAAGTCTTCTTGTGAGCATGGGAGGAATGAATATATGTTTCGTCCAACTTATTGGTCCCTTTTCTTGTCGGTATCGTTTGATGCTTCTTACTTTACTCAATTGAAAATATGGAATCATTATGAGGAAATAGAACAATCTTTTATGGAGCAAGTACCTATGCTGGATGACGTTATCGATAATTTCATAATTATTTTGCAAGCAGACGATAGTAACAGCAACAGTGAGTCTTCTAGTTCTGATGAAGAAATATCTGACAGAAAATTTTTAATTTTTCGTTATTTTACTCATTTCGTGTTTCAAATATCTAGATAAATAGAGTTTTAAGAATTTGTATTATTGAACTGGCAACCAGGAAATTCGATTCATTCGTCCTTATGATAGCTCAAAACGATTGTACCTTTTAAAATTTCCGTTTTCTTTGTTATGTCGTTAATCCTAAACAGATCGAGATATCACAAAGATAGTAGGTACTTAGGAAAACCATAGTTATTAATCCTTTACCTCAAATCCCTATTGAATATCAATTTTCAATTACTATATTTCATTCTATTGTACAGATTCCAGGTATTTTCGAAACTTTAAATTATAAAGAGAAAACAGTAGTGCTCATTATGAAGGTTCAGTTAAAAAAACTCCTGCCTCGAAAATTTCCTGTAGTCTAACTGATGATGACTCTGTGACTCATTTCTTTGTGATAGAAATTAAAATGATCGAGTACCTTAAAATGCCATATGCCTAAGAGGGATAATTTTTTCGAAAAGCGCTTACGCTGACCCTAATAGCTATTTAACATTACATTGCAGAAGCTACTTTTCATCTTACTTTCTCCGCTTGCTATCTCTTTTGTTCTTCGCGCATGTTACAAGAATCTCAACCGCACAGATATTCTTTTCGACTTGAAAGTAGTAATATTCGCAATCCCCATAAATCAATTGAATATCACATGGTAACGGCCGAATCTATAATTAAATAATTTAAATTAATTCCAAATTGGATTGATAATAATGTGTTTTCAATAACTTTAGAATAATCACAAGGAATTTTTCATTGATTAAAGTCGGAGAACAGTTTCAAACCTCTCTTTAAATATCAAAATTAGAAAAATCATTTGATTTCAGTTTCCTCCTTATTTCATCATCTCACTCTCAGTGACTCTCTGCATAATATTCAGTGAATAAAAAAATCAAACCGCCTCAACAACGTGTTTAATTGAAAATCATTATGGAATATAATAGTTTATTCCACCTGGTAAACCTTTCTGAATCCCACTGTTCAACCTTCTGTTCAGGAACTCAATGACTAGAAATGGGTTTCATTAAGTTAACCTAATTATTACCGACTGTCAAATCAAAATTAATCATTTCAAGTTACATATGGCATGGCGGCGGTTTTGAATTGACTCATTTGATTGATAACGAAAGAGTTCCTCCTCGTGGATGCGATCCCGCTTTTGTGAAAGCTGAAGTGGTGCAACGACCACCTATTTTTTACATTTCATGAGTTCATTAATCATGGAATTATACGGTGGAATAGTTTTTTGTAATAAAATATATACAAAATGATGGGGTGCTATTATAAGACGTTAAGCATTCAACTCAGTTGAAAACACATTCTGCTTTATAAGATTTCTTCCAACAATAGATAACCTTTGGAGACTTTATTGTTTTTCGAAATCAGAATCGAGGTCCATACTAATGCAAATTTTATATATATTAAATTTTGGGTACATTCGACGTGACCTACGTACTAGAAAATTTATTCCGGATACAAAGTACACGCTGGAAGCAGAGTCGGTTCTTTGACCATCATCAGATTATTTGAGACGAAGTTGATCATGAAGCTCAACAAACTTTTACACGATTTACAATGCTGGAATGTGCTTAAAGAGGCCTACTGACGAGTGACTTAAGACTTTTAGTGAGAACAGTATTCAACCCTCCGTAGAATATTGAATATTCCTCCCTGGAGGAGTTATTTTTCGATACATACTTCATAATCATTGTCCAGTGCCACACAGTAGTGGTACAGTTCGGTTGGATTTCATGAATAGGAGAAATAAACTGCAGTTTCGGTCTCGTCTGACCTCGTCAGTATTTCTAACACATTCACAACACTAGCTCATCTCAATCCGTATGGGTGCAGCAAAGTATATGTATTGGCGCCCTTCAACGAACTGACACAGAAACTATTACCAGCGCCACCGGGAACTAATGAAAGCAAAGAGAAGATCATTTGAATTTTTGTTTCAATTTTCAAAATAAATTTCAGTTTATTATCATTCATTCAACTTCAGTTAATGATCTGCTGTTTCAAGTTACTTTGAAAACTCAGAATCTTCAATGTTTGAAATATTGCTTTAAAAATAGTCAGGAGTAGCTTCAGGAATCAGAACTATCAGTAAAAAATTTTGATGCTCTGTTACTGCATTTTTATTCAATTTCAATATTTTTTGGATTTGCGATTTTCATTCATCTCAATCTCATGAAAGTAAGCATCGAATCAAATATTGAGGCGAATCTAACGAGATTTATGGAAATAATAGATATTAATGTCATTCGACAATCTATGTGGAAGACGGTCCCACTCCCTCGCGTGGTGTAATACCACCACATAATGCTATAAGCTCCATTAATTGGTCATTTGTGATTAAGTTTCGGAAGCTTGGCAGATGATGTGGACTCCTGAGATGGATGGAATTTTCAGATGAAACATGATACAAGATCAGAGAAATCAAATGATTACCCTCGAGCACTTCAATCGTATTTTGAATAAAATCATTGATATGTCCACAGGGGTCGATTGAATGGAAAAACGCCAAAATGATATTTAAGCAGAGCTAGCTGATTGTTCCGCAACTATTGAAGAGTATGCTCAAACTTTGTCCGACGACCGCAACTATATCAGCTCTTGAGAATCAAACATTGTCAATCTCCAACAATCCCACTCAAACCTCGTTGAGGATATTTCAGGTATCTCTAACAAAGTTGCTGCTCTAGAGAAAGACTTAGGCTCAATGAAAGGTGATTCCAGCCCTAACGAAAATATTCCTGAAATTCTGGATCGAGTGACTAAACCTTACAATCTCATCATTCGCAATTTACCAGAAAGTTCAGACAAAGCTTCCGCATGCAAAATAGCAGATGACATAGTTGCAAATTCGAGTCAGTTTTTGGTCAGCTGTGTTCGGCTACCTGCTTGGAATGTTTCGCGTCCTCGGTGGATAAGGCTACCCTTATCTAATTCTAAAATTGTCTCTAAACTCCCCAGAAACAAAGTCTCTTTGCGTTGCCTTGCTCAGTATCGTAATATTCAAATTCAGGATGATAAAACTAAAGGTCACATCAACCACCTCAAAGTCTTACGTGAAGAACTCAAGCAACGTCTAAATTCTGGAGATTCTGGGTGTTCCAACTATAACTAGTGTATCACATTCTGCGTCAAATTCAAAAAACTAGAATCTCTTTCAATTTGACCGATAAAAATTGTCGCATCACCCTACTTTTATGACAATACTATATAAACTTTTAGGTTGGTCATTCAAGAGTCGCTTGGTAACTTTCAGAAGTGTAAAATAAGAAGATACCATTCGAAAGAAATTTTCGAGTGAACTACTCTAGCTGCATGAGGTCAAGGATTATCATGCATATAAATGAAGTTTTCGCCAATCAATGGGCCAAAGGGTACAACATGGGGTTCTAGGATATCTGCGATGTATCTAGCCGCTGTCATTCTTCCATTATTCACTAGGACTAACTCAGTTCGACCATGGAAAAAATGCCTCCCCACACCATTACTGAGCCCCCTCCGAAGTTTTCGGTTTGCCGGATATCGCATTGCTGATACCGTTCCCCAGGTAGTCCGTATACAGGCATGCGTCTATAACTAATACTATAACTATGACTAGACAGAACCTGGACTCGTCGGAAAAGAGAACAGTCAACCATTCTGGAATACCCCAATTTGCATGTTCCCTCGCAAAATGAAGTTTTGCAACTTGATGCTCTCTAGTGAGACGCGAACCGGTAGAAGCCACCCTTGTTCTGATATCGTCTTCTCTGAGCCTGTTCCTAACAGTTTGCAATGAAATAACACATTTTTGGAAAGTGCAAGTTCATTTCGTTGCATTCTAGCCGTACAGTGCCGAACTCTTAGTGCAGTTAAACGAAGCCAACGATCATCAACTGGTGTTGTTATCCGATTTCTTCCCTGTCCGGTCCTTCTTCCATATTCCCCTATTTTGTGGTACCGATTAATTGCTCTTGAAATAGTGCTTTGGTTAACATTCAACAAGTTAGCCATGTAACGTTGGTTTCGCTCTTCCTCTAGAAGTGTTACAATTCTTACCACTTCATGATCACTCAAATAGCCTACAGGACGTTCAGCAGCCATTACAATAAATTCAAAGATTCGAAAATCAACAAGAAGCACAGAAAACTTGCATTAATTTAGGGTGAAAACTGAAGAGAAATTGAATGGATACTGATAGTCAAATAAACTCACTCTTGTTTCAGACGTGTTTGAGATATGGAAACAAATGTTACTACATAGATACATAGAGTTTTTTCCCTTATATGTCCAAAAACATATGTTGACAAAGAAACTGCGGTCGAGCTGCTTAATCGATTGTGGAATTCAGAATACCAGATGATGTGACAATTTTTGTGGTGTGTGTATAAACATTCAGTCTCTTGGTTCCAAATATTCGGAACTATTGAATTTTGTGCAACTCCACCACCCTTCTTCAATATGTATTATCGAGTCGTTTTTGCAACCAGCATTCATTGACAACTTATATTCAATTCCTAAATACACATGGATCATATAGCATAGATAGAGTTAGTCACCAAGGCGTATGTATATTTGTCAATTCAATGATCACAAATCATTTTAAAATAGGAGTTTCGCAAAATGATTGGACTGATATAGAAAACATTTTTCTCAACATCAGTAGCAGAGATTTTTCAATATTTATCGGCCGTATTTATCGATCACGACCCGGTGCAGCAGAAGATACTGTAGTGGATTTTCTATCTAACCTTCATCTAAGCCATAAAAACATATTCACCACTGCGGAGATATCAAATGGCCCTTGAACGTCGTACCTTCTACCCATTCCCCATTTTACGTATATGCTGAATTATTTCTCAAATCTAGTCTATATCAGCTGGTAAATAAGTAATCGAGATTTCGACAGGGACAGAAACCATCTACACTCAATCTACTGATAACATCAGACCCGCAGTTTCTCTCAGATATTCAATACCTTCCGCCGTTTGGAAAGTCAGATCACTCTGTACTACTAACTGACCTTCAACTTCACTATAGCGCCTCTAACAAAAGACAGAATAGAAAAGTTCTGAGAGTGAACGATAAGGTGTCTGAAGATCTGTGCTCTCGTGACTGAAATTCGATCATTCGACAACAAGACGATATTGAGATTAACAGGACAAACTTGCTGCAAACAATTGATGATATCATTTCTATTAACACGTTTGAAAGGATGGTAAAAAAATAAAACCTATTAACGTCTAGCATTCCGCACGCAAAGGAGGATTTCGAAACAAAGTTGGCCAAATCTAAAAACAAGAAGTTTTTCAAGTACTTGCGATCGACTTTGAATAGTAAAGTTTCTGTTCATTCAGTAGACGATCATTAAGGCGAAATCTCTAACAATGCCACTGAGTGTGCAAATATTTTTGCTCCAGTATTTTCTTCATCTTTCACCAAGGAACCTACAGGTCCTATTCCTATGCCTAAAGTACCACGCGGTCCGATGACGCTCGATTGTATCGAAATAACTGAGGTACGTGAATACTTACCTAAACCAACACTGCTCCTGAACCTGTTAATATATCACCTTATTTTCTTCATCGTAGCGCAGAGGCGCTACCAACCTATTTTCCTTATTTTTTCACACTCACTTCGATCTTGCTCACTTCCTCGACACTGGCGAACCGCCAGTATTACCTCTATTTTTTAAAAAGGTGATAAACTTTCTGCGAACAATTATCCCCACAAAACCATGTTTTTCTGAAGTCTATAACGATAATAACTACTCTTTAGATTGTTTCAGTATTTAGGCGATAAGGTAGACACGATCCAAATACAGTTGAGGTGATCATAATGGGGAACTTCAACGTCCACAGAATCAACTGGCTTCAACACTCAAATAGAACTGACGAAGCAGGAAATCAAGCGGAGGACTTTGCGATCACAAACAATTTAATTCAAATTGATGATGAGCTGTCAAGACAATTCCTGACAATATAACTTCTTATCCCAATACTTTCGATCTCATTCTTGTTTCAGATACAGATGATTTCCGTTTACAGATCTCAGAACCCTTAGATAACTTCAACCACAAGCTTGTTTTTGCTGTTGGAAACTTCGTACAACTCCTTCCAGGAAGAGCATTTAAATTGATCAAGCTGGGAGAAGCTGCAAGTTATTCTTGCATTTCCTTTCAATAACGTCGGTTTCTGAGAACCTGACATCAAGGTCTGAACTGAATGCGTCTCTAAAGTTATTTTTGCAGACATGGAATTCTTCAATCCAAACTCCACGAAAAAACATCAAAACTTGTCAAAAAGCTGTTACAGTTAAAAACAAAACTTATAAAACGAGGATGAAAAATTCAGAAAATTCAAAAAAACCAGAAGAAACGAAAGCTGAATATGTACGTTTCAGGAAGATTTGTAACTCAACAATTATGAAGCGAAAGCCTAC
Source organism: Cryptolaemus montrouzieri (assembly GCA_013387265.2). Lineage (NCBI taxonomy): Eukaryota > Metazoa > Arthropoda > Insecta > Coleoptera > Coccinellidae > Cryptolaemus > Cryptolaemus montrouzieri. The sequence goes on along the minus strand of JABFTP020000021.1, from coordinate 23,020,265 downwards.
TTCAATGAAAAAATTAAGAAAAGACTGTTGGAGCAGAAAAGTAGAACTGGTCAGTGCTGGTCTATGGCGGAGACAGTCAACAACAACCTTCGATTTGATATGACGGTCCTATCGCATAATCACCTAAAGTATACATGTAGTCGCAAAATTCTGTTTTAGATACATCAAATGCAGTGCCACAAAGCATCCAACATGTTCAATCAGATATGTCTGAGGTGAAGTTCAGAGTGCATACGGTAAGACGCTTTCTTCAATAACCGAATAGCAAGAAAGCAGTTGTTCTCGATGGAATACCACCAACTGTTTGAAGTGTTCTAGAGTAAGCACCGGTTCTTAATCGTCAGATTGCGTATAAGAGCCACATATTTATTGGAAAGTTACGAGAGTACTCCCAATACCATAGGGAAGAAATGCTTTCCCCAAAATTATCGTCCAATTGCATTGTTATGTCGAAAATCATTTAGAGTTATAAACGATGAGTTCATAAAATATCTCAAATCACAGTGTACCATCAGCGATCGAAAGTATGGTTTGCATGGACAACGATCAACTGATGAGCTCCTTGCATACGCGACACATTTGAGGACATCAACAATCGAAAAGCATGGCGATTCGAGTGCCATTGCTCTTGGTATCTCAAATACCGTCGAAAGGGTTTGGAACGCAGCCTTGATGAATAAACTAATCGCTTATGGACTTTCCAAAAAAATGGTTGGATTAGATACTTTGTCTTCTCGATTCGGGTGTTAGTTCCTAGTGTAATGACTGAATCTTTTCAGATTAATGCAGGAGTACCCAAGGGTTCCATACTCTCGCCAACTCTTCTTTTGTTGTATTTAATGATCTGCTCCACTTCACCGAAAACAGAATATTTGCGTTTGCATACGATTATACTTTAGTGTTCTCCTTTTTAAGTTATCGTCCTATAACTGCTGTGTAGTCTCACCGACAAAGAAACTAACAGAGAATGTCCCTGAATCCAGACTTGGACAATATATCAGAGTGGGGCCGGTAGAACCTGGGCAGTTTTAACGCGAACAAGATGCAACCAACAACGTACTTTAGAAGAATCACTTCTTGAGAACCTCTTTTAAATATGCAAGGTCATCGAACTTCCTCAGAAAAGAACAAGCATCTACTCGGCATAACAGTCAACACCAGAGTTTGTTGGCATGATTATGTATCAACCAAAACCAAACCTGCTTCTGCTAAACTCAGCTTTCTTTTTAGGGCTATGCAGTCGTGACGCATAATGATTTTATATAAAACACTACTTCCTCTGTAATACTACTACTTCCTCTGTAATACGATTCCCATGTATGGGGTTCTGCATCTAAACATTCATAACATCTAGAACAAGGGTGCTCAAACTTGAACTGCTGGCGATCTACCTCAATATTTTTAGACTACTTACGATTGACTCTGAGAGACTACAAGTATGTGTGATGCAGGGTTGTCGTACATACACGATACACCCTACCTACCTACCTAGGTAGGATGTACCATAGCATAGATATTAGCTTTCCACATAATATACATGGAATGAAAAAATGAAGGAAATCTTCATTAGCTCGACACATTGCCACAAAACCGTTTTTGTTTCTAGTCATTGCTGGTGCTCCATCGATTGCTACGCACAGCAATTTATATGTTGGTAGCTTGTAGTTTTTCACAAAATTCAAGAAAACGTCATATATATCTACACCACGGGTCTTCCCCTTAAAAAAAATTAAAGACCATCCGAATAAAAATACACAGCTGGGCAGTGTTTGTCATATCGGTGGATTGTTTGTTTGTTTTTCCTTTAACGTGCTCTATTTCTGCCTTTCGGCTAATGACACGCCGGGGAATTCTGTCATCTCACTAACCCGGGAATTTTGCCGAACCCCTCTCGTGTCGAGGGAAGGGATCTTTAATGTCCAACACATCTCTGTTAGACAGGACCGACAGCTTTACATCTCCTCCGAAAGATGGACTCTCAAGCGATTCCCAGAATCCGAAAGATCGCACCGACGTTTTGAGGATTGAACCCAGGTAACTCTGCGTAGGAGACGAGAATCATATCTCATACGCCACCGAGCCGGCGTATTCGTCGAACTGTAAGAAAAGTATGTACATTCCATGATATCATGTTTTATTTTATCAGCCATGTCCTGACTCATGACTTCAAGAGGCCTTGTGACAGTCGGACGAAATAACTGAAGTTCTCTAATAACAGACATGATTTCTGTTTTATTTTTAAAATCACCTAATAAAGTCTCACCCGCTTCAATAAATGCTCCTTTCACTACCAATCTATCTTCGAATGGTTTCTTGTGTTTCGCCAATATAAACACCACAAAAAAGTCTAGGGAACACTTCTGAATATCGATATATCGTATCCAGAACGATCAATATGGATGATTTTTTTTAAGAAATGAACACCTGCATCAATTTCTCACCAAATTATGTAGAGTGCCGCAACATATTTTTTTTTATAAAAAACTAAAAATGCAGCAGAGGCGACGCTGCTTTATAATCGTTTCATGTATTCAGTGTTTGAAATCAGTTAGTTGGCACTTTGTTTCTCTTGTAAGCACAAATAAAAGATTCAAGTTTTGTGATTAGACCATGGAAATACGACATTTGACTAGAGAAGAGATGTTACGAGCCATTGGCATGCTCCAAGCTGGGAGCTCACAACGGGAAGTATCCAGGGTTCTGGGAAGTAGCCCAAGTGTCATAAACCGTTTATGGTCGCGTTTCAATGAAACAGGTAGCGTAGAAGAACGCCATACAGGTCGTCTCAGGATTACTACAGTCGCCCAAGACCGATTTTTGGTTTTACAAGCCAGAAGAGATCGTACTACCACAGCATCTCAATTAGCTCAAGAGCTATCACGAGTTCATAATGTACAAATTTCCGACCACACTGTGAGAAATCGACTGCACGAAGGTCAACTCCACTCCAGACGTCCTTTAAGAATTCCACAACTGACCCATGGAAATCGCGCTGCTCGTTTAGCTTGGTGCCAAGAACACGTAAACTGGGATCAAGAGAGGTGGGCCACAGTTCTCTTCAGTGATGAATCTAGAATTAGTTATTATTCCGATTCGGGTAAAATTCGAATATGAAGGGAACCTGGAAAGCAAAACCGTCTCCAGCATTCTTGAGAAGTTGTTAGACAGGGAGGCGGATCAGTGATGTTTTGGGGAGGTATACGCCTTGGTGGAAGAACTGACCTCGTTTTCATACAGAACAACCTCACGGGAAATTCTTACGCAAATGTGATAGTTTTACCTGCAATGGTACCGTATCTCCAAACAATGGGTCAAAATCCACTCTTCCAACAAGATAATGCCCCTCCTCATCGTGCAAGAGTTGTCTTCAACGTTCTTGAAGAGAATGATATCGATCTTCTACCGTGGCCATCCTGCTCCCCAGATCTGAATCCCATCGAGCATGTGTGGGAAACTCTGAAAAGAAATCTCCTGCGTCAAAATGTCTTCCATCATGAACAGGAGCTTCGATTAGCAGTTCAGGGGGCTTAGAATGACTTAGGCCAAAATGTAATAGACAATTTAATATTGAGCATGCTGCGACGATGCCAACGTGTCATTAATAACAGAGGTGGACCTTCTGGGTACTGAAAAATATAAGTGTTTCCATATCATTTCGAAAATATTAGTTCAGGATATTTTTTTTGTGTTTTACCAAATTTCGTCATTTTCAAATTTCAAATTTTTTTTATAATAGGTGCTTTGGAGAAGTCAAATATTATTTTGTTTTCTTGAGAATACATTTTATACAATACATTCTAACAAAAACCGAAAGATTTCTATAAATTCGAATAATCAAATTCATATTTTAAAGATATTGGTAAGTGTTCCTAGACTTTTTGAAGTGTTTGTTGGTTTGTTCTTTTTTCGATATTTATTCACGTACTTTTCGTTTTCTTAATTCACTCTGTGGTGGAAAATCTTTTTCATAGTTTTTATGAACCGTTTTATGATGCCTCTCTGAGTTACCACGCTTAGGTATTGCAACTGACGCACAACAAATATGACAAATGTACTTATCCTTCTCCCTACAAAAGAAAAATTCTTCCTCTCAATCGTTATTAAAATGATACGTTTTAGAATTCTTCGCTGCACTCATTTTGTACTATTTAATAATAAACTTTGTATCGTCGTAGTATTGCTTTCAAGTTACAATTCAGAATAACTCCAATTCCTGCAGGTGCAACATTTATATCGGCGTGAATGAAAGTCTTGAATGTTTTCGGCAAACGCGCCGCTCGAAATTTCTAGAAAAGTGGCCAGAATAAAAACGCGGCTTTCTGTTGATGAGTAATAAATTTTTGTAGTTTAGTTACCTACTTATTAAAAATTTGTTTCTTTTCGAGATCAACTCAAGAAGCACTTGCGATCGACTGGTCGATCGCGATCAACCGTTTGAGCACCCCTGCTCTATAACAATTACTCCGATCTTCGTTACCCATGATACAGAACTCCCTTAGGAAGGCACCTCCACAAGGCAGCAGACAATTCGACAAGTTCCGAAGGATAATTTTGATCTGTAACAACAATTTTCATATTCTTTCTCACTTCAGTTTAATTGGCCAGAGAAGAAGGTAAAAACATAATAATCTCTCGCTTGAACTCAGAGTCAAAAATTTTTGGTGGAATATAAGAAATGTTCTGGTGAATAAATCAAAAGAAATTACTGCAAAATTCTTATTTATCACGCCTTATGTTGTCATTTAATAGCGTTTTAAGCAGCTGCTCGACAGGATTAACAAGTTTGGTGTTTCAAACACTCAATTTTCCATAAGTCGAAAAAGCCAATCAAGTAGTCTTGTGATCATAGCTTATCAAACCGCCGTGAGAAAATAAATTAAAATCGATAACATATTCAAATTACTTATGAATTCTAATAAGGAGAATTACTGTTCATTATCGACTTTTCTTTTTTACGTAGGGCCGCATATTGCTTTTTAACAAGAATTAAGTCAGGTGCTCTCAGCATGCAGAGCCGAGCGGCCACTGGGCTGAGGAACGCGCGTCTTGTTCAGGTAGCTCACCTGCGGATGCCAGCAGCAGGGCGGATATCAGACCCGTATTAGTTTCACCTGCGAAACTCTGCAAGACTTTCGTTTCCCCTGACTCATTGTAGTTTCAATGAATCATATTCATATTGTTGTGAAAGCAATTTTCATCCATCAATATTTTAATGTTTTATTCGAATTTCTTTGGATATAAGCAAAATCCACTAGATATTAACTGTTTGTAGATAGATTCTTCATAAAATAGTCCAATCGATAGTTTTATGAGATCACCAAAATTCTAAACAATAAACAAAAATACTTGAACCTATAGAAGAAAACTTTCAAGGAAGATACATTGTTATATAGAGATCTCTGTTATCCTTCATAGTCTAAAAAATCGTAAAATTGGAAACAGTTTCTTACAAACAAAGAAAACTGAGGCTAGAGAGAGAAATGTTATTTTATGAGACTGTGAATTATATCTTACTATTACTATTAATTTCACAGGGCTACAAAAAAAAATTTTTCTTATTGTTGCCCTGGATATCATCGCAAATTTTTATGTTTTCAAGTGCCCAGATTACGAATATATTCATGAAAGTTCTCAATGTTCTCGTATTTTCATGATTTTTGCATTTCTTATATTTTGAACAATTATAAGCTTGTTAGAAATAAAATTTAATTTTCCAGTCATGATTAGGCTTCTGCGCAACTTTTTCGCGCATACAAACATCACCTGATCCCCACTCTCAGACCTCTTGCTCCACAGAACAGCTGAGATCTCAGTTATTTGACAAAATTGAAGTACATATACACGTAAATCTGGATAAAGTGTCATGGATTAATATTTTGTTTCAATTACTGAATGTCCATTCTTATATATTTGTCTTCTAGTCTAAAATATGAATTCGTCACGAAGAAAGTGTAAATATTGTAGTGATTTATTTTGTTATATTTGCGGTGTTTGTATACCAAAAAATAAAAATAAATATCACAGACTTTGTCAAGGAGACTTATGTTGAATATTTTGGTTTCAAAATGGACAAATTAGGTAAACCATGGGTTCCTAATAAAGTTTGTAAGTCCTGTGTTGAGTCTTTACGGTTGTGGAAAAAGGTGCACGTTCTGGATTAGACTTTGGTATTCCTATGATCTGGATGGAGCCTACGAATCATTTAGATGATTGTTACTTTTGCGTAGTAGATGTTAAAGGTTTTAATCGAAATCAAACGTGGAGATACCCAGACTTACAGTCTACGAAATGTCCGGTTCTACACAGTGAAAATCTCCCTCGGCCCATATACATTTCAAAAGTAATTCGCATGCCCTCAGAAACAATGATGTTACCAAATTCACAGAAATCGGGACCATCTACTAGTGGAAGTGAATGGGAAGGTGAAAGTTATTTTCTCAAAATGAACTCAGTGATTTAATACGTGATCTCAATTTATCAAAACAAGGATCAGAATTGTTAGCCTCAAGATTGAAAGAAAAAAATTTATTGGCACCAACAGTAACAATTACAACATACAGAACGCGAGAAAAAGAGTTATTACAATTTTTTAGTGAAAACGAAGTATTAGTGTATTGTAATGATATCGCGAAGCTGCTTATAGACATGGGTTTAAAAGAGTACAAATCTACTGAATGGCGCCTTTTTATTGATAGTTGCAAAAGAAGTTCAAAATGCGTCTTATTGCACAATGGAAATAAATTTGCATCAATTCCAATTGCCCATTCAACGAAACTCAAAGAAGAATATGAAAATGTAAAATTAGTTTTAGAGAAAATTAAATACTTTGAGCATCAATGGCCGATCTGTGTGGATTTAAAAATGGTTAATTTTTTACTTGGCCAACAAAGTGGATATACAAAATACCCTTGCTTTATTTGTATGTGGGATAGTAGAGCAAAGCAACTTCATTGGGAACAAGATGTTTGGCCTGTAAGAAATTCTTTAACTGTCGGTAAAGCCAACGTAATAAGGGAGCCGCTGGTGAGCAGAGACAAAATCATACTTCCACCATTACATATTAAGTTAGGTATGATTAAGCAATTTGTAAAAGCGTTGAACAAAGACGGAAATTGTTTTAATTACATTTGCAGAAAATTTCCGAAGCTTAGTATGGAAAAATTGAAAGGTGAAATATTTGATGGTCCTCAAATACGGCAATTGATGAAAGACTCAGATTTTATCAAAGTTATGACTGTTCCGGAAAGTAAAGCTTGGAGAAGTTTTGTGTTGGTTGTCGAAAATTTCCTAGGAAACCATAAAGCAGCAAATTATGAAGAAATTGTGCTAAATATGCTGACAAACTTTCAGACTTTAGGAGCAAATATGAGTATTAAGTTACACTATCTCCGCAATCATCTAGATAAATTTCCGGATAATTTAGGAAATTATAGTGAGGAACAGGAGAGCGGTTTCATCAAGATCTAAAAGTGATGGAAGAAAGGTATCAAGGTCGATGGGATTGTCACATGATGGCAGATTACTGCTGGTCTTTGAAAAGAGATTGTCCCTGAACAATTATAGAAGAAAAGCTCATAAAAGGCGTTTTATGGAAATATGAAATATATTTTCGACATTTTCCTCTTTATTTACTTCGATGTATCCGAATTTCTCAAAACATAACTGACATTATAAATATATCTGTTATTTTGTTTCATGTTTTACGATTTTTGTTATGTAAAATGAAAATAAAGATTTAAAAAGAAATCAGAGCAAATCCTACAAAATCATTGATAGTTTCACGAATTGTATCCATAAATAGACCCAAAATCATTTTCATATCTAGGGCAACAAAACCATTGTAGACCAGTGTTTCCAATGTACACACAACCAAATTTATACGGAATCAGTCGGGATTTCACATTTTTGTTTGTTTTTAACCATGGATCTTTCACTATTTGTGAAGAATGAAGTTTTTCGTTGTAAAAAAACTGGATAGTATGATGAGAAATGTTGAATTATCACCACATGTTCGGGATATTGTACTCGTCAATATTCGTCGTCACTGAGATTTGAATTTGTGAATTTCACAATTTAAAAAAGCCTATAATTCTAATTGAAAATGCCTTTTGAATCTCTTCGGGGAGCAATCTATTCCTTAATTTTATTGGATATACCCTTCATAAATAACCACTCAAGAAAAAGCAACCCAATAAGCTTCTAATTACTCAAGAACATTTATAGTTATATTCTCATTTATATTTTCTGTACATTCATTCGTCTGAAGAAGCTACGGTGTTGTGAAACGCGTTACGAATCGCAATTATTAAGTAAAATTCCTTAAAACACGGTACTGGTTTTTATTATTGATAATGGAATTTTACCAAGTGAAAGCCTCCCAAATTCAAATGAATATAGACTTTCTGTCAATTTATATTTGGAATTTAGGGAATAACGTAAGGAAATTTGACCTCAAATGCTTTTATGTGAGGGAGGCCTCTATACATTCTACCGGCTCCTCCAATTGAATGATAGAAAATCAATAGAAAGTGGTAGTCAAAACTTAGTAATTGTTTCATTGTCTGATTCAATGACTTTGCTTCCAGTGCACCCTATACTCACAACGAATGTGGGTATCTAACACAATAAGTGATATGTAGGTGATAACACTAGAAGCGTCTATGTAGAAAAAGTCATTCGAAACGCACCCCGTACAATTGAGATAAACTAAATCAACAGAGAAGTTATTCTAAATAAGGGAAGAATTGAACCTAACGCAAATCTCCGCATCTATCAGCAGAAAGTAATGACAGCATCTCAGAGTCTGATTGATCGTCTTCAAATCAGCCACTTAACATGCAGTTGTACACGTTATTAGCGGCTATCTCTAGGCATCGACGCCACGGTGGTCCCATCTCTTCTCGAGATAGTGCACAAGCACACCGTGCGGTGCATGTGTCCAACCACTGTCGCAGCTTTTGACTAGTGCAAGTGGATAATCAAACGAGGTAAATTACGGGCCATTATAAGGTAGTTATTACAATTTCTGTTGGAATTCTACCTTTACGGCGACTTGCAAGGAGAGATGTTGCTCTCAATTATCGGTAATGAATTGGGGCTGTGGTGGGTCTCAAATATGGTGTATGAAAATTTCGACAGATTCAAAACATTTATACAAAATGATCGCGAACTCGCCGACTTTTGTCGACAGCATAATTGAACGTTCATACATATTTTTCTATAGCGGAATTATTGTTAATATATCTCGATAGGTAAAGACCAATTGTTGTGATTTTTAATCATTTAAATTTGGATACATCTTATGATGTAAAGAATTTTAAATCAATTCATGTAATTGAATGAAAACCACCAAAAGTCACCATATACTACATAAAAATTATAATATTTGCCAATAATAAAGAATTACAACAGCCTACTCGACTATCTCAATTTTTAGTAACTTGAGTTTTTGGTTGCAACTGCTTAAATAATATTTCTTCTCAAGAAACATGCACTATACAAGAAGAACATAATAGTTGAAAAGTTTTCTATCAAGAAGAGGATTTCTCTCCACGCAAGACGGAGGAATACAAAAAACCCCAGAACTAAAATTTAATATTTTTCCATATACAAGCTCTGTGATGAACCTTGAGAGGAAATTCTAATAAAATAAGTGAAAACTGTAGGGTCGGAATCTTTTTAGATTCGCAGATATTTTGGTTCAAAAATTTGATCCTCATGCGTTCTGAATTCAGTTTGTCAAAGCTGCTTTGACTTTGACTTTTGTTTGTCAAAGCTGTCTGATAAGTTAATATTGAAATTTCTTGAGGTTCTACTAATTTAAATTTCAGTACAACTTATAGATGGGAGCACATCTACACTTGATTCGTTTCCTGTATTAATTTGAATGTTGTATGAAATTTATATCGGTAGAACTTTTAGAAATTTCAGTAGTAGGTTAGGTCGTGTTTTGACAAACAAGAATCAGATTCACTATGCAAATCATTTATTGGAGGAAACCATACATCATTTGGATATTTTCATAATGAAATTAATAAATTAAAGTTATGTAGATAAATATAATTTACATATTAAAGATAATGAAATTTTTTATAAAAGGAATTCAAAAGATCTCTCAGTTTCCAACTATAAATTGAGTAAAATTCAAAAAAACTTCTGCAATTTTACCTGTGATTTTAATTTTTCAATGTTGTTTCAATCAATTGTAGCATACATTCTTCATTGAAAAATAATCTGGTTCAAGTTCAGCCGAATAGCAAGATATTATTCCTTCTGAACGAAATGACAAAATATAAGCAAATATTCACTATTTCAATCTACAATAACTTTTCAAATGATGTGAACCGCACAAAAGTTTGAGAAACATGAAAACCACCAACTAAAATCCTCGAAATCCATCTCAAGTAAAATCTGTCACTTTTAATAAAAATATGTTCGAACCATAGAAAAACATTAGTATAAATATTTCTTCTGATATATCTATATAATCTGAGATGAATTCGTTCTAAATTGCCTTTCTATAGGTGAGGTTCAATTTTTACACAATCACGTATTATCTGCAGGGATTGGGACTGGATATCAAATGAATATTAGTTATTCGTTTTTCTAGTTCGACTTTCAAAATTTCAGCTTTTATAGTAACGTAAACAAAAACGTTTCAATGAAGTTACAAGGATTACATGAAACAAGATTACTTTTAAAATTCGAACTATTTTAAATGTTAATTAAATAAATATACAGAAGATTGAAGCACCTGCTATGTTCAAAGAGGAAATTTTCAGTTCTTTCTGTGAGAAATTCGCATATGCTAGCCATGCTGGCTCTTCAAAGGAGAATTTCAAGTCCAGAGTTTATTTTAAACGAAGTAGTAGTTTTATCCCGTCACAACATGAAAAGTATTCACTTTTTCAATTTTCAATAACATATCAAATGATGTGATCCTCCAAAATGTCTTAAACATATAAGAATGTTAAGGCATAGAAAAACATCGATGATGGGAATGTCAAAATTGCCAACTGATTCATTTTCTGTGGCCCTTTCGCCTTAATTGTAATTGAAATTGCCCAAGACGAACAGTAAACCAACGAATGAAAGAAAATAAAGAAATCTTCCTTTTAAATATGGATCATCATTTCTTGCAGAAATAAATAGAAAAGTTTAAATGATCTCAGTAAATCCTGAATTTTTGCTCAATAATCGCCTTCAAAAAGTCAACTCATAGAAATAAAATAGAATCGAATAGAATTGAATAGATTATATTTCAACTACGATGACACAGTGATCGGGGAACTTTTTTAATCATTACCCCAAAATATTTTTGTGTATGTTGATATAATTACCCCATGGCGAATAGAAAAAATGAACGAAATCGCCTCTTTTTAGCATCTTTCATATTATAGCCCCCCATGATAATTTTGAAAAGAAAACAATTACTAAAAATTTAATTTAAACATCATTCATTCAATTTATCGAAGTAATACCTAGTAATACTTAACAGTAATAATAGTAATACGAGTATTATACAGGGTGCTTCAACGAAAACTAAACAGAGGCTATATCTACCAAGATATTCATTTCTGATCAAAACACAAAAACAAGTCAATTTTTGTTTCAAGGGTGACATCTTTTGGGGTACAATACTTGCCTGAATATCAACCCCCTAAGCGGGGGTTGCAATCCTTGAGCATTTTGAATAGGGAAGATGGGTCGAGTGATGACTCAAAAGAAAGGTAGTATCTTTGCCTACATTGCCTTGAACGAATTTCCATTTTTAATTGAAAACTGTAAAAGATACAGGGTGAGCAACTGAAAGATAGGGAAGACTATTTCTCTGCTCTCTGCCTATATAAGGCACATCTCATTTTATATGTATTGCTTATCTGATAAAACCACAGTGTGATGAAATACGTCAAAAGTTTATGAATATAGTATCATCATTGTTTCGTTTGATTAAAATAATAATACTTTCTCCCCGACTTTTTTTGGACTCAAAATGTTATGCAAAAGAAAAAGTTACTGTCGAATAATTCCACAAAATGTAAGTTCTACTATAATTTCTTGTAGTAGTGTAATTTGCAGAAAATAACACGGAATCGAGAAGATCATCGAATAATATTCCGAGCATGTGTGAAGTACCATTTCATTTAGTAAAAGGTTCATTTCGAGCATAATCCGAAGGTAGAGTACACCAATTTGATCAAAAGTTGTTCAATACGTTGTCGAGTTTACGAGAAACCGCATACGGTCTTCAGCGGGAGAAAATAAAAACGCATATGATACAGACAATTTCGCGTCTCGTATCTTCCGATATTGAGGAGAAACGTCCAATAAAATGGAATATCAATGCCGGCAAACGTGGTTCCATCCGTACTAAATTAACCTTAAAGTACGAAAGAAACGAGACGGACCAAACGGTCATTAAGAATTCAAATAACCGCCATCTTCCTACGAGTGCAGTACCGTGAAGTGATCATATTTTAGCGTATTTAAATTTCGCGGCAATATAATTCCCTAGTATAATATTAATAAATGTAGAATTTTCGAATTTTTACAAGCGACTAATAGTCTTAATATAAGCGGTCGGTAATAAAATGAGCCAATGGAACTGAATATGACTTAATAAACCCGAGATGTTATTTTTATTTTGCACATTGACGTTCTGAATTCTGATCTTGGCGTGTTCTGACCATAACGCAAAAACACGCGAGCATCGCGACTTGTCAACAACATCTTTGCTCTGAATTTGCATGATGGCGCAGTAAAATTCGCGTTGCGAGACGACTCTATACGAAATGACAATTTTATTGGCCTTTAAATTTAATGCCATTGACGAGTTTCGTATGGATATGACATATTCACGCTAGGCGATGGAAAATTTTCGCTTTAACGTTGCGCAAATTGTCAGTTGGATAAACTGAAAGTTGGTATTTTTATTATTTCGATTAATGTCTTTGCATGATGCGAAAACAGTCCCACAAATATTGCTACATGGGGTAAAATCTGACTATAAATCAATGCAATTGGAGAAACTGTTTAGTGAAGATAGTTACTGTTATTCGAGACGAACATGCATTCATGGAAAAAAAATCTACCTAGTGTGAGTAGGATTCGCTCTCTAAGAGTTCCATAGTCGCTTCTAGGAAGGTTTCAAGTACTTTCCTGGAAATTAGTCCCCAAAACTTTTATTTACATCATTTGTGAATTTAGTAGTTTTTCAATTAAAAATGAAAATTATCATTATTATAATAATAATAACATCAAAACCAAAGGTTCCTCCAAAGCGCGGCCAATTTTCATAAGGGAAATAACAAAGCTGCGACCAACAATAACAGAGTAGTACCGGACGCACAGTGCTTGACCGATTCACAGCTCTACAAAAAAATTTTTTTTTATTGTTGCCCTGGATATCATCGCAAATTTTTATGTTTTCAAGTGCCCAGATTACGAATATATTCATGAAAGTTCTCAATGTGCTCGTATTTTCATGATTTTTGCATTTCTTATATTTTGAACAATTATAAGCTTGTTAGAAATAAAATTTAATTTTCCAGTCATGATTAGGCTTCTGCGCAACTTTTTCGCGCATACAAACATCACCTGATCCCCACTCTCAGACTCCTTGCTCCACAAACAGCTGAGATCTCAGTTATTTGACAATATTGAAGTACATATACACGTAAATCTGGATAAAGTGTCATGGATCAATATTTTGTTTCAATTACTGAATGTCCATTCTTATATATTTGTCTTCTAGTCTAAACTATGAGTTAGTCACGAAGAAAGTGTAAATATTGTAGTGATTTATTTTGTTATATTTGCGTTGTTTATATACCAAAAAAACAAAAATGAAATATCACAGACTTTGTCAAGGAGACTTATGTTGAATATTTTGGTTTCAAAATAGACAAATTAGGTAAACCATGGGTTCCTAATAAAGTTTGTAAGTCCTGTGTTGAGTCTTTACGGTTGTGGAAAAAGGTGAACGTTCTGGATTAGACTTTGGTATTCCTATGATCTGGATGGAGCCTACGAATCATTTAGATGATTGTTACTTTTGCGTAGTAGATGTTTAAGGTTTTAATCGAAATCAAACGTGGAGATACCCAGACTTACAGTCTACGAAATGTCCGGTTCTACACAGTGAAAATCTCCTCGGCCCATATACATTTCAAAAGTAATTCGCATGCCCTCAGAAACAATGATGTTACCAAATTCACAGAAATCGGGACCATCTACTAGTGGAAGTGAATGGGAAGGTGAAAGTTATTTTCTCAAAATGAACTCAGTGATTTAATACGTGATCTCAATTTATCAAAACAAGGATCAGAACTGTAAGCCTCAAGATTGAAAGAAAAAAATTTATTGGCACCAACATACAGATTGCGAGAAAAAGAGTTATTACAATTTTTCAGTGAAAATGAAGGATTAGTGTATTGTAATGATATCGCGAAGCTGCTTATAGACATGGGTTTAAAAGAGTAAAAAAAAAGTGCAAAAGAAGTTTAAAATGCGTCTTATTGCACAATGGAAATAAATTTGCATCAATTCCAATTGCTCATTCAACGAAACTCAAAGAAGAATGTGAAAATGTAAAATTAGTTTTAGAGAAAATTAAATACTCTGAGCATCAATGGCCGATCTGTGTGGATTTAAAATGGTTAATTTTTACTTGGCCAACAAAGTGGATATACAAAATACCCTTGCTTTATTTGTATGTGGGATAGTAGAGCAAAGCAACTTCATTGGGAACAAGATGTTTGGCCTGTAAGAAATTCTTTAACTGTCGGTAAAGCCAACGTAATAAGGAGCCGCTCGTGAGCAGAGACAAAATCATACTTCCACCATTACATATTAAGTTAGGTATGATTAAGCAATTTGTAAAAGCGTTGAACAAAGACGGAAATTGTTTTAATTACATTTGCAGAAAATTTCCGAAGCTTAGTATGGAAAAATTGAAAGGTGGAATATTTGATGGTCCTCAAATACGGCAATTGATGAAAGACTCAGATTTTATCAAAGTTATGACTGTTCCGGAAAGTAAAGCTTGGAAAAGTTTTGTGTTGGTTGTCGAAAATTTCCTAGGTAACCATAAAGCAGCAAATTATGAAGAAATTGTGCAAAATATGCTGACAAACTTTCAGACTTTAGGAGCAAATATGAGTATTAAGTTACACTATCTCCGCAATCATCTAGATAAATTTCCGTATAATTTAGGAAATTATAGTGAGGAACAGGGAGAGCGGTTTCATCAAGATCTAAAAGTGATGGAAGAAAGGTATCAAGGTCGATGGGATTGTCACATGATGGCAGATTACTGCTGGTCTTTGAAAAGAGATTGTCCCCTGAACAATTATAGAAGAAAAGCTCATAAAAGGCGTTTTATGGAAATATGAAATATATTTTCGACATTTTCCTCTTTATTTACTTCGATGTATCCGAATTTCTCAAAACATAACTGACATTATAAATATATCTGTTATTTTGTTTCATGTTTTACGATTTTTGTTATGTAAAATGAAAATAAAGATTTAAAAAGAAATCAGAGCAAATCCTACAAAATCATTGATAGTTTCACGAATTGTGTGCATAAATAGACCCAAAATCATTTTCATATCTAGGGCAACAAAACCATTGTAGACCAGTGTATCGGTCATCATTATGGTCGAGCCCCAAAGAACACAATAAAGATGTGAATGGATCAAGAATTAAAAACAACGCCTTGATATCAAACATATGGACTTCGAAGGAATAACGGAGGAAGAAATCACAACAGTAGTTAGAGCGACCAATAATGGGAAGGCCACAGGTATAGATAATATCCACAACTTCTGGTACAAGAAGTTTGATAAGCTCCATGGAGCCCTAAACATCTCACGTATGTTCTTCAACATCCCAAAAAAACACCCACTTTCCTAACACAAGGCTTAACATATATGCTACTTTAGAGCGATAGAACACAGGATCCGTCTTAATATAGGCCAATCACTTGCCTGCCAATACTCTACAAAATACTCACCCCTTGCATATCCAATCGAATATACCAACACCTTGACGATAACAATATATTAGCAGAAGAGCAGAAAGGATGCAGAAAGAAACACCACGGGTGCAAGGAACAACCCATCATCGATTCTGCGATAATGAAACAGGCACACATAGGGCATCGGAATGTTCATTCAGCTTTTCTCGATTATCTGAAGGCATTCGATAGAACCTCCCCTTCTTGGCTTGTTGAAGTATTGCAGATATACCAAATTCACCCTTCCCTGGTAGAATTCTTGAAGACAACAATGACACACTGGCGCACGTCTCTGCAGGTCAACATGAACAATAAGTCAATTAAAACCAACGAGATACCCATACGTCGTGAAATTTTTCAAGGAGACTCTTTGAGTCCTCTATGGTTTTGTTAAGCTATGATCCCATTGTCCTCAATGCTCATTAGAACATGATACGGATTTAGGATAAAAACAGATAGGAATTATCATATAATCTCCCACCTGCTGTATATGGATAACATCAAATTATATGCTTCGAACAAGAAGCAATTGGATGATTTGCTGAAAACTGTCAATAAGTTCTCGGCTGATGTTCATATCAAATTCGGGATTGAATAATGTAGACCCTGAACATTCAAAGAGGGAAAGTCATAGATGGTGAAACACAACTTCCAAACGGTGATATTATACAGTGCATGGGGGATGGCGAAACATACAAATATCTAGGATACCAACAAACCAGATTGCTAGACCAAAAACAATCAAGGAGAAGATTCGTTCAGAATACAGTCAGCGTCTGAAGACTGTGCTGAAATCAATGTTGAACTCGGGGAATCTAGTCAAGGCAATTAACACCTACGTCATTCCAGTGTTGCTTTACTGATTTGGACTAATCAGATGGAGTGAGACAGAACTGGATGATATTCAAAGGCAGACCTGAACGATCCTAACAAAGTACAACAACCATCATCCAAAATCGTCTGTGATACGAACAACTTTGAAGCGGAAAGAAGGAGGACGTGGATTAATAGATGTTGTCAATTTACACACCGAACAGATAAAAAACTCAGGGAATTCTTCTCAGCAAAAGCTCTCACTTCTGACCTCCATAGAGTGGTATCGTTGGCTGATAAGGGATACACACTTCTAAAGTTTGCTTCCAGAGATGACCTGCTGAATCTACCATTCCTATCAGATATTGAAAAACAAGAGCAATGGTCAAGAAAGGAATTGTATGGACGACATCACCATGAGATTAATCAACCACACATCTACCAAGAAGCCTCCAATAAATGGTTGATGAAAGGAGAATTATTCGCGGAAACAGAAGGATTCCTTATGGCCATCCAAGACCAAGTGATCGATACAAACAACTGCAAAAGATTTATTATGAAGGACGGAACATTACAAACAGATAGGTGCAGAAAAAACCATATAAGATCGGAGACTATACAGCATATTACGTCCGGATGCGAACAACTGGCCAATACGGACTATCTTCACAGGCATAATCAAGTGTGCAACATTATCCATCAGAAACTTGCACACAAGTACGGATTTCTGAATACCTTCCTGCCATATTACAAGTATCAACTGGCGCCTGTATTGGAAAATGACTCTATCAGATTATACTACGATAGGCCTGTTATCACTAACAGAATGGTGACGAATAATAGGCCGGACATAGTGGTATATGATAAGAGAGCCAGAACAGCAATATTGGTGGATGTCGCCATACCGAATAATAACAACGTGCTGAACAAGTTCCAGGAGAAAAAGTCCAAATACACAGACCTTGCTATTGAGATCAAGCAGATGTGGCACCTCGTGAAAATAGATATTGTTACTGTCATCGTATCCTCGACTGGGTTAATACCCAAAACTTTGCATGATAGCTTTAAGAAATTAGAATTGCATAAGAATGTAATTCTGTAATTCTCAATACATGTAGGATATGACTACAATAAAATATGCAGGACAAGTCAGAAAAATTAGTCTACAAAAAAAAAACACGAAAATCATAAACTTACAAATATCATAATTAACTTTAATCGGAATGGGCGAAGATGACGCAAAAGACTTGACTGTGAATCACGGAAAGTTTAGTTCAAAATATTCCTTTATGCCATAAAGCTCTGAATGGATTAATAAGGCCTTCAACTGTTTTTCGAAGACTGTATCAGATGCAATATTCTGCAAGGAAGTGGGCAAAGCGTTGAAAATTCTGACACCGCGGACATCCATTGACTTTGAAGTATTATTCGGTCTATGTGGCGGGATTGAAAAAAGGTCTCGGCTTCGGGTGTAATAATCATGACTATCGCCATTTCTGCGTAACTGTTTTCTCAAACCATGGATGTACGTGAGAAGTGAAAAGATATAAAGACCCACTTCAGTTAAAATTCCGACTAGAGCGAAAAGACCCGGCATGAAAAACGTGACCCAATTCCAGCCATAACTCTCACTATGCGCTGCTGAGCAACAAAAACCTTCTCCATAGAAGAGCTAGACCCCCAAAGACGCATCGCGTATGACAAGCGTGATTCGATGTTGGCGAAATAAAAGAGCATTAGTTGTTCGCTCGTGAGGGTAGGTTTCAATATCCTAACCTGGTAGCAGATGCAGCTCAGTTTCATTGTTACATTATCACAATGATCAGCCCAATTTAGATGCTCATCAATATGAACACCCAAAAAGCGGATATTCTGACTACGATTTATGGGTTCATCATTTATGCTGGCATCTATTGATTGTGGTCCCCCATTCTGATGAGAATGAAAACGGACGTAGGACGTTTTTTCAACATTCAAATACAGCTGATATTTTCGAAACCACTCAGCAAAATCTCGGTGCAGATCGTTAGCAGCTTTCTCATTAGGTACCACGGCGGGCGTGTCATCTGCGTAAATTGTTAGAAATTAATCTCTCAAATGCGTCGGCAAGTCGTTGACGTACAGGATGAACAACACAGGGCCCAAAACTGAGCCCTGTGGTACTCCAACTGACACATCAACCACTCCTGATTTGATTTAGCATTCAAGATAGAACCAATAGGGCACACACCCCTGACCTCGACCAACTAAGATCCTCCACCCAAATAGGACCTAAACCAATCATAATACCCTAATACCAAAATTTTAAAGTTTACTTAGAAGTCTGCGGTGATGGACGCAGTCGAACGCCCGGCAGAGATCACGAAAGATCCCTGCAGGTCGGATGCCATCCTTCATCATTTCTACTATCTTATTATCAAATAACTCCAGCGTCATTTGGGTGGATCGCTCCCTGAAACCATACTGGCTATCCGCAATAAAATTTTCAGCTCTTAAATATTTCATCAACCGATCCAACATGGTATACTCATGGAGCTTTGAAATCGAACACGACATTGCTATTGGGCGATAATTTTTTGCATATTTTTTATCATTCTTCTTATAAATTGGTTTGATATGACTGAGCTTAGAGCAGAAGGAAATATTTCAGTGCTCAATGAACTATTTATCGAAAACGTTGATACTGCAAGCATTACTAGAGCTAACCGTTTGAAAATAGCTGTTGGAATATCGTCTGGTCGAGCAGTCATTTTAATTTTTATTTTGGATTTTATTATTTTTTCGACTTCTAACTCCGAATACTCCTCGACGAACAAACTTCTACTAAACTCCGCGTCAGCACCAAGCTCGTCGGCCTCGCCTGTGCACCCCATTTGCGCTATAGTTTATAGTGGTGCATCCCTAAAATATGAACCATGAGGTTCCACCACTTCAATGCCATCAACTATAAGAGAAATAAAGTCGAGTCCTTTATGTCCCGTACCATTCAGTTCATTTATTACTTCTGCCTGAAAGCCTCTGTCAGATCCCATTATTTTCTGTTGGTAGTAATCTCTTTTTATCTCTCAGTTAATTCCAAGTGCTTTTTGCGCTCATTATTGTATAGAGTTTTCAGTTGTGATAGTAGAGTTCACCCATGAGCAGTTATTTCATTCAACAAAAAAATCTATAGACAATCAAAATTAATGTTATTCCTATTTTAAAAAATTTCCAAACGACAACTGAGGCCAAAATTCATAGCACATTGTGGAACATAGAGTCTGGGATCGGTATAAATGCACTCTATTCGTAAGTTCCACAGCCTAATGATTTAATTTTCCAGATGAATTGCAGGTTTTTGATAAAATCATGAATGAAATGAAAACGCGCCATTTTAGTGAAAGCAAACTTAATACTAATCAATACTATTTTAAATACGGTTCTAATAAAGTAAAAGATACTCGTATTTGAAGAAAACTTTCATTTAACAATTTAATTGTATTGAGTTTACAAATGATTTTCAAGCACCATGTATATAAAAAAGCATCGGAAAGGGCATTGACCTCAAAAATAACACTTTTCTCGTTAAACTCGTTGAAGTTATAGTTTTATCAAATCTGATTCACTTTCTCTTGACAACGAAGATGGGCTCTCTAGCCCTGTAATTATAGGTCATACATTGCCAATTAAAAAACTCGATGATGTCATATTTTGACATGTATTATCCAAAATGCAAATAATATTTATCGATTGAAGGAAAATTGAAAAAACAAATCTACCTGTTCGAAAAACTGAAGTTTTTATGCAAATATAACTATAATGATTCCACATCCTGTTGATTAGTCAAGTGCAGCCAGAATACGGATGACTGGCAGTTTTTCAATTCGTTTCAATTTATTTCTATATATCCTTTGTCATCTGTTTCCAGCATCCATATAAATTTATGCAGAATTTTCAACAATTAGAATATGTAATGACAAAATGAAAAGATATTTAACCCATGGTTGATTACAATACAAGGACAAGAATTCTACATGTTGATCTTTACGTTAAAAATTGTATTATTTATTATTTATTAATAGCAACGCCCAATTAATATGCATTGAAATAATTAATGTTACGTAAACCAGTGCTCGTTTTTTTATAATATGAGTCACGCAGGTATCAATACGTAACACTATAAGCTTATTGTAAACCAATTGGTTTTGAATTAATTAATTTATTGTTGAGTAAAATAGAAACTCATTCATAACCAAATAGATTCGACTTTTCCGTCTTAAGAATTGACGGTGAGATATACCTGGGTTGTAAAATTAGCGTAAAAGGAAATAACTCGTGTAAAAATAAAGTAACTGTGAATATTATTGCAACATTCCAGTTGTTAGCCTCTGTACAATCCCGATATTATGATTAAAGCACTATAGAATTTTTGCTATGTTTTTACTACCAACAAATGAATAGAGCACTGTTATCGAGGAGATATCGGAATTCGACGCCAAGATACACTGTAAGTGCCTCATGGTGTATGTAAACTATGCGTTGAACATTTGCGAGAAGGAGAAAGGGAGACGTAATTTGAAGTTTGGAGTGCCTATGGTATGGTGAGAACAGAAAAATCAGTGAGATGACTGTTTATTTTGTATAACGAATACAGGGTGTTACATAATAGCATGTCACAACTTGGGGGGCTAAATCTACGTGTAATTTAAAAAAAAGTTCATATAAACATAGGTCCGCAAAAGCTTTGTTACGGAGCTACAAGGTGTTGAAATTTCCGGGTTTTTTCAAAACTCCTGCAGTTTTCGAGACATTCAGCCCAAATTTGGAATGTAAGCTATTTTTCAGAGCCTACATCATTACACTTCCTAAATTTCAACTAGAATCTACAAGGTATTTTCTTTTCTGGAGCCATGTCTTCTTTTGCCCTTTCAAACTTTTTTGCAGTACGCCACTGATCAGCGTACAATCAATTTTTGTCATTTTCGATCAATTTAGAAACATTTTTGATGCGTGTAATTTCTTTGTATCTCCAACCGTTCTCGAGCAAAAAATTATTAAACGATTGTATGCATTCGCTGAATTGAAAGCACTTCTAATTGAAAGAATGACTAATAGGCTTTGATTTTTTTCATTTATTTATTTATTGTGGCAGATGAAGGTTGAACCAGTGTCTGCTCGAATTGTTTATTAAATCAACGATTAGTCTTAAGACTTTTGAAGTTATTGTTGTAAGAAAAAATGGCTAATTTTACTAACGCCGAATTTGCTGATATCCATTACATGCAAATCGCATACCTAATTCAAATTTATAATTTTGAATTGCATAGGTTAATAAGTTAGATTTTAAGTAAAATTAGACTAGTTAGGTTAGGTTTGGGAAGATTTCCATTTAAATTTCGGTCTCAGTTAAGAACGAGAGAGATGATGAGTACTTCTATCTCTTTCTTGCATCGTTTTGAGCCGTACGTTGTATAACATGTAACATGAAAACATTATAAATATGGCGAGTAATTTGTCTAGAAAATAGAAATTCGAATTAAAAGCATTTTAATAATAAATTAATGTATATTTGAGCGTAGAATGACTAATTAATGTAACATGTGTGTATGCATTATCCATTGTAATAGTAACAATGCATTTTAATGAAGCAATGATAGAGTTTGAATGATATAGACAATAGGACTTTCAAGGAAATTTTTTTTTTCTTAAACGATAGCCTTCCGGGGCAAAACGATTTCAGATTTGAAAAATCCAAAATTAGAAGGTAAACTATCGACACTATAGCGTATAATTACCGGAAAATCTAAGTGGTAAGGGGTGAACTATATTGTTTTTAACAAAGAAAAGAATGAACGGGATCTTATACGCATATAGACAAACCTATTCTACCATAGAGTTGTGAACATCTGCGATATTCTGAGTGAATAATTATGAAATTTTTGATTGGCTGATGATGAAAGAATTAATGACACATTTGTTATATATCTGGAAAGAAAAATTAATCATCTCTATTGATACCAAAATCACGTATAGTTCGTATTTGAAAAAACACAAGTACCGACCCCGCATTCTTCTCAAAAAATGCCTGTAGAATCTAATAATATTTTTTGCCTTACTTGAACAGCATTCAATATATCGCCGTATTAAAACATCGACTTTGGTCCACCCTGTATAGATTGTCTTAGATTCGAGCGAATATCGAAATACTCGAATCTTGGAGATCCATATAAGTTCCGACCTCTCTATAGAACGGTCTGAAGAACGAAAACCTGATAGAGATTAATTCTCTGCTCTTTATTAAGACAGCTGATGAGATTGAGATCACAGATAAGGACCATGGGAACAACAATCTCATTAATGCAATCCTGCTTCGCCAAAGAAGATGTATTTGAAATAATTCCTGATTCGGTTTTAGATAATTCCCTTGCTTACAAATTATGAATATTATATATTTCGTCATTTCATAACCGTTAGTTATGAATCTGACAAGGTGATCAAAATTTTCAAATTAATATTGGATTCAAAGATCATGGTAGGTGATTGATTTTGGTTACAAATTATCCTATCAATAATCATCAATCGCATGAGAGAAGTGAACGCTAATAAATCATAATGATGACTACAAAAAACACAAATTAAAAAATCTAATCACCATTCAATAATGAATACACACATCAGAAGAATGAAGGGTCGTTCCTCATATGTGTCATTTATGATTCTAGATAACTGAGTTTTCTACTTTTTAGGGCAATGAACAGAATTTTCAAATTCTCGATACTAAGAAATGCGTTTATAAAGGGTGTCCGCGCTAAAAGGTCTATTAGAAGTATCAGGGGAACGGGTTTATTGATCAATTTTGGTATTAGAGTAAATGGATATTGATTCGGAATGGTAACACTTCCGATTATTCCGGAAATAACTTTGTGATTTCAAATGGCATAGTGAACTTTCTAATTTTTTCATTAAAGGGCATCTTTTTTCAAGCATCTTTCCTTAGGATTAGTCATATATGAAATTCACAACCAATGAGCTATAATTTTTTAATTTTTTTTATCAGATTCGAGTACTTTATCAAATTATAAGAGAGCAGATATTAAGCTGGAAAGCGTGGTCAGCAAGAATACTCACAGTTGAATTAATGAATCCGAACATGAACAAAAGAACAATAATTTTCGTCTATGGATCAAACGAAGACGAATCAGTTAGGAAGAAAATCGAATATTGGGAACAATTAACAAAAGCTACAGAAGAAGGAGAGTACAGTATTTATATTGCAAGTGACTTCAACGGAAGAGTAGGACCGCGAAATAATGATAGTATTTATAGGACAGTTTTAGGCAAACATGGAGAATAGACAAGAAATAGCAACGGGACGAAACTACTAGACTTTGCGGTGATAAATAACTTGATAATTAGTAACAGTTTCCTCGAACACAAGAATATACATAAATATACGAGACAAGTAGAAAGTAGAAACGAGCATTCGATAAAAGACTACATATTGGTAGAAAAAAGCAACCTGAAAAAATGAAAGACGTTAGAGTGAAATGAGGAGCTGAAATAGGGAGCGATAACTTTTTAGTAGTAGCTTATATCAAACAGGAACTGAAAGACGACGGTGAAGAGATATCAGTGAAAAAAAGAT
This sequence comes from Cryptolaemus montrouzieri, assembly GCA_013387265.2. Classification (NCBI taxonomy): domain Eukaryota; kingdom Metazoa; phylum Arthropoda; class Insecta; order Coleoptera; family Coccinellidae; genus Cryptolaemus; species Cryptolaemus montrouzieri. Next base: position 22,995,810 of record JABFTP020000021.1, on the reverse strand, counting down.
CGAATATGAATCGATAAAGGCTTACAAACTCGCCTATCCAGAATACGCCAAAATTTTCGAGCAAACCATATCAAGGAAACTAGAAAATATAGAAGATGCAACAGACAATATGAGCACAGAAGACTTGGAAGTATTTCAAAAGCAATCTTCTAGATTCTGCTAAAGAAGTATGTTGAAGCAGCAGAAAGAGAAATAACGCAAAACAAACGGCATGGTGGATGGATGCAATTAGAGAGGAAGTGAGAATCAAGAAGAGATCATGGGCAAATTATCTCAGCTATAAAACTATAGAGAAATATGAGTTATACAAACAAGCAAGAAAACGAGTGAAAGCAAACCAAAAGCGATTCTATAAAATAGTTAAATCATGTAGAAAGAAAAAGAACTCTGACATTCATAACATCAAGGACAAAAATAGGATACTAATAGAGGACAGGAAAGTAATGGAAAGATGGAAGCAATATTTTCAGGAGCTACTTGGGAGCGGAGGAAACGGATTAGAGGATAGTGAAGTTTGCATCGAAGAAGATAGAGACCAAGAAAGGATAACAAAACAGTAATTACAGGAAGCTATAAAACGCTCGAAAAATGGAAAAGCCCCAGGCTATGACAAGATTACGACCGAAATGATCAAGAATATAGGACAATATGGAGAAGCCGTACTTTTGAAAATATATAATAGGGTATGGCAAGAAGAACAAATCCCGAAAGACTGCCAGATCTCAATGATAATCCCAAATTAGCCAATTATTTGAAGAACATTGGGAGAGACACAAAGTGGATTTCGAAAAGAAAGGAGTCTTCAACATGATATATTCAGCATAAATATATTGATGGAAAAATCTAACAGAATGAAGAAGAAAATATACCTAGCGTTCATGGACTTGTAAAAAGCTTTTGAAAGGGTGCCTAGACGAACATTATGGGAAATACTACATAGAAGTGGAATCAAAGCAAAAATTATAAGAGTGATAATAAATATATATGAATGTAATAGAAATTGCAATATAAGCCGAAACAGGAAATTAGAGTATTTTAAGACAACGGTGGGACTTACACAAGGGGAAGGTTTAGTCTTGTGTTGTTCATAATCTTTATGGATGAAATAATAAAATTGCTCGACAGAAGTGGAGAAAATCCAGATTGGAGATAGAAACTTACAGCAAGTAGAAGTATCAGAAGGGGCATACGCGGATGATATAATGATAATGACCAGCAATGAAAAAGATCTTCAGAAAAAATTGTATATTTGGAACAGAGAATTAAAGAGTGGTATGAAAATGAACAAAGAAAAAAAAAAAATATATATATATATATATATATATATATATATATATATATATATATATATATATATATATATATATATATATATATATATATATATATATATATATATATATATATATATATATATATATATATATGTAAAGACAAGAAGAATTAATCAATCTATCAAAAGTCCGTAGATCGATGAATAATCCTTCCTGACAAGAGCTAGTTCACAAATCTGCTCGCCATGCAGCCAGCCTCCAAGAGCCACAATACTGCAACTAGGCAGGATGTCGAGAAACGAAGCGGCAGACTAGAGTTTCGTCCTCTCATCAGTGTCGCATATCGTTTCTCAGCATCCTAACAAGCTACATCAGGGTACCCCAACGATTCCAGAAAGGACGTATCTCGTACATACGTACGAGTTTACTTATGTAGACTCCTCGCGAAGTTTATCGACGAAAATATTTGTCTCATCAAATATTTACCGACAGGAGGTTTTATCCTGGATAAAGAGGCCCAGAGCACCATTTACAACGGGATTATTTAGCTCATTTTGTACTTTTGATGTGATTCACGGACCGGAGAAAGATGTTCCTCAAGTGTTGGAATTATTAACGTTCTCACACCTGCTTGTTATTGTTCGTATCTTTCTCGAAGTCCGGTAGCAGGTTCACCGTCTCGGTCCATAGGGGGTGACTCTCGTACGTATGTACGAGATACGCATTTTCTGAAATCGGTTGGGTACCTCGATGTAGCTTGTTAGGATGCTAAAAAGCGATATGCGACATTGATGAGCTCCTTATAAGGAAAAGTCTGCAGTCTGCCGCTTCGTTTCTCGGCATCCTGCTTAGTTGCACTATTGTGGCTCTTGGGAGCTGCGTGCATAGCACGCAGAGAGGTAAAATATGATGGAACAACTATAGATAATTCCTGATTCGGTTTTAGATAATTCCCTTGCTTACAAATTATGAATATTATATATTTCGTCATTTCATAACCGTTAGTTATGAATTTGACAAGGTGATCAAAATTTTCAAATTAATATTGGATTCAAAGATCATGGTAGGTGATTGATTTTGGTTACAAATTATCCTATCAATAATCATCAATCGCATGAGAGGAAATGAACGCTAATAAATCATAATGATGACTACAAAAAACACAAATTAAAAAATCTAATCACCATTCAATAATGAATACACACATCAGAAGAATGTAGGGGTCGTTCCTCATATGTGTCATTTATGATTCTAGATAACTGAGTTTTCTACTTTTTAGGGCAATGAACAGAATTTTCAAATTCTCGATACTAAGAAATGCTTTTATAAAGGGTGTCCGCGCTAAAAGGTCCATCAGAAGTATCAGGGAACGGGTTTATTGATCAATTATGGTATTAGAGTAAATGGATATTGATTCGGAATGGTAACACGATTATTCCAGAAATAACTTTGTGATTTCAAATGGCATAGTGAACTTTCTAATTTTTTCATTGGAGGGCATCTTTCGTTAGGATCAGTCATATATGAAATTCGCAACCAATGAGCTATATAAAGGAGATAAAAAACACAAGGTTTAACTTTAATCTACACTTTATTTGAGAAAATTCGACGACGTTTCGCTGACACAGCAGCTTTATCAAGAATGAAAAACAGAATGAAAAAACCTTGTGTTTTTTATCTCATTTATATCATGGATCTATATCAAGTAACGGCCTCCACAATTCAAATGAGCTATAATTTTTAAAATTTTTTTTTCAGATTCGAGTACTTTATTAGATTATTAGAGAGCAGATATTAAGCTGGAAAGCGTGGTCAGCAAGAATACTCACAGTTGAATTAAGGAATCCGAACATGAAGAATAGAACAATAATTGTGGTCTATGGACCAAACGAAGACGAATCAGTTAGTAAGAAAATCGAATTTTTGGAACAATTAACAGTAGCTACAGAAGAAGCAGAGGACAGTATTTATATAGTAGGTGACTTCAACGGAAGAGTAGGATAGCGAAATAATGATAGTATATATAGGACAGTTTTAGGCAAACATGGAGAATAAACAAGAAATAGCAACGGGAAGAAACTACTAGACTTTGCAGTGATGAATAACTTGATAATTGGTAACAGTTTCCTCGAACACAAGAATATACATAAATATATGAGACAAGTAGAAAGTAGAAACAAGAAATCGATAAAAGACTACATATTGGTAGAGAAAAGCAACCTGAAAAAAAATAAAAGACGTTAGAGTGAGAAGAGAAGCTGAAATAAGGAGCGACCATTTTTTACTAGTAGCTTATATCAAACAGGAACTGAAGGACGACGGTGAAGAGATATTAGTGAAAAAAAGATCGAATATGAATCGATAAAGGCTTACGAACTCGCCTATCCAGAATACGCCAAAATTTTCGAGCAAACCATATCAAGGAAACTAGAAAATATAGAAGATGCAACAGACAATATGAGCACCTAAGACTTGGAAGTATTTTGAAAGCAATCCTCTAGATTCTGCTAAAGAAGTATGTTGAAGCAGCAGAAAGAGAAATAACGCAAAACAAACGGCATGGTGGACGGATGCAATTAGAGAAGAAGTGAGAATTAAGAAGAGATCATGGGCAAATTATCTCAGCTGTAAAACTATAGAGAAATATGAGTTATACAAACAAGCAAGAAAACGAGTGAAAGCAAACCAAAAGCGATTCTATAAAATAGTTAAATCATGTAGAAAGAAAAGGAACTCTGACATTCATAACATCAGGGACAAAAATAGGATAATAATAGAGGACATGAAAGTAATGGAAAGATGGAAGCAATATTTTCCAGAGCTACTTGGGAGCGGAGGAAACGGATTAGAGGATAGTGAAGTTTGCATCGAAGAAGATAGAGACCAAGAAAGGATAACAAAACAGTAATTACAGGAAGCTATAAAACGCTTCAAAAATGGAAAAGCCCCAGGCTATGACAAGATTACGACCGAAATGATCAAGAATATAGGACAATATGGAGAAGCCGTACTTTTGAAAATATATAATAGGGTATGGCAAGAAGAACAAATCCCGAAAGACTGCCAGATCTCAATGATAATCCCAAATTAGCCAATTATTTGAAGAACATTGGGAGAGACACAAAGTGGATTTCGAAAAGAAAGGAGTCTTCAACATGATATATTCAGCATAAATATATTGATGGAAAAATCTAACAGAATGAAGAAGAAAATATACCTAGCGTTCATGGACTTGTAAAAAGATTTTGAAAGGGTGCCTAGACGAACATTATGGGAAATACTACATAGAAGTGGGATCAAAGCAAAAATTATAAGAGTGATAATAAATATATATGAATGTAATAGAAATTGCAATATAAGCCGAAACAGGAAATTAGAGTATTTTAAGACAACGGTGGGACTTACACAAGGGGGGAAGGTTTAGTCTTGTGTTGTTCATAATCTTTATGGATGAAATAATAAAAATTGCTCGACAGAAGTGGAGAAAATCCAGATTGGAGATAGAAACTTACAGCAAGTAGAAGTATCAGAAGGGGCATACGCGGATGATATAATGATAATGACCAGCAATGAAAAAGATCTTCAGAAAAAATTGTATATTTGGAACAGAGAATTAAAGAGTGGTATGAAAATGAAAAAAAAAAATATATATATATATATATATATATATATATATATATATATATATATATATATACAATATATATATATATATATATATATATATATATATATATATATATATATATATATATATATATATATATATATATATATATATATATATATATATATATATATATATATGTAAAGACAAGAAGAATTAATCAATCTATCAAAAGTCCGTAGATCGATGAATAATCCTTCCTGACAAGAGCTAGTTCACAAATCTGCTCGCCATGCAGCCAGCCTCCAAGAGCCACAATACTGCAACTAGGCAGGATGTCGAGAAACGAAGCGGCAGACTAGAGTTTCGTCCTCTCATCAGTGTCGCATATCGTTTCTCAGCATCCTAACAAGCTACATCAGGGTACCCCAACGATTCCAGAAAGGACGTATCTCGTACATACGTACGAGTTTACTTATGTAGACTCCTCGCGAAGTTTATCGACGAAAATATTTGTCTCATCAAATATTTACCGACAGGAGGTTTTATCCTGGATAAAGAGGCCCAGAGCACCATTTACAACGGGATTATTTAGCTCATTTTGTACTTTTGATGTGATTCACGGACCGGAGAAAGATGTTCCTCAAGTGTTGGAATTATTAACGTTCTCACACCTGCTTGTTATTGTTCGTATCTTTCTCGAAGTCCGGTAGCAGGTTCACCGTCTCGGTCCATAGGGGGCGACTCTCGTACGTATGTACGAGATACGCCTTTTCTGAAATCGGTTGGGTACCTCGATGTAGCTTGTTAGGATGCTAAAAAGCGATATGCGACATTGATGAGCTCCTTATAAGGAAAAATCTGCAGTCTGCCGCTTCGTTTCTCGGCATCCTGCTTAGTTGCACTATTGTGGCTCTTGGGAGCTGCGTGCATAGCACGCAGAGAGATAAAGTATGATGGAACAACTATAGATCCAGGTCCTATCAAATCAAACAATAACACAAAGAAATTAATGGATTGTGAATGACAGGGACGTAAATATTCCAGATTTTATTTAGATAGTATAAGGTTGAAATCAGAAGCCCTCAGAAATTTTCTTACCGCCGGCAATACGAGATATATTTTCATTTGACAATTTAAACTAACCTATAAAATCATCAAAACACAACATCGGAAGGGACTGATCAATCTTGTGTTAACAATCAGAGTTCATTCCTAACAAGGACATTAACCAGATTTTCAAGATGATTTTGATTTATTAACTAGGCCAAAAGATGTTTTTCTAACCGAATCGTTCAAAAATAATATCAGGTCAGTACTTGGTCATTTTGAACGTTACAAGAAAAAAAAACAAAATGATGAGCGTATCTGGATCTCGAAACTTGAAAAAGATATCGTTGTAATCGACAAGTCAAAAACTAAGTCATATTAAAATTTCAGAAAATTTGATTGAAAGCAATTTCTCCTCTAATTGTACGGTGTCCCTTTGAAACTTGTTAAATTTATTCAGATTGCGAATGCCTCGTCAATAACCGTTCAAATTATACATCTCTGATTCTCAGTTACCGAATGATTTCAAATGTGTGGGCAGACCAGACGTGTTTCGCTACTGGTCATGCCTTATCCTTATATTAGACCCTACGACCAAATGTCCGTTTTTATCCCTCAAAATTTCATGGCGCATACCCGATGACTCTGCGAATTCGGTATTCTTATTGACTACCTTCCGAATAACGAAAATCATTTTGAGCAAAGTAGTTTATAATAGCGTTGAATTATACAGAATGAAATACCTTAGGGTATCGTATCAATCACGCAAGGAGACTATTGTTAGAAAGAATTCGGCCTGAGGGAAAAATGCTGGATCGGCCACTGGAAGTTTCGTGAATTTTCGAAATGCGATGTTTTTTTCCGTTTGTGTTATTATCATTGTGCTCGCGGTGGGTGTGACCAACAATTTACATAAGATTAACATTCGATGTATGATTTTTTACTCTTCACATATGATTCACACTAATCACATATAGTTTCAAGCAAAAATAGGTGTTGGATAAGTGCTTGGGCATTATTTTCAAGGGTATCGAACAATCGAGCAATCTAAACGCAAAGTTCGGGAAACATTTACAAATATCAATAGATTCTGAATAAAATAATAAATAATATTGGCGCATCACCTGGTATTCTGAATTCCACAATTAAGCAGCTCGATCGCAGTTTCTTTGTCAACATATGTTTTTGGACATATGAGAGGAAAAGGATCTTATCTATGTAGTAAAATTTGTTTGCTTATGATCTCAAACACGTCTTAAACAAGAATGAGTTTATTTGACTATCAGTATTCATTCAATTTCTCTTTAGTTTTCACGCTAAATAAATGCAAGTTTTCTGTGTTTCTTGTTGATTTTCGAATCTCTGAATTTATTGTAATGGCTGCTGAATTTCCTGGACGCTATTTGAGTGATCATGAAGTTGTAAGAATTGTAACACTTCTACAGGACGGGCGAAGCCAACGTTATGTGGCTAACTTGTTGAATATTAACCAAAGCACTATTTCAAGAGCAATTAATCGGTACCACGAAACAGGGGAATATGGAAGAAGGGCCGGACAGGGAAGGAATCGGATAACATCACCAGTTGATGATCGTTGGCTTCGTTTAACTGCACTAAGAGTTTGGCACTGTACGGCTAGAATGCTACAAAATGAACTTGCACTTTTCAGAAATGTGCATATTTCATTGCAAACTATTAGGAACAGGCTCAGAGAAGACGATATCAGACCAAGGGTGGCTTCTACCGGCCTGCGTCTCACCAGAGAGCATCGAATTGCAAGACTTCAGTTTGCGAGGGAACATGCAAATTGGGGTATTCCAGAATGGTCGAATGTTCTCTTTTCCGACGAGTCCAGGTGCTGTCTAGTATCAAATGATAGCCTGTATGTACAGACGACCTGGGGAACGGTTTCAGCAATGCACTATCCGGCAAACTGAACACTTCGGAGGGGCTCAGTAATGGTATGGGGAGAAGTTTAGTTCCAAGGTCGAACTGAGTTAGTCCTAGTGAATAATGGAAGAATGACAGCGGCCAGATGCATCGCAGATATCCTTGAACCCAATGTTGTACCCTTTGGCCCATTGATTGGCGCAAACTTCATTTATATGCATGATAATTCTCGGCCTCATGTAGAATTTCTGCAAAATGCCGAAATTAATATTTTAAGGTGACCAGCCAGAAGTCCCGACTTGAATCCCATAGAACATGTTTGGGACAACATGGGGTGGCAAATTCAGCAACGTAGGATGCCTTGTAGAACACTCCAACAACTAGAAAATCTGCTTCCTGAAATTTGGAACTCAGTGACTCAAGAGTACATCCAAAATTTGTTTGAGGCGCTTCCGAGACGTATACTGGCAGTAATTAGGGCCTGGGGAAGAAACACTCGATTTTGAAAATGATTAGTAACCATTCGATGCTAGTTGATCGGTCTCTTAGCGAATGTTTGAAGATGGTAGATTTTTTAATTTTTCATTAACTCGAAAATTGTTGATATTTTCCATCATAAACTCATCTCTTTTGAATGATATCTTCTTATTTTACACTTCTGAAAGTTACCATTCGACTCTTGAATGACCAACTTAAAAGTTTATATAGTATTGTCGTAAAAGTAGGGTGATGCGACAATTTTTGTGGGGAGTGTATTTCAGTTTTTTGAAACACGTGTTTTTCTCGGATATCTCTGTACATTTTCCAACAAAACTTAATGTTTTTTCTTGGCGCACATGTTGCTCTCATTAGAATTGAAATGAAAGAAAAAAATTGAGATTTTGCAAGAAACCGCCACATATTGTTTGTTTGTTTTTCCTTTAACGTGCTCTATTTCTGCCTTTCGGCTAATGACACGCCGGGGAATTCTGTCATCTCACTAACCCGGGAATTTTACCGAACCCCTCTCGTGTCGAGGGAAGGGATCTTTAATGTCCAACACATCACTGTTAGACAGGACCGACTGCTTTACATCTCCTCCGAAAGATGGACACTTAAGCGATTTCCAGAATCCGAAAAATCACACTGACTTTGTGTGGATTGAACCCAGGTAACTCTGCGCAGGAGACGAGCATCATATCCCCTACGCCACCGAGACGGCCGCCACATATTGATAACAGCAGTTGTTAGTCAATTTTTTCGAGTAACGTTCGTTGCTCTTTAAAATAAATCAATTTATTGTCTGTAATAATGCAACGCGAATCATAAAATTTGATCTCGGTAAAATTTGGTGAAACAGTGGTGTTGGATGACCTAGGTTGGACTTATACAAGAATTGGTCGAAGGCTTGGGGTGTCCATTCAACTGTTTCCAGAATGATTCGCAAGTAGAGTAGCACTGGTAGTCTATTTAGAGAATGATGATTTGATTTATTTGAAATTCAAAAACTCGTCAGTCAGAGAGTAGCGTTGGGTGAACGGACGTTGATATTCGGGGGCGCCAGCTAATCTGAAGTATTTTCTGAGTGAGGCAAACGTTCATTAATCATGTTCAAATTCATATTCATATTCATATTCATTTATTTACCATCAAATAATTACATGGCCCGTCTTAAAATACACAAAATTAAAATTAAATAATGACAAAAGACTATGACATATATCACAAACAAATTATCATTACTAAAATTTAAGAAAATCAATAAAATCCTCTACACTATAACACACGTTTTCGATTAAAATGGACTTGATAATAAAAAACAAGTACTGTGTTTTAAGGAATTTTACTTAATAATTGCGATTCGTAACGCGTTTCACTACACCGTAGCTTCTTCAGACGAATGAATGTACAGAAAATAAGAATGAGAATATAAATATAAATATTCTTGAGTAATTCTTATTAGGTTGCTTTCTTAAGTGGTTATTTATGACAGGTATATCCAATAAAATTAAGGAATAGATTGCTCCCCGAAGAGATTCAATAGAGGTGAAGGGCTTAAATCGACTTGTTCATTGATGAGTCTACCTGAGTGTTTGTATTTATTGATTTCTGAAGTTTCCCAAAGATCTACCTTCCAATATTTATTATCTGTATGCAAAATTTCAAACTGTGGGTCGAAAGAGTGATTATTTTCTAAGAGATGATTCGCGTAATTTGAATCTGATTTTTTATTTGAAAAACTGCGTTTATGTTCCGATATTCTAATATTAAAATTTCTATGTGTTCTACCAATGTAGAAATTATCACAGTCATTGCAATTCAATCTATAAACACCTGATTTATTGTTTTCACCTGATTTGGTTTTATTATTTTTATATATTTGCCTAAATTATTATTAGTTTGGAAAGCTATGTTGAAATTATTGATACTCAAGAATGATTTCAGTTTCTCACTTGTAATGCCAACGTAGGTTAAGGTGTTGAATTTTTGTTTCAATTTATCGACAGGGTAAACTTCATTCAATGCGATTCTACTTTGTTTTTATTTAAAATATTATTTATTAGTTTGGGATTGTAACCATTATTCCCAAATCCCAAACTAATGAATAATATTTTAAATAAAAAAACAAACTAGACTTTGGATGTATTGATTAATACTCAAAACTGAATTGACTACTTCACAATGTCGATAATTAACAACAATGGAATTTTGACATGTGACACTGATATTTTTATGATCACAGAATATTATGAGTACGAACAAAACTTTTGCATCGCCAAGGTAGTTATTGTTATTAGCGAATAGGGGGAAACTCTGCGTAAGTGTTATGAAAAAAAATAAAAAAAAAATTTTCTAGGTATTTTCACTAGATCTCCGGAACCGTTAAGAATAGAGTGACGTGAATGTTATGAAAAAAATACTGCTTTTGTGATACCTGAGTGGGTGGCCCAATATGGTTGTCTCAGAAGAAAACCACTTTCTAACATCAACAAAATTATATATATAACGATAATATTAAATTCACGTTAGAGATAGAAACAGAAAACTCCATTATTATTCTAGTTTTAACTATTACTGAAATTAAGGGCAAACATAATTCTTATATTTTCACAAGCCATTGCATACAGATATTACTATTCACAGCTCATCTACATATCCTACAGACATTACTATTCACAGCTCATCTACACATCCTTATCCACAAATTAGCAGCTTATAATAGTATTGTACATAGACTTATGAGTATCCCAATGTCACAAAATAATTTTATAAGAGAGCAAAATATAATTAAACAAATTACAGTCCTAGTATAATTGAGAACATGATTTCACGCAAAAAATTTCAAAAAGCAATCCAGGAAGTATTTCCAAGTATAAAAGTATAAAACGTTCTAACACAAGATACGACAGCTTAACTGAAATTAAAATCATTCCTCTCGCATTATAATTTCAATATAGCATTCCGAACTGATAACTCTTTAGGCCGACATATCAAAAACTGCAAATATGAAATTGATAAAGGTAATAAATCCGACCAGCAAAGGAGGAATGGATGAACCAAAACTGCCGGGAAATAGAAGAACTGGAGCAAAAGTACGACTATGCTGGTGTACATAAAAAGGTAAAACAGATGGTGGGAAAAAGCAGATATAAAACAGCAACCTCAATGGACAACGACGGCAATGTTATTATAGACGACGCTGATAAATTAGAAATATGGAAAGACTACATATTAAATCTCTTCGGAGACACTCGTTCTGGAATACGTGCACCACAAGCAACCACCGGACCATCAATAACTCGTGATGAAATACTACATGCTCTGAGGATAATGAAAAGTGGGAAGATGCCTGGCCCAGATAACATCTATACAGAATTGTTAAAGCTCTTTGATGACAATGACGGACTCCTGGATCTTTTGACAGGACTATTTAACGAGTTCTATGATACTGGCCAAATTCCCAGAAAATGGCTGATTTCGACTTTCCTGACCATCCCTAAGAAGACGACATCTAGGAAATGTGACGACTACCGACTAATAAGCTTAATGAATCATATAACCTAGCTCTTTCTGAAGGTTATCCACCGACGAATATACAGCAGATGCGAGGAACATATCTCTGAGACGCAGTTGGGTTTACGTGAGGGTCTTAGGACCAGAGAGGCCATATTCTCGTTGCAAGTTCTGATCCAGAGATGCAGAGATATGAGCCAGGATGTGCACATTTGTTTCATTGACTTCTCCAAGGCGTTCGATAATGTCAGGCACGACAAACTCATCCAGATATTAAAAACATCTTATATCGACGAAAAGGATATAAGAGTTATCACCAATCTGTACTGGGAACAGCGTGCGACAGTAAAATTGGATAATGTGAACATCTCGGAGGAAATGGAAATATGTCGTGGAGTACGACAGGGATGTGTTCTCTCTCCAACACTGTTCAACCTGTACTCAGAGGGAATCTTTCGTGAAGCCCTAGAAGGTCAACAAGGTATAAAAGTTAATGGACCTATAAACAACATCCGCTACGCAGATGATACTGCTATCATAGCCAGTAGCTTAACAGATCTGCAACAACTAGTAGAAAGGGTTAAAGAACACTCAGAACGATACGGCCTGAATCTAAATATATCAAAAACAAAATATATGTTCGTAACCAAAAGAATAGGCATACAGGGATATCTCACTGTCAATGGGGAGAGAGTACAGCAGGTCCACACATTTAGCTATTTGGGAACGACTGTGTATGATTCGTGGGACTACAAGGGAGAGGTATTGTGCCGAATTGAGAAGGCCAGAGCGACATTTTTAAGAATGAAAAAGATGTTTATTGCCAGAGACCTAACACTTAATCTTAAGATCAGAATGCTCAGGTGTTATGTTTTCTCTGTTTTGTTGTATGGAGTAGAGTCGTGGACTGTCAATGAGACAATTATTAATAAACTGAACGCTTTTGAGTTGTGGTGCTACAGACGTATTCTCAAAGTTTCATGGACGCAGCATGTTACTAACGAGGAGATCATAAATAGAATGGGCAAGAAGAGGGAAATTGTTCAAACACTGAAGGAACGGAAGCTTCAATATCTTGGCCACATAATGCGACACGACAAATATCGACTACTACAATTAATCCTTCAGGGAAAACTTGAGGCGAAAAGAGGCCCTGGAAGAAGACGTCACTCGTGGATGAAGAACTTGCGCGATTGGTTCGGATTGACTACAACTCAGCTGTTTCGAGCAGCAGTTAACAAAGTGATAATTGCCATGATGTTAGCCAATGTCCGGAACGGATAAGGCACCCCTAACAAGAAGAAGAAATAAATCCGGTGTTTACAAACTGTCTTGGGGGGATTGTAATAAAATTTATATTGGTAGAACTTTCAGAAATTTCAAAGTTAGATTATCCGAACACAAACGTAGTTTTAATTATCATAAATCAGGTTCCCATTATCCTAATCACTTACTCGAAGAAAACCATAACTTTAATAATAATTTCAAAATTTTACACAATGAAAATAACGGACAAAAACTCAATCTATTGGAAATTTTAGAGATCAACAAAAAAAAAATTCAGGTAGGTTACTTAATAGTCAATTAGATCTAAATCCTCTCCTTTACTCAATCTTTTCAATTCTTAATGTAAGCAAATCCGATGGGTTTTCCACCATGTAATAATAAGTAGGAAATAAAAGAATATTATATAAGAAATAACTCTGTTCATTAGTTTGTATCTATCTGATGAAGATACAGTGTGGTGAAACCGGTCATAGTTTTGTTAATATAGTGAAAATCTAAATACTATCGTTTTATTTCATTAAATTATTGAATAGATCGCTGGTCCGTGCACAGTATGAAGATGGAAATTCCTTTCCCTTCCCGCTACCGCATGTCACCACAAAATTGATGCATGATTCCCAACATTTATTAATACAAATATCCAAACACGTTGGAAATGTGCTCCCTAACTTAAACAAAGATCTATAAAGCACCTGCTAAGTCAATTTTAGAAATTAACATAGGTTTTGTAATTTTACTACCAAGGTTTACCTTTCAAAGTCACCATTAATTTTTAAGAGGTATAAAACATGGAACTCAGGTAAAACCAGGTGTCTTTACATGAGAATGAGTTCTAAACGAATTATACACATATGGAAATAGAGATATTCGAACTTCTATGAATATATCGGGTGTTCCGTAAAAATCGCCTCATGCTTCAGCTTCTAAAATTGTTGATCGATTTCAATGAACAAAGACCTAACCGTATCTTTAATGATATTCTAACAACTTGAAATATTTTCATTAGTCTGTTACAAACGTAAATACCGAAAGTTGACCTTCGCTGGAACTTTTTGAATGGTAACCCCATATTTCTATTTTTTTTGGATTAACCATTAAATTTAGAGTACTTTTGCTTGAAAGGTTTTGTTTAAAATGCTGTATTTTCCGAGAAAAAAGAAATTATCGTAAAATCTTATAAGAAAAGTGACATTTCCACTTTATCGATTTAATTAGTCGACCGTTTGACTTAGTGATACAATTTTACTATCCTAGAAAGTGTTTTGATCATGATTCAAGTTCGGAGTACTCACATTATTTCGTATTTTGGGTAAAAAAGACTTAAAACGTCACAGAAGATTTTAATCGATCGTGAATTAAGCTCTATGGCGGCATACTATTGAATTGAGAATTGAAAATCACAGAGCAATCTTCATAGAATTACATCGGATGCCATTCGCAATTATTAATTTGAAATTATCACACATTAGGTGTCTAGTCGGTTATTCTTGTTATTCTATCGCTTCGAATCTTCATCACGAATATAGACATAATGCAAGTTTATTTTCAATTTAACACAAATTGTGATCTAGCATTCCGACTACATGAAGAACGATCGTGGTGAATCAGAGCCCTGTAAGTTGATCATACTCGAAAGAACTTGAGGAAAAAAGTGGAGGTATCTTTTTCTTGAACCAAAAACATCGAAATGAAAAACTCAACTTTTATCAAAAACGTTTTCATGAAAATGGTTGAAAATGACGTCCATGCTCTTGAATATCTAATTGGCATATATGGAATACGACATGTGTTGCATTTAAAACGATATCTTGAGGAATTTCTAGGTAGTCAGTTTTTATTCTTTCTTTCGATATGTAGAACTTTTCAGGTGGAATGCGTTAAACTTGATCCAGTAGGTAACTTCAGAACCAAAAATCAGGAGGGGTCACATCAGGGGAGCGGGTTAGCCATTCATTGATCACCAAAATTATTGTGCAGCCATTTCATGATACATAGTGTCACAAATACTTCTTTATATGTTAATACAGGCCATAAAACTCATCTTGGTGGTTCTTGGTCCTACTGCTGCCTTTGGGGAAAGCCTCTTTTTCAGCTGTTGGGACCCACGTATCTAGGAATTTCAGTCTAGGACTCTCCACCTACGAATTTCTATCTAGGACTCCCCACCTAGGACTTTCTGTCTAGGGCTCCTCACCTAGGACTTTCTATCTAGGGCTCCTCACCTAGGAATTTCTATTTAGGACTATATTTTGATATAGGTCACTATACAGTTTACAAGATAAAGATATGAATTTTATTATAATTTAGTTGTTTTAACTGCAATTTAGGAGGATTTTCAAATTCAACTAATTCGCTTGAAGGTCTACAAAGAAAAGAACGCCTATAATGAAGAATCCGAAGAACGCAGCATTGCCGGATTATGCGCATCAGATTGTTAACCAGAGGCGTGACACAGATAGAGCGTTGACTGGAATCAGGTGTTTTAACTCAAATTGTTGTGATGTGATTTTAGCACGTTACACCATTCCTTCCTCACGGAAAAAATTTGGTTGAAATCAAAACTTTTTCTGCCTTCAAGCACAATTCAATCAGCCACAAAAGAAGAACCTCGAAAATTTAAAGAGATTGAAATATGAGAAGTGAATATCAAACGACAACAAGATTATGATAGATATGGAAAGTGAAAATTTAGAAAAATGTGAGACAAATGAAATCAAAATTGAAAACGCGGCAAGCTTTGTTTTGCTTGCCAAAGCCGGAGTGGGTTAATGAATGACAATTTTAGGTTTTGGTTACTACCACCACCACTACTGCTACTACCACCCCCCTCTCCAACTGAAAAATAAGGTTGTACAAATACATCCTGCCTATTCAGGCCCGGATGGTACAAAATAAAGAAAAAGTTTCGAACCAGCGGAGAGAACCAACTACGAAACTGTATCAAGGTCTCTTCCCCATGGAGAGAAGTGGTCAACTTCATGTGATCATTGGATCCTTTTGATCCCACCCTGGCTCAACGCACGTCAGTCCGATCCCAAAAAGAACATCCTCTCCACCTGTTTCATCACTGATGTTGTGTGACTAGTCAGGCATTGCACAATAGAGTGAAACTGCACTACTCAAGCCTCGTGTACCTGACAGATGAAGTGGAAATTCACTGTAGGTTCAGTCTTCGACACCTCCAGCCAGCAAGGAACCAATTCTAGCCAAGATCAGTAAAATAACTTTGAATCAGAGAATGTCTATAATAGAAAATAGTAGTTTTGTCTTGATCAGCTGAAATGCAGAACAATACATCGAAGATAAAAGGTAAAAGCATCTCAAGTCTGAAAGGTAAAAAGAAACGAGAGGTATTATTCTGTAGAACAGCTAGGCAAGGCAAAATCGAGAGTCACAATCGGTAAGTAATTCACATAATATGTTGTTATTGAGTTCCGTGTTCACATTGTAAGAAATTGAACAGAACATGTTCACTTAATATCTGAAGGAATAAGGAACTGTGCAGTGTTGACAAGAAAACTCAACAACCTACATAAGAGGATGTCGAAATCGGTAAGAAAAGAGCTTGAGATACCAAGACAGGTCTTGTCTCAGGAATGATAAGATAATGAAGATAAACTGAAACAAGTCTATTTTAGTATGCTCAAGTAAAAATTTGTCCCTATTATTCTCTTCTGTTTCTCAAATAACACTGTAATATTTCAATTTCCTCTTAGTTTTAGAAAATGAAAACATATGTCCCACATATTTTCATTCATTCTATTTTGTAAAACTTAAACCTTTATTCTTTCAATTATTCAATTATTTTGTAAATATATTCTTGATTCCGAAGACTATACTTTAGGGTGGAGCGAAAATATATGAAATAAAAAAATATTTTTTTTCAACGGCATAGCGATGAAAAGTTGCCTTGTTATATACAAAACAAACATATAAAATATCACACAATTATCTTAAAGTTCTGAGGTGCCCCAGCAGGGATGAAAAACAAACGAAATACATTTTTTTATGTTTTAATTATTTATTACAAGAAATATCCAGGAACATTAAAAATACAGTTTAAATATTAGATTGATTCTTTGTGTTAAAATTAGGCATACGTTGACGAGATAGTAATCTTGCTCTAATAAAACCATCTCGTTTGTTTTCCCCACAAACTTAACGCGATGCTTCTGTCACCAACTTAATGCAGCGCTCCACGGCTTGGGTGTGGCATGGAAAATCTTTAATATCCTGACATGTGCCGAGACCATTTTTCACAATTTCCTTCAAGGTTTCATCAGACAAATTTGAAGTTAGAGGTGGCTCAGTTATGTCACAGTCACGCTACAAAATAATGTCAGTATAGTCTTTAGCATCCGGCACCTTAAGTATTCTGTGATCTTGCTTTTATATTTCTTCGATATGCCAGATCTCGGATAACCTCTCTGTCATCGCCAAGCATGGCAATGATGATATTTTCTGGATGACCGAAATATCCATTTCGTTGGATTACTTTGTCAATGATAGCCTTCATATCGGAGTTCAAATAGCGACTAAGATTAATAGTTTGCGAAAGGTGCTTAGCCCTTTCATTACGTACGTGGCTAATACCACTAATTTTTCTTCAGGGTCAGTTTTTGTGGCATACAACCTTAGAATTCGATTAGCTGTTGTTAGCCATCTAGAACGGTTAAGGAGTCCAGGTTCTATATTAGCTAAATCAGAAATAAATATACCAGTACTGATAGCGGTCATAATATCGTATAGATTTTTGGTCGGTACTCAGCTCTGTCGTAGTAATTTCAGGTAATATTGTGGGTATAACGGAGAATGCGACTATTTTATTTATAATTTTGTAATTGAGATCCAATGGCACCTGAAAAGCATTTCGGCCCTGTAGTTTTTCCATCTAACTGTAATAACAAATGTCGCAGTGGTAATTCATTAGAATACAACTGGCAGATAAACCACTGTAATGGTCTGTTTAACTCTTCTTCCATCAGACGAATAACGTCACCTTTAAAACCTGTATTGACTACTGTTCCATCGCAGCCAACAGCAGCTATTTCACTCAGCTTTACTGACTTAGATTTTAAGTGAGATATAAAAGTGTCTTCAAAACCTTTAGCAGTCCCCGACTCACAACTGACATGCCCGAAATAGTTGCTTCATGGTTCTGATAAAATAACATGATGATCTTCTATCTGTCGTTTTCTGTAAAATTTCCCTTCTCAATACGAACCAAAGTCTTATCCTTCCTGCCATCAAAATATAAACCGAGAAGCATTTTATTGGAGTCCGTTTCTTGTAAAGTTAATCTGACCTTAGTTTTTTCACGGCGCAACTTTGAACGATTAATGGACACGACTTGGATCGTTTGGGGAAATAATGCCAACATCTTTTAAGACAGAAAAAGCTATAATAGCAGCTGCTCTATCGGATATTCCAGTACGATCGCAGGCAAGGGCTAAAGATGGTAAATTTAACCTATTTAGTGGTGAACCTTTTAGTTTGACCGGTTCTGAGTTTTCATGGTAAGGACTAGTAGTTAAAACGAGTGAGCTAGCGCATGAACTGCTGGTTTCGACACTGAAGAATCATCGGTCAAAGAACGGGAACAACAAGGTTTGTCAAAATAGTTTACCTCTCTGTTCCGCGATAAACTTTTTTCTTTTCTTTCTTGTTTCTTCTTGTTTTTCACAGTTGCAATCACATCGATACCGCCTATCATCATTTTTCTGTCTGTTCTTTGGTCAATTAAGAAACTTGCTTCCTCCTTGGGAATGCGACTACCTTTTACACAGTTACAATCACATATAACTTTGCATTTGCAACTGCTAATATCAAACAGTCTATGGAACTCTGATATAAAAGTATTAATCTTTTCTTGGTATTTAACATTAGTTTGACGGCCAAGATATGATTTCATTAAGCTTCAATATTTGTCGTGGTAGGCACGAATCAGTTGTAAAACTCTTTTTACACTCACAGTAGGCAGCGACGATTTTTGCCATATTTTTATAACTTCGTGAGCCAATATTTCAGATATTTCATGAACTTTTGGCTCTTTTGTTGTTTTATCAGGCTTCAACTCATGTTTTATGAACAGATAATTCTTCATAACATCGGTATAAGTTGGTAATTGCGAGGCTGGTAACTTTTCGGCAAACCAAAGACAGGACAGCTCGTTGTTTTTCGTGTTTTAACTTGAGACATATTTCTGCAAACAATACAAATTATAAATACTCCAATATTACAGTCAGGAATTAAACTACAAGCATAAAATATGAAAATCATTACTTACAATGTACGTCACAATCCCAGTTAAAGATAAACTAATACAATTTGTTACCTCAAATAAATGAACGGCAAACAGATAAACTGCTGTAAGCGCGCGAAATTACTAAACGTCACTCCATCGGTGTTTGGGTATGATGGCGAGTAGAAGGGGTATTTCGCCGAAATACCCTTCCCCCGCGTCCCGCTACCTTAGAGTCCCAACACGCATGTTTCTACCGGTAATAACTGTCGCTCAGGAGTTTTATAAAATGTTTGTGATATTTTGAAAAATTTTGGCAAAACTCATAATTTGCCTAAATTTTTCAGAATTTTATGTCGATGGGGGCACCTTGACACATAGCATAAGCTAACTGATTTTTTTTGTGCTTAATGTTGACCTAAAATAGCAATTTTTTACAGGTATACCGAAGCGATAAAACATAAAAAATGAAATCGCTCCACCCTACTATACTTATTTCGTCTCAGCTCAATATGTAAAACTTCGAAGACATCCCCCGTACAATATAATTTACGAATTATCGATATTCGTCCCAGAAAATCTTCATCTGAATAATTTTATTTTATAAATGTATACCAAGGAAAATAAATTCCTATCAATTTCATTTCCCTGCTTGAAATAATCGCGAAGCGTATTATTGCTATAATAGGACGCTTATCAAAATGCCACAAACAGGATAGTCTCCAACTCCGTTCCGACCGTCATTCATAAAAATAAAAGTACTAAACACTCCACGAAATAACCGTTTCTTCATTCAAAAAAGGACATGTGCTCATAACGAAGCAAAATTACACGTCGCATGTAACATTCGTGGTTGGTACGTTGCGTGAGGGGGTATCCATAAACACCGTAGAAAAAGGTAACCGTCAGTTTCCTGAGGATATGTTTTTTCTGTTCCTTCTTCGTGCAGTCTAATTGCGCGTGGTCGACACCTGTGTTATTACTGCTAATCGACTAAAATGCATTTACATTCATAATAATAACGAAGGCGTGACATAACCCCACTTTCGTTTGCTTGTTTCGGAATTAACGATAAAAATATATCCTGAATTGCGAAATCTCTCTCTTTATTTTGCCACAACCGATAATTAACTCAACAAGAGTGAACTGCTTTGGAATTTTGTTACCTTTAAATGTTTAATGATAAACCTAAGTCGACATTATTTTACCGAAATTCATTTTTAATGGCCACGCGCTTATCGCTAACTATACAGAGTGTTCCTAACCGAGAGTTTCCAGTAAATTCCCCAAAATCCTCGTAGACAAAACTTCGTTAAGTTTTTTCAGTGAAGAACACTGCGCCAAGAAACTGAATCAGAAATTCAAATTTAATCAGAAGTTTTGATATGTTAAAAAATTATTCTTCCAGTAATTCTCCAGCAACAAGGAATGCTCAAGAATAATCGAAATGAAAATGCTAAGCATTGAAATTGAAATAAATCTAATAATGAAAAATGTGAAACTTTTGGAAAGTCTCCAAGAACTTGTTAATACCGGATATTTCTACTTTATAGCATTTTGATCAATTTCCCACCAGACAAAATCTTTGAACAAAAATTCTCTACCAGTCAGCTTTCAAGCTAACCTAACCAATTGACATATTCCTTGGATCCGATTTTCCGCGGTTAGTGCTGTGCCTCAAGCTGCAACACGAGGCCTCATATTAAATTTCCTGAGACTAATACCACTGCACCAATACATTCTGCCTGTATCAAATTTTTGAGAACAAACGTTACTTGTAAAAATTGAAAACTACTGCTATCAATATGTGATGTTTCTTGCAAAATCTCAATTTATCTATCTAACTGTATTTACCATTAGGGAAGGACCGCCACCACCTGAATGTGATACGGGTATAGCAATAGGATCACGGAAGGTGTGCCAAACAACTTGATGCCTAAAGAGAAAGTTTTTCAAGGGCTGGTTTCTGGGTTTTCTTCCTTCTAATTGAGAACACCTTTTTCCATGTGGGGTTATCGAACAGTATGTGGTATACTAGAATCATTGCTGTTCTATTTGAATGTTTCTGTGCTCACCAAACACTTATGAAAATTGGAAAATGTTCGATGATCAGTTATTATTCTATCTGTATGCGATCCATGTACGAAATTCTGATTTCTTTGGAGTTCCATGTGCAGAGCCATTCATAAAATGCATCTCAGCAATTTTAGAATTCGTATAAGTTGCTATTTTAACGAGATTATAACGAGTATTTGAGACATCAGCAGCGTACCACAAAAAACTCAGTGTGGAAAATAGGCATATTCTGTAGGTAGATTGTAATTTATATTGTGTAAATTAATTTCGAGATTTTAGTTGAATATCTTCAAAATTGCGAGGGATATACACAAAAACTAAGGAATATCGACATTTGAACACCCTGTATATCCCCGACAAAGCGTTTGCAGACCTAAGTTTGTTGAACACTTTAGTTATAAAATTAACCATAACAGGATCAGTCTGTATATCGGCGTCTTTTCATATTTAGCAAATGCTTCAAGAATCGTTATCGACCATTCATACAGATTTTAAGTTATGAACTAAGCTTTAATGTGTTACTTCAATGTGTGCATATTCCATTATTACGTCTTTCTATTCTCTAAAAATATCTACGTCAGATTCATAACTTCGTTGTACTATATACTCGTAAACATTTGAACGTGTTAACCTACTGACTACATCCTTCCAAGAAACTATCAAGTCGACTCATTAAACCATTATTTTGTTTTTCACTTGTTTCCTCAAGATATATGAGCTACCAAGCAGACTGCCTCTGTTTATAATCAACCCATAATTTATTAATGCAGAAATTACCACTGGAATACCGTTTGCAATTAATATAGATTATATTAAAATCCTGCTTATTTATAGAAGCGCTTGTTATATAGTGAAAAGCCTAGAATCTTCGGTATTTCCTTCGAGGAATTGTCCATTCCATTTTATGGATGCCTATGTATAACAACCTACCAATTAAATCGACTCTATCGTGCTCGAATGATTCCAAAAATTCCTATAAGTGCTATTTCATGTTTAACAACAACAGTTTCTTTGTGATGCTGAATTGAATCATTTGAAACTACATCAGCGGAAATTTGCAGGTGCATTTTACTGTGTTGATAACATGAAGTCAACTCAAGTTTTACTAAAAGACCTCAGTCTTTTTAAAAAAACTTTATTTGACTATTGGAAGAGTAGGCCATGTGAAAGTCTTAACTTCCATCTACAAAATGTACATAATGTTAGGTTAGATTAGATTACTCGACTAATTCTGAGCAAAGTACATCTTATCTAAGGAGACACGTATTATGAATATCTAAGATGAGTTAATTTAACATTATTCTTCCCTCCCTAACAGAAAAAATTAGGGTTTCTATACCTTAATTTTTAATTGAATTTCCGTAAGAGGATTCTGTATATTTTCTCTATTGCCACCTTTTTTTGCTCTTAGGCATGGGAAACGTTCAAAATTATATAAGATAAGAAAACAAAAATTACAATATAAATCAATATAGTATACAAACTAATATCATTATAATGAATTTTTGGGTTTTCAATTGAGTCAATTTCATTTCTTATGTGATCGAGTTGTAACTTTACCGATTTCAAATTTATAGTGTTCAAATTATAATAGGACTATAGCTTTGTTTGAGATTTGACCGTTATTCATTATCTGAAAGGTCATTGAAAAATGGAATGAAAATTTCAACTGATTCTAAGTAATTGAGTTTTCTACCCTTAAGGGCAATATTTAGACCGTTCAATTTATCAATAATAGGAAAAGAGTGCCACTTTGAATACAGTAGTTAGCAAATGTTGGATCTTGTTTATTTTAATTAATGAATTTTGATGTTCTTTATATCAAATTTTGAAATAACGACCAGTCTGAACTATGTAGAAATTATTGTACTCTGGATAAGACAACTTCTGAATTCCTAATTCATTCAAAGATTTTTAGCATCAAATAAGAGTGATGGCAATTTATTTTCATGTCTGAAAGCGATTTTAGGTTCGCTTTGTAGGGGTTATTTGCAATATTTCAACTTATCTGTCCAAAATATGTTAACGGAATGAATTTTTATATTTGTTGTTACTTATAATTAGATATATTTGGTTAATAGCTAAATACGATTGTTTTCGTGTAGCTATTAGTAAAATATAGATATAATCATACAAAAGTTCGGAGAAACCATTTTTTTCTTCGGTAAATTGAATATGAACTAAATATGAAATGAAGTTGTGCAAAAAAAAACACACATCAAGATATTTGAAAAACGTAAGTTGCAGTTAGCTTCCGATTAAACCGCAAAGGCCTCGATTGTGACAGAAAATTTCAGAGAGCTCCAACTACAATCACCGTGTATGTATGAGTAGAAATATCTATACTACAAGAGATATTGATATTCTTATTATTATTATTATTTATTTTTCAGTGGCTCACTCTGTATCTTCTACAGTTTTCAATCAAAAATGAAAATTCTTTACGGGAATGCAGACAAAGATAATACCTTTCTTTCAAGTTGTCACTCGACCCATCTACCCTCTTCCAAATTTTCAAGGGTTGTCACCCCTGCTCCAGGGGTTGAAATTCAAGATGAGGATGGTACTTGATGATGACTGCCATTGATCAGCATGGATATGTTCCATTTTACTTCACTTAAACTTGAATAGTCTCAGGGAAATAGTCTTCCTTATCTTTCAGTTGCTAACCCTGTATCTTTTACAGTTTTCAATTAAAAATGGAAATTCGTTCAAGGTGATGTAGACAAAGATACCACCTTTCTTTTGAGTCATCACTCGACCCATCTTCCCTATTCAAAATGTTCAAGGATTGCAACCCCCGCTTAGGGGTTGATATTTCAGGCAAGTATTGTACCCCAAAAGATGTCCCCTTGAAACAAAAATTGACCTGTTTTTGCGTTTTGATCAGAAATGAATATCTTGGTAGATATAGCCTCTGTTTAGTTTTCGTTGAAGCACCCTGTATATTATCTTTTCCAAAAAATAAACGTTATGGACAATTTGATAGGAACGAAATTAGTTAAATAAGGAAATGCAAAACAAATTCTCAACAATGTGTTACAGTAAATCACAAAGTAGTTCACGCACTAGTGCTCCCCCAACTATACAGTGTGAAAACACAAATTAACCGCTCTAGTGATCTTGCCAACCCTATATATAAATAGAGAATTAGACTACCCATGAAGTTGTTGATGTTTTTAATTGCTAGGGATTCGTTACGCTTTGAGAGTTTTTGTGATTATGCGAAAAAAACCGGAACTTTTTTCTTTCAAGATAAATCGAAATTCCAATGAAATAGTTATAACAAGTATATATGTTTCGAGTTAAGAATTAAACGGTGGATAACTTTTGAAACTTTATTTTAAAAGTTCTTCTTTAGATCTGAACTGTATGCAGGCTAGATATCAAAGTTTTGATTCTTCTAGGATCATACTTCTTCTTAGATATCCTGTGTTATTTCTGCATGTTGAATGTCATATAATATTCATCAGAAATTTCGAATGCTAAATTACAACGCTTACTTGAAAATTCAACATAACTTGTTTTATTTTAATAGAAATTCATATTATCATAAATAGTCAGATAAAGGTAAAATAGTCTAGTCAGATAGTCTACTCCATTTGCGAGACATGCACAAATTTTGTTGAATGAAAAATATAGAAATTGGTTGTAAGAAAAGCTTAAATCTTAATTTTCAATGTTGCGCTAATTTTACAGAGTTACGCAAAACAACAGCGTATTTTGTAAAGATCTATCAGTTGCACATGTGAAATTAAATATTTTTCTTTCTGAAATTGTTGAAAGTTTTTCAATTGCAACTATTTTTGTGCCACTAACACTTAAAAAAATATATCAGTAATTATATCAGTACAGGGTGTTGAAATTTCCGGAAAAAATTGAAAACTCATGCAGTCTTTGAGATATTCAGCCCAAATTTGGAATGCAAGCTATTTTTCACAGCCTCCATCATTACACGTCCTAGATTTTAACTGAAATTCACAAGGTGTTTTCTTTTCCGAGGCCATGTCTCCTTTTGTCCTTTTTGCAGTACGTCACTGATCAGCGTACAATCAATTTTCGTCAATTTAGAAACTTTTTTGACACTAGTAATTTTTTCGTACCTACAACCGTTCTCGAGTGAAAAATTATTGAATTATTTGAATTGTATGTTACTCGCTAAATGAAAAAAATTATAGAAATTCTCGATAGGTATGCCCAAAATTTGCTTTTCTTTTGATAGCTCGTCTTCTGAGATTCAACTTATACTTATTCAATATCAAACAAAAAAAAAGAAATACTAAAAACTAAATAAATTGCTGGAAGTGTCCTCTAACTGCAAGAATACAGACCTCCGTCCTTCTTCGCATATTATCACGCACTCTTTGAAATATTCCTGCGGTATTTCTTATCGTGTCACGAGACGTTATTATTCGATTTCTCAATTCTTCTACAGTGTTCACTGCAGTGGTATAAACTAAACTTTTGAGATATCCTCATTGAAAAAAGTCTAAACTATCAAGTCTAAGCATATTTCCAGATCGAGTACCATAACCGTGGCTTGCCAAGTTCGTCGGCAACTCATTCAGATGTTTCTTAGTTAACAAGAGGACAGCCAACATGTAAATGCAGGGAAAAGTGAGAACTGAAGTTTGCAGAAAATATGGTCTACAACTATCTGTGGGCTGTAATCCAAAAATTACCCGCATAAGCTTCTTCTGAAACCTAAACACCCGGTCGCGTCCCGCCGAGTCCCCCCATAGAAATACATTACTAGACAGATGACAGTATGCTAACAAATAATGAATTGATGACAAAGTCCTCTGATCCAGTACATCCCTCAACCTCAGATAGGAGGCAAAGTGAGCAGAATTGATCATTTTGCACACTGTATCTATACAGATACCCAACATAGGGTTTTGTCGATGTATAGCCCCAAAAATCGAGTTTGAGGACTAGATTGAATATTACTACCATTCAACTGAAAAATTCCTCCTTGACCTGATTTGAGGGAGAACCTAATCACAACAGTTTTGCTCTGATTCACCACCAGTCCGTTCGATCGACACTATGTGAAGAACCACCTCGCCACACTCTCGACTTTTGCAACAAGCTCCTCAGGAGTCTGCGCTGGAAGAGCAACTGAGGTATCATCAGCAAACATAACCATAACATCACTACGAACTACCTCGGGTAACTCGTTGACGAACAATAGAAAAATGAGTGGCCCCAGCACATACCCCTGAGGAACGCCTTTGCCACTTCATAACTCATAGAATGTGAACTGCCCACCTTAACGAAGATGGCCTATTACTCAAATAAGATCTAAGCCAGTCCTGCATAACACCCCTGAATCCCAATGCATAACATTTATTCAGTATGAAGTTGAAAAACAAAACCTCGAATGCAATTGAAAGATCGAAGAAAATTCCCGCTACTGCTAGACCATGATCTAGATTATTGTAGACAAAGTTCATGAATTTAAGAGTTGCTGTTTCGGGTGATCTCCCAGCTCTATAACCATGTTGTGCGTCAGCCAGCAGATTATACTGCTAAAAAAGCCAACATTTTGTCACAAAAGACTATTTCCATCACTTTTGTCTGACGCTAATCAACAATATCGATAACGTACTATAGTAGGAACTATATCATTTATCATTCAGAACATTTGGCATGGATTTGCGGTGTGAACACCAGATCTGTAAACACCTTCAAGAGATGAAAACGTGCTCGTGTTATTTTATCTTATGGTTATCAATATTCTACTCAGCTCATTTTCATATTATATATCCAGTACATTATTTTTGATATTGATTTTATTTTCATAGACTTTGACTATAACTCTTCAATAAATGAAAGAGATGAAAATAATAATAATAATAAAATATAATTTTTGCATGACTTTGCAAAAGCTACTCGCTCACTGAAATTTCGGATTCAAGCTTTTCATACATATATCTTCAGATTTTATACTTATAGCTTTCGACTAGACTATAAATTAAATATATCATATACATGCAGAGACCGAAAGAAAGAATCCAGTGAAGGATTTTTCTGATCTCCGAAAACACTTTATAATCAGAATCTGTAAAACAGCATTGAATGTTTTCGTGTTGACTAAAAAAACGGTTATAATAAAATGCATATCATCTATTACGAGCGAAATAAATTAAGAAATAGGCTCTTTACAAACTGAACGAAATTAAAGTAAATAATACTCCTCAAGAAAGCGTCAGATTGTAAATTAATCGGCTTATTCATTTTCACCCCTCAACAGTCACGTGCCTTTCTCGAGTACCCGCCAAATTTCTAACCGATCATCCCTAATCTGATCTGAACGACTGCCGTCTGCCTTTTCGTCCGCTTTCGAGCTAACGTCCGAAACAGATATTCTGTTATACTGCTCAACTTAGAACATGGAGGACTACCTGCGGTATATAAGTGCACTACACAATCTGGTGGTTCCAATGTTGATATATATTGATGGGAAAGTTAATATTTCATATTTTTAGTTAACCATGACTCGAGAAAACAAAATAAAATATTTTTAACACTTGTCAAATTGAAGTAAATAAGACTGAATAATGATGGAAGAAAGTTACCTGTACTTTCTATAAAACGTGATAGCTCAATTTCTGGAAGAAATATCGTTAGTTTGAAGATAAATGTGGTGTTAGCAAGAAAGAGTACTTGTGCACAATGCCCACTTAGTTATTGAATTTCTTCAACACACTTCATCACTAATGCTTATTCCCTGAAATTGTAGCCTGCACATTCGGCGGATATTTCCCTTTTGGAATTTTTTTATGGAAAACTATGAAAGATATGCTGTAAGTCAACCAAATCACGTAGCGGACCTGTAAAAGAAAATTAGAAATGACTATCAGCGAACAATGTCAGTAAAAGAAAATGTGAACAAGATTAAAATCTTTCGTCTAAAGGTCTACCGTTTAAAAATTTATTTACTTTAAATAATAAAAACTAATATTTTAAAATTTTTTCGTTCTATCAAAAGAACTTGTAAAGTCACCAAATTCTTTATGGCCACCTCGATGGAAACATGAAATTCTCCCATCTGTTTATTCATTAATTTATTTATTCATCATAAGAAATACAGAAAGATGAGTTAACATCCAGTATTCACTAATTGACAATTACAAAAACTAAGAATCACAAAAGCATTATAATTCTAATGGAATCAATACAAAATGAAAAAACAATATTAAAATTGAAATAGAAAGTTAAATTTGTTCCCACAATAAAAAGACAAGAAAAATCAAAATTTAAGTTCCACCAATACAAAAATTAGTTGATGAATCCAAAAGCTATTCAACAAGCCAATTTAATTTGAATTTTAATACTTTTTCATTACTTGAAAAGTCATTAAATTAAAAGTCAACATCATTTTCTTTTGAAAAGAGAGAATTTACAAAATTTAAATAATTGAATTTACAATAAATGCTTATATAAATGAGATAAAAACACAAGGTTTAACTTTAATCTACACTTTATTTGAAAAAATTCGAGGACGTTTCGCTGACACAGCAGCTTTATCAAGAATGAAAAATAGAATGAAGAGTATGGTATTATAAACAAATCGTAGAACAAGTTGGATGAATAACAGGAAAATCCACACCGAGCCATTGTACAATCAGTATGAAAGGTAATAAAACTAATTAAACAAGTTAAGTAGGGGTGAGTAATTCAAATCTACCTGTTCATTCTAAAGCTTGTCCGAATGTTTGTATCTATTTATTTCTAATGCTTCTAGGAGATCTAATTTTGAACTTTTGATTTTATATGTAATATGTCAAAGTTTTTATTGAATGAATGGTTTTCTTTTATTAGGTGGTTTGAATAATTTGAATCAGATTTATTTTATCGAAGCTACGTTTATGTTCAGATGTTCTTATGCCAAAACTCCTATAGGTCCTACCGATATAAATTTTATCACAAGAACCGCAATTGAGTTTATAGATTCTGATTCACTTGATTTTTCAACACGAGATTTATTATTTTAATATGTTTACCTAAGTTATTAGAAGTTTTGAAAGCTATATTAAGATTTTGTTTGACGAAAAGGATTTAATATTTGTACTTGCAGAACCGCAGAATGTTAAACTGTTGAATATTTTATATCATGGATCTACATCAAGTAACGGCCTCCACAATTCAAATGCTCATATCTATAATTTTGGTGTGTGTAAGAAAAAGCACAAGTGTGAGCTCAGGAAATGTAACAGGGGAACCATACTATCTTGTATATGATTCAATAAACGAGTGAGAAAACCTGATTATTAATAAGTATGAACAAAGCGTCCATAATTCTTCTACGAGTACTACAAAATGTGCAAGTCGAAAAGAGTAATTGCCTGGATTACCTAATATTGTGCGATGGTTACATTTAGAGCCATGAAACTCGAAAATCTTTCGTTAAACTCTTTCGAGCCTATTAATAAAAATATACGGAGTATTGAAGATTCCGAACAGGCAAAGCTTAATTTAGTTTAAGAGAAATATAGGCAAAATTTACCAACCCGCTTTTGAATTAAAAAAACAAAGAATAGAGAATTGAGAATCCCACCAAAATTTCAAAAAACATACAGAGTATCATTATAGTGTTAAGGTTACGATGTTGTTAACAAAAATTTTGTTCTCATTTTAAAGCATCCACATAGATCTAGTTTTTGTTTTAAATAAAATATCCTAATCACACATCATTGAGGAACATCAATTTTGAAACTATTTTATATTTTATACGTAGAATTGGTTCTTCAAATATCTTTGATACTAACCTAACGATAACGTTTTATTGTTTACATAGGGAACTATGTCATTTATCCTCCAGATTTGCTGTGTCCGTTTCCTCTAATGTAGAAAGGACTTGTTCAGAATAACATCTTCAAATAGTGCTCCATTAAGATTTCTCGATGAGAGCTTTTGAGTATTCTCTCTCAAACTAGAATGCCATAAACATTATTATAACAAAGAATCCCCAACTCCCTTATTTGAATGATTAACTCTCATGCTTTTATTTCAAATTATGATTTCCTATTCAATTTTGAGTAATAGTAAACATTGTGTTAGATTTTTGCAAGTTGATAAATACTGTGGAAATTTCTCAAACAAGTAGAAAAACTATTTTAAACAATTATTATCAAGAATGAGATAAGTCTGAAACATATTCAATAACTTTTGACACTTATTAAAACAGAAATGTAATATCGAAGCTTCTTCATGAGCATTCTACAATTTCTTTCAATTTTTCTACTTGTTTATAAAATTTCCACAATGACAGATGACACGAAATGGTGAAATTCAGACTAGAGGTGCGCTACACTCAAATCACTTAATATTTAAAGAGAAGTTTACCCTTGAAATAAGAGAGTTAGGGGTTATTTCAAGTAAAAGCAGAAGTGTTTGAATGTTCTCGTTTGCGAGAATATTCCAAAAAATCCGCAAGGACAAATTTTTATAAAGCGCATTAGATCAATTCCTGTGATCCTTCTGCTGAAAACGTCCAGTAGACAACCTCTGCACTTTCTCTTCTAATTCAATACCTATGAATTTCTAGTCTTCAATTCAGTTTAGATTTTCTTTCGAATAAAATTGTATGATCAATTAAAATATAGTTAGAATTGAAACGAGACATTGTGTTAGAGTCTATTTTTCGACCGAAAAATAATTCTGACGTTTTATGCCACACACCTCGGATTTGATTGTAAGCAACATCTGGAAATTCGGCAGATTGTCAGCAAAAAATGTACCGTTGAAAGTTTATTTCTGCAAATAAGTTTTTTTTTGTTTAAAAATTCTGTTATAATATCTGCCATAAAGAGATAGAATTGGTTTTAATGAAATCTGGCGATAAACAATGTTTTAGTAACCTCACATATATTAGGAAAATGATCAAAATTCAAAACGCCTACTTCAAAAGTTCGAAACACATGGCTTTCTGAATCAATAATAATCTATCCAAATACATCAAAATGATAAAAGTAAAATAGATAAAGGAAGAAAATCAAATTTACACAAACTTAGCTGTTATAATTGTAGTAAGATATATATTGGTAGAATAGAATCAATGATAATGAATTTCATCAATTAACAAACTAATTCTAATTGCGCGAATCATTTAAATGAAGAAAATCCTCAATTTCACAATCTTCTAATGAAGAACTTGATACTGAGATTTGGGAATCTCTTGAAATCAAAAGATGTGAATTTTCAAATGTACAGTTAAATTTTGACAATAATTCCCTTCACTTAATTCGTTTCCAGCTAAATGATTTAAATAATGCTTCTTTGAATTTGCATAAAATAATTTTTCTCCCTTTTAATTCAATTGTGTAGATGGTTCTAAGTCCAGTTTTATATTGTATCTATCTGATGAAGGCGAAATGACCTCAGAACGCACCACAAAAGTAGTAAATGAGTGGAAATCAATATTGTTATTTATCACTTGAAATGAATCTGTGTCTATTAACGCAGTGTTCAATTTTTGAAGAAATAATCTCATTAAAAAAAAAAATTATTCAGTACAAAAATGATTAATTCGATTTTGTTTCTCTCCTCGGATATGTATCGAGCAGTGTATGTGAAACAGCCCCATCGCTATTCAGGTGTAGCATGTGTGCTTTAAGCGACCCTCTTAGACAGGTGTAGATACACCTGCTACATCACCCTAATTCATTCCAGGGATCCGGGAGTAATGTGTTCAAGTGGGTATTGTCCTCGTTTAGATATGTCGCATCCATTGATTGAAGCTAAATCTGTCAGAAGATGACACACATATTTAATATATGGAATTAATATTAAACATCTCGTTTGTTTTCTTTTTCTCAAAATATATGTCAGGCGTTCCAGTCCGTGCACCAGATGTTGAACGTTAAAAAGTTTGAACGTCATACGTCGAATATGTCTAGCTTGAGTAATAACTATTTGTGCAAATTCACTGCGCAAAGAAATTAACTGAAAATTTCAATATTTCAAATTTCTTTTTCGGTAATCAACTAATTATCAACACATGTTTTTTTCGTATATGTCCTGACATATGACCACAAAATTCGATGATTTTTCATGGCGCACATGAGGAATGAAATGAAATAAATAAATTGAGAATTTGAAAGTAAAAATATTATCGATATTGATTTTCGAATCTTCGGGTCTCAACATCAACTTTAACCATAACGAAGAAATGTAAATAAATCTATTTGGAAATAGTCTAATAATATATATATATATATATATATATATATATATATATATATATATATATATATATATATATATATATATATATATATATATATATATATATATATATATATATAGGGGTTTTACCCCGACGAGTTGCCCATATATCTGTTCATGCAATCAAACTGATTTCATGAAAAATATAAATCCACCACCCGGTAATTAATACCATTGCCAGGCAATGATTATAATCAAAACATATCCTGGAATAATTATATATTAGGATAACGTTAAATGTTATGAGAATATATCAATCTACCAGAATATATACATACTATAGCATCATCAGACAATGATATCAATGTACCAACGAGTAGTGTCAGAGGCTTTCTCCCGGAAAAATCCAGTGAACGGACCTTAGTCAAGTAGCACTGAATGTTACTCATTAATATTTTCCTTTGTGTGAAGTGGTGAACGATCGAATAGAATACTGCTCTGAATATAGATATGACAAAATTGTCAGTTAATTATATTACATTTATATAAACAAATAAATAAAATATGAAATGAGATTCTGAGCAGTATAAACTAAAGAAAACCTATGACTCTACCTCATTATTATTTTCGGAAAGAAACCTACGAAGAATATTACAAGAATTGATGACTGTTATCTTTTGTAACTGTTCAAACAAATTTTCTTCAGACCCAAAATCTCAATACTTTTGTGAAGATTTCTAGGAATAACACCTGTTGTGGAAATAATAATCGGTAGAATAAATATTTTCTTCATTTTCCACATTTTTTATCTCGTCGCCAAGCATCATATATTTAGAAATTTTTTCATTGTATTTATTTTGTATGTTATGTGTGTCGGGTATAGCAATCAATTATATATGTTATTTGATTCTGTTTATCATTAAGAATGATATCTGGTCTATTGTGTTTTACAGCTCTGTTGCAAAGAATTGTTTTATCAAGATAAAGTTTATATTTGTCATTTTCACAAATAATCTCAGGTTCATATTTGTAAATTTTTTTCTTTTGGGAATTAGGTCATGTTTAATTCCTAGATTGAAATGAATAATATTAGCGACGGCATTATGTCTTTCTAAATAATCTGTTGAAGCAAGGACTGAGCAAGATGATAATATATGAAAAACTGTTTCTGAAGAACAGAAACGTCTACGGCAAGAATCATCTATATTTTGTTTGATGATGTGTTTTCTATAATTCCTCGTGAAAACAACCTGATCCTGGATCGCAATTGCCAAGCCTTCTGTTTCAGCAAATAATTCTCCAGAAACTAACCATTCATTCGATACGATTTCATCAATATAATCATTTTCAATTCTTTAGGTGCTTTCCGTGTAATTCCTTCTGCATCCAACTTTCTCTTTTAGAATTATCATATATATATATATATATATATATATATATATATATATATATATATATATATATATATATATATATATATATATATATATATATATATATATATATATATATATATATATATATATATATATATATATATATATTGCGATTGTTTTAGCCTCTGTCCAATTTTAGCCCTGTTGTCCCAATATTTCCGCTATTACTTCATCCCATGTTTGTCGTGGTCTACCTCTTTTCATATACGTTTGACTTGCCGTGTATTATCCATTCTCTGAAGATGTCCCCACCAGCTAAGCTGCCTTTTCTCTATAAATTTCAAGGTTGATTCAATTCCTAATTCCTTTCGTATGTCAATGTTCTTTAGTTTATCTCTCTTTTTAACTCCACTTACCCTCCTAAGATATTTCATTTCGACAGCTTGAATTTTACTTTTTTGGTTTTTATCTAGAACCCATGACTCACATCCAAACATCAGTATTGATCTATAGATACATGTGAATACTTTCATTTTTGTGGCTCTTGACACTTCTTTCCTATTTATGAAAGTGTTGCTGATAGCATTATATGCCTTCATGGTCTTTACGATCCTTGATTTCAGCATCTTGCTTTCCTGATTCTTCGAGTTCAACTCCTAAGTACTTATATTTTTCCAATTGTTCTATTTTTGTCCCCTCTATCTGTATATTTATGTCTTCCTTTTCTGTTCCAATCACCATTACCTTTTTTTCTTTGTTCATTTTCATACCACTCTTCTCTAATTCTCTGTTCCATATATTCAAGTTTTTCTGAAGATCTTTTTCATTATTTGAATTGTGGAGGCCGTTACTTGATGTAGATCCATGATATAAATGAGATAAAAAACACAAGGTTTAACTTCAATCTACACTTTATTTGAAAAAATTCGACGACGTTTCGCTGACACAGCAGCTTTATCAAGAATGACAAACAGAATGAAGAGTATGGTATTATAAACATATCGTAGAACAAGTTGGATGAATAACAGGAAAATCCACACCGAGCCATTGTACAGTTAGTATGAAAGGTAATAAAAACTAATTAAACAAGTTAAGTAGGGGTGAATACAAACATTCGGACAAGCTTTTGAATGAGCAGGTAGATGTGAATTATTCACCCCTACTTAATGTGTTTTATTAATTAATTCACTCTATTTTCCTGTTATTCATCCAACTTGTTCTAGGATATGTTTATAATACCATACTCTTCATTCTGTTTGTCATTCTTGATAAAGCTGCTGTGTCAGCGAAACGTCGTCGAATTTTTTCGAATAAAGTGTAGATTAAAGTTAAACCTTGTGTTTTTTATCTCATTTATCTTTTCATTGTTGGTCATTATCATTATATCATCTACATATGCCCTTCTGATATTTCTACTTGCTGTTAGTTTCTATATCCAATCTGGATTTTTCTCACTTCTGTCGAGCAATTTTCTATTATTTCATCCATAAAGATTATAAACAACAGAGGACTAAGCCCAACCTCCTGTATAAGTCCCTCTGTTGTCTTGAAATACT
Organism: Cryptolaemus montrouzieri; assembly: GCA_013387265.2. NCBI lineage: Eukaryota > Metazoa > Arthropoda > Insecta > Coleoptera > Coccinellidae > Cryptolaemus > Cryptolaemus montrouzieri. The sequence continues at coordinate 22,960,288 of JABFTP020000021.1, read as the reverse complement.
CCGATCTCCTGTTTCCGCTTATAATGCAATTTCTATTACTTTCATATATATTTATTATCAGTTTTATAATTTTTGCTTTGATTCCTCTCCTACGTAGATTTCCCATAATCTTCGTCTAGGCACCCTATCAAAAGCTTTTCCAAGTCCATGAACGCTAGGTATATTTTCTTCTTCATCCTGTTAGATTTTTCCCTCAATATCTTTATACTGAATATATGATCTTGAAGACTTCTTCCTTTTCGAAATCCACTTTGTGTCTCTCCCAATGTTCTTTCAATAATTGGCCTCAGCTTCATATCTATTATTTGATCATATATTTTCATAGCCGTGCATAATAACGCGATTCCTCTGTAGTTGCTACGTTCATGTTTGTCACCTGATTTGTAAATTGGGATTATCATTGAGATCTGCCAGTCTTCCGGGCTTTGTTCTACTTGCCTTACCCTATTATATATTTTCAAAACTACGTCTTCTCCATATTGTCCCATATTCTTGATCATTTCGGTCGTAATCAGTCATAGCCTGTGGCTTTCCCATTTTTCCAGCGTTTTATAGCTTCCTGTTATTCCTGTTTTGTTATCTTTTCTTGGTCTCTATCTTCTTCTATGGAAACTTCACTATCCTGTAATCTGTTTCCTCCGTTCCCTAGTAGCTCTTGAAAATATTGCTTCCATCTTTCCATTACTTTCCTGTCATCTATGAAAAATAGAAATAGTTTTAATAAACATTTAAAAATTATCGTTAGCTTGATATTGGGAATTTTTTAATTTTAATTGATAAAATTAATTTGTAGGGTATTCATATTAATACTGCTTTATAGTTTATTAAATTATTCTTAATGTTTTCTAGGGGTTTTCGTGTTCTGCTAGGCTGTCTTTGTGATTGGTTATGTGTTTGCGGATATGAATGAAGCGAATGTGATATGTTGTGTAAAGGATTTCCTGAACGAGAATGAATGAAGAAGGATGTTGGTTCAAGAATAAATGTGTGACCAAATAGGTTAATAATTAATATGCAATACTACAGAAAGTTAAAATAAGAGGACCAACAATTGCATTCAAATTTTGAAACTCTCCTTTGCCTTTCGAAGCAATGACAAGAAGAAAAATTGAGTCAGACTACTCGAACACCTGAGTGCTAAGGAAAGAATTTTAGTTGAAGTCCGTACTGTCTGCTGCCATGGCACCAAAACATCTGGTTGCCCTATTTCAGTCAGACCGCTCGAACATTGAGTGGTACGGAAAGACTTTAGGTACAGTCCGTACTGTCTGCTGCCATGGCACTAAAATATAAAGTTTAACCATCCGTCAGGCGCAATGCATCTCAGAAATCAGGTGATGAAATCTGACACAATTTTTATTTTAATGGGGAAAATAATTGACTGAACACTTATTTCAACATCATATTCAATTGACAAAAAACACAGACTAGTTAATAATCACAATAAATTGACATAGAGAAAAATTTACAATTAATATGACAAAAAATCTTTAAGAGAAATAAAATATTACAGAAAAGGAATGAAGTAATAAATGAAATGCTGCTAGGCAAAGAAACAAAGTTATTAAATAACTTCCTCATCATCTTGACATTTCTTAAGTTCATCAAAACAATTTTTACAAACTATTTTGGCATACTCCAAATAAAAATAAGATTCTACATATTTTAGGCAATGATAGTTTGAAAGACGCCGTTTCTTAGCAGTTATTTTGCACGTCTTACAATATTACCTGCTGTTCAGTGGCTGTTGGTATTCTTCAGCTGATGTTGATGGGGTTCGTTGAGATTTCGTTAGTTTTCTTTATAGTTCCATTGAAATTCCTATTTTTTGAATTATTCTTCTCTGAAGGTTTTCCGAATATAATTGTTGGGCCAAAGTTTTGAATAATCTAGTGTTTTTATTACTAGTTGGGCTATTGTGGCTGTTATTGACAAAAATAATCTGTTGCCATGTTTAGGAGAGCAAAATATACAACCATTGACCACCGACGAACGTCTCGAACAACATTGTATGTTGCGCAGAGCTGATCTACTACATCAACTCCTCCTTTGGTGGAATTGTAGTCGAAGATCACTTCTGCTTCTCCGGTGTCTTCATCTACTTTATTATCAAAGTGCATAGATGATAAAATGAGCACATTTTTTCCCTTTCTTGGAACGTACGAGACCAACGAACAATCTTTTGTAAAGCAGGAAGGGTTTGATTTTTCTGCTCCTAATTTAATGTTTACAAATTTAGGTGGAAGTTCCTGTTTGTTTTGGCGGATTGTTCCCATTAATGAGAGTTTTTTCCTTGAGAAACTGTAACAACTCAATACTGGTGAACCAGTTATCACAAGTAACGTTTCGTCCTGTTCCAAAGAAAGGCTGCACTAACCTTGTAAGAACATCTTTTGGTTTGTTACTTACGCTATAAGGGCCGTCAGGTTGTTTTCCAACATAAACCTCAAGACCATGTGTATAGAACGTTTTCGAGTCTACAAGCGCATAAATCTTGATTCCATATTTATTCGGCTTGGAAGGAATATATGTCTGAAAGAGCACCTTCCCCGAAATCCTTCTAATTTTTCATCTACAGTTACATTTTGGCCGATTGAAAACGATCTCTGGCTGTTACCAATAAATAAGTTTAACACGTTGCGAATAGGAGCAAGCTTATATTTACGTCTTTCAATCCGAGTGTGCACGTCATCAAAACGTGTACCTCTGATTAGGAACTTGAATCGTTTCAGACTCATAACAAGTGGGAAATATTCAATCCCATCACTAGCTTCAGCCCAAAGTTCCTCCAACGATTGCCTATTACATTTTAGCACACCTGCATGATAAAGAAGACCAATGAATGCTTTGTACTCTACGATTTCGGTTATTGTGCAATCTCTTTCTCTCTTGAAGCGACGCTGGATCATTTGGATGTTTATACTTATGTTGGTCACAATAATGTGTAAAATATCATCCGTAAAAATATTTTTCCAACATTCGTAGGGCGAGGACGCATTTTTGGAATTTCCTTTAACACCAGGCACACAAATGTGATGGGTTTCTCGTCTAACCCGTGGATTTTATTTTTTTCCTTTCCACTTTGTGATTTTGGCAAAATATCACCTTCCATTTCATTATCTTCTTCAGTGCTTTCATCGTCCTGTTCTGATTCAGAATATCCTTCTCTTTCTTCAAAGTTGTCTTCCGCTTCAGTGTCGGATTCATCTGCGTTATCTTCATTTTGGTGTATTTCTTCATTGTTGTCAAGAAGCAGTTGGTGAATGTAAGAAATATCATTAAGGTCATGGAGTTTAAACAATTGCTGTTCTTCAGCCATGTTTTCTGAAAAAAGGCAGGTAAAAAATCAAGTTGTTGAAGATAAAACACGATCGGGCGCAATGAATCTGACGGATCGCTGTACCAAAATATGCCGATAACAAATTCAAAAATTATAAAACTAAGAATCAAGTCATTATTTATAATAATAAAAATGAGTATTGACATAATTATTCTAAGAAATAAATAAAAATTTAAAGTAAAAATACTTACTCTATCAGGCGTAATGAATCCGGGATATCTGCGAGGTTCTGTAGAAAGACGGATCACGCGTTTGAACAGGTGGGGAACTATAGGAAGCTGCCTAATTGTTAGGAGAAATACTATCAACGGACGAGAACTACCGAACGAAAATAGGAAAACTGCATCTTATCAGAGCAGTTGAGGCCGACGGAGGATTAAGGGTTAAGCTGTACTCTCTGTAACCTTGGCAATAACTGGTAGCATATTTTTATTGAATGTTATAACGGTTTACTTCAATTTGTCTTCTTTCTATTATTTTCAGTCCTGTCATTTTATCGGTCTGTGCTTTTGTATATTTAAACTAACCTAACCTTTTGGGACATTCACAAACAACCATACTTACACCGGACTCGAACTGGGAACCTCATGTATGCAAAGTGGATGTCCCAAGCACTAAACCACTAAAACACTAACCAGGTGGTTACCATATATTAATAGAAGCAGCTGATGATCAATTTTTCCAGGTAACGTTTGTTCTTCTTGAAAATTTTAATTTTGGGTAATAATGCAAAACGAATCATGAAATTTGACCCTGGCAGAATGTGCTGAAGCAGTCGTGTTAGATGACCTAGTTTGGTTTGATACAAAATAGACTAATAGCGTGAGGAATCCCATTCTACTATTTCCACAATGATTCGCAAGTACAGGAAGACTGGCAGGTATGAAGGCAGACCTGGGCAAGGAGGAACTCGAACAACAAAGGCGGTCAATGATCGTTTATCGTTCAAGAATATTCTTGTTGGGATAACGCTTCTTCGACTGCTAGGCCCCCTGAAATCCATAATCGACAGAACAATGAATTGCAGCTTGAGGCCCAGCTCTAACCCCAGTACATCGAAGAGTTCAATTAAATTATGCCAGGGAGCATCTCAATTGGTTAGAAGCTGACTGGTAGAGAGTTTAGTTTATAGATGAATCGAGATTTCTTCTTTTTCATAGCGATCGATATTTTCTAGTGTATAGACGTCGGAATGGGAAATATGCCCAGTACAACTATTTACCTACCAATGGTGGAAATTCAATAACAGTGAGGCGATCAATGTTTTTGAACGCCTGCACAGATCTGGTTATCGTAAATAATGAAACCATGAATGCTCAGAGCTAAATAAAACCATTTTAGGATTACATGTTTTTTCAACTGCGGCGAACATGGGTAATCATTTTTTGTTTATGCGTGATAATGCCTGACCTCACCAAGCTCATATCGATAGGAACAATCTTCGAGATCACGATATCGCTTTAATGGAATGGCCTGAAGGAATTTCTTCCAAGCCTTGGTTCAAAACTTTTGGAACATTTGGATTTTTGATTTCTAAATTACGATCTTTATACAGTTCTTGATAGAAGTCTCCTATAGTTTGTAGTACCTGCTTTTTGTCTGTTATAATGTAACCATGTTTATTTTTGACCTCTTTTGATTTCGGTTCGTCTTCTTAGAACTTTGAGGCTTTTATTATTTTCAATGACAGTTTTAATTTCTTTCTGGTTTTTCTCTTTTCTGAATTTTCTGATTTCTTTGGCTATCTCTCGACTTATGGATCTGTATTCTTCAGCGGTTTTGTCTGACATTTCTCTTCGTTTCCTCTCGAGGAGTTTTATTCTTTGATTCAATTTCTGATCTTGATTTGGCTTGTGGCAATGTTTCCCTTTGGCATTTAGAATGGTGTTCATTATGTTTTGAAACAAGATATTTACTGACATATTCTCGTTATATTCCAGAGTATTATCTATTTCATTTTTGCACTCATCCACGTTAGCAGGAGTTTTCCATCTTCTGTTTTTCGATAGTCACTCCCTGTTGAGAATATGTTTAGAACACTCACGTCTTTGACAATATCTTTCCAATCACTGATTATGAAATCTATCGCGTTCTTGGTTCTACCATCGGGACTTGACCAAGTCCATTTTCTATTTGGATGATTTTAGAAGAATATATTCATTGTATATATAATCTGTGTTGATGTACGAAATCGATCCGAAGGTTTCCCTTGTCATTTCGATCTTCCAAACCGTGCGGTCCTACAACAAATTCATTCTCATCCAGTCTGCTACTCACCTTAGCATTAAAGTCTCCAGTAGAAAACATGTAGTTTCGAACTTCCCTCTTGTATTGCCCTGGAAGCATCTTCGTAAAAGTGTTCTAGTTCTTCGTCACTGTGGTTGCATGTTGGTGTATAGCCTTGAACTATAGTTAAGGAGTATTTTTCATTTAATTGGAGCACCAAGTACATGACTCTTGGACTTTATCTAATTTACGTGCCTCTTATGAACGATAATACCAATTCTCTTATTGAATTATCCTCGCCCACATAGCTGAGGAAGTTTCCTGAAGTAAGTGTGATCTGGCCTTCTCGTGTTCTACGGACTTCGCTCAGACCTATTATATCCCAGTTTATGTTTTTGAGCTCTTCTTCCAATTCCATCATTTTATTGTTTGTTGATAATATTCTTGCGTTATATGCGTTATATGGGGGAGGCGAATTTTCGCCTCCCCCAGAATCCTTGAGGCAGACCTTTCTGAAGGTGTTGGATTCGATATTTGATGTTTTACCCACCTGGGCTACATTTCCAGTTGTTTTTAAATTCGTCATATACATTATTTGAGGGGTTTATTTGGCCTTGAAGCACCACGCTGATCATGCGGTTTGGCGAGTTGAAGATTAAGCCGCCCATTTTGGGTACAGACGCTGCTTGCAGCCGCCCATTTTGGATCAGACGCTACCATTGCTACCGGGGTGGGGTCACAAACACGATGGAAACACGGACACAGACGCAGTGCGTCTGTGGCCGTCTTATTATCTTACGCGCCATTTGGCATCAACGCGATGATGACAAGGGAAACCACAGAAAACCTTGTCTCACGTAAGCGAGTCGAATGGTCTAGCTACTCACATTATGAGAGCGTGGTGCAAGGCTCTATTTTAATTGTACAAATCTAATATATGTACAATAACAAATCTGAGGGGGGAGTTGAAACGCATCTACTTCGTATAAAGATACGAATAAAGATTTGTCAATCACACATATAACTTAGATATTAAAACGTACCTGTGAAAGAGAAAAATAGTATTGAAAAAAAAACAATTTACTAACCTAAGACACATGATGAGTTTATCATACGTTGAACAACTGCTACTGTAACTAGGTTCTAGATTCACTAACGCACTGGTCGTTTTGCAACACTACACTCACACACTCGTCTTTGGGCGTCACTTGGTGTTGTCTTCGGTCCATGAACCGGATGCTTCATTCACGGCTGCTACGGTGGTGGATTAATTCTGCGGTAGATGATTTACACGAATACTATCCACGTGCGTCGTTACTATTGTTCGCGTTGGTCCTACCACATGCGTCGGATTCATCTCGTGTGCGGAAGTAGCTTTCACTTGGATTCTCGTATCAATATTTATCGGCTACCTCAGTCGGGATGGGTTCTTTTTCTCAATGGAGAAAACAATGCCCTAATGCCCCACGTTGGGCGCCACTTGCTACCGGGATGGGGTCACACACACGATGGAAACACTGATAGTTAACACAAACACTCTTTGTAAACGTAGAATTAAAATGAAACGAAAACACGTGATTCGTTGGTAAACAACGGCGGTTTGGCAATATGTCTTGGGTACGGAAAGTCGGCTCGTGGCAACGCGTGCTGCAGCCGGTTTTCTAAGACAGTGTGAATACGAAGAGGTCGTTGAAGAGAAAGAGACCGGGATTCTCGGAAATGCACGGATATTTAAACCCTCGGTCCAGAGGCCCAGAGTACGCTTTGTGCCTAGCCTGGTCGAAGGGCCTACTAGGCGATCTGTGATTAAGGAAGCGTGGTTAACACGATAACACGTTTATTCGGAGGGGCCTAGAGCGATCTATGGTGAGATACCGTAGTGGACATGGTAACACCATGTTTGGATTTTTTTAGCCTTTGTTACATTGAGACCTTGCGGGCATGGATGACCCTACCAGTAGCTACGCTGCTGTCGACTTCGCTCCTTGGACATCGAAGGTTACTGAGCCCTTCCACCACGTCAAGGTGAAAATCCCTGGAATAGGATAAAGCTCATTTCTATTTGAATGGGGCAGTTAACAAACAAAACTGTCGCTATTGGTCTAATGGTAGTGTTACGGTATAGAACGCTTTTTCAATTATAAAACTCATAGGCTCTCACTTTTTCGAAGAGAATAGGGCCAATGCAAACTCGGTCGCAACATTGACATGATTACGACTTTCCTTCGACCAGTACTTCACAGAAGTAGAGAAATCTTCGTGAAGCGTGGTTTCAGCATGAAGGCGCCACCACACATGCGGCAGATGCATCAAAGAGTTCTACGCGACATGTTTTCATGACACCTAATTTCGCATATCGGCGATGTACTGTACACTAACATCAAATCTTTCTGCTTGTTACTTCTTTATGTGAGGCTATGTGCAGTCAAAGGTTCACAGCCACAAGCCCTGGAATATGATTGAGTTGCAGGAAACAATCACTGAAGAAATGCTGCAGAGAGTAATGAAAGATTTAAAACTCGCCACCGTTCCCAGAAGTCATCATGTACTCGCGGCATTCACAAATTAATGTACAGATAGGTTCCAAAACCTCATCCTAGTAAATCTTCTAATTTATCTACAAAATAAATGAGATATTGTTCGTGAAGAATCCATCCTACGCAAAATTCACTATTTCAGATAATTATTTATCTGCTCCATCAAGGCACCTGCTGCTTTAAAGCATCAATAATTAATTCCAGATATAGATGTCCACAACTTAATGACCAATTCCAGTACCATCAAAAGAGAATGACCATGCAGCCGATCCGTTTCGCCCCATTAAGAAATTCAAGGCCTTATCAATTTACAAAAAAAGCATGAAACTGAAGCCTACGTCTTTATAGCAATGTATATCTACGATCTTATAGCAGTTTAATAATTTTATTGACATGTTTAATACGTTACGTCGAATAAAAAATTCAATTTATGTCCGGTATAATGGTAATAAAAGTGCTATAACGTGGAACCATATTGGGTAGAAGCACCCTTCGAATATTTTTCAAGTCTGAAAACTAGTATTGCAGTAAACAAATACGGTATATTTTCAAATTGTGAACATTTCAAGATATTCGTATTGTATGAAAATGAGAGATCTTCAGAAGAACCTAAACATATGGAATAACGAATTAGACGAGAATGGGATGAAAACTATCAAGGAAAAAACATAATATTGTGATTGTGACTGAAAATGAAGACAAATATACAGATTGATAACATAAAAATAGAACAAGTAGAAAAATATATGTATTTACGAGTAGAACTCGAAGAAACAAGTAAACAAGACGTAGAAATAAAAACTAATATGAATGAAATGAATGTCGAAAAGACCATGATCACATATTTTGCTATCAACAAAAATTTTATTAAAAAGAAGTGTCAAGAAATACTAATATAAAAGTATTCACATTCATCACATGAGATCTCGTCTGTTCTGGCATATCTGATAAGTCTCACTTTTTACAGAGGTGTATATCCTGATAAACTTAAGATGACCAAGGTGAAAGCAGTGTACAAGAGGGGGAGAAAACAGCTGATGGGGAATTACAGACCTATATCACTACTCAGTAACATTGGCGTCGATTTTTTTGAGACTTTCAGAATACCAAAATGGCTCTAGAAAGGATAGGACTACAACAAGAGCTATATATCAGGCTTTAACAAAGATTCTCTCCTACTTAAACAGTGGTAAAATAACAGCTCAGAAAAGCCTTTGACTCCGTCAACCATGACAAGTTGGTTGACAAGATGTATGCGGTTGGAATAAGAGGCAGGCCTTTGGATCTGCTTCGATCTCATTTATCAGGAAGATCTCAATGTGTTGCTGAAAAAGAGCCTACAACGGGGAAGACACTGCAGTCAACGATGTTGGCTCTTGATAAGAGGGTGCCGCAGTGGTCGGTTTTGGGTCCTCTCCTTTACCTGATTTATACTAATGACTTACCTGGTTATACAACTGAATTCATGGTCCAATTTGCAGACGACACTTCTCTGTTGCTCGCCGATCAGATTTCTCTAGATTCGGTAGTGGACGATGTGCTTGTCCATCTTGATGCCTTGTTTTCTCGAAACGAGTTGACAATGAACAGTCAAAATACCAAACTTGTCAGGTTTGCATATGGAAAATAACACATACCCATATCTCATGGATATAAGACTGCCATGGTTTCATCTAATAGCCTTAATTTCCTGGGTGTTTCTGTTGGCTATCGACTAGATTGGGGTGATCATGTAGATCAACTTGCAAATGATATAGCCAGATATGTGTATGCACTAAGAACACTGTCCGAACTTGTGAATTTCTCCACAGCATTTACCGCATATAGTATATTGATAGTAGACTGAGATACGGGATAGTTATATGGGGGAATTCATCGGATATCTTGAGGCTCCTTTTGTTGCAGAAGAGATGTATTCGCGGGATCGTTAAGCTGAGCAAAACACAATCATGCAGGGCTCACTTTGTGGAAAGATCAGTGCTAACTGTTGTGAGTCTATATGTTTATGAAGCATATATATTCATAGTTAATAATGGGGACCTGTTTGTGGAGACTAAGCGTGAACATGAGCATTACACGAGAGCTGAGAACGATATGAGGCTACCCAGATTTGAGCATACTTACCTTCAGAACAACTCTTTTTATGCTTTGATGAAAATTCATAATCACATTCTACAGGAGACACGAGGGTGGCCACAAAATAAATTGAGGAGAATATTAAATACTTACCTTAGGAGGACACCATACTATACTCTCCAGGAGTATTTTGAGGAGAGTATTTGTCTCAGCTGATTTCCTCTCTTATTGTTAGGCCTTTATTCTGTTTACACTGTTTGTTTCTATGTATTTTATGTTTATGATGACGTGTTCTACAACAGTTTATGTCTATATGCAACAAATAAATTGATTGATTGATTGATTGATCTATTGACCAATACCATGGTATGGATCTGAGTATTGGGTACTAGGTGGAACCCAAAAGAGCATAATTCAAGCAGCGGAAATGAAATATCTGAGGATAGGGGAGTCACAGAAAGAGATAAACTGAAGAACATCTACATACGAAAGGGATTAGAAATGGAATTAACTTTAAAATACATGAAAAAAGGCGCTTGTGGGGACATCTGCACAGAATGGGTGATGTCAAAAGTATATGGAGGACATGACGCAATATTTTTGTGAAGTTTCCTAAGACAAACTCTAGTTGTAGAGATAAGAATCGGCAGAATCAATGGTTTTTCATTTCCCACATTTTTCAATCTCGTTTGCTAGCGTCATATACTCACGAACGTATTTATTTTGAATATTATGCGTATCAATTAAGGATATTATTTAGTTTTATTAATCCGTGAAAGTTTTATCCCATCTATTGCGATTTACAGTTCGAATGCAAAGAATTGTTTTATCAGAATAAAGTTTAAATTTGCCTTTCTCACAAATAATGTCCTGTTCATATTTGTAATATTTCTTTAATACAGGTAAACGATGATTTCTACTAAAATATATTATTAAATGCTCTACGCGTTTCGATACACAGTATCTTCATCAAGAGCGAATGAATACTACAAATATATCTTTCTAACAAATTTTTATATATACTAAAGGGCAATCCACTCAGAGCTATCCGTACTTTAACTAATGTTTAGAAAATAAATTTAATAAGGGTGAGTTATTTATGTCTTACTGATTATTAATAATTTCCGGTGAATACCTAAATGTGTTAATTTCAAATACTTCCAGAAGGTTGAGATTTATACCTCTATTCTCAGAATGTAGGATTTCAAATTCTGAATTGAAAGAGTGACTATTTTCCTTAGATGATTTGAATAATTTGAATCGGCTTTTCCATTGATCAAACTTTTATGCATTTATGTTCAGAGATTCTAACATTAAAATTTCTTTCTATTCTACCTATATGAAAACAATTGCAATCTGCACAATCCAATCTATAAGTACCTGATTTATTTTCTTTATGAATTGGAGATTTATAATTCCTGATAAATGAACCTAAATTTGTTGATGTTTTGAACGCTATATTTAAATTTATTATGAAAATTTAGTTAGCAGCATATTATATAAGAAAAAACAAAATTATATATCCAATCAGTGAACACCAAGGCAAGAAATTCAATAGTTTAACATATTTAGGCAATATTAGCAATAATGTGAAGTCCCTTCTTAAAAATTCAAATTTAAATATAGCCTTCAAAACATCAAGAAATTTAGTCTCATTTATCAGGAATTATAAATCTCCAATTAATAAAGAAAATAAATCAGGTGTTTATAGATTGGATTGTGCAGATTGCAATTGTTTTTATATAGGTAGAACAAGAAGAAATTTTAATGTTAGAATCTCTGAACATTAGTATTAATTCGCTCTTAATAAAGATACTGTGTATCGAAACGCGTTGAGCATTTAATAATATATTTTAGTAGAAATCATCGTTTACTTGTATTTGTGAAAATTGATTTCTATCAAGTAAAAGCCCCGTCAATTGTATATTTCTTTCCATTAGGAATGAGGTCACATTTCATTCGTAAATTAAAATGAATAATATTAGCGGTGGCATTAAGTCTTTCCAAATAACCTTTTGAGGCAAGTATTGAGCAAGATCATAATATATACAAAATTGTTTCTGAAGGAGAAAAGCATCTACGGCAAGAATCATTTTGCTTGATGATGTGTTTTCTACAATTTTTTGTGAAAACAACCTGATCCTGGATCGCAATTGCTAAACCTTCTCTTTCAACGAACAATTCTCCAGATACTTACCGTCATCATTCATCGATATGTTTTACATAACTTCAAGAACAACCGAGATATAGACACTAGACTGATTCCGAAAATATTCAAATTTTTCAAATAACTCGAAAACGAGAACAATTAGTTTGTGGCAATGAATCCCCCACGTGAAAAGAAGGTAATTTTTCTCTATTCACAATATTTCACATTACTGTAGTACTAAATATGTCTGTCCTTTACAGGAGCTCTCATTGTATCAAAAAGTGACATAACTAAATATTGAAATCTATTTTATTTGTTTTCAATTTCTACTAAAATCATTTTTATGAAAAATAATACACACATTCAAATATTACCTCAGGGATTTTGGAAATTTCGAAGGATTGTTAAAATTGATCCTCTTCGAGATATTTTAATTGAAAGAAGAAATAAATTGAGGTTTATTTTAAGAAAAACAAATGAAAGAAAATAAGATACTCTTTCCGCATGTAGTATAAAAATTGAAAATTGTTTTCTCACGGGGTAGGTGTTTTTTCTCGACCTCAGTAGCTTGTATTACCTACTCTTACCCTGATACAAGACTGAATCCGTCTAGGCAAGCTTTGGATTAGGTTTTCGACCTCCTCTGGGGTGATATTTTGCCACTCTTCTGTGGCTGCTTGGATGAGCTGTTGTGGGGTTCTTGGATTATCCTGGCTTCATCTAATTTTCCTCTTGAGATTATCTCATAAATGTTCAATAGGATTTAGGTCTGGAGAACAAGCTGGCCAGACCAAAATAGCGATTCCTCTGTTTCAAGATAATGTCACGCCAGGTTGCTGGTATGCGGAGAAGCATAATTTTGTATAGAAGTGAAATTCTCACCATGGGAACTTCGCCAGGGTCTCCCTGTGGGCTGCAGCACTAGGTCCACGTAATTTCTAGCCGTTACACTGGCAGGAAACGAAATCAAACTTGTTTTACCTCCCAGCATAATGCCACCCCAAAACATCACACAGCCCTCTTGGTATTTCCGAATTTCTCTTGCTGCTTGGAGTCTAGCTTGTCTTCCACGACCCCTTAAAACCCGAATCCGGCGGTCATCTGATCGAACACCAATGCTGGTCTCATCCGAAAAAAGAACATTTCGACAACTGTCAATATTCCAATTTTGGTGCACGATAATCCAATTAAGTCTGTTAATTTTTTGATGTCTGGTTAGCTCTGAAACTCTTAAGGGCTTTCTACTGTATAAACTCCTTAAACGAAGTCTTAGACGTATCGTTTCGACTGATACACTGATGCCTGTTGCTTCCAAAAATTGCCTTTGGAGTATGAGGTGCGACGCATCTAACCCATACTTCTCTTCTCTCAATTTGTCACAAAAAGCCAAAAAGTCTTTTAGAAGTGATCTTCCTCAACTTCTTCTAAGCTTATTTTGCAGAGATTGTAGCTCCACGTATCGGGCGTAGGTTTTTGTCATCAACGAGAGCAATTATTCGACCCTTCTGCACATCCTACAATCCAACGTAAGGCATTTTCAATCATGAGTAAAGGCTCTTTTAAATTTTGAAATTCGCAGTTTCAAATCTCAGTGATGACTAAGTACAATTTCCCGAACATGTGGTGATAATTCAACATTTCCTATCATACTATCCAGGTTTTTTACAACAGAAAACTTCATTCTTCACAAGTAGTCAAAGATCGATGGTTAAAAACAATCAATAAAGTGAAATACCGAGGGATTCCATATGAATTTGGTTGTGTATATATGGTTTAACCTACATCAAAAAATATAAACAACCAATCATTCCTTCGAGAAATCCAGTTAATTTCAAATTCAAATTGTATAAACCTACGAACGGACCATAATAATATGACTGCTTATTGTACATTCTTCAACTTGTATGTAAAATTCTGAAATTCCCGTCGAGACAACCAGTATTTATATATTCTTATTCTAATTAAGTATACTTGATAGTTAGTCAACAAAGCGATGAGTATCGAAAGTCGATGAACACGAAAAACCCATACCATTATGGAAATCAAACAAATCGCACTAATTTCAAATCCATGTTATGCAGCACACTTTCAGGACTCATCAGAATATCGCCATCTAAATCGCAACTGAATCAAATTCAGCACATAAACCAGAAGTCGTTTAATTCCAATATTACAAAAAAAATAAAATAGCGTAACCAGGAAGTTAACAAGTGTTTACTGCGGTTCACATTCCATAGCTAAATTAATTTAGATAGCCATCTTGAACAAAACGACCATCTATCTTGGCTTTGCCGAGATTAAACATTTGAATGGTGATTCTGTATTCGAGTGGTCAAACCAACAGGGTCGAAACGAATATTTTAGACACATTGAAGTAGAAATTCTTATTAGATCAGAGAGTTTCTTTTCAGTATAGTGTGCATACTGGGATATCACAAATTATGAGCTTTCGTTGTCTGAAGAAACATACACAATGATATTTTTGATACAAAATTAATATCAAGTCAAGTACGTTTACTAATTTCATCGATTGGTTCGTCGTATAATATTCGAACAAGACGATATTATGACAAATTCAATTAAAATTAAAGGAACTTTGATTACCGAAAGAAAGTGATAATCGCAAAATTAGAATGGATCAGGCAATAGTGGATATTTCAGAAGAACTTGGTGTTAGCCATAGTATACAAGTGGGTTTCAGATTTCGGGAACAGGTACACTTACCAAAGACTTAGAAGTGGACGTGTACATTACGAGGACAGTCATCGAAGTACTTTTACTTAACTTACCTAGAAATGACGGTAGTTGTTTGAACCATATTGTTCTATTTGAAACATATATTTCAATTTCAAAGACTTGAAGCTGTCTAGTAGTCGTCTGTCCACCATCAGTGAATTTAAAAAAATGGAAAAAATTGGTCAGCATTAAGTCATGAAATACTTTTTTTGAAAGATCTCGGCCCAGCCCCAAGCTGAACTAGATTCTACTATGGGAGAGTCCGTAACTTCGTTTACAATAGCGAAATATTGTGTAACAGAACTTGAACGAGGCTGATTGATCTGCCAAGATGAGCATCGCAGTGGTCGACCAATTGAGGTAACTACGCCAGAGGCGGTTACGACAACCAACCAGCGGACCATCACAAACATTTAAAAAATATATCGCATGTTGTCATATTTGAACATTTGAGAGCTGTATGTAAGAAGGGTGTCACATTTCCTCATACCCAAGCAGAAACAACGGCGTGAAGATGTTTCAATATAGTGTTTAGCAAACGTTCACAGTAATAAAGCAGACTTTTTGCATCATTTCATGACCATGGACGAAACATGGGTTCTTAAATCCTATTTATGTCAAAAGAACAGTCAAAACAACGAATTGAAATGGCAGAGTTGGCTCTAAAGAAGGCGAAGACCATTCCATCTGCAAACAAGACCATGGCTGAGGTTTTTCGTGATAGTTTTCATTGATTAACAAGGGAATCCATCTATGGCGAGTATAAGGTGCACTCACTGCAACATTCAGTTAATTCAAATCAAAAAAAATGGTCTTGTTTGGCTAGAAAAATGTACTTCATCAAGATTACGCACCAACTGATAGATCCGTTATCGCAACAGCCAAAATTTGTTAGTTGAAGTTTCAATGGCTTCTTCATTCACTCTGATCACCAAATCCAGTTCTCTGGGATTATTTCCTTCTACTTTGAACTTTGTAAAAGTAGCTCGGCAGCAAAATTCTTGACAATGAGGATAGAGGAATCTGCGGTTAATGGCTATTTAGATGAGCTCATCATAAACAGATCGAACTTATTGAACATTATTGGAAAAATTGTATAGAGCTGAAAGGAGATTATAATGACAAGTAAGGATTTTCAAGTCTTCTTTATTAGGCCAACCTGAGTCGTACATTACTGTTAGGTGAAAATTTCCTTTCTCCTTGCTTCTCGAGTAAAACTTTTCTCACATGTAACCCAGAGTCCATCGATGTAAGCAATCACACAGTCCTTTTCGGGAATGACAGTTGACAACATGTCCTCCATACCGAGCACTTAGGATCTCGAATGCGAATCATGCAGATCACTTACGATGGCCGAGAGAAGACCAACATTGACAAAAGGAATGGAATATCTTTCTTATTAGAATAAATCAATAGTACGTTTGCTTAGCAATAGTCGTCGATAGTGTTTGGAGGAAAAAGAGGAAGATGTATCAACCTCGTTTGATACAAAGAAACCACATATTACTTCGTATGTTTGCATTTATTGTTACACAGATGTTTTTTATAATCGACATAGCGCAAAGGCAGTAGATAGATAGATATTAAAATTGAATGTGGGTTGATTGGTAGACTTGTCACTTCGAGCCAGTGATCTATTGTGGTATACTCTTCCTAAATTTCACCTTAAAACCTCCACTCTTCTTGTAAAGACTATGAGCTTTGAGGATGAGAACTTAAAAGCTCAATGAGCTGCGGTTTGTTAGATCCAACTTCCACAAGCCTGATTCTATCTACAGCTGGGCATTCGCACATGATTAGTTCTATTGATTCTATCTGCTCTTCGGATGAAGGACGATCAATCCTGACTTATTTAAGTGTTTTCTGAGGCAATATGGCAATAAGAATTCTCAAGTCTAGCCTGAAGGATTGAAGCCAAGTCTTGGCTCATGCAGGGAAAGATTCACTGATCGCAAGCCAAGAGTATCTGAAACCTGTGAGATGCAGCCAGGGCTCCATGTCTTAAGGTCCTTTCATAAGTTTTTTACCAACCTTATGGTGAATCCCATTGCTGTTTCTAGAGCGGTCAATTAGCCCGCCTTCTCGTTGCTCTCAAGATCCGAGTGGCCCAAAATCCACATCAGCCGGAGTCTGATGTGGATTCCTGCACAATAAGTGATGTGCAGTACTCGGATTCCAATACCTTCCATTTACCTACTTGTTGACTCTCCCGCAACCAGGAGGTTAGCATTGTAGTCAATGGCAAATATTACTACCATAAAAACAGTCACTAGCCCACCAAGACAGATCAACGGTTACTTGGCAGCACATCGACCATATACACCAGCTCCACATCTTGGGTGGTTTTGGATTCGCCTTTGAATCAACAGAGATGTAGTAGATGGTCTTCGGAGCTGGCCCTTCCTTGTCTGCTGGGAATGATGATCAGAAATGGCAGCTCCATGATGCTTTTGGGTTTTACAATGTCAGACTCTATACTCAATATATCGTTATCCTCAATTTCACACCGTTAAGTGCCAAGAACTAACCAATTATTCCCATTTCGGAAGAGGTGATGGAATCTGTAGGTAGCCTCCTCTAATTACCAGATGAAGAAGTGCAAGGCTCAGTATCAGCGATCATCACGCATGCCGTTCGGGCAAAGGCTGTTTTTTGGTATCGGTAAGATATTCTGATTCTCTGAATTTAAGCAGTTCTAATTCAACTATCGAGAGGCATCATTTGAGTGTTCATGAAATGAACAGAGTGGTTGGAATGCTTGATGGTGCCGGAACACGACAGAAGTTGCATTCGAGCATTTGTTAAAATGTTTACTGATTCATGACCCGATCTAAATACCTGCTTTTATCGATATTATATATATGGTTCGTTTTCTTCTTAAAAGTACTACTTATCTTACTTATCACTTAGTGATAAAAGGCGTCATATATAGTGGATAGAGGAAAAACTTTAACATCATTGATTTATTCAGTTGAAAAGTAACGAACTCTTTTAAAGGCTAAGAGATGTCTAAACAGTACACAGCTACGAAGGAAGTACTTTGACAGTTTGGGGTGAAATCTTTTTCAATCACAGAACTGATCTCTCCACGTTCAAAATACTACGATAATCTGATTCTTCAATCTTCTGTAGTGCTTCAATGCCGTAAACAGAAACCAACTCTCCGAGACATTCTTGTTGATATAATTGTCTTTGAGAATTGTAGAAAATTATTGCGCAAAAATGCACATGGTTTAATTCCATTTTTCAACTAACTTGTCAACTATGAAGGTTTGTTACTGCTAAAACACAGCATGCATACAACAGAAAGTTTGGATATATATATATATATATATATATATATATATATATATATATATATATATATATATATATATATATATATATATATATATATATCATAGGGTTCGTTTTAGTACTGACAGTTGATAAAGGGTGTCCTCTATGTCCCAGCATGCAAAATATAAAGACATTACTCGTACTCTGGTACGAGCCCAAGAAAAATTGAGGAAATTCATATTTTCAATTAATTTCAATCTAGAAGAAGATACATCAATTTATTGATAATGTGGCTTATTTAAACATATTATACTTGATTTATCAGTCATAGTAATTTTTCAACACTCAACTGATAGGGAATCACAAACCAAGAAATATTTCAACATGTTTGCTCTGTGTGTATATTATGAATCAATGCAGGTCCAACTCTGTATGCAACACAATTAGCAGTAGGTAGTATTTAATGCTTAACATCGCATTAGAGTTAAGATCAAGCACTGTACGTACAGCTGGATGTGAGCTTGGAAACATTGATAAGGAACGCTATTTCAAAGATATAAGCGATTGGCTTGGTTGAGTTTTTTGGTTAACCGTACCATGCATTACTATTTACAGTACACAAGTATCAACATAACTGTTTTGTGATAGCATTTAATATAATTAGAAAAAATTTTTAGTTCTGCATAAGACATACGCCTGTCATTTGCCTATTCAGATATACAGGGTGTTCCTGTATATACTACCGAAATTCATTACGTTTTTTTTATAAAAAACTAAAAATGCAGCAGATGCGACGCTGCTTCATAATCATTTAATGTATTCAGTGTTTGAAATCAGTTAGTTGACACTTTGTTTCTGTTGTAAGCACAAATAAAAGATTCAAGTTTTATGATTCGACCATGGAAAGACGACATTTGACTAGAGAAGAGATGTTACGAGCCGTTGGCATGCTCCAAGCTGAGAGCTCACAACGGGAAGTATCCAGGGTTCTAGGAAATAGCCCAAGTGTCATAAACCGTTTATGGTCGCGTTTCAATGAAACAGGTAGCGTAGAAGAACGCCATACAGGTCGTTTCAGGATTGCTACAGTCACCCAAGACCGATTTTTGGTTTCACAAGCCAGAAGAGATCGTACTACCACAGTATCTCAATTAGCTCAAGAGCTGTCACGAGTTCATAATGTACAAATTTCCGACCAAACTATGAGAAATCGACTGCACGAAGGTCAACTCCACTCCAGACGTCCTTTAAGAGTTCCACAACTGATCCATGGAAATCGCGCTGCTCGTTTAGCTTGGTGCCAAGAACACGTAAACTGGGATCAAGAGAGGTGGGCCACAGTTGTCTTCAGTGATGAATCTAGATTTAGTTATTATCCCGATTCGGGTAGAATTCGAATATGGAGGGAACCTGGAAAGCAAAACCGTCTCCAGCATGCTCGAGAAGTTGTTAGGCAGGGAGGCGGATCAGTGATGTTTTGGGGAGGTATATGCCTTGGTGGAAGAACTGACCTCGTTTTCATACAGAACAACCTCACAGGAAATTATTTCGCAAATAGGATAGTTTCACCTGTAGTGGTACCGTATCTCCAAACAATGGGTCAAAATCCACTCTTCCAACAAGATAATGCTCCTCCTCATCGTGCAAAAGTTGTCTTGAACGTTCTGGAAGAGAATTATATAGATCTTGTACCGTGGCCATCCTGCTTCCCATATCTGAATCCCATCGAGCATGTGTGGGACACCCTAGAAAGAAATCTCCTGCGTCAAAACGTCTTCCATCATGAACAGGAGCTCCGATTAGCAGTTCAGGGGGCTTGGAATGACTTAGGCCAAAATGTAATAGACAATTTAATATTGAGCATGCCGCGACGATGCCAAAGTGTTACTAATAACAGAGGTGGACCTTCTGGGTACTGAAAAATATAATATCGTTTCGAAAATATTAGTTCAGGATTTTTTTTTGTTTTACCAAATTTCGTCATTTAAAAATTTCAAATTTTTTTTTATAATAGCTGCTTTGGAGAGGTCAAATATTATTTTTTTTTCTTGAGAATACATTATATACAATACATCCTAACAAAAACCGAAAGATTTCTATAAATTCGAATCATCAAATTCATATTTTAAAGATATTGGTAAGTGTTCCCTAGATTTTTTTGAGGTGTTTATGTCATCATGCTTGCGATTAGCACTCAGTGATCACGTACCATCTTATGAAAAGTATGCTGAGGACATACAGTGCCATGCTTCATCATCCAAAGTCACTCCCTAGTTATGTTTAACACCACATGTAACTCTTTTGTTTTATAACAACCAATAAACTCGCAATTTTGAATAACTATGAGTATTTTCAATGATATTATAGAGAAAACCTAACTAAACCTAATCCAAACCTTGACTAATATAATGTATATTGTGCAGAAAGCTCATATCTGTATATGCACCCCTGCATCACACATTCTTGAAGCCTTTCAGAGTCGATCGTAAGTAGTCTAAAAATATTGAGGTAGATCGCCAGCAGTTCAAGTTTGAGCACCCCTGCCTTATATGAATGTTCTTAGCAGACTCGTAGTAGAGTTACAGACTGTTTTGTCTTTTGATCGGCCATATCTTCGTTACCAATCCATAAAATTCTATGAAACTTATCAGGTTTCTTATTCTGCTTAGTATCGAAACCAGTATTAATTTTCGAAAAATCCAGGTCCGGAATTTATCTCATAGTAAAAAACAACAAGAATTGTTGATTCAGCAAAACCAATAAAATAACTTGGCGCACTTAAAGCCACCCAAAAAAATTATTCACGAAAAAAATTGGAAATCTCGTCTTGTCAATTCATTATTGAATCCCTGATTAAGGTGATATTGATGCAACTGGGAGGCAAACAAATTGAATTTCTCAAAATTTTCCTGTGGAACTTTGGGCCGAGATGGGTATTTTGCAAGAGTCATTGAAAAGGTTAAGGGCCAAGATGGTCAATTTGGGGCCGAGATGGGTACCACTCCGATCTACGATTAACAAAACAAAATTCAATTAAATCATAATTGAAGAATACTTCGTTCACTCAAGAAACTGATACAGAAGTCAGTAAAGTAACAATCAGAATTGAATTGGCGATCTTGTTATGCAGGAACAACTTAACGTCGCTCATTCATAAAAATCTGAAAGAGATTTGAATTCCATTGCTTCCTAATCGAAAATTCCAAGAGTCCACAACCTACGATGCGCAGTATATCTCTTGGATGCCTTGTTGTTAATGCAGTAAATAGATAAGGCCGGTAAAATATAGCCCTGGGGTCCTGCAAGATGATTACGCTGAAACAATCGAGTTCGGTAGCCTGCTAGATTGAAGGGGCAAACTGAAAAATCGGCATGAGATAAAGATGGATAGAGTACCGGTAATCAGGTAACGGACCAGTTTTTTCTTTTGGTCGGGCGTAGAACAGTGGCGAAGTAAATATATTGATTTTATGGAGTGTGTAGGATTTTATAGGTTTTTATGCCCACAGTTGAGAATTTATACATATATCTCGAGATGTAGATAAATTGACTTCTTCGCTGATAAGCGGAATGGCGCGATAAAGATACGGTTGATAATTCTGAGGAAACACTTCGATTTGCTGATTGATTGACGCAGGAACGTTTTAGGTCTTCACGTGGCCAGGATATCTGCACGAGATAAATATACTGCGCCAATACATTAACGCACAATTTAAATATTTCAAATTTCTTATTGGTAGGCAACTAATTACACAGTGCGTGAAAATGACACTTCAAAATTCTAACACGCGGGAGACATACCTAGTAAACCTATATCGGGTACGCTGAATCCAATGGTAACCACCGTGTTTGAATATTAGTTCTTGTTTAGGAGATATTCGTCTTTGAAGTTAGATGATTTTAGTAGGGTTCGTCGCTTATGACTTCAGTACATTATATGCTTGTAATTCTCAAACCGTTCGGAATAACGCTTTACTGTCTTCGGCAAAGTTTAAGCTATTGTCATGGCCAACAACTTTTCTGAATATACCAACATAAAAACCTCATTGAAACACCGTTTCTTAACAAAATGTCCAAAAACTCCATTTCTTTGCCATTTTTCGTTAATTTTGTCTAAATAATAGAAAAATCAAGGAAATTTCGCTTTAAAATCTCAAAATGACAAAATAAAACACATTTCCTATAGTTAAATCAAAAATTTAAAATTTAAACGCACAACCATGATTTTAACTCAAATTTCTCACAGATGTCACTGTTAATACGTATTGATTAGTATTGTCACTGATGTTACTACGTATTTTGCTATGTATTTGTGTGCCATTTTCGTAGTCTTAGTTCTAATATTTCTTAATTTGACATTTCTTGTTGAAGTTTCTTTGTTCACACAGGTTATATATTTGGTAAAAATATCAAAAATGAATTCGTGCAGTAAATTTAGTAAATTTGGCTACATTTGTGGAAAATTTACTATAATGACAAGCAAGCGTTCAATTTCTGAAGAAATTGCTGAATCGTACACACAATATTTCAATCAAACTGTAATCAAAGATGTGAACTGGGCTCCAAAAAATGTTTGTACTGGTTGTGTCATAAGATTGAGTGGTTGGAAAAGAGGTAAAATGAAATGATTTATGATTTATTTCAAAATTATATCAATTGAAGCTATTTTTATTACATGATGAATTCCAATCTATGCCTTTTGGCATTCCAGTAATTACGACAAATCCTCAAGAATATAATCCAGATGACTGTTTTGCTTGTGTTATTGAAATTGTCGGATTGAACAGAGCTAAAAAACTTGAAGTTGAACTCAGGGGAACTCGGTTTATTCAGTTGCCGTTACCACATTCGGAATCCATTCCAATACCGAAAAGACCCAGTCCGATAGAAGAGTACATTCCATCTACTTTTGATACTATTGGTGAAACGTCTGCATTGGTTTATGTACCATCAAATGTATCGCCACAATGTAATCATGCCGAATTTTCTCGAAAAGATCTGGATAAAATTATTTGTCGATTGAAATTATCGCAGCGTCAGTCCAGCATTTTGACTCAGGAATTGAAAAAAAAGAATGTCTTAGCACCTGATGTGAAAGTATATGGTGCAATCGGCCGACATAGACAGTTCACTGCTTCATTCAAATCCATCGAAGACAGTTCATTCGCGTACTGCACTGATAACAAGGAATTGGTATTAAAAATGCATCATGAGTATAAACCAGAAGACTGGCGTCTTTTCATCGATTCGTCCAAAAGTAGTCTCAAGGCGGTTTTGCTCCATGTCACAAACTCAAAAAACAGTGTCCCGATTGCCATCAGCACAAAAACGAAAGAAAATTACAAATTATTGAAAAAATCCTTGATTTGGTGAAATATGAAGATCATCGTTGGAAGATTTGTGCAGATTTGAAGGTGATTACTGTTTTGTAAGGAATGCAGACGGGATATACGGAAAACATGTGTTTTATATGTTCATGGGATACGCGATATGCCGGCGACCAATATGCCAATAAAAGCTGGCCTACGAGACAAGGGTTCAGATTGCGTCGGGAAAACGTCGTTGAAATTCCACTTGTGCCAATCGAAAAAGTATTGCTTCCACCTCTGCATATCAAGCTTGGGATTGTTAAAAATTTCATCAAGGCCCTAGATCCTGAAGGCAATGCATTCAATGAGTTGAAGCGAATTTTCCCAAGATTGAGTGGAATGAAAATAAAAGAAGGTTTGTGTGAAACTATATACGTACCAATCAACCTAACTTATTCAATATTTAACACATATTTTTTCGAATTATTTTACTACAGACATACTCAATAGACCTGATATTCGGCGCTTTATGAGAGACCAACAGTTTAAATACAGTTTGTCGAATTTGCAGCTCGTTGCTTGGGATTGCGTCAAAGGAGTCATCGAAAATGTACTTGGAATTCATCGTGACGAAAACTGGTGCAAACAAGTTGAAAATATGCTCGTTGCTTTCCGCAACATCGGTGTAAAAATGTCTCTGAAAATTCATTTTTTACATTACCATGCAGACAAGTTTGCCGAACAATCACCATGTGAATCAGATGAGCATGGTGAACGGTTTCATCAGGTGACGGATAGGCTTGAGCGCTGGTATAGTGGAAAAAAACTTGATTCTCTATTAGGAGACATTTGCTGGAATTCACAGCAAGATGAAGATGGAGAAGAAAAAGAATGAACATGAATTTAAAGGTTTATTTGTTGAAAATTGTTGGAATTGGAATAAAAACTTGAGTTAAAATCATGATTGTGCGTTTAAATTTTTTTATTTAACTTAACGAAATGTGTTTTCTTTTCTTATTTTGAGATTTTAAAGCGAAATTCTCTCGATTCCTCTATTATTTAAACGAAAATTAACGAAAAATGACAAAGAAATGAAGTTTTTTGGACATTTTGTTAAGAAACGGTGTTTGAATGAGGTTTTTCATGTTGGTATATTTAGAAAAGTTGTTGGCCATGACAATAGCTAAAACTTTGCCGAAGACAGTAAAGCGATATTTCGAACGGTTTGGGAATTACAAGCATATAATGTACTGAAGTCATAAGCGACGAACACTACTAAAATCAGCTAACTTCAAAGGCGAATATCTCCTAAGCAAGAGCTAACTTTCAAAAACAGTGGTTACCACTGGATTCAGCGTACCCGATATAGGTTTACTAGTTATGTCTCCCGCGTGTTAGAATTTTGAACTAGCACAGTGTTATTAACACATGTTTTCTCGAATATATCCAGACATATGCCAAGAAAGTTCGATCTTTTACTATGGCGCACATGTTCTTCTTATGAGAAATCAAATTTACGAAATAAATTAACAAATTCATAACAGCAGTTGTTGATGAATTTTCACTGGTAACATTTCAATTTTCGGTAACCTGAACCTGGCAGAATGTGCTAAAGCAGAGATCTGGGTAAGAACGACCCCTGGCAATAACGGCGTTCCATGATCGTTATTTGAATTTCCTCGTCCAGACAATGATTAATAATTGCTAGGCTCCTTCAAATGCACCAGTGAAGTGAAAATTAGCACTAAAACAATACGACAACGTCTCAAATGCTGCTTCGACAGAACAGTGAACTTCAAATTAGCACTGAAATCATACGAAAAGTCTCAAGGAATTTGGTATGAGTTCTCGTGTCGTAGCTTAGGGCATAGCTATAACCGCAGAACATCGAAGAGCTCAATTTAACTTTGCTAGGAAACATGTTGTTCAAGAGTTGACTGGGAGAGAGTTTTATTTAGAAATGAGTCGAGATTTGACCTTTTGATTGATATTTCTAGTGTACAAACATCGAAATAAAATATACGCTCAGTCCAACTTTTTACCAATCTATGGTTTGGGTACAGGTTCAATAATGGTGTGGGAAGGAATATTTTTTACCTCATCATCTGAATACTCAGAGGAACGTTACAAACATTTAAGAAGAACATGTTGTACCATTTACGGCAAACATGGGTGAAAACTTTTTATTTATACATGATAACGCTAGACCTCAACAAGCTCATAGCGTTAGATTAGATAAGAATATAATTCAGAGCTTTTGGAGAGATGTGATATTGATTTTAAACATAAACGATCGCATTTAGTGAAAGAAGGGAGAGTTGTTTCATCAAGACGTACACATGCGGACACGTGTATAGCCACCATGCGAAAAATCCATAAAGAGAACTACTATCCCATCCAGCATGTTCTCCAGATTTAACCCCCTGCGACTTTTTCCTATGTCTAAATATGAATGGTTAGATGATGAGAGATTTGGATCAAGTAAAGAGGAGACCAATGATATAAATGCCTATTTTGAGGGCCTTGAGAAATTTCACTGCACCAACCAATCTACGCACAAAATTGAAATATAGTTTTGGTAAAACAGTGTACTGCAATTAGCACTAAAACGATACGACATCCTTACAAAGAGCAGTCTAACCGCATCACATCGAAGAGCCCGATTGAATGTCAATTAGTTAGAAGCTGACTGGGAGAGTTTTGGGTAAATATGAGTCGATTCTGTCTTTTTCATTGCGATCGATGTTCTCTAGTGAGCAGACGTCGAAATGAGAGATATGCACAGTGTAACTTTTAACCTAGCAATGGTTTTATGTGAGTTCAATCGATAACAATGTGGGCAGAAATTTCTTCAAACTCCCGCACTGATCTGGTCATCGTAAATAATGAAACCCTCAATGCTCAGAGGTTAGTTACAGTTATTTAAGAAGTACATGTTCTTCCATTTGTGGGAAACATGGTTGAAAATTTCTTATTTATGCATGTTAATATCAGACATCACCAAGCTCATATCGTTAGGAAGTACCTTCAATATCACAAAATCACTTCAATGGAATGGCCTGCACGAAGTCCAGATCTCAATAATCTCCATCAACATGTCTGGGACATTCTCAAGAAGCCAGCTAAACCTGCCAGCTACTATGAATGAGGTTCGAATCAGACTGATCGAAATTTGGAACGATTTGGATTAGGATGTTGTAAGGTTATGATTTTCAATATGAAACGTAGATGTCATGCAGGGGTGGAAATATCCAGTATTAAAGGTTTTCCTGGGTTTTGATTATTTCGTTATTAGGTTTATTTAAATTTCTATTAGTAACAATTTCATTTCGATTGATCTCAAGCATTCCTTAGTGCTTGTGGATCATTGGAAAAATAATCTAGTCTTCTTCTGAATGAATCTTAATTTTTCGATTTTGTACGTTAGTTTCTTGACGCAGTGTATTACCACGTTGCCAAGTGAAGTGAGAAAATTAATGTAAATAATATATCTATAACTATCAAGCCCATTTCTGTCAACATTGTCGTCTTTTATGTGGATATGTAACAATATGTACACTGATGGACAATCGAGGGAATATAGTAATAAACACCTCAAAAAGTCTAGGAAACACCAATATCTGTAAAATATGAATTTCATGATTCGAATTTATAGAAAATCTTTCGGTTTTGTTAGGATGTATTGTATATAATGTATTCTCAAGAAAACAAAATAATATTTGACTTCTTCAAAGCACCTATTATAAAAAAGAAATTTGAAATTTGGAAATGACGAAATTTGGTAAAACACAAAAAAATCCTGAACTCATATTTTCGAAACGATATGGAAGCACTTATATTTTTCAGTGCCCAGAAGGTCCACCTCTGTTATTAATGATACTTTAGCATCGTCGCGGCATGCTCAATATTAAATTGTCTATTACATTTTGGCCTAAGTCATTCCAAGCCCCCAAGAACTGCTAATCGTAGCTCCTGTTCATGATGGAAGACGTTTTGACGCAGGAAATTTCTTTTTAGGGTGTCCCACACATGCTCGATGGGATTCAGATCTGGGGAGCAGGATGGCCACGGAAGAAGATCGATATCATTCTCTTCAAGAACGTTCAAGGCAACTCTTGCACGATTTTGTTGGGAGAGGGGATTTTGACCCATTGTTTGGAGATACGGTACCACTACAGGTGAAACTATCTCATTTGCGTAAGAATTTCCCGTGAGGTTCTTCTGTATGAAAACAAGGTCAGTTCTTCCACCAGGGCGTATAATCGCCCCCAAAACATCACTGATCCGCCTCCCTGTCTAACAACTTTTCGAGCATGCTGGAGACGATTTTGCTTTCCAGGTTCCCTCCATATTCGAATTCTTCCCGAATAGGGATAATAACTTAATCTATATTCATCACTGAAGAGAACTGTGGCCCACCTCTCTTGATCCCAGTTTACGTGTTCTTGGCACCAAGCTAAACGAGGAGCGCGATTTCCATGGGTCAGTTGTGGAACTCTTAAAGGACGTCTGGAGTGGAGTTGGCCTTCGTGCAGTCGATTTCTCACAGTTTGGTCGGAAATTTGTACATTATGAACTCGTGATAGCTCTTGAGCTAATTGAGATGCTGTGGTAGTACGATCTCTTCTGGCTTGTAAAACCAAAAATCGGTCTTGGGCGACTGTAGTAATCCTGAAACGACCTGTATGGCGTTCTTCTACGCTACCTGTATCATTGAAATGCGAACATAAATGGTTTATGACACTTGGGCTACTTCCCAGAACCCTGGGTACTTCCCGTTGTGAGCTCCCAGCTTGGAGCATGCCAACGGCTCGTAACATCTCTTCTCTAGTCAAATGTCGTCTTCCCATGGTCCAATCACAAAACTTGAATCAGTTATTTGTGGTTACAACAGAAACTAAGTACCAACTTACTGATTTCAAACACTGAATACAAGAAATGATTATAAAGCAGCGTCGCATCTGCTGCGTTTTTAGTTTTCTATAAAAAACTGAAATCTGTTGCGGCACTCTACATAATTTGGTGAAAAATTGATGCAGGTGTTCATTTTTAAAAAAAAATCATCCATATTGATCGTTCTGGATACGATATATCGATATTCAGAAATGTTCGCTAGAGTTTTTGAGGTGTTTAGATAAACAAGACAAAATAAAGGTCTGGGAGACATATATCACAGAACTAGTCCAGGACGTAGGACCAGGGCAGCCATAGATATTGGATAAAACAGAGCCATCCATAACCAATGAAGAAGTAAGAGCAGCATTGAGACAAATAAAAGAAGGGAAGGCTCTGAGTTCCTCAAACTTTTAGACGACTCTGCAATCGCAAAAATCACAAACCTGTTCAACCACATCCACGAAACTGAAGAAATACCTAAGGAATGGTTATTATCAGAGTTCGTCATAATACCTAAGAAACCTGGTGCAAAGAAATGTGAAGACTATCGAACTATTTCTCTTATGAGCCATCTGTTAAAGCTTTTCCTAAAAACCATACACAAAAGAATATACAGGATCTGTGAAGAATTCATGTCGGTGACTCAGTTTGGATTTCGGGATGCAGTAGGCACCGGAGAAGCCCTATTTAGTATTCAGGTGCTGTTTCAGAGGTGCAGAGATGTTAACTGCGATGTATACGCTTGCTTTGTAGACTATAGTAAGGCTTTCGTCCGAGTAAAACATCACCAATTAATCAAAAATTTGGGCAATATAGGTATCGATGGAAAAGATTTGACCATAATATCACAACTATATTAGGGACAGTCAGCGTATATAACCATAGACGAAGAACAGAACGGCGAGGAGTAAGACAAGGATGCGTGCTTTCCCCACTATTATTCAATGTGTACTCGGAACACATTTTCAGGAAAACTCTTGAGAACGTGAACGCCGGAATAAACGTCAACGGTAAAATACATCCGGTACGCTGACGATACAATAATTATGGCAGATAGTGTGAGTGGATCACAACAACTGATGACACGAGTGGTATAAGTCAGCACGGAGTACGGTCTGAATATCAATGTCAACAAGACAAAATACATGGTTATCAGCAAAAATCAAATCGCACAAGAAACATCTGATACTCAACCAACAACAAATCGAGAGAGTGACAAAACACACATACCTGGACATTGTACTTGATGACCATTGGGATCATTCGCAGGAGATGTCTTGCAGGATAGAGAAGGCAAAAGAAGTGTTCTTTAAAATGAGCTCAGTGCTCAAGAGCCGATCTAGAACTTTATCCACAAAAATACGACTTCTCAGGTGCTACGTTTCTCTGGCTTAATTACGGCGTGGAATCATGGACCCTAACTACCAAAAAACTTGCAGGATTTATCGTAGGATTCTGAGAATTCTGTTGATAGACCATATCTCTAACGAACAAGTCTGCCCAAGAATATAGAAAGATCCTGAATTAAAAACCACGATAAAGACGCGCATACTTGAATATCTGGGTCATATAATGAGAAATGAAGGAAGATATGGGCTGCTGCGAAGGATACACAAGGGAAGATCCCAGGTAAACGCGGGCCTGACAGACGAATGATCTCCTGGCTCAAGAACCTCAGGAGATGGTTCTCAGTATCAACAACAGGACTTTTCCGTGCCGTAACAAACAAGGTTATAAGCGCCAGAATGATCGCTAACATCCCGACCGGATAGGCACCACAAGAAGAAGAAGAATATGTGGATATAAAAGTACTCTATGTGTATATATAAGTATGTCTAGATTTGAGCCATCTCAACTTATCTGAGTAGCTGTTATTGTTACCTGTAGAACCTGAATTTTCTGTAGATAGATAGTCACAGATATCACTAGACATTCGTATGGAATGTTAGAAATTAAAACGTGTATAATTTTATTCTACTGACATTCACCTCAAAACTATACAAGTTACGTTACGTCAAAAAACAGCGCTATAAATTTACTGTCGAGTTTTGTGCCTGAAATATGCATTTGCCGAATGCAATACTTTCATCAATTCATCAAAGGAAGTACAATCATAAGAACATATGACAACTAGTTATTTCAACAATTCAAATGTAGTGATTTCAATGTTAAGCGAAGATCATCGTGGTAGGGCGAAAACGTTGAAAGATGCAGAATTGCGGAAGTTATTGGATGAAGATCCTACACAAACTCAGACATAATTGGCAGAAAAGTTGAAAATGAGTCAATTTTCGAACGATTACAACCAATTTGAGGCATCAAAAAAACAAGAATATGGGTACCACAAGAACTGAGTGACGTTGCTCTTGCACTGTTCGTGTCTTCTCAGCTCAACACACAGAACTAGTATTCATGACAAAGAGTTCTGTCAATGCTCAATGACAATTCTGTCTTAACCTCTATCTCTATTTTCCTTCGGGTTATCTTTTTGTCGTTTTGGTTAGGTTAGGTCAGACCTACGTCCAAAACACTGTCTGACATGTTTCGATAGTCCCTTCAGACTGATTTTGACCATTTCAGTAGCTGCTCTGTACCATAGGCGCCTTCTCTCGTCAATTAACATCATATAGATCAAACACAAATAGCTCGTGAATCGTGGCTAGGATCACACCCTCCAAACTAAGATTGAGTGATAGCAAACAGCATGATCACCATTGCTTGTGTGAGTACAAACAAATAGCTCTGATCTGGACTGACTGAAACTATTTTTCTTGCAGTGAGAACCATGTTTTTTGTTGAAGGAGATTTGTTTCTTGAAAGGTTTCAGTTTCCTTTTTTTTTACTAAAAGAGCACCATTTCTGTCTTCTGGGGATTCTATGACGGCCAAAGTCAAAATACAGGATTCTTTATGACCGCTGTAACCCTAGTATTTTGCACTCTTGAAAGTTAGACGAATCTCTTAGAAATCCACTTCGGGCATATCTGAGGAATATATTTTTATTTGATCAAGGCTTGGTTCCGGAAAGATTCCAGTCCCAAAGAAAAACTAGACTCGTGGAAAACTCTCATAAGCAGACAGTTCAGCTAGCACGGCGTACTTCGCTCTATAAAAATTCTTTTGTTTCCAGGATCAGTATACTTTCCGATAACTTACAATTAGGCTCTTTTCAGGTAGCGAGTGAAAACACACATTAAATCATTTTATGCGTCCACTGCCCAGAATTATGATATTTAAAGTGTCCCTTCAATTACTCACACCGTGAAAAGGTTCCACGGATACTTCTGAAGAGAAAACATAAGTGGAGAAATTTTTATATCGCATCATTCCTCACTTCATTAAGTGATGAAACAATACTTTTTTCATTTTAATTTATGCTATTTAGATTTTCACTATATCGACAAAACTATGACCGGTTTCACCACACTGTGGCTTCATCAGATAGATACAGGTTTTTTCATTTGTTGTTTCAAATTTACACAATAAAAAATGAAGTAAGTGGAAACTGGTTTTTTCCTCTCGTACAACGTTTATAAGATGGGTTTTGTCCATTGGTAAGTGCCGTCGCGACCATATCCATATGCTTGATGGTGTATATTTTGAAAATATGTAATTCAATATAACAGATGAGAGAAGAGAGAAAGTTGGATGCAGAAGGAATTACACGGAAAGCACCCTAAAGAATTGAAGAATGATTGTATCGATGAAACCGCATCAAATAGATGGTTAGTATCTGGAGAATTGTTCGCTGAAACAGAAAGCTTGGCAATTGCGATCTAGGATCAGCTGGTTTTCACGAACAATTATAGAAAACATATCATCAAGCATAATATAGATGATTCTTGCCGTAGATTTTTTTGTTCTTCAGAAACAGTTTTTCATATATTATCATATTGCTCAGTCCTTGCTTCTACAGATTATTTAGAGAGACATAATGCCGTCGCTAATATTATTCATTTTAATCTAGGAATTAGACATGACTTAATTCACAAAAGAAAAAAATGTTACAAATATGAACCTGAGATTATTTGTGAAAATATAAACTTTATTTTGATAAAACAGTTCTATGCAACAGAGCTGTAAAACACAATTGGCCAGATATCATTCTTACTGATAAACAGAATCGAAAAACATATATAATTGATATTGCTATACCCGACACATATAATATACAAAATAAATACAATGAAAAAATTTCTAAATATATGACGAATTAAAAAATAGTGAAAATGAAAACAATATTTATTCTACCGATTATTATTTCCATAACAGGTGTTATTCCTAGATTTTGGGTCTGAAGAAAATTTATTTGAACAGTTACAGAAAATAACAGTCAACAAATCTTGTAATATTCTTCGTAGGTTTCTTTCCGAAAGAAATTATGAAGTAGAGTCATAGGTTTTTTCTTTAGTTTATACTGCTCAGAATCTCATTTGAGATTTCATTTACTTGTATATATAAATGTAATATAATTAGCTCACAATTCTATCATATTTATGTTCAGAGCAGTATTATATTCGATAGTTCATCACTTCACACAAAGAAAACTATGAATGAATAACATTCAGTGTTACTTGACTAAGGTCCGTACACTGGATTTTTCCGGGAGAAAGCCTCTGACATTACTCGTAGGTACATTGATGTCATTGTCTGACGATATGTTTTGATTATGATCATTGCAATGACATTTTATATATATATATATATATATATATATATATATATATATATATATATATATATATATATATATATATATATATATATATATACACAGGGTGCTTCAACGAAAACTAAACAGAGGCTATATCTACCAAGATATTCATTTCTGATCAAAACGCAAAAACACGTCAATTTTTGTTTCAAGGGGGACATCTTTTGGGGTACAAAACTTGCCTGAAATATCAACCCTCTAAGCGGGGGTTTCAACCCTTGAACATTTTGAATAATGAAGATGAATCGAGTGATGACTCAAAAGAAAGATGGTATCTTTGTCTACAATTCCTTGAACGAATTTCCATTTTTAATTGAAAACTGTAAAAGATACAGGGTGAGCAACTGAAAGATAGGAAAGACTATTTCCCTGAGACTATTCAAGTTTCAGTGAGGTAAAATAAAAACAGATCCATGCTGATCAATGGCAGTCATCATCAAGTACCATCCTCATATCGAATTTCAACCCTTGGAGCAGGGGTGACAACCCTTGAAATTTTGGAAGAGGGTAGATGTGTCGAGTGATAACTCGAAAGAAAGGTATTATCTTTGTCTGCATTCCCGTGAAAGAATTTTAATTTTTGATTGAAACTGTAGAAGATACAGAGTGAACCACTCTCTAGATTCCAAAAGTATATAGATCATTCATAAAAACGAACTTACTTCTATAACAATGAAAAACATACTCAATCATTGAGTAATAATATACGAAGGAGCGTACTTTCTCTTCTCAACTTGAATTAATTGAAAGTTTTTATAATCATATCGCTTACCTGTCGATGCATCAATATTTTCAGAAATTATACCTTCTCCTTAGATAATATGTACGCCACTGCGCTCGAAACCTTCACCTTCGAAGAGTCTCGCTCCTGTTCTTAGATTTATCTTCCCAGATTCTTATTAGCATGTCAAAAGTCCATCAAGAGGATATAATTAATTACACCCATAGTGGACTTGTAATTATTTCGATGTATCTTGAATGGGCTTTACTTAATAAGTTCAAGCATTTATTAAATACTTTTTGCTACACTTTAGATCGGTAGATCGGTTCCAAGTGAATGGACTCGTCAGCTGCAAGGATGCAATTTTCCTTTCAAGAAATTATGACACATTGTTCTTGTTCCTCTGTGCTAATCACGGAGTAATTTTCTTTTTGGAGGGCTATATACAAGATGCCTAAGAGGTATTTCTTAAATCTTGAAGGTACTTTTGTGATACTCTGAAAGATTGCTGTAATAAGGGCAATTTGAATAATACTTTTCAGTTCATTTTTTGTTGTTGTCTTGAATGTTATTTGAACTAAGTTCCAAAAATATTTTCAATGCTGCGGCACCGTTTATACCGGAAGTGGCATATTATTGCTACCTAAAAATCAATCGAAAGGAAGATATGTATTTTTCAATCGAAATTTTGCGATTTTTATTTGTCTCTCATAAGGCATCATAAAAACACTAACGATCATTCAATGTCGATTATTTCTAGCTAGTTGTAAGTAAAGAGGCTCATTCAGCTAAATTCAATACATTTACAGGCTTCACGGTGGAAAGGGTGTTTCCAATTTGCCACAAAGCATATGGCAAATTGTAGTACCTTCAAAGATACAAAAGTCCGTTTTTCAAATTGGACTACATATTTTTGCAACCACCATTTAACTCGTAACATTAATAGGCATCTATCTGTTATAGGTTTCTCTGTACCTAAAATGCATCGTTTCCGAGTTATTCGCAAGTTTATCCCAAAAATTACGATATTTCGCACGAAAATCCTAAAATTCGCAGATTATATGATTTGAAATCTTTCAAATGCTGCATAATGCTGTTGTGGGGTTCTTGGATTGTCCTGGCTCGATCTGATTTCCTTTTTGAGATTATCCCATAAATGTTCAATAGGATTTAGGTCTGGAGAGTAAGCTGGCAAGCTGGTCTGGAGAGCAAGCTGGCAAGCTGGTCTGGAGAACAAGCTGGCAAGCTGGTCTGGAGAACAAGCTGGCAAGCTGGTCTGGAGAGCAAGCTGGCCAGTCCAGAATAGTGATTCCCTCTGTTTCAAGATAGTGTCGCGCGAGGTTGCTGATATGCGGAGGAGCCTTATCTTGCATAAAGGTTAAATTCTCACCATAAGCGTCTCGCCAGAGTCTCATTTTGGGCTTCAGCTTTTGGTCTACGTAATTTCTAGCCGTTGTACTTGCAAGAAACGAAATCAAATCTGTTTTGCCTCCCAGCAAAATGCCACCTCAAGACATCACACTGTCCCCTTGGTATTTCGGAATCTTGCTGCTCGGAGCCTAGCTTGTCTTCCACGACCCCTTAAAACTCGAATTCGGCGGTCATCTGATCAAACGCCAATTCTGGTCTTATCCGAAAAAAGAACATTTCGCCAGTTCTCAATATGCCAATTTTGGTGCTCGATACACTAAGTAAGTCTGTTTATTTTTTGTTGTCTGGTTAGCTCTGGAACTCTTAAGGGCCTTCTGCTGTATAAACCCCTTGAACGAAGTATTTGACGTATCGTTTTGACTGATACACTGATTCCTGTTGCTTCTAGAAATTCCCTTTGGAGTACGAGATGCGACTCACTAGGGTCTCTTCTTGCAATTTGGCAGAAAAAGCGGTCTTGTTCTTCAGAAGTGATCTTCCTATGATTTCTTTTAGGCCTATTTTGTAGAGTTTGTAGCTCAACGTATCGGGCGTAGGTTTTTGAAATTACCCTCTGTGATACCCCCATTGTGACTGCTATATTCCTCTGTGTCACCCCCCCCCTTCAACGAGAGCAATTATTCGGCACCTCTGCACATCGGATAATCCAACTTCAGGCATTTCCAATTATGATTATAGCCTTTTTCAAATTTTGGAATTCACATTTTCAAATCTAAGTGACGACTGAATACAATATCCCTAACATGTGGTGATAATTCAACATTTCTTATCATACTATCCAGTTTTTTTACAACAAAAACTTCATTCTTCACAAGTAGTCGAAGATCCATGGTTAAAAACAATCAATAATGTGAATAACGAGTGATTCCATATAAGTTTGGTTGTGTGTATATGGCAAAAAACGTTTGAGGTGTCAGCTAGTAATAATTATAATAATAATAATCATTATTTCATTAACAGCCTTTAAGTACACATTTAGGCAAAGTGGATTTATAATAACACACTTTGCAATAAGAAACAACATTTCAAAGTGTATGAATTACATTATTTGAAGGAAATGAAGCAACATTTTCGGATAATATATCTACAACGAACCTCTGAGCATTCGGGTATTTACGATGAAGAGATCAGTGCAGACGTTCAAAGCATCAATATTGAACCTCCACAAAAACCACAAGTAGATAAAAAGTTGCCACTGGCGTATCTCGCATTATAACGTCTGTTCAGTAGAGAACATCGGTCGCAATAAAAATTGAAAATCTCGACTCTTCTGTGAACAGAACTCACTCCCAGTCAGCTTTTAACCAATTGACATGTTACCTAGTAAAATTCAGTAGGGCTCTTTGCTGCGCCGCGGTTAGAGCTGGGCCTCGAGTTGCGACACAAAGCCCCCCTGTAAAATAGTCGTATCATTTCAGTGCTAATTTGCACTCCACTATTCTGTCGAAGCTGCATCTGAAGGTGCCTAGCAGTATCGAATCATTTTACCGACGAGGAAATGTTTGAATAACGGTCATGGATCGCCGTCGTTACTTAAGGCCAGGTCTCTTTTCATGACTATCAGTCTATCTGTACCTGCGGTTCATTCTGAAAACAGTTGAATGAGAAAGCCCAAGTTTTGGCCCATACATCTAACCCATTATATACAGGGATATCCACCGGGACTGTCCGTTAAAAACTTTTTGAGTTCCAATTACAATATCAAGCTGAAATTTTATACGCGGCCATAACTAGCGATTTCCAATTGAAGTGAAATATTTTCGAAGTGATACCATTTCCAGTTATACTGGAAGTGGGTCATCACTTTGTTGTTTCAAATAGCAATCTACCTTTTTTATTATACATCTAAAACCGACATTTCAGCAAGGCATAAAATACTCAAGTTGTTGGCACTTATCTGTCAAAACTTTTGAAAGATTTAATTATTTTTGTTAAAAACTCGATTTTTGAGGAACATTTAATACAATTGTAGCTCGTAGATCTTTTGCATTACAGGCACAATTTTTGCTTGGGTGGATAGAAGAAGGATCAAGAAATTTTTTAAGCAT
The DNA here is from genome assembly GCA_013387265.2 of Cryptolaemus montrouzieri. Taxonomy (NCBI): domain Eukaryota; kingdom Metazoa; phylum Arthropoda; class Insecta; order Coleoptera; family Coccinellidae; genus Cryptolaemus; species Cryptolaemus montrouzieri. The sequence continues at coordinate 22,922,827 of JABFTP020000021.1, read as the reverse complement.
TCTACACATGTCAAATGTTTATTGCGTTGTTTTGTATGATTTCTTCAATTTGGCTTTTTTCAAACAGCAATAACTCAATATTTTCAAATTGCACATGCCAATTTTTATATCGCCATCAGATGAAGCGTCAAATTTCAGATGGAATTGTATCAGCATGTACTATACCCATCTCTTATAGTTCCGAAATAATTTGGGAATATATTGAATTTTGATGATTTTGCAAGAACTACCAGAGAATGCTTTGAAATATTTGAATCAAGTAGCTGAACTGGTTACGCTCACCTGACACGTGCCTAAAATTAATGTATTTGTCATTTCGTTCATTCGAATTTGATATTTCAACAAGAATTGTCGTTGTTTCAGATTGAAAATATCCAAAAAATACAACACATTTGGAATAAAACCACTGATTATTCAAACGAGAATATATTTAATCTTTTTGAATTCATTTTAGAATGTCAAAAGTAGTAGGTAGAAATTGCAGGCAATTCAATAACCAATTTCCAAATTTACCGTCTATGAGTAATTTTCTACAATTCGGATGAATAAAATTGTAGGAACTAAGCGAAACCAATCATCGAAGTTAATTACATTAATACGAATAAATGATAGCAAACATTATAGGAGAAAACTAATTTACGATCTGAATAAATGTTCAATATGGGCCCCATCTTGCTCGATACACTTAATAGCTCGTATACGAACATGATGAGTTGCCCTCCTAGTTTCCTCAGGATCAATATTACGAAAAGCATTATGAATGCGCTTTGGTAACTCATAGGCCATAAATTTGTTCCTTGATTACCCCAACATCTATCCTCGAACATTTCTGTTAGCTGCCGATCTAAAACTCGTGTTTTATGTGCTGGTGCACCATTCATTTGGTAATAGCAATCCCACAGAATGTTAAGGGATCTACAAAATTCGTTAATGTTCCTCTCAAAATTTCCAGGTATCTTTGTCCATTAAAATTTTCCTCATAAATGTGATAAGCCAACAAATCTTTCATTAAAATTGCAAAAACGTTCACGCTGAATTTATTTTGGAAATCAATAACCTCAATGAAATGTGGATTTTCTGTGGCCCAAAAATGTCAATTTCTCCTGTTGGTTATTTCACTTTCATTGAACTTGGCTTCATCAGACCATATAATTTTTTGCAGAATTGTCTCATCTTCTTGAAGCCGAATTAATAAATTTTCACAGAAATTTAGCCGCTTGGGAAGGTCAGTTGGTTTCAATATTTGTAGTCTGATAGAAGAATACAGGTGCATGTTATGTTTCTTAAGGATCCTTCGAATGAAAGAATAACTCAATCCAATACCCATTGATGCTGACTTAATGGACGCATGTGGATTGGCACGAAAATACGCTAGCGTATTAATTTGATTGTCGTGGTCCTCGAGAATTGGTTTTCTTCTAGTTTCTATGTATTATGTTCCTCCAAATTGCAGAAAATTGCTCCTTATCCTTCGAAATTTTGTTTTACTCATAGGCGCCAAATTTGGAAATTGGTTATTGAATTGCCTGCAAGTTCTATCCACCACTTTTTGACATTCGCCATGAATTAAAAAGAGATAAAACATATCCTCGTTTGAATAATCAGCCATTTTATTATCAATCTGGTGTTTTTCAAAAATTTTCACTTCAAATTACCGACAATTCTTGTTGAAATATCAAATTCGAATGAACGAAGTGACAAGTACATTAATTTCAGGCACCTGTCAGGTGAGCGTAGCCAGTTCAGCTACTTGATTCAAACATTTCAAAATATTCTGTGTTAGTTCTTGCAAAATCATCAAAATTCAATATATTCCTACATTATTTCGAAACTATAAGAGATGGGTATAGTACATGCTGATACAATTCCATCTAAAATTTGACGTTTCATCTGATGACGTTATAAAATTGGCACGTGCAATTTGAAAAATTGAGTTTTGCTGTTTGAAAAAGGCCAAATTGAAAAATCATACAAAACAATGCAATAAACATTTGACATGTGTAGACTGCTTAAAAATAAATGGTATCACTTCGAAAATATTTCACTTCAATTGGAAATCGCTAGTTATGGCCGCGTATAAAATTTCAGCTTGATATTGTAATTGGAACTCAAAAAGTTTTTAACGGACGGTCGCGGTAGATATCCCTGTATATGGCAGGCGTTCTATATGTAGAACGGCATTCAAATTTGGCGCTCACGAATGCGTGCGCATAAGATAAAGTGGGGAGAACTTTCTAACTGTTCGCTCCTAACCTTTATATCAATGTTCATCTAGTCCCTTGTCTGAATGGCTTTAGAGTGTTGTGAGCAAAATTCTAAGGATAAAAGTGGATGAAAATTATAAGGATTATGGTATTTCCTTTGAGCTGTGAGTTTTTAACTATAATTCTATTCGATACTCAAAAATACGTAATGAATTAATTAGTGAAAGAAATGTAGCAACATGAATGCATATTAGTTTGGTTAATTGGGAGAAATGATGATTCAAACCTTAACGACCCAAATGTAGCACGTTAGGAATATATGCTGCTATGACTAACCAAGCATTACATATTTTATTTCAGGGTTTGAATCTGAATGTCATGTTGGCTCTTCATGCAGGAGGAAACAGTGATGACGACTCGAACCAAACTTCTCATGCAGATGTTATTATGATGCCTCCATCTAATGGAAATGGTGAAGTAACGAATGAAGACTCTGGGGATGAAGATCAGGTTCGTTCTTCTAATTCACCTGGCTCGCAACTATCAGCACCTGCAGAAATTTATTCAGATAATCGGAATCGAGATGATGACTTCGATTCAGAAGATGAAATTTCTTTAGCGGAAGTGGCAAGAAAACTGAAGGGAAGAACAAAAGAAAAGAAGAACTATCATTCGACAAATGGCGACCTCGTACCTCAGCCAATGGAAAGGCCATCTTCCATATTTGTTGCAGATATATTCTCAATAATTTTATTCGCCAAGTTTTTTCCTGACTCTTTGATGAATCTTTTCTAAATGTCTTCCAATATTGCTGCTAGACGGTCTTCCTATTTTTTCAACACTTTTTATAGTCTCTGCTAGCTAACCTCTATAGTCACCTAAAGTCATCTTTTTGGTTCAATTGCTATTATAGGCTCTTTTATATGAAACCCATGATTTTATGACCGCCATGTCTATCAAATGATAGAAATTTCTAATGTACCATTTTATGCTCTTTATTCTGATCCTATATCTTCCCAAAAATTCATTAGGTCGAAGCCCCATATGGGCGTGGCGTTATAGTGCTTGATAATTTTGGGGCAAGGTATAGTAATTACTTTTTTCTGTTTCTTGTCGTACCTATTGACTGTCTCGGCTGGTTCCGCTCTTACGTATGTAGATGTCAATATTACTAGTTTGTTGTCTTTCCATGTCGTACAGATATGTCTACACCTTCATAATCTGCCACTTGCTCTTCATATGATCCCTGAGGTACCGAACCTTTCATGAAATTCTTCTGGGCTGGTAGTTTACAATTTTTACCGAGCGGATTCCTTTGGATAGTACCCAGAGCATAAGGTACTATCAAGGTAGTGCAGCAAAGGAATTGAGGTGTAAAAGTTATCGAAGTAAATTATGTGGTTTACACTCCGAAGGACTAAACTACATAATCTTATGACGGTATTTCCTACCACCCCCAGATTTGCTTCACCTGGAGCTCGAGCAGAATTTTGCTTGCTAAAGTAAATTTCAAAGTTATATGCATACCCAGATAGACAGCATAGAACAAATAACTTGAAGCCCCACTTGTTTGGCTTATTTGGAAGATAATGCTTCATAAAATGAGCCACTTTAGAAGAAAACATTTGTTCATCTAACGAGAGCCTGTGCTCACATGGAGCAATGCTTACAAACGATCAATTAAGATGGTCCACCAATGGTCTTATTTTGTGGAGACGATCATGCAGAGCATGAGTTATAGGTTTATGCTCAGAGCTATTGTTGAAATGGATTAAAGATCCTATTTTTTTTTAATCTGTTCACCGTCATGGTTTGCATAATTTCGGTAAAGTCATATTTTGACCAGTGTAATAATGAAACACCGACAGGAATATGATAATGATGATAATTATTAATATTGCCGTATTTCTGTAGCAGTTAAAGTAGTACTGGTAACACCTTGTTGGACAATATATCAATTGGCTTCTTCTCCAATTTGTGTAATAATTGTGTCGTTTATGAATTTTGAAAAATATTGGTATGGAGTTTCTAGCTCTTCTAATTCTGGAGGTAGCTCGGTACTTCCTAGGATAGCAATGTGAACTTCATTCCATGGCAAATTACGTTTTTTCCAAATTAGTTCTCTGCTACGTGATCTCCAAGCTGCAATTCCAAGAATATCCGGTACTGATGGAGTGGACGAAAATCCTTGAGGTTCCACAGACGAGGCCTCAGCAGCTTCGTCAGATACAAGAGGGGGATCTTCGTCGACTTATTCATTTTCAGGAGGTTCATTATCCAAATCAGCTAAAATATCTTGTATATTTGGATAATATTCAATATCATTTTCATGACAAATATCTTCTTCATCTGCAGAGACTTCACCACTTTCTAAAGGCATGAGCATATCTTCGATTTCTCTATCGCCAGCTTCTCGTCATGCTAAAACGCAAAAACAAAACGATAATGCCAAACCAGCACCACATAACTATTCCTGCCATTTTCATACAAGCACTTATACGGCAAACGCATTATGTAGCCATTTGGCAACATTTCAATAAATAATACATGAAATTACAAGAAAATTCGAAGACAAACATATAATACATCTATAATTTACGTTATTTTCCACTGGATGACTATTTTTCGAAACATTGAAGAATAGTTTATTTGATATGAAATGCAAAACAAAACACTTGTACCCTCCAATGTAGAAACTTCGACAGTTACTCAATTGTAATGACGTATGACAGATAAACTACCGCCAAATTTCGAGATTTTTTTTTCTGATAGCCTAAGATCTATGCCCACATATAATGATGCGTTCAAAACCGTAAAGCTGTCGAAACGCTTTTAATCAAAAAATAATTTGTTGCCGATTGGCAACTGTATGCATTCAAAAGTTAAATGTCTATCCCGTTCTACCTCAAGGATACCGACGTTGTACTTAGACGGTTCCGGAAATTCATAGAAAATTCAAAAGAAATAACAAAAATCTTCGATATACGCATACTCCTACATTATACGATTTTATTTCGATTACATCCACCTCTCGGTGTGTATATTTTCATCATATGCAATTAAATTGTAATTAACTCATCCACCGTTCTTCTCAGATGAAATCTCCAATTCCCTTTCAAATCAGACACTTCATCGTACATGATTACTATTAACGTCACCATATTATAATCACTGGCTTTAGTTTGCCCAACATTAGTCCTACTCTGAACGAAGACGAAAACTTCCTAACGCTTCAGGCGTTGAAAAGAGGTAGCTATACCCCACATAAAATCAATTAGCATTGAAATTACTATAGATAAAGTTATGTGATAATCTGCTGTAATAAACTTGTTAATTGCCATCGAGCCAATCGTAGATCCTATTGGACTTTCATAATGAGAGTGCACTGGCCCAGACCAGTTATTTGTTTGGTTTTGGACTTTTTACTACCTACCTATATCTACACTGCGATAAGCTTGTTGTGGTTTTTTTTCTTTGGTTATTATGAATGAAGACTGAAACAAAAAATTCTTATTCTACTCGTGATGAGCGAAAAAAATTATCAAATTTGATTAAACAGAATTTGTCAAGATATATTGAACGTGAAACATGAAATTAACGTTGATGAAGAAATTGGACAAAAATAACATCTTGGTACCTTTCAAAAAAACTGAAGATGCCACACACTATCACTGAGTTTTTGTGATACAGGGTCATTGTGAATATTTGTCAATCTGAAACACCGCCCGAATTTCGGTTATGACAAAATAGACAATAAATAGATAAAATGATTATCTTCCTATCTCAGATCTAGGGCTTTAGAGTATGGAACTGCCTTCCGAAAATATTGTCAGAGTTATTATTATTATCGTGGACTTGTGCACTATCTCAGCTTTTAGCTGGATATAATTCACCTTTCCCAGATTCAGCAATCAAATGGAATAGGCTCAATTACAATATACTTGTCATAAATTTTCTTACTATCCTACATGCATTGAGAATTACAGCTTTTTCCATTTCAATATGAGTATTCTTATGCAATTCTAATTTATTAAGGCTATCATGCAAACTTTTGGTATTAAGCCAATAGAAGAAATGATGACAGGAACGATATCTATTTTATCGAGGTCCACATCTGCTTGATCTCAATAACAAGGTCTGTGTATTTGGACTCTTTTTCCTGCACCTTATTCAGCACGTTGTTGACATCCACCAGCATTGCTGTTCTGGCTCTTTATCATACGCCACTATGTCCGGCCTATTATTCGTCACCGTTCTGTCAGTGATAACAGGCCTATCGTAGTATAATCTGATAGAGTCATTTTCCAATACGGGCGCCGGTTAATACTTGTAATATGACTGGAAGGCATTCAAAAGTCTGTACTTGTCAGCAAGTTTCTGTTTGTAATCTTGCGTCCTTAATTATCAATTTTTTGTAATTGTTTGTAGCGATGAATTGGTCTTGGATGATCATGAAGAATCCTTCTGTTTCAGCGAATAGTTCTCCTTTCATCAATCATTTGTTAGAAGCTTCTTTGTCGATGTGTGGTTGATTAATCTCATGGTGATGTCGTCCATGCAATTCCTTTCTTGGCCATTGCTCTTATTTTTTAGTATCTGATAGGAGTGGTAGATTCAGCAGGTTATCACTGGTATCAAGATTGAGAGGTGTATACAACTTATCAGCCAACCATACCACTCTGTGGAGGTCAGAAGTGCGAGCTTTTGTAGAAATTATTCTCTGAGTTTTTATCTGTATGGTATGTAAGTTGACAACATCCATCAATCCGTGTCCTCCTTCTTTCCGCTTAAAAGTTGTTCTTATCACAGACGATTTTGGATTGTGATTGTTGTAATTTATCAGCATCGTTCGGGTCTGCCTTTGAATAACATACAGTTCTGTCTCAGTCGATTTGATTACTTCAAATGAGTAAAGCAACACTGGAATGGCGTAGGTGTTAACTGCTTTGACTAGATTCCCCAAATTCAGCATTGACTCCAGCACAGTCTTCAGACGCTGACTTTTTTTGGTCTAGCATTCTGGCTTGTTGGTATCCCAGATATTTGTACGTTTCGCCATCCCACATACCCTGTATAATATCACCGTTGTGTTTCACCATCTATGACTTTCCCTCTTTGAATATTCAGGGTCTTACATTTTTCAATACCGAATTTCATATGAACATCTGCCGAGAACTTACTGACAGTTTTCAGCAGATCATCCAATTGCTTCTAGTTCGAAGTATATAATTCGATGTCATCCATATACAGCAGATGAGAAATTGTATGATAGTTTCTTTCTGTTTTTATCCTGAATCCGTATCCTGTTTTATATAGCATTGAAGACAGTGGGTTCATAGCTAAAAACAAAACAATAGCGGACTCAAAGAGTCTCCTTGAAAAATTCCACGGCGTATGGGTATCTCGTCAGTTTTAATTGACTTATTGTTCATGTTGACCTGCAGAGCCGTGCGCCAGTGTGTCAATGTTGTCTTCAGAATTCTACCAGGACTAGGTGAATTTTGTATATCTTTAATACTTCGAAAACCCAAGAAGAAATGCTGATTAGACATTGCGATGCCCCCCGTGTGGCTGTTTCATTATCACAGAATCGATGATGAGTTGTTCCTTGCACCCGTGGTGTTTTCTCTGCATCCCTTCTACTCCTCAGCTAATATATTGTTATCATCAAGGTGAGTATTTTGTAGAGCGTTGGCAGACAAGTGAGTGGCCTATACTGAGACGGATTTTGTGTTATATCGCTCTTAGGTAGCATATATGTTAAGCCTTGTTTATTTTTGTTATTTTTTTTCACAACCTATTGTTGGCAGACTTTCGGTCAAGTTGGGACCATCTTGGTCAACAACTTACTCGTTGGTTAGTACACGTCGAACCGTTCTACACTTGACCAGTATCACAGCCTTCCCACTACTTTTTCAGGTTTATCTATTCTCAAGCTATTCAGTTCATATTTGAGGTGGCATTGTACCAGTCCATTTGCAGTGATAACGATTGGACGTATGCTGACTTTTTGAAGCTGGTATATATCTTTGGTTTCATGTGCTTTGTTAGCTTTTTTGTTTTTGCCACACCAATATTATTATCGACAGGTACCGTTATGTCAACAATATGGGCCGTTTTGTCTTTCCTGTTGAAAACCACTATATCTGGCCGGTTGTGCTAGACTTCTCGATCGGTAAGTATAGTTTTGTCCCAATAAAACTTGATATTTTCATTCTCTCTGCAGTCTTCAGGTAAGTATCTATAAGCAGGAATCAATTCATCAACAATTCCATACCTCTTGCATCTGCAAGATCAGGCAATCTTGCCTGATGGATAACAGCGGCAGCATCATCTTGTCTCCTCTTATGGTCACGAGACGCTAAAAAGGAGCAGCCCGAGGAGAGATGGGTTATCGTCTCAGCAGCTGCGTTGCACATTCTACGTTTGTCTTCAGGTATGTTCTGTTTCAAAATGTATCTTCTGTAGTTTTTTGTTGAGATGACATGATCTTGGATAGCCCTTGTTTGAGGTACATTGTTGACAGCTTTCTATCAGCATTTATCTCCTCCAGGGCAGATGCATATCTACCAAGCAATTCTTTTTGCCGCCAAGTGCTCTTCAGTTCACTAAAATATTCTTTCGAATTTCTTGCAGGACCTCTCTCTGCACTTAAGTTCACTGGAGACAATATCTCATCGATTCGAGCTAATGCCTGGTAAGGTGTTTGCGGAAGTTCTGAAGTGAGTATACAGTTTGAATTTTTCTGTTTCACAGATTTCCTTCATGCACCTCAGTCCTCTCCTACCCTCAGTTTTCAGTTAGTATATTTGGCAACTTGACGAATTCGGGTGATGCATACGGTACTTTGTGAGTATGGTCCTCAACATTCTGTCAAGTGCTTCTATGTCAGTAGGTGACCAGCAAACGATTTCAAAGCTATAGGTCACAATTGGTATTACCCAGGTGTTTATGGCAGTAAATTTTGATAAATAAAGATCAGTTTTAAAATGATTTTCAGTCTCTGCTTGAGGGCATCTGTCACTTGCTGCTTTACTGTGGAATGATCTATTGTTGTACTCTGTTGTAATCCTAAGTACTTATATTGTTCCTCAAGTGGAAGCGAGAATTTTGAGAAGTCCATAAGAATCATTTTATCAGACTCATGGGGTTTTCCAGCAATTATAGAAATATATGCGCATTTTTCTCTACTGAGATCCATATGAATCGCTTCGCTAAATGCTTTCACGAGATCTAATTGACCCTTCAGTTGTTGTTCATTAGCGGCATATAGTTTCAGATCATCCATATACAACTAGTGACTGATTTTTGTTTTTGGTATTCTGGTCAGTATATATCCTAAGAACTCTGTTCGATATATACTGAGGATGCCTTCAAAACCACAGTCTGAAATATTCCTCTGGCCTTTCCCTCTGGTGCATTAGGCTTTCTGGTAGATGGATGATTTTTGAACTGATGTTATACATACTGAGGACCTTCAAAAACCATGAGTGAGGCACAGAATCGAATGCTTTTCTATAATCAGTCCATGCCACCGATGAAGACCTTCTGCCACGCTTTGCATGATTTGTTATAATTGAGTCGATGGTCAGCCATTCCTTACTTCCTTTTCCCCTGCTTACATTCTGTTGTTTCAATAGGATCTGATTTCGTTTAATATGTTGAGTTATTTGAAGAGTCAGTACTGCTGTTGAAATTTTATATGAAGGGTGCTTCAACGAAAACTAAACAGAGGCTATATCTACCAAGATATTAATTTCTGATCAAAACGCAAAAATAGGTCAATTTTTGTTTCAAGGAGGACATCTTTTGGGGTACAAAACTTGCCTGAAATATTAACCCCCTCAGCGGGGGTTTGCAATCCTTGAACACTTTGAATAGGGAAGATGGGCCGAGTGATGACTCAAAAGAAAGGTGGTATCTTTGTCTACATTGCCTTGAACGAATTTTCATTTTTAATTGAAAACTGTGAAACATACAGAGTGAGCAACTGAAAGATAGGGAAGACTATTTCCCTGAGACTATTCAAGTTTCAGTAAAAAAATAAAATAAATAAATAAATAATAAAAAGTAAAATGGAAAAGATCCATGCTGATCAATGGCAGTGATCATCAAGTACCATCCTCATCTCGAATTTCAACCCCTAGAGCAGGGGTGATAACCCTTGAAAATTTGGAAGAGGGTAGATGGGTATTATCTTTGTCTGCATTCCCGTGAAAGAATTTTCATTTTTGATTGAAAACTGTAGAAAATACAGAGTGAGCCACTGAAAAATAGAGAAGATTTGAGATGAGAATGGTGTTTCGGAAAGATGACAGCCTTTGATCTGGAATGAATCTGTTCCGTTTTTTTGCACTAATGCTTTGATAGCTCAGGGCGATAGATGGTCTCCTCTATTTTTCAGTAGCTCACTCTGTATCTTCTACAATTTTCAAACAAAAATGAAAATTCATTCACGGGGATGCAGACAAAGATAATACCTTTTTTTCGAGTTATCACTTGACCCATCTACCCTCTTCCAAATTTTTGAAGGGTGGTCACCTCTGCTCTAGGGGTTGATATTCGAGATGAGGATGGTACTTGATAATCATTGCCATTGATCAGCATGGATCTGTTCCATTTTACCTCACTGAAACTTGAAAAGTCTCAAGGAAATAGTCTTCCCTATCTTTCAGTTGCTCACCCTGTATCTTTTACAGTTTTCAATTAAAAACGGAAATTCGTTCAAAGCAATGTTGACAAAAATACCACCTTTCTTTTGAGTCATCACTCGACCCATCTTTTATATTCAAAATGTTCAAGGATTGCAACCCCGGCTTAGGGGGTTGATATTTCAGGCAAGTTTTGTACCCCAAAAGATGTCCTCCTTGAAACAAAATTTGACCTATTTTTGCGTTTTGATCAGAAATGAATGTCTTGGTAGATATAGCCTCTGTTTAGTTTTCGTTGAAGCACCCTGTTTAATAGACAATAAAGATATTTTGTAATTTAAAACTATTGCAAAATATAACGGCTATTCTCTCTCAATGATAGACAAACTTGCGTCTAAAAAACGTTTGCAAAGAGTTTATAACAGTATTCATCCTCAAAATAGTTCTGACAGCCACATATATGAATATTCCTCGTAAACCTATTGCGGTCCAATTTCTAAAACAACCCCAAGTTACATCCAAATTTTCAATGTATAATAAAACTCAAAAATTAGATAATTCAGGAGTGTATAAACTGACATATCCCAATTGTAACGGAATTAATATCGATCAATCAAACTGGTCGTTTAGAATTATATATAAGGGACATCATTTGAATTTGGGAGGCTTTTACTTGGTAGAACTCTATTATCAATAATATAAAACAAGTAATGTCTTTTAAGGGATTTTACTGAATAATTGTGATTCGTAACGCGTTTCACTACACCCTAGCTTCTTCAGACGAATGAATGTACAGAAATTATGACAACTATATATTGATACAACTGAGAATATAAATACAAATGTTCTGTAGTAATTAATATCTTATCCAGTTGCTTCTTCTAAAGTGGTTATTGATGACAGGTATATCCAAAAAATTAAGGAATAGATTGCTACCTGAAGAGATTCAATAGAGGTGAAGCGCTTAAATCGGCTTGTTCATTTATGAGTCTACCTGAGTGTTTGTGTATGTTGATTTCTGAAGTTTCCCAAAGATCTACTCTACAAGATTTATTATCTGTATGCAAAATTTCAAATTGTGGGTCGAAAGAGTGATTATTTTCTAGGAGATGATTCGCGTAATTTGATTCTGATTTTCTATTCGAAAAACTGCGTTTATGTTCCGATATTCTAACATTGAAATTTTTATGTGTTCTACCAATGTAGAAATTATTACAGTCATTGCAATTCAATCTATAAACACCTGATTCATAATTTTTATCTGATTTGGTTTATTTGTTTTTTAATCATTAATGAACAAGTCGATTTAAGCCCTTCACTTCTATTGAATCTCTTCAGAGAGCAATCTATCCCTTAATTTTATTGGATATACCTGTCATCAATAACCACTTAAGGAGAGGCAACTCCATAAGCTTTCAATTACTTCAGAACATTTGTATTTATATTCTCAGTTGTATCTATATATAGTTATCATAATTTCTGTACATTCAGTGGTCTGAAGAAGCTACGGTGTGGTGAAACGCGTTACGAATAACAATTATTCAGTGAAAGTCGTCAAAAACATTACTTGTTTTTATTATTGATAAGGAATATCATTTTCATTTTTGTAAAAAGAAATCAGATTCCACCCTGGTACAGCATTGCACAGACAACAACCATATTTTTCTATCAATAGACTATACCAAGCCTAAAAAGGTATAAAATTCAATCATCTTGAATCCTTAGAAATATTCAAAGCCAAACACAATACAGACACTAATCAAATATTACTTAACTTAACATTGACGACCTGACTGATTTATCTTATTCCCCAATATTTGGGAGTTTCAAGTAGTTCACAATTATAAATTAGTACCCAATGTTAATCTGTAATATGTATTTTACCTGTTCTGTTAACCCATTTCTCTGTACCTTAATATAGGAAAATTGCTGAATTTGTATTTTAGTTTTGAACTCATACTGATGATGCTCGAAATAGCTATAACATTGAATAAACTTTTCCACCTTAAACAGTGATATTTTACGTAGTAATACTCGCAATCCTCATGAAATAAGATTAATTCAAAAAAGCTGTGTTTTATTGTAAAATGGGCTACTTTTCATATTTTCTAAACTAGAGCTGATACAGAAGTTTTAATCACGGATTTGAAACAGTAATAAAAATTAGAATAATATCATGTGCTATAACTCAATCATCAGAAAGATTGTTGAGCGTCGTTTTAATCATGAGGATATGTATCGAGATGAAGTACAAATTATACATCTGAAACTTATAAGGAGTCGAGATGGCCAAATCATTACAACTAGGTTTTGGACCGAGATGGGCACCTCCGTTCCGTATCCTATAACCCTAAATCCGAAATTTGGTGATAAACCATATAACTGTTTTGCATAAAGTTCTAATGTTGCATATTCAACGGACACCCTGTATAATTACCAAATTTGAAAATAGCATTTAAACGAATTTATTATAACTTAGTGTGGTTTTATTTTGGAAACACAGAGCTGTATACAGCACTAAAATTCCTTAAAAGGACGAAAATCCAATAGATTTTTCCATGCAGCAACATCCACCTATTTATTGTTATTGTTCATTTTTATTGAATATTTCTCCTTGATTCAAATATGCATTCGTATATGCGTAATTCTGCAATGTTTTTATAGAAGTTTGAATCACAAAAAAAATTCATCTCAAGTTGATACCCATTTTCCACAGTTGAAACAAAGATGTAAAAACAATAGCTAGACAATGGAAAATTTTCCAGCAAGATGCAAAGTTGTTTTCACCATAGCAATGCCGATAAGTTGTGATAATTTCATCCACAAGAAACTGATTATAAATTCAAATTCATCAATTATATTGAAAATGGTGGGAATTTGGTATAATTATTATGGGATTATTATACAGGCTCGAGCTTTTGTTTGATGGCGTGTACTCATGAATATTCAGTAAAATATTAATAATCGTCATTAACATTTTATTCGTAATTATCGAACACTTATCACGTAGAATTGTTGATGTAAGAAATCATCGTTTCTGAAAATGGAAAATATAAGTTAACTAGAAATGACAGTAGATTTTCATTGAATATGTATTATTGGTTATATTAGATTATATTTGCTGTCATCGACGCTTAGTTTGAAGTTTTAATAATTTTGGAACATTATGTTTTCTAGGTAATTCTTGGGATTGATATTTTGGTAGTTTATGGACCCAAAATTCCAGAATGAGTTCGTATAAAATTCTTGGATTCAAATTATTCTGCACTGCTCCAAGAAATGAACACAATTTCAATATTTCAAATTTCATTTTTGTAGGCAACTATTATAGATAATATGTAATATATTTTCATTGTATACAATTATCAACATATTAACATCATTTTAATTTCTTTACATTGTTTTGGTCTTACTCTACTATTTCACTATATTATAATGAATTTTTATTCTTCTCTTCTTATTTTTTTGTTTCGTACAAAACAAAGATGTCAAACTCACAAATACCTGAGTATCATCTGTACATAATTGAATTCACAAAGTAATGCCTGAACATACATACACGTATACACGCCAGCAATAAATCCTAATTTATCTTACATTTAGGTATACATATATACACATATATGCTCTCGTGAATTCAGTTGAAAAGTGAAAACATAATGGCGGGCACACTAGAGAAAAATTCAGATATAGTGTCAACTTTTGTTACTTTATACCCATTTTTTTTTAATTTGATTTATGTGATTTGTATAGTTATTGTTATTTGAGCATTGTTTTTGAATCTATTAAAATATAATCTTTATCCGTATTATCTTCCATTTCTGTATATTAGTTTTGAATAATATTGTTCATATTTCTTAAATTCAAAGCTAGTTTATTGAATTGGGTTCAAGGAAGAAGAACTTATCTGACTTATTGTCTTAACCATTTTGGGACAACTTATGAAAATTTACTATATCTAGTACTAGATATATGTGTGATTAGGACTTGATTTCCCATATATTTTCGTGAATGATTTAAAATTACTGACAGCTGCCTACAGTCCCATATACCTGAAATCTCATACAGTACCTTAGATGAAAAAGTGATATCTTTTCGATACCTAATTCTTGGTATCCACTTTTGCTGTATATTTAACTTATTTAAGATATTATTATATGCACACACCAGGTTATAATTCCGTAATGCAGTTGTGACTCAAAAAGGGCTCGATGCATAATTTTTAGGTAATCTATATCGATTATTTTTGAAAGATACTTGAATCTAGATACTAGTTCTTACAATTAACCTACATATATGTGCATCACAACTCAAATACGAATCAATAATCACTCCAAAGTACTTGCATTCATATGTACAAGGGTTGAGGTGTAGATACTTCGTCGTTAATAGAGAGAGGTAAGCCATCCGGCAAAGATCGCCCTTGTTTGCATGAGCAGCAATCCATCCAGATATAATGTGAACAAAATGGGTCCCAAGACAGTACCCTGTGGCACACCATACTCCATAGTGCTTAGCTCACCAAACTCACCATTTAATTTGACTAGTTGTTTTCTGTCATCAAATTCTTCATCAACTCCAACTCATAACCATCGAAACCAATATGCTTCAAAACATCCAACATCCACTGTATCAAAGGCCTTAGCTAGGTCAACCAGAATACATAATGACATTTCATTTTCATCAAAGGCCTCATAAATGTCTTCTGTAGGTTTCGCGATGGTATCCTGCGTCGATCTTTTTTCCTCCTAAATCTATATTGTAAGATAATATGTTGTTTTTATTTAAAAAAATGATAAACTCTCTTTATGACCTTTTCTACAATTTTAGACAAGTTGGATCGATCTATAATTAATACATTGCGTTCCATCACCTCCCTTATATAGCGGTATTAGTACTGCAATTTGGAGTGCAGTAGGCAATATGCCCTGAATTCAGAATCATATTAACCAGATGCGTAATTGGTGACATTAAAAAAATCAATTCCAGGTTTCAGGATTTCCGCTGATATTGTATCAATTCCACAACTTGGTCGTCTCCGTTGCCCAGTAGTGGCAAAGATCTGGGTGTTGTGATTATACCTTATCTGATATTCACATATGATTAATTGATGGAACAATGTCGAATAGACAAGTCCAACACCTTAAAGGTCAAGGAAGGACGGACGTGGACCAATTTGCCAGCGTCCCTCATTTCTTAAAAAAAAATTCCACAACTTTTTTTTATTTCTTAAATTTGAAATTATATCAGTTATTTCTTCTGTATAGGTAGGAGTTAGATGTACCTTGTAGTTTAATTTACCAGAATTTATCATTTGTTTTTTCTTTTTAACGTTTATATTCGCTCTAGTGTTTTTCCTATACTGGTTAAGTATTTATTCGAAACTGTGGTCATTTCTTTAGAGTCCTTAGTTATTGTATTGATGTTGAATTTTGATTCAGCCGAAGCATTTGTTAGTTTGTTGTACTTCTAAAAAGCTGTAATTCCAATGGGTTTCGATGAAAAGTGCATCATTTATTGACATCGTATTCAGGTCATAGAGTTGAAATCGTACAGGTGGAAGGTCTCTGATTGTCGGTTCTGAAGTTGAAGTATTGGGTGCCCCAGGGCTCCATTATGGGCTCTCTCTCCTTTCTATGATACTGATAAATGATATATGTATACTTGATGGAAATATCTTTCTGTGTTATGACGACACATCATCAGTATTTGAAGTGTTGACCAAAGAAGAGCTACAAATGGAAAATGACTCGAGATTGCGACGCAGCATATTTGGAAGGAAAAATTATCTCAATCATTTTTTGCACTCAAAAATATGGTAATTGTTTGTATGCAGCAATCTGCAAGAATCGCATATTCAGCATTCTTCCTTGCAATTGCGACATATAGTTTAATCATATATGGATTGTCCACTATAAGAAACAAAGTTTTCATATTACAAAAGAGTCTATCACAATTATTTTCAACTCACTGCCTGGAGACTCTCGTAATTTTTGAAAGAGAGTGCATTCTAACCCTACAGTTTAATTATATGTATGATGCATTAAAGCAGGTGCATACTGGTAAAGATGCACCAAAAAGAAGCTATGTACTTCTGAATCTAAAAAGTGGGGTGACATTTGAATATAAACTGCGAGCGCAAATGGATTTGAGGCAGTGCTCTTATTATTAGGTTGGTAGGACTGTCTTTGATATCTGTGCCACGGTTCATATTAAAATATTCATTAGAGTTTGAGATACGCTTCTTTTTGTAAGCTCCAAGAACTGAATTCCCGGTCCTGATCGACCATCAACCTCGACCGATGAAGCTCACGTCCTAAGAATCAAAGGTTTTGTGCTTGCAAATCGTCGATTAACAATGAGAGATCTTACTGATCTTGATGAAACTCAGAAGAAGCAGTCAATACCATTTTGAAGAATGTTTTGGGCCTCATTCGCGTCAAATGCCGATTGGTACCGAAAACATTGATAAAGCACCGTCTTACACTGCATTGAGTCTTCTTAACCATTTGGCCAAAACTGCCGTGTTCACTTGTTTTGGCACCGTGTGACTTCTGGTTACTGAGCAAACTTGAAAATTCTGCTCAGAGGACACCGTTTTGAGTCAACAGAAAATATGCAAGCCGCAACGAAATCGACTCCTTTTTTTGAAGATTGGACAATTCGTTGGTAGAAGAGCGAGCATTGTATCTGGAGGGAATTGCTTTGAAGGCGATGAAATTGATTTGGATTTTTCTAAATGATATTGAGTCACCTTACTTTTTGGACACAGTAGCACATTTCATATACGAATAAAAGAGCGTCTGGATATAACATTGCACAAGATGAAAGTTACCCAGAATTTTTGTATTGGGGTCTGAAGATGTATTATAAACTACCAATTGACCACAAGGAACAAAAACATGGAAATTTTGAAAATTTCTTGAGGTGATTTCTAATAAATAAATGCTTGTATAGTCTCAAAGCAATCATGTCTTAAAATGATGACATTTTGATGTAGTCGTAATATTCAATATACGTATTTTATTTATGTGAACTGTGACGTGTCATGTAGTTTACTGTTTCTGATGACGAATATAGTTTATTGTATTCCATTTACATACGACGAATTCAAATGAGATAAAAACACAAGGTTTAACTTTAATCTACACTTTATTTGAAAAAATTCGACGACGTTTCGCTGACACAGCAGCTTTATCAAGAATGAAAAACAGAATGAAGAGTATGGTATTATAAACAAATCGTAGAACAAGTTGGATGAATAACAGGAAAATCCACACCGAGCCATTGTACAGTTAGTATGAAAGGTAATAAAACTGATTAAACAAGTTAAGTAGGGTGAGTAATTCACATCTACCTGTTCATTCAAAAGCTTGTCCGAATGTTTGTATCTATTTATTTCTAATGCTTCTAGGAGATCTAATTTTGAACTTTTGATTTTATATGTAATATGTCAAAGTTTTTATTGAATGAATGGTTTTCTTTTATTATGTGGTTTGAAGAATTTCAATCAGATTTATTTTTATCGAAGCTACGTTTATGTTCAGATGTTCTTATGCCAAAACTCCTATAGGTCCTACCGATATAAATTTTATCACAAGAACCGCAATTGAGTTTATAGATTCCTGATTTACTTGATTTCTCAACACGAGATTTATTATTTTAATATGTTTACCTAAGTTATTAGAAGTTTTGAAAGTTATATTAAGATTTTGTTTGACGAGAAAGGATTTAATATTTGTACTTGCAGAACCCCAGAATGTTAAACTGTTGAATATTTTATAGTCTCTATGAATAGGATATACTTCATTTATTGCTTTCTGATACAGTTTTTACGAATGATTAGATCTATCATATCCGGATTATATGAATTATTAATGGCTATCTGTTTGATGATGTTTATTATTATTATTAAAAATAATAAATCTCGTGTTGAAAAATCGAGTAAATCAGGAATCTACAAACTCAATTGCGGTTCTTGTGATAAAATTTATATCGGTAGGACCTATAGGAGTTTTGGAATAAGAACATCTGAACATAAACGTAGCTTCGATAAAATAAATCTGATTCAAATTATTCAAACCACCTAATAAAAGAAAACCATTCATTTAATAAAAACTTTGACATATTACATATAAAATCAAAAGTTCAAAATTAGATCTCCTAGAAGCATTAGAAATAAATAGATACAAACATTGGGACAAGCTTTTGAATGAACAGGTAGATGTGAATTACTCACCCCTACTTAACTTGTTTAATTAGTTTTATTACCTTTCATACTAACTGTACAATGGCTCGGTGTGGATTTTCCTGTTATTCATCCAACTTGTTCTACGATTTGTTTATAATATCATACTCTTCATTCTGTTTTCCATTCTTGATAAAGCTGCTGTGTCAGCGAAACGTCGTCGAATTTTTTCAAATAAACTGTAGATTAAAGTTAAACCTTGTGTTTTTTATCTCATTTATATCATGGATCTACATCAAGTAACGGCCTCCACAATTCAAAATATGACGAATCTGTTAAATTTGCATAGAGTCAATATTTCATCTGAGCCTACTAATCTGAGTTCGGTTGACTATGGTTAGGATACATTTTAAAGAGGCGTCATACAAGTTCAACATGATTTTCAAAATCGACAAAACAGTTACCTAATGCTATCAAATTAACTTGGCATATTATCCCTCGAGAATCTCTCAATGATTCAATTCAGATCTAGAGGTAAAGGGATATAGTCAATTTTGGAGGAGTTTACTTAGGTCACCTTTGAACTGACTTAAAAAGATTTTTCTGCTATAATAATATTTCAAGAAAGATTCATGAAATTTAGTTTTTAAATCAATTTTATTTTCTGAAAGAGTGTATGCTATTTTGGTCCTAGCTACTGACCTATGTAAATTATATTTGATTTATCATTTATAGTAATTTACTCAATACCTGTAGTTGAAGTAACGAACCAAAAACATTCCAATATTTTTGCCATGTGTGTATACTAAGCGTCAAAATAAAATAACTCTAACTCGACAAATTTCAAACTGACTCAGAATGAACCTCTTCAAACATACACTCGTTATTATTCTAAATTTCCTGAAACATAAAAATATCCTGCCTTGCAATTACGTTTAAAGATGAGATTAATTCTTGTGAAGAATATTTAATCGATCATATGACATTTTTCCACTGTATATGTAATTATATACAAAAATATTCAATTCAGTGTATTGTAAATAAATATCTCGTCCAGACGTTTACGTTATGAAACAAGTTTATTAAAAAAATATCGTCATATTTAGTAATTAGTGGTATGACAATGACTTAAAGGCGGGAAATTATTCCAATTAAATTCTCTAATTAACGGATGTGGGTACTAAGCTTCTATATGACTGTGCGTGCAGGAATTTGTTTGATTTATGTTTACAAGCGGAGGTTGCTGATCAAAATCCTTCAGGATAAAAAGGATGCTGTGGTTTCTAAATGATGTTTTTTTCAAGGAGTACCCTGTACTTTATTTACTCACCAGTTGACCCCGGCAGATTTCATACTGCCCCAATCGATAAATAAAAGACCCAAACTTTCGTATAAAATAAACTTAAAGCAAACAAAAGAAATCCGTATTTAATGAGATCCAATGATTTTTTGAACATGTTTACTAAATTGTTGTTCTGATGAAGAAACATTCGTAATTCTTGGATAATGGTTCTCTTCATTGTTGGATTGTGAACACAAAGCTTATCAACTTCCGCATCTGAATTGCACATAAAATAAATTTGTAAAAATGATGATACGCATCTAGTAGTGGTAACAGCGCCCTCAGTAAGTGATTAATTTGTAATTTTCAAAGATTTGTCCAATAATTATTTCCGATATATACACACACCACAAAAATTGTCGCATCACCTGGTATTCTGAATTCCACAATCGATTAAGCAGCTCGATCGCAGTTTCTTTGTCCACTTATGTTTTTGGACATATGAGGGGAAAAAATCTTATTTATGTAGTAACATTTGTTTCCATATGATCTCAAACACGTCTGAAACAAGAATGAGTTTATTTGACTACCAGTATTCATTCAATTTCTCTTAAGTTTTCACGCTAAATTAATGCAAGTTTTCTGTATTTCTTGTTGATTTTCGAATCTTTGAATTTATTTTAATGACTGCTGAACCTCCTGGACGCTATCTGTGTGATCATGAAGTGGTAAGAATTGTAACACTTCTAGAGGAGGGGCGAAGCCAACGTTACGTGGCTTACTTGTTGAATCTCAACCAAAGCACTACTTCAAGAGCAATTAATCGGTACGACGAAACAGGGGAATATGGAAGAAGCGCCGGACAGGGAAGAAATCGGATAACAACACCAGTTGATGGTCGTTGGCTTTGTTTAACTGCACTAAGAGTTCGGCACTGTACGGCTAGAATGCTACAAAATGAACTTGCCCTTTCCAGAAATGAGCATATTTCATTGCAAACTGTTAGAAACAGGCTCAGAGAAGACGATATCAGACCAAGGGTGGCTTCTAGAGAGCATCGAGTTGCAAGACTTGAGTTTGCGAGGAAACATGCAAATTGGGGTATTCCAGAATGGTCGAATGTTCTCTTTTCCGACGAGTCTAGGTTCTGTCTAGTATCAAATGATAGACGCATGCCTGTATACAGAAGACCTGGGAAACGGTATCAGCAATGCAATATCCGGCAAACCGAAAACTTCGGAGGGGAATCAGTAATGGTGTAGGGAGACATTTCTTTCCATGGTCGAACTGAGTTAGTCTTAGTGAATAATGGAAGAAAGACAGCGGTCAGATACATCTTAGATATCTTTGAACCACATGTGGTACCCTTTGGCCCATTGATTGGCGAAAACTTCATTTATATGCATGATAATGCTCGGCCTCATGCAGCTAGAGTAGTTACAGAATTTCTGCAAAATGCCGAAATTGATAGTTTAAGATGGCCAGCCAGAATTCCCGACTTGAATCCCATAGAACATGTTTGGGACAACACGGGGTGGCAAATTCGGCTACGTAGGATGCCTTGTAGAACACTCCAACAACTAGAAAATCTGCTTCCTGAAATTTGGAACTCAATGACCCAAGAGTACATCCAGAATTTGTTTGAGGGGCTTCCGAGAAGTATACTGGCAGTAATTAGGGCCCGGGGAGGAAACACTCGATTTTGAAAATGTAGCTTCTCTTTTAATTGTAAATAATTTTTTTTGTAGATGCTTCCTCGCTTTTTATAGAACTCATCTTTTAGTTTTATGACCTACCTGAACAGCTAGCACGAGTTTATTTTTTCAGAATCTCTGTAACTTTTCATATTAATTTTGGTCTTTAAATAAAGGTAGATCTACGTTATTTTGTTACTTTAAATTCCCTGGTGTAGATGGCTGTTACGTTAGAGCATAGAATATCTTGGTGATACATGTCTAATTTGTGAAATTACGCCCTAGGTGGAGACCCGTAGCTAGAAAGTCCTAGGTGAGGAGCCCTAGATAGAAAGTCCTAGGTGGGGAGCCCTAGGTTGAGACTCGTACGTGGAGCTCAACAGCTGAAATAGAGGTTTTCCCCAAAGGCAGCAGTAAGACCAAGAACCACCAAGATAAGTCTTATTGCCTGTATATAACATAAAAAAGTATTTGTGACACTATGTATCATTATCATAATTTATGTAATTGATTAAATATCTAAGCAAAATTTTTTGACTTTTCTTCCAAGATTTCAGTGATTTTGTTACATGATTCTTAAATTTATGTATGAGATGTTGGAAAATTATATACAGAATGGGTATAAATCGGATGCTGCGGAAGATTTTAATTTCAATAGATTACCTGAGAGCCGCATATTTTCGAAAGGTAGGACAATGCAATTACTAAAAGTTCTTTCAAAGCACAACAGAACGAAACATATGGAATTGAGGATGTTATCGAAGACGTTTTACGAGCAGTTGATCCTGGCAAGGTACCCACAGTGAGAATTTCACTTTTATGCAAGATAATGCTCCTCCGCATACTAGCAACCTTGCTCAACTTTATCTTGAAACAGAGGGAATCGCTATTTTGGACTAACCAGTCTAATCTCCAGACCTAAATCCTATTGAACATTTATGGGATAATCTCAAGAAGGAAATTAGATCGCGCCAGGTTAATCCAAGAACCCCACACGTTCTCATCCAAGCCGCCACAGAAGAGTGACAGAATATCACCCCACAGGAGGTCGAAAACCTAATCCAAAGCATTCCTAGTAAGATTCAGGCTTGTATCAGGTCAAGAGGAGGTAATACAAGCTACTGAGGTCGAGAAAAGAACACCTAATACTTGGGAAAACAATTTTCAATTTTTTCACTACATGCGGAAATAGTCTCTTATTTTCTTTTATTTGTATCTTTCTCAAAATAAACCTTAATTCATTTCTTTTTACAATTGAAATATCTTGAAAAGTGAGATAAAAAACACAAGGTTTAACTTTAATCTACACTTTATTTGAAAAAATTCGACGACGTTTCGCTGACACAGCAGCTTTATCAAGAATGAAAAACAGAATGAAGAGTATGGTATTATAAACAAATCGTAGAACAAGTTGGATGAATAACAGGAAAATCCACACCGAGCCATTGTACAGTTAGCATGAAAGGTAATAAAACTAATTAAACAAGTTCAGTAGGGGTGAGTAATTCACATCTACCTGTTCATTCAAAAGCTTGTCCGAATGTTTGTATCTATTTATTTCTAATGCTTCTAGGAGATCTAATTTTGAACTTTTTGATTTTATATGTAATATGTCAAAGTTTTTATTGAATGAATGGTTTTCTTTCATTAGGTGGTTTGAATAATTTGAATCAGATTTATTTTTATCGAAGCTACGTTTATGTTCAGATGTTCTTATGTCAAAACTCCTATAGGTCCTACCGATATAAATTTTATCACAAGAACCGCAATTGAGTTTATAGATTCCTGATTTACTTGATTTTTCAACACGAGATTTATTATTTTTAATATGTTTACCTAAGCTATTAGAAGTTTTGAAAGTTATATTAAGATTTTGTTTGACGAGAAAGGATTTAATATTTGTACTTGCAGAACCGCAGAATGTTAAACTGTTGAATATTTTATAGTCTTTATGAATAGGATATACTTCATTTATTGCTTTCTGATACAGTTTTTCACGAATGATTAGATCTATCATATCCGGATTATATGAATTATTAATGGCTATCTGTTTGATGATGTTTAACTTTTTATTATAATCTTCTTCTGATAAAGGTAAATTGAGTAACCGATGTACCATTCTGTTTAAAGCTGCAACTTTGTGTTGAATTGGATGTAATGAGTAGTTATGTATAATTGTATCAGTATGTGTTGGTTTACGAAAGACCGAAAAAACATGATTATTATTTTGTTTAGTGATTTTAAGTCCAAAAATTAATGGAATCGTTCTGTTCAATTCATTTCGATTATGTCATGGATCTACATCAAGTAACGGCCTCCACAATTCAAAAAATATCTTGAAAAGGATCAATTCTAACAATCCTCCGAAATTTCCAAAATCCCTGAGGTAATATTCAAAATATCGGGTGATTCCATATAAATTTGGTTGTGTGTAAACTATCAATTGAACATGTATTCTCTGAAAATCTATCAATTATTATATGAGATTTGTCGTATTTTTTAAACGACTGGCAAAATTTTTTCGCAAATTTTTCTTTAAATTAAACAAAATCCACGAAGAAATAATATATGGGCGATGTCAACCCAAATTGTTGGGTCCATAATGATTCAAAAACATGTATAGATCATAATCGGCATCACTTGGAAGACTGAACCTGGCCATCGGGACTCTCGGTCAAAAAAAGAGGGAATTTTTTTTTTGTTGAGTTTGAATATTGAGGGTTTTTTTGCGCTTATACTTCAAAATTGGCAAGCGAGAACAAGGAAGTGATTATTTTTCAGGAGACTCACACTGCGACGGAAGAACATCTCCGCGAAAGAAGAGCTTACTATGTAAAATCTTTTCTTAGATTTATTTAGACATATAAAAGGTATGATTGTTAAAATATTTTTATGCAGGTTGTTTCTTTCCATTGTTACAGATTCCTATCCGAAACCCCTTCCTTTCACCCTTGTGTTCGTCTGGAAATCATGGAATGCAAGAGAGAATGAATCGGCTAAGCAGAAAAATCTTTGGTACTCTCTATGTACACACGACACTAACACAACATAAACAAACGAGCTATTGCTAGTGCAATAGCGACAGGGCAACAAGTTTTTTCCTCAGGTTTGTTCACTCGTTTATTGAATCATATGCAAGATAGTATGGTTTCCTGTTACATTTCCTGAGCTCACACTTGTGTTTTTTCTGACACACACCAAAATTATAGATATGAGCATTTATTGTGAAAACAATTATTCAAATTTTTGTAAATCCTCTCTTTTCAAAAGAATATATATATATATATATATATATATATATATATATATATATATATATATATATATATATATATCTATTTTAGTGACTAATCCAGCTGGACCCTTAGGTATCCCACCTTGTGCCTTTGGAATTGTTCGAGTTGTTCTCGAAGGAATGAATCCTAACTCAATGTTCGGTATTCCATTATCGTGCAATATCTCTTCGTAAGTATTCAGGAGGTCGTCATGAGCCTTGCAAACTCATATTGCAGATCATTTATAGTTGCGCTCTTCTTATTCAGAATGGCTTTTTGTTAGCTTTGATGTCGAATAGAGGTTCCTGAAGCTTCATAATCAACTCCTCTATGAGGGCATCTTTCTGCTCTACATTTTCACCTAGAACCTTGATTCGTTTTTCTAGAAGAATATTTTTCAAACTAGTTTTCTGTTGCACTTCCAGTATCGCCTGGTTTAATCTTTTCTTCAGCTCTTGATGTTTGGATTGCACTTTTTCAAATTGAATTTCGCGAGCTTCGTTTGCCCACTTCAAATCTTCAAATTCTTTCCTGGTTTGATTCAGCTTCATCTTCATATTCTCCAAAGAAAAGTGAAATAATGATTGGGGTTGGGGAGATTACCCCCTACTTTTTACCTGTGGAACTTGGGACCGAAATGGAAATTTTCCAAGAATCGAATAGGTTAGGGACCGAAATACTCATTTTGGGGTCGAGATGATTATCGCTCTGTGGACATTTGTATTTGAAGCACTGTCACTTTCATTATTTTTCAATCACCCCTTTTTGTCGCACTTATTCACTAAGACTAAGATTGAATCGGATCGGAATATTAAAGTGATCAAACATGCCGGTTCTCATATTTCTACAGAAAATTTTCAGTTCTCGGTGAGACATCCTGTGCATTTAATTTATGTAATTAATTAATTTAATATTTTTCTCTAAGAACTTTTGCTTTAGTTTTTCGTTATATAGAACCTTATAGATCCTCTGGGAAAAGACAGTGTCTTTCTGAGATTTTTGCAGCTATGAAACCACATTTTTGTTTCTGATTCTACTTGTTCTATAATCATGAGAAAACCTTTTTTTCCACTTCCAGCGATCTTTCGGATTGACCATTCGATTTAGACATAAGCGTTCCAGCTCGGGACCGGTCCTTTTTTAATTTGTCTCCCAAGTCTCATTAGACGTCCGGTAGCTTCATTTCTTAATTAACATCGCTTGCGTGTTATCTGGCAGAAAACGATGTCGGGCGGTCCGTCTTTCTGTACCACTTCGATAGCCTCTTTTAGGGTACGGCCTGTGTAGGCTACCTGTTTTATATCTTCCGATAGACACGCACAACTCTTATATATATCTGTTATCCGACGCCCGAACCGAAACGTATGGCTTTTGCAGGTCGATTTTATGGGGCGAATTTAGAGCCTTGCCATTTACATATACAGCGTAAGCCGTTTAAGATTTCAGAGATTTATGGGACTGCGGTGGCGCTTGGTTGTGTGAGCGTTGAGTGGTTGGAACGGTATTGCTATCCACTAAGGTAAGTGTACGATTACAATGAGAAAGATAAAAGTTGAATCATCAGTCATTTATAAACATATCATCTAATCTCAGCTGCAACTTCTATACAAGGTGTTCGTAAATATCATGTACTAATCGACTGGAGTGATTCTTTGGTCAATTTTATGCCTAAAGTTTCTAATGCATTTAGGTCCGCAAACTCCTCGTTACTGATTTACAGAATGTTCAAATTTCGTTATTTTTTAGGATTTTTCTTTAGCTTCTATAATTTTCCTGGTTATTTACCTTAAAATTTGGAATTAATGCGCGAAGAATTTTTTCTTTTGTATGGTGCACTTTTTTGTGCGTCAGCTGCATTTATCGAAGCGGGTGAGACTTTATTTGGAGATTTCAAAAATATAACAGAAATGATGTCTGCTATTAGAGAACTTCAGTTATCTCGTCCGACTGTCACAAGGCGTATTGAAGTCATGAGTCAGGACATGGCAGATAAACTAAAACATGATCATGAAATTTACATACTTTTCTTTGCAGTTCGACGAATCCACCAATATGACAGACACTACCCAGCTGTGTATTTTTATTCGGATGGTATTCAATGACATGTTGGCTTAGGAGAAATTTTTGACAATCATTCCTCTGAAGGGGAAGGCCCGTGGCGAAGATATATATCGCGTTTTCTTCAATTTCGTAAAAAACTGCAAGCTACCAATATATAAATCAGTGTGCATTACAACCGATGGAGCACCAGCAATGACTGGAAAAAAAACTGTTTTGTGGCATTGTGTCGAGCTGATGAAGATTTCCCTTCTTTTTTCATTCAATGGCATTGTACATCAACAAGTTTTGTGTTCAAAAGTTTTAAACACGGAAGAAATTATGGGCATTGCAACAAAAATTGTGAATTCCATCCATGCACGTAGCTTGCAACGGCGGCTCTTTAAGTTGAAGTTGGAAGATAGGGAGTCAGCTGAACACACTGATTTAGTTTTTCTAACGAACGTCAGGTGGTTGAATCACGAAAAATTCCTAGAAAGGTTTCAAGAATTATTGCCCGAAATAATAGCTTTTCTAGACGAAAGAGATGATGACACTCAGATGTTGAAAAACGAAAAATGGCTGACTGATTTGGAATTTTGGACTGACATCACAATGAACTTGAACACCATTAACTTGGAGCTTCAAGGTGAAGAAAAAACTATTATTGAGATGATTAGCACAGTAAAGGCATTCAAAATTAAATTGCAACTTATGATAGATTAACTGAAAAGAGAGGATCTGAAACATTTTCTGTCTTCGATAGTTTCTTATGGTCTGTTTGAAGATATACAGACACGTTACAGGGTGCTGCAAAATGGCAAGATTAGTGTATGATTTGGTTATAAGATAAGCTTTACCTGTGTGGTGGAGAAACATCTTCACTGTTCTCTCAGACATTGTACCTGAAATGATCAAGTAAGATCGGAATTTCAGAGTAATAATTCCCAAAAACGTTGTCGACCTTTGTCTATTTTCAAATGGCAATTTCTGAATTTTTTCGATTCTTAAAAGATGCAACCCTATTTGGATTTCTGCTTATTGAGCTAATTAATTGGTTTTACGGCTGAAATATATAAGGCACAATCCTTTTAAGTCTACTACCAATCTGATGATGCTAGAGTGAGGTGAAACGCGTCATAAATATGTCAATATAGTTAAAATTATAAAATGATTGTACCATAATTATGATTGATTCATAACTGCAAGTAAATGAAAGAAAAATTACTACTCGAATTAGGCTTCATAGTATGAAAAACGTTTTATTTGATTAAAAATTATTTTAACTTTAATCGAGTAAAGAGCCCTCAATCAAATTATTATATCACATATAATTTACGAATAAAAATATAATTTTCTCAGCAACATTTTTCTGTAAAATATACAAATTTAGCTCATGAAAATCAGATAAGGTAAAATTGTGCTTGCAGTAAAGTCCATCATGAAGTACTTATTATATATAGGTTGTTACGTTGAAATGAGTAAAATTAATCGAATTCAGCAGGCGGCGGCATCAGTGCAAATACCCACCAGCTAATAAGGCGACTACATAAAATCGAATTCGTTCTAGATTTTTACGTAATCGAAACGGAAAAAACGGGTAGATGAGCGCTGATCTCATTACGTATGGTAAGAGCCTACGCGAACAGATTTCATTGTAAAAATTAATTTTATTGAAAACGTATAAAATTGCACTTAAGGATCAAAAATGGCCGGACGGACACAGTAAAAAGCCTATCGATTAATCGGATTGAGTACTACCTTTTCGAAATAGATGCTAAGACATAAAACCGTGACAATTTAATTGCAAATAAGCTGAAGATGCGACGTAGTCCTGGACCAGTGGCGCATTTATCAATTTGGGAATGAGTTGGAAAAAGATCGATTTGGATCTAGCTTTTTGTGTGTTTAACTGAGTGCCTCCATGTTGGTACGACCTCTATGCTGTCAGCTTCATCGAAAAAGGAAATTTCATAAGAAAGACATTTCATAAAAGAAGAACATTACAATTATAAATTTGCTGTTACTTGACTTAAAATCATACATTCAAAAGTAAGTACACTTTATTTTATTTCATTTATGATTTTATTCAAAAAGTTAATGAATCCTCGAAAGAGTGTTTTAGATCTTTCACGGAGATCTTCATATGCTTTCCTTCCACAGAAAAAAATATAATTCTGTTAAAAGGGCCTGGAAAAGGTCCTTAGTCCTTTCCACTATGCTAGAAAGCCACAGATCTTTCCCTGCGTAATAATAAGAAATTTCAATAGTTAATTGAAACAACCTGGATAAAAGATGCTAAATTGTTATTTACCAAACGAGCCATCATACAACAGGGGTGACTAAAATAATGTATATTGTGCGGAAAGCTAATATCTATATATGTAAACTAACCTAAACTACCTAGGTACGTAGGTAGGTAGGGTGTATTGTGTATGTACGACAACCCTACTTGCAGGCCCCCAGATTCGATCGTAAGTAGTATAAAGATATTGATGTAGATCGCCTGCAGTTCAAGTTTGAGCATCCCTGTCATGCAATATTATATTAAGGTAATTCATTAAGAATCAACTTCCAAACTCCATCCAATAGAATTCGATTTGTATGATGACAAGTTGCGAAATGAAATTACCAAACTTATTCACGAAAGATTTGAAATTGAATCCAAGAAATTAAAAACCCTAGAATCACAAAATTCACGTTTTACGAAAACTTCTTATAATATTCAGAACACCGCATCTGTAAGATCATTCAGTAGTAGAGTTATAAATTATTCAGATGTTGATTTATCAACTTCCGTAGTTCTCATCCAGAAACATGAAAGAAACCTTGGTCGCGGAATCCGCAATTGCACCACAACAATTTAATGAGCCCCATTTAATATCATTCAAAATTGCCGATATTTTAACGAAAAATCACCAAAAAACCAATCGAAAAATCACAGATACAATTCCTCCAAATCAAAATCATAACGTTTTTGGTATAGAGATGTAGACGATATACTAGCACGTTTCATGGAACCGCTAGACAACTAGATCAATTTTCAACTAACATCAATAGCCAGTATTGATGATTTATTCATTTTATGGAAATTCATTTTTAAAGTAAAACAAAATGAGAAACTTTTCTACAATTTATTCAATAATCTCGACCGGGTTCGACCCTACGGTCATTTTCAAGAGAATAACAATATAATACATGAGTAGGCAAGTACAGAATGAAATTTATCCTAAATATTGAGTAGTGGGGATCCATTATGCTCTAGTTGGCTGTTGAGGGTAATAAATTTTGTTTTCTATATATTTGTTAATCTCCAAACTTTCTATCAAATCTATCTCTCTCTTCGTTCTTTATGAAGGATTTTAAGATTGTTTAATGATATTGAGTGGTCAGTTATGATTTGAAAACATAAAATTAATTGACCACTCGATATCATTAAACAATCTTAAAATCCTTCATGAATGTAACGAAGAGAGAGAGATGAAGTTGTTGGAAAGTTTGTAGATTAACAAACTATGTAAAAAGCCACAATTTATTACCCTCAACAGCCAACTAGAGCATAATGGATCCCCACTACTCTATATTTAAGATAAATTCCATTCTGTACTTGTACTTGCCTACTCATGTATTATATTGTAATTCACTTAAAAATGACCGTAGGTTCGAAACCGGTCGTGATTATTGAATAAATTGTGGAAAAGTGACAAAAGTTTTTCATTTCGTTTTATTTTTAACATCATAAGCATTCAGTCGATAATCAGATTCAATTTTTAGACCTAAAAATCACTCATATAAATAACACACTAAGTTTTGATATATATCGAGAACCCACCTTGACTCATATTGGCACCCCTTATGACTCAACACACCCAAAATCTCATAAATACGCTACGTTTAATTCAATGATTATCCCCAAATATGATAAACATAATGATCAGGAAGTAAAACCAACACAAATAACATATCATTATATTCACCGTTTAACGTATGATAAAATAAACAAAGTACAGATAAAATCATTATTTTCACCGACGTTGACATATGTGTTCTTTGACATTTGGCCCTATTAGGGAAAAGACTGCAAACGTCATTTCAAAACAGAATAAAAAGTGAAACAGCTAGACCAATATCAGAATGAATCAAAGATGTGAGGCGATCAATAGGACCCGAGGTAAAAATACCCAGTATTAATAGCTTGGATTCTTATTTTTCGATCATTCGAAAAATGGTTGTTTCAAATCACCTTCATCAAGAATTGGCTCTGGGACCAAAAATGACTGAAGAGTTCTGGCTGTCGGAGAAGGCGAACCCATTAACCTAAGCTCTTGTTAATGGGCGTTATCACAGGTCTGGAGTGAGATAGTTAAGATCTTGACCGCACCATGACCTGATTTCGTAAGTAGTGCGATGGGGGAGAGGGCATTGAGGTGAAGGCAGCCTTCTCGAAGTTCTGGCTTGAGAATTTACTTCTCAAGTTGGCTCCTTGAGCGGATCAAAATCAGATCAGCAAATTGCACAAGGCGACTTTGTGATTCTTGCAAGGAAATCTGGACCCTGAAGTTGCCTTGAATAGTATCCGGATGAGATATCCGATGTCAAGACGGACTACTGAAGAGTATTTCTTGGCGAGCGTTAACATGGGAACCAAACAGGAACCACTTTCAGCGTGGGTATACTAGCGTCCTCTGTGAGGACCGTTATGATCCGAGGATGTAGGTTCGGTTGGGGACTGGGCTCTGTGTTCATCAGAATGGTGGACCATAAATCAGAAGATCACAATCCCCGGGCACTAAAGGCCCTTACACAGTACGCTTTCGTACTCACTGCGAAACTGATCGCTGTTTATGACCGGAAAAACCGAGCACGTCGGCTGAAGCTGACGAACTGGTACGTGCCCTTAGTACACGAGTCCAGGCTGAGTGAAAGGTTTAGGAGCAACCGGAACACTATACTGGGATCCAAAACAAGCCATACCTAGAGCATGCATAATGGTCAAGGGTTGCACGACAACACTTATGCCCAACTGGTGTAACGCTGACTTAACTTCCATCAGGATAAGATTGGAAAGACTGAATATGGATTAGAAGGAGTACGTAGTTAGCACTGCCTAATTTCTTTTTGACTCGGCTGATGAACCTCCAGGGCTCCTGTGGCTCTGGTGGGATACTGTGAGGAAAAAAGAATTTTTTTAGGTGTGATGCAAATGCACACAATATAGTCTCGGACAGCGCTAACTCGAGCTCGAGAGAAGAAGCGTTTCTCCATTGGCTGGCTACCACTGATATCAACATCCTCAACAGAGGGAAAGAACCAACGTTTATGACCGCAGCCCGAAGGAGATCATAGACTTTACTTAAGCGATGAAATTGATGAGAAAACTGATGAGATAATGGAGGGTCACTAAAAAGCCCTCATGTTCGGACCAAAGGATCATCAACTCTAAGGTCCTAACGGCAAAGAGAACCGCCAATAGCTCATCCATAAACCCACCCAAAAATAAGGCGAGGAAAATATGAAGTGGAGCTTAAGGCCCAACTTCAGAATAAAAACTGGTGGTTTAAGACAGGGACTGAACTAGCCCAAGTGGCAAATTAACTTGACAACGAAATAAACGGTGCTTACAAGGAAAATAAAACACTGATTGGAAGAAAACTCCGTGAAACAAGGAACCCAAGGAAATGTGCCAATGCGAAGTGCCTTCAACTGGGCCAGCAATACTGTGAGAGGACGGGGCTGGCTGATGCACAAAGACTTGCAAAGGCAGTAAAGCGACCGCAACAACATTGAAAAGAAGAAGAGCTTTGGGAAATATCCAGAAGCAGCCAGGCTGAATCGGATCTGGGCGAGAAACCCCGGGAATAGCTGGTGCCATTTAAAACTCGTAATGAGAGTACGTTGAGACCGAGGCGATATGCCTGAGTGTCCGCTTGCGGCACTACTTTCCAGATCTTGGAGAAAATCGATAAGAAGAATTGTGGACAATAAGATCCAGATCAGGTAAAGCCAACTGGGTCCTGACAGTTTCAGGGTCAAGTGGAGTGTTAATACCTTTCTGCAATATAAATCACCGGAACCGAACTTCATTAACCCAGCCCTTCTTCAGAAGGATTTGGTTGGGTTTCTTCCAGTCTTTGTGAAGATACACAGAGCAATTATTGCTCTGAGACACATTTTATTGTGCTGGAAAACGGCTATTGTACGCTATGGTTATCAGATAACAGATAAGATATACCTGCGTGGTGTAGAAACAGCCAATAAGTAATTAGACAACAGAAATAACCATTTCAAAGAGAAGCTTGGTTGTTTTGCTCAAACAAAATCGTCATCCCACAATGCCTTAACTATGCTCTCAGACATTGTTTAAATAATAAACCAAGACCGGCACTTCAGAGTAATAATTCCCGAAAACATTGTCGTTCTGTCTATTTATGAATGGATCTAAAACTCCTAGAGAAACATGAGCAAGAATTTGTGATAGCAAGCCTAAAGTATTCAAAGCTCTGAGTATAGGTTTCGTGCCACATCTGCTGATATAACGGCATATCTGCTGAAATATGTAGAATGATAGTTAAGTGGTAATGAGAGCATATTATTCAAATTACTGTGCTTCAAAAACGAGATGGACCTGTCAAATTACTATGGTATCAATCATTTCTGGAGGTAACAGGATCATCCTCAGATAACCCCCTTCCAATTGCTGTATAGGCAAATAAGAGAACAAAAGTTTAAATTTAAATTATTCTTACTAAATCGCCTATTCGAAAATATTCATTGAATTCAATCGAATCGTAATACTATAACTAGAAGTGAGGAAGGCAAAGCTGAAAACTGTTGTTCGTATCCTTACAGTTAACACCATTTTTAGTTCACAACACAAAAGCTGTTGCTAATGTATCAGCGACGGGCGAGAAACGGTTTTCCTCAGTTTTCTTCTATAAAACATTTTTCATTCTATAAAGGGTATATGCAGAAACTCTTCAAATATAACTTTTTATTTCAAATAACATATTAAGTTATGCAGCAAGCTTAGAAAATATCCCATAAATAGTTTAGTCTTTCATGAAAATGTTGAGCGTATTAGAACCAAACCACTCGATGCGACAAATGCGACGTTGCCGTTCTACTGAGCATGGTGTGATAATAGAGTCGACAAACCTGATTTATTGTAATCAAATGATAATTTCCTCTTTCAAGAATATTTGCAATTTTTCATAATCAATTTTATTAAAACGCTAAATTCTAAAGATGCTCCAAGGTCGATAACTTACTGGCTGGTTAATGAATTTGTCTCAGGAATAGACGTATTAAATATGGCTTCGCGTTCAATAAAATCGTGAAAGCCATTCTCGGGAGCAATCGTTCGAAATAACCGATAGCTCATTAATATGTTCCCACATTACCATTAACCTGTACCTCAGATATGAATACAAGAACATTTTTTAAGGCCAATATTAAAACATAATGTAGCTGTCGGCTAGCAGCCTTGTTTATGCGTGAAATATTATCTCAAATTGAATCTGTGGATCGCGGTTACCGCAGCATTTGCTGAAGAATTATACTCACTTGGTCTGTGTTGTGTAGAGTTTAATAAAAACAAACGCTGAGTTCATTTGTTTTTGTTACTTCGCTTAGTAGAGTATCGTTTAAGAATAAT
Organism: Cryptolaemus montrouzieri; assembly: GCA_013387265.2. Classification (NCBI taxonomy): domain Eukaryota; kingdom Metazoa; phylum Arthropoda; class Insecta; order Coleoptera; family Coccinellidae; genus Cryptolaemus; species Cryptolaemus montrouzieri. The sequence goes on along the minus strand of JABFTP020000021.1, from coordinate 22,887,842 downwards.
CATTTTTCTTTTGTGATCTCCATTATACGTGGTTTTCCACAGTTGCAGTTTAGGTTACAAATATAATTGTACTTATAAAGTGACTGACTCATTTCTTAGTTAACGTATTGAACATATTGAAACTGTAGTTACATATGGTTACTAAAAATTCAGTTTCTCTGAGGAGTCATAAAGGAATGCAACTGTATTCGATATTTCATGCAAATAATCATACCACTATGAAATAAAGTCCTTGACAAAATTAACGCAACAAATATCAGGTATACAGAGTGTCCATTGTCAATGTTTTAGTGAGAGAGCCAAATGAAATACTGCAAATAGAGAAAAAAGAGCCCTTCATCTCCGTACTCGATTTTCGAGGAAAATTCATTGGTAAAAACAGATCGCAGCTATTTTCTCTTATATATCCTGATAATCCGGGATTTCGGCAAATGCCAATATCTCGGTTGCTACAAAATTTTATTTCAAACTCAAACCATCTCCCATTCCACGAAATAAACCAATGAATTTACAACGTAAGTAGTACTTTTTCAAAAATGAATGCGAATGAAAAGTCATCTTCCAGTATTTTCGGATATGACAGACCAAAAAAAATGTTTCAGGGTATTAGAACCTCATGCACAAAGCAATTTTTCGAAAAACTTGACTTGAAAATCAAGCTTTTGAAAAATCAATGGTTTGACTTGACTTGATTTTGCAACCGAGTTTTTCAAACTGTTTGAAAGCTACTTGTGAGAGCATGAAGTTGAATTCACTTGCTTATCGTCGCTTGTCGAAACCGTAAATGGGCAATATAGAAGTAGATTGTATCTCTAGTCATACAGAATTTTTAATTAGCTAAGGCACACTCGGATTTCGAAACTTAGTACGTTCGATCTGGCTAATTCGTTTCGCAACGTAACAAGTAGATACAAAAATTTCCGCGAGGAAATTTGGTTAATTTAAAGGAAAAAGGAAGAAATCAATCAGCAGTCATTTCAAAATTTTAAAAATTTCTGTATTTAACAACAACATTCAACAAAATATTGATGTCACCTACAACCTACAATAGATCTCAATACAATATAGAATAGATTCGAATGAAAACTGAATATCAATTATAAAAATATATAGAACACTCAAAAATCATTTTGTAGTGTCGTTACCTAGCGGCCAGAAGTATACGTATAATATTCTATCAATTAGGGTTCTCTACATTGGGCGATATTCAGCAGAACATTTTCTTAGAATTATACGTGGTTTTCCACAGTTGCACTTTAGGTTACTAATAAAATTGAACTTATAAAGTGACTGACTTATTTTTTAGTTAACGTATTGAACATATTGAATCTGAAGTTACATATGGTTAGTAAAAATTCAGTTTCTCTGAGGAGTCATAAAGAGAATGCAACTGAATTCGATTCGTTTTATGCAACTAATCATACCACTTTGAAATAAACTCCTAGACAAATTTAACGCAACAAATATCAGGTGTACCGAGTGTCCATTGTCAATGTTTCACTGAGAGAGCCAAATAAAATACTGCAAATAGAGAAAAAAGACCCCTTCATCTCCGTACTAGATTTTCGAGGAAAATTCATTAGTGAAAATATATCGCAGCTATTTTCTCTCATATGTCCCGATTTTCCGGGATTTCGGCAAATGCCAATATCTCGGTTGCTATCAAAGCTACGTGAAAATTGTTTTGATATTATAAGGACGTTTTTTTGAGTAGAATTCAAGGGCGTATTCGGAAATTCGTTTTGTTGAATAATTTTCGAATTATAACACAAACTTGCGTTTTCTTATATATAGATCATGGGAAGATTTACTTTCTCTTTCCAAATATATGAAACATGCCTGACAAATTTCTTAAAAAATGTGAATTTCTAACACAAATGAAAATGTCTGTGGTTTCGTTTAATTTGCTGGTGCGAATTTACACAAAACATCCCAAATATTTTCAATTCTTTGCTCACAATAATGAAGCCTATTCATCATAAGAACAAATAAAAGTTCTTGATTACTTATGAAAACTACGAAAGGATGTAAGTTATTGGAGGCGAAATAATGAACAAAAACTTTTTACGATAGAAAAATTTTATTAAAAACTCAAACCATCTCCCATTCCATCAAATAAACCAATGAATTCACAACGCAAGTGGTACTTTTTCAGCAGAAGGTACTCAAAAATGAATGCGAATGAAAAATCATCTTCCGGTATTTTCGGATATGACAGACCAATAAAAATGTTTCAGGGTATTAGAACCTCATGCACAAAGCAATTTCTCGAAAAACTTGACTTGAAAATCAATCTTTTGAAAAATCAATGGTTTGACTTCACTTGATTTTGCAACCCAGTTTTTCAAAATGTTTGAAAGCTACTTGTAAGAGCATGAAGTTGAATTCACTTGCTTATCGTCGCTTGTCGTACCCGTATGGGGGCAATAGAAGTAGATTGTATCTCTAGTCATACATAATTTTTTAATTAGCTAAGGCACACTCGGATTTCAAAACTTAGTACGTTCGATCTGGCTAATTCGTTTCGCAACGCAACAAGTAGATACAAAAATTTCCGCGAGGAAATTTAGTTAATTTGAAGGAAAAAGGGAAGAAATCAATCAGCAGTCATTTCAAAATTGTAAAAATTTCTGTATTTAACAACAACATTCAACAAAATATTGATGCCACCTACAACCTACAATAGATTTCAATACAATATAGAATAGATTCGAATGAAAACTGAATATTCATTATAAAATATATAGAACACTCGAAAAACATTATATAGTGTCGTTACCTAGCGGCCAGAAGTATACGTATAATATTCTATCAATTAGGTTCTCTACTTTGGGCGATATTCAGCAGAACATTTTCGTAGAATTATACGTGGTTTTCCACAGTTGCACTTTAGGTTACTAATAAAATTGAACTTATAAAGTGACTGACTTATTTTTTAGTTAACGTATTGAACATATTGAATCTGAAGTTAGATATGGTTAGTAAACAATTCAGTTTCTCTGAGGAGTCATAAAGAGAATGCAACTGAATTCGATTCGTTTTATGTAACTAATCATACTACTTTGAAATAAACTCCTAGACAAATTTAACGCAATAAATATCAGGTGTACCAAGTGTCAATTGTCAATGTTTCACTGAGAGAGCCAAATAAAATAAATAAAATACTGCAAATAGAGAAAAAAGACCCTTCATCTCCGTACTAGATTTTCGAGGAAAATTCATTAGTGAAAATATATCGCAGCTATTTTCTCTCACATGTCCCGATTTTCCGGGATTTCGGCAAATGCCAATATCTCGGTTACTATCAAAGCTAGGAGAAAATTGTTTCGAAATTATAAGGACGTTTTTCTGAGGAGAATTCAAGGGCGTATTCGGAAATTCGTTTTGTTGAATGATTTTTGAATTATAATACAAACTTGCGTTTTCTTAAATATAGATCATGGGAAGATTTACTTTCTTTCCAAATATATGAAACATGCCTGATAAAATTTCTTAAAAATATGAATTTTTCCACAAATGAAAATGTCTGTGGTTTCGTTTAATTTTCTGGTGCGAATTTACCCAAAACATCCCAAATATTTTCAATTCTTTGCTCAAAAGAATGAAGCCTATTCATCATAAGAACAAATAAAAGTTATTGATTACTTATGAAAACTACGAAAGGATGTAAGTTATTGGAGGTGAAATAATGAACAAGATACTTTTTACGATAGAAAAATTTTATTACAAGCTCAAACCATCTCTCATTCTACGAATAAACCAATGAATTTACAACGTAAGTGGTACTTTTTCAGCAGAAGGTACTCAAAACTTGTATATGAAAAAATTATATAAATGTACCAAAAAAACCTATAAAAAATGTTGGTTCAAAAACAGCGAACTATCAATTATCTGATGAATTGGGAAAGTAATTTTCGCTCATTCTTATTCTTTTTGACTTAAGTTTCAATGTGGTTATTCCTTTCATTTTCACACAACGTTAACTTCAAGTGTTTATTCCAGTTATTTCGTAAATTATTTATTTATGTTATTTTTGTGAAGTTTTATTTGAAACTATATATTTCACTTTCACTATTGTTCTTGTTCTATATTTGTGTATTCTTCTACAACTTAATGAATTTTGTTCAGATTCTGACGTTGAATTTCATTTGAACGTTTCCCAATCGAATATTTAGTATTATTTAAACCTTTATTCACTTTTGAATTGTGGAGGCCGTTACTTGATGTAGATCCATGATATAAATGAGATAAAAACACAAGGTTTAACTTTAATCTACACTTTATTTGAAAAAATTCGACGACGTTTCGCTAACACAGCAGCTTTATCAAGAATGACAAACAGAATGAAGAGTATGGTATTATAAACAAATCGTAGAACAAGTTGGATGAATAACAGGAAAATCCACACCGAGCCATTGTACAGTTAGTATGGAAGGTAATAAAACTAATTAAACAAGTTAAGTAGGGGTGAAAAATTCACATCTACCTGCTCATTCAAAAGCTTGTCCGAATGTTTGTATCTATTTATTTCTAATGCTTCTAGGAGATCTAATTTTGAACTTTTGATTTTATATGTAATATGTCAAAGTTTTTATTGAATGAATGGTTTTCTTTTATTAGGTGGTTTGAATAATTTGAATCAGATTTATTTTTATCGAAGCTACGTTTATGTTCAGATGTTCTGATGCCAAAACTCCTATAGGTCCTACCGATATAAATTTTATCACAAGAACCGCAATTGAGTTTATAGATTCCTGATTTACTTGATTTTTCAACACGAGATTTATTATTTTTAATATGTTTACCTAAGTTATTAGAAGTTTTGAAAGTTATATTAAGATTTTGTTTGACGAGAACGGATTTAATATTTGTACTTGCAGAACCGCAGATTGTTAAACTGTTGAATATTTTATAGTCTTTATGAATAGGATATACTTCATTTATTGCTTTCTGATACAGATTTTTTACGAATGATTAATTTGTGATGAATGAATATCAAAATTATTGATTTTAATATGTTGATTAATATTTTGACATACCCAAGTGTTCTCCGGTGATGTCAAAATATTAATCGAAAACATGTTGAATTCGAATCATGTTAACCACATAATTAAATCAGAAATATTGAATCTGTTGGACGTTTGCATTGAACAAAATTACTTTTCTTTCAACAACATCTATTACAGTAGTGAAAATGGTTTGATCATGGGAAATCCTTTTGAGTCCACTTTTAGCAGAGATTTTATGAATAATATTGAACAGAAAATTCATACACACCCACTCATTTCCAAATTTCTTTATTGGTATAGATATGTTGACGACATCTTAGTATGTTTCATTGAACTACTCGTCAATTAGACTTATTTCTTAATTTTATTAATTCCATCCATTTGAACATTAAATTCACGATAGAAATTGAACAGAACGATTCCATTAATTTTTAGACTTGAAAATCACTAAACAAAATAATAATCATGTTTTTCGGTCTTTCGTAAACCAACACATACTGATACAATTATACATAACTACTCATTACATCTAATTCAACACAAAGTTGCAGCTTTAAACAGCATGGTACATCGGTTACTCAATTTACCTTTATCAGTAGAAGATTATAATAAAGAGTTAAACATCATCAAACAGATAGCCATTAATAATATAATCCGGATATGATAGACTATAAAATATTCAACAGTTTAACATTCTGCGGTTCTGCAAGTACAAATATTAAATCCTTTTCGTCAAACAAAATCTTAATATAACTTTCAAAACTTCTAATAACTTAGGTAAACATATTAAAATAATAAATCTCGTGTTGAAAAATCAAGTAAATCAGGAATCTATAAACTCAATTGCGGTTCTTGTGATAAAATTTATATCGGTAGGACCTATAGGAGTTTTGGCATCAGAACATCTGAACATAAACGTAGCTTCGATAAAATAAATCTGATTCAAATTATTCAAACCACCTAATAAAAGAAAACCATTCATTCAATAAAACTTCGACATATTACATATAAAATCAAAAGTTCAAAATTAGATCTCCTAGAAGCATTAGAAATAAAAAGATACAAACATTCGGACAAGCTTTTGAATGAGCAGGTAGATGTGAATTTTTCACCCCTACTCAACTTGTTTAATTAGTTTTATTACCTTTCATACTAACTGTACAATGGCTCGGTGTGGATTTTCCTGTTTTCATCCAACTTGTTCTACGATTTGTTTATAATACCATACTCTTCATTCTGTTTGTCATTCTTGATAAAGCTGCTGTGTCAGCGAAACGTCGTCGAATTTTTTCAAATAAAGTGTAGATTAAAGTTAAACCTTGTGTTTTTATCTCATCTTTATTCACTTGTTATTGAATGTACGAGGAAAAACTTCAATATTCTATTACAATGGTGTTCTGATTCAAGTTTTGACTCAATTCAAGATTTTGTTTTCAAAGTTCAAGCTTGACTTGATTTCAAGTCGAGTCAAACCTAGCAGCGATATATATATATATATATATATATATATATATATATATATATGGATGGATCGTTTGTGAAGGAAGCGTTTATTGAAGAGGGTGAGACTTCATTTGGGAGATTTTAAAAATAAAACAGATATCATGTCTGCTATTAGAGAACTTCAGTTATTTCGTCCGACTGTCACTAGGCGTATTGAAGTCATGTCAGATAAACTAAAATATGATATCATGAAATGTATATACTTTTCTTTACAGTTCGACGAATCCACCGATATAACAGACACTGCCCAGCTGTGTATTTTTATTCGGATGGTATTCAATGACATGTTGGCTAAGAAAGAATTTTGGACAATCATTCCTCTGAAGGGGACGACCCGTAGCGAAGATATATATGACGTTTTCTTCAGTTTTGTAAGTAACTACAAGCTACCAATATATAAATTAGTGTGCATTACAACCGATGGAGCACCATCAATGACTGGAAACAAAAACGGTCTTGTGGCATTGTGTCGAGCATATGAAGATCTCCCTTTTTTTCATTCCATTGCATTATACGTAAACAAGTTTTGTGTTCAGAAGTTTTAAACAAGGAGGAAATTATGGGCACTGCAACAAAAATTGTGAATTCCATCCGTGAACGTAGCTTGCAACGACTGCTCTTTAAGTTGCAGTTGGAATATAGATAGTCAGCTGAATACACTGATTTAGTTCTTCACACGGACGCTAGGTCGTTGAGTCTCGGAAAATTCTAAGAAAGGTTTCAAGAATTATTGCCCGAAATAACAGCTTTTCTAGGCGAAAGAGATGATGACACTCAGATGTTGAATATCGAAAAGTGGGTGACTTAATTGGCATTTTTGACTGACCTCACAGTGCACTTAAACACCATTGACTTGGAGCTTCAAGGAAAAGAAAAAACTATTATTAAGATGATTAGCGCAGTAAACTCATTCAAAATTAAATTGCAATTTATGATAGATCAACTGAAGAGAAAGAATCTGAAACATTTTCCGTCTTTGAAAGCAAGGATTCCTCAGTTGAATTATGATACGTATGAGGCTGAATTATCAAATATTTTGGGACAATTCGAAATGCGTTTTATGATTGAAGTAAATTGGCGAATAAAGCATCATTTATGAGTTATCCTTTTTCATGTAAAAGCATTGAGGAATTAGCTACTGAAATAGCAAGTCATTTTAATATCAACTCATGTTTGTTGAAAGTGAGTTGGTGCAGATTACATCAGATATACATCTAAAAGCTACAGCATTCGATACAGATTTCTGGTGTTTTATATCTGAAGATAAATCTCCGAATCTAGGGCACATCGCCTTTCAACTGATGGCAATCTTTGGGCCAACTTACTTGTGCGAGTATGCATTTTATAGAATAAAGATAATTAAGTCAAAATATCGCAATCGACTAAATGATGCTCATATGTTATCATGCTTGCGATTAGCACTCAGTGGTTGCGTACCATCTTATGAAAAGTATGCTGAGGACATGCTTCACGCTTCAACATCCAAAGTCACTCCTTAGTTAAGTTTAAGATGATATACAACCCTTTTGTTTTGTAACAACCAATAAACCGTCAATTTTGAATAACTATGAGTTTTTTCATTGATATAATAGAGAAGAACCTAACTAAACCAAACCCAAACCTTGATTTAAATAATGTATATTGTGAGTAAAGCTAATATCTATATATGCTACGGTACAACCTACCTAGGTATGTTGGTAGGTAGGCTGTATTGTGTATGTACGACAACACTGCATTACACATACTTGCAGCCTCCCAGAGTCAATCATAAGTAGTCTAAAAATATTGAGGTGGATTGCCAGCAGTTCAAGTTTGAGCACCCCTGCTGTAGAAGACCATTGTTAAGAGTTCGAAAATAATTTTCCTCCCCTACGAAAACAAAATGCCTTCTGTCAGATGAGCTCGATGAGCACACTGTATAATATGCTCCTGAAAAAACGAAAAAACAACCACTGTTCCCAATTTGTTCTGAAATCCCTTTTCTGATTTCATCTTGCGAATAAGTCAGAGCTTCATAAATAATCAGTTCTGTTCTTTCATATTGAAGTCACTGGAATAGTTAGAAAGAAACAGCAAGTAGACACATGAAACAATAGCTATTCGAATTTACAGAATTTTTATTAATTAAATATCGAAAATAAGATGACTATACCAAAGAATAAGTATAAGTAAATATTTCTGGGATTGTGCCAAACACAGGCATACTAAGTCGATGCGGAGCGATTTCAATGAATAAAATTGTACGTTTAATTCTATAAATAAATTCCAGATACCTTTGCATCAAGGTGGTATATTTTTTCAAGTCGTCGATAAAGTCTACTCGAAATTAGGATGTCGTGGGTCGTTTCTATAAGCTCAAGGTGCCGTCGTATAATAAAAAGTGACAAAAAAGGTTTGACTGGACAAGAGCACATAAATCTAGGTTCGTGCGAGTTCAATTTGCATAGAACAAACATTAAGGTCTTAATTAAGCTCGCGTGAGGAGCTTTTATTAATGGTACAAATTCTGAATATCTTGGAAATAAATCACAATCGAGACCATTTTATTGAACTCTTCAAGAAAATACCTTATTGTAGCAGTCGATACTCGAAACGAAGTTTTCTACATGATATATTGGTAATATTTGTCGATTGAAACCAACAAATACGAGTACAAGTAACATGTGAACAGAAGGTACTCAAAATACTGGATTTCTATTCAGAATAAGTCATTTGGTTCAGAATACTTTCTTCTTAAACGATTTATACAGGGTAACTCAAATTCGATCTATGCTGAAGGCGCCTCGGGAACCGCTGAAGACTAGAAAAGAATAAGTGGCACATTTCCTTTATTTTTCGGGAAAATGAGATGAATGAAAACGGTGTGCTGTTCGGAGTTTTGTTTTCAAGTTATCAACGAAAATTGAGTTTTTGTGATATTTCCATATACGGATGTAACTGAAACTTGGGCCACCCCTGTAACTTTTTTCTATTTAGAATATTTTAATGAAATTTGGGAATCGGATAGAAGACAATATTTTGAATTCGATATGTTCGACATTTCGTTTCTGGTTATGCCGGAAACGATACCAACTTTGGATTTTCTAAAGGGACACCCTGTATTTTTTCGCTTATTTTAATTGTTCATCTCATCCTACGATCTTTCGACGTATTTTCGAAAGAAAAACAAAACAATCTTTTTTTTGTTGCAATTTTCATCTTTCGTTCTAGAAGGCCATAAACAGTGACAATTGGCTTAGCTCAACATCTCCTATCACGAAAATACAAGATTGTATCTAAAAATTTAATTGCTCATTTCTTTCATCAAAGTTTTAAATTTCTTCACGGTTCCGGAGTTTTAGTGGAAAATACCTAGGCAATTGCCGGCTCAGTGGCGTATGGGATATGATGCTCGTCTCCTACGCAGAGTTACCTGGGTTCAATCCCCACAAAGTCGGTGCGATTTTTCGGATTCTGGGAATCGCTTGAGTGTCCATCTTTCGGAGGAGATGTAAAGCTGTTGGTCCTGTCTAACAGAGATGTGTTGGACATTAAAGATCCCTTCCCTCGACACGAGAGGGGTTCGGCAAAATTCCCGGGTTAGTGAGGTGACAGAATTCCCCGGCGTGTCATTAGCCGAAAGGCAGAAATAGAGCACGTTAAAGGAAAAACAAACACAAACCTAGGCAATTTTTGCAGAGTTTCCCCATTCGCTAATAACAATAACTACGTTGGCAATGCAAAATTTTTGTTCATACTTATACTCATAATATTCTGTGATCATAAAAATATCAGTGTAATATGCAAAATTTCCATTGTTTTTTTGAGTATGAATCAATACACGTCGATAACGAAATCCTGCTCTTCTGCAGGTTGTACGTCACGAAATTTTCGTTCAACTTTAGAGAAATAGGTTCTATTCGGATGAAGTCTTTCCGGATAGCGCTCTCTGTATAATTGTTCAGCTTAAACGCTATTTTGCCTGCACTCCATAAATGAGAAGCATATCGACTTTTTAACTTTGGGTGTATTGATTCATACTCAAAACTGAATTCACTAATTCGCAATGTCAATAATTAACAACAATGGAATTTTTATATGTCACACTGAATTTTTTATGATCACAGAATATTTCAAGTATGAACAAAAATTTTGCATCGCCAACGTAGTTATTGTTATTATCGAATGGAGAAACTGTAAAAATTGCCTTGGTATTTTCCACTAGAACTCCGAAACCGTTAAGAATAGAGTGACGTGAGTGATATAAAAAAGTTAAAGAAAATACTGCTTCTGTAATACCGATACGGTTGTCTCAGAAGAAAACCTACTTTTTGCGGAAAAACTGAAATTTGGAAACTTTGACACCCTGTAAAAAAAGGGCAATTAAAGTCTTAGATACAATCTCGTATTTTTGTGATAGGTGACGTTGTACTGAGCCAATTGTCACTCTTCATGGCCTTCTAGAACGAAAGATGAAAATAGCAGATAAAAAAGATTGTATTTTGTTTTTCTTTCAAAAATATGTCAAAAGGTCGAAGGATGAGATGAACAATTGAAATAAGCAGAAAAAAACAGGGTGTCCCATTTGAAAATCGAAAGTTGGTATCGTTTCCGGCAAAACCAGAAACGAAATATCGAACATATTAATGTTATCAAATTCAAAATGTTGTCTTCTATTCTCTATTTCATCAAAATATTCGAAATAGAAAAGAAGTTACAGGGATGGCCCTAGTTTCAATTACAGTAGTACTACTACTATTGCAGCTAAAGTTTTGAAACATTCTACATGCATTTTCTGATGTAGAAAAGAGATGAAAAGAGTAAATATTCTTCTAGGGTATCGCTTGACAGTTATGCCAAAAAATATTCTTTTCAAGAACAAACGTAATATATAGTGTCATAGAAGAAGGAAAATCTATGTTCCAAGATGGAACTGTATTGTTTTTTACACAGAAATTGATGAATAGGATTTTTGACTCACATAGACAAACCTTTTCTTCCATAGAATTTTAAATATCTGCGATATTCCGAGTGGGTAGATATGAATATTCGATTTTTGGAAGAAAGAGGCTGATGTTGAAGGAAATAATGGAGCATTTTATATATATTTAGGAATTAAAAAAATAACCTATATTTCGTATTCACTTTGAAAATGAAAATTGAGAATTCCAACTTTTCAGATGTAACTATAACCAAAATTGACAAATGATATATATATATATATATATATATATATATATATATATATATATATATATATATATATATATATATATATATATATATATATATATATATATATATATATATATATATATATATATATATATATATATATATATATATATATATATATATATATATATATATATATATATATATATATATATATATATATATATATATATATATAGGGGTTTTACCCCGACGAGTTGCCCATATATCTGTTCATGCAATCAAACTGATTTCATGAAAAATATAAATCCACCACCCGGTAATTAATACCATTGCCAGGCAATGATTATAATCAAAACATATCCTGGAGTAATTATATATTAGGATAACGTTAAATGTTATGAGAATATATCAATCTACCAGAATATATACATACTATAGCATCATCAGACAATGATATCAATGTACCAACGAGTAGTGTCAGAGGCTTTCTCCCGGAAAAATCCAGTGTACGGACCTTAGTCAAGTAACACTGAATGTTACTCATTAAAAGTTTCCTTTGTGTGAAGTGGTGAACGATCGAATAGAATACTGCTCTGAATATAAATATGACAAAATTGTCAGTTAATTATATTACATTTATATAAACAAATAAATAAAATATGAAATGAGATTCTGAGCAGTATAAACTAAAGAGAAAACCTATGACTCTACCTCATTATTATTTTCGGAAAGAAACCTACGAAGAATATTACAAGATTTGATGACTGTTATCTTTTGTAACTGTTCAAACAAATTTTCTTCAGACCCAAAATCCCAATACTTTTGTGAAGATTTCTAGGAATAACTCCTGTTGTAGAAATAATAATCGGTAGAATGAATATTTTCTTCATTTTCCACATTTTTTAATCTCGTCGCCAAGCATCATATATTTAGAAATTTTTTCATTGTATTTATTTTGTATATTATGTGTGTCGGGTATAGCAATATCAATTATATATGTTATTTGATTCTGTTTATCATTAAGAACGATATCTGGTCTATTGTGTTTTACAGCTCTGTTGCACAGAATTGTTTTATCAAAATAAAGTTTATATTTGTCATTTTCACAAATAATCTCAGGTTCATATTTTTGAAATTTTTTTTCTTTTGGAATTAGGTCATGTTTAATTCCTAGATTGAAGTGAATAATATTAGCGACGGCATTATGTCTTTCTAAATAATCTGTTGAAGCAAGGACTGAGCAAGATGATAATATATGAAAAACTGTTTCTGAAGAACAGAAACATCTACGGCAAGAATCATCTATATTTTGTTTGATGATATGTTTTCTATAATTCCTTGTGAAAACAACCTGGTCCTGGATCGCAATTGCCAAGCCTTCTGTTTCAGCAAACAATTCTCCAGATACTAACCATTTATTCGATGCAATTTCATCAATATAATCATTTTTCAATTCTTTAGGTGTTTTCCGTGTAATTCCTTCTGCATCCAACTTTCTCTTTTAGAATTATCATCAAATATATCAAAATCTACCTTTTGCATTGTCAAGTTCAGAGGTGTAAGATTATAATCTGAAGCAACAACAATATCATGTAATTTAGACGTTCTCTGTTTATCATGAAAATGGGAACGTAGATGAAAAATCTGTTTACTATGAAGATTATTCAAATCAATTAATCCACGACCTCCAAGATGTCTAGGTAGTGTAACTCTCTGAACAGCTGACTTTGGGTGGTGCTTATGATATTTATTCGATGCATATATATATATATATATATATATATATATATATATATATATATATATATATATATATATATATATATATATATATATATATATATATATTCTCGACGAACCACTCCATATTATAAAACAAATAGTGGGCAATAATGAATATAATTCTAATATGATTGACAGTATGCTTTCTCGTAAACAATTTCAATATATAATCCGTAAGACTTAACCTATTGCTGAAGAGACTAATCAAAATATAATATATCAACTATTGATTACACTGGACAACAAAATTGCACGTTTCGCCAGATGAATGACTCATGTCAGTTGATGTTTACTAATTTAACTTCGCTGACTCTAAACATACCCTCATTTGTTTTCTAATAGCTCTTGTTTACGAGTTTTTTTAAAAACTCTTAACTACCGTAATAATTTGCTGTTAATTAAACAAATATTGATTCAACTTGCTATAATTTGATATGGCATTGTCAAGAAGAGTTTGTGTGAATGATTCAACTCATCAACATGCATCATTTTCTTCTCGAGAAGATAATTAGATGAGTTCAGGTACCTGAAAAGCTCGACAGGGAATTTACATGTCGATTGTTGCAATTAAACATGAATCTTTCAGATCGCTACCAGCCGGGACCGAATTTACCATCGCCCTTATGTCGAATAAAGTATGTCATTGCCAACTACTTACATTTGTTGGAAGACTGCATTATTAAACAAGTCACAATGTAATGGGTAAACCCCGTACATAATTCGTTTCCCAAGATGCCATATATTTAAGGGAATAATACCCCAATCGTTGATAGATATGTGACGTCAGCGAGCTGGTGGTCTAACATTTAAATATAATGTATAGAATGGGCTTCTTTTCAAACGGGTTTTTTTCCAATTCCCTTATGGTACGCAGAGACATGTAGACAATATTTAAATAAGAGCCTAAGCGTTCCGCTGCAGCTTCCAACTTGGATATTTAGATGTATTTATCTCTCATTGTTTTTGTCGGCAAATATCCTCTATTCTTGGAGTTTTTGTTTCCATTAATTGCCATTAACATGCACGGAGCCCTTTGTCTGGAACGGAACCGAACAAATGTTCGCAAAAAAGTGATGTATCTCATTGGGAAATAAAGGCACGCTGTTTTTTTTCCCGTCCCGAGACTTCGAGTAGCATATACGAACGTACTATTTTGATTTCAGATAACTTCTGTTCCATTCATCGGCTCGAAGTGAAGAAAACGTTTCGCGATTCAAGATTATTAGTCCATTGAAATGTTACATGAGCTTTGCACTTTTTAGAGGACGCAATTTTATTTTTGGGACATATGAGGGATCGATAGAAGCTTAACCCCAAGTTTGTGGGGTTGCCGCCCTTGTCCCTCTGCCGTCATTTTGTAAAAAGGGGTGCAAACACCTTTTTCCGCGATATGTCGGAAACTATACGTCTTACAAAAAATTTACGGGGACATAATTTGTAGCAAATCGCTTTGTCTACAAATAAGCTCATCAAACTTTTGCCCTTAATTCAAAATTAAAGAAGTTATAAGCAAGAAAGTGTTAAAATTTCTATAAAATTTTGTTTTTGCTTTATAACTTTTTTTATACATTTTACAAAAAAGTTACCTCAGACCAATCTTGTGAATGGTCTTTCGAAGAAAACTGTTCTCTTTCATTTTTTAAATTTTATTCATTTAAAACGCTGTTACAGTGCTCCAAAGATTACCGGATTCGTCAATGCTCATGAGAATCTGGTCAAACTTTAATATTTAACTTGGTTTTATGATCTTTTTTATTATTGTAAATACATTCTCAAAAATTTTTGTTAAATCTCTACCTACAACTTCACTTATTCATTGCCAACTCTTTTCCCCGCCACCTATGGGGTAAGGTCTGTAGTAGGGTGTCCCTTATTTTTCGAAGTTTAAATTTTTTAACGCATACGTCTTAGTTTTGTTCATTTGTACCTAAAACACTAAAAAATAAATTTTACGTTTTAGTTTTGTTCATTTGTACCTAAAACACTAAAAAATAAATTTTACGTCTTAGTTTTGTTCATTTGTACCTAAAACACTAAAAAATAAATTTTTATCTTCTCAGGAATATGATAACCCGTGCCGACTTGCATCGAAACATGTTCATACAAGTTGCGCGGGGTTAGCGGCGCGCATTCGCGGTAATTAGTCATTTTTTCCTAGTTATTATCGTAGCTATCACCGATTGTTTTACCTTTGAAGATGGCGGTGAGATTGAGAAGTGATAGCAAAAGCATTTTCTTAGTTGGCCATATAAATTATCAAATAACAGGCGCTAAGTTACCGTCGAACCGTCAAGTTCTTGCAGTACTGTTTCATAATATTCGCGATGTGAAATTAACTGTAAGTGAAATCGCAAATCTCGTCATCCGCGAGTGTATTATATTCTGGGAAAGAGCTAGAATCCCAACTAGAGCTTCACCTAACTGTGTAAAAAACTTGCGGATCTTCACCACACTTGTAGAGAGTTGCAAAAAAAGTCGAACGATGTCTATAGGCGCCGTGAGGAGGACTTTCAAAACAGTTCAGATAACTTGGTCGCTACAGCACACGCTGATGCTTTGCAACTGATGAAGATAAAATATTTGTACAAAAGCAAAGAGAAGCAGGATGTCCAGGATGTTTAGCAGGTGTGGATAAAAGTTGGATGAAAAAGAAGAAAGATCAAGACAGAGAATGTTAAAAGAACAGAAAAGAAGACAAGAACGAATGCGTTCAGATAGTTTATTGTCATCTCATAAAACACAAAGTTTTGTTCATACTCAAGAACATCGATCAGCCTTCCAGCTCTGATGAAAGCAACCCTTGCCTATATCACGCCTAAGTTAGTTGCAGCTTTAGACAGATGCCAGTTAAGTGTAAGGGATTCTGTCTATATACTTCAGGCAGTGATAGAAGAGCTAGGTTTAAGCTGTGATGATTTTCTAAAGCTCTCAGCAAATTTAGCCAACATCTTTGGTACTTACCGGAAGAAATTGTCGTTCTATTACTCTTTGACGATGAAGTTGATGAACCAACCAAGGCAAACATGATAACAAACTTGCAAAGAGAGAGTTTGTCTGATTCTAGGAAGAAGTACATTCCGTCAAAAGAAGATATGTCTCATCATTTGTATGGTAAGTGAAAATGCTTAAGTGAATTAAATTGTTTTATTTAATGTTTTTTAATAAACGAATAATTGTTTCTGCTTATTTGTTGTTTCAGAAAAGTCATTAAGCGATTTTGTATCAATCAAGAACACTAATTTATTTTCACGATTAAGAATCGATAAGAACTTCGTTCAGAAACCAATTTCTACATAGGATGAAGATGTTGCCTTTTAGAGGCAAAAAAAATGGTTCTAGCTTTGAGTGCAGTTAATGCTGAAAGAGCTGTCAACTAATGCAAGATTTTCATGGTTTAATTAAGGCAAAGGAAGAGCAAATGCAATATTTGCTACACTGCGTGCAAGAACACAGAAATATATATCCAGACTCTCAGCAGAAAATATCAGGACTAATTATTTACAATTTTGTGACCTTATGTTTGTGACTTCTTCTTCTTGAAATGAAAAATTTATCTAAAATAACTTTTTGTTTTAATTTTTTGAATTGTGGAGGCCGTTACTTGATGTAGATCCATGATATAAATGAGATAAAAAACACAAAGTTTAACTTTAATCTACACTTTATTTGAAAAAATTCGACGACGTTTCGCTGACACAGCAGCTTTATCAAGAATGAAAAACAGAATGAAGAGTATGGTATTATAAACAAATCGTAGAACAAGTTGGATGAATAACAGGAAAATCCACACCGAGCCATTGTACAGTTAGCATGAAAGGTAATAAAACTAATTAAACAAGTTCAGTAGGGGTGAATAATTCACATCTACCTGTTCATTCAAAAGCTTGTCCGAATGTTTGTATCTATTTATTTCTAATGCTTTCTAATTATAAATTCAAAAAGTTATATTAATTGATTTAGTTCCATAAATAATAAGTTAAAAACTACAAATTCTTGAAACTTTGAAACTCTGTCGGAACGAGTTAATGGTGGCGTAGGAAGATAAAATTTTGTATTTAGATAAGTCTAGGTAGATGTAAAAAAGTAAGGGGAGGGGGTATGCATTCCGATTTTCAAAATAAAAATTTCACCCTAGTCTGTAGGCACAATTTTTTTTACGTGGTATCCCCAGTAGTGCTACTCCACGGGCATCTTGTCGATGACATAATCGTATTTTTAATCAGTTATTAGCTAGCTATTTTATTCTACTTTTCTTCGATTGCCGAGACTGTGGCTCAGAATGTAATTCAGCGTCGAATGTGAAGGTTTGGAAATGACAGGAGTTAAAATTGGAGTCATAGTTGGAAGTTCATTTTCTTCCATTAACATTGGTATTTCCATGATATTGCTGCATGTTTTGCCAGACAATGGAGGCATACTGTAGAGCATTTGAGGCCTGCTCTTCCTGCAGCCACACATGCTCCCACAATTCCCTTTGCATCTGCAGAAATTAATTTCATGAGATCAGGGGGGGAGGGGCAGTGTACTGGAGGCTTGAAAGCTTGTATTGGCATCCAAAAGTTTGCATGCCAACCCAAACATTCAATTTTTCAGGATATTGGGTATGTACTCCACGAAAGATATTGGGATTAGAGTCTGACCAGAACCAGCAGTTATGACAATTTACACCGCCCTTCAAAAAAAAGTACATTCATCATCCGAGAAGCAGATATTGTAGAGAAAGTGGGGATTGTTTGCGATTCGCTCACTTATTATTTCACAGAATTGCATTCTGCGGTCGAAGTCGTCCTCATTCAATTCCTGGACCATCATTTTATACGGATGGAATTCTTATTGTTTGAAAACTCGTTCAATAGTTCTTCGACTCACACCAATTTCACTTTCCAATTTTCTTGTACTCAGAGTGGGATCAATCACTACTTTACTTGAGTTGGTTTCATTTCAACTTTGGATACCATGCTGTTAGAGGCTTTTCATATACGACGATAGGTTGCGTATACGGTCGTGAGGCTAGCGGGCCATTACCCTAGTGGTTGTCTTCACATGTCTGCATTTCATCAGTCCACCGCTGGGGAACAATTTTTGCGACTCTAACAATGACACGGAGCGATCATCGCTTCTTTGTGAAGAGACTCTCAACCTATCTTCCTTATTAAAAAAATTGAGTTTTGTGCACCCCTGCTTAGGGAGTTGATGTAAAATAAAATCACCGTGTGTTGAAAGATGTCCTCTTTCAGACAAAAATTGACCTTTTTCTGTTTTTTGTCCAGAAACGAATAGTTTAGCAGTTATTGAGTCTTTTTCGTTTTCGTTGCCCCACTCGGTATGGATGGAATTTTTGCTTGTGAAGAATATTGAAAATACTTGTCGAGCATACTTCAGATATTACGATAATCTCCTCACAGATTTCAAATTCTCTTCATCCAAAACGGCCACACCAATTCTTTCGCCATTCACAACTCTGGTGGGTTTTTTATTAATATCGCATTCAGTGCCCCAAAATACTCTTAGGGTTATTTTCGTTGAACGTACGCGCAATTACTGTATCACATTATATTATTATTTTTGAAAAATAACTTCATAATTTCAGTACGTTCCTACAATATGTATACCATTTTTTACTAAATAACTGTTATTTGAGGTTACCAAATTTATGAAAAGTACTACCAATGCAAGTCACCTGTGTTTTGATGAATAACCAAGAATAACTGAATTTAGCAGATCTGGAAAAAATTTTCTAATATGTATAGATTGATCACATACCGACACATACCATCAAAATGAAACATTGTTTTCTTATTTATTGATCATAATTGAAGAAATTTGGCATTTTCTGAAAAGCATGATAACGCACCTATCCTATTTTCCATTTGAGATCAGCAGAATTACTAATCCTTCGAAACAAAATCGACTGGCTGAATCTTAACATAAAATATGAAAGGTTCCTCGATCGTTGATGAATATAAAAATTTGAATTGTGGAGGCCGTTACTTGATGTAGATCCATGATATAAATGAGATAAAAAACACAAGGTTTAACTTTAATCTACACTTTATTTGAAAAAATTCGACGACGTTTCGCTGACACAGCAGCTTTATCAAGAATGAAAAACAGAATGAAGAGTATGGTATTATAAACAAATCGTAGAACAAGTTGGATGAATAACAGGAAAATCCACACCGAGCCATTGTACAGTTAATATGAAAGGTGATAAAACTACTTAAACAAGTTAAGTAGGGGTGAGTAATTCACATCTACCTGTTCATTCAAAAGCTTGTCCGAATGTTTGTATCTATTTATTTCTAATGCTTCTAGGAGATCTAATTTTGAACTTTTTGATTTTATGTGTAATATGTCAAAGTTTTTATTGAATGAATGGTTTTCTTTTATTAGGTGGTTTGAATAATTTGAATCAGATTTATTTTTATCGAAGCTACGTTTATGTTCAGATGTTCTTATGCCAAAACTCCTATAGGTCCTACCGATATAAATTTTATCACAAGAACCGCAATTGAGTTTATAGATTCCTGATTTACTTGATTTTTCAACACGAGATTTATTATTTTTAATATGTTTACCTAAGTTATTAGAAGTTTTGAAAGTTATATTAAGATTCTGTTTGACGAGAAAGGATTTAATATTTGTACTTGCAGAACCGCAGAATGTAAAACTGTTGAATATTTTATAGTCTTTATGAAAAGGATATACTTCATTTATTGCTTTCTGATACAGTTTTTACGAATGATTAGATCTATCATATCCGGATTATATGAATTATTAATGGCTATCTGTTTGATGATGTTTAACTCTTTATTATAATCTTCTACTGATAAAGGTAAATTGAGTAACCGATGTACCATGCTGTTTAAAGCTGCAACTTTGTGTTGAATTGGATGTAATGAGTAGTTATGTATAATTGTATCAGTATGTGTTGGTTTACGAAAGACAGAAAAACATGATTATTATTTTGTTTAGTGATTTTAAGTCCAAAAATTGATTGAATCGTTCTGTTCAATTTCTATCGTGAATTTAATGTTCAAATGGATGGAATTAATGAAATTAAGAAATAAGTCCAATTGACGAGTAGTTCCAATGAAACATACTAAGATGTCGTCAACATATCTATACCAATAAAGAAATTTGAAAATGAGTGGATGTGTATGAATTCTCTGTTCAATATTATTCATAAAAGTCTCTGCTAAAAGTGGACTCAAAGGATTTCCCATGATCAAACCATTTTCACTACTGTAATAGATGTTGTTGAAAGAAAAATAATTTTGTTCAATGCAAACGTCCAACAGATTCAATATTTCTGATTTAATTATGTGGTTAACATGATTCGAATTCAACATGTTTTCGATTAATATTTTGACATCACCTGGAGGAACACTTGGGTATAAATTCTCAACATCAAACGAAATAAGTTTTGCGTTAGATGGTATAGATACAAACATTCGGACCAGCTTTTGAATGAACAGGTAGATGTGAATTACTCACCCCTACTTAACTTGTTCAATTAGTTTTTATTACCTTTCATACTAACTGTACAATGGCTCGGTGTGGATTTTCCTGTTATTCATCCAACTTGTTCTACGATTTGTTTGTAATACCATATTCTTCATTCTGTTTTTCATTCTTGATAAAGCTGCTGTGTCAGCGAAACGTCGTCGAATTTTTTCAAATAAAGTGTAGATTAAAGTTAAACCTTGTGTTTTTTATCTCATTAATAAAAAAATGTACACTAAATTGTACTGCGGGGAAATAATTGACAGGGAAAAGGGTACCATGAAATTTTTCTCAACCAACAAAATCGATTTTGATCAAGTATTTCAACAAACGAAAATCGAAAGGATTGATATATACTTGAAATTTTTCCCAACAATTCTCGATATCAATTCGATGCATGTTATTTTTGAAGACAAATAATTATATATTAAATACGGGGTAAAAGCTGCCAGGGGTAGGAAATTGAAAGAAGGATAACGGAACATGTAATTGATACTGTCCTTCTTCAATCAAAAATCGACCTGTTTCAGGAAATTTACAGAAAAATCAAACAAGACAAGTTATTCAAAAGGTTCGTTTTCTATGTATTGAGAAACATTGTAGTTCGAATTTAGAAAATTCATTGTCATTACATTCTGCCACCAGAAAGAAACCTGGAAACAGTTGAACAGCCATTCAACAACAGTCAAAGTTTTTGAAAACAGTTTACAAAAATGAGGCTCCAACTGAAGCATCAAAATGCTTGTCCCAGATAATTGCACAAAAGAAGAAACCTTATAAATGATAAAACAAGCACATTCGTTATTTAACAATTTCAGAAATAAATTCAAGATAGCTCTATGCAACTTTCTGGTAATACAGTGATAAGACGAGTATAAATAATTAGCAATGATATTCTGTCATAATTAAGCACTGACTTAAATAACTGTGTCTAGTTTTCACTCCAGCGGGATGAAACGTCACAAGCACTTGGAACCCACCACATGATGTAGATTAGGTAGTTTTTAATGATTTTACGATTAAAGAAGAATTTTTTAAATCGATTCTACACTACGCTCAGAAATGAACGTACAAAATCGAAAATTCAAATTTATTCAGTACAGAGTTATTTTCCAGTAACCCATCAGTACTAAGGAATACTCGAAAAAAATCGAAATGAAAATGATACTCATAGAAATTGAAATAAAGTAATAATGAAAAATAGGAAACTGTTCGAAGTCCCCTAAATCTGTTATTCCTGGCGAGAAAAATATCAATGATTCATACTCAAAATCAATTACCTCAGAGCATTCTAATCCATTTCGTTCCAAACTTCAATCAGTCTGTTCCGAATCTCATTCATGATACGTGGTAGGTTTTGCTGGCTTTTTAATCTTTTTCTGAGAATGTCCCAGACATGTTCGATGGGGTTGAGGTCTAGACTTCGTGCAGGCCACACTATTGAGGAGATTTCGGGATCTTGAAAGTAGATCCTAACTGTATGAGCTTGGTGAGGTCTGTCGTTATCATGCATCAACAAAAAAATGTCACCCATGTTTGCCACCAATGGTACAACATGTTCTTCTTTAATAACTGTAACCTTCCTCGGAGTATTCAGGGTTCCATTATTTACAATGACCTGATCAGTGCGGGCGTTCAAAGGAATTCCTCCTCACACCATTATTGAACCACCAGCATAAGTAGGTGAAAAGTTGTACTGGGCATATCTCTCACTCCGACGTAGGTACGTTATAAAACGTCAATGCAATGGAAAATACGAAATCTCGACTCATTTGTAAACGAAACTCTCTCTCCCAGTAAGGGGCTCTAAGACGTGGTGCGATTGGAGCTGGACCTCGTGCTGCGACAAGAGGCCTCAAACGAAAATATTTTAGTATCATTTCAGTGCTAATTTCCACTCCAATGTTCTGTCGAGGCTACATTTGAAGGTATCTAGCGTTAGTTATCTTAGATAACGGTCATGAATCGCCGTTGTTACTTGGGTCGTCTTTGCTCAGGTCTCCTTTCATGATAACAGGTGATTCCGGATAGTTCTGCAAATAATGGAATAGGATACCTCAAGCCTCTGGCTTATTCTTGTATAAATCCAACCTAGGCTATCTAACACCACTGCTTCAGCAAATTCTTCTGGGTTATAATTTCGTGATTCCCTTCGCATTATCACCGAAAATTAAAATTTGTAAGAACAAAGGATACTCGTAAAAGTTGTTATCAGTATGTGGTGGTTTCTTGCAAAATCTCAATTTATTTCTTTCATTTTATTTCTCATGAGAGGAAACTTGCGACAAAAAACATCTAATTTTTTTCAAATTTGAAATATTGAATTTATCCGTTAATTTAAACTGGCATACTACTAGCAAAAATTGTTTTTTGGGAACTTTTTAGATTTTATTTCATTTGGTTAGGTTAGAATCCAACCAACATTGAGCTGGGTACGAATTTTT
Source organism: Cryptolaemus montrouzieri (assembly GCA_013387265.2). Classification (NCBI taxonomy): domain Eukaryota; kingdom Metazoa; phylum Arthropoda; class Insecta; order Coleoptera; family Coccinellidae; genus Cryptolaemus; species Cryptolaemus montrouzieri. Next base: position 22,864,441 of record JABFTP020000021.1, on the reverse strand, counting down.
GTACCTTAACTCCTATTTTTTGGTCATATTTGATAGTATTAATGGATGAAAATATGATTTATCTGATTTCACATCAATACAACTGAGGTTAGATCCCCAAAAAACCTATCGCATCACCCTACTTTTACGACAATACTATTCAAACTTTTAGGCTGGTCATTCAAGATTCAATAAGCAGATGACATAGTTATATATTCGTCTGATACAAAAATAATTGTCAAAATATGCTATGAGCAGCTCTCCAAATTTTTCAAAAGTTTCTTTTCAAGAGAGGATATAGTTTGATTCTTTCTAAATCTGTTGTATGTACCTTCAGTTATAGATCAAAGTTGGATATCCTAATCATATTCTACTGAATGGTCCATTCTTCGAGCATAAAAGCATGGTAAAATTTCTTGGTATTATACACTCCCCACAAAAATTGTCGCATCGTCCTACTTTTACGACAATAACTTTTAGGTTGGTCATTCAAGAGTCGCTTGGTAACTTTCATAAGGGTAAGATAAGAAGATATCATTCAAAAGAAATCAGTTTATGATGGGAAATATCAACAATTTTCGAGTTAATGAAAAATCAAAATATTCTACCATCTTCGAACATTCGAGAGAGACTAATCAACTAGCATCGAATGGCTACTAATAATTTTCAAAATCTAGTGTTTCCTCCCCGGGCCTTAATTACTGGCAGTATACGTCTCGGAAGCCCCTCAAACAAATTTTGGATGTACTCTTGAGTCACTGAGTTCAAAATTTCAGGAAGCAGATTTCCTAGTTGTTGGAGTGTTCTACAAGGCATCCTACGTTGCTGAATTTGCCACCCCATGTTTTCCCAAACATGTTATATGGAATTCAAGTCGGAACTTCTGGCTGGCCATCTTAAAATATCAATTTCGGCAATTTGCAGAAATTCTGTAACTATTCTAGCTGCATGAGGCCGAGCATTATCATGCATATGAATGAAGTTTTCGCCAATTAATGGGCCAAGGGGTACAACATGGGCTTCACTGATATCTGCGATGTATCTGGCCGCTGTCATTCTTCCATTAGTCACTAGGACTAACTCAGTTCGACCATGGAAAGAAATGCCTCCTTACACCATTACCTAGCCTCTTACGAAGTTTTTGGTTTTCCGGATATTGCATTGCTGATACCGTTCCCCACGTCGTCTGTATACAGGCATGCGTCTATCATTTGATACTAGACAGAACCTGGACTAGTCGGAAAAGAGAACATTCGACCATTCTGAAATACCCCAATTTGCATGTTCCCTCGCAAACTGAAATCTTGCAACTCGATGCTCTTTGGTGAGACGCGGGCCGGTAGAAGCCACCCTGTCTTGTCTTCTCTGAGCCTGTTCCTAACAGTTTGCAATGAAATATGCTCATTTCTGGAAAGTGCAAGTTCATTTTGTAGCATTCTAGCCGTACAGTGCCGAACTCTTAGTGCAGTTAAACGAAGCCAACGATCATCAACTGGTGTTTTTATCCGATTTCTTCTCTGTTCTGCCTTCTTCCATATTCCCTGTTTTGTGGTACCGATCAATTGCTCTTGAAATAGTGCTTTGGTTGACATTCAACAAGTTAGCCACGTAACGTTGGTTTCGCCCCTCTTCTAGAAGTGTTACAATTGTTATCACTTCATGATCACTTAAATAGTGTCCAGGACTTTCAGCAATCATTACAATAAATTCAAAGATTCGAAATTCAACAAGAAAACTTGCATCAATTCAGGGTGAAACCTGAAGAAAAATTGAATGAATACTAATAGTCAAATAAACTTATTCTTGTTTCAGACGTGTTTGAGATCATATGGAGACAAATGTTACTACATAGATTTTCTTCCCCTCATATGTCCAAAAACATATGTTGACAAAAAATTTGTAATCGAGCTGCTTAATCGATTGTGGAATTTAGAATACCAGGTGATGCGACAATTTTTGTGGTGTATGTATTTTCTTAATGCTGAAACATCAAAAGATAAAGCGTCATTCCAACTCCTCTAATAGCATTGTCTTTTTCAATGCTGTGGAAGGTGGTTTCTTCTTCTTTAGATAATTTATTCGATAAACACAACGTTATAAGTGAACATATTAAGCTGGTACAATTAAATAATTACGTTGTTTAAGCGTCTGGATTAGTCCTACGATAAATTATTACATTTTAATCAATGTAGGCATTCCGACATAATTTTTTTTCGAAATTATTGTAGCGTGCCAGATCGTTGGTTGTAGTTAATGCAACGTCATAGCCGGTAATCGAAATTTCCTCTACTAATAACTTATGCCGCCATTCGTTCACTTTACCGTCTGGCCTGATCGTTATTTGCCGGATTTCTTGATTGGAACATAATTAAAATGTAAACAAAAATAACCAGTTCAAAGTTTTTTTCTGTAAAAGCGGTGACTTTAATGACGCATAAAATACGTCACCGACCTTTTATCCCATCGATAAATGTTGTGTTCTTGGCACTTTATTGAAAATAGCAAAAATTACGATAACATTTGTGGTCGTCGATTAATTCATTTGTATGCGAATATCAAGACCTTCATGGATCTGAAGCTCAGAAGTTGCAAAATTAGAAAATTTTCAACTGCAAACTGAACTTGAAATAGATGCTTTGAGTATAATCACGTAAGTTGCTAGAGCTCGGATGATTTCAGCCTCTTTATTATCAGTATAATCCATAATTATGAGACAAACGAAATACTGAATTATACAAAACAGGATGTTCTGTAGTAACGCCGACCTACTCCAGGTGGTAATTGCTCAGTTAAATGGAGAAAGATTTATGAGTTTTTTTAGGTCTTTCTTTTTCGAAATATGTCTGCTCAATGTGACAACGAAAATTTTATAGAAATTTTGAGTTTCACAAGCGTTTTTATATTAGTATATTTTGAATAATCCTTTTCTGGAAATAGACTTCTGGTTTTTCATTTAAAGTTTTTTTAAAACATAATTAAAGTCGATTTTGTAAAGCCGTAGAGCAGGGGTGCTCAAACGGTCGATCGCGAGTGCTTTTTGAGTAGATCTCTAGAAGATAAAAATTTTAGGTAACTAAACTTCAAAAATTTATGACGGTATAAAATAACACTCAGCTAGCGGCAAAAGGTGGCTTTATCGAAGGAACGCGCGGTACTTGTCAAAGAAGAGCCGCGTTTTTTATTCTTGTCGCTTTTCTAGAAACTTCGGACGAGAACATTTGAGACTTTCGGTCACGCTGACATAAATGTTGCGCCTGCAGGAATTGGAGACACCACAAAAACAAGGAGATCAACCAAATAATGGAACTACAACCGGAGCAACAGGAAAGAGGACATCCCTAGTACAATGGAAGAGAAAACAACAGGCCAGCATAGATGCTCCACAACATGAAAGAAGGAGGATAACCAACCAGTAGAACCCCAGGACAAACCAAGGAGATGTAAAACAAGCGAGATGAGGAGGAAAAACGATAGAAATTCGACCCTCTCCAAAATTCAAGGACCTACGCGGAATTGGAGACATTCTGAGTTGTAACTTGAAGGTCGATACAAAGTTTATTATTAAATAGTACAAAATGAATGCAGCGAATAAATCTAAAACGTATCATTTCAATAACGATTCGGAGGAAGAATTTTTCTTTAGTATGGTGAAGGATAAGTGCATTTGTCTTATTCTGCGTGAGTCAGTTGCAATACTTAAGCATGGTAACTTAGAGAGGCATCATAAAACGGTTTATAAAAACTATGAAATCGATTTTCCGCCACAGGGTGAATTAGGAAAACGAAGAGTACGTGATTTGATATCTAGTTTGAAAAAAGAACAAACCTTGTTCACAAGACCAGCCAAACAATCAAAAGTTGCTACGATCGCGTCATTTATAATATCTCATATATTGGCGAAACACAAGAAACCATTCGAAGATGGATCGGTTGTGACTTAATTCGGAGATTTAAAAATAAAATAGAAATCATGACTGCTATTAGAGAACTTCAGTTATTTCGTCCAACTGTCACAAGGCGTATTGAAGTCATGTCAGGACATGGCAGATAAACTAAAACATGATATCATGAAATGTACATACTTTTCTTTACAGTTCGATGAATCTACCGATATGACAGACACTGCCCGGATGTATATTTTTGACAATCATTCCTCTGAAGGGAAAGGCCCGTGGCGAAGATATATATGACGTTTTCTTCAATTTAGTAAAAAACTACAAGCTACCAATATATGAATTAGTGTGCATTACAACCGATGGAGCACCAGCAATGACTGGAAACAAAAACGGTTTTGTTGCATTATGTCGAGCTAATGAAGATTTCCCTTCTCTTTTTTCATTCCATTGCTTTATACATTAACAAGTTTTGTGTTCAAAAGTTATAAACAAGGAGGAAATTATAGGCATTGCAACAAAAATTGTGGATTACATCCGTGTACATAGCTTGCAATGGCGGCTCTTCAAGTTACAATTGAAATTTTTGAATTTGGGAAGCTTTTGCTTGGTAAAATTCCATTATTAATAATAAAAAACAAGTACTGTGTTTTAAGGAATTTCACTTAATAATTGCGATTCGTAACGCGTTTCACTACACCGTAGCTTCTTCAGACGAATAAATGTACAGAAAATAAGAATTAGAATATAAATACAAATGTTCCTAAGTAATTAAAAGCTTATTGGGTTGTTCCTTCTTAAGTGGTTATTGATGACAGGTATATCCAATAAAATTAAGGAATAGCTTGGTCCCTGACTTATTCCCATTATGTCCAAAGTGATGGAGAGAGTCATAAATGAGTCATCAAATATCTTGAGTAGGGTGCTTCATAATTCGGAAAAAAATTTTTTCTTCATGTCCCACCTGAAAATCTTGAAATTTATAGAGAAAGAAAATTTTCGAACGTAATGCGAGCCCTTAATTATAATTTTAACCCACTGCTAATGGTTTTTGAATTTTATTCATTTAAATAACATTAATAAATGCATTTTTATACGTTTTTCGTTCCGCTAACCGAGGAAAAAATATATTCGGAATTTTGACGGATGAATTCTTGTTAGAGGTATGATTTGCTACAAAAAAGCCCATTGTGTCGAGTTTGTAACTCTGACAGATTCGGCGAAAAATGTCTTTTGAGCTGAATTTTCGTAAAAATATCAGTAAATCGTATTTATCTGCTCAACTATCGAAGATAGAAGATTTGAATTTGGGAGGCTTTTACTTGATAAAATTCCATTATCAATCATAAAAACAAGTAATGTGTTTTTTGGAATTTTACTTAATAATTGCGATTCGTAACGCGTTTCACTACACCGTAGCTTCTTCAGACGAATGAATGTACAGAAAATAAGAATGAGAATATAAGTATAAATGTTCTTAAGTAATTAAAAGCTTATTGGGTTGCTTCTTCTTAAATAGTTATTTTTGACAGGTATTTCGAATAAAATTAAGGAATATATTGCTCCCTGAAGAGATTCAATAGAGGTGAAGGGCTTAAATCGACTTTTTCATTGATGAGTCTACCTGAGTGTTTGTGTTTGTTGATTTCTAAAGTTTCCCAAAGATCTACCTTCCAATAATTATTATCTGTATGCAAAATTTCAAACTGTGGGTCGAAAGAGTGACTATTTTCTAGGAGATGATTCGCGTAATTTGAATCTGATTTTTATTTGCAAAACTGCGATTATGTTCCGATATTCTAATATTAAAATTTCTATGTGTTCTACCAATGTAGAAATTATCACAATCATTGCAATTTAATCTATAAACACCTGATTTATTGTTTTTATCTGATTTGGTTTTATTATTTTTATATATTTGCCTAAACTATTATTAGTTTGGAAAGCTATGTTGAAATTATTGCTACAAAAGAAGGATTTCAGTTTCTCACTTGTAATGCCAACGTAGGTTAAGGTGTTGTATTTTTGTTTCAATTTATCGATAGGGTAAATTTCATTCAATGCGATTCTACTTGGTTTTTATTTAAAATATTATTTATTAGTTTCGGATTGAAACCATTATTTTTGGCAATTTGTTGAATCAAATTTAATTCTTTGTTGAAATTTTCTGGTGATAACGGGATGTTAATCAATCTATGAATAAAACTGTTGAATGCTGACATTTTATGTTGATACGGATGACACGACGAGTTATGTATTATAATATCTGTATGTGACGGCTTATGGTTAATTGCGAAAACATGTTTTCCATTTTTCCAATTTTTGGATGTAATGCATTTATATGATTTTCGAAAATTTTTAACTGTCTATCTGTTCCTGTGAAGCAAATAATGATATCGTCTACATAGCGATACCAGTATAAACAATATTTACTAAGTGGATGATTATGAATTAATGTCTCTAAATTATTCATGAATAACCAGCTAACAAAGGACTTAACGGATTGCCTATAATCAGGCCGTCTTCACTAGTATGATATTTGTTATTGAAATGGAAATAATTTTGATCTAAACAAATTTGTAATCATGAAAGAATATCTGATTTAATGATCGTATTGACATGATTCTTTTCTAATAATTCTTCAACTAAGTAGTATATATCTTTCGGAGGAATGTTGGGAAATAGATTCTTAACACTTGTGATTCGATCGATTAGTATATATGTATTATATATATTTATGAAAGATTTAACGAATTTAAGTTGATTACGTAAAACTAAATAGAGTATTCCATTATATTCAGTCTATAACTTGAAAACTATAGCCCATAAAAAATTTCTCGAAAAAAATTCTATAACACACACTTTTCAGCATTGCATCATATTAGAGAATAACCGGGATACATGGAGTGGTTGAAAATTGAAGGTTTTGAAAATCAAGCTGTATCTTCAAAACGAAGAGGGAAATGAAAATTCATCTATTGTTCCATCAAGAAGAAGCAGCACTCAGAAGACACCGCATCCTCTATTTGTTTAGATGTCATCATTCAAGGATAACGAATTTGGGATACCTTGTATATACATAATGATAAACACTTAACATTTCAATTCTGCATTTTGAATCGAAACACTTTTTGTTTACACCTTGTCGTGAATTATCAGTGATCAAGTGGCAGGTCTTCCAAATTAAATTTCAAAAGATTATCGAACACTCTCCAATTCTTGTCAAAAATCTTCGGTGGTCAAGTCACAAACACGATATTGAAATTATTCCATCGAGATAGCTTAGCCACAGAAACTAAAGGCAGAACGTAATATTAAGTCGCACGAATAAATAAAATTTCTTCTTCACTTACTTAAAACGATAGTCTTGGGTTACATGATCCAAAGATAGTTCACATATCGGTGACGGTATTGAATTTTATCCCTGACGAACTGTAAGGTATTATATGTCAACCGCACACAACTGCTTGACCGTGATATGAAAAAAACGTCCCTGAGAAGAATCTCTAAGAATCATTTGTAAACGATATTTATCGTAATTTCGTAAAAAATTGTGATTGTTCAACAAATTTGTTTGCTACTTATAGGAAATGAAATATTCAAACTTCAGATGCTTTTTTTGATTCAAGACAAGTATTCGAATAAACGAATTAATAACTTTAAGGAGCGTTACTAATAATTGGTTGAATTTTGACGCATTCCGCTACACAAAAGCTTCTTCAGACGATTGAATGATATTACATGTTTGTTGAATCGCAACTATTTTCACATTATTGAGAGGTACAAACAACCAAACTTATATGGAATCAACCGATATTTTGAATATTACCTCAGGAATTTTGGAAATTTCGAAGGATTGTTAGAATTTATCTTTTTGATATATTTCAGTTGAAAAGAGGAATAAACTAAGGGTCATTTTGAGGAAGAAACAAATAAAAAGAAAATAAGAGACTCTTTGCGCATGTAGTAAAAAAAATTGAAAACTTTTTCTCACGGAGTAGGTGTTTTTTGTCGACCTCAGTAGCTTGTATTACTTCCTCTTGCCCTGAAACAAGCCGCAATCCATCTAGGCATGCTTTGGCTTAGGTTTTCGACCTCCTCGAAGGTGATATTTTGCCACCCGTCTGTGGCGGCTTGGATAAGCTGTTGTGGAGTTCTTGGATTATCCTGGTGCAATTTAATTTTTCCTCTTTGAAATTAATCCATAAATGTTCAATAGGATTTAGGTCTGGAGAACAATCTGGCCTGTCCAAAATGGCCATTTCCTCTGTTTAAAGATAATGTCGTGCAAGTTTGCTGAAATACGGAGGAGCATTATCATGCATAAGGTTAAATTTTCACCGTGGGCACCTGGCCAGAAACTCACTATGGGCTCCAGCACTAGGTCCACGTTATTTCTAGCCGTTACACTCGCAGGAAACGAAATCAAATATAGTTTAATGATAATAATAATAATAATAATTGCTTGAGATGCTTGAGATCAAGCAGATGTGGCACCTCGATAAGATAGAAATTGTTCCTGTCATCGTATCCTCGATGGGTTAATACCCAAAACTTTGCACGATAGCCTTAAGAAATTACAATTGCATACGAATACCTATATAGAAATGCAAAAAGCTGTAAGTCTTAATACATGCAGGAAAGTTAGGAAATTTATGTCAAGTATATTGTAATCGAGCCTATTCCCTTTGATTGCTGAATCTGGAAAAGGTAAATTATATCCAGCTAACAGCTGAGATAGTGTAGAAGTCCACGATAATGAATAACAATAAGTCGATTTAGGCCAACTTACCTAATGATAAGTTTCTTCGTTTGGCCGCTAGAGGTCGCCAAATCCAAAGATTTTTCTTATTTTTCAAATAATTCGAGAACGACTCGATCGATAGGAACCATATTTGGTATGCGCAATAGGGTGCGTTATTCACGTTTTTTAGTGATCCACTCAATGACCTTGACGTTTTACAAGTGTCCCTTAGAACTCGAACGTGTTTTTAATCAAACATAATTTTTCAACTATCTGCGTTTGAGCAAAACTGTTTTTTGATATGATTAGCGGTTCAATCACAAAACCAGTTTTCAATTGCATGATTTATTTTTTCAACCACCTAGCAAGTCAAAAATATCACATATTGGCCATGTTGCCTTTGGATTTGTTTCTGTAGTCTGGCAGATTGCTGTGGTCTACATAACTGATCTGCCGGATGTATTTAGTGAGGTTTCACTTATTGAGAGTTATTTCTATGCTGATGGTTCGAACCTGATGGTGAAATCGAGAAGTATTGTTGTTCTAACTGCTAGGGATGCATTAGAGAAGACTGGAGATTGGTGTAATAATAATAACTTAATACTGAATATGAGAAAGACTGAATGTGTAGTCTTTAGTACAGGCAGGTCAAATTTGCTTGTTCCCCAAAATATATCATTCAATAATATAGATATTGATATGTGCGATTCTACCAAATTTCTAGGTGTTCATATTGATTCGAATATGAAGTGGAAGCAACACATAAAACCTTAAGCAAAAGTTTGAGTACAGTTGTTCACAGCTTGAAGATCCTCAAATATAGAATTCGCTGTGACATCCTGAGGATTGTATATTGTGCCAACTACCAGTCTCTCCTTTCATATGTTGTCATTTTCTGGGGAAATAGTACCCATGCGAAAAGAATTTTTATACATCAGAAAATGGCATTGAGAATTATCTTGAATCTCAAATATCGAACCCCATGTCTTGGTCTTTCAAATCTAGTAATATTTTAACTCTTCCAGGCCCTTAAATATATATATATATATATATATATATATATATATATATATATATATATATATATATATATATAGATGTTTGATTTTATCCACAAGCACTATGATTATTTTACAGCTTTCAAAAACTATGAACAACACTAGGCAGATATCCAGGGCCCCGCAACCATATGTGCGTGCAAAGTGTGCAATGCACACTGGTGCCATCCTTTAGGGGCACCAAAACCCAGGGTCCAAAAAATATTAAAATAAAAGTTGAGAAATTAAATAAGATTAGGTATAAATACACACGAAATTTCATTAGAATATCATCCAGTTACTGCCGATTCCTATGTTGCGAGAACATGTCAGGCGGCAGTTTCTTGATTTTTCCTGTTCAGACATGAATAACGCCTGGAGCGCTATAAAAGCGATGCATCGCCACAGGCGTTTTTAAATCAGTTAGTTCACTGAGTTTTACATATAAAGTTAGTTATTTTTATTTTGCCAAGTGTGGTGATATGTTGTGTAATATTTTGTCTACTACTTTTTTTAAATAAACTGCCGAATACCTGCTGACTGCAATCTCAACGGCTTGATTTTTTATAAAATGGTAAGTGTTCCTTACTTTATACTATCAACATTAACCCTTTATAGGATACTGGTTATAATTAATTTTTTAAGCCAAATATCTTTTTATTGACTGAAATGTCATGTACGAGTTTAAAAAAGTAAGTGGTTTTATCCATAACTCGCTTAGTTTTTATGCTATTGATCTTTTAAGAAACCATATGGTAGGGTTTTTAAGGGCTATAAGATCAAATTAGTTTAATATCTTTCTTGGCTTTATTTTTGAAGGATTTAAGCTGAAAGGGTTCGAACATATTGCTTTTTACTCAAATATGCGAACTTTAATCGGCTATATCTTAATTAATAATAATCTGGTCTATAAAGGGTTGAAAACTATTGGTTACTTAGTTAACTTCTTAAGAATATTTCCTACCCTACCTACATGGTGCTTATTATTGTGGTTACTTTAGAAGTTAATTCCTAATTTCCATGAGTACTAAGTATTTATTTGTTTTTCAATATACGAGAAACAGACCTTCAGGTGCGAAGTTTCGCGAGCAAAAGAAACTGAAACTACAAGAAAGGGGAAAATGGTCAGATCTTTAAAGCATTTCTTGCATTACAATCGAGATTCCACGAGGACTATCGATGTTGGTACGACCGAATCGTCCTAATCTCAAGATTCTAAATCCGTAATTTCAATAACCGTGAGTGGATCATCTGAAATTTCAACAGTAACATCAGGTCCTGCAACAAGTGGCAGCGGTTGTAGCAGCAAAACAGCTTCTACTGATGCAGAGCCCGATGAAGCGATGACACCATCCTCGTCTACAGCACTTGAACAATCCACTTCAGGTAATTCAGCTTGTGTAAAAAGTTCGGTAATGTCAGCTACCGAAATACCTGCTGCAAGTGACACTTTCGGTGAAGACTGTTATGAGGCTAGGTTAGTTATATCGATATAATTCCGTCCGACCCCGGTTTGTGGCCCGAAAGAATCACCAATGAGATGGCTAGAATATTGGTTAAACGTGGTCCGCCCTTGATAGACATATTGCGATTGTTAAGTATTTATCTACAAAATGCTTGGCATTTCAAGGTTCTTCTCAATTGCTTTTCGAACATAATGGAAATTTTCTAAAAGCTGTTGAGATGATTGCCTCTTTCGATTCAGTGATCAGATAGCACCTTAGCCGAGTGTATAACTCCCAAAAAAAAATCTGTTAAAATGACTCATTATTACGCGTGCAAATACAGAATGAAATAATTGAATTATTGTCGTTCAAAGTAAGAAATAATATTTCAGAAATGGTTAGCAGTTCAAAATATTTTTCAATAATATTAGATTGTACACCAGACACTAGTCATACTGAGCAAATTAGTCTTGTTCTGAGGTATGTTGTCCTTAATGCTACTTCAAGGAAGGTTGAAGTTGAGGAAAGTTTTATTGCGTTTAATCTAATACTGGACCCTACAGGAGAAGGAATATTTACATTTGTGATAGAAAATTTGAAAAATTAAATTTTGAATTAATTTATTTATTTATTTATTTATTTATTTAAGTACAATATAAGGAATGTCCACAGCCGAAGCCAAAATGACATTCACTAGATGAATATTAGTTACATAGAATCTAGTATTCTAAAAAATATTATATAAGACATTAATAGTGAGTTGTATTCACAGAAAGAATGAAAAACAAATACAAAATGAATATTACAAAAACGAACGATTGAATGAATTTTATATCAGTCAGTAAAGAGCAAGCGTAATGTTCTCTTCAAAGAGGGCAATGTGACCCCAAACAAATTGATACTCCTATGCGTGTTGCAGACACGTAGCATCCTATCGCTATGGAAGTTCTGTGCACTATTAGTTTTTCTAAAAGTTATAGAGAAGAGGTCGTGGTGCCTCAATGATTTCATAGAAACATTAAAAGTAACCATGTGCAAGATCTCAGGTACCTGAAATACGCAGTTCAATATTTCAAACAAAACCAAAATATCAGATATAGTTCTACGATTTTCAAGTGACAATAAATTGAAATATTTACGGGCAGGAGCGTAGTCGTGGTTCAGGATAACAAAGTTAGTTTTGAAGTATATGAACCGTATGAACTATTCTGAATGCGTTCAAGTCGGTTGGAATAACAATCATAACGAGGGTTCCAAATACATGAAGCAAAATTTAATTTACTGTAGATGTAAGCATAATATAAAGTGATAAGTGATTTTACATATTTAAATTCCTTACTTTTCTTGAAAATATAAACCATCATTCGACTTGAACTATTTGCTATGCGATCTATGTGTGCATCGAAGAGCAACTTCGAATCGAAAGTGACACCCAGATCAAAAGCCGTGGACACACGTCGTAGCAATGAATTGCCAATTGAGTACTGAAAAGTGATAGGGGAATGGTTTTTAGTAAAAGTTATCGTGAAACATTTATTTAAATTCAAAAATAATTGGTTTTCTCTACAGTACTCAACCAAGTTATTCAAATCTAGTTGAAGATCAAGGCAGTCCCTTAAGCATGTGATAGATCTAAAAACTTTCAGATCGTCTGCATAGAGCAAGAATCTGGAATGCCGGAAACATTTATCTATGTCATTTATATAAATTGAGAAAAGAAGAGGACCGGGATGAGTTCCCTGCGGTACCCCAGAAGTACTAATGAAAGATTCAGATTTAAAACCATTTAAACTAACGAAATGTGACCTATTCAGTAGATACGATTGGATCCACTCAAGCAACCAACCACTTACACCTGCTTCGGCTAGTCTAAAAATGAGAATATCGAAACTTATTTTGTCGAAGGCTTTAGAAAAATCTGTGTAAGTAGCATCAGTCTGAATTTGAGAATCCATTGCACTCTGCAGGTACTCACTATAAACGATCAAATTATTTTCTAGAGTCCTACCCTTAAAAATCCGTGCTGTTGTGAGATAATGAAATTTTCACATGAGAGAAAAGATACTTATAAATTATACGTTCAAATACTTTAGCAATGATCGAAAGCTTGTTAATAGGTCTATAATTAGAAATATCATTTTTATCTCCACTTTTGAAAATTGGGACAACGGCGGACTCCTTCCACTTTTTTGGAAATACACCATTAATCAGAGACTGATTGAACAAAATATGCAGTGGTTTACTTAATTTGTATTTTTGGGAAATTGGTGAAATGCTGTCTGGACCTGAACCCTTCGACATGTCAAGGGATAAGAGGACCTCTCGTACCTCTTCCTCTTCAATGAGAATATTGAAACACATTAGGGGGCGAGGTTATGATAATGGGAAAAATATGAAGGGAAAACATGTTGGGCTTCAAAAACGCTTGATGCGAATCCGAAATCTATTTTGTACCTTGTGCGGCTCCTACTTTGAACAGTGAATGACGCTTCTAAGGTGTCAGGTGCTACAATAAACTTTTTTAATCTTGTGCAAGAGTTATATAATTTTTTTTTGTTAGCCACAAAAAAATGTGGTTTGTTTCGAGAAAAAATTTCCCCGGGGTTAAGTTTAAAGCCTCTAAGTGAGACAAGATGGTCCAGCAGAATTGACACAATAAAGCCTCTTAAAGTTTATTTAATTAAGGTTTGCGAAAGTCTTCTAGAAGTGGCTGAAGATAATTTCTTTCACATTTATGCAAGACATAAAGCGAGTTCCCTCTAAACTTCTGTACAAAATTTTCAATTTATTTGTGGAATTATTATTTAGCATGACGTTTTAGTTGATCACTTCCAACAATATAGATGCGACCAATCTTTTCAAGAAATTCTTGCGCAAGCGAAAGAAGTAGCATCCTCTCTCAAAATTGAAGAAGACTTTCCACCATTACCAACGGTTAGGAGGATATTTAAACCAAAACTGTTTGACTATGAACACCGAGATGAGATCCCTCATGATCCAAAAAACGCCTTTAAAATTAGTTTTTTCTTAAAAATTATAGATCAAACTATAAGCTCTCTAAAAAACCGATTTGACTTATTAAATGGGTATGATATTATTTTCGGATTTTTTAGCGACATATTCAAATCAAGTGACATCGATCTTTTAAAACATCGTTCTATTCTTGAAGAGCGACTGACAGATCAGGATAATAATGATATAGACTCCAATGATCTGTTTAACGAAATTAAAGCGTTAAAGTTGTATTCATTACCTGATGATACTGACCGCTTAATTATTTTACAATATATATTTGAGAACAATTCAATCTCCACCTTTTCAAACGTAAGCAATTCACTAAGAAATCTTTTGACATTGCCTGTATCTGTAGCTTATAGTGAGCGATCTTTTTCAAAGTTAAAAATCATTAAAAATTATTTGAGATCGACAATGATTCAAGAAAGATTGTCTGGGTTAACAATATTAGCAATTAAACAAGAAATTTTGATGGTATAAATTTGAGCGATGTAATTAATGAATTTGCAACAGCAAAATCTCGGAAAATATCGCCACTACAATAGCTATCTTTTATTTTTCTATTGCACCTAGACCTAGCTATCATTTTTGATTTTAAAGTTCCCTAGGTATTGGTTATTAGAAATATCTACATATCTTTTAAAATATCTAAGTAGAAAGTAGTCCTAAAAAATGTGATTTTTAGTTTTAGGTTATTTTCTAGTATTTATAAACAACGAGTCTCTATCCCTTTACTTAAGTAAATGTTTTAAAATGGGTGTGAACATGAATTTATTTTGTTATGATTTTGTTCTGTTTGTGTCATTTTGATATTTTAGTCTACAAATGAATAAGACTTCTAAAGTTCAGTTTTTTGCTTTACTTCAAGCACCTACCTACCAAAAAAAATATAAAAAAACATGATCCAAAATGCCTTCAGGGGAGCCAAAATCCTTTCTTGCACACAAGCGCCAGTAGCCCTAACGGGGGCCCTGCAGATATCACCTCACCATCTTCCTCTTTGCCCTTTAACTCTCACACAAAAAAACACACAGTATATGTGTTTGAAACTATACAATGCTCTTCCATCTGTGCTTCGGGGACTTAACGGTTGTAAGCTTTTTTCAGGGAGGATCTACAGTTATGTAATGTGGAGGAATATTTTGATTGGTGCAGAATGCATAAACCAAGGCTGTGAATATTTTGTTTTGACGTATTGTCTTTTACTGTGAACTTATATGTACTTATTTACATTAATTGTGTTAATTAAAGTATTTCTATTTCTATTTCTATTTCTTATTTGTCACTCTATACAACTAAATTTGAATTACTGGTAGTTGTATGCATAATTCATTCCCATTTCCTCGAAGGGACAAATCTTCATCGCGTGTCAACAATTCAAATAAATTCCATTCCAAGATAATTTACTTCCAATGGTACATACTTATCTCGACTGCAGCATGAGAAACTAATTAATACCAAAAGTGACACGTTATATAACAAAATGATAGTGTGGTTAATTCTCAATTGATTAATGAACAACCATAGAGATAAAATTGATGGACCATTTCTACCGACCAGCATATCATATCGAAAGAGGATGTCAACTTCCCGGCTTGCGTTCAAGAATAAGATATAAACCGTATCACGGCCGGGTTGCATATCAAATCGAAGGCACTGCTTTATTTCAAATGTCAATGTCTAAGTTGTCTATGGTTCAACTTGTTTATGACGCCATAGATCGTATAATCTGCGGAACGTTCTCAGGAGCTGTCCGGTGAGGCTCAGTCGCGATAAATATGGCCAGACGTGGTCTTCTTTCTCGAACACTGAATATTACGATACCTCGAAAATATAAAGATCGATATTTAATATTCAGGACGGGATGTACATTGCAGGTGAACTACATCCTGTGCTCTGCTGTGCCGGTTATTCTTATGGGCATAACTTGCAATTGATTTAGTACGAACACTTATTTCATTTGTATGGCATATGTATGAGAGATTTTTGTTAAAAATGTTGGAGTTCTATGGGTGGTAACAGAAAATGCATGTGGATTTCCTCTTTTGAGAATTTACTTCTTAAATGGAAACAACAACATTTTCAATTGATGTTTTGTAACTAGTCCAGACGATTGTATACATGGCGATCACCTGCAGATAGACCGGGAAAAATCGTCAGAAACCAGATCGATGAGAGGTACCGTAACACAGCATGAAAGCATACCCCGAAGCAGATGTTTCCTCCGATCGCTAATGTCTCACTCAGACTCAAAAATATAAAGAAGCAAAGAAAAATGCCCAAACTAGACACGCAAATGCTTAAAAAACCTGAAATAATGGAAAGTCTCCAGAAGCAGTTGAACGAAAACCTTGATACAATAAATATGAACAGCAATGAGGAACAGTGTAAATCACTGAAGCAATGCCTGCTTGATCCATGCAAGGAGATATTGACAAACCACACAAAGAACAGAGAAAACTGGATGATGACTGATGATATACTGGACATGATGGAAGAAAGGACACATTTCAAAAATACTAACCGTCACAAATACAGGGAGATAAACTACGAGATTAGAAGAAAGATAAGGGAGGGCAAGGAAATCTACTTTGAAGAGGAATGTAACGAGATCGAAAATTTGCAAAGTAGGTACGATTCTTTTAATCCGCACAAGAAAGTACAAGAGTTTGCAGGATTGAAACAACAAATTGCTTCGACTATCCCTTGGCAAAAACGGAAACTTTATAACACGGCTAGAGGACCAAACTGAAAGATGGAGAGATTATATTGAGGAATTTTTTACTGATGAACGCGAAGAATTAGACCAGATAGAAATCCCGCCAGAAGAAATGGGTCCGGATATCACACAAGAAGAAATATCATACGCTCTGAAAACAAAGAAGAATGGATGAAACCTTGGCCTGACGAATACTGGAAATAATAGAGGCAAAACACACCAACAGACTGGCTTACCTCAATCTTTGTCTGTCCTCCCAAGAAGACAATGCCAGAGAATGTGCTGATCACCGCACATTTAGTTTGATGTCGCATACGTTGAACTTGCTCCTGAAAGTCATCCAGAATCACGTATATCATAAATTAGGCATGGATATTGATGAAACCCAATTTGGATTTCGCAAAGGCTTAGGAACACGCGAAGCTCTCTTTTCGCTCAATGTGTTGATCCAGAAGTGCATGGATGTCAACCAAGATTTGTATATATGTTTCATCGATTATAATATAGCGTTCGCCACAAACAACTTATGACTGTCCTCAAAGCAAAACATATTGACTTTAATGATCTCAGAATAATTGCAAACCTTTATTATGGACAACGATCAAAAGTACGCGTCGGCGATCATCTCTCGGAAGAAATTCAAATCAAAAGAGGAGTGAGGCAAGGTTGTGTATTATCACCACTCCTTTTCAATGCATATTCAGAAGAAATACTGTAGAAAGCTCTTGAAAGAGAAACAGCCGAAATAAAGGTGAACGGAATATCGATCAACAATATCAGGTATGCGGACGACACTGTCATAATAGCAGAGAACCTAGAAGTTTTTCAAAGACTGATGAACAAGATAGTCGAGAATGGCGAAGAACAGGGTTTATCAATGAACATCAAAAAACCAAATTCATGAGAATATCGAAATAAAGTTTTACCATTAATGGCACCAGTGTCGAACAAGTGGAAAAATATACATACCTGGGTACAATAATCAATTCCACAAACTACAATTTCCAGGAAATGAAAGTTAGAATAAAAAGACAAAGGCAAATTTCAACAAGTTGAAGAGGGTATTATACACAAGATATTTGAAGTTAGAACTGAGAGTTAGATGGGCGAGATGTCACGTATTCTCGACCCTGTTGTACAGAATGGAAAGCTGGACACTAAATGCGACTAACACAAGAAGATTGGAATCTTTTGAATACTGGGTATACCGGCAAATTTTAAGAATATCATGGATAGAACACGCTTTGGAAAGACTGGATGAAAAATGGAGATCATACCTACAATCAAAATTAAAAAACTACAATATCTAGGACACATAACTCGCAGAGAGAAGTACACCATGCTCCAGTTGATAATTCAAGGAAAGATCCAAGGAAAGAGAAGCGTAGGAAGAAGGACGATATCATGGCGAAACCTGAGAGAATGGTATGGATGCACATCTGGTGAACTCTTCAGAGCAGCCGCCTCCAAAGTTCGCATATGCTATGATGATTGTCAACCTCCGACGTAGAGAAAGCACTCGAAGAAGAAGAAGAACTAGTCCATATAAGCTTCAAACATATTGATATTTTTGATGGATTCATTTTATGGAAATTCGTTTAAATATAAATAAAATAAAACACTTTCGCCTGTTTAATTCAATGCTTGTTTTCAATACACAAGACCGGTTTCTACAGTTGAGTTATTTTCAAGTATCTAGAGCTTACAGTTACTTTGCAGTAGTATCATGATTTTGAAAGGAGTTATTAATGATATAAGCTTGGTGAGATATGGTGTTATCGTGTATAAACAAAGAGTTATCATCCATGTTTGCCTCAAATAGTAGAACATGTTCTTCTTTGATGTCTGTAACGTACCTTTGAGCATCCATGATTTCCCTTCATACCAGTATTGAACTCCAGCAAAATGATAAGTTTACCTACCTAAGTTTCATTGGGCATATCTGGTATTTCGAAGTATATACGCTCGATAACGTCGATCGCAATTAAAAAGACAAAATCTCTACACATCTGCAAACTAAACTCAGTTAGCTTCCAACCAATTAACATGTTCTTTGGCAAAATTGAATCGGGCTCTTCGATGTGCTCCGGTTAGTGCTGCGCCTAGAGCTACAATGCGAGGACACAAACCAAATTCTATCTATACCTATATTAAATGTTGAGTGGAGGGGAGTCATTCAATTCTAGTTGACTATTGAGAGAGGTCATTTTTTTCTGGTTCTACAAGGTATGATTCTTTTTTCTTTACTCTTGGGAGGAGGCGATGTATGTCGTGCCACAGATGTGACCGCCTAGTATGAATGTGTGTGTTCATTTGCTTATTGAAGAGGTCCAAATAGTATTGGAAAGATAGAAGCAAGTTCCACAGCACACTGTAAACAAAAGAATTTTTATAGAGAGAGGTATGTGGCGCAGCTAGTTGGACCGTCTGCTAATGAGAGTTTTAGAGAGCCCGGTATTTCTTTGGAACTGGATTCTTTCTGGAACCGAACCCTTCAGTTCTCCAGAGCATTGATCATGGAAGTAGAAAAGAGTGGTCCCGGTAGTCGATGAGGCGAGCTGCTCTCTTCTGGACACTATCCAATGTAATTAACTATGGCAAATTTGTCACAGTTTTTAGTGAACCAAGACTTTTGTGCGGATATTTTTTTAGTGGAGTTTGGAATGTAGAAGGCCATGCCTGCAAGAATAACTTCAGTGACGGGTTCTGTGCAGACATTGATGTCAGGATCTGAGATGTGTGAGAGACGAGAAAAACTCGTGGAGCTCTTCCCACCTGTCTCGGTTTGAATGCCATATCTGGCATTCGCCTTTCTGGCGTTTGATCTTTATTCATATATGATTGGACTTGCAAAAGGATGTTGAGACCTGTAAACGAAAATCGTCTGGATCTGAGATAAGAAAAAGATCGAGATTAATGGGAAAATCGTTAATAGTGTCATCGACAATTGAGTCAAATTCTGGCTGATCACAATCGTCGATCCTATTTGACTATTGGAGCCAGTTAATGTAGTGGACGTTTAAGTCTCCCATTGTGGTCATCTCAGCAGACGGATAGTGTATTTGGATCGTGTCTACCTTGTAGCCTAGGTACTGAAACAATCTAGGGTAGCTGTTATCATTAGGAGATTGATATCGACAATAGAGAAACAGGATTTTGTTATACCTTGTTGCCGTAAAGTCCATAATTCAGAATTCATTAAATGTCGGTTTTCAGCAAAAACGCTCGCACAGGTCGATATTTATTTTTAATACCTAACTTTTTATGATAAATTGTGGAGTTTACCCACAACCCCCAGCCATCCTCACCTTTTATTTTCTTCCAGCTTCTAACCAATTGACATGTTCTCTGGTAGAATTCAATCGGGCTCATCGATATGCTGCGGTTAGAGCTCGGCTTCGAGCTGGAACACGATGCCTCAAATCAAATTTCTTCAGATTTTGCCATATTGTTTCAGTGCTAGTTTGCTCACCAGGGTTCTATTGAAGCTGCATTTGCAGTAACCTATCAGTAGCGAACAACGAGAAAATTCCTAAATAACGCTATGGATCGCCGTTGTTGCTCGAAGTCGTCAATGCCTAGACCTCCTTTTTCTGGATTCTCGGATTAATCTGAAAACAATGGAATAAAACACTTTAAACTTCTGATCTATTCTCATTTAAGTCTAGTCTAGATCATCTAATAACACTGCTTCAGCTCATTCTGCCGGAATCTAATTTAGTGATTCGCGTTGTATCATTGCCTAAAAGTAAAATTTTCCAGAACAAACGCTACTTGCAACAATTAATCAAAAAATGCTGTTAATTAGTTGCCTAACAGAAACGAAATTTGAAATATTGAAATTGAACGTTAATTTCTTGGCGCGGAGTACCGAAGCAAGATATTTATCATTTGTTTTGAGTTTCAGGTAGTGTTGAAGCCCTTGAATGGTAATGATATAGCTGTTCTCTATTTTCAATAATCCTCTCCTTCCTTCATTTTCAAGTGCATATAGACGGCCTATAACGGCTCTAGGGTGTAGTGTACGATGAATGTTTAGTTGTTTTCTTCATTCATTTGATGATGCCGAAGCTGTACTGGACAATATTTACAACTATACCACCGCCTGTGGCCTGGTGGAAAGAACACATGCTACCCACTTTGCACACATGCGGCTGCCGGTTCGTGTCCTGCGAAGGTATGGGTGTTGTGAATGTCCATATATTTAGAGGATATTAAGATGTTTGATGAATAATGTCGAGAATGACAAATCCAGACCTTAAAGGTCAAGAAAGGACGGACGTGGGCCACTTTGCCCTTCCTTCTTTAAAAAATAACAACTAGAGATTTATTAGCCGACATTTTGTTGTTTGCATCCAGTTCGGTTTAAAAATTTGCTCTTACCCTTCTGTTATATCCTGCTTGTAGTTTGGTTATCATTGTTTTGTGTTACATCCCCTCATCTTCATCTATGTCAAGGTATTTATAAATAAATGAATAAATAGTTTATTGCATTCCAACAATCATCTACACAAGAAATAAACATATACATTGTACAGATAAAATAGGAATATGCCAAAAACACAACAAATTTCAACGACCTAATGAAATTGTACAAAATGATTCAAACTCCTCCAATGAATAGGGTTCAGAAGCCATAATGAAATTATGAATCCTTCTCTTAAAAAGCTCAAAATTGGAAATTCGTAAAAATGCGGGAAAAGAAGAGTTTAATGGCCTCATACTCTACACCCCTTTCACGCAGCATTGTTGAGTGAACCGGATAGAAGTAAGGTGTCATCTTTCTCGTTTCAATACTCTTGTTTCTGTATTCCTCAAAATAATTACGTTGTTCGTGAAAAAAAAAAAAAACAAGTGATCACTATCCTTAGAAATAAAAACTTAAGCAATAAATCATAAACATAATCAAAGAACTAAATAACTCTAATAAGACGAAAGTAAAAACTACACAGGGACTTACAAACGAGATCAAAATTAACGCAGGCATTAGACAAGGTAACAGCCTCAGCCCATGTCTATTTAATTTAATCATGGATGAAATAATAGCAGGTGTTAACCAAATGAACCAAGGCTATAGGATGGGTAACAAAACTATGAGAATACTGTGCTACGCAGATGATGCTTTACTAATAGCCGAGAATGAGGACGACCTACAACGCCTACTACAAAAGTTCAAAGTAATAGCAGAAAAATATAACATGGTAATATCAACACAGAAAACCCAATCGATGGTAATAGCGAAAGATCCAATTAGATGCAAACTAGTAGTGAACGACCATATAATAGAGCAAGTTTCACACTTTAAATACCTAGGAGTAGAAGTAACGAGCGATAGGCAACTATTACAAGAAGCAAAACAGCAGACAATGAAAGCATCGAGAATATCTGGCTTCCTGAGAGATGTAATCTGGCGGAATAAGTACATAAGCACAGAAAGCAAAGTCCGAATATATAAAACCTGTGTGAGACCCGTGATGACATATGCGGTTGAGACAAGAGCTGAGACAACAAAAACAAAACAACTAATGAAGACAACAGAGATGAGAGCACTAAGAGCTATTAGAGGTATTACACGCAGAGATAGAATAAGGAGGATACGCTAAGGGAGCTAGGTGTCCAGGATGTGGTGAGGTGGACAAGAGCACGTCGACGCCTATGGAGAGATCACGTAGACAGAATGGGCCCCGAACGTATGGCGAAGTGGGCAAAAACACAAAAACCCAACACAAGAAGACCCATAGGAAGGCCGAAAAAGCGATGGCATGAGTGCTGGAGCTCCGGTTTGCAGCAGGGGCTGTAACAGAAAAACAGGACATCGTCCTATTTAAAGAAGAAGAAGAAGAAGAAGAAGTGAAAAAACAAGAGCACTCTGTAAACATACAAACTATAAACTTTGAAGATATTATGCTTCTTAAATAAGCTACGACAAGATTCTCTCAATCCGACCTTCAATATTATTCTCAACGCTCAACGCTTTTCTGGGCTACAAAAATTTGATCAACATGAGTAGAGCTGCCCCAGATAATAATTCCGTAAGATAAAAGAGATTGGAAGTGCAAACTAAAGGATCTTAAGGATGTTCCAGTCAACTTGATTACGCAAGGCATACAATGTATAGATGACAGTATTCAACCGCTTTCTCAACTTATCAATATGTTGGCTCCATTCCTAGTGACTGTCAATAATGACACCCAAAGAGAAGATTCACTAACTTTCAAGTTGCAGTCTTCAAAGGTTAAATCGTTTGTATATGTCAATTTAGATCTTTAAGAATTGAAAAAAAATGCTATCAGTCTTTTGCATATTAACTACCAGTTTATTACTCAAGCACCACCCAATCACATTATCAAAAACCTCAACCGAAGCAGTAAGAGCCAAAAGTATGTTCAGCGCTCTAATTAAAGAATTCGCAACACCTGCATACAAAACTAGACGACAGATACCATTAAAAAAAATCTCAGGCAAAGAGTTGATATATATGATGAACAACAACGGTCCCAGAATAATGCCTTGTGGAACCCCCAATGTTAGTTCTGTTTCATCAGAAACATTAGAAAAACCCTCACGCTCAATAACAATCCTCTGCTTCCTACCACTCAAATAAATCATTAGCTCTAACTGATTATCACGTATCCACACGCTTCCATCTTATTTAAGAAAGAAGCATGATCAACGCAGTCAAAATCTTTCGATAAATCGAAAAAAAAGCAAGTGGAATCTCACCCTCATCCAAAGCAATAATTATAGCATTCGTCAATTTGTTCCAAAGATTTGATGCTTTTTTCTGAAGGTATGATAAATATGATAAAAGTCACTTACAGCCCAAATTGCATATATAAGTCATTACCTAATAGTTTTACTATTTTGGAGTTAGTTCATTGTTTTAGATCGTCTATTTATATTAGGTAGTTTATTTTCAGGTCTTCATTCTCACATTTTTATCTTGTATTGGTGTCTTTCCAGATTAAGGTGAGTTTGTGTAAAGCAATATATAAAAGCAAAGGGGATCTCTGAAAGATCCCAGTTTCCATTTTTATACCTTCAACTCTTAAATTGGCATAGTTTTTGATATAAATGACAGTTTTGTTGGGGATATTCTTGGTTTCCATAAACCAGTTGTGAGGCATACTATCAAAAGCTTATCGATGATCTATGCAGGAAATAGAGAGGTTCTTTCTATTATTCTTGACATTTTTTATTATTAAATTACTTGTTAAAAGGTGATTCTTGCAACCATAAAATTTTAAAGCTGTCGTTTCGTTCATCAGGAAATAAATTGTTTTTTTGAAAATGGGTGGAAAGTCTGTCTGATGAAATATTTACGAGGATTGTGTATACAGTATTTAGGCAGGTGATTGGCCGGTAATAAACTCCCCACAAAAATTGTCGCATCACCCTACTTTTACGACAATACTATATTAACTTTTAGGTTGGTCATTCAAGAGTCGCTTGGCAACTTTCAGAAGTGTCAAATAAGAGGATATCATTCAAAAGAGATGAGTTTACGATGGAAAATATCAACAATTTTCGAGTTAATGAAAAATTTAAAAATTCTACCATCTTCAAACATTCGCGAAGAGACCAATCAACTAGCATCGAATGGTTACTAATCATTTTCAAAATCGAATGTTTCCTCCCCGGAACCTAATTACTGCCAGTATACGTCTCGGAAGCCCTCAAACAAATTTACTTAGTTCCGAATTACAGGAAGCAGATTTTCTAGTTGTTGGAGTGTTCTACAAGGCATCTGGACTTCTGGCTGGCTATCTTAAAATATCACTTTCGGCATTTTATAGAAATTCTGTAACTACTCTAGCTGCATGAGGCCGAGCATTATCATGCAGATAAATGAAGTTTTCGACAATCAATGGGCGAAAGGGTACAACATATGATTCAAGGATATCTGCAATGTATCTGCCCACTGTCCTTCTTCCATAATTAACTAGGACTAACTCAGTTCGACCATGTAAAGAAATGCCTCCCCACGCTATTACTGAGCCCCCTCCGAAGTTTTTGTTTTTCCGGATATTGCATTGCTGGTACCGTTCCCCAGGTCATCTGTATACAGGCATGCGTCTATTACTTGATACTAGACAGAACCCGGACTCTTCGAAAAGGGATTATTCGACCATTCTGGAATACCCCAATTTGCATGTTCCTCGCAAACTGAAGTCTTGCAACTCGATGCTCTCTGGTGAGACGCGGGCCGGTAGAAGTCACCCATGGTCGGATATCGTCTTCTCTGAGCCTGTTCCTAACAGCTTGTAATTAACTATGCACATTTCTGGAAAGTGCAAGTTCATTTTGTAGCATTCTAGCCGTACAGTGCCGAACTCTTAGTGCAGTCAAACGAAGCCAACGATCATCAACTGGTGTTGCTATCCGGCCCTTCTTCCATATTCCCTGTTTCGTGGTACTGATTAATTGCTCTCAAAATAGTGCTTTGGTTGATATTCAACAAGTTAGCGATGTAACGTTGGCTTCGCCCTCCTCTAGAAGTGTTACAATTTTAACACTTCATGATCACTCAAATAGCGTCCAGGACGTTCACCAGCCAATACGATAAATTCAAAGATTCGAAAATCAACAAGAAACACAGAAAACTTGCATTAATTTAGCGTGAAAACTAAAGAGAAATTAAATGAATACTCATTCTTGTTCCAGACGTGTTTTTCTCTTTTTTATCCCTTAACATGCTCTATTTATGTTTGAGATCATATGGAAACAAATGTTATTACATAGATAAGATTTTTTTCCTCTCATATGTCCAAAAACATATGTTGACAAAGAACTTGCGATCGAGCGTTAGAATTCTTACCACTTCACGATCACTCAGATAGCGTTCAGGAGGTTCAGCAGCCATTACAATAAATTCAATCATTCGAAAATGAACAAGAAACATAGAAAACTTGCATCAATTTAGCGTCAAAACTGAAGAGAAATTGAATGAATACTCATTCTTGTTTCAAACGTGTTTGAGATCATATGGAAACAAATGTTACTACATAGATAAGATTTTTTTCCCCTTATATGTCCAAAAACATATGTTGACAAAGAAACTGGGAACGAGCTGCTTAATCGATTGTGGAATTCAGAATACCAGGTGATGCGACAATTTTTGTGGTGTGTGTATTATTAATATTATGTTATATTGGAATCATTATGATTGTCTTGAGAAATGTTAATTTGTCAAAATTAGTACTTTATAAATCGATAAATACAGGCAATAACAATTTTGGCGACATATCGAAAATGAGCCGGAATGTACGATCTTACCAAAAGTAAAAACTGTAACAGCAGTCGCCTATAAATAACAGTTTAAAGCGTACGAAAGTGACTTATTTAGATACAAAGATAAATCGCAATCTGCAGGGTTACCTACCGTCTAGCACTGTTCGCAGTATGCAAAAAGACGAAGAAAAATAAAGGTGTTGAAATATGTTATGGGGCCGGACGAACAGAACCAGATATCGAGACTTCAACTGTTTATTTTCCATAATTTACTGGCCGGTCATATTTTTCATCCAGATCAGTGCCATAATGTCATTGTGAAATTAAGTAGTTGTTGTTTATGGATTGCTAAAAATATATGTGTGTAGCTTGCTAACGAGAGTGGATGTATTTATTTTTATTATCGAATGATGCTTTGGCTTTGTTTAAATCGGTCATTTTGCCTACTGGCCAATCTGAATATGAATAATAAGTCAATTAATGATATTTGTTTGATAATGATATCTTATGGGTCATAAAATACTTTTTGGATAATTTATAGATCTTAGAGATTCTGAAGCTGATACAGTTTTCCTCAGAAGATCATAAATTTTTAGTAGAGAGAACATCACAATATCGATACCTTACTCTAGAGGAAGTCAATTGTGCTTTCTCAAGAAAAACATTTACACTTCCCACAAAAATTGTCGCATCACCCTACTTCTACGACAATACTATATAAACTTTTATTTTGGTCATTCAAGAGTTGCTTGGTAACTTTCAGAAGTGTGAAATAAGAAGTTATCATTCAAAAGAGATGAGTTTATGATGGAAAATATCAACAATTTTCTAGTTAATGAAAAATTGAAAAATTCTCCCATCTTTAAACATTCGCGGAGAGACCAATCAACTAGCATCGAATCGTTACTAATCATTTTCAAAATCAAGTGTTTCCTCCCCGGAACCTAATTACTGCCAGTATACGTCTCGGAAGCCCCTCAAACTAATTTTGGATTGGCTCTTGAGTAACTGAGTTCCAAACTTCAGGAAGCAGGTTTTATAGTTGTTGGAGTGTTCTACAAGGCATCCTACGTTGCTGAATTTGCCACCCCATGTTGTCCCAAACATGTTCTATGGGATTCAGGTCGGGACTGCTAGCTGGTCATCTTAAAATATCAATTTCCGCATTTTGCAGAAATTCTGTAAATACTCTAGCTGAATGAGGCCGAGCATTATCATGCATATAAATGAAGTTTTCGCCAATCAATGGGCCAAAGGGTACAACATGGGGTTCAAGGATATCTGCGATGTATCAGGCCGCTGTCATTTTTCCATTATT
This sequence comes from Cryptolaemus montrouzieri, assembly GCA_013387265.2. NCBI lineage: Eukaryota > Metazoa > Arthropoda > Insecta > Coleoptera > Coccinellidae > Cryptolaemus > Cryptolaemus montrouzieri. The sequence goes on along the minus strand of JABFTP020000021.1, from coordinate 22,837,060 downwards.
AACTAGGACTAACTCAGTTCGACCATGGAAAGAAATGCCTCCCCACACCATTACTGATCCCCATCCGAAGTAATCGGTTTGCCGGATATTGCATTGCTGATACCGTTCGCCAGGTCGTCTATATACAGGGATGCGTCTATCATTTGATACTAGACAGAACCATAATGTCATTGTGAAATTAAGTAGTTGTTGTTTATGGATTGCTAAAAATATATGTGTGTAGCTTGCTAACGAGAGTGGATGTATTTATTTTTATTATCGAATGATGCTTTGGCTTTGTTTAAATCGGTCATTTTGCCTACTGGCCAATCTGAATATGAATAATAAGTCAATTAATGATATTTGTTTGATAATGATATCTTATGGGTCATAAAATACTTTTTGGATAATTTATAGATCTTAGAGATTCTGAAGCTGACACAGTTTTCCTCAGAAGATCAAAAATTTTCAGTAGAGAGAACATCACAATATCGATACCTTACTCTAGAGGAAGTCAATTGTGCTTCCTCAAGAAAAACGTTTACACTTCCCACAAAAATTGTCGCATCACCCTACTTTTACGACAATACTATATAAACTTTTAGGTTGGTCGTTCAAGAGTCGCTTGGTAATTTTCAGAAGTGTAAAATAAGTAGATATCATTCAAAAGAGATGAGTCTATGATGGAAAATATCAACAATTTTCTAGTTAATGAAAAATTCTACCATCTTCAAACATTCGCGAAGAGACCAATTAACTAGCATCGAATGGTTACTAATCATTTTCAAAATTGAGTGTTTCCTTCCCGGGCCCTAATCACTGCCAGTATACGTCTCGGAAGCCCCTCAAACAAATTTTGGGATACTCTTGAATCATTGAGTTCCAAATTTCAGGTAGCAGGTTTTATAGTTGTTGGAGTTTTCTACAAGGCATTCTACGTTGCTGAATTTGCCACCCCATATTGTGCCAAACATGTTCTATGGGATTCAGGTCGGGACTGCTAGCTGGCCATCTTAAAATATCAATTTCGGCATTTTGCAGAAATTCTGTAAATACTCTAGCTGAATGTGGCCGAGCATTATCATGCATATAAATGAAGTTTTCGCCAATCAATGGGCCAAAGGGTACAGTATGGGGTTCAAGGATATCTGCGATGTATCTGGCCGCTGTCATTTTCCATTATTCACTAGGACCAACTCAGTTCGACCATGGAAAGAAATGCCTCCCCACACTATTATTGAGCCCCATCCGAAGTAATCGGTTTGCCGGATATTGCATTGCTGATACCGTTCCCCAGGTCGTCTATATACAGGCATGCGTCTATCATTTGATACTAGACAGAACCAGGACTCGTTGGAAAAGAGAACATTCGACCATTCTGGAATACCCCAGTTTGCATGTTCCCTCGCAAACTGAAGTCTTGCAACTCGATGATCTCTGGTGAGACGCGGACCGGTAGAAGCCACCCTTGGTCTGATATCGTCTTCTCTGAGCCTGTTCCTAATAGTTTGCAATTAAATATGCACATTTCTGGAAAGTGCAAGTCCATTTTGTAGAATTCTAGCCGTACAGTGCCGAACTCTTAGTGCAGTTAAACGAAGCCAACGATCATCAACTGGTGTTGTTATCCGATGTTTTCCCTGTCCGGCCCTTCTTCCATATTCCTCTGTTTCGTGGTACTGAATAATTGCTCTTGAAATAGTACTTTGGTTAAGATTCAACAAGTTAGCCACGTAACGTTGACTTCGTCCCTCCTCTAGAAGTGTTACAATTCTTACCACTTCATGATCACTCAAATAGCGTTCAGGACGTTCAGCAGCCATTACGATAAATTCAAAGATTCGAAAATCAACAAGAAACACAGTAAACTTGCATTAATTTAGCGTGAAAACTGAAGAGAATTTGAATGAATTCTTGTTACAGAATTGTTTTTTTCCTTTTTTTATCCCTTAACGTGCACTATTTGTGTTTGAGACCATATGGAAACAAATGTTACTACATATATAATATTCTTTCCCCCTCATATGTCCAAAAACATATGTTGACAAAGAAACTGCGATAGAGCTGCTCAATCGATTATGGAATTCAGAATACCAGGTGATGCGACCATTTTTGTGGTGTGTGTATTAGAATATTTGTTTCGTGGTTCTTATGAAGAATGACTGGGCATGACTACCAGAACGTGGATTTCTTAGATGGGCAAAGAGAGAAAGGTTGGAACCGCAGCTGTTCCTCAGTTTATATGAAAGTCTAATACCAAACTCAGAGGACCAGAGCTTAACCTAAATTCTAATTTCTGGAATGAGCATCAATGTGAATGGAAAATAATAAGCAATAGCAAAAGTATTGATTTTATTCTGTATGCATAATTCACCTTATGATATTTTGACAGACATTGGTAAATTGAATATTGGTAACCGAAGCAAGACAATGTCTCAAGCCTTAACTCTGCAATAGTTCGACTTGCCCATTCTATACAGGGTGTTACATAATAGTATGTCACAACTTGAGGGGGTAAATCTACGTGTAATTTCAGGAAAAAAGTTTATACAAACAAAGGTCCACAAAATTTGCTTTTATTTTGATAGCTCGTCTTCTGAGACTCAACTTATACTTATATCAAACCCAAAAAAAGAACAACAATTAAAAACTAAATAAATTTCTGGAAGTGTCCTCCACCTGCAAGAATACAGGCCTCTGTCCTTCTTCGCACGTTATCAGGCACTCTTTGAAATATTCCTGGGGTATTTCTTATCGTGCCACAAGAGGTTATTATTCGATTTCTAAATTCTTCTACAGTGTTCACTGGAGTGGTATAAACTAAACTTTTGAGATATCCCATAAGAAAAAGTCTAAACTATTTAAGTCTGGGGACCTAGGAGGCCATGGTTCTGGCCTACTCCGACATATCCATCGGTTGTTGTATGTATTATTCAAGGATTCCCAAGCTTCTCCACTAAAATGTGCTGGTGCCCCGTCATGCATTAACCACATTATGTTTCTCACCAAAAGTGTCACATCCATGTGACTGCTACAGCTGAAGACAACCAGCTATCAGTTTTGTTGACGGTGATAGACGACCCATATAAAAGCCAAAGAGAGATTTCTCATTTAACAGATATAAGTCAAACTTCCGTCCAAAGAATCTTGAAAGTGAATAAATTTCATGCATATCATGTACCGCTGCACCAAGAACTGAACAATCAAGACTATGAAAATCGAATCAGTTTTTGTGACAAAGTAGCGGAAAATCCAAATATGTTTAGCAGAGTTATTTTCTTGGACGAGGCAACTTTCCACAAGAATGGGCTTGTTAACAAGCACAACTTTCATTATTACGCCACGGACAATCCACACCTCATGAGACAAATAGATCACCTGCATCGTAGGTCCTTGAATGTATGGGCCGCTATATTAGATGGATATCAAATTGGTCCACACTTTTTCGACGGGCACCTCAATAGTGAAATGTATTTAGATTTTCTGTAAAATCATGTACCAATGTTACTTGCCGATGTACCAGAGCATATTAGACAAGATCTGTGGTTTAAACAAGATAGAGCACCGGCACATTACTCACATCAGGTTAAGGAGCATTTGAATCATGTATTACCAAACAAATGGATAGGACGTGGTGGTCCTGTTAGATGGTCAGCTAGGTCTCCGGACCTTACAAGTCTAGATTTTTCTTGAGCGGTTATATTAAGGGCATCGTTTACCAGATTCCTTCTACAACATAGTTGGATATGGGACAGAGAATAGTCGACGCCTTTCAGTCAGTTAATCGGCAAATGTTGTAGAAAGTTCAGCGGTCTTACCTCAGAAGGATTGAGTTGACAAAGAAACGGGCAACATTTCGCACATTTAGTAAAATAGTTCAACACCTTGTGATGAGATTTGATCATCTCATCAAAACCGATCTATTACGTATTTCATACACGACTCCATTTCTGTGATCAAGTATAATGATTTGTATTAATAAAATCTTCTTTCGCAACCTCTGATTTTATTATTTTAGTTTATTTTTTTAATTCGAAAATGGTCGAAGATAAAGATAAGGTTACTTCTGCTAAAATATGGCCCAATATTTTATTCGTTGACATGAATAATAAAATACAGGATGTTCCATTTGAAAAAATCAAGATATGATACTTTTCAAATTACAATATTCAATAATTTTTCTGAGTCACTCCTGTATAAAATGAGGATAATCTATTTCAATTCATCAATGAAGCTATCCTTGGGCAATAAGAAAACGAAAGGACAAAAGTATTTATCCCCTCTGGCCAAAGGAGCATGCGATGATGTGAGACCCTACTTTCATGAATTTTTACAAAAACTTATTACTTAAAGACAATATCGCAGAGTTTAGGACGCTCTTGAATCTTCAACAAAAAAGTGGTCTTCCAATCTGAAAAAACCTCCCAAGATTTTTTTATAGAAAATTGGTACACCCTGTTTACTTCAAAATAAATTGCTGAAGCAGATTTTTACTTTCTAAATACAATACCGTTCAAACAAAAATGAAATCTTCAAGAGTGTACGAGCTACAGAGCACCGCGCCAATGGTGAATCACCCAGAATATATTTATATACAGTGTGTTCCAACGAAAATTTGACCCCCCATATAACTCCGAAATGAGTAACATTAGCGAAAAACACCAAGACACGTCGATTTTTGTTTCGAGGGGGAGCATTTTTCGAAATAATTCGAAACTTCTCAGATCAACCCCCTACCCCCAGCAACCCTAACTTTGAAATTCATCATAGGGAATAAGGGTCGAGTGGCACCTTACTGAAAAGGTCTGTCAATTCTCCACCTTGATTTGTCATTTTAGAATTTTAAATTAACATACAGGGTGTCCCAACCAAGGGTGAAGTTGAATACCTGGAAATCCCAAATACTAAATGAAATAGATTTATTTTGGCATAATGCAAGCGCAGATTTATGCTCGGTCTAGAAAAACGACCTACACTTGTGAATTTGGAGTTGGTGCAATCAACCCCTATTTCCAGCATCCCCAACTCAAAAATCATTCGATCGATAATAGGTCAAGTGGCACCTCGTTGGAAAGGTACTGCAATTTTCTCTTCGAATTTGGTATTTTCGAAATTCAGAATCATCATACAGGGTGTCCCGAAGCAGGAACATTGAAAATCCAAATAACTTTTTGAAACTGGTTCATTTCGGTATACGAGAACATGTTTGATCCGAGAATAGGACTTTCTTGTGTGGTTATAGAATTTTTGCAATCAACCCCTTCCATTCAGCATCCCAAACTTGAAAATCATACAAATAATTCAAGTGGCATATCTTCAGAAAGGTTTTTTGAATTCCAGAATGATTAAAGCATTTCATTCAGTTCGGCTCTCCATACAGGATGTCGCTTTCGAAAAATTCAATATCGTCATTTGAAATTATCAACTAAAATTAATTCGAAACTGTTAAACGTATTGGGGTACGATGTGTTGAGCATCAATTACGAAGAAATAAAGCTGATTTCTGCATTGAAAATGTTCACATTTTTTCATTTCCATCTGGCGTGCAGTCATCTGTTATTTCTCATTTTTGCAATGAAATATTATTATTATTCAGATCAGTTCCTCATTATTGTTGTTGTTCGTCAGTTGAAATTAATCTGAAAATGGTTTATTCCACTGAGGAAAGGGTCGAAATTGTATCGACGTATTTTCGAAATAACAGTTGTGCCAAAGAAACGGCAAGGATATTCGATAGGAACCATCCTGAAAGAGAAAGGGAGTCAGTCACCAGTACGTTAAATATTTGGTTGACAAATTCCTAGCTACGGGTTCGGTGGCAAACAAAAACATGAAGTGGCATGTCCTGTCAGAAATGAGGCAACGGAAGTGACAGTAGTGGGTCATCTACAAATGGAGAATACTACTTCGATCAGAAAACTATCTCGTCTGACTGGTGTATCAGCTACAACTGTCCATAGAATCGTGAAACATCACAAATTTCACCCCTACAAGGTAAAATTAGTGCATGAAATAAACGAAGATGATCCAGATCGTCGTTTACAGTTTTGTGAAAATCTAAGTGAAAACCTAAACGCTAATCCAAATTTTCTGAATAACATCTGTTTTTCTGATGAAAGCACCTTTATGCTCAGTGGTGAAGTGAATAGACATAATTGTCGATATTGGGACACACAGAATCCTCATTGGTTTAGAGAGGCCCACACGCAAAGGCCTCAGAAGTTGAACGTTTGGGCAGGAATTTTGGCAATCATCTAGTTGGGCCTTTCTTTATTGAGGGTAATCTGAATGGAAATGGCTACCTACAGTTGTTAGAGGAACACATACATCCTAGATTGACAGAAATTTTACAGAACGATCCAACTCTTTCTGAGGACGAAATGCGTTTTCAACAAGACGGTGCTCCTCCGCATTATGATGCTCGGGTGCGCCAATATTTAGACGAAAATTTCCCAGGAAGGTGGATTGGTAGAAGAGGACCTGTTGAGTGGCCAGCCAGGTCACCAGATTTAAATCCCTAGATTTTTTTTGTGGGGCCATCTAAAATCTAAAGTTTATGCCACAAGACCAGAAAACCTGGAGGAGCTGCGGATGAGGATTATCACAGAATGCCGACTTTTGACTCCTGAAGTTTTCGCTAATGTGAGAAGAGAGTTCGAAAATCTTCTGTATAACTGTATGGAGGTGGGCGGAGGTCATTTTGAACAATTGTTGTAATAATCAAGTTAGTTTTTTGTTTTCAATTGAATACAAGTTCAATAAATCTCGTTTTCCTGTTTAGATGAGCATCCAATCAGTTTCTCCATCATCCCCTCATCCTGATCCTCACGCCAGAAAACCTCGATTGCCAAACTGAAACCAATGCCTCAGTGATTCAGAAAATAGAAAAATCTTTCTGGAACTTTGCCACTCAACCTGTAATCACTTGTATGATTTTTGAGTTGGGGATGCTGAATGGAAGAGATTGATTGCAAAATTCCATATTCACGCAAGAGAGTCTTATTCTCGAATCAAACATAAACATGTTCTCGTATTATACCGAAATGAACCAGTTTCAAAAGTTATTTGGGTTTTCAGTGTTCCTGCTCCGGGACACCCTGTATGCTGATTCTGAATTTCGAAAATACCAAATTCGAAGAGAAAATTGCAGTACCTTTCCAACGAGGTGCCACTTGACCTATTTTCGATCGAATGATTTTTGAGTTGGGGATGCTGGAAATAGGGGTTGATTGCACCAACTCCAAATTCACAAGTGTAGGTCGTTTTTCTAGACCGAGCATAAACCTGCGCTTGCATTATGCCAAAATAAATCGATTTCATTTAGTATTTGGGATTTGCAGGAATTCAACTTACCCTCGGTTGGGACACCCTGTATGTTAATTTAAAATTCTAAAATGACAAATCAAGGTGGAGAATTGACAGACCTTTTCAGTAAGGTGCCACTCGACCCTTATTCCCTATGATGAATTTCAAAGTTAGGGTTGCTGGGGTAGGGGTTGATCTGAGAAGTTTCGAATTATTTCGAAAAATGCTCCCCCTCGAAACAAAAATCGACGTGTCTTGGTGTTTTTCGCTAATGTTACTCATTTCGGAGTTATAGGGGGGGTCAAATTTTCGTTGGAACACACTGTATATTTATATAGTTTGCGGACACACGTGCTGCTTGTGCTCTGCATTGTAAGTAAATTGATAGTGTTAAATCATTTCAAAATCTCGCAAAAATTGGAGAGAGGACAACTCAGTGTCGGACCTTCGGTTTATGCGAAATTAACTATGAAGAATATTAAGGAAACTGTAAAAAATTGTAAAATAGTGTATAAAAATATTGTGAACCAAGAGTGGAATCCAAGTGAAAATACGTTTTATCCTTTTTTGGTCAACAGATGTGATTTGTTTTGATTAGTGAATATATTGAACTCTTGATGAGATGGAATGTATTCAATGTGGCACATCTGCGAGTAAGAACAAGAAACTCGTTACATGTGATAGCTGTCGAAATGCGTTTTGTTGTGGATGTTCCGGGTTAACTTCAGAGGAAACGAAATATATGCAACAAGAAAAAAGAAACCTTGAGTTTAACTGCAGGGACTGTTGCGAACTAAAGACGATTCGCTTGATGAAATCCATCATTGATGATATGGATAAAATTATCAAAATGTTAGAAGAATATATAAGTAAGATTAATGAAGAACAGAAACTTGGAACGCAAATGGATTCAAGTAGACCATCGTATGCCAACATTCTATCTTCATTGAAAAACTCTGAATTGAAGGTGGAGAAAAAAAATAAACAATACTACATGTATTATACTGGATCCCAATAACGACAATCAAGCACTAAAACGAAATTTGAAATGGAAAATGCAGTAAATCCCACTAAAATTGGAGTTGGAATCAACATGATAAAAAATTCGAAAAATGGAACTCTAATTATAAAATGCGACTCAATAAAGTCGAAAGAAGCAATGAAATTGAAACTACAAAAAACTATGAGTACCCATTACGAAATAAAAGAAACAAAACTGAGAAAACCAACTTTCGTTGTAACAAACATAAATTTGAAAGTGAAGGAGGAAGAAGTTGTTGATTGCATAAAGAAACAGAATCACTTCTTCAACGAATTAAATGAATTAAATTTGTATCGAAGATCAAAAAATGGAGAGTCAAATTGGGCAATAATAGAATGCAATGCTTCTGCATTCAGAAAAGTGCTCACTGAAAAAAGGGTTAATATAATGTATAATAGATGCCCAGTTTACGAAAATCATAGACATGAAGATTGTACCAGGGCCGGATCCTACTCAAACTGCGCTGGATCCCATGCTTCCGAAAGTTGTTCTAGTGATGCCTAGAAGTGTGTGAATTGTGTGTTCGCGAATGAAAAGTTTGCAAAACATAGTGTGAACCATAGCACCTTCGATCGGCGATCATACCTGAGTCAATTGGAAAAAATCAGAGAAAGAACAGACTACAGCTCGTGAGTAAACTCTTGCTTGTAAACCATTGTATGGATAAGTTTGTTAGAGACTATAATTATGCAATTGTTGATACTCGTGTATGTAAAGATATTGATTCGTATAGCTATTGTATATCGGGTTCAAGTACTAACTTTAAGCTTTCTCATAACAATATAAGGAGTATAACGAAAAATCTTGACCACCTCAAGATTTTACTACATAAAATGAGCCAAGATTATGGCTGCATTATTTTGACGGAAACGTTGAAGATCTCCGATCTCAGTGTGCTCGATTTACAAGGTTATGACATTGTTTATAATGGTGGAAATTAATATAGAAACGAGAAGTAATGGCATACGGGGTGATTCACCAGTGGCGCGGTGCTCTGTAGCTCGTGCACTCTTGAAGATTTCATTTTTATTCGAATGGTATTGTATTTAGAAAGTAAAAATCTACTTCAGCAATTCCGAGTGAACACGGTGTCCCATTTTTCTATAAAAAAATCTTGGGAGGTTTTCTCGGATTGGAAAACCACTTTTTTGTTGAAGATTGAAGAGCGTACTAAACTCTGCTATGATGTCTTCAAGTAATAAGTTTTTCTGGTGAGTACTTTCGTCACAATATTTTTTTTTCCGTAAAAATTCATGAATATAGGTTCTCACATCATCGCATGCTCCTTCGGCCAGACAGGATGAATACTTTTTCCTTACGTTTTCTTATTACCCTAGGATAGCTATATATATAGATATATTGATGAATTGAAATAGCTTATCCTCATTTTATACAGGAAAGGCTCAAAAAATTATTGAATATTGTAATTTTAAAAATATTCATATCTTAATTTTTTCAAATGGAACATCCTGTAATTCATTATTCATGTCAAGGCATAAAATATTGTGCCATATTTTTGCAGAAGTAACCTTATCTTCATCTTCGATCATTTTCGAAATAAAAAACATAAACTGAAATAATAAAATCAGAGGTTGCGAAAGAAGAGTTTATTAATACAAATCATTATACTGATCACAGAAATGTAGATATTTTAAGGTAGTCGTGTATGAAATACCTAATAGATTGGTTTTTGATGAGATGATCTACAAGGTGTTGAACTATTTCAATAAATGTTCGAAATGATGCCCGTTTCTTTGTAAACTCAATCCTTCTGAGGTAAGACCGCTGAACTCTCGACAACATTAGCGTCGACTATTCTGTGTCCCATATCCAACTGTGTTGTAGAAGGAATCTGGTAAACGATGCCCTTAATGTAACCCCACAAGAAAAAATCTAGACTTGTGAGGTCCGGAGACCTAGCTGGCCATCTAACAGGACCACCACGTCCTATCCATTTATTTGGAAATACATGATTCAAATGCTCCCTAACCTGATGTGAGTAATGTGCCGGTGCTCCATCCTGTTGAAACCACAAACCTTGTCTTATATTCTCTGGTACATCGGTAAGTAACATTGGTAGATAATTTTGCAGAAAACCTAAATACATTTCACTATTGAGGTGCCCGTCGAAAAAGTGCGACCCAATTATATATCCATCCACTATAGCGGCCCATACATTCAAGGACCAACAATGCAGGTGATCTATTTGTCTCATGAGGTGTGGATTTTCTGTGGCGTAATAATGAAAGTTGTGCCTGTTAACAAGCCCATTCTTGTGGAAAGTTGCCTCGTCCAAGAAAAGAACTCTGCTAAACATATTTGGATTTTCCGCTACTTTCTCACTTGCCCAATTGCAAAAATAGATTCGATTTTCATAGTCTTGATTGTTCAGTTCCTGGTGCAGCTGTACATAATATGCATGAAATTCATTCACTTTCAAGATTATCTGGTCGGAAGTTTGACTCATATCTGATAACTGAGAAATCTCTCTTTTGCCTTTATATGGGTTCCTTCAGCCGGCTCGGTGGCGTATGGGATATGATGCTCGTCTCCTACGCAGAGTTACCTTGGTTCAATCCCCACAAAGTCAGTGCAATTTTTTGGATTCTGGGAATCGCTTGAGTATCCATCTTTCGGAGGAGATGTAAAGCTGTCGGACCTGTCTAAGAGAGATGTGTTGGACATTAAAGATGCCTTCCCTCGACACGAGAGGGGTTCGGCAAAATTCCCGGTTTAGTGAGGTGACAGAATTCCCCGGCGTGTCATTAACCGAAAGGCAGAAATAGAGCACGTTAAAGGAAGAACAAACAAACAATATGGGTTCCTTTGTCACTGCCAACAAAACTGATAACTGGTTGTCTTCAGCTGTAGCAGTTTTTGGTTTTTCACGTTTTTGTAAGCGATATTACCCGTTTCGAGAAATCTAATTAGAAATTTTTCAAAGCACCTTGCATCAGGATGCCTCTTTCCAGGAAACCTTTGTGCATGAACTCTACTTGCCAACAAAGAATTTCTATCACACTCACCCAGAATAAAAATCATCAACCATTTCTTTGGAAAACTTCATGGCAGTCAATTGAGAAAATTCGGCTCAAACCTCACTTCAACAATGTTTAATAACGAAACACTGATGAGTTCTTCATGTAAAATGTAGAATAAGATATGTCCGGACACCTGACAGAAGGCATAAATGAAAAAAAATGTCAACACATACCTCGATTCACGTTTTAATCATCTTGATTTTATTATTCGTTAAAAGAATTATCTTGTTTAGGTTTCATTTTTACTACTTCAATCATTACAGAAAGAAAAGTTCTGTGCGAATAATGATGCATGTTGATGAGTTTGATACGGTTCGTAGAATTTTCATCAAAATTTTCACAAATAATCGAACATTTCGAAAATGATCGAAGATAAAGATAAGGTTACTTCTGCGTTGACATGAATAATAAAATACAGGGTATTGCACTTGAAAAATTCAAGATGTGATATTTTTAAAATTACAATATTCAATAATTGTTTTGAGTCACTCCTGTATAGAATGAGGATAATCTATTTCAATTCATCAATAAAGCTATCCTTGGGCAATAAGAAAACGAAAGGAAAAAGTATTCATCCTCTCTGGCTTAAGAAGCATGTGATGATGTGAGTGCCTATTTTCATGAATTTTTACGGAAAAAAATATTGTGACGAAACTACTCACCAAAGAAACTTATTACTCAAAGACATTATAGCAGAGTTTAGGCCGCTCCTGAATCTTGAACCAAAAAGTGGTCTTTCAATCTGAAAAAACCACCCAAGATTTTTTTATAGAAAATTGGGACACCCTGTTTACTGCAGAATAAATTGCTGAAGTAGATTCTGACTTTCTAAATACAATACCGTTCGAACAAAAATGAAATCTTCAAGAGTGTACGAGTTACAGAGCTACTGGTAAATCACCCAGTATATTCGTAAAAAGTATAATTATCAATCTGAAATCATTAAAATGGGCGAATTGAATATTTTGAAACTTATTATGAATCTAAGAGATAAAAAATTCAAATAACCGACAAATATAAATCTCAAGATATTTCAATCAATGAGTTTAATGTCCTTTTAAAATTATTTAAATACCGAATGTGGAAATAACCATTTCCATATAATTGCAGGAGATTTCAACATAAATATTTTAGAAAATAACGAATCATTCTTAAATTATTTGAATATTTCGAATGAACAAGGGTTTATATCTGTTATAAACAAACCTACTCGGGTTCAGGGGGGAGTGAGAGTTGCATTGATCATATATGATATGATCAAGGGTATCGGGAACTATATTCCTGTGATATAATACTGTCATGAACAAACTTGTGCAGCAAAAATGGCTGCTTAAAATAGTTTTCAAAAAAGAAATCTCCTTTTCCTCCAAGGAGTTGTTCGAAATGTCCGGGGTGTGGGACTATTGTTTTGATCAGCATTTTTGATGCACTTGAAAAATAATATGCATAAACACACACCTATCATTCATTGAGTACCAGATATAGCAAGTATTCTCTAGTTGTTCCCAAAGTTTCAAAAGCCAGTTGTCAAAGGAGTCATTTTTTTCTTGTCCCAAGAGTAAATATAAGGAAATTCAAAAACAGATTGAAATACTGATTATTTAATACAGAAAGAGAATATATTAACAATCTTATTGGTCTTAAAAATAATTCGTATATATAAATAATGAATTAATGAACTTATTCAACAAAATTTTCGAGTAAAAATTCAATGTATGTGCAATTCATAGAGAATTGGTAATATTTTTAGATCTTGCTGACTTGCAAGCATGAAGAAAATCACTTTAGACTTATTTTTTCTTTAAATGTGTGAACATCGATCTTTTTGAATATTATTGTGATAGAAAACTAAATAATTTCTTGTTTAAAACTATCTCGATACAGGTTTTTAACCTGTTCTTTTTCGTTTTGAATCTTTAGTCGTATGAATAGAATGTAGGTATAATGTAAGTGAATTTTCGGAAACACAAATTTGAAATTGTTGATTCAAAAACTATTTGTATTGTTTTTTGGAATATGCTATTGAAGATGATTATTATTATTATTTGTAAAACTGAACAACCAGTTTCCACCTCTTCTTTAATGGTATATCTGGTTAGAACTCGATCTTACAACACAATTCAAAACACCTTTCCGAAGTTAAGTGAAGAAAGATTTCCGTTCACCTTTACCTACCTTTCTGTCGGTTTAACCAAAGACATTCCCCGGTGTCATTTCTGATAGCGTTCAGACGAATCGCTCTATCCAACTATCGTTTTAATTTGTTAAATTTGTTATTATCCTCGCCAGGCTATTAACCGCCATATAGCCTATATATTCAGTTCGCATATTTGTAATTTCTCCGGTAGGGGAAAAAGTTCCGAGCATTTCTCGCTGTTAAAAAATTCCCCTTCATTAAAAGATATTTAATGCGGAATGGAATGAAGCGCTTATTCGGCCGTGAATTATGCCGGTTATTTCGTCTCATAACTCACATCGTACGTTTCTTTGGAGGGAATTCAAAGGCTGAATTATTTCTGAGTGAGAACTTGATTTTTTTGGTGCGATGATACATTGGCCTCTTTGGTAACCTGAATATTAAACGATGCAAAATTCTCCTAATATATATATTTGAATTTGTCATGAATTTACCTTAAATTCTTTGTTTCTTGAGTACTGTTATGAACACAATTAAGAAATTATAATCCACAAAATTTCTTTTATTGATGTGATTTGAACACTTTCAAAAAATAATATACAGGGTGCTTCAACGAAAACTAAACAGAGGCTATATGTACCAAGAAATTCATTTCTGATCAAAACGCAAAAACATGTCAATTTTTGTTTCAAGGGGGACATCTTTTGGGGTACAATACTTGCCTGAAATATTAACCCCCTAAGCGGGGGTTGCAATCCTTGAACATTTTAATAGGGAAGATGGGTCGAGTGATGACTCAAAAGAAAGGCGGTGTCTTTGTCTACATTGCCTTAAACGAATTTCTATTTTGATGATTTTCCCCGTTGGAGATCAGGCTATGGAAATATGCAATCTTTGCTGATGATAGTCCAGTGATTTGTTTAATTCTTCTCATAGCGAAAATGGCACCAGATAATCTACTCACCAAATCCTCAATGGCTCTAATATAATTTCCAAGAGCTTTACGTGATTATTTCCTTGTGGCCTTTTCTGAAAAGTAGTTCCTGCGTTTTGTTAGCGTTTATTTTTAGTTTATTCGTGTCAAACCACAATTTTGACTGCTTCAGCGTTTCTTTGGATTGATGGTTTGTTTCCTCTCCATTAGCTCCAATGTTTAAGAAGATGGTGTCATCTGCATACAAGATTGAACCATCGGATTTTACATTGTATGGCAGGTCATTCACGTACAAAATGAATAAAAGTGGACCCAATATGGAGCCCTGTGGGGCACCACTATTCACTAACTTCCACTGAGAGCATGAACCCTCAAAGTGTACTTGTTGATATCTATCTTTTAGCTCTTCATGAGCTGCAACGGCTCTGATACCAATAAAATCAAGACAATATGTTCATTACTGTCGAATGCTTTACTTAAATCACAGGCCGAAAGTTTACACATCAGACCATTGTCAAAGGCATCAGCGGAGCGCCGCAAGTGCTGACGTCGTGGACTTTTGTTCCACAAAACCAAGTTGCTCCCTGCAGAAGACGTTATGTTGTTTCAAAAACGTGATGATTCTATTTTATGACATTTGTAGTTCATTTACCTCTCCCTCTTTATATATGAAAAGCATCTTGTTATTAATATGCTAATAGAGAGGGCAATATGAACTGTGATACTTTACAAAATTGTGGACATTCCATAGATGTCTTTTGAGTCTTTGGATTTAGGACCTCTTGTAATTCGGATTACTTCTCCTTCAGTCACTTCATTTGAGAAAATTGAGTCCACTAGTCTTTCCTGGGTTTTTTCAAGAGGTTTAATGAATTTGATCAGTGGCTTCGCAAGAACTGGCTGCGATTGCTCCCACGTTCAAAAAATATTCATTCAAAGCATCTGGCTCAAGGCAGAACCAAGGTTCAGATTATCTTGATCTTGTGCCGCCTTTTATGATCTCCCACATTGTCTTTGTTTTGTTTTCTGTTAATTTAGATCTATAGAGATTCTTGACGTCATTGTATGCATGCCTACTAGCTTCATCCTTCCTCACCTGTTCTACAATGGCTAAGGCATTGAGTTGAAATTTGAGATCACTAATTTTCTTCATATTGGAGACTCTAGCTGTATGAGTTCTTTTTTAATCCATTTCTCTGGACAAGTTCAGTTAAAGATTTCTATTAGTTTTTCCCAAAATGAACTGAAGGTCTCAGGAGCGGTTGGAAGCGGCAAACAGAAGTTCTTTTAGTTCGTCTATCATCTTCGAGATATTAACATCATTTACATCTCCACAGAGAATTTTTCCTGTTTTTGGAGATTCGTTCTTCAGGTTTGAACGGCACTGTAATAATTGAGCACTATGGTCAGAGAGGTGTGGTTGGAATGTTTTTGTTTTTATTTCTTTTTCATTTGAAAAGATGTTGTCAATCAGTGTTTCAGATGTTCTTGACGGTCCGCAAAAAGTTGACTCAGCCCAAAATCTTCCATCAGCCTGTATCTCGGAAACGAAGGCGGCTATGAAAATTCTGTAAAGTAGCAACACTTCGCGCAAACTGGATCTTCCTATTTTTAATAGTTTAAGAGATTCCATTCAAATACATCAAATTTGGGACATCCTGTATGTGGAGCATATCGCCAATATTACTAAAATATCGATCAGCGTGTATTATCTAGTCTGAAACATTATTATCGAGCGTAGTTGAGTACACATTATGGAGGTCTATATTTGTATATGCATTATGTCCAAAAATAGTTGGAATTGGACAAACAAACATAAAATATTTATGTTTCATCCAAATCTATAGTATCGCCTTCAATGTAGACCCTTTCCGGAAAGAAAAGAAATCAGTCGAAGCCATTTCAGATGAATACGATGGTTGTTCGATAATATATTTGTTGAGATTTTGGTCAGAAATTCTTTCACAATGATAGCCTTAATAGATGGTGCATTATAGTGGTGCAAAATCGATGAGTTTTCTTTCCACAAATCTGTTCTTTTTTGACGAATTTGCTTTCTCAAACGCCACATCACGCTCAGGTAATTTCTTTATTCTTTATTTACCATCTGATCTTCTGGCAATCAAATAATCAAAGAAAACAGGTAACAATACCATGACTTTTGATCGAATATGATATGGTTTTCTCGCTTTCGGTTCAGTTAGAAAGCGCAATTCCGAAGCATGTTGACTGGTGTGCATGTCATACTTATAAACCGATATCTCACCAACAGTTACAATGCGTTTTATGAATGTAAGGTCGGAATTAACTCGTTCTAGGATGTCTTCGGCGACCTTTCGCAATTCAATTTCTGTAGAAATTCAGGTATTTTGGAACTGGTCGAGCGGCAACGCGTTTCATGCCCAACCAATCGAATAAAATGGGACGAGTGGATTTGTGAGACACAGAAAGCTCATTGTTTATCTCTCTCAAACTTGAATAACGATTTTCACTTCAGGTGAAGATGTTAATGTCCCACCAGAACGAGGTAAATTTTCCACCACATCTTGACCGCTATTGAATGCACTGAATGATGAAGTCGATTTACCGTAAGCCTTCTGTAACAATTTTCAGTGATTCGGCAGACGAAATTCCATTTTCAATGCAAAATTTGAGACAAATTCTCCGTTCGATATTTTTATCTTCTGCAAAATTCGCAAAACAGTCTTGTGAAAACTGACAAAATCAAACAAACTGAATGGCAGTTCGCATTCAAATTCTGCATCAGTATAGAAAACAGTTGTATCCAACTTAGCAACAACAACATTTTTGACAAACTTTTCAAACAGATTCTTCGAATAATGAATTCCTTGTATTTTTTTGACAGAATGTATATAAGCTACATATACATAGTCTCGCATAAAATGTTTCTATTAGAAATTACGCTAGAATAAATCAAATGATATATACACAACCGAATTCATATGGATTGACCCTATATTTTGAATATTACCTCAGGGATTTTGGAAATTTCGAAGGTTTGTTATATCTGATCCTTTTGAGATATTTCCATTGAAAAAAGAAATAAATTAAGGTTCATTTTGAGATAGAAACAAATAAAAGAAAATAAGAGTAGTAAAAAAATTTAAAATTGGTTCCTCACGGAGTAGGTGTTTTTTTCTCGACTGCAGTAGCTTGTATTACCTCCTCTTGCCCTGCTATAAGCCTGAATCCGTCTGGGCATGCTTTGGATTAAGTTTTCGACTTCCTCTGGTGTGATATTCTGCCAATCTTCTGCAGCTTGGATGAGCTGTTGTGGGTTTCTTGGAAGTTCAATGGGATCTAGGTCTGAAGAGCAAGCTGGCCAGTCCAAAATAGCAATTCCCCCTGTTTAAACCTTTAACCTCTGTGATACCCCCATTGTGGCCGCTATATCCCTCTTCGTCACCCCTTCTTCAACGAGAGCAATTATTGGACCCCTCTGCACATGGGACAATCCAACGTATGGCATTTTCAATTAGGCTTTTTTGAATTTTGAAATTCATAGTTTCAAATCTCAGTGACGACTGAGTACAATATCCCGAATATGTGGTGATAATTCAACATTTCTTATCATACTAACCAGTTTTTTTATAACAAAAACTTCATTCTTCACAAATAGTCAAAATCCATGGTTAAAAACAGTCAATAATGTAAAATACTTAGTGATTCCATATAAATTAATCCCATAAGTCTTAGCCGAAATGTGTGCCAAGAAATTAACGGCATTTTATACATTTCTAATTTATTTTAGGTGTTGTTTCTTATAAATCCGGACATATGTAACAAAATTCGATGTTTTTTCTATATTTATAGTTATTGGCATGTTTCGAAAACATTAGCCAGCTGGTTATTTTAAATATAAAACTTTGAATGTCTCTCTTTATGAACATATCCACAACAATATAGTAGGTTCCAGAAGATGCTCACAAGAGAAAAACAGTGAGACCAAACGCTGAGGGGCTTGTCAAACCGATTTAGTTCTTCATACACAAACAGGTAGAGCCACGAAAAGATGAAACATATGGATATATAAGGAGTAATGACATGAGGATAACTATTACAATTTCGTGCTTATCAGACCATAAAGAGATTGCTAAATTGGTGAATTCATATTCAATTTGTGTAATATGAATCTGTTAATTCAATTATTAAGTTTTATAGAATTAATCGTTAATTTGTTAAAATATTTGTGAATTCGATTAATTATTTTGATTTAGTTGTTAGTTGTTTAATTCTAATTTTTAATAAAATAAATAGCTCAATATATATTTCTTCACAAGTAATCAAAGATCCATGGTTAAAAACAATCATAAACGAAATAAAAACACAAGGTTTAACTTTAATCTACACTTTATTTGAAAAACTTCGACGACGTTTCGCTGACACAGCAGCTTTATCAAGAATGACAAACAGAATGAAGAGTATGGTATTATAAACAAATCGTAGAACAAGTTGGATGAATAACAGGAAAATCCACACCGAGCCATTGTACAGTTAGTATGAAGGTAATAAAAACTAATTAAGCAAGTTAAGTAGGGGTGAAAAATTCACATCTACCTGCTCATTCAAAAGCTTGTCCGAATGTTTGTATCTATTTATTTCTAATGCTTCTAGAAGATCTAATTTTAAACTTTTGATTTTATATGAAATTTATCAAAGTTTTTATTGAATGAATGGTTTTCTTTTATCAAGTGGTTTGAATAATTTGAATCAGATTTATTTTTATCGAAGCTACGTTTATGTTCAGATGTTCTTATGCCAACACTCCTATAGGTCCTACCGATATAAATTTTATCACAAGAACCGCGATTGAGTTTATAGATTCTGATTTACTTGATTTTTCTACACGAGATTTATTATTTTTAATATGTTTACCTAAGTTATTAGAAGTTTTGAAAGTTAAATTAAGATTTTGTTTGACGAGAAACGATTTAATATTTGTACTTGCAGAACCGCAGAATGTTAAACTGTTGAATATTTTATAGTCTTTATGAATAGGTTATACTTCATTTATTGTTTTCTGATACAGTTTTTACGAATGATTAAATCTGAAGTAACCGATGTACCATGCTGTTTTTTCGGTCTTTCGTAAACCAACACATACTGATACAATTATACATAACTACTCATTACATCCAATTCAACACAAAGTTGCAGCTTTAAACAGCATGGTACATCGGTTACTCAATTTACCTTTATCAGTAGAAGATTATAATAAAGAGTTAAACATCATCAAACAGATAGCCATTAATAATTCATATAATCCGGATATGATAGATCTAATCATTCGTAAAAACTGTATCAGAAAGCAATAAATGAAGTATATCCTATTCATAAAGACTATAAAATATTCAACAGTTTTACATTCTGCGGTTCTGCAAGTACAAATATTAAATCCTTTCTCGTCAAACAAAATCTCAATATAACTTTCAAAACTTCTAATAACTTAGGTAAACATATTAAAAATAATAAATCTCGTGTAGAAAAATCAAGTAAATCAGGAATCTATAAACTCAATTGCGGTGATAAAATTTATATCGGTAGGACCTAAAGGAGTTTTGGCATAATAACATCTAAACATAAACGTAGCTTCGATAAAAATAAATCTGATTCAAATTATTCAAACCACTTAATAAAAGAAAACCATTCATTCAATAAAAACTTTGACATATTACATATAAAATCAAAAAGTTTAAAATTAGATCTCCTAGAAGCATTAGAAATAAATAGATACAAACATTCGGACAAAATTTTGAATGAGCAGGTAGATGTGAATTATTCATCCCTACTTAACTTGTTTAATTAGTTTTTATTACCTTTCATACTAACTGTATAATGGCTCGGTGTGGATTTTCCTGTTCTTCATCCAACCTGTTCTACGATTTGTTTATAATACCATACTCTTCATTCTGTTTGTCACTCTTGATAAAGCTGCTGTGTCAGCGAAACGTCGTCGAATTTTTTCAAATAAAGTGTAGATTAAAGTTAAACCTTGTGTTTTTTATCTCATTTATATCATGGATCTACATCAAGTAACGGCCTCCACAATTCAAATGTTAAAAACAATCAATAATGTGATATACCAAGTGATTCCATATAAATTTGGTTGTGTGTATTCAAAATTGATTCTTTAACAACGTTTCCGTTAACTACTATTAATATCTTAACACTACAACTTCATGAAAGAATCACCAAATTTTCTTATTATTCAATTTAATTATGACTCTTTATTAAGAACAAATCTCCTAAGCTGAAAAAATACCAATTTTATAGTAAAATTATTTCATATTCATACATCTTGACATATGTTCATATTCTCTCCTCCATTCTTTTTACTTTCTCATAAATTAAAATATCTCATAAGAATGATAAAATATTACAAACTGAATGAGTAACAACAAGAATCTGCATAAAGCACAGTAGCAAAACGTGCACATTCCAATAAACAATTAGATTATAATGTAAGCCATATTTCATTACGTGTTTCAACATTTCATTATGTGAACGCAAATTTAATTATATATAACCAATGAAACTCACGCAGTGATGAATTATAATTATAAGAGCGTGTGTGGTCATTTTTTCGAAAATGTGTTTCTTTCTTTATTAGAAACTGTCACAATTATTATCGGTGCCCATGTATAGATATTCTCATTTACATGTTTGAGTAATGGCATTGAACTTTACATTCAACATGTGTAGTGCTTTTAATATTCCACTTTTCATTTATTTATCTGAAAATGATATGAAGTATACTTACGCAAATATGCATTCTGCATTTCTTGTAAGTATGCTTCTATAAATG
Source organism: Cryptolaemus montrouzieri (assembly GCA_013387265.2). Lineage (NCBI taxonomy): Eukaryota > Metazoa > Arthropoda > Insecta > Coleoptera > Coccinellidae > Cryptolaemus > Cryptolaemus montrouzieri. Next base: position 22,815,796 of record JABFTP020000021.1, on the reverse strand, counting down.
ATTTTGCATATTATCATGAGACTCTTTGAGTTGATATCTTATATTCAATAAATGTTGATCGATTTCAATACAACACAAACCGAATTGCGTCTTGAATAATCTTCTAATAGCCTTATACATTCTCATAAGTTAGTTTCACAAAGACCGAAAGTTAAGCTCCATTAGTACAAATACTGAACTCCGTTAAGATAGTCGCAATGCCCTCAAACTCGAAATACTTTTTTCCTTGATCATGAGGATGATCAAACAAAATGCTTTCATAGTAATTTTAGCCTCCTCCCCTTCTACCTCCTACAATATTGAAAAACGTGTTTTCGCTTTTTATTTTTATCCTTAGATTCTGATCACTTTTGAAACATGAAAAGTTCATGAACACTGCTAACCACCTCACAAAACATGTAAATTTTTCATGGTTAAAGGGCCACCGCAAGGGCACCAAAAATTGTTTTTCTTCGAAAATTTTTTGTCTACGCCTGATGCATGTCTAGGCAAGTCTAGTTTATAAGACCACCTTCAGAAACGAGAGAAACCGTTTTTTTTTTCTGTTATAGCGGAAAATTCAATTTTCCATATATTTGTGCATATAAGAAACAATAAAATCAACTTAATATCAGAATATCCCACATACTCATTAGGTCCGCAGCTAAGTTCTCGCTGTTTTTTCTATAAAAATACAACTTTATTGTGAAAAATGATTACAAATGAATCATTCAAAATATTGCTCATTGCTAGCTACAACTTTTTCCCATCTTTCTGGCAGAGCTCGAATACCTCGACGGTAGAAGTGTCCGTCTTTTGAGGCTATCCACCAATCAAGCCATTCTTCGAGCTCTTCACAAGAGCGGAACTGCTGATCAGCCAGACCATGTGCCATCGAACGGAACAAGTAATAATCGGATGGTGCAATATCTGGGGAATATGGCAAAGTGAGGTCGAGTGTTGTCATGCTGTAGAATTACTTTTTCGTATCTTTAATCGTATTGTGGCCGTTTTTCGCATCAATTGAGTTCGATACCGTTCCCCAGTGATGGTTTCGTTCGGTTTCAACAGCTCATAATGAATAACACCGACTTAGTCCCACCAAATACACAGCATAACTTTCGCAGCGTGAATATTCGGCCGAGGCGATGATGTAGAAGCATGACCGGGCAGGATTTTTTTCTTCGGATTGCTGTAATGAATCCATTTCCCGTTACCCGTTACGAGGCGATGAAGAAAACCCTTTCTTTTTTGCCGTTGGAGCAGTTGTTCACAGGCGAAAAATGACACTCAAAGTTTCTTGGCTTGAAATTATAAGGAACTCAAGTTCCTTGCTTTTGAATCATTCCCAACGTATGCAATCGCTTGAAAATGGTCTGCTGGGTAACTCCTAAGGCTGAAGCAAACTTTTCTTGCGTTTGGCACGGAACTTCATCGAGCAATTCCTCCAATTCAGCGTCTTCGAAGATTTTTTGCCTTCCTTAACGGGGACGGTCGTTCATATCGTAATCATCGTTTTTGAAGCGACGAAACCAATCCTAGCACGTTATTTCACTTAGAGCAGCATTTCCGTAAACTTTTTGGAGCTCTCTATGAGCTTCAGTCGCCATTTTCTTCGAATGAAAGAAGAAAATCAACACGCAAATGAAGCTTATTCGGCACAAAATCAGACATTTTCTCACAACTAAAAGTATTTAACACAAAAACAAAATCACTAATGTGTCACAGTCGTTTGTTTACCATATGTCTAAGTTTTGTTCAAGACGTTCTTGATATGTAAACATCGACCAGCACTTACTGCTGGAGCCATCTATTGACAAACTTCGAGAACTTAGTTGCGCACATATTAATTCCAAACTAAAGATTTTTTTTCTAATCTAAAAAGTTTTTCAGTGATGATTGTTACATGCTTTTTCCATAATTCTCACTTTTAATCTCTCTTAGTGCAAAAAACTTAACTCTCTTTTACTTTTGCGGGAAACAATAAAATAGTCTAATATTATGTCTTCTTTACGTGCCGTATCGTTAAAGAAGGTTGGCTATCATCATGGCGATTTTTATCTTTGAAGTTGCAGATCTGAACAAATCAACAGAGCTACTGTTGTACCACTGTGTTAGGTTGTTCAACCAGGAGATGCGTCTTCTTCCTATACTTCTTTTACCCTGTATTTTCCCCTGTATAATAGTTTGCAACAGTGTATATCTTTTCCCTCTCATCACGTGACCCAGATATTGCAACTTTCTGATTTTAATTGTGTTGATTATTTCTTTCTCCTTTCTCATTCTTCTCAATACCTCCTTGTTCGTTGTTCTGCTCACCCAGTTTATTCTGATATGCCCACATCTCGAATGCTTCCAGCTGGTCAGTGTCGCATTTCTTAAGCGTTCAGGCTTCTATTCCATATAATAGTACTGGAAATACATAGCATTTAAGCATTCTTATTTTAAGATGTAGACTAAGATCTGTTCTGGTTAATGCATTCCCCATTTTATCAAACACTGTTCTAGCCTTTCCGATTCTTGATCTTATTTCTGGTGAATTATCATTATTGTCATTTACAATTGTTCCCAAGTACTTGTATTTGCAGACTTTCTCCACTGGCTCCCCTTTGATCCATAATGTTTCTCGCTGTTGTTCGTGTTTTGTGATTGTCATAAATTTAAATCCTTTTGGTGTTAAGTGCGAGCCCCCTTTTTTAGCTGATCTATACTACTAGATCTATTAGCCTTTGTAGTTCTTCCAGGGTTTCTGCTATTAGTACTGTGTCATCCGCGTAACTAATGTTGTTTATAACCTTCCCATTAACTTTCACTCCCGTTGTTTCTTGATTTTGCAGTGCTTCTTGTACTATATCTTCTGAATACAAATTGAAGAGTAATGGTGAAAGCACGAATCCTTGTCTTACTCCACGATTTTATTTTTATCTCTTCTGAAAGTTCATTTTGCATAGAAACTTTGGCAGTTTGCTTGAAATAGAATTATGTTATTATTCTGATATCATTCCTCTCAATTTTTTATCCTCATGAGTTTTATGAGATGATTATGGCGGACTTTGTCGAAAGCTTTGTTATAATCGAGGAAGGCTACATATATTGGCTGATTGACGTCCATGAATCTTTGAGACAACACATTAAAAGCAAACAACGCCTCCCTAGTACCCAGTGCATTTCTGAAACCAAATTGTGTTTCGCTAATATCTTGCTCAATCTTTCTAAAAATTCTTCGATGTTTTGAGGAATATCTTAAGGGTATGGCTCATTAGGCTGATCGTCCAGTGATCCTTGCATTCCTTATCGAACGCTGAGGAATGCAGTGGCAGTGTAATAAATGTTGATTTGAGCCATTCTCTAGCAATGATTCTGGTGTTATATACAATGTTGTACAGATCTACCAGTACTCCAATTTGATCTTCTGCAATTAATTTGATAATTTCTGTTGGTGTTTCATCAGGTCCTGGAGCTTTATTGTTTTTAACTGTTTTAACGGCATTCATAACCCCTTCTTCTGTTATATTTGGGCCCTGTTCCTTATCTGTGTCTCCATCTATTGTTTCCTGTTGTCTCTCAACTTCGAACAATTCTTCAGTGTACTCTTTCCATCTTTCTAGTTTCCCTTTGGTGTCTGGAATTATCTTACCGTTTATATCTAGTAGAATAATGCTTTTGTTTGTTTTTTAATGCCCGCTAGTTCTTCAATCTTTTCATGGAGATTGAAGTCATCATGTATTGCTTGGAGTTCTTCTATTTCTACGCATTTTCCTTCGTATCATTTTTCTTTGGCGTGTCGTATTTTCTTTCTAATTTCTTTCTGTGTGGTCTTGTATGCACTTTCGTCTCTATTCTTATACGACCTTCTGATTTTCATTAACTGTAATATGTCATCAGTCATCCATGATTTTTTATTGTTTGTACCCTTGATTGTTGCTAATAGGTATGTTGTTGGGGCCATCATTGTAGTTTCAAGAGTTTCCCATTTTATGTTTACATCGGAGCTCGGGGTTAAGTCAATTTTGCTTACTTCTTCATTAATTTTTTGTGTAAGTTGTTGTTTTGCCATTGGGTTTTTCAGATGTGAAACTGGGAGCTGGTTTTTGTTACCTATAGATGCTTGTTTCTTGAGACGGATTTTCATTTTAACTATCACTGGATTGTGGTCCGACCCGATATCCGTACCCGGGTAGGTTTTGGCCGATTTGATGGTATTCCGATATCTCTTCTTTATCAAAACATAGTCTATTTGATTTCTTCTAATCTTGTTGTCTTTATCAGCTGGCGATTTCCATGTATATAATCTTCTCTCATGCAGCTCGTAAGAGGTGTCTGTGATTGCCATATCATGTTCTTGTCAATCTATCTCCTCTTTCGTTTCTTATTCCCAGTCCAAAATCCCCAATAATATCATCCATTTTACCTTTCCCTATCTTTGCATTAAAGGCCCCCATAATGATTGTGATATCTCTGTTTTTCGTGATATCTAGAGCTTGTTGGACGTCATCATAAAATTGATCAATTTTTTCTTCGACTTTATCAGCCGTGGAAGCATATACTTGAATGATGTTGAGTGTTCTTTGCGCTGTTTTTATTCCTATCGTAATTGCTCTATCTGATATGGGTGTGAAGCTGGTTACTAAATGTTTGAGGTTTTTGTGTACCACTATTGCTACTCCATTTCTATGTTGCTGTTCTTTGTTACCTGAATAGTATATTTTTGATTGTTCAAATAGCATTTCACCTTGGTCTGGCCATCTGGTTTCGCTCAGTACCATTATGTTTACTTCAAGCTCTTGGAGCACATTGTGAATTTTTCCTCCTTCATAAAAGGATCTAACGTTCCACGTACCGATCCTCATTCCTTTCTGCTTTCTCGCTTCTGTCAGAACCGTCCCTTCCGGAGATCCGATTGGGGGACTTGAAACTCCGGAATATTTGGTTTCGAAATCAGCCATTTTGATTTTACTAGGGATATCCATTGGCATCTTTAATGCAGTGGTTTCCCGTTGCCTTCTGCATCTCTATGCCGTTGGTCATTTACTAACTCATCCGCCTTTAGAGAAGATTTCTCTTCCCATGGACAAAAGGGTGCCCCAGAAAAATATTTTGTACATTCTGTCAAAGGAAATACCAAAAATGGGCAATGAAATTGAATTTATTGTATCGCCTTCAATGTAGGCTCCTTCCTAAATAGTATATTTACGCCAACGAATAATCCTATCATCATTTTGGAATCAACTTCAGTTCTCGCAACGGATTCACCTTTATGTCTTCTATCGATTCAAAATGGGTACCTTGGTAATTTGCTGCCCTTTTTCGACAAATATACTCTCTCCAACGCCGCATAACGCACAGGTAATTTTTTTATTTACCGTTTGACCTTCTGGAAAGAATTTCAAAGGCACAACAACATGATAATCATGAAAACAGGCAACTTTACCTTGACTTTTGATCAACTATGACGTGGTTTCTTCGTTTCGGTTCAGTTCGAAGGAGCCATTCCGAAGCTTGTTGACTGGTTTGCATGTCGAATGCGTTTCATGCCAAATCAATTGTTTAAAATGGCACGTATTGATTCGTGAGGCAAAGAAAGCTCTTTGCCTATCTCTCTTAAACTTAAATGACGATTTGCAGTCACCATTTTCTTCACTTTATTGATATTAACCTCAGTTAGGTATACTGAGCGACCATAGCGACCAGAGCGAGGTAAATCTTCCGCCATATCACGGCCGCTGTTGAATGCACTGTACCACATATGCACTTGTTTGCGACATATTCCTTGTTCGATATTTTTATCAATTGTAAAAATCGCAGAAAACTCTGTGAGAACTGACAAAACCGAGCACTGTGAACAAATTAAATGACAGATCGCGTTCAAATTCTGTATCAGCATAGAAAGCAGTTGTACCAACTTAGCAACAACAAAAATTTTGACAATCGTTTTAAGCAGATTTTTTGACAGAATGTATGTATTACGATATAATTAATTTTGGCATTTATATTAGATACTTTTCCGCCAAATTTTTGCTTCTTGAAGTTGAGATTATAATTAACAATACATACAGTACAACCTCTTTAATCCGAATCATATGGTACCAGGGCTTGTTCGGAATACTGAAATATTCGGATTATCGAAGTGATTGGAATGAAATAGTAAAGAAAAGACAGGGCTTAAAAAGTGAAATGTTTATCAAAAACGTGAAATATTTATTGAAAAACGTAAAATATTCGTTGAAAAACTCAAAATTATTGGGATTCATGAAAACATGAAAATATAATTACATATTCTTAAGAAAGTGATACATTTCACAGATCGTTTTTTATGTTCTGAAGAAGACTTGGATCGTTTTCAGTTTTAACGAACGAAGATGAGATTTTGCAGCTTCCTCTCTCAATTTATTCAATAATAATATTTGGTGCTGAGGGATATCATTTTCTGTGCACCATGCCAACCATTCGTTGAAACATGAGAGAGCTTCTTTATGTTTCACTGAATTCATGGTGACATCGCCTTCTTCAAGTTCTTCTGTATCCTCGTCCCTTTCTATGTTGTTGATTATTTCAGCTTCAGAGAGATAATTCTCATTATCTCCTACAACCCATTCTTCAATATCTTCAGTTGTTTATTTTTGACCAGTTACTTTTGTTATCTGTCATCTTTCGTAGATCGCGATTTTTCTCTTCTTTCTCTAGCCAAATTTTTTCTCTCAACCGTGAAAGAGACAACAGGTCACCTGCGTCATAATTATCATCTTTTGTGGGCCATAAATTCTTCCATGATTTCTGAATTGACTCTTGGGACACACATGACCAGGCCCTTTCAAGAAAAAACACCACATGTTTGAGGTCCAATTGCTTCTATTACTGCGAAACGTTATTGTTTTCTTTTCCCACAATATTCTGTAGCAAAGATTTTCGATAATGCGATTTCACATTCTGTATAACTGATCCATTGGTTGTAATAATGAAGTACAATTAGGAGGTAGAAACATGACCTGAATATTTCGGTCCTCACTGATTAATTCCTCTTCTCTTGGATGTCCAAGAGCATTATCTAATAAGAGCAGAGCTTTTTGTGGCAATTTAAGCTCGTGCATTTTTATCATCAGTAATAAATTGTTTGTGAAACCATTCATAAAAAAGTTCTCTAGTTACCCACCCTTTTCTTTGACCTTTATAATAAACAGGCAAATTGGAGCAAATCTTGAATGCTCGGGATTTGTTGGCTTTTCCGATGACAAATCTTCTTATTTTGAATGAAACAACGTGATATAATTTTATCCTTTATTAAATTCTATTTAGTTCTCCCATATATTAACGTATATTACGAAAATTTGAATACAACTTAATTTTTTGAATCTTCATGCACCATTTCTAAATAAAAACAATATTTCATGTGGTAACTATGTCCAACAACATTTGTTACAACGTTTTTGGTATCAATCACCAAGAGATGTTTTTCAGATACATCACCAGAATTGTGGACATTCAGATACGATTTTTTCAGGACAACGTATTTGTGGTTCCAAATAATCGTATCTTCTCCATAACAATTTCTTTTTCTTCCAGATATATTTGTCAATTTGAATCGACATCAATATGAAAATCCCGCGTAAATCCCAAATATGTGGGACCCCTTAGTACTACTAAGCCTCCTATGATTATTAAGTTTTACTTATTTTGAATAAAACAAAGTGATTTAATTTCATCCTTTATTAAATTCTATTCAGTTCTCCCATATATTGAAGTATATTACAAAAATTTGAATACAACTTAATTTTTCGAATTTTCATGCACCATTTCTGAATGAAAACGATATTTCATGTGGCAACTATGCCCAACATCATTTGTTACAACTCTTTTGATATTAATTACCAAGAGACGTTTTTCAGATACATCACTAGAATTGTGGATATTCAGATACGATTTTTCAGGACACCGTATTTGTGGTTCCAACTAATCGTATCTTCTTCAACACACTTTCTTTTTTCGGCCAGATATATTTATCATTTTGAATCGACATCAATATGAAAAATACCGCTTGTATCCCAAATATGTAGGAGCCTTTAGTACAACTAAGCCTCCTCTGATTATTCAGTTTTACTTATTTTGAATGAAACGACGTGATATACTTTCATCCTTTATTAAATTTTATTGAGTTCTCCCACATATTGAAGTATATCCAATCCATTCAAAATATTAATTGCACAATTTAACAAGTTCAACCAAACCTTATACTCTGAAAAACATTTTGCTCTCAAGTAATACGGAAATTTGAATACAACTTCAATTTTCGAATTTTCATGCACTATTTTTGAATGAAAACAATATTTCGAATGGCAAATCTGTCCAACACTTTTGTTTCAACTCTTTTGATAATAATTACCATGAGACGTTTTTCAGATACATCACTAGAATTGTGGATATTCAGGTACGATTTTTCATTTTTCAGGACAACGTATTTGTGGTTCCAACTAATCGTATCTTCTTCAACATACTTTTTTTTCGGCCAGATATGTTCGTCTTTTTGAATCGATATCAATATGAAAAACACCGCTTGTATCCCAAATATGTGGCAGCCTTTAGTACAACTAAGCCTCCTTTGATTATTCAGTTTTACTTATTTAGATTGAAACGACGTGATATACTTTCATCCTTTATTAAAATTTATTGAGTTCTCCCATATATTGAAGTATATCTCATCCCTTCAAAATATTAATTGCACAATTTAACAAGTTCAACCAAACCTTCTACTCTGAAAAACATTTTGCTCTCAAGAAATACGGAAATTTGAGTTTAACTTCAATTTTCGAATTTCCATGCACTATTTTTGAATGAAAACAATATTTCGAATGGCAAATCTGTCCAACACTTTTTGTTTTAACTCTTTTGATATTAATTACCAAGAGACGTTATTCAGATACATCACTAGAATTGTGGATATTCAGATACGATTTTTTCAGGACAACCTATTTGTGGTTCCAACTAATCGTATCTTCTTCAACACACTTTCTTTTTCTGCCAGATATATTTGTCTTTTTGAATCGACATTAATATGAAAATTACCACTTGTATCCCAAATATGTGGGACTTAAGTACAACTAAGCCTCCTCTGATTATTCAGTTTTACTTATTTTGAATGAAACGACGTGATATACTTTCATCCTTCATTAAATTCTATAGAGTTCTCCCATATATTGAAGTATATCTCATCCCTTCAAAATATTAATTGCACAATTTAACAAGTTCAACCAAACCTTATACTCTGAAAAATATTTTGCTCTCAAATAATACGGAAATTTGAATACAACTTCAAGTTTCGAATTTTCATGCACTATTTCTAAATGAAAAGACTATTTCAAAAGGTATCTAGGTCCAACAACATTTGTTACAACGTTTTTGATATCAATCACCAGGGTGAGGTTTTTCAGATACATCACCAGAATTCTGGATATTCACCTACGATTTTTTCAGGACAACGTATTTGTGGTTCCAAATAATCGTATCTTCTTCATAACAATTTCTTTTTCTTCCAGATATATTTGTCAATTTGAATCGACATCAATATGAAAATCCCCGCGTAAATCCCAAATATGTGGGACCCCTTAGTACAACTAAGCCTCCTATGATTATTCAGTTTTACTTATTTTGAATGAAACAGAGTGATATAATTTCATCCTTCATTAAATTCTATGGAGTTCTCCCATATATTGAAGTATATCCCATCCCTTTAAAATATTAATTGCACAATTTAACAAGTTCAACCAAACCTTATACTCTGAAAAACATTTTGCTCTCAAATAATACGGAAATTTGAATACAACTTCTATTTTCGAATTTTCATTCACCATTTCTGAATGAAAACGATATTTCATGTGGCAACTATGCCCAACAACATTTGTTACAACTCTTTTGATATTAATTACCAAGAGACGTTTTTCAGATACATCACTAGAATTGTGGATATTCAGATACGATTTTTTCAGGACAACGTATTTGTGGTTCCAACTAATCGTATCTTCTTCAACACACTTTCTTTTACGGCCAGATATATTTATCATTTTGAATCGACATCAATATGAAAAACACCGCTTGTATCCCAAATATGTAGGAGCCTTTAGTACAACTAAGCCTCCTCTGATTATTCAGTTTTACTTATTTTGAATGAAACGACGTGATATACTTTCATCCTTTATTAAATCTTATTGAGTTCTCCCATATATTGAAGTATATCCCATCTATTCAAAATATTAATTGCACAATTTAACAAGTTTAACCAAACCTTCTACTCTGAAAAACATTTTGCTCTCAAGTAATACGGAAATTTGAATACAACTTCAATTTTCGAATTTTCATGCACTATTTTTGAATGAAAACAATATTTCGAATGGCAAATCTGTCCAACACTTTTTGTTTCAACTCTTTTGATAATAATTACCATGAGACGTTTTTCAGATACATCACTAGAATTGTGGATATTCAGGTACGATTTTTCATTTTTCAGGACAACGTATTTGTGGTTCCAACTAATCGTATCTTCTTCAACATACTTTTTTTTCGGCCAGATATGTTCGTCTTTTGAATCGATATCAATATGAAAAACACCGCTTGTATCCCAAATATGTGGCAGCCTTTAGTACAACTAAGCCTCCTTTGATTATTCAGTTTTACTTATTTAGATTGAAACGACGTGATATACTTTCATCCTTTATTAAAATTTATTGAGTTCTCCCATATATTGAAGTATATCTCATCCCTTCAAAATATTAATTGCACAATTTAACAAGTTCAACCAAACCTTCTACTCTGAAAAACATTTTGCTCTCAAGAAATACGGAAATTTGAGTTTAACTTCAATTTTCGAATTTCCATGCACTATTTTTGAATGAAAACAATATTTCGAATGGCAAATCTGTCCAACACTTTTGTTTTAACTCTTTTGATATTAATTACCAAGAGACGTTATTCAGATACATCACTAGAATTGTGGATATTCAGATACGATTTTTCAGGACAACCTATTTGTGGTTCCAACTAATCGTATCTTCTTCAACACACTTTCTTTTTCTGCCAGATATATTTGTCTTTTGAATCGACATTAATATGAAAATTACCACTTGTATCCCAAATATGTGGGACTCAAGTACAACTAAGCCTCCTCTGATTATTCAGTTTTACTTATTTTGAATGAAACGACGTGATATACTTTCATCCTTCATTAAATTCTATAGAGTTCTCCCATATATTGAAGTATATCTCATCCCTTCAAAATATTAATTGCACAATTTAACAAGTTCAACCAAACCTTATACTCTGAAAAATATTTTGCTCTCAAATAATACGGAAATTTGAATACAACTTCAAGTTTCGAATTTTCATGCACTATTTCTAAATGAAAAGACTATTTCAAAAGGTATCTAGGTCCAACAACATTTGTTACAACGTTTTTGATATCAATCACCAGGGTGAGGTTTTTCAGATACATCACCAGAATTCTGGATATTCACCTACGATTTTTCAGGACAACGTATTTGTGGTTCCAAATAATCGTATCTTCTTCATAACAATTTCTTTTTCTTCCAGATATATTTGTCAATTTGAATCGACATCAATATGAAAATCCCGCGTAAATCCCAAATATGTGGGACCCTTAGTACTACTAAGCCTCCTATGATTATTCAGTTTTACTTATTTTGAATGAAACAGAGTGATATAATTTCATCCTTCATTAAATTCTATGGACTTCTCCCATATATTGAAGTATAACCCATCCCTTTAAAATATTAATTGCACAATTTAACAAGTTCAACCAAACCTTATACTCTGAAAAACATTTTGCTCTCAAATAATACGGAAATTTGAATACAACTTCTATTTTCGAATTTTCATTCACCTTTTCTGAATGAAAACGATATTTCATGTGGCAACTATGCCCAACAACATTTGTTACAACTCTTTTGATATTAATTACCAAGAGACGTTTTTCAGATACATCACTAGAATTGTGGATATTCAGATACGATTTTTCAGGACAACGTATTTGTGGTTCCAACTAATCGTATCTTCTTCAACACACTTTCTTTTACGGCCAGATATATTTATCATTTTGAATCGACATCAATATGAAAAACACCGCTTGTATCCCAAATATGTAGGAGCCTTTAGTACAACTAAGCCTCCTCTGATTATTCAGTTTTACTTATTTTGAATGAAACGACGTGATATACTTTCATCCTTTATTAAATCTTATTGAGTTCTCCCATATATTGAAGTATATCCCATCCATTCAAAATATTAATTGCACAATTTAACAAGTTTAACCAAACCTTCTACTCTGAAAAACATTTTGCTCTCAAGTAATACGGAAATTTGAATACAACTTCAATTTTCGAATTTTCATGCACTATTTTTGAATGAAAACAATATTTCGAATGGCAAATCTGTCCAACACTTTTGTTTCAACTCTTTTGATAATAATTACCATGAGACGTTTTTCAGATACATCACTAGAATTGTGGATATTCAGGTACGATTTTTTCATTTTTCAGGACAACGTATTTGTGGTTCCAACTAATCGTATCTTCTTCAACATACTTTTTTTTTCGGCCAGATATGTTCGTCTTTTGAATCGATATCAATATGAAAAACACCGCTTGTATCCCAAATATGTGGCAGCCTTTAGTACAACTAAGCCTCCTTTGATTATTCAGTTTTACTTATTTAGATTGAAACGACGTGATATACTTTCATCCTTTATTAAAATTTATTGAGTTCTCCCATATATTGAAGTATATCTCATCCCTTCAAAATATTAATTGCACAATTTAACAAGTTCAACCAAACCTTCTACTCTGAAAAACATTTTGCTCTCAAGAAATACGGAAATTTGAGTTTAACTTCAATTTTCGAATTTCCATGCACTATTTTGAATGAAAACAATATTTCGAATGGCAAATCTGTCCAACACTTTTTGTTTCAACTCTTTTGATATTAATTACCAAGAGACGTTATTCAGATACATCACTAGAATTGTGGATATTCAGATACGATTTTTTCAGGACAACCTATTTGTGGTTCCAACTAATCGTATCTTCTTCAACACACTTTCTTTTTCTGCCAGATATATTTGTCTTTTTGAATCGACATTAATATGAAAATTACCACTTGTATCCCAAATATGTGGGACTTAAGTACAACTAAGCCTCCTCTGATTATTCAGTTTTACTTATTTTGAATGAAACGACGTGATATACTTTCATCCTTCATTAAATTCTATAGAGTTCTCCCATATATTGAAGTATATCTCATCCCTTCAAAATATTAATTGCACAATTTAACAAGTTCAACCAAACCTTATACTCTGAAAAACATTTTGCTCTCAAATAATACGGAAATTTGAATACAACTTCAAGTTTCGAATTTTCATGCACTATTTCTAAATGAAAAGACTATTTCAAAAGGTATCTAGGTCCAACAACATTTGTTACAACGTTTTTGATATCAATCACCAAGGTGAGGTTTTTCAGATACATCACCAGAATTGTGGATATTCACCTACGATTTTTTCAGGACAACGTATTTGTGGTTCCAAATAATCGTATCTTCTCCATAACAATTTCTTTTTCTTCCAGATATATTTGTCAATTTGAATCGACATCAATATGAAAATCCCCGCGTAAATCCCAAATATGTGGGACCCCTTAGTACAACTAAGCCTCCTATGATTATTCAGTTTTACTTATTTTGAATGAAACAGAGTGATATAATTTCATCCTTCATTAAATTCTATGGAGTTCTCCCATATATTGAAGTATATCCCATCCCTTTAAAATATTAATTGCACAATTTAACAAGTTCAACCAAACCTTATACTCTGAAAAACATTTTGCTCTCAAATAATACGGAAATTTGAATACAACTTCTATTTTCGAATTTTCATTCACCTTTTCTGAATGAAAACGATATTTCATGTGGCAACTATGCCCAACAACATTTGTTACAACTCTTTTGATATTAATTACCAAGAGACGTTTTTCAGATACATCACTAGAATTGTGGATATTCAGATACGATTTTTCAGGACAACGTATTTGTGGTTCCAACTAATCGTATCTTCTTCAACACACTTTCTTTTACGGCCAGATATATTTATCATTTTGAATCGACATCAATATGAAAAACACCGCTTGTATCCCAAATATGTAGGAGCCTTTAGTACAACTAAGCCTCCTCTGATTATTCAGTTTTACTTATTTTGAATGAAACGACGTGATATACTTTCATCCTTTATTAAATCTTATTGAGTTCTCCCATATATTGAAGTATATCCCATCTATTCAAAATATTAATTGCACAATTTAACAAGTTTAACCAAACCTTCTACTCTGAAAAACATTTTGCTCTCAAGTAATACGGAAATTTGAATACAACTTCAATTTTCGAATTTTCATGCACTATTTTTGAATGAAAACAATATTTCGAATGGCAAATCTGTCCAACACTTTTGTTTCAACTCTTTTGATAATAATTACCATGAGACGTTTTTCAGATATATCACTAGAATTGTGGATATTCAGGTACGATTATTTCATTTTTCAGGACAACGTATTTGTGATTCCAACTAATCGTATCTTCTTCAACACACTTTCTTTTTCGGATAGATATGTTCGTCTTTTTGAATCGTTATCAATATGAAAAACACCGCTTGTATCCCAAATATGTGGCAGCCTTTAGTACAACTAAGCCTCCTTTGATTATTCAGTTTTACTTATTTTGAATGAAACGACGTGATATACTTTCATCATTTATTAAAATTTATTGAGTTCTCCCATATATTGAAGTATATCTCATCCCTTCAAAATATTAATTGCACAATTTAACAAGTTCAACCAAACCTTCTACTCTGAAAAACATTTTGCTCTCAAGAAATACGGAAATTTGAATTTAACTTCAATTTTCGAATTTCCATGCACTATTTTTGAATGAAATCAATATTTCGAATGGCAAATCTGTCCAACACTTTTGTTTTAACTCTTTTGATCTTAATTACCAAGAGACGTTATTCAGATACATCACTAGAATTGTGGATATTCAGATACGATTTTTCAGGATAACCTATTTGTGGTTCCAACTAATCGTATCTTCTTCAACACACTTTCTTTTTCTGCCAGATATATTTGTCTTTTGAATCGACATTAATATGAAAATTACCACTTGTATCCCAAATATGTGGGACTCAAGTACAACTAAGCCTCCTCTGATTATTCAGTTTTACTTATTTTGAATGAAACAGAGTGATATACTTTCATCCTTCATTAAATTCTATAGAGTTCTCCCATATATTGAAGTATATCTCATCCCTTCAAAATATTAATTGCACAATTTAACAAGTTCAACCAAACCTTACACTCTGAAAAACATTATGCTCTCAAATAATACGGAAATTTGAATACAACTTCAAGTTTCGAATTTTCATGCACTACTTCTAAATGAAAAGACTATTTCAAAAGGTATCTAGGTCCAACAACATTTGTTACAGCGTTTTTGATATCAATCACCAAGGTGAGGTTTTTCAGATACATTACCAGAATTGTGGATATTCACCTACGATTTTTTCAGGACAACGTATTTGTGGTTCCAAATAATCGTATCTTCTCCATAACAATTTCTTTTTCTTCCAGATATATTTATCATTTTGAACCGACATCAATATGAAAATACCGCTTGTATCCCAAATATGTAGGAGCCTTTAGTACAACTAAGCCTCCTATGATTATTCAGTTTTACTTATTTTGAATGAAACAGAGTGATATAATTTCATCTTTTATTGAATTCTATGGAGTTCTCCCATATATTGAAGTATATCCCAACCCTTTCAAATATTAATTGCACAATTTAACAAGTTCAACCAAACCTTATACTCTGAAAAATATTTTGCTCTCAAATAATACGGAAATTTGAATACAACTTCTATTTTCGAATTTTCATTCACCATTTCTGAATGAAAACGATATTTCATGTGGCAACTATGCCCAACAACATTTGTTACAACTCTTTTGATATTAATTACCAAGAGACGTTTTTCAGATACATCACTAGAATTGTGGATATTCAGGTACGATTTTTCATTTTTCAGGACAACGTATTTGTGGTTCCAACTAATCGTATCTTCTTCAACACACTTTCTTTTCGGCCAGATATGTTCGTCTTTTTGAATCGATATCGATATGAAAAACACCGCTTGTATCCCAAATATGAGCAGCCTTTAGTACAACTAAGCCTCCTTTGAATATTCAATTTTACTTATTTTGAATGAAACGACGTGATATACTTTCATCCTTTATTAAAATTTATTGAGTTCTCCCATATATTGAAGTATATCTCATCCCTTCAAAATATTAATTGCACAATTTAACAAGTTCAACCAAACCTTCTACTCTGAAAAACATTTTGCTCTCAAGAAATACGGAAATTTGAATTTAACTTCAATTTTCGAATATCCATGCACTATTTTTGAATGAAATCAATATTTCGAATGGCAAATCTGTCCAACACTTTTTGTTTTAACTCTTTTGATCTTAATTACCAAGAGACGTTATTCAGATACATCACTAGAATTGTGGATATTCAGATACGATTTTTCAGGACAACCTATTTGTGGTTCCAACTAATCGTATCTTCTTCAACACACTTTCTTTTTCTGCCAGATATATTTGTCTTTTGAATCGACATTAATATGAAAATTACCACTTGTATCCCAAATATGTGGGACTCAAGTACAACTAAGCCTCCTCTGATTATTCAGTTTTACTTATTTTGAATGAAACAGAGTGATATACTTTCATCCTTCATTAAATTCTATAGAGTTCTCCCATATATTGAAGTATATCTCATCCCTTCAAAATATTAATTGCACAATTTAACAAGTTCAACCAAACCTTACACTCTGAAAAACATTTTGCTCTCAAATAATACGGAAATTTGAATACAACCTCAAGTTTCGAATTTTCATGCACTATTTCTAAATGAAAAGACTATTTCAAAAGGTATCTAGGTCCAACAACATTTGTTACAACGTTTTTGATATCAATCACCAGGGTGAGGTTTTTCAGATACAACACCAGAATTGTGGATATTCACCTAAAATTTTTTCAGGACAACGTATTTGTGGTTCCAAATAATCGTATCTTCTCCATAACAATTTCTTTTTCTTCCAGATATATTTGTCAATTTGAATCGACATCAATATGAAAATCCCGCGTAAATCCCAAATATGTGGGACCCTTAGTACTACTAAGCCTCCTATGATTATTCATTTTACTTATTTTGAATGAAACAGAGTGATATAATTTCATCCTTCATTAAATTCTATGGAATTCTCCCATATATTGAAGTATATCCCATCCCTTTAAAATATTAATTGCACAATTTAACAAGTTCAACCAAACCTTATACCCTGAAAAATATTTTGCTCTCAAGTAATACGGAAATTTGAATACAACTTCTATTTTCGAATTTTCATTCACCTTTTCTGAATGAAAACGATATTTCATGTGGCAACTATGCCCAACAACATTTGTTACAACTCTTTTGATATTAATTACCAAGAGACGTTTTTCAGATACATCACTAGAATTGTGGATATTCAGATACGATTTTTTCAGGACAACGTATTTGTGGTTCCAACTAATCGTATCTTCTTCAACACACTTTCTTTTACGGCCAGATATATTTATCATTTTGAATCGACATCAATATGAAAAACACCGCTTGTATCCCAAATATGTAGGAGCCTTTAGTACAACTAAGCCTCCTCTGATTATTCAGTTTTACTTATTTTGAATGAAACGACGTGATATACTTTCATCCTTTATTAAATCCTATTGAGTTCTCCCATATATTGAAGTATATCCCATCCATTCAAAATATTAATTGCACAATTTAACAAGTTTAACCAAACCTTCTACTCTGAAAAACATTTTGCTCTCAAGAAATACGGAAATTTGAATACAACTTCAAGTTTCGAATTTTCATGCACTACTTCTAAATGAAAAGACTATTTCAAAAGGTATCTAGGTCCAACAACATTTGTTACAGCGTTTTTGATATCAATCACCAAGTTGAGGTTTTTCAGATACATCACCAGAATTGTGGATATTCACCTACGATTTTTTCAGGACAACGTATTTGTGGTTCCAAATAATCGTATCTTCTCCATAACAATTTCTTTTTCTTCCAGATATATTTATCATTTTGAATCGACATCAATATGAAAAACACCGCTTGTATCCCAAATATGTAGGAGCCTTTAGTACAACTAAGCCTCCACTGATTATTCAGTTTTACTTATTTTGAATGAAACGACGTGATATACTTTCATCCTTTATTAAATTTTATTGAGTTCTCCCATATATTGAAGTATATCCCATCCATTCAAAATATTAATTGCACAATTTAACAAGTTCAACCAAACCTTATACTCTGAAAAACATTTTGCTCTCAAATAATACGGAAATTTGAATACAACTTCTATTTTCGAATTTTCATTCACCATTTCTGAATGAAAACGATATTTCATGTGGCAACTATGCCCAACAACATTTGTTACAACTCTTTTGATATTAACTACCAAGAGACGTTCTTCAGATACATCACTAGAATTGTGGATATTCAGCTACGATTTTTTCAGGACAACGTATTTGTGGTTCCAACTAATCGTATCTTCTTCGACACACTTTCTTTTTCGGCCAGATATATTTATCATTTTGAATCGACATCAATATGAAAAACACCGCTTGTATCCCAAATATGTAGGAGCCTTTAGTACAACTAAGCCTCCTCTGATTATTCAGTTTTACTTATTTTGAATGAAACGACGTGATATACTTTCATCCTTTATTAAATTTTATTGAGTTCTCCCATATATTGAAGTATATCCCATCCATTCAAAATATTAATTGCACAATTTAACAAGTTCAACCAAACCTTATACTCTGAAAAACATTTTGCTCTCAAGTAATACGGAAATTTGAATACAACTTCAATTTTCGAATTTTCATGCACTATTTTTGAATGAAAACAATATTTCGAATGGCAAATCTGTCCAACACATTTTTTAGTTTCAACTCTTTTGATATTAATTACCAAGAGACGTTATTCAGATACATCACTAGAATTGTGGATATTCAGATACGATTTTTTCAGGACAACCTATTTGTGGTTCCAACTAATCGTATCTTCTTCAACACACTTTCTTTTTCTGCCAGATATATTTGTCTTTTTGAATCGACATTAATATGGAAATTACCACTTGTATCCCAAATATGTGGGACTTAAGTACAACTAAGCCTCCTCTGATTATTCAGTTTCACTTATTTTGAATGAAACGACGTGATATACTTTCATCCTTTATTAAAATTTATAGAGTTCTCCCATATATTGAAGTATATCTCATCCCTTCAAAATATTAATTGCACAATTTAACAAGTTCAACCAAACCTTGTACTCTGAAAAACATTTTGCTCTCAAATAATACGGAAATTTGAATACAACTTCAAGTTTCGAATTTTCATGCACTATTTTTGAATGAAAACAATATTTCGAATGGCAAATCTGTCCAACACATTTTTAGTTTCAACTCTTTTGATATTAATTACCATGAGACGTTTTTCAGATACATCACTAGAATTGTGGATATTGAGATATGATTTTTCAGGACAACGTATTTGTGGTTCCAACTAATCGTATCTTCTTCAACACACTTTCTTTTTCGGCCAGATATGTTCGTCTTTTGAATCGACATCAATATGAAAAACACCGCTTGTATCCCAAATATGTAGGAGCCTTTAGTACAACTAAGCCTCCTTTGATTATTCAGTTTTACTAATTTTGAATGAAACGACGTGATATACTTTCATCCTTTATTAAATTTTATTGAGTTCTCCCATATATTGAAGTATATCCCATCCATTCAAAATATTAATTGCACAATTTAACAAGTTCAACCAAACCTTATACTCTGAAAAACATTTTGCTCTCAAATAATACGGAAATTTGAATACAACTTCAATTTTCGAATTTTCATGCACTATTTTTGAATGAAAACAATATTTCGAATGGCAAATCTGTCCAACACTTTTTGTTTCAACTCTTTTGATATTAATTACCATGAGACGTTTTTCAGATACATCACTAGAATTGTGGATATTGAGATATGATTTTTTCAGGACAACGTATTTGTGGTTCCAACTAATCGTATCTTCTTCAACACACTTTCTTTTTCGGCCAGATATGTTCGTCTTTTTGAATCGACATCAATATGAAAAACACCGCTTGTATCCCAAATATGTAGGAGCCTTTAGTACAACTAAGCCTCCTTTGATTATTCAGTTTTACTTATTTTGAATGAAACGACGTGATATACTTTCATCCTTTATTAAAATTTATTGAGTTCTCCCATATATTGAAGTATATCTCATCCCTTCAAAATATTAATTGCACAATTTAACGAGTTCAACCAAACCTTCTACTCTGAAAAACATTTTGCTCTCAAAAATACGGATATTTGAATTTAACTTCAATTTTCGAATTTTCATGCACTATTTTTGAATGAAAACAATATTTCGAATGGCAAATCTGTCCAACACATTTTTAGTTTCAACTTTTTGATATTAATTACCAAGAGACGTTATTCAGATACATCACTAGAATTGTGGATATTCAGATACGATTTTTCAGGACAACCTATTTGTGGTTCCAACTAATCGTATCTTCTTCAACACACTTTCTTTTTCTGCCAGATATATTTGTCTTTTGAATCGACATTAATATGGAAATTACCACTTGTATCCCAAATATGTGGGACTTAAGTACAACTAAGCCTCCTCTGATTATTCAGTTTCACTTATTTTGAATGAAACGACGTGATATACTTTCATCCTTTATTAAAATTTATAGAGTTCTCCCATATATTGAAGTATATCTCATCCCTTCAAAATATTAATTGCACAATTTAACAAGTTCAACCAAACCTTGTACTCTGAAAAACATTTTGCTCTCAAATAATACGGAAATTTGAATACAACTTCAAGTTTCGAATTTTCATGCACTACTTCTAAATGAAAAGACTATTTCAAAAGGTAACTAAGTCCAACAACATTTGGTACAAGGTTTTCGATATCAATCACCAAGGTGAGGTTTTTCAGATACATCACCAAAATTGTGGATATTCACATACGATTTTTTCAGGACAACGTATTTGTGGTTCCAAATAAGCGTATCTTCTCCAACACAATTTCTTTTTCTTCCAGATATATTTGTCAATTTGAATCGACATCAATATAAAAATCCCCGCGTGTATCCCAAATATGTGGGACTTTTTAGTACAACTAAGCTTCGTCAGATTATTCTGTTTTACTTATTTTGAATGAAACAACGTGATATAATTTCATCCTTTATTAAATTCTATTGAGTTCTTTTATATATTGAAGTATATCCCATCCCTTCAAAGTTTTGATTGCACAATTTAACAAGTTCAATCAAACCTTATACTCTGAAAAACATTTAGCTCTCAAATAATACGGAAATTTGAATACAACTTCAAGTTTCGAATTTTCATGCACTACTTCTAAAAGAAAAGACTATTTCAAAAGGTAACTAGGTCCAACAACGTTTGTTACAACGTTTTTGATATCAATCACCAAGGTGAGGTTTTTCAGATACATCACCAGAATTGTGGACATTCACATACGATTTTTTCAGGACAACGTATTTGTGGTTCCAAATAACCGTATCTTCTCCAACACACTTTCTTTTTCTGCCTGATATATTTGTGTTTTTGAATCGACATCTATATGAAAAACACCGCGTGTATCCCAAATATGTGGGACCCTTTTGTACAACTAAGCCTCCTCTGATTATTCAGTTTTACTTATTTTCAATTAAACAACGTGATATTATTTCATCCTTCATTAAATTTCATTGAGTTCTTCTATATATTGAAGTATATCCCATCCCTTCTCAAAATATTAATCGTTCAATTTAACCAGTTCCACCAAACCTTATACTCTGAAAAACATTTTGCTCGCAAATAGTATGGAAATTTGAATACAACTTCAATTTTCGTATTTTCATGCTTAATTTCTAAATAAAAATAATATTTGAAATGACTACTATATCCAACAACATTTTTACACGATTTTGATATCAAGCAACAAGAGAGGGTTTTCAGATACATCACCAGAATTGTGGATATTCAGATACGAATTTTTCAGGACACGTATTTATGGTTCCAAATTATCGTATCGTCTTCAATGCAATTTCTTTTTCTGCCAGATATTTTTGTCTTTTTGAATCGACATCATATGAAAAACACCGCGTGTATCCCAAATATGTGGGTCTTTTTAGTACAACTAAGCTTCGTCAGATTATTCTATTTTACTTATTTTGAATGAAACAACGTGATATAATTTCATCGTTTATTAAAATCTATTGAATTCCCCCATATATTGCAGTATATCCCATCCCTTCAAAATATTAATTGTGCAATTTAGCATATTCAACCAAATCTTGTACTCAGAAAAAGATTTTGCTCTCAAATAATAAGGCAATTTGAAAACAACTTCATTTTCTTCATACACGATTTCCAAATGAAAACAATATTTCAAATGGCAAGTATGTCCAACTACATTTGTCACAACATTTCTGACATCAATCACCAAGAGAGGCTTTTGAGATATGTCAGAAGTGTTGTAAATTTTCAGATGCGATTCTTCCAGAACAACATATTTGTTGTTCCAAATAATCGCATCTTCTTCAACATGTCTTTGGCCGAAATAAAGGTATCCTGCATTCTTCACGTTTGTTCTCAGATTTGAGATATTCTTGGTGATCACGGCAGTTTTATCAAGTAATGGTTCTGGAAAATAGTTGGAAATCTTGTTGGTCCGGATATTTTTCAACGTTATTTTAAACTCTCCACATTGCTTGAACCCTGAATGAAGAAAGTAATTCCTCTTTGAAGAAGATGCTGGTCGATTTTGGTAAAAGTAGAGCTTCACTGGGTGAGCAACCTTCTTTTCCTGAAACAAAATTCGCTAACATTATTAGTTGGCACAACAGACGTTATTCAGTTCTAATTTCGTTAAATTTTCAGAAATTTCAGTTTTCTTGAATTGAATTATTGAAGAAGTTCAACGAATAGAGATAAAGAGTCAACAAAACGTATAATCTTATAGTCGGTTTGGGTCAAGAGAGAGCACTTAAATACAGAATTTTGACCTGATATTCTTACTTGCCCTCAAATCTCTCGCGAATATTTTATCCCTGAAAGTCTTTTTGGAATGAAAATGAACGAATCAAAATTAACCAAATATCTCGTTATGATTGAGAGCGTAAGAAAATTGTTGCAGCTTTTGAATTTTCCGTTTATCCATCATTATTCCGAATTTTGTCTCCGCCATCACAAAGAACAAAATTGAGCATTCTTATAGTTTGAACTGTAAGTAATATCTTTTGTTTTTTTCGGCCAGGTGTTCATACTTCTCTTCAATTAGAAAGTTCATTCAGACCATTGCGAATATTTCTGAATTAAAATTATCCAAATTGAATTAATTTGTGACGAAAGATGGGATTGAAGCATCGGTTATTCTCCTGAATAAATTTTCGTGCATTTGATTTAATTTTTTTCATCAATGACTAAGTTCACATTTCCTTTCTCGTTATCGTTAGTAAACGATGAATATACTCATTTCGTCTGAAAAAATAGTAATTGCAGTAGGTAGCTAAAATTATATTACTTAATTTTAAATCGCAGGTGCAGAAATTCATTCTTAACCGACTGTTAGGATGTCCATTCAATATAAGACTGATGGAATAAAAGCGATAATTTCCATTTAATTTCACAGTCCATATCATATCAGTTATGTTTCGTATGTAATTTTGTTTGTCTTGGATTTTGAAAAGAAGGGAACAAGCCCCAACTTTTTTTCAACGAACATGATATATTCTGTTACATCCCATTGAAAATATCTCTTTAAAACAAGTTTAGTCGGATCTTTCTTCTTATATTTTCATATGAATGCCAAATTGCATCTATTATACGTTCCTTAAGGGTCTCAATAAAATCTGGTTCATTTGTAAAAACCCTTGATTTTATATATCTAGATAAAAAGATTAAGGCATAGTGTGAAGACGCACCATCTTGAAACCAAATTCTCTCGTCCATTAAACCTTCGAGTGAATCTTCTCAGGTTAAAGCTGGAGTACCTCAAGGCTCCATCCTCACGCTAACTCTTTTTGTGTTGCAGATCTGCTCCACTCTACTGATAACAGAATGTTAGGATTTGCAGACCATTGTTCCTTGGTGTGCTCCTTTTCTAGTCACACCCACAAGGATACCAATAGAGCATGTCATTGAATTTAGACTTGGAGAAGATATCAGAGTAGGACCGGTTGAACTTTGTCAATTTTGATGCGATGTCCAACTATCTCCACAAGTTAAATTTCTCAGGATATTGAATATGAGTTTACATAAGATAATGAGGATTTTCTTCAATCCAATATCGACAGTTTTGACGATTGGCTTTCCCGTCAAAACCAAAGATTGAATTATCCTAGAAAACTATCCAGTCCGAGCCTAAATCATCTTCAAGCATCTCCTGTATGAAATGCATTTTCTATGTTGTGAATAGTTTGGCCATTATCACTGCCAGCAGAAGTTATTGAATTTTTTCTTTAATGATCAAAAGAATATTCAGTTCAGTGGCTTGATCAACAACAGATTGTTAGGTGACATACCTCACATGTCTTAATTTTTGGACTTGTGCAACTGCCAGTTCTGGTTTTGTCGCCTTAATCAGTCTCCATCGGAATCTCAATTTTAGGTGATTAGGTTAGATGCATTATTTAGAGATGAAATGTTAACACTTACTTTTAAGTACGCAGTTATTGAAAAATTCATTGGGGTATACGATTTAAAGAAACGATCTACGCTATCAAATTATTCATCCCTAACAAAAGAGGGTATTAAATGTCGGTCGGGAATGAAAACAATCATTCAAATTTTTCAAAATTTTAGAAATGTAAACTAAAATTGTAATACTTATATTGTCGAATAAATAGTCCATCATTTTGTTTTAAATAGAAATCTATAACATGATATACATGCTATTTATAAAGATGTTGGGGCTTGTTCCCACTCTCTTTATGGCACAAGCAGGACGAAAATGCATGCCAAATAGACTTGAATGGGAAATCGACTTGTCTTGTGAAATTTGATAGAATTACTGCTTGACGCCTTATTGAATTCGTTCCATTCTAACTCCGTATATTGAATGGAGATCTCAACAGCCGGTTAAGGCAGAAACCTCTGTATGCACAGTGATCCTAAGTACTCATCAAAACTTCATTTCTTAGTTCGATTTTGATAAGATCGAGTGAAAATCTGAAGCATTTAAGAAACTAATTTCCGAGATAAAGACAAAACATATTTGACTAAAAAAAGAATCTACTAAATACTTATTGAATTTATATTATTTCAATTCTGCATATTGAATGGAGATCCCAATAGTCGGTTAAGACAGCAATCTTTGTATACAGGGTGAACAAAGGACTCATCAATACTTCAGGTTTTGATTCTTTGATCAAAATTTTCAGTGAAAACATGAAGTACCTAAGAAATTTAATTCCGATATACAAGAAGCTCAAGTTAAAATTCATTAAAAGATTGTTATAATTTCGAAAACTTAATTGTTGAGGAATGAGATGCAGCGTTATCTTAACCAACATGAAGTATTATGACAATTTTTTGAGAATGCAACCAGTGGCGTAGAATAGTATTGAACAACCTATTCATCAAACAAGACTCCTACAACACTGACTATTTTCAAAATTTGAATTCACAAATAGGTTCTTCTAGAAACAGTTTCTTTGTTTTTTTGATATGTTGTGTTTTTGAAACTGATTTCAAAACGACTGAATCTACTCGAATCAGGCATGAATCATTCCACCATCCTAGAAAAGAGATTTTATCAAAAAATCAAAAAATACTCACCATTAGTGGTTTTCTCTTCTTGGAACGGAGATGAATACAGAATATTTTGATATCAATCTGGAATGTTTGCTCCAAGTTATTGAAAACCATTTCTTCATCGAATATGAGGTATAGATCGTCGCCTGATACCTCGGGTTGGACATATTTCGTTGCTATAACGGTGACATCACAAACAGCCACACATACAAAATGAACATTTGACAAATCTTCAAGTCCATTTTTCAATTGAACCATTATTTTGGAAATCGTTATTGTTCCAGTAGATTCCGAATTATCTGGTGTCAAAAGATAATTATGATTTGTCATATTCAGTATGTAGGCTTTGCATTTTTCAGCTGCAAAAATGGAAAAAAAATTGATAAGTATATTATAAGGAAAAATCCACTTTGATGGTGCTATTCATGATTTCTAGCTGTTGTGAATGCTTACGCTATACTCTACATTACATTACATTGGAGGGGGTCGTTTGGCTTTGCAATCCCTTCCGAACTGCGATCAAATTGGTCTTTTGTTCGTAACCCTTCTTATTCATTTCCCTGTAGATCTAATTCACTTACAAAATTAAGAATCTCATCCTCATGCACTAACTGTTGTTAATGATACCCTAGACTTTAACGGACGAAAAGTAAGATGGACTTCACGTTCCCCAGATATGAACTGAGTTTGTTCAGACTAAGATGTCAAAGCAATTTGACAGTCTTTAAGTTACTCTCAGAAGTGAATTAATCTACTGATCCTATTATTTGTCAATGAACTACATGATAGAGGTTGGGAGTGGTCATCTTGAGAAACTACATAACTAATCTTAAGATAACATGCACTACTTAGCAGCTTCGAGCCAAATTGGTAAACAAAGCTTCAGTAATAAAAATAGCTTTTATCTGGAAATTTTGTGTTTCCTACATTTTCAACACATTTCTCACATAAACTTAAAAATCACTTCGAAGAACTACATTTCATTTCTAAACTCAGACGAAAATTATGAAAAAATGAGTAAAATTTTTCGTTTGTACAATTGAATTTTTAAGTTCGATTCTGAATCAAATTTGAGAATCGTTTTACCGCCGAGTATGTCATTGTTTTTCTTCTTGAATAATTGAATTTAGAGGAGACTAATAAGATAAAGTTTTTATGGAATAAACTTAAGGATCTAAGGTGAAAATCATTCCTACTTCTGGAATTCCTTCAAT
Source organism: Cryptolaemus montrouzieri (assembly GCA_013387265.2). Taxonomy (NCBI): domain Eukaryota; kingdom Metazoa; phylum Arthropoda; class Insecta; order Coleoptera; family Coccinellidae; genus Cryptolaemus; species Cryptolaemus montrouzieri. Next base: position 22,788,586 of record JABFTP020000021.1, on the reverse strand, counting down.
GGTGCCAGCAAACTATGAACTGATTTGTAGAATAGCCCAAGCTGATTTACAGAAGAATCTACAAAATTGCAATAATTATACACAGGCTAAAATTATAAATGTTTTCTTAAGAATCTCAATGTGTCTAATGCAGTCCTGTCTTACACTTCTTTGAAAAACATTTATTGAAGTGCACTTATATATTAAACTGACAAAAGTCAAACAAGATTGCAATAATTAGTTCGAAGATTTAAATCACCGAAATTTCTACAGAATTCAAACAAAAAAAAAAAGGTCCGTTTTGCCACTTGATCGTTTTTTCTGAAACAGCTTGTATATTCACTGAAAAGTATTGATGCCTTAGAATTCAAAAAATAACCAGATCTACATAATTGCTAACCATTGAATTTATGGACTTATACAATAACTTTCAATAGTTTATTTCGAGAATATACTTACTTGATATGAGTAAATTTCTCTCAGTTTGTAGGAGAGTATCGATAACACTGCTTTCTTGTTTCCCTCTTAATATTTTCAACACTTTCTTTATTTCCTCGATTGTTGAACACTCCTCGTTCTTTTTTTCTCTCATGTAGTTGAATACTTCAAAATACTGGAAAGAAATGGTAAATTAACAGATATTTATACACATGCTATCTCAAAATGAAAGTCTCGGAGGTTGTGGATTTAAAAAACATTCTCAAAAGTGCTAAATCACCATTTTCACTGACATACTAAACCTTTCGATCTCAATCCCATTGAACATGCTTGGAACATCCATGCATGCCTCATCGAGAAGTTGTCCGAAAACAAAATCATTTCATAAACATTAGTTTAACAAAAAGTGATTTTTAAAACATACATATAAAGATTATTTTACCAGGTGTTCCTTAATATCATGCTCTCACGAAATGTGGTATTTGTTTAATTTTACGGCATATGTTTCATATAAACTTAAGTTCGAAAAGGTCAGTTACGGATTTACAAATTGCTAGAATCTCGATATTTGCTCAGTTTTCTTTCTATAACTCCTGTAATTTTTGCGAAATTCTCATCAAGTTTTGGAGTTAAGTTAGACAATATAAGTTACGTATCAAATATATGGAACACCACTATTAAATCATTCAAATACCAAAATAGTATTTCATTTTATTTAAAAACGTTTTGTCTTTATATAGTTATTCGTATCTCCGACCCTAATCGAAAAAGAAGAAATGAAACCATTCCTTTTATAATTAGATGAAATGGTCTTTAGTTTGCTTCTAGTTAAGGGAACTAAGCAATGGACTATTAATTTTTTACGGAGTAAAACGAATCTTGATGCGGAAACTCGAGTTCGATTCAAAAAAAGCTCAGGAAAATTACTTTGGGAAATTGCTTTTCTGCATGAGGAAAATGTACTTTTCGAAATACTTCTCGAAGAGCTATATGGTGATAAATTGACAACTTGTTAAATAAAAGCTGAATCGGGTCCATTTACGTTACTCGGGGGTTTTCGGGGATGTTGAAGACGAGGTTTGAATAACAACCGGAGGACCTGGTGAACAGGTCCTCCAGGGGATGACCCAGATACCAATCACTCTAAGCATCAAGTACATCGGCAACACTTGTCGTCGTGCAATTCGTTCTCAGTGACCTCAAACCCTAGAGTTGACGAGTTTTAATCGTTTTTATGATAATTGTGCCCAAAACTGCAGGAGATGGCTCACATACCAGTCACTCTGGGCGCTCCGAAAGTCATTTTCAACCTCATATTCCTGTTCAACGACCCCAAAAACCCACAAATATCGAAATTGGACTCTATTCCTCTCTTATTTACTAAGTTTTAAATTCTTCTTCGCATAGCTGTTCGGGGGGCTTTTGAAATAGTGCATTTTCCTTATGCAGAAATCCAATTTCCCAAAAATAATTAATGAAAATTGTTCCGCAAAAAACAGACTGGGTGGACATTTTTAGTTCTTCGTTTCCTCGACTACAAATCGTTACGATTCGAATGTCATCATTATTAAAGAGTTATGAAATATTTTGAATAATTTAAATACAATTAATAAGAAAATTCTGAAATTGATGACATGCATCTTATGCGAAATTAGCGGTTAGTACAAGCTGGACCTCAGTCATAACCTCCTAGCTTCCCTGACCTAAGTAGTCTAGAGTTCTTCATATAGAAACATCTGAAATCCAATTGACGAGGCTTTTACGTGATAGAAATCCATTTTCACAAATACAAGTAAACGATGATTTCTACTAAATATATTATTAAATGTTCGGCGCGTTTCGATACACAGTATCTTTATCAAGAGCGAATGAACACTACAAATATACCTTACTGATAAATTTTTATATATACTAAAGAGGAAATCCATTCAGAGCTACCCGTAACTAATGTTTAGGAAATAAATTTAATAAGGGTGAGTTATTTATGTCTACCTGATCATTAAGAATTTTCGGTGAATGCCTAAATCTGTTATATTCAATTCCATACCATTAATCAACAACCTGCACCCAAAAATAAAATTCACTTCTGAAATAGAACAGAACAATTCGATCAAGTTCCTAACAATAACAAGGTCAAATAATAAACACTAGTTTTCAATTTATCATAAGCCTTCTCATACAGATATAACAATTCATTATACATCGGCACTTCCTTACCTTGCAGCATTTAACAGCTATATACATAGACACTTGAACACACCGATGTCTAATGATAATTATTTCAGAGAATTGAATTTGATAAAACAGATCGCAAAAAATAATGGTTATGATGCAAATTTAGTTAGTAGCATATTACATAAGAGAAAACATAAATAAGCTTTACAACATATATATCCAATCGGTGAACATCAAGACAATAATGTGAAATCCTTCTTAAAATTCAAATTTAAATAAAGCGTTCAAAACATCAACAAATTTAAGTTCATTTATCAGGAACTATAAATCTCCAATTATTAAAGAAAATAAATCAGGTGTTTATAGATTGGATTGTGCAGATTGCAATTGTTTTTATATAGGTCGAACAGGAAGAAGTTTTAATATTAGAATCTCTGAACATAAACGCAGTTTTATCAATAGAAAACCGATTTAAATTATTCAAATCATCTTAGGAAAATAGTCACTCTTTCAATTCAGAATTTAAAATCCTACATTCTGAGAATAGAGGTATAAAACTCAACCTTCTGGAAGTACTTTAAATTAACAGATTTAGGTATTCACTGGAAATTCTTAATGATCAGGTAGACATAAATAACTCACCCGTATTAAATTTATTTCCTAAACATTAGTTTAGGTACGGATAGTGGAATTCCTCTTTAGTATATATAAAAATTTATTAGTAAGATATATTTGTAGTATTAATTCGCACTTGATAAAGATACTGTGTGTTGAAACGCGTCAAGCATTTAATAATATATTTAGTAGAAATCATCGTTTACTTGTATTTGTGACATCTGAAATCTCTAGTGTCTAGAACACCGATGGAAATAGACGATGAATTGCGAGTAATAAATGGATTTGAAGCCGTAAGAAATATCTCCGGACTATTTGAAAGAGTGCGAAAATATCTGCGAAACCATTAAATTTAGGTATAAAAATCATAATACTGTTTGAAGAGTAATGTAATTTTCTTTTTCCATTACGAAGGAAAGTATGGTGTTCTATTTCTAATAATAAAGCATATGATATATTTTAAAATTACCACAATACTTTACACATTCCATCAAATTGATTTATGGTGAATGTAGAGATAATTAGACTATATTCTTAAAACATTTAAAATAAATCCAAAACAATATGACTAGAATATAGAAAACTATAGGTACCTTCTGTTTAATTTCATTGTATTATCCGAAAATGCTGTACAAATTAGTGAATGGTCGATACTTTAATCCTCCTCGTTTGATTGTGATTATTCTTCACTCTCGGAAATAATTATTGGTGTACCTGTTTGATACCCAGTCACGCGTGTGTAAATACTGTTCTTTTCTCATAGGCTATTTAGTCAATATTATTCATTATAATAGTTACTAATTCACTAAATATTATTAGATCGATTAAATTATATGCGAAATTCTCGATATTTGTGTTATCGGAGTCCTTTTTTTGTAGCTGTGAATTCACTGATAACGTATCGGACTGGTTAGACTCGGTTTTAGATGCGAACGATTTAAGGGTGGGCATACACTACTATACTTATAATTGAATGTCAGATTTGGGTTCCTCTGTTTTCCTTTCCCTTTGTTGAAACCTTTCAATTGTCCCTGGCCTTCCTGTATTTGTTCAAGTCAGAGTCTCTCTGGTCGTCCTCAGAGAGTGAAGTGAGTGTTCCTGTGTTTTCCTTCCCTTAGTTGATTATTCATTGTTCATTATCTTTTTAAAATGCCAGTTTATTGTCGAATTTGTACGAAGGCGGTCAGTAACTGTCATAACTGCAATAATCTAATGCACGATGCATGCGTTAACTTGAGTGCTTCAGACGTTCAATATCTGGAAGAATCTAAAGAGAATTTCACATGCACTTCATGTCAGAGCAGGTTTAGATTACTACGAGGCAACAGTACTAGTAGTAACGCCAGTAACCATAGTAACTCTTTAATCTAACCTAGTACGCTTGATACGAATAGTGCGCTTGCCTCGATTATGGAAAAGCTGACTAAACTCGACATCATAGCAGAGGACACAGCGTCGATAAAAAAATCCCAGAAAAGCTTAGCGGAACAGGTTAAGAAATGGTGAGAAACTCGAACTCCATTCTACTCAATTGAAAAAACAGTGAGAGCAGATTTCGGCTTGTCGGAAAACATGGAGGTCCTACGAACCAATCAGGATAAAATCAGGAATGAGGTGCGGATGTTGAAATCAAAACTAGTGACAATGGATCAGCGAATTGGTTCGGCTAGAGTTGATGTTAGCAATGTGTCTCGTAGCTCTTCGATTGACGCAAGAGAAATAATGGAACAAGTTAGGAAATCGTACAATATATTGATCCGAAATGTTCCAGAAACTGATCAGGCAACCGGTGTTAAGGTTGTGGATGATGTTTCGATGATAATTGATGAAATAACGTATTCACATGTAGCTTCGTCTCGACGAATACCTTCGAAAGTTAGCTTCGACAACATAAATCTACTACTGTTTTGAGGAGAAAATATCTGCTCAGTTCACATTCTGTATTCAAAATATATTCCATGTCTGACGATAAATCTCAATCTCCATTGCGCCGGTTAAACGAGCTGCGGGCTCAGTTGAGGGGTAGACAAGCCAAGAGAGAGGAAAACAATCATTAAGTACTAAAGTAGACCAAGTTCAAACAACTAAATAATCTCCCGATTGAGTGGCCTATCATATACACCAACCTTTCGTCACTTTCGGCTAAGATGAATGAATTTCTTGTTCTTGTTCACTTTTACAAACCCAACATAATTCTTATAACAGAAACATTGCTACATCCAGATATGCCTGATTCTGTATGTAATATTTCCGGTTACTCCATTCATCGTTGTGATAGTACCACCACTCCTGGCTATGCAGGATGTTATATATTCATTAGTGATTCGGTTATGAATCATTATACTGTTGGTTCTCACTCCATAGCGACCCCCGGCATTGATAATATTTTCTTGGACATAGAGTCTCCAATATTCTCTATTTGCGTAGGGTGTATTTATTGACCCCGTTCCTGCGTCCATGATCCATTACTCTTTGATCACCTCGAAAATTTATCCAATTCTGAGCAAAATGTTTTATATGCTGGTGACTTTAACTTAGGTGAACCCAATTGGCCTGTTGCTTCTTGTGCCTCAGTGGTGTCGCCTTCCACTGAATTTTTGAACATGCTGAGTAACTGCAACCTCCAACAATTAATAGACAAACCTACTCGATATCGACTCAACCAAATCCCAAGAACTTTGGATCTTATCCTTGTCAATGATAGAAACTTGTTTTCTTCACTAGAATATCAGCCACCAGTTGGAAAATTGGATCATGTACTTCTCAATATGAAGATGCAGTTTTATGAAACCCCTAACTTCTCAAAAAATGTGAAGAAGATAGAAATTACTAATTATCAGAGAGTCAGTGAGGCTTTGCAGTTGGTGAATTGGAATGAGCTGTGAATCCAGACGATGTCACATCTTCAAGATTTATGCGTCAGAGTCCTACCAAACCCTGAATTGATGATGGCATCATCCGAATGATTCGTTATAAAAGTCGTTGTGGCAAAGATATATCAGAAATAGACGCGATACTGATTTCCAAGATCATCGAGAATTTTCCAACCGTCTATGTATATCCCTTGCTAAGAAGATTTTTGAGAAAAAGATCTTTTCCGGTAAGGATAAAAGAAAAAAGCAAATTTTCAATTTTCAATTTTATTTCGAGACAACGTTGGGAATTTATCCACTGATAATAAGACATCTGCCAGTATTTTCGTTGATACTTTCTCCAAAGCTTTCTCTAGAGAACCTGCAGGCCCTCTGCCAAAGATCTCCACCAGAAGAAACCAAAATACTTTAAGTGATGTAACCATATCTCCAGAACTTGTGAAAGCGGCCATCAAGGGACTGAAATCAAATTGGTCTCCTGGACTAGATGGAATATTTGTCATATTATATAAATCTTGTGGCAGTTCGCTGATAGGTCCACTGTCCCAGATAATGTCAATATTGCTTTAAACGCATTCGCTTTCAAGTTGTTGGACGAAGGCATTAAAACTCCGGTGTTTAAAAAAGGCGACAAATTCTCCTCAGATAATTATAGACCAATTTCAATAACTTCTGTTGCTGTCAAAATTATGGAAAGGATAATTGTCAACACTCTGCTGCCGTTTCTCATGAGTATTAATATCATCCCCAAGCAGCAGCATGGCTTCATTCCAGGAAGGTCCGTCATGACGTGTCTGCTTCAATGTATTGACCAGTGGACGAGGTCTCTGGATAGAGGTTCCTCTAAGAAGACATCTCCACAAACTTCAGCATGTTGATATTAAAAGATATTTGCTACTGTGGATCAAAGGATTTTTTCAGGACGAGAGTTTTCAGTTGAGGTTGGTGGTGAAAGATCTGTATTCGCTTCTGTAGAAAGTGGGGTCCCCCAAGGCGCAGTGCTGGTCCCTACTGTTTCTGGTCTACATTTATGATTTGCTTTCTTCTTTGAAATCTGCCTGCTTTTCATATGCTGATGCTAAAAAACTTTTCAATTGTCTCATCTTGCATCACATCACCCTACAGAATGACTTGAACATTATTACTCGTTGGTGCGAAGACTGGCTCCTAAATACTCCTCCTAAATACCAAAAAGTGTAAGGTTCTCCACTTGAGGAAAAATAATACTCATTTGGTATATTTCGTTAATGGTCACCAAATAGAAAGTGTAGAAATGCACAACGATCTTGGAGTAATTGTATCGGCAGATTTATCCTGGAGCCATCATGTTATGCACTGTTCTAATAAGGACAAAAGTACACTTTACTTGCTTCAAAGATCTTTTCATGGGTGTGATCCCCCTACTGCTGCAGAACACAATTTTGGAGTTCTCTGGTTCAGTATGGCTTACTAAAGACGTGAAGCTTTTAGAATCCATTCAGAGGATGTCGTATGGTGTCGTACGCCCAAACTATGAGGAGCACTTGTCGATTATGAAGATTCGACTTTCGTTCATAGGCGACTAAGAGGAGATCTGATAGTCGTCTACAAAATTATGCATGGCCTATTCAACAGTGACTTAAGTGACATTTTCGAACTTAATATGAATAACTTACGTGGAAATCAGTTTAAGTTAGTACGTGAACGGTTCCATACACTTCATTTTTAATAGGACCTTCAGTGTTTGGAATCGTCTAACGGATAGTGTAGTTAGTTCTGCCTTTAGGAATTCTTTGGACAATTGTTTCACTAATAATGGAGTCGCTTAGTTTATTTCAAATCGGCAAATAATTATTTCAGATTATTTTCTTTAGCTTTTAGTTTTAGTTATCTTTAAGTATCGATTCTCATATTGTCATTTCACTTTTATTTTTGTCACTGAATATTAAGTGTATTATTTGAGTTTATAGATTCCAAACTCTCAACTCTTCATGAAACTTAATAATAATAATAAAATTACGGCGTTCCATGAAAAAATATAAAAATGATGTGCCACTTATTTTTGAAAGGCTCTGTATGGTCCAAAATAATTTTAAATTGAAAAGAATTGCATATGTTTTAGCTTCTAAAAACCATTCCTTAGCTGGTGACTAACCCTGAATAAGAATTGATTCCGATTGAATCAGTAAGCAAATTCACAATGAACAACTGATATTACTGATAGCCCTGCACAGGCATTGAAATTTTTTTTCCTACAGGAATATTGTTTCTTTTCACATTGAAGCATACCCAATGTATAAGGGTAAGAGTTGAAGTTATTATAGTTGATTGTTGTTTTTGAAGACAAAAATTTTAACGTTTTTTTATGTACTAATATTTGATCATCCCTACTTCAATTTTCAAATAGGTAATTGACATTAAAACGTCAAAATCGAGAATTTCCAAATTATACCATCTAGCTTAGTACAAGTAACACATTTATATTTTTCTCAATAACGGTCATAGATGCGAGAAAACTATATCAGGACAAAAACTTTTGAGTAAAATTGAAAATTGAAAACGAATTTTCGTATTTACCAGCAGCGCAACGCAGAAAAGTTTAGGGATATTAATGCAATATCACTGAGTAAATATCATCCTGCAGATTCTGTTTACACTTTGACTGATGTATTCATATTATTCAAATTGTAACATTATCCCAATATTTAAGGTAAATATTTCGAAAATTACAGGAGCTATAAAGAAAAAAAACCTGTCGATCTGTAAAGGAGCGTTAGCAGACCAAAGTTTTGCAGAAACTTAGTCATCAAATTAAGCAGAAAATCACTCGGTTCCGTTAGTACATAATATTTTGAAACACCCTGTACATGGTGTCCTACAATTAAGTATCATCCTTTTGCTAGGATATTTTACTTGTAGAAACAATATGAGGGTTCTTAATCACAGAATCGAAAAATATTTCCTTAAACGATTTCAGCCCCCTAAAAGTGCCATCCCCAAATGGTTTTTTACAATACCAAAGGAACGTTCAAACAGACTAACCAAATTTGGTATTTAACCTTCATGAAATTTCTTTTTTCCGGGTACTGAAAACAAAATTCCCTGAACAATCTTTCTATGACAATTTCAACATCAAAAGTACTTACCATTTCAGAATGATCGATACTGTTTTCAGCACTATCCCCACTTTTTGATACAAGGTCAGAAATCGAATCATCACAACAGAAAGACGACGAAGTACACGTTTCCAAATTGTCCGTAGATCCGCATGATATTTGTTGAATAATTATAGAATTTCCATTGAATTTACGAGATTTGTTGAAATATTTTTCTTCCAATATTGAATCTTCGGAAAACTCTATGGCGGATTCTACCGGAGCGGTACTTTTGCAAATGGGTGTAAAAGTTGCAGTTTTCCGTCCTTTTCTGTTTCATTCATGGTTACAATCAATTTATCTTCAATTAGTTGCTTTCCTAACTTTTTATCAACGTCTGAAGATTCTGCATCACTTGCCATTTTATATACGTCTAGTATATAAGTTTCTCCAAGTTTATTCTGTTTTTTAGGAGTGGAGAGAACAGAAATCTCCTTTGTTGATTCTGAAGTTCCCTGAAAATCGTTTGTTGCTCCCTGTGCTACTCTAGAGGATGACAAATTCCTTTGGACATTCAATTGTGTACGACCATTCTTCTTGCCTGAATAAAAGGAATTCCTATATTTACGTTGTAACTGCAAAGGAGTTAATTCGAGTGGTCCACCATCAGTCTCTTGCCTTACACGAGTAAAATTCCTAGGAAGTGTTCTAGTCCTTCTCATAGATATACTCCTGCTTAACGAACTTTCGAAATCCTCATAACTGAATCTATATGATTCATTTTGCAATTCAATTTTCTTTTGCGATATCCTATTTTTCGCTTTGTTTATAAGTGATGTCCTTCTTCTTGGAAACGTGAACGTAGATTGTGCTGCATCATGGCTTAAAACTTCAATATCCGTAGAAGAGGAATCTGATTGATTTGAGTTTCCAATATCATGTGGAATGACGTCCGGTGGTGGACAACTGGAGCTTTCAGTTGCTTTGGGAATAATTTGTTGCGAACTTGTGTCCCCATTCTTAAATACAGTCCGCAATATTTTCGCTCCTCTATTACGTATCTGAAATAATAAATGAATCACATTACAATTTCAAAGTGACTATATATTTTAAATTCAAGAAAACTAAATGCTCCAATTTTGGAAAACAAAATACCCAATTCATTTCTTATTTTTTCCATTATGGTAGCAAAATTTTTGTAGAGAAAAAAGTTTGAGGTAAGGACAGAATAAATCTGTGAAAAAATTTGCGGGAATTGATTATTCAAAAAATCTGCTTGAAACGAAACGTTCGATATATCGAACAAAGAATCTGTCTCAAATTTTGTGCTGCAAATGGAATTTCGTGTGCCGAATCGCTGAAAATATTACAGAAGACTTTATTAAAAACACGTACAAATGAGTGGTACGTGCATTCAACATCCCCGAGATGTGGTGAAAGTTTCAGAGATAGGCAAAGAACTTTCTGTGTCCCACGAAACAATTCGTACCATTTTGAACGATTGTTTGGGCATGAAACTCGTTGGCGCTCGACTAATTCAAAAGACCTGAATTTCCTTGAAAATTGTATCGCGTAAAGTCGAGTCAATTCCAATCCTACATTCATAAAACTCATTTTAACTGGTGATGAGACAGGGTATTATAAGATTGACGTGCGAACTAGTCAACAAGCTCCGGAATGGAGTTTTCCAACTGAACCGAAACCAAAAAAACACGTCAGAGTCGATCAACAGGTAATGTTGACTATTTTCTTTGATTATCGCGGTGTCGTGCACTCGAAATTTTTGCCAGAAGGTCAGACGGTTAATAAAGAATATTAACTGCACGTTATGCAGGCGTTTGAGAGAGAAAATTTTTCGATAGAGAGCAGATTTGTGGAGGGAAAACTCATGGATATTGCACCACGATGAGGCATCATCTCACAAAACTATCATTGTGAATGAATTTCTGGCCAAATACTCAACAAATACCATCGAAGGACCACCGTATTCACCTGATATGGCTCCGGCCAATTTTTTCTTTTCCCAAAACACAATATACCACTTCGAGGTACCCGTTTTGAATCGATGGAGGACCTATAAAAGAATTTGCAGCGAGATCTTGAGTCAAGTTTTGATTGAAGTATATTTTTATATATATATATATATATATATATATATATATATATATATATATATATATATATATTTATTTATTTATATTCAGAGCAGTATTCTATTCGATCGTTCACCACTTCACACAAAGGAAACTATTAATGAGTAACATTCAGTGTTACTTGACTAAGGTCCGTACACTGGATTTTTCCGGGAGAAAGCCTCTGACACTACTCGTTGGTAAATTGATATCATTGTCTGATGATGCTATAGTATGTATATATTCTGGTAGATTGATATATTCTCATAACATTCAACGTTATCCTAATATATAATTATTCCAGAATATGTTTTGATTATAATCATTGCCTGGCAATGGTATTAATTACCGGGGGTGGATTTATATTTTTCATAAAATCAGTTTCATTGCATGAACAGATATATGGGCAACTATATATATATATATATATATATATATCGTTACGTAGCTACAGGGTGTTGAAATTTATGGAAAGAATTAGTTGTCAAAATAAATAAATCAATGGAAAAATCAAAGCCTACTAGTCCTACTTAATTAAAAGTGCTTTCAATCCAGCGAATGTATACAATCATTAATTAATTTTTTGCTCGAAAACAGTCGGAGATACGAAAAAATTGCAAGTGTCAAAAATGTTTCTAAATTGAACGAAGACGACGAAAATTGATTGTACGCTGATCAGTGGCGTATTGCAGAGAAGTTTGAAAGGGCAAAAGAAGACATGGCTTCGGAAAGAAAACACCTCGTAGATTCTAGTCAAAATTTAGGTCGCGGTGGACCAGAAACATGGCCTCCTAGCTGCCGAGACTTAAATAGTGTAGACTTTTTCTTATGGAAATATCTCAAAAGTTTAGTGTATACCACTCCAGTGAACACTGTAGAAGAATTGAGAAATCGAATAATAACCACTTGTGACACAATAAAAAATGCCCCAGGAATATTTCAAAGAGTGCGTGATAATATGCGAAGAAGGACAGAGGCCTGTATTCTTGCACTTCCAGTAATTTGTTTAGTTTTTAATTGTTCTTTTTTTTTAGTTTGATATTGAATAAGTATAAGTTGAGTCTCAGAAGACGAGCTATCAAAATGAAAGCAAATTTTGGATACCTATCGAATATTCCTATTATTTTTTTTTTCATTTATCGAATAACATACAATTCAAATAATTCAAATTCAATAATTTTTCAGTCAAAAACGGTTTGAGATACGAAAAAATTACAACTGTCAAAAAAGTTTCTAAATTAAACAAAAATGACGAAAATCGATTGTAGTTTAATCAGTGGCGTACCACCAAAAATTTGAGAGGGCAAAAAAGACATGGCTCCGGAAAAGAAAACACCTTGTGAATTTCAGTTAAAATCTAGGACGTGTAATGATGAAGGCTGTGAAAAATAGCTTGCATTCCAAATTTGGGTTGAATATCTCAAAAACTGCAGGAGTTTTGAAGAAAAAAAAATTTTCCGGAAATTTCAACACCCTGTAGCTCCGTAACGAAGCTTTTGCTGACTTATGTTTATATGAATTTTCTTTTCTTGGAACTGTTCGTAGATTTACCCCCTTAAGTTGTGATATACTATTATGTAACACCCTGTAGATGAGAATATGATGGACAAATATTTAGGTGAATTTGCTTTATAGCAAAGAAGAAATATATATTTTCAGCATAACGGTGCACCGCTACACCAGAAACTAAATGTATCCCAAATGCTCAACTGGAATTTCGGTGATCACAGAAGAGAGACCTGGGGACCAGTGGAATGACCAGCCCGTTCCCCAGATCTGACCCCAGATCTGACTAAGAAATACTAGATTTTCTATGCAACATTCATTTCAGAATTGAATAAATAGATGATTCTTTGAATACATGATAATTTGTTTATGATTCGGAATTAATATATACAACTTTTCTTTTAGGATATTTGACGCATATAAACGGACTTCTTAAACCATATAATTGTGAATATCTGCTGTTCCGAGTTGATGGATATAAATTTTGTTGTTTTTTTTTCAAACATGTATAAGTTAAAAGAATTGATATAGCATGTGATATATATTTGAAAAGTCAAGTTTTAATTTGGAATAATAAGTAAATAAATAGAAAATTTGAGCTTTCCGTTCAAGGGCAAGTGATTATGATATAACTTTTGTATTCGTACATTAATTTTTGTCAAGATGTTAAAATTAACTTTGATTTACACTTTGTTATTGACTTCTTTCAAATTTCAAAATTTATATTCGGAATAAGAGATAAGTTCAAGCGATATGAAAAATTAAATTTCTCATGGTAGGTAATCAAAATAACTTAATTATGAAAAATCTTAAAAAGTTGTCGTCAAAATCTCCAGTGAAATAAAAATACATACATTTTTACAGATGATTTAACTGGAAGCCACAATTTATGTTGTTTCCTTGTTCTTGATTTTAACCACTCCATAACTACAAACACTTATTCACTGACTATTCTGTAATATTCTGAATATCTTATCTGCAGAAAGTTTGAAGATAGACTAACAAAATATTTGGCTGCTTCAGAATATTTATGGGTCGAATGCATTATTGACCAGAGCATTAAGGAAAATGATTTGTAATAAATGCAAAATTTCCCAAGTCGTTTAAGGCTTAGTACTAAGTAAGAGATTTTATACCTGCTAATGACACCAACAGAAAATAAACTACCCCCAGGTACAAGAAGTAATGACGAGATTATTATGGATTTCCTGCCACGATAGATACAACAATAGTCGAAGGGATACAAATTCTTCAACTAGTAATGTACCAGATTAAAAGACATTATTCCTAATGATTGTGATTGGAAAGTACACAATTTTGACGATTGTTATAAAATACAAAATTTCAAATGATAACCTTAAAATTTCTTTCGTATTTCAAATTTATTTGAAGAAAATTTGTGTATTTCTGAATGCTATTAGATAAATTCTTTTCAAAAACTAGTAGATAATCTTAGGAACCCTAACAATGATGCTTTTTCCTTGTTAGTATCGAAAATATTTTCTCAATCATTGAAGTAGTAAAAGTTTACGTAATACAATGAATCAAAATATTGTTGATTTTCAATGAAAACAGTTTTTTTTTCTAAATATTAACCTCGGATGATGAAGATAGGTAAACCAATAAAACATACAAACAATTCTGACCCGAAATGTGGCACGGAAAACTGAACGATTATAGCCCTGAAGAAGATTTAAAATATAAATCGAAACTGTTGGCCTTTCAATCAAACTAGTTTTTTTTTCAATTGGACCTTCAAACCATCAATAATTAAATAATATAATTTATGGTCGTCACCTTGAATTGAATTCTTTACTTAAATTTGAAGTTTATATCTTCTAAGATATGTGTATCTAATTTTGAGTTAATATTTCCAAAATTGACTGAGTTACAGTCATTTTAAATGAGTATACCGAATGTCCTTGTTCTGCGGATGAAGCATAATGAAAAAAATTAAATGAAAAGTGTGAAGGAGGCCACTGAAGATGTAAAAGATACATCGTAGGGCATTGGACTAGATAATTTAAGTATAACAGAAGCATCTTGTTCGAGCTTCCAACATTCGCGATTTAGCTTTTCTCGGATGAAAAATTCCGACTCAATTCTTATATTCGCTGCTAATGATTTTATTCGCGGATCTAATCGGTTCATCAGTACAATATTATTATTATGATTGTATTATATACATAAGTGGATTGATAAAAAAGTAAAATTGACCCCATTACTACTACGCCTAAAGTATGTTTTCGATTGATATCGCCGCTGCATTGGTTCGGCTCTTCCTTTGAAATACGCCGCCTTTTCTGCAGTAGGTACTTTTGAGAATGTAAACAAACAAAATGTTTAAGTAGAGCATCTTTATTATTCACTGCATAAAGTATAGGGTGCGCCAGAGAAAACCGGACAATTTTTTTTCGTTATAACTTTCGCAATTTTAGAGCTAGATCATTCGTTCTTGCATCATTGGAAAGCTAAAAGACTAGGTTTTTCAGAAATTGTATCGAAATTTCACTTTCGGCTGACGCATTCAAAAATGAGCAATGTTTCAAGATCGCTGGAACGTTTTGTTTTCACTAAAATATTCGAATGAGGCATTCAGTAGATAATTCAGTCTTTTCTGAACAATTTGACATATTGATCTTGAAAATATTACAAGAATTGGTAAACAAGTAGCGTGAAGAAATGTTTTCATTCTGATTTTCAGCTGAAATCGAAATTTTTCTTTCATCTCATGGCGTTGGCACCCCTGAAGTTGTTGTGTTTTTCATCGATGTTCTAAGCCAAAGCCATATTTTACTAAAACCAACCTAAAATACAATACAAAGAGGCCGCCTTTATCTATTATTAACAATTTTCCCCTCGCGTTAAAAAATTTTTCGTGGTCGTAATGAATCAACTGCATAATTCAATCACGAGATTGAACCTTCCCCATCATTTTGTGGGGTCGAACTCGCATATTGATTCAGAATTGTTCCAATTGTCGTCAATAATGTTTCTCTTCTTCACCATCATATCCACCTTCCGTGGTGAAACCTAGGCAAATATTTGGCCAATTTCTAGCCGCTAATTACATAAGAAGTACAATCTATGATCTTGAGGAAAAGTTTCGGACAACAGGGTCATTAGGAAAAAGGTCAGGATGACTGTTTCCCAAATATCTAAGAGATGCCGACTGCTAAGAACATCTGCGAGAATAATAATACGACATGGTTTCGTTTAAGAAATTATATGAGTAAAAACATTCAACGAAAAGAATCGAGTACTGAGAATGGAATATGACCTCCATTGGCATCCACAATCATATGCACCCGTCTCCTCCAGCTCTCTATGGATTTCTAAACTACTTCTTGATTAAGATTGTTCCAACATTCTTGAATTTTTTGCTCCTACGCGTTGTCTAAGATAATCCATAGTATAGTGACTGGTATGAGATCTGGCCCCATCCTAAAATTAATTGAAACAGATATCTCATTTAGACACATCTAGTTTGGGATACCCCATACACTTACGGCCAGTTGAAAGTAAGTAGCGTATTTTTGTGATATAGTACTGGTTGTTCATTCCTTTGACAAACGTTGTAAGAAGAATATGGAAAAAATTGTAGAATTCCAAAGAAGATTTAAACCAATAAAAATCATCCAAAAAGCTACTCAACCATTCATTTTCAGCTGATGGCAACTGTACTTATTCATGTCATACAAAAAACAGCAATCATTCACCTGCATGAAAGTGAACTGAGGAGTTGACGCCTCAATAGTTGGTAACATAAACACCTCAAAAAAGTCTAGGGAACACTTCTGAATATCGATATATCGTATCCAGAACGATCAATATGGATGATTTTTTTTAAGAAATGAACACCTGCATCAATTTCTCACCAAATTATGTAAAGTGCCGCAACAGATTTCAGTTTTTTTTATATAAAAAACTACGAATGCAGCAGATGCGACGCTGCTTTATAATCATTTCATGTTTTCAGTGTTTGAAATCAGTTAGTTGGCACTTTGTTTCTGTTATAAGCACAAATAAAATATTCAAGTTTTGTGATTCGACCATGAAGAGACGACATTTGACTAGAGAAGAGATGTTACGAGCCGTTGGCATGCTCCACGCTGGGAGCTCACAACGGGAAGTATCCAGGGTTCTGAGAAGTAGCCCAAGTGTCATAAACCGTTTATGGTCGCGTTTCAATGAAACAGGTAGCGTAAAAGAAAGCCATACAGGTCGTTTCCGAATTACTACAGTCGCCCAAGACCGATTTTTGGTTTACCAGAAGAGCCAGAAGAGATCGTACTACCACAGCATCTCAATTAGCTCAAGAGCTATCACGAGTTCATAATGTACAAATTTCCGACCAAACTGTGAGAAATCGACTGCACGAAGGTCAACTCCACTCCAGACGTCCTTTAAGAGTTCCACAACAGACCCATGGAAATCGCGCTGCACGTTTAGCTTGGTGCCAAGAACACGTAAACTGGGACCAAGAGAGGTGGGCCACAGTTCTCTTCAGTGATGAATCTAGATTTAGTTATTATCCCGATTCGGGAAGAATTCGAATATGGAGGGAACCTGGAAAGCAAAACCGTCTTCAGCATGTTCGAGAAGTTGTTAGACAGGGAGGCGGATCAGTGATGTTTTGGGGAGGTATACGCTTTGGTGAAAGAACTGATCTCGTTTTCATACAGAACAACCTCACGGGAAATTCTTACGCAAATGAGATAGTTTTACCTGTAGTGGTACCGTATCTCCAAACAATGGGTCAAAATCCAATCTTCCAACAAGATAATGCCCCTCCTCATCGTGCAAGAGTTGTCTTGAACGTTCTTGAAGAGAATGATATCGATCTTCTACCGTGGCCATCCTGCTCCCATCGAGCATGTGTGGGACACCCTAAAAAGAAATCTCCTGCGTCAAAACGTCTTCCATCATGAACAGGAACTTCGATTAGCAGTTCAGGGGGCTTGGAATGACTTAGGCCAAAATGTAATAGACAATTTAATATTGAGCATGCCGCGACGGTGCCAAAGTGTCACTAATAACAGAGGCGGACCTTCTGGGTACTGAAAAATATAAGTGCTTCCATATCGTTTCGAAAATATTAGTTCAGGATTTTTTTTTGTGTTTTACCAAATTTCGTCATTTTCAAATTTCAAATTTGTTTTTATAATAGATGCTTTGGAAAAGTCAAATATTATTTTGTTTTCTTGAGAATACATTATATACAATACATCCTAACAAAAACCGAAAGATTTCTATAAATTCGAATCATCAAATTCATATTTTAAAAAAGATATTGGTAAGTGTTCCCTAGACTTTTTGAGGTGTTTATGATCGAGAATCATCTGACAATAATTTTCCGAATCTAATCTTATGCCTTGTTCTATAAAAATGGTATTTGATTTAAAGTTCCTCGAAATACCGGCAGGGACCATTACATGCCTGGAAAATTTTTGTCTTTCCCTCTGTAAACGAATTAAAGGCACATTTCTCTCGAATTCATTCGTCGGAACACAAACTCTGTTTTTTGGCTGAAAATTTTTTCGTCTGTGAACCAGATTTTTGCCTTTTGTCAACGTGTTCTAAATTTATTTAATAAATTTCTGCATCGCTCTTTGACAGCTTCAGTCAATTGAAAATTATAGTGCCTCCGAAAATACTTGAGACCCAACTCGTGTCTTATTATTCTTCTCACAGAGGTTTTTGGGATTTGGCATCTCTGAGACACTTGGGAAATAGTCAAGCTAGTTCCTGGAGTTCTGATAGGGCTGACTGACAGAAATTCACTGAATGTTATCCTGAAATTGTCAATTGAGTTTGTAATACAAAAAGTGTAGAGTTGATGCTTGAAACAGATTATGAAAAAGGCGAGTACCTGTATCCTAACAGTTCTAGCTTCACCAGTACCTGGTCTTCCTAATGATCCTGTTGTCCGAAATTTCTCCTCAAGATCATAGATTGTACTTCTTCTGTAATTTGGAGCTGGAAATTGGCGTAATATTTGCCTAGCAGTATAGCCTCGCACAAATAAACATTCAATGAAACGCTTATTCTCATATGTTAAAACCATTGTTAACAATTTCAAACGTCAAAAACAAGCAACACCAAGATAAAATTTGAGTTCAAACCAGATGTCGTCTGAAACTCGATGATATTTCATTAATTTTTCTTTATCTTAGAGTTAATGCATGCAGACTCTCCACCTGCAAGAATACAGGCATCTGTCCTTCTTCGCCTATTATCACGCACTGTTTGAAATATTCCTGGGGTATTTCTTATCGTGTCCCAAGAGGTTATTATTCGATTTCTTAAGTTTAAACTATTTAAGTCTGGGGACCTAGGAGGCCATGGCTCTGGCCCACCCAGACCTATCCATCGGTTGTTGAATGTATTATTCAAGAATTCCCAAGCTTTACGTTTCTCACCAAAAGTGGCACATCCTCGAACAATAAGGTAACTCCTCCTCAAGAAATTGCCGATAAGCTGGACCGTTTAGTCTGTTCGGTAAAAATAATTGGCCCAATCAAATAATTTCCAATTATTCCGATCCAGACATTTGGTGAAAATTGTTCTTGATGATAAGATTTTTCAATCAAATGGGGGTTTTCTTCAGCCCAATAACGATTATTGTGAAAATTTGTGATAGCAGTTCTCGAAAAGATAGCTTCGTCTGTGAACATTATTTCACTATCAAAATGAACATTTTATCTAAGAACCATCGGCAGAAATTCAGTCTTGAAGGAAAATCTTGAGGAAGTAGAGTTTGGACGCGTTGAATATGAAACGGGTACAATAAAAAGTCGTGGAGAATCCTTCAAACTAGAACATGGGAAATATTTAACTGATTTCCAATTTTTCTTGTACTCACATGAGGATTCAAATCAATACAATTCAAAAATGCTTCCTCAATATCTGGGGTTCTCATAGTGTGAGTTGCACCTTTCAAATAATTATTTGCAGTAAAAGTACCAGTTCCCCTCAACCTTCTGTGGATATTTGAAATTGTTCGCCTGTCTGGCGTTACTCGATTTGAAAAGTGCACCTGATATAATCGCCTAGCTTCTGTTGTGTTTCCGTCAGCCAGACAGTACATGTAATGGATATCAGCCAATTGGGCGTTACTGAAATTAACCATTGACTTCAAAAGTCTTGAAACTAATCGTTAATTTAATAAACAATTCGCGCAGACACTGGTTCAACTTTAGCAACAGTCAAAATAAATAAATAAATGAAAAAATCAAGCCTACTAGTCATTTTTTATTAGTAGTGCTTTCAATTCAACGAATGCATACAATCAAAATTGAACGAAGATGACGAAAATTGATTGTATGCTGATCAGTGGCGTACTAAAAAAAGTTTTAAGGGGCAAAAGAAGACATGGCTCCTAAAAAGAAAACACTTTGTAGATTCTAATTAAAATTTAGGACGTGTAATGAAGGAGGCTGTAAAAAATTGCTTGAATTCCAAATTTGGGCTGAATATCTCAAAAACTGCAGGAGTCCTGAAGAAAAAAACAATTTTTTCTGGAAATTTCAAAACCCTGTAGCTCCGTAAAGAAGCTCTTGTGGACCTATGTTTATGTGAACTTTTTTCTTAAAATTGCAGGTAGATTTACCCCTTCAAGTTGTGACATACTATTCTGTAACACCCTGTATACAGGATATCCCAAATTGAGTGGTCTATTAGAAGTTCACGGAGAACTAATAATGCTATCAATCTGAAAATTTGGTAGTTGATTCAGCTGGTCCGAAAATCTATTTCTAAAATATTTTCAAATCAATGGCGCTTCTAGTTATGCCGTAAATGCATACCAACTTCGTTATTTAATACATAACACCCTGTATATCGATGACTGGGTCGATAACACTTGTTATTCCAATTACAAAAACATCTAACACGTAAGTCTAGCTTGTTTAGTTCATGAAATATCCTAGTTTTACTTGAAAATTATCGATTTAGTGCTATTTAAAAAAATTGATATATCTCGAGAACGGCGTGAGGTACCAGAATAATGAAAGATGTTTTGCAAACAAGATACCATGCGGGACATAACTCATATCCGACTGAATCTCATTCAGTATAAAGAGTGCTCTTTTTTCCGCTTCATATTTCGAAACGAAAAAACATCGAAAACTACGTTTTTTCATAACATAATTTTTTTTCAATTGATTACATTCGTCGTGAATAACTAAATGAAGTTTCTTATACATTCCTTATACCTGTGATTTCAAGTTTTCAAGTTATGGCGAAAAAACGAATTTTACGTACCTAACTGAAGTTGGCAAAGAAGGCTTAGATTTCTGTACGTGCATAGACATATCCCAGAGCATAGACAGACTCCTGAGCATAGATAACAAACTTTTTTATTTTAACTGTCAGTCGGACTAATTTGAATAGAATGGCTAGCTACACAAATGAGTTAGTTTATTTTTCATCCATGGAGAACGCAGACTGAATGTGAGTAGAACTTGTAGGAGATTTAACGAATTATATCCAAATGTGCTTGCACTTTTGAGGGACAACAGATTTTCTTATTTTGTGTATGATGAAAGCTTCAATGGTGTACTTTATATGGAGATTTTGAGGACGGTAGTAAATTACTTCGTTGACACTTCATCAGTAGTAGAATCAAGGCGTTGTTGGTACCAACGCATGGAACGCTAGTTCATCGTACAAATGAAAATTATCGAATTTTAACTGATATGTTTAAAGATAGATGAATTGGAACGAATGGTCCGCGTTTGAGGCCTCCAAGGTCACCTGTCCTAAAGATTTTTATCTTTGGGGAATGCTAAAAGATGAAATTTATTCTGAACCTGTGACTTCAAGATATGATTTGCATAATAGTTTGCAAAATGCAGTTGGATGTGGAGGAACTGAAGCCAGCCACATCACAGGGTGGTATTCGTCGAATAGAACTATGTCTAGAAGTGAATGTTCATCACTTTGAACAATTATTATGAAATTTAGGAAAATAGAGTTCAATTGTTTTGATATTTTTAAATTTGACTTTGAAAATCCGACAACTACAGTTTCGCATTTTTTTTCTCTTAATTAATCAATTATCCAACGACAAATGGACAGTTTTTGTTAATGCTCTGAAAACTGTCTATGCGCGTGCAGGAATATAAGCCGCCTTTGCCAACCTTAGGTAGGTACGCAAAATTCGTTTTTTCGCCATAACTTGAAAACTTGAGATCTCAGATACAGAGTATGTATAGGGAACTTCATTCAGTTTTTTACGGCGAATGTAATGAATCGAAAAAGAATATGGGTTTTACTTTGAAAAAACGTAGTTTTCGATGTTTTTTCGTTTCGAAATGTGGGGCAGAAAAAAGAGCACTCTGTATACTGACTGAGATTAAGTCGGATATGAGTTATGTCCCGCATGGTTTCTTGTTCGAAAAACACCTTCCATTAATTTGGTAGCTTACCCCGTTCTCGAGATAAATCAATATTTTAAAAACGCAAAATATCGATAATTTTCAAGTAAAACTAGGATATTTCATGAACAAAACTAGCTAGACTTATGTATTTTTGTAATTGGAATAACAAGTGCTATGGAAGCAGTAATCAATATACAGGGTATTTTATATTAAATAACAAAATTGGTATGCACTTTCGGTATAACCAGAAATGCCAGAAAATATATCGTTTCAGTTCATAGAATAACTATTTCAGGTTTTTCTTGAAAAATGATAGTGAATGCAAAAATTAACCGAATTACATCAAACAGAAGCAAAATTGCTTATTTTTAGTAGTATTTAAATAAAACATGTTTACATTGTAACTCAGAAACCACTCAGACGATTTTTTTCTTCGCCCTTTAATTAGTGCCTGTACAATGTCGAATTCATTTTTTATGTAACTTTGATAATAACCGAGATATCCATGAATGATGATTGTCTCAAAATACGAGAAATTTGTCCAGTCTGTACAGGTTGTTTAAATTTCGATATATAAGTACGGCAGTCTGATTAAATAGAATACTACATGAAGAGCTTTCTCTATGTCTTTATTTGGAAAAAAGAACAAATCAAAAGAAGACTGAAATTACTTGGAGGCATTGTTTTTTAGAGGAAATCTGTTCACCCTGTACAGCGTGGACCAAATTCGATGTTTAAGTACAGTAGCTGTGATAAATTGCAGATAGAGAAACATGAACCCCCTTTCTCTAGCTCGATTTTCGAGGAAAACTCTTTGGTGAAAACGGATTTCAGCATCTATGCTTTCCAAGATATTCCGGAATTCTTATTTTTTCGGGATGAGACAATATCTCGAATCCTATTGTATTTAAAAAATATTTTTCTGCCTATCGGTTTCTGAGTTATGAGGCAAACTTGTGTTTTTTCTAATTCGAGCTATAAGAGATTTTGGTATGAATAGGGATAACTTTTTTCTTTCGAAATATCTCAATTGCCTCATTAATTTCTTGTATATCAGCCTCTTTCAATAAAAATCGTAAATTCATATCTATCCACTCAGAATATCGTAGATATTCACAATTTTATGGTAAAAGGTGTTTGTCTATGTGCGCCAAAGATCCTATTAATTAATTTCTGTGATGAAAGCAATAGAGTTTATCCCTTAGAACATAGATTTTTCTTTCTTATATGACACGATTTCAACGATTCAATTTCCTTTATGTGGATTCATTTAATTCTGTGTTTGAAACGTCTACAATATTCAATCAATAGCATTGATTAGCTGAAAACAAATATTTATGTAACTATTCTCTATCTACTTCGAGTCAATCGTTGTGGCTCTTCAATTCTATATTTACGAGAAGTAGAATTTGTTGCAATGTTATATACAGAATGGGTAAGATTCGAATGCTCCAGAAGAATCTTATCGCAATAGATTCCCTGAGAGAAGACAGCCGCATAAATCTATTTTCAAAATACTGAAAAAGAATTGAATTGCTGGAGATTCTTTCAAAGCACAACGGAGCAAAACATATGAACTTGACGATAGAGAAAGATGTTATCGTCTACGTTTTAGGAGCAGATGCAGCCCAACCTGAAATTTCAAGCTGTCAAATGGCAATTGAAAAGGCATTTCGAATTCATTGGTTCTCAAAATTATAAAGTAGAATAAATTCGGACCCTACGGTATGAGAAAATCTCAATACCTCCAGCCGGTGATAACAACCCAATTTCAGTCACTGATATCTTCAGAAAACAGAACATAACCTAGAATGTTATCGACTTGTTGAATGGAATGATAACGTTCGCATTTCAAGTGACAGATTTAGGTACAATAGGCACTGTTAATCGGATGTCAATCCCCACCGATAGTTGAATATTAACACCTAGGGCACTAAGAATTCGAAATGTGGTGTGATTTATCAGAAAATCGTATTTTGGCATACAAACTCAATGGCGAAACTTACCATCGTATTATACAGGGTGTAATATTTCACAATTTAGGGGTAGATCTACGTGCAATTTTAAGAAAAAATTCATATTTGTTGTGTTGAAATTTCCGGAAAAATTTGTTTTTTTTCTTCAAAACTCCTGCAGTATTTGAGATATTCAGCCCAAATTTCGAATGAAAGTTATTTTTGATATCCGCCATCATTACATCTCCTAAATTAGAATCTATAAGATTTTTTATTTTCCGGAGCCATGTCTTCTTTTGCCTTTTCAAACTTTTTTGCAGTACGCCACTGATCTGCGTATAATAAATTTTCGTCATCTTTGTTCAATCTAGAAATTTTTTAACAATTGAGTTTAAATTAACGATCAGTTTTAAGACTTTTGAAGTTATTGCTGTAAGAAAATATGGCTTATTTTACTAACGCTGAATAGGCTGATATCCATTACATGTACAGAAAAACTGGTACTTTTACTACAAATAATCATTTAAAAGGTGCAACTCAAACTATGAGTACTCCACATATTGAGGAAGCAGTTTTGAATTGTATTGATTTGAATCCTCGTGAATACGAGAAAAATTGGAAATCAGTTGAATATTTCACATGTTCTAGTTTGGAGGATTCTCCACGACTTTTTATTGTACCCGTTTCATATTTAACGAGTCCAAACTCTACTTCCTCGAGATTTTCCTTCAAGACTGAATTTTTGCCGATGGTTCTTAGGAAAAATTAGAGAAAATGCTCATTTTGATAGTGAAATAATGTTCATAGACGAAGCTAACTTTTCGAGAACTGCTATTATAAATTTTTACAATAATCATTATTTGGCTGAAGAAAACCCCCATTTGATTGAAGAATCTCATCATCGAGAACAATTCTCACTAAAGGTCTGGATAGGAATAATTGGAAATTGTTTTATTGGGCAATTTTTTCGCCTAACAGATTAAACTTATCGGCAATTTCTTGAGGAGGAGTTACCTTTACTCGAAGATGTGCCACTTTTGGTGAGAAACATATTGTGGTTCATGCATGACGGGGCACTAGAAAATTTCTGTGGGAAGCTAAAGAATTCTTGAAAAATACATTGAACAACCGATGGATAGGTCTGGGTGGGCCGGAACCATGGCCTCCTAGCTCCCGAGATTTAAATAATTTAGACTTTTTCTCATGGGGATATCTCAAAAGTTTAGTTTATACCCCTCCAGTGAACACTGTAGAAGAATTGAGAAATCGAATAATAACCACTTGTGACACAATAAGAAATACCCCAGGAATATTTCAAAGAGTGCTTGATAATATGCGAAATAGGCCTATATTCTTGCAGATGGAGAACACTTTCAGCAATTTATTTAGTTTTTAATTGTTCGTTTTTTTAGTTTGATATTGAATATGTATAAGTTGAGTCTAAGAGGAGGAGCTATCAAAATAAAAGTAAATTTTGGGCATACCTATCGAGTATTTAAATTTTTTTAAAAAAAACATACAGTTCGAATAATTCAAATTCAATAATTTTTCACTCAAAAACGGTTGGAGATACGAAAAATTACAGCTGTCACAAAAGGTTCTAAATTGAAGAAGATGACGAAAATTGATTGTACGCTAATCAGTGGCGTACTGCAAAAAAAATTCGAAAGGTCAAAAAAGAAATGAATTTCAGTTAAATCTAGGACGTGTAATGACGAAGGCTGTGAAAAATAGCTTGCATTCCAAATTTGGGTTGAATATCTCAAAAACTGCAGGAGTTTTGAAGAAAAAAACAATTTTTCCGGAAATTTCAACACCCTGTAACTCCGTAACGAAGCTTCTGCTGACTTATGTTTATATGAACTTTTTTTCTTGAAACTGTTCGTAGATTTACCCCCTTAAGTTGTGATATACTATTATGTAACATCCTGTAGATGAGAATATAATGGAAAAATATTTAGATCAATTGCCATTATAGCAAAGAAGAAATATATATTTTCAGCATAACGGTGCACCGCTACACCAGAGACTAACTAACTGTATCCCAACTGCTCAACTGGAATTTCGGTGATCACAGAAGAGAGACCTGGGGGACCAGTGGAATGACCAGCCCGTTCCCCAGATCTGACTCCCCTAGATTTCTTCCTCTGGGGAATGTTGAGAAATTTTTGTGTTAAGAAATACACAGATTAGCTTAAACAAAATTTTAGGATTTGTTTGGAGTATGTAACATTCATTTACAAAACGCATTTAGATTTGTTGCCAGGCCAAGTTCTGCATTTTTAATGATGAATATTCTTCTGAATACATGGGATAATTTGTTTATTGATTCAATTTATTGTGTATATAGTTATACATATACATATTTTCTTTTAAATCCCTAATAAAATTCTTCAACAAAAAATGAACCAAGAAATGAACACGGAATTAATAAATAGGATATTTGACGCACATAAACGGACTTCTTCCATATAATTGTGAATATCTGCTGTTCCGAGTTGATAGATATAAGTTTTTGTTGTTTTTTCTTTTCAAGCAGGTTTAAGTTAAAAGAATTGATATAGCATGTGATATATATTTGGAAATTCAAGTTTTATTTTGGAATAATCAGCAAAAATATAGAAAATTTAAGCTTTCCGTTCAAAGGCAAGTGATTATGATATAACTTTTGTATTCGTACATTAATTTTCGTCAAAGATGTTAAAATTAACTTTGAATTACACTAACTCATTGACTTCTTTCAAATTTCAAAAATTTATATTCGGAATAACAGATAAGTTCAAGCGATATGAGAAATTAAATTTCTCATGGTAGTTAATCAAAATAACTTAATTATGAAAAATCTTAAAAAGTTGTTGTCAAAATCTCCAGTGAAATAAAAATACATACAGTTTTTACTGATGATTTAACTGGAAGCCACAATTTATGTTGTTTCCTTGTTCTTGATTTTAACCACTCCATAACTACAAACACTTATTCACTGAATATTCTGTAATATTCTGAATATCTTATCTGCAGAAAGTTTGAAGATAGACTAACAAAATATTTGGCTGCTTCAAGTAACTATGGGTCGAATGCATTATTGACCAGAGCATTAAGAAAAATAATTTGTAACAAATGCAACATTTCCCAAGTCGTTTAAGGCTTAGTACTTGTAAGTAAGAGATCAATTCTGGGTTATACCTGCTAATGACATCAACAGAAAATAAACTACCCCCAGGTACAAGATGTAATGACAGGATTATTATGGATTTCCTGCCACGATAAATACAACAATAGAGTCGAAGGAATACAAATTCTTCAACTTGTAATGTACCAGATTCAAAGAGATTATTTCTAATGATTGTGATTGGAAAGTACACAATTTTGACGATTGTTATAAAATACAAAATTTCAAATGATAACCGTAAAATTTCTTTCGTATTTCAAATTTGCTTGAAAAAATTTATGTATTTCTGAATGCTATAAGATAAATTCCTTTCAAAAACTAGTAGATAATTTCAGGAACCCTAACAATGATTGTTCCTTTTGTTAGTATCGGAAATATTTTCTCAATCATCACTTTGTTATTTCAAATGGCAATCGACCTTTTTATTATACATCTAGAACCGACATTTGAGCAAGGCATAAAATACCCAAGTTGTTGGCACTTATCTGTCAAAACTTTTGACAGATTTAATTATTTTGTTATAAACTCGATTTTTGTATCTCGTAGATCTTTTGCACTAGAGACACAATTTTTGCTTGGGTGGATAGAAGAAGGATAAAGGAATTTTTTAAGCAATTTACACATGTCAAATATTTATTGCGTTGTTTCGTATGATTTTTTCAATTTGGCCTTTTTCAAACAGCAATAAATCAATTTTTTCAAATTGCACATTCCAATTTTTATATCGCCATCAGATGAAGCGTCAAATTTCAGATGGAATTGTATAAGCATGTACTATACCCATCTCTTATAGTTCCGTAATAATTTGGGAATATATTGAATTTTGATGATTTTGCAAGAACTAACAGAGAATGCTTTGAAATATTTGAATCAAGTAGCTGAACTGGCTACGCTCACCTGACAGATGCCTAAAATTAATGTACTTGTCACTTCGTTCATTCGGATTTGATATTTCAACAAGAATTGTCGTTATTTCTGATTGAAAATATCCAAAAAATACAACTCATTTAAAATAAAACCACTGGTTATTCAAACGAAAATATATTTAATCTTTTTTTAATTCATTTTAGAATGTCAAAAAGTAGTGGGTAGAAATTGCAGGCAATTCAATAACCAATTTCCAAATTTACGGTCTATGAGTAAAATAAAATTTCGAAGTTAGAAGCAATTTTCTACAATTCGGATGAATAAAATTGTAGGAACAAAGCGAAAACCAATCATCGAAGAATATTATATTAATACGAATAAATGATAGAAAACATCATAGGATAGCAAATATTTCAGAACTATAAGAGATGGATATAGTACATGCTGATACAATTCCATCTGGAATTTGACCCATCATCTGATGGTGATATAAAAATGGGCACATGCAATTTGAAAAAATTGAGTTATTGCTGTTTGAAGAAGGCCAAATTGAAAAAATCATACAAAACAACGCAATAAACATTTGACATGTGTAGATTGCTTAAAAAATTCCTTTATCCTTCTTCTATCCACCCAAGCAAAAATTGTGTCTGTAGTGCAAAAGATCTACGAGATCCATTTTTTTTAATGTTCCTCAAAAATCGAGTTCATAACAAAAATAATTAAATATGTCAAAAGTTTTGACAGATAAGTGCCAACAACTTGGGTATTTTATGCCTTGCTCAAATGTCGGTTCTAGATGTATAATAAAAAAGGTAGATTGCCATTTGAAATAACAAAGTGATGACCCACTTCCGGTATAACCGGAAATGGTATCACTTCGAAAATATTTCACTCCAATTGGAAATCGCTAGTTATGGCCGTGTATAACATTTCAGCTTGATATTGTAACTGGAACTTAAAAAGTTTTTAACGGACGGTCCCGGAGGATATCCCTGTATTTTCATAGCATTTAACGTTATCCTAATATACAGGGTGTTACATAATATTATGTCACGACTTAAATGGGGGGGGGTTTAATCTACGTGCAATTTTGAGAAAAAAAGTTCATATAAACATAGATCCGCTAAAGCTTCGTTACGGAGCTACAGGGTGTTGAAATCTCCGGAAAAAATTGGTATTTTCTTCAAAACTCCTGCAGTTTTCGATATATTCAGCCCGAATTTGGAATGCAAGCTATTTTTTACAGCCTCCATCATTACACGTCCTAAATTTTAACTAAAATTTACAAGGTTTTCCTTTCAAACTTTTTGCAGTACGCCACTGATCAGCGTACAATCAATTTTCGTCATCTTCGTTCAATTTAGAAACTTTTTTGTCACTATGGTCATATAATCAAAGCAAACGGTATTTGATAATAATAATAATTTCAGAGTTCTCTCGAGAAAAATTGCATTTTTTTAGGATTTTGGCATATGCCAGTATCTCGATTGCTATCAAAGTTAACTGAAAACTACTTCAACTATTTTTGCTGGAACGAATTCGAAAAATTTTAATATATAAGGTGATTGACAAATTAACTCAAAAATATTCTGCCAGAAATGAAAATTCTTTGAACTTTCTGTGGTTTCATCTAGTATGCTGGTGCGAATTTACACAAAACATCTCAAGTATTTTCAATTCTATGCCAATGGATGTCAAACCTTATCCATTATCCAATACATTCTTGTTTCACAAATGTTTAGCTGAAAACTTTCTGATTGGAAAATGATCGCGAATTTCGAAAACTTAAAAGTTCGACATTGTAGAATGCTACATTCAGAATGGGTATGATGATGCATCTTCATAAAATTGTTCTGTTCGTTCTTTTGACAGGAGGCAACTTCATAAGTTTTTATTCCAAAGATTGGAACAGAATCGCTTAAACACTGGTTCTTTCAAAGCACAAAAAAATATGTTACAATAATCGAGATAATGCAGAAATAAAAATAAAAGTTCAGGAAGCTGTAACTGTTAATCCCTCAATTTTATGCGAGCAACTTGAAACGGAGAATGTGATGCCAAAATCAGAGGTTCCGCGAATCTCCAGAAAAAATAAACTTCAACCCTATAATATGGGAAATCTCAGTTCCTACTAGAGCGACGCCTAGAATTTTGCCGATGATATCAAGAAAAGTCAAGAGAAAATCTTCAATTTTACGAGTGTGGACTAATGAGGATGAGGTGACCAGTGCCGGATTATTCAATCGCAATAATGAATATTTCGATGTCAATCCTCATCGGTACTGAATGTTCAACACAAAGGGACAGAAATCTTAATGAGGAACTTTGTCATAATATAATAACTTCTCAGAACATTAGAAGCCAGTTTTTCGGTGATAACTGAATAAGAACGAAAGAACCAGTAAGAGGGTCACCTGGTTCACTAGATTCAAGATTTAAATTTTTTATGAAGGATTCTTTATATAGACCAATCCATAATGATATAGGAGAGTTGAAACGGAACTTTAGAAAACGTTCAGCTTCAGTGACGAATATTCAAATTCAAAATGCATGCAGAAGCAATTCTGGACGTTGCAGTTTTTGCATTTTGAGTAATGGAAAATTTTTGAGTATTTAAGATGAAATAACTTTCGTTTGTTGTTATTATACATGGATATTATAAGGGATTAGTTCTGATATTTATTGTCGTGAACAGTGAATTAAACACATTTGGGATGTTTTATATGAACCCGGAACAACATACTAGATGAATGTTCGAAGAATTTTATTTCTGGAAAAATTCACATTTTTAGGATCTGGCATGTTAGTTATACATATTTGGAAAGAGAAAAATACTATTCCTAGTTCTTCTAAATTCACCTATGATTTACATCTAAAAACAGAAGTAATATTAAAAGTCGAAGAGAATTCAACGAAAAAATTAATGAATACGTCCCTGCATTGTACTCAAGTGCCCGTAGATGCTTGAAATAGTTTTCACTTAACTGACAACCTATAAGGGTATTACATAATAGTATGTCACAACTTGAGGAGGTAAATCTACTTGCAATTTCAAGAAAAATAGTTTTTATGAACATAGATCCGCAAAAGCTTCATTACGGAGCTACACGGCACATGGTTTTTTCTTCAAAGCTCCTGCAGTTTTTGAGATATTCAGCCCAAATTTGGAATACAAACTATTTTTTACAGGCCCCATCTTAGATTTTAACTGCTATTCACAAGTTGTTTTCTTTTCCGAGACCATGTCTCATTTTGCCCTTTCGAACTTTTTTGCAGTACGCCACTGATCAGCGTAAAATCAATGTTCGTCATCTTCGCTCGATTTAGAAACTTTTTTGACAGCTGTAATTTTTTCGTATCTCCAACCGTTTTCTAGTGAAAAATTATTGAATTTGAATTATTTGAATTATATGTTATATCTGTTGGTGCAACAACTTTTTTTTTCTATACTGATATGTAAAACTCTCCATATTTCAGAATAACACATCCAAAATGAATGACAAGCATAAAAAGTCCCATTTGAGAAAACATCTTTAATACGAAAAGATAATAATGTACCTTGTATATTTGAAAATAGTCTCTGATCATGCTCCAAATTAGCACCTAACTTTTTACTCTACATACTTTTCTAATATATTCAACAGCAACAAAGTTATGGACTGATTACGCTTAGAATGGAAACCCTGTGAAAACTCTGAAATATGTTCAGAAGTGAACATTTACACAAAAATACCCACTTAAAATGAGGTGTTACTTATTTTACTACTGTTATCAAGGTGTAAGCCACCTGGCCAAAAGATTTCTGCTGGGGAGGTCTAAAATTTGAATAAAATATTCCCTACCTCCCGTAGAATTAACATTGAAGTGTCAGTTCAAATTTTTATTTATTTATTCAAGGACAATCAAACTTGGTGCAGCGTTTTCTATGCGACACCCTGTATATTCAATTTGATTTCCATTCGAAACAAATTTTATCTACTAATATTGTATATACTGATATTATTATCAGTCATGATATTATGGCATTTTCTGGGTCATCAAGAATATTATTCAATTCAAGAAAAAAGACAACATATTTTTCAAATCCTTATTATTATAACTCTAACTTCTACAATACTAATACAAAATTGTAAGGTCCACAGAAAATATGTCAGACAATGTTACATAAATAATTGGATAAATAAAATTCATCAGTACATAAAATGTCTTGATCAATCAAAAAAATTGATTTAATCTAATTTTTCATTACAATTTAAAGCTTCTTCGACTTCATTCATGAAATTATTGAGATAACATTAAATCAAGGAACATATAATGGTGTAAAACCATTCGAAAGTAATCTGAATCAAGTTGATGTTCACAATAATTGAAAGAAACTTAAATATTATTTTAAATATATCAGAGTTTTCTCTTAAAGGAAATTCACTGATTTTCTTGCTTTTAAAACACTTTTTATATCCTTTTTGGCAATATTCTAGTAATGAAATTTTTTTCTTTAAAACTCAACAAATTCCATTCCTTCAACTTATTGATTACATAATTCAATTTATTTGACCAAATTTTGAAATCAGAAGGTGTATTGGCCCTCAGGAAATATGGGAATTTGAAAGCATAGTGGAAATCTGGATCTTCGTCATACACTATGTCTATTTGGAGACAGTATTTTAAATGACAACTGTGAGTGACAAGTTCAGATGCAGCATTCCTCAAATCTAGTTTTACGATTGGATCTTCATCTGTAGGCGAGTTGTAAATCCTCACTTGAGTTTCCTCCAAGACTACGTACTTTATATTCCAGATAATCACGTCGTCCTTGCCATGCCTCTGTCCGAAATTGAGGAGACCATCCATTCTTACCATCATTTTCAGATTTGTCAAGGTACCCATTATAGAACCCGTGAAATAAAGGGGTGACTCCGGGAAGAGATTGGTCAAATGTTGTTTTTTATAATTTTCGAAGGTTAACTCGAAGATTCCGCATTGCTTGAAAGCAGGCAATAGAAAATAGTCTTCTTCAGATGAAGTAGTCAACAAGTTATCGTATTGATACATCTTCACTGGATGAGCAACTGATTTTCTCTGGAAGAAAATGAAAATAATAAGTAAAATGATAGAAGTATTATGTCGTACTTCTATAATTAAAAAAAAATGACGCGCAACAGATCTATAGTCGAGATTTCTATCAAATGTCTACCCGACCTGTCTCATTCAAAATTCTCGCCTAAGCCTATTATCAAATTTCTTGATTATTCGATTGATTATTTAAAAAATTTGCTTTAAACGATTGTCAGAATTTGTTATTGCTATGCTAACAAAGCAACAACATTTAGTTTGTTTACAGTGCTCGATTTTGTCAGTTCTCATCAGTGTGTTTTGCGATTTTCATAATAGAAATATCGAACAAAGAATTTGTACCAAATTTTGTATTGCAAAGTGAATTTCGTGTGACGAATCGCTGAAAATGTTACAGAAGGCTTAAGTTAATCGACTTCATCAAATACACGTGCATATGAGTGGTACAGTGCATTCAAAACAGCAGTCGAGATAAGGTTGAAGATTTATGCCCCTCTGGTCGGCCATCAACATCTTCAACTGAAGTTAACATCGATAAGGTAAATGAAATGATAATTGAGATTTTTCATTTAAGCTTAAGAGCGAAATTCAATGAACTTTCTGTTCACGGATCAATTCTTATCATTTTAAACGATTGTTTGGGTATGAAACGCGTTTCCATTCGACTAGTTCCAAAAAACCTGAATTTTCTTCAAGAATTGAATCGCCTAAAGATTTCTGAAAACATGCTAGAACGAGTCAATATCGATCACACATTCATGAAACGCATTATAACTGGTGATGAAACATGGGTCAGGTTAAGTCAACAACAAGTTATGGTTTTCTTCGAGTAAGTGATTAGAATAATGGGAAACTGATTCATGATAATTGAAACTGCGTTTGTGCTCGGATAATGTAACTTGGAATTTTCTGAAAGTTTCTACCAATATAAATTCTATTACAATCTCCGCAAGGCAGTTTATAAACAACAGATTTATTACCTTTATCAATTTTAGATTTGCAGTTTTTGATATATCGTCCTAGAGAATTATCAGTTCGGAATGCTATATTGAAATTATAATGCGAGAGGAATGATTTTAATTTTAGACTAGGATTACCAATATAAGTTAAGCTGTTATATTTTGTGTTACAAATTTTATACTTGAAAATACTTCCTGGATTGCTTTTTGAATTTTTTGCGTGAAATCATGTTCTCAATCATACTTGGACTGTAACCGTTATTGACTGGTATTTGTTTAATTATATTTAGCTCTTTTATAAAATTATTTTGTGACATTAGGATATTAATGAGTCTATGTACTATACTATTGTAAGCAGCTAATTTATGTGGATAAGGATGTGTAGATAAGCTGTGAATAATAATTTCTGTATGCGATGGCTTATGAAAAATAGAAAAATCATGTTTGCCGTTAATTTTAGTAATGGTTAAATCAAGAAAGTTAATGAGTTTTCTGTTTCTATCTCTAAATTTTGTTAATGAATGCTTTGAATGACTCTAATTGTCTGTTTGTGCCAGTGAAACAACAAATGATATCGTCGACATATCTAAGCCAATAAATAAAGTGTTTGAATAACGGATGTTCTTCTTTTTCAATATTATCCATGAAAATTTCAGCGAGTAGAGGGCTCAGAGGATTACCCATGATTAAACATTTTTTACTATTATATAATACTCCATTGAAGTCAAAATAATTTTGTTCTAAACAAATTTCTAAAAGGTGTAAGATTTCTGATTGAATTACTGGATTGACTTTATTAATTTGAAGGGCGTTGTTGATGAGTTTCACTGTATCACTAGGTGTAACACTAGGGAAGAGATTTACTACATCCCATGACATAAGTTTAGCATTCGGTGGTAGTATCGTGTGCTGAATTTTATTTATTAGGACTGAAGAGTTTTTTGTTGAGAATTTAGGTTCAAATTTGCGTACTGTTGAATGATGTCTATGGAAAAGACTGAAAGTTTTGCAGCTGGAGTTTGAAAATATGAAACTACTGGTCTAACGGGATACCCTGTTTTATGGAGTTGGACTAGGGAGTAAAGTTTTGGTGATTCGGGTTGTCAATGAAAATTTTATATTTTTGGTTGGTAAGTATTATAGACTAGGCATACTCTAAAGCGTTCTTTACTATGGATAGAAATTTATTAGATGGATCTTTATCAATTTTTTCATAACTACCTGATTCAAAGAAATTTTGGGTTTTCAATAAATAATCTGCTTTATTTAAGGCTATGACTGTATGACCTTTGTCTGCTTCGGTGAATATGATATCTTCAAATGCGGACTTAGATTTAATGGACTTCAAAGTTGTATTTTCGAATTTTTAGGTTGAAAACTATTGAACTCTTTTTGAAGTAGTAACGCTGAAGAGTGTTTTAGGTGTTTGGCTTGCGATGAATAATTTAGGGCTATTTCGGTTTCAATTCCTAGCAGATCGAAATGGAGACGAGCGTTATTTGTCTCTAAATTGTGTTTGAAACCCTTTTCTAGAAGTGAAACTTCATTTTCGGAAATATTAGTATCTGAAAGATTTCTGAACCTATCATAAAATTGGTGATCGGAAATTTGGACTTTCTTCTTGAAATTTCAGGTTTATTACTCAATAATTTATTTAATTTTCGCAACTGAATTTTATATTTTTTGTGAATTTATGAGTCGAATTCTAGTGAATACAATCTTTGAAGCAACTCCGAATGGATTACCTTTAAAAATATGCGATTTGCTATTATTATAATGGATAATTTGATTAGACAAAGAGGGATTCCGACCAAATAGATCAACAACGGATGCAATTTTTATATTGCGGCAACTGGTGGAGAAGTCCATAGAGTTTGACAAACCGATGTTTATATGTTTTATAGATTTGGAAAACGCATTCGACAGAATTCGAATGAACGATGTGATCACTATCCTTAGAAATAAAAACTTAAGCAATAAATACATAAACATAATCAACGAACTAAATAACTCTAATAGGACGAAAGTAAAAACTACACAGGGACTTACAAGCGAGATCAAAATTAACGCAGGCATTAGACAAGGTGACAGCCTCAGCCCATGTCTATTTAATTTAATCATGGATGAAATAATAGCAGGTGTTAACCAAATGAACCAAGGCTATAGGATGGGTAACAAAACTATGAGAATACTGTGCTACGCAGATGATGCTTTACTAATAGCCGAGAATGAGGACAACCTACAACGCCTACTACAAAAGTTCAAAGTAACAGCAGAAAAATATAACATGGTAATATCAACACAGAAAACCCAATCGATGGTAATAGCGAAAGATCCAATTAGATGCAAACTAGTAGTGAACGACCATATAATAGAGCAAGTTACACACTTTAAATACCTAGGAGTAGAAGTATCGAGCGATAGGCAACTATTACAAGAAGCAAAACAGCAGACAATGAAAGCATCGAGAATATCTGGCTTCATGAGAGATGTAATCTGGCGGAATAAGTACATAAGCACAAAAAGCAAAGTCCGAATCTATAAAACCTGTGTGAGACCCGTGATGACATATGCGGTTGAGACAAGAGCTGATACAACAAAAACAAAACAACTAATGAGGACAACAGAGATGAGAACACTAAGAGCTATAAGAGGTATTACACGCAGAGATAGAATAAGGAATGAGGATACGCTAAGGGAGCTAGGTGTCCAGGATGTGGTGAGGTGGACAAGAGCACGTCGACGCCTATGGAGAGATCACGTAGAGAGAATGGGCCCCGAACGTATGGCGAAGTGGGCAAAAACACAAAAACCCAACACTAGAAAACCCATAAAAAGGCCGGAAAAGCGATGGCATGAGTGCTGGAGCTCCGGTTCGCAGCAGGGGCTGTAACAGAAAAACAGGATATCGTCCTATTTAAAGAAGAAGAGAAGAAAGAGTTTGACTTCAATTTCGTATCTCTAGTTGAAACGCTGAATGTAGGTTATAACATACGGAAACACAGTTCTGTAGATAACACGACTGTATGGTATTAAACATTCAAAAGTGGTCGTCAAGATGTTAATAAGTAGTGCTCAAAACTAGTATTAGAGCTAGAGAGAGCTAGATCAGAATTTCACAAGAAGTAGTTCGTACTATTCTAGTCGATATTTTGGACATAAAATGCATCGCAGCAGAGCTTGCTCCAGGAGAGCTCAATTGAAATCAAAACATCAAAAAACGGTTGTTGAAGACATGCCACAAGATCAAACAATGAATGAGGAATACTACTTAGGAGAGATTATTAATCCAAAGAAATTTGCCTTGTTGATTAACAAATCGTGAATTTCCCTTTCACGATAGTGCACTACTTTACAGATCAAACATTATGACTAAAAGTCTACTGATTTGATCGAATAAGCACCGCAACGACCAAATGTAACTTTTCTCGGAATCCTAAAATCAAACTGCCACTTCTTTGAAGGCAACAA
This sequence comes from Cryptolaemus montrouzieri, assembly GCA_013387265.2. NCBI lineage: Eukaryota > Metazoa > Arthropoda > Insecta > Coleoptera > Coccinellidae > Cryptolaemus > Cryptolaemus montrouzieri. The sequence goes on along the minus strand of JABFTP020000021.1, from coordinate 22,750,914 downwards.
AATAATTTTGGATAATTAATTTAAATTCATTGTTTTATCGAGAAATTCCGGGTTCGTATTCGACAGAATATTAATGCAAACTCACCGGCAAAATACCATATCCTCGATTTCCGTTATCCAGTTGAACGTAATAAATCTTCACGTATATCTTGAAGTCCTTTTCGAGCCCTTCAAACACCATATCCTCGTCGAACAATAAATATTGTCTGCCTTCTCGGCCCAAAGCTTGGACATACTTCGATCCAATAATGGTGAATTTGGAGCTAGCAACGCAAATAAAGTAAGTATTACTTGAAAAGTTTGTAACGGTTGGTTTGATTCGAATTTTTATTCCTGAAATGATCACGGTTCCGGTTGTCATAGGTCCTGGTAGAGACTTGAAATTCAAGATTTTATCCGTGTACACCCTGCATCTAATAGCTGAAAAAAAAATTAACAGATTAATATTACAATATAACAGCTTTATCTTCTACTTTATGAATATTTATACAAGGTATCCCAAGTTGAGTGACCTATAAGACGTTTATGGAGAACTAATAATGCTATAGTTCTGAAATTTCGGTAATTGATTCAGCTGTTCTGAAGCTCTGTTTCTAAAATATTTTCACCCTAATGGCACTTCCAGTTATACCGGAAGTGCATACCAACTTTTTTAATTTAATTTAATATAGAACACCCTGTATATTGATGACTGATTAGATAATAATTGTTACTGCAATTACAAAAACACCTAACACATAAATCTAGCTCGTTTCTTGCATGAAATATCCTAGTTTTTCCTGAAAATTATAGATTTCTTGCTTTTTGAAAATTGATATATCTCGAGAACGCTGTGAGCTACTAAAGTATTGAAAAGTGTTTTGCAAACAAGAAACCACACAGGATATAACTCATATCCGACTGAATCTCAGTCAGTATACAGAGTGCTCTTTTTTCCATCTCACATTTCAAAACGAAGAAACATCGAAAACTACGTTTTTTCAAATTGTAACCCATATCTTTTTTCAATTCATTAGATTCGCCGTAAAAAACTAAATTAAGTTCCCCCATACCCTGTACCTGAGTTTTCAAGTTTTCAAGTTATGGCTAAAAAACGAATTATTAGTTCTCCATAAACGTTTAATAGGCCACTCTCTTTTCTATTCTTTTGTCACCAAAAGACTTATTCTATAAGAATATATATTGCTTACTTGAAAGAAGAAGTTGCTTCTCAGCTTGCAAATAAGCCTCAGTCATCTTCTTCTCGTTTCTTCCCCTCAAAAGAGCAAGTGCCTTGGATAATCCCTTTATTTTGGAACATTCTTGGTTCCTTTCGTTCTTCAAGTATTCTACAGTGAACACCTGCTGAAATGAAAGAGATTTCTTGAAAATCAGTCGATAGTAAATATGTCTTGTAAAGGTTATGTACAAACCACTTACAAATATTTTGAAATTTATTCACATCAAATAAAAACGAACTCACCTCTTCTTTTTCAGACTCAATAAATACATCTTCATCTTCTTCCCCGTTTTCCGAAATTAAATCACTTATGGAACTGTTGGAACCAAGTGATCCCCTAGAATCATCTATATTTCCGCAAGAAATAGATGGAGTGTGTGGAGAATTTTATCTGAAAAATTCTCCTTGGTGGAACCATTCAAACTTAAGGGACTTGTAAACAAATTAGGTGAAGACCCTTTTCTGGATTTATATTTACAAATCGGAGATGACATAGCTGATACTTTCATAGGACTCTCAAATAAGTTCACCACGAATTTTTGTTTGATAAAATTTTCTCTTAGATCTTTATCTTTGAAAACTGGGATCATCTTCTCGAGCTCATCGTAGACATCTTGTAGACTAGATTGTTGGAACATGGGATTTCCTTTATTAGCATTCAAGTCTTTTATGGTACGATTCAATGCAACATTAACATCATCTGAGTCTGCTGGCTTTTCTTCTAATTTTAGGCTGGAGAAGAATGCTGCTTCCTTCTCCATCGGAGTGCTACTTCTGGGCAACTGCTGGTATTCTTCGCATGATTGACTGGCAGTTATTGATCTCGGTGATATTTGTGAAATGGCCATTTGAGCTTCATTAGGTTTTCTAGAAATCCGTTCCAACTCAGAAGGTGAAAGACAGGTGTAGTGTTTTTGATCTGTTGATTTGCTAACACTTACACCTGATTGAAATGACACCGAATGTATATTTGGTGCTTCAGGACCCTCTGAACTCTCTATCAGACTTTGACTCAACTGGATTTGGGGTTCACTGATCACAATTCGTGAAATCGAAGTTCGTTTTCCTGTTATGCTGTCCCATACTTTGTTTCCTCTACGTGAAATCTGAAAAGTGTAAATATTTTCAAAATACATTCCAATTTGGTGTGTTTTTTCTAATAATTGGTTTGAATGCTCATAGTTTATTTTTAAGCAAATAATTTTATGGAGAATAAAATCTACTGGGAAGTTATTCCACCAGGAATATACAGGGTAAAAATGAATAGGCGCAAAAGATTTCGCAAGGTGATTCATCAATCCATTTCATGACGAAAAGTGCCCATGATTATATGTCCGCAACCGCTTCGTTACCAAAATACAGAGTGTTGAAATATTCTAATTTCTTCAATTTTTTTCTTTTACCACAATTTTTCAGATGGCCATTTCAAATTCGTCATTTTTTAAAATCTACATACTGAAACCATAGAAACACTTATGAGAATCTACAGGGTGTTACTTTTTCAGTGGTCACGTATCCCTTTTTATGTCTTGCATTTTTTTCGTATCTACCACAGTTCCTGTGTGAAAAATTGGCCAATTTTATGAGTTTGATAAAAACATAATGTAAGGAAGCGATCATAGTGCTGAAAATGACCTCCTTCAGTCATTACACAGAAGTCTAGTCGTCGAAACATAGATCTTCGTATCCGACTGTAGATCCCAATAGTATCTTGAATGACTTCTCAAAGAAATGATTATGCGGTTTCTCAAGTCTTTTACGCCTTGTACGGTAGTTCTGTAAACCAACGTTTTCAAATGCCTCCAAGTAGAAAGTCTATTGATTTAGATCGGGTGAACAAGATGGCCATCCATGTATGTACCACATTGCTCTGTCAGATAAGGCAACTCTCCGGCTATAAACCAAGTGTATGAATCTCTATTCAATCTAGGCAGAAGAAATATGAACCAATTAGGATGTCAACACCCTGCTTTTCGGTAACGAAGCGTTTGCGGACATATGTTTATGAGAACTTTTCGTCATAAAATGGCTTGAGGAAACTCCTTGAGAGATATTTCGCACTGATTCATTTATACCCTGTATACCATCCGAGAATTTTCGAGAAATATCGATTTTCCTCTAAATATTTCTTTCAATTGATATAACTGCTAGATAGATTTGGCATTTTCCGTTTTCTAACGTTCGTGATGATCTGAAATAGGATTTCATGAAAAGGAAAATTTGAGACGTGGGCGGGAAAATTAGGAAATATGGAGAAACTGAGAAAGTATTATCACTCCTGACAATCTTGAAGATAAAATTGGTTTAATGTCTTTTTTCTTGTTCGCCATAGAGGATCAAAAATTTTTAAGAGATAAAACACCAAAAGGAAAAAGAAAATTCAATCAAACTTTCCAGTCAACATAATAAGAAATTAGGAGCGTTTATGTGAAATTCTGCAGCATATTTTGCTATCCGCAAGGGTCGCAAAATAACATTTTTTCGAAAGGGTGGGCCAAAAACCGAATAATTTTTTTCGCTCGGTAGGAAAAAAAGGTTCCTAAACACCTCTGAAGAATCTTTATGAATTGTAGGTTAATTAATGATGAAAATACAGTATTCAACTGTTAGATACTGAAAAAAGTTGAAAGGTAAAGAACATAGATGGTGTTAGCTTCAGAAGACAAGAAGAAGAAATATTAAACTTCGAAATTAAAATCCTCTAGAAAAACATATATGTATATTTTGTGGAACAAACCCACTGAACAAGCGTCATAATAATAAATAACAACACGACTAAGATTTTGAATTTGTTAAAGATGAAATTAAAGAAAGGATTTTATTAGAATGAAAAATTCGAATAAATTTTGGAGTTACCTTTATGATAGAAACTCAAATTTTATTGAATTTCTCCAAAACTCATAAATTGAATCAAAATTTTTCGGATTATTCATCGAAAACCGAAAAAAATGATATGCAAGAAAAAACTTTAATCAAACTTCAACCGTTGATATCTTTGAAACGGTTAGGTTTACGAAAAAAAAAACGCTGAAGACTCTTTTTGTAGAGCATTCAATTTCCTACGAAATCTATAGAACGATATATTTCTTCAAGTAGTTAGAAACTAGATAACAATTTTTCTGGATAATAAAAAAAATAGAAAACTGTAGGGCGGAGGACCTTTCCATTTAAATTAAGAGCTCATACTAGGAGAGACTTCTTTAGAGGTGTCTAGAAACCTATTCGTTTCTTTTTGACCCACCCTAAAAACGAATCATAGATGCTCGTGTCCTACTCCCACTCGGATTGTTATTTTCTTGGTTAGTTATGCCCCGCAAAAACTTCTATGAGTAAATCTCCGGGACGATTTTAAAGAAAATTCGTAAATTTTGAATAAATTGCAGAACGAGCACCTCAATTTTGAAAATTCCGATTTAAAACATCGTACCTTTTTTATGATCAATTTTAGAATAGTTAGAAATGGAATAGTATATCAAATGTATTGTCATTTAAAAAGTTAGATTATTTTTCTGTTTTCGATATACTCCTAATTACCCATATTCAACGGGCAGCCTGTATATTCGAGCATTGATATAATCAATCTAATACTGAAATCAATTAAAGCGTAATATAAAATGAAACGTTAACTAATTTTTGTTCAAATAATGGAATAATGCTGCAAAGCAATTTAATTCAAAAAATTAATTTGTACAATTGTGGTTTGAAATATATGCCCATTACTCATTGATTGAATTAAACATATTTACTTATTGACTTAAAATTATCTCTGGAAGTTTCATTCTGCTCAACGCTATCAGTTATATTCCCACGGACTATAAAGGAATTGAATATTGACTTCTTTGAACAAATGTTCGATTGAAACATTTAAGACAATTGTAATAAGATATTAGATCAATTTTCAAAAAATTGTGTTAGTGACACGAGTATAATAAACTGAAATTTCAATATTCAAATACAAATAAAACTGAAAAAATTCTTATATGATTTTTGCATTCATCAAAAAACTGAAATATGAACTAACAGAGTTAACCCCCAAAAACATGATTGAGCTAGTTTTCTCTAACATAAATTGCTTCAGCTGTTGATTTTAGTTAGGAAAAATTTTGTGTTTCTAAAAAAAGTTATTTTTCTTCAAATAATCCAATCATGATTTCTGTAATATAAAAGTTCCTCAGAATAACTCGCAGAAGCATATCGAACTTCCTAAGGTATCATAATAAATAATTTCGCTTACATATCAGACAGGAAAAAAGTCATTTTTTTATTCAATGAATACGGTTATGATTGACAAAGGTTAAAGCTTTTGAAATTACTTGAACAACCACTTTTGAGAACAATATTAATGTTATTCCGAAAAAGTTTCATTCATATAAAAATTACGAAGAAGAATAATATTTACTCGCTTTACTCACATATTTAACAGAAGATTTCACAGGAGTCATAAAGTTTTCGGGTGGAATTGCTGAATTCTTGGAACACTTCATCTTTCGAAGAACTTTCGTTACTGGCTTAATATGATACTGTATCAACTGGCTATTTGACACTGAATAGATTCCTTCAAATATTTGCAAATTATATATAAGGTACAGCATCAAAACGAATCATACCTCTCTCAGAAAATATTGTGGAAAATTCGGTCATTTGTGGAATTAAGATTGGGTTGAAGAGGCTAGACTACCGCTGTGTTAATCCCCCTGTAACTTGTATAGATAATTACGAAAGGTAAAGCCGGTCAATGTTTGTTGAACAAGAATTTGTCTAAACTTATGATAGTGCTAAATTGTACTTCTATATCTACTCAACCTTTTCATTAATAGAAAAACCTAATTTAATAATTTTTTGGATCTGAAAATCAAGCTGAAATTTTATACGCGGCCATAACTAGCATATATATATGGTATAACAGGTTATACCACTTCCGGTTATACCAGAAGTGGGTCATCACTTTGTTATTTCAAATGGCAATCTACCTTTTTCATTATACATCTAGAACCGACATTTGAGCAAGGCATAAAATACCTAAGTTGTTGTAGCTCGTAGATCTTTTGCAATACAGACACAAGTTTTGCTTGGGTGGATCGAATAAGGATCAAGGAATTATTTAAGCAATTTACACATCTCAAATGTTTATTGCGTTGTTTTGTATGATTTTTTCAATTTGGCATTTTTCAAACAGCAATAACTCAATTTCTTCAAATTGCACTTGCCAATTTTTATATCGCCATCAGATGAAGCGTCAAATTTCAGATGGAATTGTATCAGCATGTACTATAGCCATCTCTTATAGTTCCGAAATAATTTGGAATATATTGAATTTTGATGGTTTTGCAAGAACTAACAGAGAATGCTTTGAAATATTTGGATCAAGTAGCTGAACTGGCGACGCTCACCTGACAGGTGCCTAAAATTAATGTACTTGTCACTTCGTTCATTCGAATTTGATATTTCAACAAGAATTGTTGATAATTTGAAGTGAAAATTTTTTTGGAAAACACCAGATTGATAATAAAATGGCTGATTATTCAAACGAGGATATGTTTAGTCTCTTTTTAATTCATGGCGAATGTCAAAAAGTGGTGGATAGAACTTGCAAGCAATTCAATAACCAATTTCCAAATTTGGCGCCTATGAGTAAAACAGAATTTCGAAGAATTAGAAGCAATTTTCTGCAATTTGGAGGAACAAAATACATAGAAACTAAAAGAAAACCAATTCTCGAGGACGACGACAATTAAATTAATACGCTAGCGTATTTTCGTGCCAATCCACATGCGTCCATTAAGTCAGCATCAATGGATATTGGATTGAGTTATACTTCCATTCAAAGGATCCTTAAGAAACATAACATGCACCCGTATTCTTTATCAGACTACAAAAATTGAAACCAACTGACCTTCCCAAGCGGCTAAATTTTTGTGAAAATTTATTAATTCGGCTTCAAGAAGATGAGACAATTCTGCAAAAAATTATATGGTCTGATGAAGCCAAGTTCAATGAAAGTGGAATAACCAACAGGAGAAATCGACATTTTTGGGCCACAGAAAATCCACATTTCATTAAGGTTATTGATTTCCAAAATAAATTTAGCCTGAACGTTGATGCAATTTTAATGAATGATTTGTTGGCTCATTACATCTATGAGGAAAATCTTAATGAACAAAGATAACTGGAAATTTGAGAGGAATATTAGCAAATTTTTAGATGGAGTACCCCTTAAAATTCTAAGGGATTGCTATTACCAAATGGATGGTGCACCAGACCATAAAACACGAGCTGTAGATCAGCAGTTAACAGAAATGTTCGAGGATAGATGGTAGGGTAATCAAGGACCAAATTTATGGCCTCCGCATTCTCCGGACCTGACGCCCCTTGTTTTTTATTTATGGGGCAAAATCAAGAGTGAAGTGTATCTTATTCCTGTAAGAACAAAAGAAGAGTTACTAGAGCGCATTCATTATGCTTTTCGTAATATTGATCCTGAGGAAACTAGGAGTGCAACTCATCATGTTCGTATACGAGCTGTCAAGTGTATCGAGCAAAATGGGGCCCATATTGAACATTTATTCAGATCGTAAATTAGTTTTCTCCTATGATATTTACTATCATTTATTCGTATTAATGTAATTATCTTCGATGATTGGTTTTCGCTTAGTTCCTACAATTTTTATTCATCCGAATTGTAGAAAATTGCTTCTAATGCTTTAATTTAATTTTATTTTACTCATAGACGGTAAATTTGGAAATTGGTTATTGAATTACCTGTAATTTCTACCCACTACTTTTTGACATTCTAAAATGAATTAAAAAAAGATTAAATATATTTTCGTTTGAATAACCAGTGGTTTTATTCCGAATGTGTTGTATTTTTTGGATATTTTCAATCTGAAATAACGACAATTCTTGTTGAAACATCAAATTCGAATGAACGAAGTGACAAGTACATTAATTTTAGGCACCTGTCAGGTGAGCGTAGCCAGTTCAGCTACTTGATTCCAATATTTCAAAGCATTCTCTGTTAGTTCTTGCAAAATCATCAAAATTCAATATATTCCAAAATTATATCGGAACTAGAAGAGATGGGTATAGTACATGCTTATACAATTCCATCTGAAATTTGACGCTTCATCTGATGGCGATATAAAAATTGGCACGTGCAATTTGAAAAAATTGAGTTATTGCTGTTTGAAAAATGCCAAATTGAAAAAATCATACAAAACAACATAATAAACATTTGACATGTGTAGACTGCTTAAGAAATTCCTTGATTCTTCTTATATCCACCCAAGCAAAAATTGTGTCTATAGTGCAAAAGATCTACGAGCTACAATTTTTTTTAAATGTTCCTCAAAAATCGAGTTTATAACAAAAATAATTAAATCTGTCAAAAGTTTTGACATATTAGTGCCAACAACTTGGGTATTTTATGCCTTGATCAAATGTCGGTTCTAGATGTATAATAAAAAAGGTAGATTGCCATTTGAATTAACAAAGTGATGACCCACTTCCGGTATAACCGACAATGGTATAACTTCGAAAATAATTCACTCCAATTGGAAATCGCTATTTATGGCCGCGTATAAAATTTCAGCTTGATATTGAAATTGGAACTTAAAAAGTTTTTAACGGACGATTATATTGATGTAATCGCATCAAATAGATGGTTAGTATCTGGAATATTGTTCGCTGAAACAGAAGGCTTGGCAATTGCGATCCAAGATCAGGTTGTTTTCACAAGAAATTAAAAAAACACATCATCAAGCAAAATATAGATGATTCTTGCCGTAGATGTCTTCGTTCTTCAGAAAGTTTTTCATATATTATCATCTTGCTCAGTATTTGCCTCAACAGAATATTTAGAAAGACATAATGCCGTCGCTAATATTATTCATTTTAATTGAGGAATAAAACGTGACCTCATTCCCAAGAGAAAAAAAGTTACAAATATGAACCTGAGATTATTTGTGAAAACGACAAATAGAAACTTCATTTTGTAAATCACAATAGGCCAGATATCATTTTTTCGAATGAACACAATCGAATAACATATATATTTGATATTGCTATACCCGACACACATAACATAAAAAATAAATACAATGAAAAATTTCTAAATATATGAATATGCTCGCCGATTAGATTAAAAAATGTGGAAAATGAAAAAATATTTATTCTACCGATTATTATTTCTACAACAGGTGTTATCCTAGAAATCTTCACAAAATATTGGGATTTTAGGTCTGAAGAAAAATTTATTAGAAGAATTAGAGAAGATAACAAATCTTGTAATATTTTTGTAGACCAAAAATTAGGAGGTAGAGTTATAGGGTTTCGTTTTAGTTTATACTGCTCAGAATCTTATTTCATATTTTATTTATTTGTATATATAAATGTAATATAATTAGCTGATAATTCTATCATTTATATTCAAAGCAGTATTCTATTCGATCGTTCTCACTTCATACAAAGAATACTATGAATAAATAACATTCAGTGTTACTTGACTAAAGTCCGCACACTGTTTTTTTCCGTGAAAAAACCTCTGACACTACTCGTTGGTACATTGATATCATTGGCTGATGATGCTATAGTTAGTATATATTGTGGTGAATTGATATATTTTCATAACATTTAACGTTATCCTAATATACAGGATGTTAAATAATAGTATGTCAAGACTTAAGGGGTGGGGGAGGTGGGTAAATCTACGTTCAATTCTGAGAAAAAAATTCATATAAACATAGATCCGTTAAAGCTTCGTTACGGAGCTACAGGGTGTTGGAATTTCCGGAAATAATTTTTTTTCTTCAAAACTCCTGCAGTTTTAGAAATATTCAGCCCAAATATGGAATGCAAGCTATTTTTACAGCCTCCATCATTACAAGTCCTAGAATTCAACTGAAATTCACAAGGTGTTTTTTTTCGAGGCCATGTCTCCTTTTGGCCTCTCAAACTCAAAAGAAGACATGGCTCCGGAAAATAAAACACCTTGTAGATTCTAGTTAAAATTTAGGACTTGTAATGATGGAGGCTGTAAATAATAGCTTGCATTCCAAATTTGGGCTGAATATCTCAAAAACTACAGGAGTTTTGAAGAAAAAACTATTTTCTTCCGGAAATTTCAACACCCTGTAGCTCCGTAACGAAGATTTTGCGGACCTATGTTTATATATACTTTTCTTCTTAAAATTGCACGTAGATTTACCCTCTCAAGTTATGACACACTATATATATATATATATATATATATATATATATATATATATATATATATATATATATATATATATATATATATATATACGTTATTGAAGTAAATGAAATGAAGAAATTTTCTTCAACTACAAGGTGCCCAAGTTTGGTAAAAAATAAACAAGTTTGTTTTCCAGTGAAAATATTATTTTAATTTTACCAGAGTGTTTGGTAAAACACGTAACTGGATATTTTGAAGGAAAAATTGTTACTCCAGTGTCTTTCCACAAAATAATAATCACTTTTGGATTTTTCATTCAATTTGAAAGAGAAGCGCTCTTTCGAATTATCTGTACGATACAGCGTTTACGATTAAAATATCAAAATTATAATTAAAAAAATTTTATGTTAATGAAAGTACAAGGACAGGAGATTTACTTAATGGCATTCAACAAAAGAATTGAATAAATAAAATTGAAGAAATTGCTCAAAATTCAATTCACCTAACTTGATATATTTGCGACAGCTCCTAATTAATGAATTTATTACAGCAGATATTTCATTCGTATTTGGACACATATCATTGCCGACTTGCTGAGTCCTTAAAACTGAGTAATGTCTTGTACATAGAGGAGTATCGTAGATTTTTTCTTTTATATTTTGCCGAAAATAAAAGTCCAGTGGGTTAAGATCCGAGGATCTGGGTGGCCAAGCTACTGGTCCAATCCTATTAATAAAATCAGAATGCATATAACTTCTCGCTAGTGGACCAATCCAACGTAAAGGGTAATTAGTTTTTAACCATTCCCGTAGAGTACCTCCAAAATGCGGGGGTCTCCTCCGTTTGTATCCAATTTTCTTATCTCTAATCTGGGAGACGGTTCAGTTTACAGATCAGTCGAGATTTTTGGTGGAAGTTCAATAATTGTGTGGGAGGAATTTCGTTTAATAACTGATTTAGTAATCTTACATAATGGAACCCTGAATGCTCAGAGGTACGTTACAAGCATTTTAGAAGAACATGTTTTACCATTTGGAACGAAATGGATCAAAATGCTATGAGGTCATTGATTTTGAATATGAATCGTCAATGTCATGCAGTAATTCTTATTAGAGATAAAAATATCCAGTATTAACAAGTTTTACTGAAAGGTTTGCATTTTTCATTGTTGGTTGTATTTCAATTGCTACGATTACCATTTTCACTTCGACTGTTTTATAATATTGTCACAAATAACCAAATACCAGGTATCTACCGATGTAACAGCGGCAAGGCGACAGGAGTCCTCGAACGCGACGAAAACTGCAACGTTGCATTTTAGCCAAGCAATGTGCTAGTATAGGAAGCTAGATTGGATTGCATTTTGTATAATGATTATTATCATAATTATCATCTAGGGGCATCGATTTTAGCTACGGTTTCCAGCCATCACTAATTTTCAGTTGGAATACGGTGTTTTTTTATGAGAATAGACTAATTTTTTGAATCGTAACCCATACATTGAATTCGTATTTCATCTGCTTATGAAATGAGCTCAGTATTTACTTAATTTATATCACCTAGCACAAGAAATATAAAGTTTCTCGTGTTTTTTCTCGATGGTTTCCATTTCGAATAATGTGCATGAATTTTACTTTCGGAATATTTTCTTCTGTATTAAAGTGCTCGTAATAGTGAACAAAATTTTAATGTCACCGATTTGTGTAATGAACTATGAATATTCATAATTTATTACTCCACGTGACAGGAATATATGGATTTAAGAGCTTTTCCGCGATAGTTTCCAATCCAAGTATTGTGCTTGATTTTCGCTATCGAGCAATGTTACTCTACTTACTAAATTGAAGAAAATTTAATTGTCACCCATTCGAGAAATGATCTACGATTCTTTTTAGTTTATTATACCGCTTAATAGGCACATATGGAAATCATAGTTTTTCGCCATTATTTCCATACAAAGTGATGTGTAAGATTTTCGCTGTCAACATACTATTCTCTAATCTATTCTGCATACTACGGAAGAAGAATTTTCAATGTCACCGTTTGGGAAATGCACTGCGAATTTTCTAGATTTATTACTGTACGCACGAGGAACATATGAAGTTCATGGTTTTTCCGCCATAATTTCCATTCAAAGTAATGTGCGTGATTTTCGCTATCGACATATTATTCTCAGAGCTATTTTGAATACTACTGAAAGAGGATTTTCTATGTCACTCATTTGGGAAATGCACCAGGAATTTTCTAGATTTATTACTCTACGTACGAGAAACATATGAAGTTCATAGTTTTTTCGCCATAAATCAATCTAGGTACTGCATTTTCTATGAGGCGCCTGGTATATTCATTTTAATTTCAATTTGCTTCAATTTACTATCTGCTGATTTTGTTGAAATTATCGACATATGGTACTCTCTGGGTCATCAAGAACTTTAATCAATTTATGAAAATAAAAATGAGACAACCAACATATTTTTCAATCTTTTTATTGTAACTTCAACATCTACATCTACAATATTGCTTTAGAAACATAAAGTTAACAAAAAATAGTTAAGCAATGACACATAAATAATTAGTTAGATACAATTCATCAGTACAAGAAAATTCTTGATCAGTCAAAAGAAACTTAAAATTAATCTAATTTTTTCCATATTAATTTGAAGCTTCTTCGAATTCATTCAACAAATTAATTCAAATTCCATTGAATTATCAATTGCCTTACATACAATAAGCATAGATACATATAATACCCTCAGGTATACAAATCCGGCCTTGGGTATTTCTAAGTACAGTACAATAGATACAACTTTCACTAGGGTCGGCCGCTTTCGTATAATTGCTATGCGCTGAGAAAAGCGTTCTCGAAAATTGAGTTGGCCATTTTGAATTCGAACGGAAATAAAATTTTAGGTTGGTATTAGTAAAATATGGTTTTTCGCCTTCTCAGAACATCCATGAAAAACACAACAACTTTAGGAGTGCCAACGCCATGAGGTGAAAAAATATTTCGATTTCATCTGAAAATCAGAATGAAAAAATTCTTCACGCTACTTTTCAGAAAAGAAAGAATTATCGACTGAATGCCCTATTCGAATTTTTTAGTGAAAAAGTTCCAGTGATTTTGAAATATTGCTCATTTTCGAAAAAACGTCCGGTTTTATCTGGCGCACCTATATATATTATATATATATATATATATATATATATATATATATATGTTGATTCTTTCTTTCCTTTTCTCGTCCGTTGATCCTGGTATTGACCATTCGTTGGTTGTCGTTGACGACGTTTCGGTTGAATCGCACCAGCCATTTTCAAGTCGGAGATTCTTCTTCAACTGTATCTGTATCACAGTGAAAATGCTACTTGATGCACATTACGGAACCACTTTGTTTTGCCGTACGTCATTCTTCTTTTTTGACGAAAATTACGTGCACATTACGGAAACTTTATTATGATATAATGATATAATCTTTATTATGATATAATGAAAAGAGAACATAGTCAAGGGTTTCTTAGATGAAATTCTCTTGAGTAAATGAAGGTTAGTATATTTCCAGCAGGACGGTACTTTTTACTACTTCAGAAATACCTTCACAATTACCACACCTTACCTGTTATTTGATCCCAGATTATTTGCATAAGATTTCAGTCCTATAATCTACTTACACACGGAGACCATTGAGATTATAACTGGCAATATTTTCTTTATGATTTCGAAAAAGTTTTCCGTGGAATAATTCAGAATGAGTATAAAATACTCAATAGATAATAAAAGAATATGATCTCATTAAAGATGAAGAGATTCATTTCAGTTTTGTTCAAGACATTTGTGAATGATTCTTAGAAATTCTTCTTGGTTTGTCCAAAAATTAGTTCCGGAAATATTGGTACTATGATTTTCCTATCTTCCGTTATTATAATTGAATTCACGAACAGTCTGTCGAACTGGGAGATCAAAAAACAGGCCTCTCATTTGCACACTATCTTTCATTAAACAATCTTTCTGAATAGGTTCCGTTTTCCTCAAGGAGTGAACAGGAGCTCCATTTTATTGATACCTAAGTTGGTACCGTTACCCTCTAGGAAATTATGTGCCGCATTTTCTTCAACATCTTGTTGACACCTTATTTATTTGAAAATAGACTAAGAACACGCAACAAATAAGCATGTAACTTTGTTCTATATATTTTTCTGAAATATATTCAACAGGAACAAAGTTATGGACTGATCACGCTCAGAATAGACACCCAGTATAAATTGTGAACTATGTTCAGGAGAGAATATTTCAACAATGACACAAAAAATGTTCACCTAAATTAAGGTGCCACATTTCGTTGTAGAATAATTAGGGTGAAAACCCCACGGAACAAGGATTTGAGGAAGGGAGGTTAATATCATTAATATCAGAGCAAAAAAAATTCATTTAGTCATTATAGAACAATCAACCTATGTAGAGCGTTTTCTATGTGGCACCCGGTATAATTTGCTTCAATTTTGTATCTGCTGATATTGTTGAAATTATCGACATATGGTACTCTCTGGGTCATCAAGAACTTTAATCAATTTATGAAAATAAAAATAAGAAAACAAACATGTTTTTCCATCTTATTATTGTAACTTCAACATCTACATCTACATTATTGCTTTAGAAACATAAAGTTCACAAAAATAGTTAAACAATGACACTTAAATAATTAGTTAGATACAATTCATCAGTACAAGAAAATTCTTGCTCAGTCAAAAGAAACTTAGAATTAATCTAATTTTTTCATAAAATTTGAAGCTTCTTCGAATTCATTCATCAAATTAATTCAAATTCCATTAAATAATCAATTCCCTTACATACAACAAGCATAGATACAAATAATGCCCTCAGGTATACAAATCCGGCCTTGGGTATTTCTAAGTACGGTACAATAGATAAAACTTTCACTAGGGTCGGCCGCTTTCGTATAATTGCTATGCGCTAAGAAAAGCGCACTTCTAAGTGAATTTACCCCCTTAAATCAAGGAACAGATAATGGTGCAAAATCATCAGAAAGTGAACTGAATCAAGTGGATGTTCACAATAATTAAAAGAAACTTAAATATTATTTTAAATATTGAGTTTTCTCTCATAAGGAATCCGCTGATTTTCTTGCCTTTGAATTTAGTTTTTATATCATTTTTTCTTAGCACTTTTCTCGCAATTAATCTGTTTGTCAATAAATCTCAATGAATTACATTGCTTCAAGTTGTTAATTACTTGATTCAATTTACTAGACCAAATTTGAGGGTGTGTTTGCTCACAAGAAATATGGAAATTTGAAAGCATAAGCACAATCTGTTTCTTTGTCATACTTTGTCGATTTGGAGACAAGCTCAGATACAACATTTCTCAAATTCCACTTTACAACGGGATCTTAATCTGTAGGCGAATTGTAAATCCTCACTTCAGTTTCCTCCAAGACTACATACTCTATATTCCAAATGATCACGTCGTCCTCGCCAAGTCTCTGTCCGAAATAGAGGAGAATATTCATTCTTACATCATTTTCAGATTTATCAAAGTTCGTTTTGCAGAACTATTTTTATAGAGAGGTGAACTTGGAAAAAATTGGACAGATGCTGTCTTTCGAAATTTCTGAGGGTTAACTCAAAGATGCCGCATTGGTTGAAGGAAGGCAATAGGAAATATTCTTCTGCAGATGCAGTATTTAACAAATTATCGTATTGATACATTTTCACTGAATGAGCAACTGATTTCCTCTGAAAGAAAATGCAAATAATAAGTAGGAGGAGAAGAGTATCATCATATCCTACATCTATGATTCAAAAAAATTACTCTCATAAAACATTGAGATTTACGTGAGTAAACGCATCATACCAATACAACACACGAGCTACCATCAATAATTGGGATAATTTCTGTCAAATGTCTCATTTAATATTCCCGCCTAAACCTATTATCAAATTTTTACTTGCTCCTAAGAGCGCATCACCGAAAGACTAATGAAGCAAAGTTTGAGGCTATGTCTTAATTAATTTTTGTATAGTTCTGATTTTGTCGATACACCTCAAGTACGATTTGCAATTTTTTTTATAACTTGGGTGAACAAAGGGTTTGTATACAATTACGTGTTTTCAACGAAAGCGCTGAGAATATTGGTTGAAATATATAAGGTGCGCTAGAGAAAACCGCACTTTTTTTTCTGTTTTAACTTTCGCAATTTTAAAGCTAGACCATTTGTTTTTACTTCATTAGAAAGCCAAAGGACTAGGTTCTTCAGAAATTGTATCGAAATTTGACTTCCGGTGAAATCCTTTCGTATACTTGCTATGCGCTGAGAAAAGCGTTCTAGAAAATTGAAAAAAAAATATATGAGGAGTTCGTTTTTCGATCTGCAACTTTTTGGAGCGTATTTAAGGAAAATTTCTTAACTTTCTGAAGGAAAAAAATAAAATCGATTTTTTTTAACTTCTAAGTCAATTTACCCCCTTAAATCAAGGAACATACAGGGTGTTAGATAATAGTATGTCACAACTTGTGAGGTTACTCTAGGTGCAATTTCAAGAAAAAATATCAAATAAACATAGGTCCGCAAAAGCTTCGTTACGGAGCTACCGAGTGTTGAAATTTCCAGGAAAAATTTGTTTTTTCTTCAAAACTCCCAGTTTTTGAGATATTCAGCCCAAATTTGGAATGAAAACTATTTTTTACAGCCTCCATCATTACTCGTCCTAAATTTTAACTAGAATCTACAAGGTGTTGTCTTTTCCGGAGCCATGTCTTCTTTTGTCCTTTCAAACTTTCTTGCAGTACGCCATTGATCAGCGTACAATCAATTTTCCTCATCTTCGTTCAATACAGAAACTTTTTGACACCTGTAATTTTTTCGTATCTCCAACCGTTCTCGAGCAAAAAATTCATACGATTGTATGCATTCGCTGAATTGAAAGCACTTCTAATTAAAAAATGACTGGTAGGCTTTGATTTTTTCCATTTATTTATTTCTTTTGATAGTTGCTAAAGTTGAGAGAGTGTCTGCTCGAATTGTTTATTAAATTAACGATTAGTTTTAAGACTTTTGAAGTTATTGCTGTAAGAAAAAATTGCTAATTTTATTAACGCCGAATTGGCTGATATCATTTACATGTACGGTCTGGCTGACGGAAACACAACAGAAGCTAGGCGATTATATCAGGTGCGCTTTCCAAGTCGAGTAACACCAGACAGGCGAACATTTTCAAATATCCACAGAAGGTTGAGGGAAACTGGTACTTTTACCACAAGTAATCGTTTAAAAAGTGCAACTCAAACTATGAGAACTTCAGACATTGATGAAGCAGTTTTGAATTGTATTGATTTGAATCCTCAAGAATACAAGAAAAATTGAAAATCAGTTGAATATTTCACATGTTCTAGTTTGATGGATTCTCCGCAACTTTTTATTGTACCCGTTTCATATTCAACGCGTCCAAACTCTACTTCCTCGAGATTTTCCTTCAAGACTGAGTTTCTGCCGATAGTTCTTAGATAAAATTAGATAAAATGCTCATGTTGACAGTGAAATAATGTTCACAGACGAAGCTTACTTTTCGAGACTGTTATCACAAATTTTCACAGTAATCATTATTGGGCTGAGGAAAACCCCAATTTGATTGAAGAATCTCATATTCAAGAACAATTCTCACTAAATATAAATAATTCTTGGTTTGCCCAAAAATTTGTTCCGGAAATATTGATACTCTGATTTTCCTATATTCTGTTATTGTAATTGGATTCACGTACAGTCTGGCGAACTGAGATCAAAAGAGAGGTCCCGCATTTGCAAACTGCCTTTCATTAAATAATCCTTCTGAAATAGGATCCGCTTCCCTGAGCAGCAGCCCTATTTTATTGATAACTAAGTTGGTACCGTTTCCCTCTAGGCAAATTATGTGCCGCATTTTCCTCAACATGTTTGTAATGGAACACCTTGTTTATTTGAAAATAGATTAAGAACATGCAACAAATTAGTATCTAATTTTTTTTATATATTTTTCTTCAATATATTCAACGGAAACGAAGTTATGAACTGATTAAACTTAGTATAAACTCAGAAGAGATCATTTTCGGCATTGACACTAAAAATACTTACAGAAAAATTGATTGGAATTCTACTCATACTGATTATTGTAATTGGATTCGCGTATGTACCTCCAAAAAAAAAATAATCTTTAGGAGTCAAGTCTGGCGAACTATGAAGCCAGAGAAGAGGTGGGCATTTGCAAACTATCTTGCATTAGACACTCTTTCTTAAAACAGAAGCGACTTACCTAAAATAACTGCGTCTCCTTGATGTCTAACCTGGTCCTTTCAATATACCTTTCGTTGAAAAGTATATTCATAACTCCAAACTTCAGAAATCATTCTGAAATTGGTGATATTCCTTCTTCTATTCTTTCTGAAATTTCGGGTTAACACGTTCAAAAATTATGAGAAACATTGGGTGTCCCATTTGAAAGATAAACATAACTTTAACATGAATCTCTGTAATGTAACACCTTATACCGGGTGGCACAGGATCATGGTACACCCCTGTCATTTCTATATTTCTGCAGATAATTTATTGAAATTTTGTGATTCGATCGAGCTTATGACAGGCCACCTTTCGACATTTGAAACAATTCTTTTCCACTTCCAGTGTCACTGGAAATGACCTTTAATAAATATTTTTGAATGGAACACCCTGTATATTTTTGGATATTTGGTTTCCTAATAATTTTCGAAATTCAACCATACCTCATAATTGATTTTGGGCTTGAATATTGCCAATTTACCATAATTGATCAAAGCAACACTTAAAGAAAGCAACTGACGTGAAAATTTCAGATTTGCTCTGTCCAGGCCAGATTAATATTCTCCAAAATTTTTTCGATTAAAACTCCATTTTTCAAATGGCATCATATTGATACCGAGGTACCATTAGAAGCTGAATACTATGGGTAAACATATTCTGTGAACACTTTTTGTAAAAATGCAAATAAATTATGATAATGTAAAAATTTGCATTTATTTTATTTCAATTCGTGTAAGTGAATCTAAAAGGCTATGGAAAGGAACATTGAAAGCAATCCTGACATTCGAAGGATCATTGAGAGAAATAAACTCATTTACTTGTATTTAGTCAAATCTAGGGTACATTCAGTTTCATACCATAAGAAAACTCAATTTATTTCTCTAAGAATCCAAACAACAATAATGAATCCCAAAACAAGAAATAAAATCTGATCCATAAAAATAAATCATGAGCAGACGGAAAAACAAATTTAGAAACATAAAAAATAATAAGAAATGTTGACCATTATTGTCTACGCACATTTGAATCCGCTCTTGCAAATTTCTAGTTACACTGGTAAATTGTTCAGGTGTTATACTGTCGATGGCACGTCTGACTCTATCATCTAGATCTGCACGCGTAGTAGGCGCTGATGCGTAAAAACAATTCTTCAAATAACCCCAAACGAAAAAGTCTAACTGAGTTAAATCAGGTGATCTTGCGGGTCATCTTTTTAGACCATTCGTTGCAATTTTCTCCGAATTTCTGGCGCAGGTACTCTGAGGCAATTCTTGCGTTGTGGGGGTGCACCATCCTGTTGATAAAACATTACCCTCTCAATCGCCAACGGTAGATTTTCCAAATATCCCTGAATCTCATTCTGAATAAATTGTAAGTACCTAGCACCAGTCAACGGCCCATCAAAAATCACGGAACAAATTATTCTGGTACCAATCACACCTAACAAAACATTATAACCGAATTGTTCCTGAAAATTACCCTGGTTGAATAAATGTTGATTCTCCTGAGACCTATATCTTGTGTTTTGTCTGTTGAATAACCCTAAATTAATGAACCTTGCTTCATCTATGAGCAAGATTATTTTTAGGAAATTATTGTGTGGTTGCACATTATTTTGCATCATCCAATTGCAGTATTTGATCCTCCTTGCATAATCACCTTTATACAAATGTTGATACATGATGGAGATGGTTTTATCAAATTCCACTCGCGCTAACACATTAATTTCAGTGTCTTCTCCAATGATAAACTTTTCTTCAGGATCATTATTGACAGCAGCTACTGCATTCTTTTGGCATTCCCCGTGAATAAGTAGCATATCCACATTCTCATTCCTTGTGTATGTTTAAGGCATTTTAAAAAATAATAACGCTTCAGTAAACTAAATTCGAATGAAATCAACCGATGCAAACGCTACTATCCGGATAACTTTCATATTGGAAACGTCAAAGTCGTTTGTTTTCATAGCCTTCTTTGTTCGAAAAATAACAATCCCCTCAAAAATAATTCTAATTCCTGAATTATCCATTGTGAGGTATGGTTGAATTTGGAAAATTATATGCAATCCGCATATGTTAAAATATACAGAGTGTCTGAAGATCTCCATTAGCCTACTGGATTTACTTACACGAATTGAAATAAATTTAATAGAAATTTTTACATCATCATAATTTGTTAGCATTTAAAAAAAAAGTGCTTACAGAATTTGTTTACCCATAGTATCAAGCTTCTAATGGTACCTCGGTACCAATATGGTGCCATTTGAAAAAATTAATTTTTAATTCAAAAATGATTCTGGAGAACATTATTCTGGCCTGGATAGAGCAAATCTGAAATTTTGACGACAGTTGCTTTTTTAAAGTGTTTCTTCGATCGATTAAGGTGAATTGGCAATATTCATGGCACCCTAGATTGAAAAATAAAAACCGAACCAAAAATAATTTTGACGACCAAAATATCAATTGTGAGGTATGGTTGAATTTGGAACATTATTTGCAAACCAAATATGCAAAAATATCCATTTAAAAATCTTCATTAAATGTCATTTCCTTCATATTCAACAAAGTTATCGACTGATCACAAAAAAAATCACATTCTCATCAGATTCATTATATAAGCTCTCCGAAGTTTTGGACGTGAGACAGTTATTTTGTTCCTCTATACTAAAACATTTAAAAAAAATTTTCACGAGCATACACTCATCAAACATAACAAGAGTACTAGATACAGTCACTATTCACTTGCTATCCCTAGTGTAAAAAAAGCAATTTGTCAAAGGAGTTATCATTATTTAGGACCCAGAATCTTTAACAAACTCCCTATTGAAATGAAAATCTTGACTGATGAGAAAAAGTTCAGACAAAAATGAAAGAGTTGGCTTTACAGTTCAGATAGAGGATATAAGAATGATTCAATAGATATAAAAAATAATTCGTACCTTTAGGTAATTAAAATTAGAGAAAAGAAAAAATGAAAAAAAACAATTTTTCTTGTTTTCGCAGTTTATTAGAATATTATATTTTTTTAAAAATGCTCACCACAGATCTTTGATCTTTGTGAGTATTTGAACATTGAATCTTTATTGGATGTTGGAATAATTGCTAATTAATATACGCAGACGACACCGTGGTACTAGCTAACAACCTTCAAAACTTGCAGAGAGCCATGAACCTTATTGTAGAGCATCGCCAACGCTTTGGACTATCTGTTAACGTTAACAAAACTAAAAGTATGGTGTTTTCTAAGCTAAGCAGTTGAGGCTGTAATACGCATTAACAACCAACCTGTGGAACAGGAGCATTCGTTTCGGTATTTAGGAGCCACGGTGAACGACCAAAGTGACCCGAAAATAGAGATCAAATCTCGAATCGAACAAGCCTGTAAAACTTTCGTTGGCATGAGAGACCTTTTCGTCAACCGCGGACTTAATCTTCAGCTTCGTATGCGACTACTTCGTTGTTATGTTTTTCCTGTCCTTACGTGTGGATGTGAAAGTTGGACTTTTAATCCAGAAATGGAGAGACGCATAGACGCTTTCGAAATGTATCTATACCGTAGAATATTGCGTATCTCTTGGATGGAGAGACGGACAAACATCGACGTCCTAAATACGATGGGAAAATCACGAGAGTTGATGAGAACCATCAAAGAAAGAAAGCTCCAGTACATCGGGCACATCATGCGCGGCAAAAAATATGAGATCCTTCGCCTGATTATTGAGGGGAAAGTCCAAGGAAAAAGATCAGTTGGACGACGCCAGAACTCATGGCTGAAAGATCTACGGAGGTGGTTTGGAAGAACGTCCACTGAAATTTTTAGAGCTGCAGTGTCGAAAACAATTATTGCCAATTGGATCGCCAACCTTCGTTTGGAGACGGCGTCATAAGAAGAAGAATTTTGTTTCTAGATTATTAAGAATTTTCATTTCGTGGCATGATATTGTGAATGAATATATTGTATCACGCTCAGAATGGACACCCAGTATAAGTTCTGAAATATTCAGGAGAGAACATTTTTAACATTGACACGAAAAAATATTAACTTAAAATATGGTGTCACTTTTCTTTCTAGTATTATAAGGATGAGAACCACACGATCGAAAGGATTTGAGCTGGAGGGGTCAAAAAATTGAATTAAATGTGCACCTACTTCCCGCCTCAGAACTAACATTAAAGTGACAAAGCAAATTTTTTTTTATTTATTATAGGACAATCAACCTTGGTGAGGCGTCAAAACTTTTGACAGATTTAATTATTTTTGTAATAAACTCGATTTTGAGGAACATTTAAAAAATTGTAGCTCGTAGATATTTTGCACTACAGACACAATTTTCGTTTATGTGGATAGAAGAAAGATCAAGGAATTTTTAGAAATCTACACATGTCAAATGTTTATTGCGTTGTTTTGTATGATTTTTTCAATTTGGCATTTTCAAACAGCAATAACTCAATCTTTTCAAATGGCACGTGCCAATTTTTATATCGCCATCAGATGAAGCGTCAAATTTCAGATGGAATTGTATAAGCATGTACTATACCCATCTCTTATAGTTCCGAAATAATTTGGGAATATATTGAATTTTGATGATTTTGCAAGAACTAACAGAGAATGCTTTGAAATATTTCAATCAAGTAGCTGAACCAGCTACGCTCACCTGACAGGTGCCTAAAATTAATGTACTTGTCACTTCGTTCATAAGAATTTGATATTTCAACAAGAATTGTCGTTATTTCAGATTGAAAATATCCAAAAAATACAACACATGTGGAATAAAACCACTGGTTATTCAAACGAAAATATATTTAATCTTTTTTCAATTCATTTTAGAATGTCAAAAAGTAGTGGGTAGAAATTGCAGGCAATTCAATAACCAATTTCCAAATTTACCGTCTATGAATAAAATAAAATTCCAAAGCATTAGAAGCAATTTTTACAATTCGGATTAATAAAAATTGTAGGAACTAAGCGAAAACCAATTATCGAAGATAATTACATTAATACGAGTAAATGATAACAAACATCATAGGAAAAAACTAATTTACGATCTGAAAAAATGTTCAATATGGGTTCCATTTTGCTCGATACACTTGACAGCTCGTATACGAACATGATGAGTTGCCCTCCTAGTTTCCTCAGGATCAATATTACGAAAAGCATAATGAATGCGCTCTAGTAACTCTTTTTTACTTCTTACAGGAATAAGATACACTTCACTCTGGATTTTGCTCCATAAATAAAAATCCAGGGGCGTCAGGTCTGGATAATGCGGAGGCCATAAATTTGGTCCTTGATTACCCCACCATCTATCTTCGAACATTTCTGTTAGCTGCCGATCTACAGCTCATGTTTTATGTGCTGGTGCACCATCCATTTGGTAATAGCAATCCCTTAGAATGTTAAGGGCTAATCCGTCTAAAAATTTGCTACTGTTCCTCTCAAAATTTCCAGGTATCTTTGTCCATTAAGATTTTCCTCATAAATGTGATAAGCCAACAAATCATTCATTAATTTTGCAAAAACGTTCACGCTGAATTTATTTTGGAAATCAATAACCTCAATGAAATGTGGATTTTCTGTGGCCCAAAAATGTCGATTTCTCCTGTTGGTTATTCCACTTTCATTGAACTTGGCTTCATCAGACCATATAATTTTTGGCAGAATTGTCTCATCTTCTTGAAGCCAAATTAATAAATTTTCACAGAAATTTAGCCGCTTGGGAAGGTCAGTTGGTTTCAATTTTTGAATGATAAAAGAATACGGTTGCATGTTATGTTTCTTAAGTATCCTTTGAATGGAAGTATAACTCAATCCAATATCCATTGACGCTGACTTAATGGACGCATGTGGATTGGCACGAAAATACGCTAGCGTATTAATTTGATTGTCGTCGTCCTCGAGAATTGGTTTTCTTCTAGTTTCTATGTATTTTGTTCCTCCAAATTGCAGAAAATTGCTTCTAATCCTTCGAAACTTAGCTTTACTCATGGGCGCCAAATTTGGAAATTGGTTATTGAATTGCCTGCAAGTTCTATCCACCACTTTTTTACATTCGCCTTGAATTAAAAAGAGATTAAACATATCCTGGTTTGAATAATCAGCCATTTTATTATCAATCTGGTGTTTTTCAAAAACTTTCACTTCCAATTACCAACAATTCTTGTTGAAATATCAAATTCGAATGAACGAAGTGACAAGTACATTAATTTTAGGCACCTGTCAGGTGAGCGTAGCCAGTTCAGCTACTTGATTCAAATATTTTAAAGCATTCTCTGTTAGTTCTTGCAAAATCATCAAAATTCAATATATTCCCAAATTATTTCGGAACTATAAGAGATGGGTATAGTACACGCTGACACAATTCCATCTGAAATTTGACGCTGCATCTGATGGCGATATAAAAATTGGCACGTGCCATTTGAAAAAATTGAGTTATTGCTGTTTGGAAAAGGCCAAATTGAAAAAATCATACAAAACAACGCAATAAACATTTGACATGTGTAGACTGCTTTAAAAATTCCTTGATCCTACTTCTATCCACCCAAGCAAAAATTGTTTCTGTAGTGCAAAAGATCTACGAGCTACAATTTTTTTAAATGTTCCTCAAAAATCGAGTTTATAACAAAAATAATTAAATCTGTCAAAAGTTTTGACAGATAAGTGCCAACAACTTGGGTATTCTATGCCTTGCTCAAATGTCGGTTCTAGATGTATAATAAAAAAGGTAGATTGCCATTTGAAATAACAAAGTGATGACCCACTTCCGATATAACCGGAAATTGTATCACTTCGAAAATATTTCACTTCAATTGGAAATCGCTAGTTATGGCCGCGTATAAAATTTCAGCTTGATATTGTAATTGGAACTCAAAAAGTTTTTAACGGACGGTCCCGGTGGATATCCCTGTATATTCAATTTAATTCAACTTTTATCTACTGATGTTGTTGCTATTATCGGACATGATATTTGGCATCTTCTGTGTCATCGAGAACTTTATTCAATTTAAGAAAATAATAAAAAGACAACAAATATATTTTCCAATTATAATTACTTAACTAAAGCATCGACAACACTTATTCACAAACATAGGGTTGACAAAAGATAGTTAAACAATGATACATACATAATTGAATGAATAAAATTCATCAGACGAGAAAATTCTCGATCAGTCAAATTAAAATTAGATCTAATCTACATTTCATTAAATTACCAGAATAATAATGGTGTAAAATCATTAGAAAGCAATATAAATCTAATGGATGTTAGCAATAATTGTAAGAAAGTTAAATATTATTTTGAATATTTCAGAGTGTTCTCTTGAAGGAAATTCATTGATTTTCTTGCTTTCGAAACACTTTTTATATCTTTTCTCTTGGCAATATTCTCGTAATTAATCTGTTTGTCAATAAATCTCAATAAATTCCATTGCTTCAACTTATTAATTACATATTTCAATTTTTTTGACCAAATTTTGGAATCTGAAGGTTTATTTGCCCTCAAAAATATGGAAATTTTAAATTATAGGCAAAATCTGGATCTCCGTCATACACCATGTCGATTTGGAGACAATGTTTCAAGTATCGATTGTGAGTTACAAGTTCAGATGGAACATTTTTCGAATCCAACTTGTAAGGTTGTAAATCCCCACTTCAGTTTCCTGCAAGACTACATACGTTATATTCCAAATGATCGAGTCGTCCTTGTCAAGCCTCTGTCCTAAATTGAGGAGAAAGCTGAGTTTCTTCAGCCTGAGGATTATGCGACGGCTAGAATTTTTTCCCATAGTATTAGGAAAAGTCAAGAGGAATTCCCTAATTCTACCAGTATACCATATAAGCTATTGAGGTGAGGGAGACCAGTGACGAATTATTCAATCGCAATAATGAACATTACCGGTCTTTTATCAATCCCCATCTGAAAGTGAATATTTCACACCGATTCAGTGTTTGCAGCGGACTAATGAACCAACGTGTTTTGACGTACGTCATTTTTTATGAAAATCTTCGTAGAAACTTTATTATGTATATTAAATGTGACTGACCCTGTATATTTTTCTTCCACAGAAACGAAGTTATGGATTACGCTCAGAATGAACACCCAGTATAAATTCTGAAATATGTTCAGACGAGAACACTTTCAACATTGACACGAAAAATACTAACTTAAAATAAGGTGTCATTTTTCTTTCGTCTTTCTAGAATTATTAGGGTGAAAACCAACTGGTCAAAAGGATTTGAACTGGGAGGTCTAAAATTTGAATGAAATATGCCCCTACCTCCCGCCTCAGAACTGAAATTAATGTGTCAGAACAAATTTTCATTTATTTATAATAGGACAATCAACCTACGTGAAGCGTTTTCTATGCGGCACCCTGTATATTAATTTCAATTTCAATTTGATTCAATTTTTATCTGTTGATATTGTTGCTATTACCGACCATGAAATTATGGCATTCTATAGCCGTCAAGAACTATATTCAATTTAAGAAAATGAAAATAATACAACAAACATATTTTTCAATCATTATTATTATTATTTCAACATCTACAATTCTCCTTCCGAAACACAAAATTCACATGAAATAGTTTAACATTGACACATAAATAATTAGTTAGATCAAATTCAACACTACAAGAAAATTCTTGATCAATCAAAAAAACTTAAAACTAATTTAAATTTTTTCATTACAATTTGAAGCTTCTTCGAATTCATTCAAAAATTATTTAAATTTCATTAAATCAAGGAACATATAATCGTGTATAGTCATTAGAAAGTAATTTGAATCAAATGGATGTTCACAATAATTGAAAGAAACTTAAATATTATTTTTAATATATCAGCGTTTTCTCTTAGAAGAAATTCACTGATTTTCTTGATTTTGAATCAGTTTTTATGTTTTTTTTTGGGGCAATATTCTAGTAATTATTAAATAAGATAACGAACATATTTTCCAATCATTATAGTATTACTGCAACTTTAACATTGACAATACTTCTTTAGAAACATGAGGTTCACAGAAAATAGTTAAACAATAATACACAAATAATTGAATAAATAAAATTCATCAGTACTAAAGAATTCTTGATCACTCAAGTGAAAATTATATCTAGTTTCCATTTCATCAAATAAAGGAAAGAATCATGGTGTAAAATCATTAGAACATAAACTGAATCAAGTGGATTTACACAATAATTATAAAAATCTTAAATACTATTATGAATATTTCAGAGTTTTCTCTTGATAGAAATTCACTGTTTTTTTGCTTTTAAAGCACTTTTTTATACCTTTTTGTTGGCAATATCCTAATAATCAATCTGTTTATGAATGAATCTCAATAAATTCCATTGCTTCAACTTATTAATTACATGATTCAATTTGCTTGACCAAATTTTGAACTCTGAAGGTGTATTCGCCCGTAAGAAATATGGAAATTTGAAGGCATAAGCAAAATCTGGGTCTTCGTCATACACTATGTCGATTTGTAGACAATGTTTCAAATGACAAGTGTGAGTCACAATTTCAGATGCAACATTTTTCAAATCCAACTTCACAATCGGATCTTCATCTGTTGGGCAGTTGTAAATCCTCACTTCAGTTTCCTCCAAGACTACATACTTTATATTCCAAATGATCACGTCGTCCTTGCCAAGCCTCTGTCCGAAATTAAGGAGACCATCCATTCTTACCATCATTTTCAGATTTGTCATAGTTCGTTTTGCAAAACCCTTGTAATAAAGAGGTGAATCCGGGAAGAAATTGAACAGATGATTATTCTCGAAATTCTTGAGAGATAACTCAAAGATTCCACACTGCTTGAAGGAAGGCAATAGGAAATATTCTTCCTCAGTTGTTGTAGTTAATAGATTATCGTATTGATACATTTTCACTGGATAAGCAACTGATTTCCTCTGAAAAAAAATTAAAATAATAAGTAAAAGAAGAAACGTACCATCATATCCTACTTCTATGATTCAAAATGATGACTCAATAATTCACAAAGATCTACGCGAGTAAACGTAAAATTCCAATACAACACACGAGCCACCATCAATAATTGGGATAATTTCTGTCAAATGTCTCATTTAATATTCCCGCCTAAACCTGTTACCAAATTTTTACTTGCTCCTAAGAGCGCATCACCGAAAGACTAATGAAGCAAAGTTTGAGGCTATATCTTAATTAATTTTTGTATAGTTCTGATTTCTATCATCAAATTTCTTTTTGGCATCACATTCTAGGTTCACCTATTATTATGGATGATTTATTTGGTTGAACAAAGATCTTACATTCAATTTCGTTTTTTTCAACGGAATCATTGAATTTGTTGTTAAAACCTAAGGCAAACACAGTTTGTGCTATTTCTTTTCGGTTATCGTGACATGGTGCAGTTTGTGTTCCTTCCACAAGGTCAAACAGTGAATGAGGCACACTAAGTAGGTGATACAGTATTAGTCAAACGTTGTCGGATTTGTTGAGAAATAAGTCTGTGATAATGCACCATCTTACAGAGCAATTGTTGTGTCTACTAATTTAATAGAATAAGCGTAATCACCAAATATGGCTCATAGTATCTCTCCTGTTTCTTAAACTCAAATTGCCAGTTAGAGGAAAAAATGTCGGGTCTATTGTAGTCCCAAAAGCCTATACGAAATAATTAAATGATTATACACTCCCCACAAAAATTGTCGCATCACCCTACTTTTACGACAATACTATATAAACTTTTAGGTTGGTCATTCAGGAGTCGCTTGGTAACTTTCAGAAGTGTAAAATAAGGAGATATCATTCAAAAGAGAAGAATTTATGATGGAAAATATCAACAATTTTCGAGTTAATGAAAAATTGAAAAATTCTACCATCTTCAAATATTCGCGAAGAGATAATTCAACTAGCTGCATGAGGCCGAGCATTTTCATGCATATACATGAGGTTTTCGCCAATCAATGGGCCAAAGGGTACAACATGGTGGTTCAAGGATATCTGCGATGTATCTAGCCGCTATCATTCTTCCATTATTATATTATATATATGAAAAGAAATGCCTTCTTACACCATTACTGAGCCCCCTCCGACGTTTGTGGTTTGCCGGATAATGTATTGATGATACCGTTCTCTAGGTTGTCTGTATACAGGCATGCGTCTATCATTTGATACTAGACAGAACCTGGACTTGTCGGAAAATAGAACGTTTAACCATTCTGAAATAGCCAACGATCATCAACAGGTGTTGCTATCCGATTTTTCCCTGTCCGGCCCTTCTTCCATATTCCCCTTTTTCGTGGTACCGATTAATTGCTCTTGAAATAGTGCTTTGGTTAACTTTCAACAAGTTAACCACGTAACGTTGGCTTCGCCCCTCCTCTAGAAGTGTTACAATTCTTACCACTTCATGATCACTCAAATAGCGTCCAGGACGTTCAGCAGCCATTACAATAAATTCAAAGATTCGAAAATCAACAAGAAACACAGAGAACTTGCATTAATTTAGCGTGAAAACTGAAGAGAAATTGAATGAATACTGATAGTCACATAAACTCATTCTTGTTTCAGACGTGTTTGAGATCATATGGAAATAAATGTTGTTACATAGATAAGATTTTTTTCCCTCATATGTCCAAAAACATATATTGAAAAAGAAACTGCGATCGAGCTGCTTAATCGATAATTCAGAATACCAGGTGATGCGACAATTTTTGTGGTGTGTGTATTAATCGTATAAGTACATACAGTGTGTTCCAACGAAAATTTGACCCCCTCTAACTCCGAGATGAGTAACATTAGCGAAAAACACCAAGACACGTCGATTTTTGTTTCGAGGGGAGCATTTTCGAAATAATTCGAAACTTCTCAGATCAACCCCTACCCCAGCAACCCTAACTTTGAAATTCATCATAGGGAATAAGGGTCGAGTGGCACCTTACTGAAAAGGTCTGTCAATTCTCCACCTTGATCTGTCATTTTAGAATTTTAAATTAACATACAGGGTGTCCCAACCAAGGATGAAGTTGAATTCCTGGAAATCCCAAATACTAAATGAAATAGGTTTATTTTGGCATAATGCAAGCGCAGGTTTATGCTCGGTCTAGAAAAACGACCTACACTTGTGAATTTGGAGTTGGTGCAATCAACCCCTATTTCCAGCATCCCCAACTCAAAATCATTCGATCGATAATAGGTCAAGTGGCACCTCGTTGGAAAGGTACTGCAATTTTCTCTTCGAATTTGGTATTTTCGAAATTCAGAATCATCATACAGGGTGTCCCGAAGCAGGAACATTGAAAATCCAAATAACTTTTTGAAACTGGTTCATTTCGGTATACGAGAACATGTTTGATCCGAGAATAGGACTTTCTTGTGTGGTTATAGAATTTTGCAATCAACCCCTTCCATTCAGCATCCCCAACTTGAAAATCATACAAATAATTCAAGTGGCATATCTTCAGAAAGGTTTTTGAATTCCAGAATGATTAAAGCATTTCATTCAGTTCGGCTCTCCATACAGGATGTCGCTTTCGAAAAATTCAATATCGTCATTTGAAATTATCAACTAAAATTAATTCGAAACTGTTAAAAGTATTGGGGTACGATGTGTTGAGCATCAATTACGAAGAAATAAAGCTGATTTCTGCATTGAAAATGTTCACATTTTTTCATTTCCATCTGGCGTGCAGTCATCTGTTATTTCTCATTTTGCAATGAAATATTATTATTATTCAAATCAGTTCCTCATTATTGTTGTTGTTCGTCAGTTGAAATTAATCTGAAAATGGTTTATTCCACTGAGGAAAGGGTCGAAATTGTATCGACGTATGTATTTTCGAAATAACAGTTGTGCCAAAGAAACGGCAAGGATATTCGATAGGAACCATCCTGAAAGAGAAAGGAGTCAGTCACCAGTACGTTAAATATTTGGTTGACAAATTCCTAGCTACGGGTTCGGTGGCAAACAAAAACATGAAGTGGCATGTCCTGTCAGAAATGAGGCAACGGAAGTGGCAGTAGTGGGTCATCTACAAATGGAGAATACTACTTCGATCAGAAAACTATCTCGTCTGACTGGTGTATCAGCTACAACTGTCCATAGAATCGTGAAACATCACAAATTTCACCCCTACAAGGTAAAATTAGTGCATGAAATAAACGAAGATGATCCAGATCGTCGTTTACAGTTTTGTGAAAATCTAAGTGAAAACCTAAACGCTAATCCAAATTTTCTGAATAACATCTGTTTTTCTGATGAAAGCACCTTTATGCTCAGTGGTGAAGTGAATAGACATAATTGTCGATATTGGGACACACAGAATCCTCATTGGTTAAGAGAGACCCACACGCAAAGGCCTCAGAAGTTGAACGTTTGGGCAGGAATTTTGGCAATCATCTAGTTGGGCCTTTCTTTATTGAGGGTAATCTGAATGGAAATGGCTACCTACAGTTGTTAGAGGAACACATACATCCTAGATTGACAGAAATTTTACAGAACGATCCAACTCTTTCTGAGGACGAAATGCGTTTTCAACAAGACGGTGCTCCTCCGCATTATGATGCTCGGGTGCGCCAATATTTAGACGAAAATTTCCCAGGAAGGTGGATTGGTAGAAGAGGACCTGTTGAGTGGCCAGCCAGGTCACCAGATTTAAATCCCCTAGATTTTTTTTTGTGGGGCCATCTAAAATCTAAAGTTTATGCCACAAGACCAGAAAACCTGGAGGAGCTGTGGATGAGGATTATCACAGAATGCCGACTTTTGACTCCTGAAGTTTTCGCTAATGTGAGAAGAGAGTTCGAAAATCGTCTGTATAACTGTATGGAGGTGGGCGGAGGTCATTTTGAACAATTGTTGTAATAATCAAGTTAGTTTTTGTTTTCAATTGAATACAAGTTCAATAAATCTCGTTTTCCTGTTTAGATGAGCATCCAATCAGTTTCTCCATCATCCCTCATCCTGATCCTCACGCCAGAAAACCTCGATTGCCAAACTGAAACCAATGCCTCAGTGATTCAGAAAATAGAAAAATCTTTCTGGAACTTTGCCACTCAACCTGTAATCACTTGTATGATTTTTGAGTTGGGGATGCTGAATGGAAGAGATTGATTGCAAAAATTCCATATTCACGCAAGAGAGTCTTATTCTCGAATCAAACATAAACATGTTCTCGTATTATACCGAAATGAACCAGTTTCAAAAAGTTATTTGGGTTTTCAGTGTTCCTGCTCCGGGACACTCTGTATGCTGATTCTGAATTTCGAAAATACCAAATTCGAAGAGAAAATTGAAATACCTTTCCAACGAGGTGCCACTTGACCTATTTTCGATCGAATGATTTTTGAGTTGGGATGCTGGAAATAGGGGTTGATTGCACCAACTTCAAATTCACAAGTGTAGGTCGTTTTTCTAGACCGAGCATAAACCTGCGCTTGCATTATGCCAAAATAAATCGATTTCATTTAGTATTTGGGATTTGCAGGAATTCAACTTTACCCTCGGTTGGGACACCCTGTATGTTAATTTAAAATTCTAAAATGACAAATCAAGGTGGAGAATTGACAGACCTTTTCAGTAAGGTGCCACTCGACCCTTATTCCCTATGATGAATTTCAAAGTTAGGGTTGCTGGGGTAGGGGTTGATCTGACAAGTTTCGAATTATTTCGAAAATGCTCCCCTCGAAACAAAAATCGACGTGTCTTGGTGTTTTTCGCTAATGTTACTCATTTCGGAGTTATAGGGGGGGTCAAATTTTCGTTGGAACACACTGTATATTGTTTCGAAAGGGGACTACTTTGAAAGCGACAAAATAAATTTCGATAATTAATTTAATTTTATTGTTCTATCAACAAATTCCGCGTATATTTTTGAGAGAATATTAATGCAAACTCACCGGTAGAATTCCATAGCCTCTATTTCTATCATTCAGTTGAACGAAATAAATCTTCACATATATCTTGAAGTCCTTTTCGAGCCCTTCAAACACCATTTTCTCGTCGAACAGTAAATATTGTCTACCTTCTCGGCCCAAGGCTTGCACATACTTCGATCCAAGAATAGTAAATTTGGAAGCAGCGACGCACACAAAGTAAGTATTACTGGAAAAATTTGTAACGGTGGGTTTAATAGGAATTCTTATTCTTGAAATGGTCACTGTTCCGGTTGTTGTAGGCCGTGGTGGAGACTTGAAATTCGAGATTTTATCTGAGTACACCCTGCACCTCAGAGCTGGAAAAAATTTACACATTAATATTGGAATATACCAACTTCGTTTTTACGTTATGAAAATTTATATGAAGACTCGAAGTTGAATAAGAAATCAGTCTTATTAAAAGATGAAAGATTTTTCTTATACTCTTTCTATAAAAGACTCGTTATATAATTATAATCTATTGCTTACTTGAAAGAAGAAGTTGCTTCTCTGCCTGCAAATATGCCTCAGTCATTTTCTTTTCATTTCTTCCTCTCAAAAGTGAAAGTGCCTTAGATAATCCTTTTATTTTGAAACACTCTTGATTCCATTCGTTCTTCAAATATTTCAGAGTTACCACCTGTGAAATAAAAAAAATTGCTTAAAAATCAATAAATAGTAATTACATTTCTCCCTGAAGTTATTTATAACTTTAACATTCTACTCTCAGCAAAGATAACCATTTGCAACAGCAACACCAATAGCTTTTATTTACTCCTATAACTAGTAGTGTATACAGGGTGATCCAGTTTCTATAGCGTAAAATTCAGAGACCAAATCGGAATCGAAAAAAATGAGTTTGCTATATAAACTATTTTCGAAAATGCTTCTTTAAAGAAATAAACGTTGTTCAAGTTTAATAAAGAAAAATCAAATTTATTAATAGTTGCCTAACGACTGCAGATATTGAATGACATATTGAAGGCGTTAACTGCTGTGCAAGGAGTATGTTTCGCAATGAAAATATTATTTTTAATTTTGCACATGGCGTCCGTACTAACACTGATATAGAAACTGGAACACTCTGTATACTTTTCCGAAATTCAAACAGGAAACAATAGAATTTATCCTACATTTCTTGTTACGCAGGCATCTCAAGTCTTCAGTGTATACAACACCGATGAATACTGTCAATGAACATCGAATAAAAATATATTTGAAACCGTAATAATACTTCCTGTTTGATCGGAGATCGGAGTCTTGTATTTGGTGAAAGACACTTATCAATTTTTGTGAAATATGTCACTTTCATATTTATTGTTGTTGATTGTTCATTATGGTACCAAATTTTTTATCGTGTTTCATAAAATAAGCCGTTTCAATTGTATTTATGTATAAAAAACCAGGTCATTTTAGCTCCAAACTCAAAATCATAATATACAAATATGTAATGCCAAACCTTTCTAGAGACTTTTCATGTCGCTGATTATAGGCAATTGTTTTTTATTTTTCTTTCTTCGATAAGAGTCGACAAAAGTGTTCTGAATAAATTGGAAAATCTTTTTGGTATTTAGAACCTACCAGCGGTGCACCGCAAAAAATCCGAGGAGGAGAAAATAATGATGACTCCTGAAAAGATATCACCCTGTGGATTGTCTTGACACTTTTTAATGTGCCTTCATGTAACTGATATAATGGAACTTTGTACTAAAATTTAAGGTAATATCTCAAACATTTTTGCAGTTATTGAAAATAAAACTAAAGAATATAGAAATTTAACACCCTGTATATCCGTTACAAAGCGTTTGCGAACATGAATTTATTAGAAATTGGTGTCATAAAATTAACCAGAGAATTAAAACATTCCGTTAGTAAATGATATTTAGGAACACCCTGTTTATTGAAAAGACCGTCAAAAATTAACTTTTTGTTTTGGCTGTATTTCATGCAAATTAATGTTTTGTAAAAAAGATTTTCCAGGAATTGGAAGAGATATATCAGTTTTTCGAAGGAAGAAGTTTCCAAACACGAAAAGTGCGGGAGAAACACATTTAAACTAATTTTTCTTAGAACTGTACTATCTTGATAAGAAAGAATGATGAAGATCTTTTAATATTGGTGTCCGAAAATAACCATAAAATCAGTTCTTTTTCGTTCACTCCTTCCTCCTATATTTTACAAGTTTCATTTTTATTTATGGCTATTTCTTACACGAATGTGAAACAAAAATAACCTAACCTTACCAAAAAGGAATTTAAATTCGCCAAAATGATTGATTTCCGTAACATTATCATTATTGAAAAAGGAAAATTGAAAGAAATTTTCAATTAAAACGTATCCAAAAAATTTTGTTAATTTCGAGAAAGAGGTTGTTTATTGGTTTACCTTGTAATATATTTTCAGCAAGAAGCTATGGTTTGTTAGTTGAGAAAAAATATGACAAAAACAACTATTATTTGTGGAATTAATTGAACTAAAGCACGAGATCTGATTGATCGCTTGTAAAGTGCGCAATCATAACCATAGCTATTCTCATAATTAAAAGAAACACCAACTCACCTCTTGTCCTTCTGGTTCAACAAATACATCTTCATCTTCTTCCTCGTCTTCCGAAATCAAATCACTTATGGAACTATTTGAACCGAATGATCCCCTAGAACTAGTTTGGGAATCATCTTTATTTCCGCACGAAGTAGGTGGAATAAGTGGAAAATTCTCATGTAAAAGATTCTCCTTGGT
Organism: Cryptolaemus montrouzieri; assembly: GCA_013387265.2. Taxonomy (NCBI): domain Eukaryota; kingdom Metazoa; phylum Arthropoda; class Insecta; order Coleoptera; family Coccinellidae; genus Cryptolaemus; species Cryptolaemus montrouzieri. Next base: position 22,714,549 of record JABFTP020000021.1, on the reverse strand, counting down.
GGAACTGTTCAAACTCAAGGGTCTTCTAGACAAACTATCTGAAGATTCTCTTCTGTATTCATATTTGCAAATTGTTGATGACGTGGCTGATACTTCATTAGGAGTTTCGCATAAGCTCACCACGAACTTTTGTTTGATGAGATTTTTTCTTCGATCTTCATCTATGATGACTGGACTCATCTTGTCGATTTCATCGTAGAAATCTTCTAGACCAGATTGGTCGAGGTTGGGATTTCCTTTGATAGCATTCAATTCTTTTATGGCACATTTCAATTCGGAAGCATTTACTCCATCTGTTTCTGCTAACTTTTCTTCTGTTTTTAGGCTGGGGAAGATTGTTTCAACCATGTCAGTTGGTGTGCTGCTTTTAGACGGGTATTCTTCACATGCCATAGTGATTTGAGCTCCATTAGGTTTTGTCGAAATTCGTTGCAACTCATATGGAGAAAGGCAGGTATAGTGTTTTTGATCTGTTGATTTACTAACACTAACACCTGATTGCAAAGATACCGAATCTATGTTTGATGCATCAGCAAGCTCTGAACTCAAGCTCTGATTCAACTGGTTTTGAGGTTCACTGACCACAATTCTTGAAATTGATGTTCGTTTGCCTGTTATACTGCCCCATACTTTGTTTCCTCCACGTGAAATCTGCAAGTGTAAATATTTTTAGAATACATTTCACAATGTTGTTTTATTTTCTAATATTTGTTTTAAATGCTTACAGATTATTTGAGAGCAAATAATTTTTGTGGAAAAAGATCTTCAGGACAGTTCTTTTACAAGAAACCCATATACCGTGCGAGAATTTGCGGAAATGTTGATTTTCTCCATAATTTTATAACCATTTTCTCCTAAATATCTCTTTCAATTTAAATAATTGCTGGACACATTTGGCATTGTTCGTTTCTCAACGTTCGTAATAGTCTGAAATAAGTTTTCATGGAAAGAAAAATTTGAAAAGGTGACGCTAAAATTAGAAAATCTGGGAAAACTGAAAGTACAATGTCGAAAGAAATACGAAAATTCAAACAAACTGAAAAAAATAGCCAACTTGCAGTAAACTAAATAGATTTCATTTTGTAAACGAATCTGTGCTTATGTGTTACTCGCATTGGAATTTTTATTTTCTTGGTTAGTTATCCTTGGGAAAACTTCTTGGAATGAATTTCAGGAACAGTTCCAAAAGAAACTCAAAAAATTTGCATGAATTATAAAACCAAAATTTAGATGGTTCTTATTCGTACGTTGGAAGTTAGACACATCAAACAAATGACTTAATTTTCTTCTAATACTCTTCCAAGGCTGGGATAAGCAATACAGGGTTGCTGAATAAAGTATAAGGAAAGCGGATGTATTGACCATAAAAGAGATATGATGTTTCAAATCAGAAATTTCATCTTACTAGTCTTGGTTTTCCCGTACTTTTGTCCTTTCATTTTTATTAAATTGAACTTCAGTTCTAATGTCTGTTTCTTTTAATGATGTCTTTTAAGAGGTTTTTCCCACATACGAGGTGAAATATTATGCATTAATTTCACACATAAAAGTCAGTTTTTTTAACTACAACCTTTTTCAAGTAAATTTTGAACAGGTTTCGATTGAAATTAGGTTTTCGTTCATTTACAACGACTTTTCTTTCATTTACGTTTTAATCGAATACCCAGTAATATTTAGGAAACAACAATTGAATAATTCACGTTACCAATGGAATTATGTTCCAAGACATTTCAAAATTACTGCTTCAATAAACAACAACTCAATACTATAGATAACGTAGATTTCTCAAATGTTTTCTCTAAATATACGAAGGGCTGTTTGATTAAATCATTAATGAAACAAAAATGAGCCGTTTTAGGTATGACACAATTTAATACGGATCGAAACCTGTTTGAAATACGCTCTTAATGAAAATTGAAAATAGTAAGTTTTTTTGTTTGAAGTTTGTCAAAAAAACGATTTCTGATCACCTTGTATAAACAATTTTCAAAGTGCACATTGATAGGAAGAATTAACCTATTTCTTTAAAACTTAAGGAAAAATTCATATCTACAAAATGAAGTTTTGAAAATTCTGATTTCATATATGTCCCGAATTCAGACAGTATATTCCAGCATTGGTAAGAAAATTTAATATTCAAATCAATTTGAAATAAAACATTAAATGATTCCTGGTGTACCATTGTAGTATAAAATATATGCGCTATAGTTATTGATTGAATTAAACATACCTACTTATTGATTTAAAATTATCTCTGCAAGTTGGATTCTGTTCAATGATATCAGTTATATTCGTATAAATTATTTAAAATGAATAATGACTTCGTGATTAGGATATTATAGACAATTGTAAGATTTTAATTCGATTTTCGAAAAATTGTGTTTGTGATACAGGTAAACTATATTAAAATTTCAAGATTTACATGAAAAAAAAATAGAAACATTTTGATATGATTCTTACATTTATCAAAAAACTAAAATATAAACTCAGAATCACAGCTAACCGAAGATAACATTGAGTTTTTCGTAACATAAATCGCATCGAACAGTGAATTTGTATTTAGGCAAAATGTGTATGATTTCAAGAAACTCGTTTTATTTTTCTAGGGAAACAATTATAATTTCTTTAATATATGATTTAATTGAAATTGCTTGATGAAAAATACTGAAATTCTGAAAGAATCAATGTTTTCTAATTTCATGAAAAACTCTTATTCATATCCTCAATAACAAGAGATTTTATTAATGGAAAAAATATTCCTCAAATATCTGACAGGAAAAGAAATTATTATATTTTTCATTCAATTAATACAATAATAATTTCAATAGCTTCTAAACTCTTCAAAATTAGTTGAACAATGATTTTCCGAAAAAAAAAATTTATCCCCCAAAAATTATATTAAAATTGAAAAATATGGACCAGTTTTTAGCATTAAGGAATATTTACTTACATATCTAACAGAAGATTTCACTGGAGTCATCAACCTTGCGGGTGGAATTGCAGAACTCTTGAAACACTGCATCTTATGAACAATTTTTCGTTACTAGCTTTGATAACTTATCAACTGACTATTCGACACTGAACTGATTCCTTCAAATATTTGCAAATTATATATAAGGTACAACATCGGAACAAATCATATCCTTCTCAGGAAGTATCTTGGAAAATTCGGTCATTTATGGAATTAAGATTGGGTTGAAGAGGCTAGACTACCGCTGTGTTAATGCCCTGTAACCCTATAGACCATTACAAAGGGTTATACCCGTTGATGTTTGTTAATGGATTTATTTCTCACTCTTGACTCTGAATGTATTTGGAAATTTTATGACTAAACAAAAATCTACTTCTACTTCCACTCGATAATTCATTTCGACTAATCAATTTGTCCACTTATTCAACAAAAAAACGAAATTTTAGTTTTAGAACAGAAATACAAAGAGCAAATATTAATGTGTTGTAGATTTCATCTTGATAAAAAAACTGAAAATTGTTGACTCCTTTTAAATGATGATTTTCAAAATGAGGACAGTTATAATTATGACAGAAATCGGTACCTGCTAGTCTATTTTAAACGGAATTCGATGATTAAATCAATGATTTAAAACATCCGGTAAAATGTGCAACATATATCTAAACAAATAGTTTTCCAAATATTAAAATTTCATGTCGAAGATAAAATTTATAGGAAAAACGAGTTTTATTAAGTTATTAAATTTATCAAGGTGTTGAACAACTTTTTCTTCAATGTTACTTGCTTTTTTCATATAACGAGACCTAAAACCGGAAGTATATACAGGGTGATTCAGGAGAAGAGGGAGTTATTTTCGGTGGTGGTAGGGAACATTCCTGTCGTGTCGGAATGGTCCATTTCGAATATACAGGCTGTTTAGTGGGAACTGGCAAAATTTTTCAGAAAACATAACTCTGACATCGCTGGTCCGATTTGAATGAAAATTGCAGGATTGTCAGTCACCTAGTCGACCAACTATTCGATGAGAGAATTCGTTCTGTCGTACAAGGCGAGACTGTAGAAATTCAATTTATTTTATCATTAGATGATAAAACAACACCCTGTATATCAGTTAAGCAAAATTTTGAATACATCATCAGAACAAGAAAAGGTAGCTCTTTCAATGTGCCACCAGAACATTTGTCAGTCCAATCCTCAGAGTGAATTCTGAATAATAGGCGATTAACGTCTAAATTGATGTAAAGAAAAAATTGATACAATTACAGTTGATGAAATATGTTAGATTTCAGTTGGAAACGTAAATAGAATCTACAGGGTGTTACATTTAATATTGGTAATCATATCGCTTCGAATATCCAGAAAATGTTCTCGACCATTATGTCGACTTGTGAAATGACAATTTGGATACTTCAATGTGTTTCCTGCAATTCGGTTCTTACTCATAAATCGATATATCTCACCGATCATTAAATATTTGAAGAATAAAGTTTACAAAATGTAGAAAATAAGTTGACTACGGTGCGGAAGTACTTGCAGAGTATTACTTGACATGCCAGATGTTCCGTAGAAATACGAGGAATCTATTTCCAACCCGATAGGGCTCCCCCTCACTTTACTAACAATGTAGTCAATTTTTGAAAACACTTATCCTAATAGGTGGATTGGTCGAGGTGGACCCATAAGTTAGCCACCTTGATCACCGGATTCCAATCTCCTTGATTTTTTCTTATGGAGCTGTTTAAAAGATAATGTTTATCAAGTTGAAATACTGTCAAGAGCACATTTGATTCAAAAAATTACGGATAGTTGTGAAATTCTAAGAAATAATATTAACCTAATTCGAAGATAGCATTGTAAAAAGAACAAGAAAATCCATTGAGCAAAGAGGCAACCATTTCGAACACCTGATTTGAACTGACTATCGCTAAGTTTAGATACCCGATTTCCTATTTCATTCTAAAGTTCCAGGTATGTTTTTTCCATGCGTTATTGGATGAAATTGCAATATTTGTTCCTTGATTATAACTATGCGATAAAAATCTATCATTCACTCGAATTATCGTTTTGTTCTAGGATTACTCTAAAGTGTTAAAATGATTTCTTTTAGGTCTTGAATTTTTTCTTCTCTCCTGAAGCTTAGAGTAGATGTTAGAGCGAATTAACCAAAAAGTATTCAGTATTAAAAAATCAAGAATGTGTTTTATACGGTCTTGAACGATCTTCTAAGATTTCACACTGGATCACACTGGATATTTTGTCTGAGTGCAATACTGAACGTTGTTTTTCGATTTTGTACCTACGATCCAAAGAGTCAGAAGACAAATTGAGCGAAAAGATATTTTTGTGAAATATCAAATTTTTCCACACAATACTCAAGGTGTGATAAAATTGTGTTTTATGTTATTTGGATCATCCATATTTCTAGTTTACAAATGTTCATTAATTTTCTTATTATAGTGATATAAAGGGTGTCATTTGGGTATTTAACCGAAAAAACAATTTTTTTCAATCCGGTCCTGGTTTGGGATGAAAACAAAAACCTCGTATGATAGACCTCATCAATTGAGTTCAACGTTGAAATTTTCATTCAAAACAATTAATTCGCTTGAAAATTATGAGGCAAGAAAAATCTACCACTTGCATACAAAACACCTTGTATAGTCCAAAGGAGATCGCGACGATTGAAAAACAATACGATTCCGATACACCGAGAACGTTTCCTATCACGTCACAAAATATCTCCCCTCTCCCCTCTCCTCCTGAATCACCCTGTATAAATATACAGAGTGTATCATATAAGGCTTTACATTGCTTAAGGGAAGATAGACGTGTCTGAGGTGATTTCGAAACATCCCCCTATTAACCTCCTGAGGAGCTTCGTTTCAGATATACAGGCTGTTTTCTGAATTTCGCTTAATATTCAAAATTCGCAACTCTGCAACTGTTACACCGAATACCAAGAAATTCGGCACACAGAATCACCTTTGCAGAATCTATCCAAGGCGGGACATAAATTTCGAAAATTCAGGACCGGACTGAATAAATGTACAAAATTGTGTTTGGAGCGATACAACACCGTGTATAATGTATAATGATTATTTGTTCACTGGTGCTCGAACCGCACAAAACGTGTGTACAGTACAAACTATGGAATAAAATCTTTTCGCACCATTGAAATGGCCTTGAAATAAATTTTTGATTTTGCTGAATGACAAAAAATTCCCCTGAAAAAAAATTATTATCGTTTTCTACAAGAAATAAACGTGTTTGAAATCTGTTTATGAGTCCATTTTGGTTTTTTTTTGTAGCATCATTTGAGACCTCATTTTTTCCTGTTTTATCTACGTATGCTCTTTGACCCACAATACAGATCCGGACTATCAGTGGAATATTTTATTGCTTAAATGAAGACTGTTGCTATCAAAATTATGAGAATATTGATGAATAAATAATATTATTTATTCAGCACTCTACTACCAATCTTACTTGTGATGTGTTAATTCGGTATTTAGTTCTGTTAAAAGTACTGCAGTTTGATTGTTTGTTTTCAAAAACAGACTATGAATAAGTAAACGAGTGAAAAATTATAGAGGAAAATATTCAACCGGATTCAGATCCGGTGACCTAGATGGCCAAGCGATGGGACCTCCTCTGTCAATCCATCAATCCGCATACTGTTGATTTAAATAATTCTTCACTGGAATTGCGTAATGAGGACCTGTCCCATCATGGTGGAATATAAGACCCCTCATATCAACTTCCGCCATTAATCTCTGCAAGTCGTTTCTCAAAAATTCGAGATACCGTTCCCCGTTAAGAGTTTCATTGAAAACATGAGGTCCTATTAGTCGATTATTGTGAAGTGCACACCAAACATTGACTGAAATGTATACTGTGATCTTTTCAAGATAGCTCTCGGATTTTTATAGGACCATAAATGCCTGTTACGAGAATTGTATATTCCATATCTCGTAAACATTGACTCGCCTGTAAAAAATATCCTACCGATGGATCTTCTATGGTTGATAATATAATTGCAGAAGTCCAATTTCATCCCCAGGTTCCAAACGTTGAGCAGGTTGAAGGTGATAGGGGTGTGGTTTTTCTTTATGCAGAATTCTCCATACTTTCATGTGCGCTATGCTCATTTCATTTGCGATCCTTCGAGTGCTGATGGAAGGGTTTCCTATTGTTCTGCTAATGACCTGGTCATCGTTATCAATATTTCTATGGCGATTACGTTTCTTCTCCGCAGATGGAAATTTCCTACGAGTTCTCGAAAACTGGTACGTTTGACTAAAAGCCACATCGCTAAGAAGTCTTCTGTTCGGAAATCTTGTTTGGTATGCTCTAACCGCAGCTCGGGCATTGCCGTCGCAATATCCATAGACGAACAGAATACCAGCATATTCTTCATTACAGAATTTGGACATTTCGGTTAATTAAGAAACCTAAAATTTGTTTTTTCTGAGAAAGAAAGACAAACTACTATTTTCGAATTTAAAATTATTCATACTGACAAAAGTCTACTGCCAGAAGATCTATGGTGACAAGCATAGATCGCTCTCATAGAAATGAGTACCTATGATGGCTTCAATGGTTTGAAACTAAAAATGGATTGAGATGCTTCTTATAAAGAATGAAAGGTTATGCATGTTTCAAAAATTCACAAAGTATTGAAACGACTGGAACTGTTTTGATGCTCATACACTCACAAGTTCCATTATTTTGAATAATCCTTAATTTATTCAACATGCACGGATCACTTGGTTTAAATTAAACAGTATACCTATTCTTTGGTGACTAATAGATATCTAACTGCCATAGCCAAATAACAAACTTCTTCTTGAAAAATCAGATTTATGTCGGAACGCCGAGAAATTATCATTCATTTATTAATGCTTCCAGTATTGTGATAGCGACAGTCTTCATAATAAAAAAAATAAAATATTCCACTAATAGTCCGGGCCTGTGTTGTGAGTCGAAGACCATACACAGATAAAACAGGAAAAACGGAGGTCTCACATGATGCTACATTGAAATAGAATTAACATATATTCATACGTAGGTTTTGAACACGTTTATTTCTTGTAAAAAACGAAAACAATTTTTTTTCAGGTGGATTTTTCGTCATACAGCAAAATCAAAAATTTATTTCAAGGTCATTTCAATAGTGCCAAAAGATTATTTTATTACATATTTTGTACACACTGTTTGTGCGGATCGAGCACCAGTGAACAAATCATTGAAAAAACATTATACAGGATGTTGTATCGCTCCAAACACAATTTTGTACATTTATTCAGTCCGGTCCTGAAATTTTCGAAATTTATGTCTCGCTTTGGATAAATCCTGCGAAGGTGTTCCTATGTGCCGAATTTCTTGGTATTCGGTGTAACATTTACAGAGTTGTGAATTTTTTAATATTATGCGAAATTCAGAAAACAGCCTGTATATCTGAAACGAAGCTCCTCAGGGGGTTAATAGGAGGTGTTTCGAAATCACCTCAGTCACGTATATCTTCCCTCAAGCCATGTAAAGCCTTATGTGATACACCCTGTATGTTTGTAAGATATATTTGTGGTATTCATTCGCTCTTGACAGAGATACTGTGTATCAAAACTCGTCGAACTTTTATTAATATATTTTAGTAGAAATCATCAAATCATCGTTTACTTGTATTTGTCAAAATGGATTTCTATCATGGAAAAGCCTCGTCAATTGAATTTTTGGACCTGATACTTATTGAACTCTTGCTATACCTATCAAGAAAATAAATCAAAATTCAACAAAATGTCGAATATTTCAGACATTTGATATACAGTATGATCCAATGAAAATTTACCACCGTCAATGTCTCAAAATGAACTGATTTAGGCAGAAAAACTAAAGCATGTCAATTTTTAATTGGAGGGGGGTGAATTTCTGAGTTGGTTTGGTGCATGTAAAATCAACCCCCTACCCTCAGCAGAACCTAGGTCAAAATTATATTTTTATATTATAGGGAAAGTGGGTCGAGTGACATATTCTGTGACGACAAAGTATCTGGAAATTCTCATTTAAGCTGCCCGCGTTAATTATTTTCAAGTATTTCAAGTTGGTAGTACTGCCCGTAATTACTATGCCAAACATGAGCGCGATTTGTCAACTAGTTTGTTTACGACAGCTGTTGAAACCTGACGACCTCAATGGTGCTCTGCGAATTTTACAATGGAAAAACATATTGAACAAAAAGTTTGTCTCAAATTTTGTGTTTCGAACGAAATTCCGTGTGCTGAATCATTGCGAATTCTGCAAAAGGCTTCTGGAGACTGTTTTATCGAAAACCCAAGTATACGAGTGGTACAAAGTCTTTAAAGACGGTCGGAAGATTTTGATAGCTCGTCTTCTGAGACTCAACTTATACTTATTCAATATCACACTGAAAAAAAGGACAAGTAAAAACTAAATAAATTGCTGGAAGTGTCCTACACCTGCAAGAATACAGGCATCTGTCCTTCTTCGCATATTATCACGCACTCTTTGAAATATTCTTGAGGTATTTCTTATCGTGTCACAAAAGGTAATTTTTCGATTTCTAAATTCTACTACAGTGTTCACTGGAGTGGTATAAACTAAGCTTCTGAGATTTCCCCATAAGAAAAAGTCTAAACTATTTAAGTCTGGGGACTCTGCAGGCCATGGTTCTGGTCCACCCTGACCTACCCATCGGTTGTTGAATGTATTATTCAACAATTCCCTAGCTTCTCCACTAAAATGTGCTGGTGCCCCGTCATGCATGAAGCACATTATGTTTCTCATCAACAGTAGCACATCCTCGAGCAATAAATGTAACTCCTTCTCATGAAATTTCCGATAAGCAGGGCCGTTCAGTATGTTTGGCAAAAAAATGGCCCAACCAATCAAATGGGGGTTTTCCTCAGCCCAATAATGATTATTGTGAAAATTTGTGAAAGTATTTCTTGAAAAGTTAGCTTCGTCTGCGAACATTATTTCACTATCAAAATGAGCATTTTCTCTAATTTTATCTAAGAACCATTGGCAGAAATTCAGTCTTGAAGGAAAATCTCGAGGAAGTAGAGTTTGAATGAACTCGTTGAATATGAAACTGGTACAATGAAAAGTCTTGGAGGATCCTCCAAACTAGAACATGTGAAATATTCAACTGGTTTCCCATTTTTCTTGTACTCACATGAGGATTCAAATCAATACAATTCAAAACTGCTTCCTCAATATCTGGAGTTCTCATAGTTTGAGTTGCACCTTTTAAATGGCTATTTGCAGTAAAAGTACCAGTTTCCCTCAACCTTCTGTGGATATTTGAAAATGTTCGCCTGTCTGGTGTTACTCGATTTGGAAAGAGCACATCATATAATCGCCTAGCTTCTGTTGTGTTTCCGTCAGCCAAACCGAACATGTAATGGATATCAGCCAATTCAGCGTTAGTAAAATTAGCCATTTTATCTTACAGCAATAACTTTAAAAGTCTTAAAACTAATCATTAATTTAATAAATAATTCGAGCAGATGCTGGTTCAACTTTATCAACTGTAAAAATAAATAAATAAATGAAAAAATCAAAGTCTACTAGTCATTTTTTTAATCAGAAGTGCTTTCAATTCAGCGAATGCATACAATCGTTTAATAATTTTTTGTTCGAGAACGGTCGGAGATACAAAAAATTACAAGTGTCAAAAAGTTTCTAAATCGAACGAAAATGATTGTACGCTAATCAGTGGCATACTGCAAAAAATTTGAAGGGCAAAAGAAATCATGGCTCCGAAAAGAAAACACCTTGCAGAGTTTTGAAGAAAAAATTAATTTTTCCAGAAATTTCTACATCCTTTAGCTGTAACGAAGCTTTTGCGGACCTATGTTTATATGAAGTATTTTCTCTTAAAATTGCACGTAGATTTACCCCCTCAAGTTGTGACATACTATTATGTATTCACACATATTCTTGAAATAAAGTGTGTTGATAGACAGATAGACGGACAGATAAATGCGCAATAAAGTAATCATATAAGGGTTTTTTCATTTGGACAGAACTTTGAAAAATAATATTATAAAAATTTCATTTTGATAGTTGATATTTAAGGAAGCTTTAATATTACAGATTTTTAAAAAGCATAAGGCAACTATGTCGTATATGTGTCTTTTTATAAAAATAAAAAAATTTGAAAATTTCATCCAAAAATGTGACATTCAAGAAGGAGCTCTAGTTCTACAAATCGTTAGAAAAATATTTCTTGTTTGGGTGCAATATCGAAATACATGCTTCTAAATGTTTGATAGTCCAAAATATTATTGTAAATTCCTTGTTTTTTCACTGGAAATACCTGGCCGGACACCCAGGTTCCAAATGGACGCAGTTGGTTTATGTCAAATATCTCAATAAATTTTAGAAGAAAATGGTCTTTGAAATCTTTCAAAAGTGTACCCTTAAAGCGTATAATTTAAGCATCCATATTTTCATATCCATATTCGAGAGGCGGACTGTGTAGAAATCAGTGCTATGCTGCAAAAAGCCGACAGAACCATCGATCAGCCAAGAAAGCTGGGCTGTGCTCTCATTTTATTAACATAATAAAAATAAGTCAGATAATGAACGATCGATCATAAATAATTAATCGACTCATGCATTATTGATTTTGAACTATATGATAAAACACGCTGCTCGTTAAGATTATAATATCCAGTTCGCTCTCGACCAAAATAGTCTTTCTTAATTGATGGCTTTTTGTTGTCAGAAATCATCAAAAGTCTCGTTAGGATGCTTTTAATCTTGATCATATTCTTCTCGACTGCGCGCTGAGACAAACTGCATTATATTCCTTTTTAATAAGATATTTTCTCTTGTCAAGACTGGTACCTATGTCATATACGCTTATGGTCTTTACATAACTGTCTATCCAGTTTATACAAGATGTTTCACGCTGATTGTTCAACAAGAACAATGACACTTGATTCTGGAATTTTTTTAATTTTCAATGGGTCCTTACTTATCAGAAAAATTTATTAGGTGACCCAAAGAGTTTCGGTAGGTTTTCTTCATTCGTTGCTTATTCGAAATGGTTGTCGAATAGAGACCTCAATTCTGAATTTGTGCATTTCCAAAACCTACCCTTGCCGCTATTTTCTTCTTAAATTGCTTATATACTCACCAGATATACGGAGGTAAACTAAAAATGCTTTTCTTCTCGAATTTCGAATCGCCCTATAGAATTCAGAGCTGAATTTTGTGATGAAGATACACTTCAATGCAAAAAAAATACATTCATTCTAAACGACATAGTCTTTGGCGCCAGCTGATTTAATTTTTTCATTATCTCTGTTAATATGTACAGGGTGTTACATAATAGTATGTCACAACTTGAGGGGGTAAATTAACGTGCAATTTTAAGAAAAAATGTTCATACAAGCATAGGTCCGCAAAAGCTTCGTTATGGAGCTACATGGTGTTGAAATTTCCGAAAAAAATTGTTTTTTCTTCAAAATTCCTGCAGTCAAACCGTAGATATGTAGTCGCATCCCAAAAAATGTGATAATGAACTTATTCGCATTTTTTCCAAATTGCAAACAATGCAATTTTACAAGAAAATATACTTCAAAGTACACCCCGGTACAGGGAAGGAAATTATAAGTTTAATCATGTTCGGAGAATTTCAGACACCAATAATATTTATCAATTTTTTCAGTATGTTTGTTTGGGGAACATTCTCATATTCTCGAAATCGATATTCTATCGCTGGTTCTAAACGACATAGTCTTTGGCGCCAACTGATTAAATTTTTCATTATCTCTGTTAATATGTACAGGTGTTACATAATAGTATGTCACAGCTTGAGGGGTAAATTAAGGTGCAATTTTAAGAGAAAATATTCATATAAGCATAGGTCCGCAAAAGCTTCGTTATGGACCTACATGGTGTTGAAATTTCCGAAAAAATTGTTTTTTCTTCAAAATTCCTGCAGTCAAACCGTAGATATGTAGTTGCATCCCAAAAATGTGATAATGAACTTATTCGCATTTTTCCAAATTTCAAACAATGCAATTTTAGAAGAAAATATACTTCAAAGTACACCCCGGTACAGGAAGGAAATTATAAGTATAATCATGTTCGGAGAATTTCAGACACCAATAATATTTATCAATTTTTCAGTATGTTTGTTTGGGAACATTCTCATATTCTCGAAATCGATATTCTATCGCTGGTTCTAAACGACATAGTCTTTGGCGCCAACTGATTAAATTTTTCATTATCTCTGTTAATATGTACAGGTGTTACATAATAGTATGTCACAGCTTGAGGGGTAAATTAACGTGCAATTTTAAGAGAAAATGTTCATATAAGCATAGGTCCGCAAAAGCTTCGTTATGGACCTACATGGTGTTGAAATTTCCGAAAAAATTGTTTTTTCTTCAAAATTCCTGCAGTCAAACCGTAGATATGTAGTTGCATCCCAAAAAATGTGATAATGAACTTATTCGCATTTTTTCCAAATTTCAAACAATGCAATTTTAGAAGAAAATATACTTCAAAGTACACCCCGGTACAGGGAAGGAAATTATAAGTATAATCATGTTCGGAGAATTTCAGACACCAATAATATTTATCAATTTTTTCAGTATGTTTGTTTGGGGAACATTCTCATATTCTCGAAATCGATATTCTATCGCTGGTTCTAAACGACATAGTCTTTGGCGCCAACTGATTAAATTTTTTCATTATCTCTGTTAATATGTACAGGTGTTACATAATAGTATGTCACAGCTTGAGGGGGTAAATTAACGTGCAATTTTAAGAGAAAATGTTCATATAAGCATAGGTCCGCAAAAGCTTCGTTATGGACCTACATGGTGTTGAAATTTCCGAAAAAAATTGTTTTTTTCTTCAAAATTCCTGCAGTCAAACCGTAGATATGTAGTTGCATCCCAAAAAATGTGATAATGAACTTATTCGCATTTTTTCCAAATTTCAAACAATGCAATTTTAGAAGAAAATATACTTCAAAGTACACCCCGGTACAGGGAAGGAAATTATAAGTATAATCATGTTCGGAGAATTTCAGACACCAATAATATTTATCAATTTTTTCAGTATGTTTGTTTGGGGAACATTCTCATATTCTCGAAATCGATATTCTATCGCTGGTTCTAAACGACATAGTCTTTGGCGCCAACTGATTAAATTTTTCATTATCTCTGTTAATATGTACAGGTGTTACATAATAGTATGTCACAGCTTGAGGGGTAAATTAACGTGCAATTTTAAGAGAAAATGTTCATATAAGCATAGGTCCGCAAAAGCTTCGTTATGGACCTACATGGTGTTGAAATTTCCGAAAAAATTGTTTTTTCTTCAAAATTCCTGCAGTCAAACCGTAGATATGTAGTTGCATCCCAAAAATGTGATAATGAACTTATTCGCATTTTTTCCAAATTTCAAACAATGCAATTTTAGAAGAAAATATACTTCAAAGTACACCCCGGTACAGGAACGAAATTATAAGTATAATCATGTTCGGAGAATTTCAGACACCAATAATATTTATCAATTTTTTCAGTATGTTGGTTTGGGAACATTCTCATATTCTCGAAATCGATATTCTATCGCTGGTTCTAAATGACATAGTCTTTGGCGCCAGCTGATTAAATTTTTTCATTATCTCTGTTAATATGTACAGGTGTTACATAATAGTATATCACAGCTTGAGGAAGTAAATTAACGTGCAATTTTAAGAAAAAATGTTCATACAAGCATAGGTCCGCAAAAGCTTCGTTACGGAGCTACATGGTGTTGAAATTTCCGAAAAAATTGTTTTTTTCTTCAAAATACCTGCAGTCAAATCGTAGATATGTAGTTGCATCCCAAAAAATATGATAATGAACTTATTCGCATTTTTTCCAAATTGCAAACAATGCAATTTTACAAGAAAATAAACTTCAAAGTACACCCCCGTACAGGGAAGGAAATTATAAGTATAATCATGTTCCTAGAATTTCAGACACCAATAATATTTATCAATTTTTTCAGTATGTTGGTTTGGGGAACATTCTCATATTCTCGAAATCGATATTCTATCTCTGGTTCTACCGGAAGTAGCCTCTTACTTTCTTATTGCAATAGTTAAGTTCCATTTTTGTTCCTGATTATTTCATTTATTTTATTTCATTTATTGCTCATCAAGTCTAGAGTACAACAATAATTACATTAATGAACAATTTGACCAATCAAGAAATTACATGGGGAGTCAACAAAAACACTAAATATCATAAAAGAACGGTACACATTTTAACATATTGACAAACATAACTATTGAATAAATAATTAAATAAGTTTTTCTAGAAATTTTTGTCATTGAAATATTCATCTTGCGTGTTGTAGGATTTCGATGTCAGTTTTTCTTTGATGTTTTTCTTATTACAAATTTTTCGGCATTCCTAGTGGAATAGGTGTGATTGAAATTATTTCTTGGAAGGTCAAGCCCTTGATCATGAATGAAAAGTATGCACGCGTGTATGAAAAGAGATGTCAAGGTAAGTATTCCTTCTGTTCTGAACAGGTTTCTGCAGCTTTCAATCCTTTGAACGTTGCACAGGACGCGCAGCGCATATTTTTGCTTCGGGAATATTCTGCTACTCTCTTGATGGTCTCCCCAGAAAATGACACCGTAGGAAATCAAACTGTGGAAGCACCCAAAGTAAGCGGTTCGAGCAGATATCTCACCAGCAATTTGCTTCATTCTACGGATGGTGAAGATGGCACCCGAGAGTCTACGCGCTAGGTCTTCAATGTGAAGAGTAAACTTCAGGTCCGGTTCCAGGGTGAGTATTCATTTGTGATTTTTTTTCGAGTATTAGATGTTGTGTTTTTGTTTCATTCATCTTCAGTTTGTTTGTATCGAACCAAAATTTTGCCTCTTCAAGCGTATTTGAGGAGAGGCTTTTCACCTCATTTATATCACTGCCCACATTCAAAAAGCTGGTATTATCTGCAGAAAGAACTGAGCTAGTTGATGTCATATTATCTGTCAAATCATTTACCACACTTGCTCAGATCGGTTGCTCAAATAGCTTTTTATGAGTTCAGTTTTTTCTGCATAATTTGATGGACTATGCTGTCGAAGGCTTTGCTTAGATCGTAGGATGACAACTTGTATTTTTTACCACCATCAAAGGCCTTAGCTATATTCAATATATGGGTCAGTGCCGTTGTTATCGATTTCTTTCCCAGAAAACCGTATTGCTGCTTGTATAAAACACTAAATCGCTCGAAGAAATCCAACAGTCTTTCTTTTATTGCCGATTCAAAAATCTTTGATACTGCAGGTAGAATCGATATTGGTCGATAGTCATCCGTTCAATTTGGATCTCTTGCCTTGAATATAGGAACCACTTTCGCTCTTAGCAGTTGCTCTGGAAAAAATCCCTCTGCAAAACACCTGTTTATCAGAAATGATTCCTCGTTTCAGTGCATCATACTCCTAGTATAAATGTCACCATTTTCGAGTAATTAATCGTTTTGCGAATTTCACAAACAAATATAGAAAATAGTAAATTCCATTGAAAAAAACCTTTCAAAAAAACGATTTCACATTACTGTTAGAGAATGTCAAAAGATCTTAACTTGTTTCAGAATTATTATAACTGTTGATATTGATTGGTAATGAAGTTATTTATTTTTTTCACTTTTTCTTTAAAGAATCGTGCAGTTTACAAGGGACTGACTTCAATTTGAAGTAATTTTCACACTCCAACTCATTAGAGCTGTTCAATTGAGAAAATGTACAGAATATTTTTCTAGCGAATTATGCTATTTTGGATCCCATTAAATTCATAATGTGGTAACTGTTCATTTAATCTCAAAATAACACTGTGCTAGTTCGAAATTCTAACACGCGGGAGACATACCTAGTAAACCTATATCGGGTACGCTAAATCCAGTGGTAACCACCGTTTTTGAAAGTTAGCTCTTGTTTAGGAGATATTCGCCTTTGAAGTTAGCTGATTTAAGAAGGGTTCGTCGCTTATGACTTCAGTACATTATATGCTTGTAATTCCCAAAGCGTTCGGAATATCGCTTTACTGTCTTCGGCAAAGTTTTAGCTATTGTCATGGCCAACAACTTTTCTGAATAACATAGAAAAACCTCATTCAAACACCGTTTCTTAACAAAATGTCCAAAAAACTTCATTGATTTTCGTCTAAATAATAGAGAAATCAAAGGAATTTCGCTTTAAAATCTCAAAATAAGAAAAGAAAACACATTTCCCATAGTTAAATCAAAAAATTTAAACGCACAATCATGATTTTAACTCAAATTTTTATTCCAATTCCAACAATTTTCAACAAATAAACATATAAATTCATATACATTCTTCTTCTTCTCCATCTTCATCTTGCTGTGAATTCCAGCAAATGTCTCCTAATAGAGAATCAATTTTTTTTCCACTATACCAGTGTTCAAGCCTAGCCGTCACCTGATGAAACCGTTCACCATGCTCATTTGAATCACATGGTGATTGTTCGGCAAAATTGCCTGCATGGTAATGTGAAAAATGAATTTTTCATTTTTACACCTATGTTACGGAAAGCAACGAGCATATTTTCAACGTGTATGCGCCAGTTTTCATCACGATGAATTCCAAGTACATTTTCGATTACTCCTTTGACGCAATCCCAAGCAACAAGCTGCAAATTCGACAAACTGTTTTTAAATTGTTTGTCTCTCATCAAGCGTCGAATATCAGGTCCATTGAGTATGCCTGTAATAAAAGAATTCGAAAAACTATGTGTTAAATATTAAATAAGTTAGGTTGATTGGTACGTATATAGTTTCACACAAACCTTTTATTTTCATTCCACTCAATCTTGGGAAAATTCGCTTCAACTCATTGAATGCATCGCCTTCAGGATCTAAGGCCTTGATGAAATTTTTAACAATCCCAAGCTTGATATGCAGAGGTGGAAGCAACACTTTTTCGATTGGCACAAGTGGAATTTCAACGACGTTTTCTCGACGCAATCTGAACCCTTGTCTCATAGGCCAGCTTTTATTGGCATATTGGTCGCCGGCATATCGAGTATCCCATTAACATATAAAACACATGTTTTTCGTATATCCCGTCTGCGTTCCTCTCAAAAGAGTTATCACCTTCAAATCTGCACAAATCTTCCAACGATGCTCTTCATATTTCACCAAATCAAGGATTTTTTCCAATGATTCGTAATTTTCTTTCGTTTTTGTGCTGATGGCAATCGGGGCACTGTTTTTTGAGTTTGTGCATGAAGCAAAACCGCCTTAAGACTACTTTTGGACGAATCGATGAAAATACGCCAGTCTTCTGGTTTATACTCATGATGCATTTTTAATACCAATTCCTTGATATCAGTGCATTACGCGAATGAATTGTCTTCGATGGATTTGAATAAAGCAGTGAACTGTCTATGACGGCCGATTGCTCCATATACTTTCACATCAGGTGCTAAGACATCCTTTTTTCAATTCCTGAGTCAAAATAATGGACTGACGCTGCGATAATTTCAATCGACGAATAATTTTTCCAGATCTTTTGAGAAAATTCGGCATGATTACATTGTGGAGATACATTAGATGGTACATAAACCGATGCAGACGTTTCGCCAATAGTATCAAAAGTAGATAGAATGTATTCTTCTGTCGGACTGGGTATTTTCGGTATTGGAATGGATTCCGAATGTGGTAACGGCAACTGAACAAACCGAGTTCCTCTGAGTTCAACTTTACGTTTTTTAGCTCTGTTCAATCCGACAATTTCATTAACACAAGCAAAACAGTCATCTGGATTATGTTCCTGAGGTTTTGTCCAAATTACTGGAATGCCTAAAGGCATAGATTGGAATTCACCTGTAATAAAAATAGCTTCAATTGATACAATTTTGAAATATATGATAAATCATTTCATTTTACCTCTTTTCCATCCACTCAATCTTATGACACAACCAGTACAAACAATTTTTAGAGACCAGTTCACATCTTTGATTACTGTTTGGTTGAAATATTGTGTGTACGATTCAGCAACTTCTTCAGAAATTGAACGCTTGCTTGTCATTATAGTAAACTTTCCACAAATGTAGCAAAATTTATTAAATTTACTGCACGAATTCATTTTTGATATTTTTACCGAATATATAACTTGTGTAAATAAAGAAACTTCAACAAGAAATGACAAATTAAAAATATCAGAACTAAGACTATGAAAAATGGCACACAAATACATAGCAAAATACGTAGTAGCATCAGTGGCAATACTAATAAATACGTATTAACACTGACATCTATGAGAAATTTGAGGTAAAATCATGATTGTGCGTTTAAATTTTTGATTTAACTATAGGAAATGTGTTTTCTTTTCTTATTTTGAGATTTTAAAGCGAAATTCCCTTGATTTCTCTATTATTTAGACGAAAATTAACGAAAACATGGCAAATAATGGAGTTTTTTGGACATTTTGTTAAGAAATGGTGTTTGAATGAGGTTTTTCTATTTTGGTATATACAGAAAAGTTGTTGGTCATGACAATAGCTAAAACTTTGCCGAAGACAGTAAAGCGATATTCCGAACGGTTTGGGAATTACAAGCATTACTGAAGTCATAAGCGACGCACCCTACTAAAATCAGCTAACTTCAAAGGCGAATATCTCCTACACAAGAGCTAACTTTCAAAAACGGTGGTTACCACTGGATTCAGCGTACCCGATATAGGTTTACTAGGTATGTCTCCCACGTGTTAGAATTTTGAAGTGTCATTTTCACGCACTGTGTAATTGTCAAATTTCAAAACTTTTTATTTTCTTGAGAGCTCAATCGAATATCATAGCGCCTTCTACCTTTTTCAGCACTTTTCTGAGTATATTTCAATAATGCTGAAAAAAGACTTATGCCCCAAGAGTTTTTAAGTAATGATTTGAAGCTGTGTTTTTCTTTTCATGATTTCCTAAAACATTCCAGAAATTCATAATAGACTGATATTAAATATTGAATTTGGTTTAAGCTCTGCTCGCAACAATAAAGTTCAATACAAGACCTAAGGAAAATCATTGAAATTTTCAAAACAATAGTTCATTCAGAGTGCAGAAAAGTAGAAAATCTGTGATAAATTTTGTGATTACAAGTTTTATTTAATAAGACTAGTCTAATTGTCGCTACCAGTGTAAAACATCAAATTTGACATCAAAATTTTCTGACTTAAATATATTGTGATAATTTATATATTTTTCAATATTAAATCGTCGTTTTTTCCATCGTAGAAAAAATTGTGTATCATACTCAGGAAAAATATTAAATTTTAACTCTCATTCGTTTTTCCATCCGCAAAATCTGTTTTTTTTTCCTTATATATGAATACAAGTTTATTTGGGTAGTTCAGTCTATAAACTCTTTCATAGTCTGAATAAATTATAATTTTTCACTATCTCTGAATATTTCGTACGGAATCGAATTAATAGAATTATTGGTGTTTGGATTTTCCCAAAATTATCTAAATGTAGCTTTCTTTAATACTTTAATGATGTATAATATTGCAGATACTAGATAGGTCATTAGCACGCTGGGTGGCAGACCATCCTAAATGATATCTTCCTGTTATCTCAAAAGTATTATTACCTGAAGGGCTGTCCGGTTCTAAAAGTGTATTTATTACTTTTAAATTTAAGTACAGGGTTGACAGATTTCGACATATAGAGGAAATAGCTCTTCCTTTCCCATATTATTTTTGCGTGAGGAATTCATTTCCGCAAACAGAAGCAAGTAGCTTCTTTCGTTTTCAAGTTATTTGGAAATTATGAAAACTTTCGGAATCATTCAAACGGCAATATATTGGTTGACTTAGAATTTATGTAATAATGGTCTTGTCATTCTACAGGCACTTTTTTACGTAAAATCGAACTACGTGCGGAAATTTCTTTTTGTCCCACGCTTTTTGAGTTTTAATGTGGACTTGCATTTTTTCAAATATGAGTCAACGA
Source organism: Cryptolaemus montrouzieri (assembly GCA_013387265.2). Taxonomy (NCBI): domain Eukaryota; kingdom Metazoa; phylum Arthropoda; class Insecta; order Coleoptera; family Coccinellidae; genus Cryptolaemus; species Cryptolaemus montrouzieri. The sequence continues at coordinate 22,693,570 of JABFTP020000021.1, read as the reverse complement.
TAACTTAGATTTCGTTGAACGAAGTTCTTTTTTCCATTTCATGAATATATCTTATATGTACTCAATTTTTATTTAATATATATATATATATATATATATATATATATATATATATATATATATATATATATATATATATATATATATATATATATATATATATATATATATATATATATATATATATATATATATATATTTTATTTATATATACAGGGTGTTACTACTTAATAGTATGTCATAACTTGAGGGGGAATCTACGTGCACTTTTAAGAAAAAAACGTCATATAGACATAGGTCCGCGAAAGCTTCGTTACGGAGCTACAGGGTGTTGAAATTTCCGGAAAAAATTGTTTTTTTCTTCAAAAGTTCTGCAGTTTTTGAGATATTCAGACCAAATTTGGAATGCAATCTATTTTTTACAGCCTCCATCATTACGCGTCCTAGATTTTAACTGAAATTCACAGGGTGTTTTCTTTTCCAAGGCCATGTCTCCTTTTGCCCTTTCAAACTTTTTTGCAGTACGCCACTGATCAGCGTACAATCAATTTTCGTCAATTTTGTTCAATTTAGAAACTTTTTTGACACTTGTAATTTTTTCGTTTTTCCAATCGTTATCTCGTGAGAAATTATTGAATCTGAATTATTTGAATTGTATGTTATTCTCTAAATAAAAAAAATAGGAATACTCGATAGGTATGCCCAAAATTTGCTTTTATTTCGATAGCTCGTTTTCTGAGACTCAACTTGTACTTATTCAATATCAAATTAAAAAAAAGAACAATTAAAATCTAAATAAATTGCTGGAAGTGTCCTCCACCTGCAAGAATACAGGCCTCTATCCTTCTTCGCATATTATCACACACTCTTTGAAATATTCCTGGGGTATTTCTTATCGTGTCACAAGAGGTTATTATTCGATTTCTCAATTCTTCTACAGTGTTCTATGGAGTGGTATAAACTAAACTTTTGAGATATCCCCATAGGAAAAAGTCTAACTGTTTAAGTCTGGGGACCTAGGAGGTCATGGTTCAGACCCACCCCGACCTATTCATCGGTTGTTGAATGTATTATTCAAGAACTCCTTAGCCTGTCCACTAAAATGTACTGGTGTCCCATCATGCATGAACCACATTATGTTTCTCACCAAAAGTGGCACATCCTCGAGCAATAAAGGTAATTCCTCCGTAGTGAGAATTGTTCTTGATGATTAAATTCTTCAATCCTCAGCCCAATAATGATTATTGTGAAAATTTGTGATAGCAATTCTCGAAAAGTTAGCTTCATCTGTGAACATTATTTCACTATCAAAATAAGCATTTTCTCTAATTTTATCTAAGAACCATCGGCAGAAATTCAGTCTTGAAGGTAAATCTTGAGGAAGTAGAGTTTGGATGTGTTGAGTATGAAACGCGTACAATAAAAAGTCGTGGAGAATCCTTCAAACTAGAACATGTGAAATATTCAACTGCTTCCTCAATATCTTGAGTTTTCATAATTTGAGTTGCACCTTTTACATGATTATTTTCAGTAAAAGTACCAGTTTCCCTCAACCTTCTGTGGATATTTTAAAATGTTCGCCTGTCTGATGTTACTCGATTTGGAAAGCGCACATCATATAATCGCTTAACTTCTGTTGTGTTTTCCGTCAGCCAGACCGTACATGTAGAGGATATCAGCTAATTCGGCGTTAGTAAATTTAGCCATTTTTTCTTACAGCAATAACTTCAAAAGTCTTAAAACTAATCGTTAATTTAATAAACAATTCGAGCAGACACTGGTTCAACTTTAGCAACTGTCAAAATAAATAAATATATAAAAAAAATCAAAGCCTACTTCTCATTTTTTTAATTAGAAGTGCTTTCAATTCAGCGAATGCATACAATCGTTTAATAATTTTTTGCTCGAGAACGGTTGGAGATACGAAAAAATTACCAGTGTCAATAAAGTTTCTACATTGAACGAAGATGACAAAATTGATTGTACGCTGATCAGTGGCGTATTGCAAAAAAGTTTGAAAGGCAAAAGAAGACATGCAGGAGTTTTGAAGAAAATCCCAATTTTTTACGGAAATTTCAACACCCTGTAGCTCCGTAACGAAGCTTTTGCGGACCTATGTTTATATGAACTTTTTTTCTCAAAATTACACGTAGATTTATCATTTCAAGTTGTGACATACCATTATGTAACACCCTGTATTTTCAATATCAATCGTTCGATATTGAACACTTGGTTTAATGCTACTGTATCATATTATGACAGGAACATAATGAAAATATAAAATTTTCAAATTGCCTTTAATCAACCCATTTGCTTCCCAAATATCCTTTCAATGCAATAATAAAAACCGTTAATATTAATGATTATTCGTTTGTTTGCCCCATACTAGACTCGAACACGCCACACGTAACATAAATATTTCATAGTGTCGCTCAAGCCATCTACACACAAACCAGAATAGCGAGGGTTCACCAACGAAAATCGGTCAGTTTTTCTGCATCTCAAATGGACCAAAAACAGGACTGTCTACGTTGCAGACGAAAGAGATAAATATGTCGCATCTTTATGGATTTGTCGCAAAATTCTTCAGTTTCAAGGTCAACGCACACATATCTTCAACGCCATTGTTCTTCAGAAGAAGCTACCGTGCTACGTGTTGTTGACAGCGTGATGTATGGACCATTCTAACTTTGCCAGTTCGATAATCATGAAACGTTATTACGGTTCTCCAGAGGTATCTGCATTACGTTCGTATTGTTGACAATTTCTCCCGTCGAATTACTTTGAAAATAATTCTGGAAAAGTATTTATAGTTTAGTTGACAAGTTAGTCGTCGTTTTTTTTTTATAATTGAAGTGGCCTCCTTAGGAAGACCGAAATGGCTTGGACTCATGAGTCATTGGCCAACAAGTAATATTTGGCATTTACTTTTCAATGAGATGAACCGTTCGATTATACAACGATCAGTCTTTCAAAAAGCTAAACACTACCTATCATGAATAAAACTAGATGATGAATAAGTACTCAAATGATAAACAGCGATACATGACGCCAAGGGGCTCGTCAAGGCGATTTCGATCTTCATACACATGCAGAATAAAGCCCGGTTTGAGGGTTAAAAACACATAAGGATGGGATACACAAAGGATCTGAAACTACAAACTACAATTAGAATCTTAGATCGACTGATCTTATATAATCAAAAAGTTCTTCATGAACGCTCAAGTTTTTGAGTGATAATAAAAAGTTTAAATTATAAGGTTGATGTATTTTAATAATTTTTGTGATTCTGTCATTCAGTTTTGAACACTGATGACGAAAACTATATATATATATATATATATATATATATATATATATATATATATATATATATATATATATATATATATATATATATATATATATATATATATATATATATATATATATATATATATATATATATATATATATATATATATATATATATATATATATATATATATATATATATATATATATATATATATATATATATATATATATATATATATATATATATATATATATATATCTTAGATCGACTGATCTTATATAATCAAAAGTTCTTCATGAACGCTCAAGTTTTTGAGTGATAATAAAAAGTTTAAATTATAAGGTTGATGTATTTTAATAATTTTTGTGATTCTGTCATTCAGTTCCGAACACTAATGGCGAAAACTACTATATATATATATATATATATATATATATATATATATATATATATATATATATATATATATATATATATATGGATTACCCTTAACATTCTGAGGATTGCTATTACCAAATGGATGGTGTACCAGCACATAAAACACGAGCTGTGGATCGGCAGCTAACAGAAATGTTCGAGGATAGATGGTGAGGTAATCAAGGACCAAATTTATGGCCTCCGCGTTCTCCGGGCCTGACGCCCCTTGATTTTTATTTATGGGGCAAAATCAAGAGTGAAGTGTATCTTATTCCTGTAAGCAGTAAAGAAGAGTTATTAGAGCGCATTCATAATGCTTTCCGTAATATTGATCCTGAGAAAACTAGGAAGGCAACTCATCATGTTCGTATACGAGCTGTCAAGTGTATCGAGCAAAATGGGCCCATATTGAACATTTATTCAGATCGTAAATTAGTTTTCTCCTATGACGTTTGCTATCATTTATTCGTATTAACGTAATCATCTTAGATGATTTACAATTTTATTCATCCGAATTGTAGAAAATTGCTTCTAATGCTTCGAAATTTTATTTTACTCATAGACGGTAAATTTGGAAATTGGTTATTGAATTGCCTGCAATTTCTACCCACTACTTTTTGACATTCTAAAATGAATTAAAAAAGATTAAATATATATTTTCGTTTGAATAACCAGTGGTTTTATTCCAAATGTGTTGTTACTTTTTGGATATTTTCAATCTGAAATAACGACAATTCTTGTTCAAATATCAAATTGGAATGAACGAGGTTACAAGTACATTAATTTTAGGCACCTGTCAGGCGAGCGTACCCAGTTCAGCTACTTGATTCAAATATTTCAAAGCATTCTCTGTTAATTCTTGCAAAATCATCAAAATTCAATATATTCCCAAATTATTTCGGAACTATAAGAGATGGCTATGGTACATGCTGATACAATTCCATCTGTAATTTGGCGCTTCATCTGATGGCGATATAAAATTGACACGTGCCATTTGAAAAAATTGAGTTATTGCTGTTTGAAAAAGGCCAAATTGAAAAATCATACAAAACAACGCAATAAACATTCCTTGATCCTTCTTCTATCCACCCAAGCAAAAATTGTGTCTGTAAAGCAAAAGATCTATGAGCTACAATTTTTTAAATGTTGTTTATAACAAAATAATTAAATCTGTCAAAAGTTTTGACAGATAAGTGCCAACAGCTTGGGTATTTTATGCCTTGCTCAAATGTCGGTTCTAGCTGTATAATAAAAAAGGTAGATTGCCATTTGAAATAACAAAGTGATGACCCATTTCGGTATAACCGAAAATGTTATCACTTCGAAAATATTTCACTTCATTTAGCATCAATTTCAATTGGAAATCGCTAGTTATGGAACTCAAAAGTTTTTAACGGACGGTCCGGTGGATATATATATATATATATATATATATATATATATATATATATATATATATATATATATATATATATATATATGTATATTGTCAGTTCAAATTTTTCTTGAAAGAAGAGTTGAAAAGACGTTCTTGAATATCTTCCAATTCAAACATGAATGTGATTTGAGTTTTCAAGTATATGATTTATCCACAAACTTAAAAAAAATGCAAGAAAACTATCAATTATGAAAGAATGGGGAGCTCTCCTGTCTTCTATGTGTAGTTGTCTTTGAAATTACTTAAAGAATGATGATAATCTTTCAAGAAAAATTTCCACTCTCTTTGAGACTGATGTTCAGTTCAAGTATTATGAAATGTTGTTGAAATCTTGAAACTGAAACTTCTGCTATGACATGGTCGAACTCGAATTTGGAATTAACCTTATCCTTCTCGAATATTTTTTTTACTTATTTCACTTTGGCTGCTGACAACAGGCGAATAATTTGCTGACGATCTTTTCCTATGGTTGAAGGATGATAATAGTTGATTAAAATAATTATTAGAACTCTTGATAATTGAATTTCTATGCCTAAAATGTGATTAAACGATTCGTTGTTGAATATATGTTTAAACCTCACTAATTTTATCCTATAACAGCTCAATTGGAGATAAGTTGAGGTCTTGAAATTGAATATATCTCTTTGAATCGCAAATAGATAAAAAGTGTTCAAATTCTTATTGAACATGAGCCAGTATCCATTACTCGAAGTAGCCTTCCTTACCATAACAATGTGCTAGGAAATATATTAGGGGGTTCAATATAACATAAAGAGCAATTGAGTATTAATACCAGTGCATGAGGCGTTCAGTATAGGTTGATATGGAAGGTCATTCAGTATATTAGGCTTTTAGTAGATTGGGTATTTAGTATATTAGGCGATTTTAACATATGAACTAGTATTGGCCTAATTATTAATGACGATTTCAAATCCGTCATTAAAATTTCTGTATAAGCTCTAGTTTAGAAAATATATAACATGGGCAATTTTGAAATAAAACACAACTTCTTTAAAATTGACCCTATTTCATTAAATTCTCAAATTGAAAACAAATTTTTTTGTTAGATTTTCTTGCAGATGTAGTCAATGAACTGGTATGATTGCTCCAACAATACTCAGCCACGATGTGTGCGTTCCAGTAGTCCTGTTCTTCTCTCAGATCCCCAAGAGTAGCTGAAAAATAGTCAAGGTTGTGTCACTTGATCCAAGCATTTAAAAATGACTCATCAGTTATTAAATGTGTTGAGAATAGTCAGAACTCTTCATATTTGCCAAAAAAATTCTGAACAAGCCAGACAAACTCATTTCATATGTTTTTCTTAATCTCTGTCATAGTAACCGAAAAACTTCTTGGTTTTATTAATGATCTAAGCTGTGGCTCATTAAATATGTCCGCTTTCATCTTTTCTGCACTCAGTTTTCATGGGCTATAAGCCAATTCGATTTCTTTAAACCACCAGAGCCTGATGGCATAATTCCTGCTCACCTTCACAGGGGAGGGGATGGACTGGTGAAAACGCTGTGCAAGCTCTACCAGCCTTGGGGTGGGTACCACATTTGTGGAAGTAATCAGATATAGTCTGTATACCAAGGCCTCTCAAAAGCTCTTACGCCCTGGCAAAGGCATATAGACCTATCAATCTAACTTCGTTTATTCTGAAGACGATTGAAAAACAAATATATAGGTACGTGAGAGAAACGATTTTTGTAGATAAACCTCTAAACGTCAACCAGCATGCCTATCAGTCAGGAAACTCATTTGGATCAGCACTCCACCACCTTGTGGATAGACTGAAGAATGCTACGCAGAACCAAGAAATTTCTATGGCAGCTTTCCTTGACAAAGAGGAAGCTTTTAATATCACCTCAAAAACATCAATGGATAAAGCAGAATAAATGCATGGTGTTAACAACAGTCTTTACAGGTGGATATATAATATGCTTATTAACAAAAAACTCCAGCCAAACTATTTAGTGTGACCAAGAGATTCCACATCAACAGGGGATATCCATATCCCTCCAATACTATGGAACCTGATAGTGAATGACCTCCTGAGTATACTAAATAATCTCAGAGCTATGCCGATGACATAGTCATATTAGTGAGAGAGCAGAAGTTCAACATGGTATCTGAGCTCATACAGGGAGCTCTGAAAATTGTATAGGACTGGTGCGACCAAAAAGAGCTAATATCTAGGAGAGTAAACGGACCATCGGCAATAAATGGGGGCAATAAATCCAAAAAATGTAGACTGCCTGTATACGGTGATGATTGTACAGTCTTACATAGTCGCCAAAAGTGATGCAGAAAGGGGGTTACGGAGGAGCTGAACAAACTTCAAAGACTAGCCGAGGTCTGCATCACAGGCTCCTTAAGATCAACACTAACCGCAAGCCTGGATGCTATCTTAAAGTTCCCTCCTCTGGATATTTATATTAGTAGTGAGACTATAAAAGCGGCATTCATGCAGGAGATAAACGGATCCTAGAAACCGGACACGCAGAGCACACCAGAATTAGGTAATTGATCAAAAACACAATACTGAGTATGGGGAATGGCACGTTCACTAAAAAACGGTGATAGATTGGAACAATTGACTCGACTCTGACAACTGTGAAAACATAAATGGATATACGTACGAATCCAGAATGGAAAAGAAAACTAGAGCTGGAATTCACAAAACCCGGAATATCGGCTGATAATTCCACTGGGGAGCACGTAATCATCTTTCAGGTTGATTCTCGAATTAATCATTTATATCTTTTAAACTCAGTTTTCATAATTTTATTAATATTTCAATCTCATTTCATCAAGTTAAATATTCAAACAGGTAATGATACCCAATGAAAATTCTAGTTATATCCGTAAGGTGTCGCTGGTATTGATCTGGATTGTTCAATTGTAAGTCAGTACTTGAAAGAAGATCGTTTTCTCGTTTCTGTGGGAGAACGGAAAGCAGTACTCATTCTATGTTTCATTTCCACTTTATTGTTGTGAAGAGAATAATTTCACTTTTTCATCAGTTTTTTTTGAAAATCAATAGTTTTTCATAGAACCGCGTCTAAGTAAGTTCGGAATTCATTAGATTCGCTCTCTTTCCATTAAGAAATCTTCAGAATCGTTTGGGATTTTATTGGAGCTGTGTTGTAGCGATTGGAGTGAATAATTTTCAGTAAAAGTAATTAAGTATTCATTTGATTTTCTGGATAAATTCCAATCGTCTGAGGCGTTATAAGTAGTCGGTAATTTTTCCGGATTTCCTCGACAACAAATTCAATTAGAGAGTGGAGAGATTTCGAATTTTTTTTCATTATATTAACCTAGATCGATATCTGCTATTCCAAGGAATGTTTTTTCACCATCAAGATATTTTACTGTTACGAGTTTTCATCTTTATGCCAAACCTTGATATTTCACGACTGGGGTAACCACGTCTTTAGGGAACTAGTCTTGCCACCTAGGGCAGTCACCTTGTGAACCATATTCAGCCAATCAAGTAACCTGTAAGCTGTAAGATACAGGAATACCATAAAACCGATATAAAACAGTATCAAACCATGGTGGAAATTAACCTCAGTCCTAAAAGCTAAGTGTTCTCCTTTATGATCCATTTCTTCTCGTCTATCTTCATTAATCGTTGACTGAGCTCTATCATTGAGTTTCATTTTTTTGAAAAGCTCAGATAGTTCTAAATTGAAAATTAGTACTTATGTAGTCTGAATTTATCTCGTCTGATAATTGGTTAAACTTTGTAGTTGAGTTTTTTTTGCACTAGTTACCTTGATTATAGTTAGTAATTTATTAGTCAGTTACTGTGATTTTGATAATTATTCTGTAATAAAGCTAGTTGATTGAAGTGATGAGTATTTTTCCTAAGGCTATATCAAGGACGTAGGTTCTAGACGAAGATCTCACACACTGAGATAAAAGGACTCTGATCTAGTTAGGCATAGATAATTTATAGGTAGTTTCAATTGTAATTTCGATTCAACTAGTCTTGCTATTTTATGTCATTCAACTTCATTATTTAAAATTCTTATTTCAAGTAGAATTGAAATACTTCTTCAATTTCAGATATTCTTGAAACAAAACCATTACAAGGTAAAATTATATGCTATAACAACCTTTGTTCGTGAGAATCTCAAAAGAGGCGAAACAGACGGATGAACATTCTCTTGAACAGTCAGGCGGTAATAAAAGCTTTGGCTGGGAGGGTAACCCGGTCAAAGCTCATATGGGAATAACTGCAATTACTAACTAGGCTGGCAAAACGGAACCAGGTAACTTTGGTCTAGCTGCCTTTGCCCAACGGGACTGCAGGTAACGAGGAGGCAGATTCTCTTCAAGTTAGCTGGCGAACAAAAACATCGCAACGAATTTTGCCCATCTTTTACATCTCTCATATATTTTATTTTTCGAAAACTTTCATTTCTATAACATGCACGGTTCTACAATTTTTTTTTTCAAATTTAAAATCAGTTAGCTTTAATGATACAATCTTTTCATTCAAAAGTTATTTTTTGCCAACCTTCACACCTGGTAACTTATACCTTTATCAATTTATGATTAATTAGACAATTCAACGTACTTACTGTTCCTTATTGCAATTATAAAATCTCCCACAGTGCAATTTTTATCAATTCAATAGGAGAGTCTAATTAAGTCATAATTATAATCCGTAAATACCGGCAGCGAATATTTCAATAATTCTATGAAATTATAGGTGTGTACATGATTTACTGTGGACGTTCCGCATGTTATGGATTTCTTTCTTCATTTTCAATTGGTTATTAGATACATGTAGGATGTTGCCAATAACTATTATGCGTTATCATTTTACTTTGAGTTATGAAAATTATCAACAATAAACAGGTACGTACACATGGCAACAATGTAACGATTTTATGAAAACTCTAATTTTTAAACAGCTTAGTTTTTGTATTATTTAATCACATACATACGAGGATAAACTGACAAATCTACTAAAATTGAAACAAGAAGTCATTTATCTTATATGGGTGTCCCATATTTTTCAACATAAATCCTTTTATATAGTATATAGCTATATACTTATAGCTATATACATCGCTTAGGCGATGTTGGTGGTTTGTATTGCCTAGTTTGTAGTAGTCTTTCTAAAGGCCCCTAGGATACCATTTTGTTTCGGGAAAGATTTCCTAATCTGTTGACTATCTCAATCCTCCAACGCCTATTTTCATTTGAACAAACAGAAATCACTGGGAGTCAGGTCGGGGGAATATGGTGGATATGGTAGCAATTCATATCGTATTTTTTTTTTTTAATTTGAAGGAAGATCGAGGCAGGCACGGAAGTTATCTGCGCATATCCATCCCGATCCTCCGGGTTTGGACTGTCGTTAGACATAAGTCCAGAAGGATAATTGTTTATACGATACATTTAATGATGAAACTTTGACTATTAAGTTTTTAAATACACACACAGCCTCTCGACCTGGGCCTCTGAGAGCTCAGACCGAACAGCCACCCGACCCGTGCTTGTTCATAAGTTAATATGAGATTTCTTTAAAAATGTGTATATTTCCCAGTAGACTTTGGGGTTGTTGAGTGCGAGAATCTGTTCAGCCTGATATGGTTGATGGAGTTTGGTGATTTTACTCAAGGTTAAGCATAGCAATTGAATATTTCGAATATTATTATTACATTGAAACAGAAGGTGGTTTAAAGTTCCTATTTCCCCACATGAGCAAAGAGGGTTATCTTTCAATTTCATTCTGTGAAGATATTTCGGAAAGAGAGCGTGACCACTTCTCATTCTAGAGATAGTACGAATAAAATCTCGTTTGAAATTCCTAATGGGATCAGACTTGTCTACTTCATCAAATATGTTATCGAACCAGTAGAAATGTGGCGGGGAGGGTTGAATTGATTTATAGAACTGTCCGCTTGGGTTGGATTTGAAGGTTTCGTTCCATCTTGAAGTTGTGAGGTGTTTAAAGAGGGGGAAAAAATCGTTGTACATGGCGGAAGGAAGGTGGATGGGGTCGAGAAATGCCGCTTCCTTGGCCAAGGAATCAACATTTTCATTGCCCACTATTCCTGAATGGGCCTTAGCCCAGAGAAACTCGATTGTACAGCTTGATGCAGATAGCCGGGACAAAGCTTCTAAAATATCTTTATGATTCAGACTGAAGTTTGTGTTATATTTCAATTTCTTCAAGCTCATCAGGCTGCTCAGGCTATCTGATATTATCAGGAAATTTTTTGAGGAAAATGTATCGATGTGCGATAGAATGTAATCTAATGCTCTACAGAGAGCTAGAAGTTCTGCTGAGAAAATTGAGAAATTATTGCCGAGTCGAAACAGTGAGTGAGAGGTGTGTAAGGGGTCGAAAATAGCACAACCGACGTTATTATCTTGTTTGGAGACATCCGTGTACAGGTGATGAAAATTTCTGAAGCATGAGTCTATCAGTCGGTGAAAATCGATATTTGCCGTCATTTCTCCGTAGATGGGAACATGAATATTTTCTACATCTCGTAATTTGAAGAAATCCATTTTGTACATGACTAGTTTGTCCATTGTGGTGATCCTTTCCTTATATTCCATGAATAGGTCGTAATTCGCTATCAAGAGTGGATCTTTTTTGATAGTCCAATATTTTGATGTGAGTGTTAGAATATATAGGCTGTGAATCTTGACCATAAGTGGAGAAGAAAAGGCGTGTTTTTTCGAGAGAAATTTGAGAGTCAGCAAATCTCTCCGTTGTTTGAGAGGCATTTCGTTTGATTCTGCGAGTACAATATTATTAGGTGTGCTTCTGAGATAGCCGAAACAGATCTTCAGCGCCTTGTGTTGTAGAGTATCCTACTTTTGAAGCCAAGTGTCTGCTGCTGATCCGTAGAAGATACAACCATAGTCAATAACTGATCTTACGAATGATCGATAAAAATTAAGGGCGATGAGTTGGTCGGCTCCCCATTTGTTATGACAGATGAATCTCAGTAATTGAATGTTCTTTTCTGCACGGTTGAGAGTGTCCAAAATATGATCTTTCCAACTTAAGTTTTATGAGGAAGTGACAATTCTCCAAAATTCAAGTTATCTGGTAGTTGGGCGCGTTTCCTAGTGAATGTACAAACTGCTGACTTAGAAGGTGACATCTCGTGACCATTTGTGTTCAGGAATTGATTTAATTCTCTGATCGCAGTATCTAGGATCTGTTGAACTGCAGTCAGGTCTTTGTTTGAGCAGTATATGCAAATATCATCTGCAAATTGCAAAACTTTCACTGCTGGGTTAGAGAAGGTAGTCTCAAACTTGTGGTACAATATTATATATAAAAGAGGTGACAAAATACTGCCTTGGGGTAATCCAATGTTAGTTAATCTTGGACCAATCAATTCATGACCAATTCTCAGAAATATTCTTCTATTGGAATATAAATTATGAATGAACGTAGTGAAATTTCGAGGCAAAACAATCTCAATCATAACCCTGTGTAGAACGGACAATAAGACTTTGTCATATGCTCCAATTATATCGCCGAATAAGGCCATAAGTGATTCATCTTTTGAAAAGGCGATTTGGATATCTGTGATCAGGTGTACGATACTATCATATGTTGAATGGCCTTTACGGAAACCAAATTGGTAATTCGGGAACTTGTTATGTTCGAGCCACCAGTCCAAGCGGAACTTATTCATTCTTTCGAAAGTTTTCAATACACAGGAACTTCATCAGCTTGGTTGTTGTGATCGAGTAAAATTAACAGGGACAATGTCGTGGTGAAACAGGATTTTCCTCTCGGCAAGATGAGGCAGCTTTTTCTTTTTTATTCTCAACCCCTAAGAGGAGGCGATCCTGTGATGCCACTACTGTGGCCGTCCAACTCATTTAATGTATATTCTCTCGCTTCTTGAAGAGGGACACATTGTTATCGGAAAGATGTTCGATAGAAGCGAGTTCAAGAGCACACTAGTCCTGTAAACAAAAGCATTTTCATGGAGGGATGTAGGTGGCGTTGGTAATTGGACCGTCCACTGAGTTTTCCGTCAACCCGGTTTTTCTTTGGAATTTGATTCTTTTCTGTACCAAGCTTTTCAGTTTCAGAATTTGCCATGGAAATCTGTAAAAGAGAGAAAGATCAGCAACCAGCCACCTTTGAGCGAGAAGTTGGTGATCTCGCGTGATCTCCGAGTATTCAATGAGGTTTACTTCTCTCTTTTGATTACTGTCCAATAGATGTAATAAACGCTTGGGTATGGAGCCCCACTGATACGAACAGTATTCCAAGCCCGATCGCACCCATGCTTTGCATAAAACCATCAGCTAGGATGGAGTGAAGTACTTCTTATCCTTGAAAAATAAAATTGAATGTAACAGAAGGAGATTTGACAATGGCTGACACGTGGTCAGATCAACAAACTCCGGTGTTGACTGTGATTCCGAGCACATTGAATGAGGATCTCCAGCAGTGACTTTTCTGGATAATGTTGTTGATTGCGTATCAGCTTTAAAATTGACCTAGTTCAACTAATCCTACATTGATATTTCCTCCAAGTCTGAATTCAGTAACAAGCTCTGTTAGTATCTTCGTCGGTGTGACACCTCAGCAGTTATATAACGCTGACTTGAAAATGAGAACAGTCGTCCGCAAACCCAAATATTTTGTTCTCGGTGGAGTGGAGCAGAACATTCATCTGCAACAGAGAAAGAGTTGGCGAGAGTTTGGAGTCCTGGGGTTCTCCTGCAGTAACCTAGAAAAATCCACGCGTCACACAATCAACATCTTTAAAAGGAAAAGATGAGAGAAACTCGCGCAACTCCTCCCAGTTGGCTCGATTGTAATGCCATATATTCCTAGAAGGCTTTTGATCTTTATTGCATGGCTATAGAAAAGTGACAACAGCATAAGAAGGTTGTGGTAGGAGTTGTCTTAGGTTACTGAGACCTGTTAACGGAAATCATCTGAATTTGTAACAATAATGAGATCAAGAATATTGGGTAAATCGATTGTATTGTCAGAAATACTTATCGGTTCATCGACAAGTTGCCTCAAGTTGCGAGTAATTGTAAGGCCTCCGCTTGACTTCCTGCTTTGTCGGTCCTATTTGGATCGTGTCTACCTTGTCGCTTAGATACTGAAACAATCTAGAGTAGTTGTTATTGTTAGAAGATCGATACATACAATATGTAGCATGGTTTTGTTATATGAATTGATTTCGAACCATGACAGGTTTTTATGTTTTTACTCAATCGGTCTAACAGTGAAACCTAGTCTTCTCCATTCATAATCCTCCTTGGAAAATTAATGAACATAATGCCCTAGGCGTCCAAAAAGACAGTTGCCATCACCTTTTTGGTGGATGGAACCACATTGAATTTCACTATACTGTCGCCGTTCTCCACCCCATGTACACTAATGGAATTATCGAAAAACCTTGCCAAAAGTCAAAAATCTAAGTTGAAATGTTGACATATTCACAGATATATTATTATAGGAAGCACCATTGCATCAGCCGAATCAAATCGCTAAATTCGGTCACTTTAACACAGTCAAAGTTGCTCATGTCACAATCCAGACTTTGTGATCATGACAGTTCAATAAATCATGCAATTTTCAACTGTTCATGCAACCCAAAAAAGTGATCGCTTTTTAACGCTTGAAATATGGAGAATAATGTCAAAGGATTGTATGAACAAAAAATTGAACAATATTTCTGATATTGAATATAAACAATGCATGAAATATTTACGTAAAACAAAGTCCATCTTTTCTGAAGATTTTTGTTATATGTTGGATATACACACAACCAAATTTATATGGAATCACTCGGTATTTCACATTATTGGTTGTTTTAACAATGGATCTTTGACAACTTGTGAAGAATGAAATTTTTGTTGTAAAAAACTGGATAGTATGATAAGAAATGTTGAATTATCACCACGTGTTCTGGATATTGTACTCAGTCGTCAATGAGATTTGAAACTGTGAATTTCAAAATTTAAAAAAGCCTATAATCATAATTGAAAATGCCTTACGTTGGATTGTCGGATGTGCAGAGGGTCAAATAATTGCCTCGTGACACAGAGGGATATAGCGGCCACAATGGGGGTGTCACAAGGGGTGATTTCAAAAACCTACGTCCGATACGTGGAGCTAAAATCTCTGCAAAATAGGCCTAGAAAAAGTCGTAGGAAGTTCACTTCTGAAGAACAAGATAGCTTTTTGTGCCAAATTGCAAGAAGAGACCCTAGTGCATCGCACCTCATACTCCAAAGGCAATTTCTGAAAGCAACAGGCATCAGTGTGTCAGTCGAGTTGAAACGTCAAAGACTTTGTTCAAGGGGTTTATACAGCAGAAGGCCCTTAAGAGTTCCGGAGCTTACCAGACAACAAAAAATTAACAGACTTAATTGGTATATCGAGTACCAAAATTGGAATGTTGAGAATTGGCGAAATGATGACGATGACCGTCGGATTCGGGTTTTAAGGGGTCGTGGAAGACAAGCTAGACTCCGCAATACCAAGGGGACAGTATGATGTTTTGGGGTGGCATTATGCTAGGTAGCAAAACAGATTGGATTTCGTTTTCTGTAAATGTAACGGATAGAAATTACGTGGATCTAGTGCTGGAGCCCATAATGAGACTCTGGTGAGGTGCCCACGGTGGAATTGCACTTTTATGCAAGATAATGTTCCTCCGCACACCAGCAAGAGCGCGACATTTTCTTGAAACAGTGGGAGCTATTTTGGACTTGACAGCTTGCTCTGCAGATCTAAATCCTATTGAACATTTATCGGATAATCTCAAAAGGAAAATTAGATCGCGCCAAGATAATCCAAGAACCCCACTCAGCTCATCCAAGCTGCCACAAAAGAGTGGCAGAATATCTCCCCAGAGGAGGTCGAAAACAATCCAAAGCATGCCTAGACGGATTCAGGCTTGTATTAGGGCAAAAGGAGGTAATACAAGCTACTGAGGTCGAGAAAAACACCTACTGCGTGAGAAAACACTTTTCAATTTTTTTACTACATGCGGAAAGAGTCTCTTTTTTTCTTTTATTTGTTTCTTTCTTAAAATAAACCTTAATTTTTTCTTTCTTCAATTGGAGTATCTCAAAAGGATCAATTCTAACAATCCTTCGAAATTTCCAAAATCCCTGAGGTAATATTCAAAATATCGGTTGATTCCATATAAATTTGGTTGTGTGTATAATAAGCTACCAATTTTTTCTCAAGGAGGAGAAAGAAGGAAAATTTAACAAATTGTAAAGGATTTTCTAATACACAAATCCTTTTATAGTCACGAAAAATTTATGTTTTCAAATTTTAATATTTTAATATAACAGTAATAATGAATGTTGATATTTCGTTTATGTAATCTTTAATTTACTGTTTTTGATAATAAATAAACTTTGACTGGAAGCCATTTTCTTCAGAAATGATGAGAGGTACTTTCAATAGTTGATTGAAAAACACTTTATGTCTAAAGGAGAATCATCAAACTTGTCAACGTGACACCTAATGCCGATCCTGGTTTATCATAAGCTGTTTTATATGCAGATTTTTATGGAGAACTGTTTATAATGCCTGTAACACTCATTAGATGCGGGCTTGTAAATTTCGAATAGATTATATAGGCCTGTTATTAACTATCCATAAGTCGATCAACAAGACGCGATTTTAAGGTAATTCTAACGGATTTTCTCTATAAGCTCATTGATGGAAGAATAATAATTGACCTTGATTTGATAGATTGAACAATTATGTATGCAAAAATTGAGTCAGTAATATTTATCGAAATCTAACATTCTCAGTGTGACTAATTTCCTGTCAGTTACGAAAGATTATTATGGAAACTATGAATAAACTTCCACCATCAACAGATAAATGGGATAAGAACACAGTTTTGAAGGTTTTCAATGGAAGAAGATACATAGAAAGAATGGCACTCAGAGTATAAGGAAATGAGATTTAATTTTATTGAGGAGGTCATTATTTGATGAAAGTTAATACTCATTTGTTGATTGAATAATACAATGATATTCAAATTTTAACTATACTCACAACCTTATGAAGCCTTCCGCCATACTGTGACTTCTTCGGATGAATAGAACATTCGGAAAGTAGGGATATATTACATTGGTAAAAGTAGTATTTTTTAGCTCAATAGGGGGAAAATCTGAACAGAGTTGCTTCAAGAAATGAAAGGATTTAGTAATGATGTCGAATTTTTTTCTCTTCATTGATTCCCAATGCTTCCCATAAGTTTAGTTTTAATCCATCATTTTCATTATGTAAAATATCAGAACGGTTATTAAAAGTATGGTTTTCTTCCAGTGAAAGATTTACACACTGAAAATCTGATTTTTGTTTGTCAAAGAGGCGTTTGTGCTCTGATAACCTTTTATTGAAAGTATGACCGATATAAATTTCACAAGACAGCTTATAAACACCTGATGTGTTTCCTTTCAGAATTTTGGATTTCCGGTTTTTAATATACTAGCCTAGAGTTATAGATTTTGAAAGCTAGATTCAAATTCTCAAATTTAGACTGGCTTTACCAATAGTTAATACATACAACCAAATTTATATGGAACCACTCGGTATTTCATAATATTGATTGTTTTCAACCATGGATCTTTGACTACTTATGAAGAATGAAGTTTTTTGTTGTATAAAAACTGGATAGTATAATAAGAAATATTGAATTATCACCACGTGTTCGCGGGATATTGTACTCAGTCGTCACTGAGATTCGAAACTGTGAATTTGACAGAGGTGGCAACTTGTTTTACAGGTTTTCAGTCCATCTTCTTTTCGTTTGATTGTTAGAAGAATCAGTTCTTTATCTCAAGCTTTCGGGAGTGCCCTCATCTGCCATTATCAAATGGTGTATCTGATACTCGTTTGCTTCTAGTGTGTCAGTTCATAACCCTTAATAACAACAGGAGGGGCACTCCCGAAACGCTGCGATAAATCAACTGGTTTCTCTAAGAACCAAACACAAATACGAAGGACTGAAAACCTGAAAAACAAATTAATCAGGTTTTTTCACATTTTTATGGTAACTCTCGTAGTTTTCAAGGCATCTAGCCCCAAAATGCAGAAAAGGAATTCTTTTACTCATCGATTCATCAGATGTGGCCAGTAGTTGCGAAAATATACAGGATGACATATTTTTTCAGTGTCATGCTACCTCTGACCGCATGAAACTCTTAATGTCACTGGTCTTTTTAGGAATTTGTACTGAGAAGATCATTCAATGATAAAACTTGTTTGTCTCTATATTTAGTTTTTTGGAATATCAACCTTTTTCGAGTAAAAAAATTATTCACAGGAGAAGGCACCTCATTTTCGAATTAAGTGAAATCAGAGTCGATAATCCCTAATACGAACGAGAGATTTGAACTGAAAAACTTCTCAAAGTCGCTCAAAGAGAGGATAGAGAAAGAGTTTAGGGATAGTGAGGAGCAAATTGGTTTCCGACCAGACCGATCATGTGTTGACAATATATTCATTGTGAAACAAATTGTTAAGAAGAAACTGGCTAGAGGGGAAGACGTGCACGTGTCATTCGTTGATCAACTAAAAGCCTATGATACGATTCCTCTGCAGCAAATTCGGCCATCTATGGGGAAGGGCAACATTAGTGCAGTTTACATTAATTAACTCTTTACAAAAGTGGATCAGCCAGAATAAAAATCGGAAACACTCTCTCTGCATCCTTCTCCCCATCAAAGGGCCTGAAACTAGGATGTTGCTTGTCTCCTACTCTATTCAAAATATATTTAAACGTCGCTCTAGAAAATTGGATCAGAAAATGTGCCCCAACAGGGATACAAATAGGAGATACAACAATTCATACGATATTATTTGCAGACGACCAAATTCTCCCAGCAGAAGACAAACAAGACATGACTTACATGATGAACAAACTGATAGAGGAGTATGACAAACGGGGCCTGCCAATAAATCTCAAAAAAACACAGTACATGGTGATAGGCGGGGAGGGAGAAAATTTGAATACAGACAAAGGAAACATTAAGAAAGTTGACCAATACATTTACCTTGGAGTGACGATAGCGGATGATGGAAAAGATGAAAAAGATATACTACGAAAGATAGGAAAAGGAAGAAGTATGACTAAGGCGCTACATTCAATTCTGTGGAACAAAAATTTGAGTAAAATGACGAAAAGGAATATTTATGAGACCTTGATAGAATCAACAATGACGTATGGCTTGGAAGTGTGGATACTCAATGACGACCTGTCTGGAAAGCTACTAGCTTCGGAAATGGCTTACAGGAGGAGATGCTGCGGTTTGACATTAAACAGGATTAGAAATGAGGTTATTAGGGAGAAGATGTCCATAAGAACAACAATCAAGGACAAAATTATGACCAAACAATTCAAATGGTACGGTCATATGAAAAGGATGACAGAGGAAAGATTGCCGAGAAGAATTAGGGAATGGGTTCCAGCCAGAAGAAGAAGAAGAGGGAGACCTAGAAAAGAATGGATGAAAGACATTGAAAAAGAAATAACGAACAAAAGAATACAACCAGATGATTGACGCTATGGTCTTTAGGATGCGAGAAGCGGCATTCAGTCAATAACAAATAATTTTTAGTATTTTGAAAAATTAGATTGGAGTATAGCTTTCAAGAATTGGCTGATATTTATGTATCCTATAGTCGATCAGGTGGTGATGCGGCTGAAGCCTGAAGTTTCTATCTTGTAGCTTTTCCTGACATAAATATTCCTCCAGAGAAATTTTTCGTTTCCATTGACTGTTCGTTATCAGAAGTCGGACGGTTTCGATCAGCCAAAGAAAATTCTGTACCACATCAGTTTGTTAGGACACGGATAAATAGAGAGCTTATTTTGGATGAAGTCCGTAATAATCCAAGAATTAGCACTCGGAGGCTATCTCTACAGGTTGGCGTGTCACATTCGGCTGTTTGAACTGATATAACCCTATCGTATCCAGAGGATTCAAGCCCTCAAAGTTAAAGATCTACCCAAAAGGCTCGAATTTTTTCAACGACTTCTATAAAGATGTGCTGAAAATGCAGAATTTTGAGGAATCTTTTGTTTACAGACGAAGCAGGGAATTTCCTCAACAAAATTTGAGACAATTAAGTGTTGCCATCAAGAAAAGCTTTCTATCAATGTCAGTTGGTATGACGGCAGACTGTTGGGGCCAGTAATTCTACCCAACAAATTTGAGTTCTCTAGCAAACAGGGTGTTACATAAAAGTATGTGTGAGGGGGTAAATCTAAGTGCAATTTTAAGAAAAAAAGTTCATACAAACATAGGTACGCAAAAGCTTCGTTACGGAGCTACAGGGTGTTGAAATTTCCAGAAAAAATTGATTTTTTCTTCAAAACTCCTGCAGTTTTGAGAGCCCAAATTTGAAATGCAAGCTAATTCTTATAGCCTCCATCATTACAAGTCTTAAACTTTAACTAAAATCTACAAGGTTTTTTTTTTCCGAGGCAATGTCTCATTTTGTCCTTTCAAACTTTTTTGCAGCACGCCACTGATCAGCAAACAACCAATTTTCGTCATTTTCGTTCAATTTAGAAACTTTGTTGACACCTGTAATTTTTTCGTATCTCCAACCGTTTTCGAGTGAAAAATTATTGAATTTGAATTATTTGTTATTCGCTAAATAAAAAAAATTATAGAAATACTCGATAGGTATTCCCGAAATTTGCTTTCATTTTGATAGCTCGTCTTCTGAGACTCAACATACTTATTCAATATCAAATTAAAAAAAGAACAATTAAAAACTAAATAAATTGCTGAAAGTGTCCTCCATCTGCAAGAATACAGGCCTCTGTCCTTCTTCGCATATTATCACGCACTCTTTGAAATATTCCTGGGGTATTTCTTATCGTGTCACAAGAGGTTATTATACGATTTCTCAATTCTTCTACAGTGTTCACTGGTGTGGTATAAACTAAACTCTTGAGATATCCCCATAAGAAAAAGTCTAAACTATTTAAGTCTGGGGACCTAGGAGGCTATGGTTCTGGCCCACCTCGACCTATCGGTCGGTTGTTGAATGTATTATTCAAGAATTCCCTAGTTTCTCCACTGGGATGTGTTGGTGCCCCGTCATGCATGAACCACATTATGTTTCTCACCAAAAGTGGCATATCCTCGAGCAATAAAGGTAACTCCTCCTCAAGAAATTGCCGATAAGCGGGACCGTTTAGTCTGTTAGGCAAGAAAAATGGCCCAATCAAATAATTTCCAATTATGCCGACCCAGACAATTATTGAGAATTGTTCTTGAATGAGAGATTCTTCAATCAAATGGGGGTTTTCCTCAACCGAATATTGATTATTGTGAAAATTTGTGATAGCAATTCTCGAAAAGTTAGCTTCGTCTGTGAACATTATTTCACTATCAAAGTGAGCATTTCTCTAATTTTATCTAAGAACCATCGGCTGAAATTCAGTCTTGAATATATATATATATACAATAAAAGTCGTAGAATCCAAACTAAACATATATATATATATCTCCAATTTATATATACATATATAAATCAATACAATTCAAAACTGCTTCCTCAATATCTGGAGTTCTTATAGTTTCAGTTGCTTCTTTTAAATGATTATTTGGAGTAAAAGTACCAGTTTCCTCAACCTTCTGTGGATATTTGAAAATGTTCGCCTGTCTGGTGTTACTCGATTTGAAAAGCGCACCTGATTAATCACCTAGCTTTTGTTGTGTTTCTGTCAGCCAGACCGTACATGTAATGGATATCAGCCAATTCGGCGTTAGTAAAATAAGCCATTTTTTCTTACAGCAATAACTTCAAAAGTTTTAAAACTAATCGTTAATTTAATAAACAATTAGCAGACAGTGGTTACTTTTCAACTGTCAAAATAAATAAATATATGGAAAAAAATCAAAGTGCATTTTTTAATTAGAAGTGCGAATGCATACAATCGTTCAATAATTTTTGCTCGAGAACGGTTGGAGATACGAAAAAATTACAAGTGTCAAAAAAGTTTCTAAATTAAACGAAGATGACGAAAATTGACTGAACGCTGATCAGTGACGTACTGCAAAAAAGTTTGAAAGGGCAAAAGGGGACATGGATTCGGAAAAGAAAAAACCTTGTGAATTTCAGTTGAAATTTAGGACGTGTAATGATGGAGGCTGTAAAAAATACCTTGCATACTGAATTCGGGCCGAATATCTCAGAAACTGCAGGAGTTAAAAAAACAATTTTTTCCGGAAATTTTAACCCCTGTAGCTCCGTAACGAAGTTTTTGCGGACCCATGTTTATATGAACTTATTTTCTTAAAATTGCACGTAGATTTACCTCCTCAAGTTGTGACATACTATTATGTAACACCCGTTTATTGACCTACCGAACCGTCTGATTGATTTTTTCGATGCCTTTTGCAAATAAGAATAAGAATGTGATTTATGCATGATTGTGCTGTAGCTTGGCCTCCACGATCCCTGATCTGAATCTTCTAGATTACTTCGTGTGCCTTCTCGTGTAAATCATTTATTATCTCGAAAACGGTTGCGATTTCAAAAAAATTTCAAGTAAAAAACAAAAATAAAATTGGAAGATCTTCTCAATGACGATTTTGAAAAAGACCAATGTCGCACTACACTATAATTTTGACATGGTCAAAGATAGCATGAACCTAAAAAAATATCACCTTATATATTTTCGCAACTACTGGTCACATCTAATGAACTGATGAATAAACAAATTTCTTTTCTGCAAATTGGAGCTACACTCGGAGGCAAAGTTAGCGGAACACTCGAAAATTTAACCAAATTCGAAGTCCGATATTTTTCCTAATTCTCAACCGATTTAGATGATTTTTTCGGCAAGTTATAGATCAACTCTTCTGCTTTGTAGAAATTATAAGAGAAAACAAAAAAAATTGAAAAAAATTTTATACGGGGGCAAAACTAAAAGTGTTTTTTTTGTCAAAAATTCGTAACACCCTGTGGAATTTCGTGGTCCGAGTTGAAACGTACAATATCATGGTCTGTCAAGACACATCTTCCTACAGTAACGCCCTTCTTGTTTTATGCATTTATCTCTATTTTTACAAGAGATATCCAATTTGAAGCGAAAAGTCACAAATTTCAAGAATTTATTTTTAATCTTGCGTAGGTGCATAACATCGGAGGTTGGCCAAAAAATAAAATCAAAATTAGAGAAGCGGAAATCTAACGAAATGAAAATTTTTGAAATTTACTGGCCAATTTCACGCTCCGGGAGAACTCGAAGTACACTGGAAAAATCGTTGATTTTGCACATTTATTTTTGAATTTTTTTGTGTGACACTCTATAATAATTATCATTCCTGTCCAAAATTGAGAGCAGGTGTGTATCCTGGCGATACACTCGTGAAATGAAATGAACATGTTGAGAAAAATGTTCATGATGACCCACAAAAAAAAACATTTGATTTTAGTAGCGAGTATGACCCCCCCGAGCTCTTATTACAGTGCGCATACGATTTCGCATACTCCCAATGATGTTGTCTATCATCTGTTGAGGTATGTTGTCCCACTCTTCCACCAAAGCCAATGTCAGCTCTTCAACGTTGCCTGGATTCCGTTGTCGAACCCTTCTTCCAAGAATGTCCCAAACGTGTTCGATCGGGTTTAAATCCGGTGACCACGACGGCTAGTTCATTCGTGTGATCCCAACTTCATTTAGATATTCTATCACTATGCGCGCAGTATGAAGGCGCGCGTTATCGTGCATAAAAAGGAAAGTTTCCCCTATGTAAGGAGCAAAAGGCACAACATGGGGCTCCAAGATTTCTGTTATATACCGATGGGCATTAAGTGATCCATTGCCAATAATCTCCAGTTCTGTTCATACTCCCAAGCATACCACCCCATATCATAACTGACCCTCCACCGTATTGCTCAGTTCCTGCGAAGTTCGCTTGATTGTACCGTTCCCCTCGATGCCTCCATATTCTATCTCTACCATCCACAAAATTCACACAATATCGGCTCTCATCACTAAATAAAACTCGTCTCCACTGATTGATTGTCCATGCTACATGCTCCCTAGCAAACGCCAATCTTGCTACCCGATGGGCTCTATCGAGTCTTGGTGCTCTTGCTTGCGCGTATGATCTCAGACCTACTTCATTTAATCGTCTTCTGACTGTCCTCACACTGACTTTAATGTTATCCATTGCTTGTAAAGGTTACGTGCCTGAACAGCAGTAAGACGAGGATTTCTTATGGTTTGATTGACGATGAAACGGTCATGTATAGCGCGGGTTGCCCGATTTCTTCCTTGTCCTCGCCTCCTCACGTACAATCCAGTTTCCCTGTAACGTCGGTAGATTCGATGGATAACCGACGTCGAGACACCCAACATGGTACCGACTGAGTGGTAGGTGCGCCCTTCCTCAATCAATGTAACTGCCCCTGCTACTGAGGTTGGTGGTAAATCTCTCATTCTGAATGAAAAATACCGTTTCGAATCGTAAATATTAAAAGAATCACAAAACACCGCAACCGATCGAATTTGTATGAAATCAAAGAATGGAAAACTCTCATTCTTTGAACAAGTGCAAATGTGGTCATATACAAAAAAACGTGTGTTGTATTTCATATTTGATAAAAAAAGGTGCGCACATGTGTAAATGAAAAGTTTTATCAATGGTCCCAGAATTCGGTTGTGTATTTTAATACCTACCGACTGTTATCTCCTATGAATTCCTAATTTTCACCAAATTAACCAAATTGTCATCAATAACTAATGCAATTCGAACATAAAAATCGCAAACGACAATTTCGACACGCCTGAGTGATAATAAGAAAATTCCAAATTGATAGACGAATTTTAATGACAATTTCTTGATTCAATGGAATTTCTCCAAAATGGTGATTTTCCACTTGAAATTAAATATATTTTGCAAAAATAGAGATAAACGCATGAAACAAGAAGGGCGTTACTGTAGGAAGATGTGTCTTGACAGACCATGATATCGTACGTTTCAACTCGGACCACGAAATTCCACAGGGTGTTACGAATTTTTGACAAAAAAAACACTTTTAGTTTTGCCCCCCTATAAAATTTTTTTCAAATTTTTTTTGTTTTCTCTTATAATTTCTACAAAGCAGAAGAGTTGATCTATAACTTTCCGAACAAATCATCTAAATCGGTTGAGAATTAGGAAAAATATCTTCGGATTTGGTTAAATTTTCGAGTGTTCCGCTAATTTTGCCTCCGAGTGTAGATCCTTGAGAACTAGAAGAGCTACCAACAGAGGAGTAAAATAAAGTCCGAACTTCAACATCTTTTCTAGAAATTAATGACTGCATAGCTGAGACACCCTGTATAACTGGCTCTAAACAAGACTTGATGAGGCTTGTGAAATTTTATACAGAATCTACTTGAACGCTGCACTGTAAAATCGAATACTTAATTCGTAAATTTTTCTGAAGTGTGTAGTTGTAATGTAACATATTCTATGTTTTTAGATATGTTAATCATCGTTAACAAGAATCCTCTACTAATGATTAACACAGCCAACCCTGCCATAATTTCTTAACGAAAAACGAAGATGCTCATGATTTTCGGGCACTTCCACCATAGGCCATACCCAATTACCCCTATGAAATTCGAATTTCGCCTATTATAATTTCAAATGTTGTGCTAATGCTTTATAAATTGGCCATCTCGAATTCCATCCAAGCTCGAGGCTAGAATTATAGAGCAGACTGTATAATGCGTTCAGTCGCCTTGACTAGACTCTCGAAATTACCCCCTCTAAGAAGAAGAACACAGAATAATGATCGGGGATGCGTACAGAATAATTATAGTACTTTCGGTGTCATTTAATTTGGAATGCTCGATATTCTGTGCAGCATCGTGTATTTATTATATGCGGTTATTAGAAGGTTTCGTTTTGTGGTTATATTGAAACTCGAGAGTTATGGGAAAGGTATCTTGATCTAGCTACTACCTGGTTCTCTTTCTTGTCCTTTTGAGGTGTTGTTTTATGATCTTTATAGATGACAATCATAGGTCATGCAGAGCTGGACTGAAAGAAATAATGAGACTGATGTTTATTTTTCATTTGAAATATTTAATTGCAGCTAATGAGTTGTAAGAAATTGTATTGATAGATGTTGAATATCAACTACGTACACACAACCAAATTGATATGGAATCTCCCGATATTTTGAATATTACTTCAGGGATTTTCAAAATTTCGAAGGATTGTTAAAATTGATCCTCTTTGAGATATTTCAATTGAAAAATGAAATAAATTGACGTTCATTTTAAGAAAGAAACAAATAAAAGAAAATAAGAGACTTTCCGCATGAAGTAAAAAATTGAAAATTGATTTATCACGGAGTAGATGTTTTTTTCTCGACCTCAGTAGCTTGTATTACCTCCTCTTGTCCTCATACAAGCCTGAATTCGTCTAGGCATGCTTTGGATTAGGTTTTCGACCTCCTCAGGGGTGATATTCTGCCTCTCTTCTGCGGCGGCTTGGATGGGCTGTTGTGGGGTTCTTGGATTATCCTGGCGCGATCTTATTTTCCTCTTGAGGTTATCCCATGAATTTTCAATAGGATTTAGGTCTGGAGAGCAAGCTGACCAGTCCAAAATAGCGATTCCCTCTGTTTCAAGATAATGTCGCGCGAGTTTGCTTGTATGCGGAGGAGCATTATCCTACATAAAAATAAAATTCTCACTTTGGGCACCTCACCAAAGTCTCACTATGGGCTCCAGCACTAGATCCACCTAATTTCTAGCCGTTACACTCGCAGGAAACCAAATCGAATCTGTTTTGTTTTGCCTCCCAGCATAATGCCACCCCAAAACATCACACTTCCCCTTGGTATTTCGGAATTTGTCTTGCTGCTAGGAGTCTAGCTCGTCTTCCACGACCTCTTAAAACCCGAATCCGGCGGTCATCTGATCGAACACCAATTCTGGTCTCAACCGAAATAAGAACATTTCGCCAATTCTCAATATTCCAATTTTGTTGCTCGATACACCAATCAAGTCTTTCAATTTTTTGTTGTCTGGTTAGCTCTGGAACTCTTAGGGTATAATATAAACCCCTTGAACTAAGTCTTGGTTAAAAACAATCAATAATGTGAATACCGAGTAATTGCATATAACTTTGGTTGTGTGTATACATGTCTTATGTCATATTTATTCTATTATTCACTATTTGACAATCAAAGAAAGTTTAAGGTGAGCAATTTGATATTTTAGTCCGGCAACTAGGTTAGGTTATATTAGATTTCTTCTGTATTTTTCCCTTTCAATAATATCTAATACATGTGAACAATTTTCGCATTCACTATCGTTTTCCGGCAAGAAAAGAAATTGACACAAATTCATTCATTGGTGCAGTACCATCAATGTTTCATGTTGATCTATGAGTGTAAACCTCAAATTCATTTGGTCAATGATTGTTTCTATGGTCTGATTGAATTCAGACCATAATAAGTATATGTGGACTCAGAGGTTGACAATTACTTCTGTTCTTCATGTGATTCGTATAACAGAATGCAATTTCAATTAAAAGTTACTTTTCCTGAATTTCAAAATGTCCCTTCCTAACATACCTGAATACAATTAATGTGATATTGGCAATGCTCTATTCTCAATTACTACAAACAGAATTATGTTGAAAAAGTATACAGGGTGTCACCGCTAAAGTACCTGGGGACCAGATTTATCGATCAATTTCAACTTTTGGGTTTAGGATAACTGGATACTGATCTATAATTCGCAAATATGTTCAGGGCGGTACCACTTTCGGTTATACCGGCTATCAACCACAACATGGATATTTCAAATGACATGTTTATTAATTTCAATGGCAAATCTTTTTCGATCATCTTCTATTAAGATTTATTTTATATAAAACTAACCACCGTTGAGCTATGATTTTTTTTTTCAAAATTTTCGGAATTATAGTGTCATCTTATCTGCCCACAAAAATTGACTCAGATTTGAGTAAAATTCCATTTTTTTTCTTTAGTTTAACGAAAAAAGTATTATTTCTGAGAGCAAAGCACTTTCCGAAGCTACTTTATATACAGGGTGCTGAAAAATAACTAGACAACTAATAAAACTAAATTATACGGGTACCTATTTTTTTTCATATTTTATTCGCGATTTTATCGAAAACCTGCAGTTCCAAATAAAATTTTTAGACTGTGAAACATAAGAACCGAGTAGATTTAATCCGATGCTAGTTTCTATGCTCCACAATGTTCTATGTAAGATTTTCTGAATTTCGATCTCACTTTGATGTTTGGAAATAATTTATAAATTATATAAAAATAGCAATAACACTTATTATTTTATTCGAAAATAGTTTCTTTGTTGAATAAAATGGCAAACAAATACTCAAACGGGGATTTTCTGAATTTATTCATCAATCATAATCAGTGTCAACAAATGATAAATCGAATTTGCAGAACATTTCGAAACTTGAAATTTTTCTAGAAATTGGTTGTAAACTCGAGTACTTTCCGTTAAATGTACTGCAAGTTCGACTTATTATTTGTTGACAATGAACATGCAAGATAAATAAATTCATAATATCCTCGTTCGAGAAGTTATTTGCCATTTTATTCAATAGAAAAAACTATACATAAATGAAATAAATGTTATTACAATTTTTCAATAATTTTCAAACTTAAAACTGGGGCCGAAATTCATAGAATCTTACACAGAACATTGTGTAACATAGAAACTGACATCGGAAATAAATCCACTCTATCTATTTCTATGTTCCACAGCCTAATCATTCAATTTTCCGAAGGAAGTACTGGTTTTTGATAAAACCACTAATAAAATGAAAACCAGCCATTTTAGGTATAAAGGAATCTAATACCAATCAATACTAATTTAATATTAGGTTCTAATAAAGTAATGAAATAAAATATATAGTCAATCGTTTTTGTTCGAACAATTTAGTTTTATTGATAGACAAGTGGTTTCTGACATTAAAATTCCGAAAATTTTGATAAAAAATCATAGCTCAATTCTGGTTAATTTTAGATAAAAAATATTTCAACAAAAGATGCTTGAGAAAGGATGACCTTTAAAAAAAACCAAACAATATACCATGCTATTCAAAAAAGCAAAGGTACTCGATATCCGGCATTACCATAAGTAGTGCCGCTCTGAAAACAATTCTAGATTAGTATGCATTTACTATAATCCTAAGATTTGAAATTGATCTATGAACTAGTTCCCCCAGATAATTCTAATCGTCCTTTCAGCTGGAACACCCTATATTATAATGAAAAAAAAGGAAATGATTGATATTTGTAACGCCTTTCGACGACACTATGCCTTCATCAAACGAATACAAAGAAATGGTATCAGTAACACAAAACTTTTCTCAAACGAAATCAAAAAACCCCCATACCAAAATCTTCAACAAAAGTAAAAGTTGTACCGGTCTCAAATGAGAGGAAACAATTTCATCCCAAGAACATATTTGAAAGTGTGGCTTTTATTTTCAATGCATGAATTACATGGCCAAAAGATACTACAAAATATGAATATTCCTAACAAAGCAAGATATTTCCTGAAATTCTGTTCCAATTCTTCTAAAATGTCATACGTTCTCTTGAATAGTTTATTCCCAATATAACCCCAGAGAAAGAAGTCTAATGGAATAATCGCTCAATGATGGTTCTTGTTTGATGTGAAAGGGCACCTTGTGCTGGAACAAAGTATTTCGATCTCCATTGTTTTCATCAGAAATTTCGAAATTGCAATTATCTCTTTAGGAACACCATACATTAAAGCATAAAACATTAAAAATTTTCAATGATGCTGCACAACAATATGACGCAGGGTAGTGAAATCAAACGAGAAATGCTCATTATGGCGACTAAGTATTCCATCACTGATAATGTGGACTTCATCGGCCAATATGAATTCCCTAAAAAAGTAGAAGCGTTCATAGATTTTTCCTCAAGGCCAATTGCAGAAATTAAGTCAGTGAAAGAATTCCGTTTTTGCCTCTATTTGCCTGCTCAAAATGGAATATTTTGCCGTTACAGCTTTATTACTTCAATTTTGCTCCTCTTTGGTATTTTGAACGATCCACAATTGATAAGCTTTTCTCTCAACCTTTGGAAAATGGACTTATCAGTGCCTTTAAGGAAACCTATTCAAATATGTTTCTGCCGTTGAAGCTGAATCATACCCACTTTGAATATAATGATGAATGATATCAAATTTCTCATAACTTTCTCAGTGACGATTTTCATTCTTCATCTCTAAAGAACTTCACACGCAGTTGAACAAATTTTTAAATGAAATATCTTTTAACATACAACAAACAAGCAATTCTATTTAGATATGTGGAAAAATTAATATACTTCATAACCAAAATTGTAAGTGATTGTCAAACTCTAAAACCAAAGATTTCAGGTTGTTTTTGGGAAGAAATAAAAAATAAGAAAAAAATACTACACCCAACAAATTATTGCGTATGGTTCATATTTGAAGAAAGGATGTTTACTTTTTAACACAGAAGATTACTCAAAAAAGTGACTGTAAGGTGGGTGGACCATGGAAGGCCATGCTCTTTTGAAGGTCAACTATAAAAAAGTCATATTTATAGTCACGTGATGACAAATTCCTTCCACTCAAACAAAGCTCCATCAAAGTCAAAGACACACTTCGTAGACTTTGGTCGGCGACGTTAAAATTGTAATTCGCGCGCTCAGCTAAAGATAAGTTTTTATTTGAATAACCTATTATCATCATATTCTTCTTACTGTAAATTGTTGTACAAGGTTTGTTTGTGGTACTAAAGAAAAAATATAATTTTGATTCGATTTTAGTTAAAATATCGGTAGTGTTCCTATGACAGCCGGTTGTTCCTTTTAAGGCCAACCAAAAGCCTTACAAAGAACGGGCCCATAAGAAGGCCATTATAGGTAAAAAAAATATTGATAATTTCATTGTAAAGCACATTGGAAACTTATTTGTTATCGATATAATACTCATTACTATCATTTTTATATAATTTTCATTAATATATCCTTGGTTATACGATGGTGTCCAAGGAATGTTCGTTGAGTTTTTTAAAGAAGATTATAATGTGTTAGGCATTTAATTTTTCATTTAAATAAAAGAGTTTTTACTGTGGTTTCAGTAAAAGCGGATATTTTGATTATTACAATTCCTGTTTTAAGTTTAACTGTTATAATATTCGCCTTGTATGGAGCCATTTCCTTACAAGGCCGTTTGAAAGAGCTTTATAAGAGTTAAATTTAAGAAATAACAATTACATCTAGAATAAAAAAAGAAGTTTGTGTGATACACAATGAAACAAAGTGTAAATTAATGATTAGTTTCTTTTATTTATCCAGTAAATGAACTAATAAAAACTGTTTATTCGTTAGAATGGCCTTACATGGTTCAATCAACATTTTATCTACAAGTGAACATGAAACACAGGCAATTGGTTTTCGGGATCGTTGATTACAATGAGAGGATCAGTTAACACCCATCAGGTGTGATTCAAGGTGATTTGAAAGTCAAATCGAATGAGCCAATCTGAAAAATTTCACACGTTGTTGAGATCGCTGAGCACGAATCTGTGTTAAGTTTATTCGGCGACCTTTCCTAGAGGACGTTCAAGGTTCTATAGGGATTATTTCAAACAATGGGTTTTCACAGTGTTTTGACTACGCTTAAGTTTTCTGATCCCAACAACTCTTGCCTGACCTTGAAATAGCCTTGAATAACCACTAGGGAACGTTGCACAAATAAACTGATCCTTAATTCGTACCAAGCTATCTCAAAAACAATAATATGATATTTTTCAGATATTTTGGTGACGATTCTCTCTATTTGACCTTCAAATGACCTTGACAGGGTCGTGATGAAAGTTAACAGAGCCTGTATTCGAACTCTGTGACCTCAAAAACGTTCACTTGTTTTTGTTTTATTTTTCCAACTGTTCTTGAAATTTTTTTACCGTAAAATTGAGTGATATTTAGGAAACATAGCACGAATGAATTAACCTCGTATTCGTATTTTGGGGATTTAAAAAAAACATTCGAATTTATTCGAAACATTTGGTGATGATTCTCTTAATTTGATCTTGAACCGGACGCCAAGGAGGCCAAGAAAGCTCCGGATTCAGCTGTGTCAAAAACGTACAAGTGAATTTTTTCAGATTTTTCAGTTCCCAAAATTTTAACCTCGTAAAACTTCAAAATTATTTCACAATAATTCCAGAATAATCTTGAATAACCTCAAGGAAACGCCGCATGAATAAACCAAACAGATTCGTACTCAGAATTTTTGCGATCTCTCCATTAAACCTTCAAATGACCATGAACCTGACCTGATAGATATTAACTGATCCTCTCATTGTAATCAGTGAAGAGCGAATTATACCACATGTAACTAAAACTAACGCCACCCCTGTAACTTTTTGGAATATTTTGATGACATTTGAGAATCAGATAGAAGACAACATTATGGATTTGATAGCATTAATTTCCTGTTTCCAGATATCAAGATGGAAACGTTCAAGAACACACATAGGTTCAATTTCTGGATGGGTATAATGCGAAGATATTAAATAGGGCCTATAATTTTTGAAGATTCATTGACAAGGGGGAGATATTTGAAATTTTCGAGGACCCAAACACAAGATGAATTGGACGAGTTGCTGTTGTGAATGAAATATATTTTCAACAAGATGGTGCACCTCCTCACAACACAAGGAAGGTCTCGCGGTATCTCGACGAAATTTTTCCCGAAAAATGGATATGACCCATCGGGATAATAACTAAATCTAGATTCATCACTGACGAGAACTGTGGCCTACCTCTCTTGATCCCAGTTTACGTGTTCTTGGCACCAAGCTAAACGAGCAGCGCGATTTCCATGGGTCAGTTGTGGAACTCTTAAAGAACGTCTTGAGTGGAGTTGACCTTCGTGCAGTCGATTTCTCACCGTTTGGTGGGAAATTTGTACATTATGAACTCGTGAAAGCTCTTGATCTAATTGAGATGCTGAGGTAGTACGATCTCTTCTGGCTTGTAAAACCAAAAATCGGTCTTGGGCGACTGTAGTAATCCTGGAACGTCCTGTATGGCGTTCTTCTACGCTACCTGTTTCATTGAAACGCAACCATAAATGGTTTATGACATTTGGGCTACTTCCCAGAACCCTGGATACTTCCCGTTGTGAGCTCCCAGCTTGGAGCAAGCCAACGGCTCGTAACATCTCTTCTCTAGTCAAATGTCGTCTTTCCATGGTCGAATCACAAAACTTGAATCTTTTATTTATGCTTACAACAGAAACAAAGTGCCAACCAACTGATTTCAAACACTGAATACATGAAATGATTATAAAGCAGCGTCGCATCTGCTGCATTTTTAGTTTTCTATAAAAAAATGAAATCTGTTGCGGCACTTTAAATAATTTGGTGAGAAATTGATGCAGGTGTTCATTTCTTAAAAAATTATTCATATTGATCGTCCTGGATACAATATATCGATATTCAGAAGTGTTCCTAGACTTTTTGAGGTGTTTACGTTCGACGCTGATATTTTGGTTTTGTTTAAAATATTGAACTGCGTCTTTCAGGTACCTGAGATCTTGCACATGGTTACTTTTAATGTTCCTATGAAATCATTGAGGCACCACGACCTCTTTTCTATAACTTTTAGAAAAACTAATAGTGCACAGAACTCCCTATCGATAGGATGCTACGTGTCTGCAACACGCAAAGGAGTATCAATTTGTTTGGGGTCAAATTGGCCTCTTTGAAGAGAACATTACGCTTGCTCTTTACTGACTTGTTTTTCTTAATGTAGATTCCTCCGGAATATTGAATTTATAATATTTATTAAGGAAAGACCTAAGATTATTGGAATTTAACTATGAACTATGTTCACTCGTATATAAAATGTTGACCCATGTAATAATCGAAATATCTACTAATGACGATTTTCCCAAAATTCGAGAAAATTAGCCACCCTGTACACTCATTGCCTCAATGTTGACATTCATTCGAGCTGATTTCAAGTATTCCATGTAGACTAAATTCGTCAAGATATCGGAAGAGGTAAAGTGAAATGATAATAATTAAGTGCGGTAAATATCTAAGACCGAGCTAATTGATGTCACAGAGATAAAAATTGTTAATTGACAATACTATTTGTTGAGAGTCGATTAATAGATCGAGCATATAACATAAGATGACACCTCGAACGGAGCCATGTTCCGTAATCTTGACATTATGAAGAATACAGTTGGTCAGATGAATGGTGTAGATGAATGTTCCGATTGAAAATGTGTATAATTTTCAATTTTGATCGAAGAACAACAATAGAACAAAAAAATTTTGTCAAGGTTTCAATATAACAGTAAAACAAAAGTATAGATTTTCTAAGCTTTCTCCTCGAGGAGATATGAACGATATACAGTATATGTCACCGGAAGTTTGGCTTTATGAAAACTGGTCAACGGAATTTTTTGGAAATTCTACGAGGGTTAATTGATAAGTCGGGTGAATATGAAACAAGAACTCACTTTTATTTGATGAATGTCATTTATTTTTCAACATAATCTAATTTTATGACTTTGCACTTGCTTAGGCAATGCTGGAGGTTCTTTTTTATATCAAGTGAGCCGCATCAACCCTCTAAAGGTTACTAGCGGAGAATACAGTACATACAAAATACAAGATACAATAACATGAGGGGAAATGCAATTATTATACAATTTCTGGTTCAGGTTTGTTTTTTTTGAAGAAATTAAGTGTTTGGCTTATATTGATCTATAGCAGGGGTGCTCAAATGGTCGATCGCGAGTGCTTTTTGAGTACATCTCGAGAAGAAAAAAAAATTTTTAATAAGTAGGTAACTAAACTACAAAAATTTATTACGTAATAAAATAACACTCTGCTAGCGGCAAAATGCAGCTTTATCAAAGGAACGCGCGCGGTACTTGTCAAAGAAAAACCGCGTTTTTTATTCTTGCCGCTTTTCTAGAAATTTCGAGCGGCGCGTTTGACGGCAACGTTAGAGACTTTCGTTCACGCAGAAATTAGAGTCATTCTGAATTGTAACTTGAAGGCAATACTACATCGATACAAAATTCATTATTAAATAGTACAAAATGAGTGCAGCGAAGAAATCTAAAACGTATCATTTTAATAACGACTGGGAGGAAGAATTTTTCTTTTGTATGGTGAAGGATAAGTGCATTTGTCTTATTTGTCTTGCGTCAGTTGCAACAACTAAGCTTGGTAACTTAACTTCATAAAAACTATGAAAAGGATTTTCCGCCACAGAGTGAATTAAGAAAACGAAAGGTACGTGGTTTGATATCTTGTTCGAAAAGAGAACAAGCCATGTTTATAAGACCAGCCAAACAATCAAAAGCTGCTACGATCGCGTCATTTAAAATATCTCATATATTGGCGAAACACAAGAAACCATTCGAAGATGGATCGGTTGTGAAGGAAGCAATTATTGAAGCGGGTGAGACTTTTAAAATAAAACAGAAATCATGTCTGCTATTAGAGAACTTCAGTTATCTCGTCCAACTGTCACAAGGCGTATTGAAGTCATGAGTTAAGACATGGCAGATAAACTAAAACATGATATCATGAAATGTACATACTCTTCTTTACAGTTCAACGAATCCACCGATATGACACTGCCCAGCTGTGTATTTTTATTCGGATGGTATTCAATGACATGTTGGCTAAGGAAAAATTTTTGACCCGTGGCAAAGATATATATGACGTTTTCTTCAATTTTTCAAATAACTACAAACTACCAATATATAAATTAATGTGCATTACAATCGATGATCCAGTAATGACTGGAAACAAAAACGGTTTTGTGGCATTGTGTCGAGCTATTGAAGATTTCCCTTCATTTTTGTCTTTCCATTGCATTATACATCAACAAGTTTTGTATTCAAAAGTTTTAAACACGGAGGAAATTATGGGCATTGCAACAAAAATTGTGAATCCCATCCGTTCACGTAGCTTGCAACGGCGGCTCTTTAAGTTGCAGTTGGAAGATAGGGAGTCAGCTGAACACACTAATTTCGTTCTTGACACGGACGTCAGGTGGTTGAGTCGCGGAAAATTCCTAGAAAGGTTTCAAGAAATATTGCCCGAAATAACAGCTTTTCTAGACGAAAGAGGTGATGATACTCAGATGTTGAAAAACGAAAAATGGCTGACTAATTTGGCATTTTTGACTGACATCACTTTTCACTTAAACACCATTAACTTGGAGCTTCAAGGTAAAGGAAAAACTATTATTGAGATGATTAGCGCAGTAAATTGCAACTTAGGATAGATCAACTGAAAAGAAAGGATCTGAAACATTTTCCGTCTTTGAAAGCAGGGATTCTTCAGTTGAATTATGATACGTATGAGGCTGAATTATCAATTATTTCGGGACAATTCGAAATGCGTTTTTATGATTGCAGTAAATTGGAGGCAAATATAGCATCATTTTTGAGTTATCATTTTTATATAAAAATGAAATAGGAAGTCAGTTTAATATGAACTCATGTTCTGAGTTGGTGCAGATTATATCAGATATACATCTCAAAACTACAGCATCTGATACAAATTTCTGGTGTTTTATATCTGAAGATAAATATTCGAATCTAAGGCAAATCGCCCTTCAACTGACAGCAATGTTTGGGTCAACTTACTTGTGCGAGTCAGCATTTTCTAAAATGAAGATAATTAAGTCAAAATTTATTGAATTGTTTCAGTGAAGGTTATTTTATTATACATTCTATATAGGAAATGTAAAACGTCTATTTGTCTGTTTGAGCCTTCAAAACCCACAAAAATATCTTCAACGCATCTGTACCGAAAAATAATATGTTTTTATACTAATTTCTTTATTCATTATAGGTTTTCATGATTGTTGATAAAAATATCTGATAATGAGGAGCTGATTGGGGAGTCCTGACTCTGAAAGATAACAAAATTCTTCTATAATGTGTGGTGAAGTGTTATTTTCGTTTATTTTCGAAAATAAAGATTGTGGAAATCATTAAGATGAATTTCCATAAAATAAATCCATCAACAATATCATTAATTAAATTCATATTAATTATCACAAGAGTTCAAAATAACCAGCTTCATATAGTTCACAAGTACGAAGAAGCAGAACAAAATGATGAACATTACAATTTCTAATTCTTTCGGCGACATTGTTTATCTTGTATCTACTAGAAATTTGTTATGTCTAAACTGTAGACGACTTTGGAAAGTATTCATTCAGCCATTACTATTCTTCCTTGATGTGGAAGTATTCCGTCATGTTGATAATACATATTCTGAATAAAATTTACCGGAACATCATCAATTAAATTGAACAACGTGTTCTATTGAAAATGTCAATAAGTATTACTATTCAATCTGTTATTTCAAATATGAATGGGCCAAAAGCTATTATTATTAAGGCCACCCCAAACGTTGAGACTAAACCTCCTGAGACGTCTTTGCCACAGTAGAATTCTGCAGGGCCTATAAACGATTATAATGGAAATTATGTATATCATCTCTTGTGGAGCATGATTCATCAAACCATAAAATGTTGTGAATTGAATCTGCATCTTGAGCATGTTGCAACAGAATTCAGCGACAAAATGTGAATCGATGATGCTCGTCCCCTGCATTCCATGCCTCACTGTCGATGATAATGGTGCAGTTTCTTTGTTTTCAAAACACGCCACATGACTTCGGGGTATTTGCAACTGATTCGCAATGCGTCTAATATTTATCTTCAATACAGTCTTTAATGTTCTTCTCATTTTGTATATTGACTTGACGAGGTTAAGGGAGGTAGGGGAGCATTGGTCAGTCGGACGGTTTTTGCACCCCCTCATTTCTCAAAATCTATTCTAGATATTTTTTGTTTTATACCACAGCACTATATTTTAATAACTGGTAACACCACTTATCGAAAGTGTCAGCTGTCATTTCACTTAGTTTTCAAGTTACATGCGCTTAACGATTTGTTGCGTACAGAAGTAAATATTTTGTTTGTAATTTGAAGAATCATAACAAAGAAATCTGCAAGAAAGTGTAAAGTATCTTCTCTTCTGTGAAGATTATATTGACCTGTCAATTAGAATTCAACATTTGATAAGAACACACTCATAGAAATCTATTTGAAAAGTGAGGTTATGGGGAGGTTTGGGCATACCCAATGCTCCCTCGGTTTTTAGTGTATTTTCGTGACATACTTTAGTGCTTTTTTGTTATGCCTATTGTATTGAATGGTTAATCATTTCTTATCAGAACAATGCTGTTTTCAAAAAGAAAAATAAGCGGCGTGAAACCCCTTCAGATATTATTTTGCGCGGATGGGAAGAGGTTTCTAAAGCAGTAAAAATTAAAACATCTTCGATTAAATATGATTTACCCAGGTCTAACCTTCAAAGATACATAAATCAGGATGGCGTTATTCTGACATTTACTTTTCAAAAGTAAAGGTGCCTTTTCATTGGAGAGTTTTGATGTAAAAATGGCCATGTGACCTATTTTTCTATGAAATCTTCACGGCCCCATGAAAAGGGGTTTACAGCGTCAGAATATGTCATTACTCACTTACTAAGGTTAGAACACTTGTTTGTTTGTTATTCCTTTAACGTGCTCTATTTACGCCTTTCGGCCAATGACACGCCGGGGAATTCTGTCACCTCACTAACCCGGGAATTTTGCCGAACCCCTCTCGTGTCGAGGGAAGGGATCTTCAATGTCCAACACATCTCTGTTAGACAGGACCGACGGTCTTATATCTCCTTCGAAAGATGAATACTCAAGCGATTCCCAGAATCCGAAAAATCGCACCGACTTTGTGGGGATTGAACCCAGGTAACTCTGCGCAGGAGACGAGCATCATATCCTCTACGCCACCGAGACGGCTGTTAGAACACTTAATTGATAAATATGAAATCTATTTTTTATTGATTTGGTATCATTTCTGGAATCTTTAGTGTTATATATTGCGAAATTCTTTTTTTCGAGTATCGAAAGCTAATATTGCGCAATAACTGGACTACAATAAAAAGAGACTTAGCCATTTCGTATCGGAGAAAATTGGTTGACCTTGGTTTTTTATTGGCAACACACGAAGTCGAAAATAAAATCTTGTTACTGGTTCCAACTATAATCTGCCACTATTTAAGTTCAGAAACTCTCAAGTTTCTAACGTTCTGCATAACAAAATTCGTATTTCATTCTATCTATGGTAACACCACAGAATCGCTCTCATATTTGGAGAATTATGATTTCAGGACCCCCAGAAACAAATTTTCGAAGCTAAACATCCCCGAATTCAAAAAAATTAAGACCGTGCTCTTCTCACTAAATTGTCTAAGAATTAGATCAGGAATCAAATCAGAGTCTGTCATAGAGCTTGGGGGATACCTATATTCCTAAAATATTTCTACTGGAATCTCTCAGCGGGGGTCACCCTGTATTTGACTAATTCTGCATTTCGTTTACTTGTTACGATGCTATAAGTTCTGAGAAAGGAAACAAATACGAAAAAACTACACAAGCAATGTTTCTCTCGATTATTTCTATCGGTTTTGATGAATAAAAATTTCATTGAGATATTCATACTCCATTTTTTCAGTGAATATTAGAATTTCTCATTAATTGTATACTTTTTATATCCTTTGAGCAGATATGAATGAATCATCAGACTCTTGATACTAGCGAATGCAATGATTTCATTATTTATTTGGGCGACTGTACTTTGTCGAATGTTGTTGCCTTTAAACCTAATTGATACTTGATATCTCTTAACTTGTCAACTGGAAATTACCATGGTTATCGGATTAGAACCCTTCAGGTTTTTCAATGAAAATCTCGATGTGTCATATGTGACACAGCCGAGTGAAATTATTAGATTTCGTTGAATAAGAATATAAGCCGCGCCTCTTTCTTTTGGATTTTATCAAGACGATCGACATTATGATTATAATGAACTGGTAGAAACACAAGCAACATAAATTATGAATGAAAAATTGTAGCTTCTAAAAAATGTTCAAAATTTTTCCATACACTCACCGGGAAAAAATTCGATCAATCAGAAATTCCTCTAGGTTAAAACTCGATAACTCTCTGATATATCGTTTGATATCCTTGAATTTTGGAGATGTTACAGATTATTTAACGCAGAATTATAATCGGCATTGGTAAGGTAAGAAAATGCATTTCATATAACAATATATTATTTTTGAATTGCCCCATCGAATTTCTGAGCTAGATTTTGACAGCTCCCAAAACTTCCATTGTAACTTCTTCTCTATCTTGTTTACTGTAACTTCTTTCTCTGAGTGTCTAAAAGAACTAGCCTTTATAAGATTCTATTGCTATCTTTGGAACCTGTGGCTGGGGCTTTTCCGAGTGGTAGAGAGTTTTGCGTCAGAATTTCAGAAATGTTACAAGTGGCGTGGCGCAAGGATAGGTCCTCGGCCCTGTGTTGTTTCTAATATGTCTAGCCGATTTGTCAATGATACTCGAATCTGCTCACAACTCGCTGACGACATAAAAATCTTCAACAACCCTATTAGCAATTATAATCCATTGCAGCAGGATCTGAATGCTGTGGAAGAGTAGTGTCATGACTGGCTACTACCCCTAAATATACAAAAGTGTATTTTACTCTATGTTGGAAAAAACAACCTCAAACAACTCCATCGACGGGCACCAAATCACCCAGAAGAGTCATACCAAAGATCTAGGTTCGAAGGGTGCTCAAACGGTCGATCGCGAGTGCTTTTTGAGTAGATCTCGAGAAGAAAAAAATGTTTAATAAGTAGGTAACTAAACTACAAAAATTTATTACGTAGTAAAATAACACTCTGCTTGCGGCAAAATGCGGCTTCATCAAAGGAACGCGCGGTACCTGTCAAAGAAAAGCCACGTTTTTTATTCTTGCTGCTTTTCTAGAAATTTCGGGCGGCGCGTTTGACAGGAACATTCGAGACTTTCATTCACGCCAATATAAATGTTGCGCCTGCAGGAATTTGAGACATTCTGAATTGTAACTTGAAGGCAATACTACGTCGATACAAAGTTTATTATTAAATAGTTCAAAATGAGTGCAGCGAAGAAATCTTTAACGTATCATATTAATAACGATTGGGTGGAAGAATTTCTCTTTGTATGGTGATGGATAAGTGCATTTGTCTTATTTTCCGTGCGTCAGTTGCAATACTTAAGCGTGGTAGCTTAGAGAGGCATCATAAAACCATGTTCACAAGACCAGCCAAACAATCAAAAGCTGCTAAAATATCTCATATAAACACCTCAAAAAGTCTAGGAACACTTACCAATATCTTTAAAATATGAATTTGATGATTCGTATTTATAGAAATCTTTCGGTTTTTGTTAGGATGTATTATATATAATGTATTCTCAAGAAAACAAAATAATATTTGACTTCTCCAAAGCACCTATTATAAAAAAATTTGAAATTTGAAAATGACGAAATTTGGTAAAACACAAAAAAAATTCTGAACTAATATTTTCGAAACGATATGGAAGCACTTATATTTTTCAGTACCCAGAAGGTCCACCTCTGTTATTAATGACACTTTGGCATCGTCGCGGCATGCTCAATATTAAATTGTCTATTACATTTTGGCCTGTCATTCCAAGCCCCCTGAACTGCTAATCGAAGCTCCTGTTCATGATGGAAAATGTTTTGACGCAGGAGATTTCTTTTTAGGGTGTCACACACATGCTCGATGGGATTCAGATCTGGGGAGCAGGATGGCCACAGTAGAAGATCGATATCATTCTCTTCAAGAACGTTCAAGACAACTCTTGCACGATGAGGAGGGGCATTATCTTGTTGGAAGAGTGGATTTTGACCCATTGTTTGGAGATACGGTACCACTACAGGTAAAACTATCTCATTTGCGTAAGAATTTCCCGTGAGGTTGTTCTGTATGAAAACGAGATCAGTTCTTCCACCAAGGCGTATACCTCCCCAAAACATCACTGATCCGCCTCCCTGTCTAACAACTTCTCGAGCATGCTGGGGACGGTTTGGTTTCCAGGTTCCCTCAATATTCGAATTCTTCCCGAATCGGGATAATAACTACACCTATATTCATCACTGAAGAGAACTGTGGCCCACCTCTCTTGATCCCAGTTTACGTGTTTTTGGCACCAAGCTAAACGAGCAGCGCGATTTCCATGGGTCAGTTGTGGAACTCTTAAAGGACGTCTGGAGTGGAGTTGACCTTCGTGCAGTCGATTTCTCACAGTTGGTCGGAAATTTGTACATTATGAACTCGTGATAGCTCTTGAGCTAATTGAGATGCTGTGGTAGTACGTCTCTTCTGGCTTGTGAAACCAAAAATCGGTCTTGGGCGACTGTAGTAATCCTGAAACGACC
Source organism: Cryptolaemus montrouzieri (assembly GCA_013387265.2). Taxonomy (NCBI): domain Eukaryota; kingdom Metazoa; phylum Arthropoda; class Insecta; order Coleoptera; family Coccinellidae; genus Cryptolaemus; species Cryptolaemus montrouzieri. The sequence goes on along the minus strand of JABFTP020000021.1, from coordinate 22,650,967 downwards.
TGTATGGCATTCCTCTACGCTACCTGTTGAATAGAAACGCGACCATAAACGGTTTATGACACTTGATCTACTTCCCAGAACCCTGGATACTTCCCGTTGTGAGCTCCCAGCTTGGAGCATGCCAACGGCTCGTAACATCTCTTATCTAGTCAAATGTCGTCTTTCCATGGTCGAATCACAAAACTTGAATCTTATATTTGTGCTTACAACAGAAACAAAGTGCCAACTAACTGATTTCAAACACTGAATACATGAAATGATTATAAAGCAGCGTCGCATCTGCTGCATTTTTAGTTTTTTATAAAGAAAAACATCCATATTGATCGTTCTGGATACGATATATCGATATTCAGAAGTGTTCCCTAGACTTTTTTGAGGTGTTTATTGGCGAAACACAAGAAACCATTCGAAGATGGATCGGTTGTGAAGGAAGCATTTATTGAATCTAACCCATCCTCAAATTTGGGGACCAGTGTCGCGCCCGAATCTAAGAGCTGACGCGGAACTTCTTGAGGATATTCAACTCTGAGTGTCCCGTATTCCTCATGACGAAACATGCCAAGTTATGAGGAACGTCTAAAGCATAATGAGGTTAGAGAAATTTGCGGATAAACGCACAAGAGGGGGCTTTATTGTGACGTACAGAGCACTTCATGGCGTCTTTGGATGTGATTTAAGCCACCTGCTTTCGCTTAGTTCTCATAATTTAAGACGTCACAATTTCAAACTCCTCAAAGAAAAATTCAAGTCCAGCTGCCGGCAGAATTCTGGGTCCAATAGAGTGTTCATCGCATGGAATGCCTTGCCCCTGGAAGTTGTAAATGCCACTAGTGTCAACCAATTCAACAGCAGATATGGAAGAATAGTGAAGCTTGAGTGAACTTCCATTTCTTTTTTTTCCTTCACACATTTCATCTTTCAATATTTTTATTCACTGTGCTCTATTTATTGTGTTATAGGTTTTCTCATACCTAAAATTTTTGACATTACGAAAATCAACAGGTGTTTCAAATAGCTTGATTTTGGAGATTTCATCCACTTCTAGAGGTGACAGCGAAAAAATAGCACAGGATTTGATTCAATATCTATTATTTCTATGTCGTTGTAAGTTAGGAGATTCCAGCAGAATTCAATGAATTTAGAGGCTTCACGGTATGCAGGGTGTTTCCAAAGCATGTGGCAAATCGTAGTACATTCAAAGGTACAAAAGTTCGTTTTTTCAAATTAGACTACCTATTTTCGCACACACCATTTAACTCGTGATATTGATAGGCATCGATCTGTTATAGGTTTTCATACCGAAAATGCATCATTAGATGGTTAGATGTACTTTACAAAATATTCGCAACGGGGAGAAAATCGAATTTCAAAAATGTAGATCTAACGTCAATAACTATAAGGTCCAATTATCTTGGAAAACGAAAGTACCTGTTAAGTAAGATGTTCGAATCTCCCTCCATCTTGTTGGAAACATCTTTCCAACCGATGAAGAACACCATGTCAGGTTGCTCTTTTAAAGTAGTTTCGAGGAAGGCTGCCAAAAGCTTGATGAACTCTATGTTCCAACTCCTCTCGAATTCACTGGTGTTACGTGAATAATTTCTTTCAAACGGCCCTAGAGAACAAAAATCCAGCGGTGTTAGGTCTGGAGATCACATCATATGACCGGAAATCTTTCAAATAATGCATTTCGATCTCTCAATACGAGACCTATCTCCTAATCTTCATCAAAGTAATTCTGGTCAGAATTCCGATAGAAAAAGTGCGAAATGAATTACTATTGAAGTGAATTAAATCTGCCCTCGTTTTTCTTTTCTAGTAGGTATTCTCGATTACATCAGTTACTTGCCAGAAAAGTCATCTTCGAATTGCCAGAAATAATTCGCTGAATGAAGCATGTCAATTTTTTTTAGGGTTAAATATAGGTACTTTTCAAAAAATTGCCAACCGAAAAAACCATAGACGTATTCCTTCAATTACGCTGAAAAATATCAGAGTTTTAAATCGTGAAATAATATAAATGAGATAAAAAACACAAGGTTCAACTTTTATCTACACTTTATTTGAAAAAGTTCGACGACGTTTCGCTGACACAGCAGCTTTATCAAGAATGACAAATAGAATGAAGAGTATAGTATTATAAACAAATCGTAGAACAAGTTGGATGAATAACAGAAAAATCCACACCGAGCCATTGTACAGTTAGTATGAAAGGTAATAAAAACTAATTAAACAAGTTAAGTAGGGGTGAATAATTCACATCTACCTGCTCATTCAAAAGCTTGCCCGAATGTTTGTATCTATTTATTTCTAATGCTTCTAGGAGATCTAATTTTAAACTTTTGATTTTATATGTAATATGTCAAAGTTTTTATTGAATGAATGGTTTTCTTTTATTAAGTGGTTTGAATAATTTGAATCAGATTTATTTTTATCGAAGCTACGTTTATGTTCAGATGTTCTTATGCCAAAACTCCTATAGGTCCTACCGATATAAATTTTATCACAAGAACCGCAATTGAGTTTATAGATTCCTGATTTACTTGATTTTTCAACACGAGATTTATTATTTTAATATGTTTACCTAAGTTATTAGAAGTTTTGAAAGTTATATTAAGATTTTGCTTGACGAGAAATGATTTAATATTTGTACTTGCAGAACCGCAGAATGTTAAACTGTTGAATATTTTATAGTCTTTATGAATAGGATATACTTCATTTATTGCTTTCTGATACAGTTTTTACGAATGATTAGTTCTATCATATCCGGATTATATAAATTATTAATGGCTATCTGTTTGATGATGTTTAACTCTTTATTATAATCTTCTACTGATGAAGGTAAATTGAGTAACCGATGTACCATGCTGTTTAAAGCTGCAACTTTGTGTTGAATTGGATGTAATGAGTAGTTATGTATAATTGTATCAGTATGTGTTGGTTTACGAAAGACCGAAAAACATGATTATTATTTCGTTTAGTGATTTTCAAGTTCAAAAATTAATGGAATCGTTTAGTTCAATTTCTATCGTGAATTTAATGTTCAAATGGATGGAATTAATGAAATTAAGAAATAACTCTAATTGACGAGTAGTTCCAATGAAACATACTAAGATGTCGTCAACATATCTATACCAATAAAGAAATTTGGAAATGAGTGGATGTGTATGAATTTTCTGTTCAATATTATTCATAAAAATCTCTGCTAAAAGTGGACTCAAAGGATTTCCCATGATCAAACCATTTTCACTACTGTAATAGATGTTGTTGAAAGAAAAATAATTTTGTTCAATGCAAACGTCCAACAGATTCAATATTTCTGATTTAATTATGTGGTTAACATGATTCGAATTCAACATGTTTTCGATTAATATTTTGACATCACCTGGAGGAACACTTGGGTATAAATTCTCAACATCAAACGAAATAAGTTTTGCGTTAGGTGGTAGGTTAACGTTTTTATGTTATTTATCAATTCGAAAGAATTTTTATAGAAAATTTTGATTTGAATGAACAATAATTTTAATGATATATATAAGGTAATGCGACAATTTCACGGCTGGGGCTGTAACGTATGATACGACTGGTCTAACGGGGTTATTTACTTTATGCAATTTAATGAGTGAATACAATTTATGCGGTTCTGCAAGTAAAAATATTAAATCATTTCTCGTCAAACAAAATCTTAATATAACTTTCAAAACTTCTAATAACTTAGGTAAACATATTAAAAATAATAAATCTCGTGTTGAAAAATCAAGTAAATCAGGAATCTATAAACTCAATTGCGGTTCTTGTGATAAAATTTATATCGGTAGGACCTATAGGAGTTTTGGCATAAGAACATCTGAACATAAACGTAGCTTCGATAAAAATAAATCTGATTCAAATTATTCAAACCACTTAATAAAAGAAAACCATTCATTCAATGAAAACTTTGACATATTACATATAAAATCAAAAGTTTAAAATTAGATCTCCTAGAAGCATTAGAAATAAATAGATACAAACATTCGGACAAGCTTTTGAATGAGCAGGTAGATGTGAATTATTCACCCCTACTTAACTTGTTTAATTAGTTTTATTACCTTTCATACTAACTGTACAATGGCTCGGTGTGGATTTTCCTGTTATTCATCCAACTTGTTCTACGATTTGTTTATAATACCATACTCTTCATTTTGTTTATCATTCTTGATAAAGCTGCTGTGTCAGCGAAACGTCGTCGAATTTTTTCAAATAAAGTGTAAATTAAATTTGAACCTTGTGTTTTTAATCTCATTTATATCATGGATCTACATCAAGTAACGGCCTCCACAATTCAAACGTGAAATAATATTTGAAATATTCTGTTTCAAGACAATTTGTGGATTTCTAAACGTCTAGATCTAAAATCTATAGCAATCAAGTCCAATCATTTTGAAATACGAGAGCAATCATTTCAAGCGAAACTAAAAGACGACAATTTTCAATCTGTATGTTGCTGCATCTGGTTCTCACATTTTCGTAAAACCATTTTTCCCCCAGATATCTATTTATCATTAATATAATTTTCATGTCATATTGGAATTTTAATGTTTCAATGATCGTTGGGTCCGACTTTCTTGAAAGTGTGAAGAGAGAATGAAAATCTTGAATACTCTCACGAAGAAATCATGAATTTGTTCATTATTCATGGTCAATGCCAAGAAATAATAAGTCGAACTTTCAGAGCATTCAATGAGAAACATCCGAATTCACCACCAATAACCTGGAATAAATTCAGATGAATAAAAAGAAATTTCATGAATCATGGAAGTCACAACATGAATTATGAAACCAGAACTAAACCCATGGTAAACAATGAGGATAATCTTATCAGCGTTTTGGCATATTTTTATGCTCATCTAAGTTCGTCAATACCTACTGCAGCTAGAGATTTGGAAATGTTAAAGTCGTCTGCCAACAACATTCTGACGGAACACAAGTTTCCTCCGTACAAGTTTTCATTAACTTGTGCAACGAATCGTGAAGATGCAGCCAGTAGAAGAGATTTCTGCGAATTTAAGAAGATGAAAATTTCTCGGGTAATATGATTTGGACGGGCTAATCGAAAATTTCGAGAGAAGGCTTGTCAACCGGAAAAATGCCCATTACTGGGTGTGACGAGAATCCACACGTGACGCGGAGGCAAAATTTTAGCAAAGTTCAACTTCAATGTTTTTTGTTTATTGCATAACGACCAATTTCGTTTTATGATATACAATGAACATTTAAGTGGTGCGAAATATTTGTAAATTTTGCAAAGGTCCTTCACCGGATTTCTTGACGTATTGCCCGTAACAGCATAACAATCCTGCTGGTACCAACTTCGGCCCACTATACTGGCAAAGTTTCACGTCAACTAACCAACCTGATTCGGAGATTCTTCTTCTTCAAGTGCCTTCTCCGCGTCGGAGATTAGCAATCATCGTAGCTATGCGGACTTTGGAGACGGCCGCTCTGAAGAGTTCATCAGACCAGACAAACGCTTCTTTTTCCTTGGATCTTTCCTTGAATTATCAACTGGAGCATGGTGAACCTGTCTCCGCGAGTTATGTGACCTAGATACTGTGGTTATTGTTTTAATTGTAGGTATGATCTCCATTTTTTTGTCCAATCTTTCCGAAACTTCGGTGTTGTATCCATGATATTCTTAGAGTTCGCCGGTACACCCAGTATTCAAAAGATTCCAATCTTCTTGTGGTAGTCGCATTCAGTGTCCAGCTTTCCATTCCATACAACAAAGTCGAGAATACGTAACATCTCGCCAATCTAACTCTCAGTTCTAACTTCAAATCTCTTGTGCATAATACTCTTTTCATTTTGTTGAAATTTGCCCTTGCCTTTTCTATTCTAACTTTTATTTCCTGGGAATAGTCGTTTGTGGAATTGATTATTGTACCCAGGTATGTATATTTTTCCACTCGTTCGACACTGGTGCCATTAATGGTAAGACTCTCTACGTTTCGTGGAGTTTTCGATATTCTCATGAATTTGGTTTTTTTGATGTTCATTGATAAACCTTATTCCTCGCCATACTCGACTATCTTGTTCATCAGCCTTTGTAGATCTTCTAGGTTCTCTGCCATTATGACAGTGTTGTCCGCATACCTGATATTGTTGATCGATATTCCGTTTACCTTGATTCCGGCTGTTTCTCCTCCAAGAGCTTTCTTCAGTATTTCTTCTGAATATGCATTGAAAAGGAGTGGTGATAATACACAACCTTGCCTCAGTCCTCTTCTTATTTGAATTTCTTCCGAGAGATGATCGCTGACGCGTACTTTTGCTCGTTGTCTATAATAAAGGTTTGCAATTATTCTGAGATCATTAAAGTCAATATGTTTTGCTTTAAGGACAGTCATAAGTTGTTTGTGTAGGACTTTGTCGAACGCCTTATTATAATCGATGAAACATATATACAAATCTTGGTTGACATCCATGCACCCCTGGATCAACACATTGAGCGAGAATAGAGCTTCGCGTGTTCCTAGGCCTTTGCGAAATCCAAATTGGGTTTCATCAATATCCATGTCTAATTTATGATATACTCGATTCTGGATGACTTTCAACTTCAACGTATGCGACATCAAACTAATTGTGCGGTGATCAGCACATTCTCTGGCATGGGTCTTCTTGGGAAGACATAGATTGAGGTAAGCCAGTCTGTGGGTATGACACCTGACTTATTTGTTCCGTTGAAGAGTTTCACCAATATATCCATGTGTTTTGCCTTCATTGTTTTCAGAGCGTGTGATATTTCTGCTTGTGTGATATCCGGACCCATTTCTTTTGGCGGGATTTCTATCTGGTCTAATTCTCCGCGTTCACCAGTAAATAATTCCTCAATATACTCTTTCCATCTTTCGGTTTGGCCGTGTTATAGAGTTTCCGTTTTTGTCGAGGAGTATACTCGAAGGAATTCGTCGTTTCAACCCTGCCAACTCTTTTACTTTCTTGTGTAGATTGAAAGAATCGTACCTACTTTGCAAATCTTCGATCTCTTTACATTTCTCTTCAAAGTAGACTTCCTTGGCCTCCCTTATCTTTCTTCTGATCTCGTAATTTATCTCCCTGTATTTGTGACGGTTAGTATTTTTAAAATGTCTCCTTTCTTCCATCATGTCCAGTATATTATCAGTCATCCAGTTTTCTCTCTTCTTTGCGTGGTTTGTCAATATCTCCTTGCATGGATCAAGCAGGCATTGCTTTAGTGATTTCCACTGTACCTCAATATCATTGCTGTTCATATTTATTGTATCAAGGTTTTCGTTCAACTGCTTCTGGAGACTTTCCATTATTTCAGGTTTTTAAAGCATTCGGAGATTGGGTCCTTGGAATTGGCCAGCAAGATCTCCAGACCTAACACCGCTGGATTTTTTTCACTGGGGCCGTTTGAAAGAAATTATTTACGTAACACCAGTGAATTCGAGAGGAGTTGGAACGTAGAGTTCTTCAAGCTTTTGGCAGCCTTCCTCGAAACGACTTTAAGAGCAACCGGACACGGTGTTCTTCATCGATTGGAAAGATGTTTCTAACAAGATGGAGGCAGAATCGAACATCTTACTTAACAGTTACTTTCGTATTCCAAGATGATTGGACCTTATAGTTGACGTTAGATCTACATTTTTGAAATTCGATTTTCTCCCTGTTGCGAATATTTTGTAAAGTTCATCTAACCATCTAACGATGCATTTTAGGTATAGAGAAACCTATAACAGATCGATGCCTATTAATATTACGAATGGTATATGCAAAAATAGGTTGTCTAATTTGAAAAAACGAACTTTTGTACCTTTGAATGTACTACGATTTGCTTTGAAAACACCCTATATACCGTGAAGCCTCTAAATGCATTGAATTCTGCTGGAATCTCTTTACTTACAACGAGATAGAAATAATCGATATTGAATCAAATCCTGGGCTATTTTTTCGCTATCACCTCTAGAAGTGGATGAAATCTCCAAAATCAAGCAATTTGAAACACCTGTTGATTTTCGTAATGTCAAAAATTTTCATTAGAATCTCAATCCGAAATAAAACTCGCATAATTTACTGATTTAGTTTATTAGAATATAATTTCCATGAGTTAAATAAATAAACTGTATCATTGACTTAAGCATCCACTATAAAATATTTTGTTACAGCTATGTAAATTTCTTCTTCCACAGAAAAATCTCAACATAACTAACTTAGCTACAATTTATCTACATAACAAATCTGGGAACAAAATAAATTAAAATTGAAGAAAATAAAAAGTTAAATGCACTTCTCTTGATCTAGTATGTGCTGTGAATGACATTGTCCTTTCAGATACAAACACTTGAACAAGTAGAGGATCTAAACATGTAGGAAAATTCGAAAATTATTACAACAAAAATAGCTACCTCAATTGAGATAAATTGGAATATGTACTATAAAAATATGAGAAAAAGTTTAAATTTTGATTTGTTTAGACCCTCCTTTTTGTATAAAAAATAGTGTGGGTAGAAAAATCTCAGAAGAGAGACTTCAATTTGATCCAGTCAAATCAGCACTCTTCTATAACGAAAAAAATTGGCAAAATGAACAAATACAGGAACTAAGAGAATGTGCATGAAAATTTTCAATTCATCATTGGCTGCTGTACAAATTATCGGAAAATCCAAATCTATAAAAATACCAATTAAACACTAAATTAAAATAATTAAATGTGCTACTTAATTCTATAAACAGTTCACTTCGAAAACGAAAATGACTTGCATGAAATTTGGAAATTCACAGAAGCTTTTTACAGATTATGTTAAATTTCGCTGAAATATTGAAGAATATTTGCCACGTCACTTCGAAACACTCAAAAAAACGTTATAAGCAATTTTTTCAAGTGGGAATCAAAATTTATTTAATAAATTAATAAAAGAAACTGTCAAATACGAATCAATATTCTGACCCAAAAAGCAAATACGAACACACTCTGCTAAAAAGTTTATTAACATGATTGCACAGTAATTGAACATCAACATCGTTTATAAGAATAATGCACATCTCGAAAAAAATTGACTAACCGAAATGAATACGAGGCCTTAGGCTTTAATATGGTGATTTCAAAAAACATTCAATTGGATACAAGTCTGCAGCACCCTAGGCTGAAAGTTTAAAACGAAATGTTCCTATGGAAATGCCCATTTTTCACGTTAATTATTTTTATTAATCTTAAACCAGATTTCATTTATCTCTAAGTGAAATCACAAAATTTCAGAAATTCAAGAAATTCAGTTTGATCGATTTTTGTCTGGAACAGTTCGTTATAGTTTTTTTTTCTATAAAGTGCACCTTAATTTTATTACTAAGCATTTTAAGCACATTGATTATTTCCTATGATTTTGCCAATAAAGTTATGCACCTGCCTGGCAAAGTCATATCGATTGATGAAGTATGTCAGCTATTATTTTTGGTGTCGGGTATTTCTTATTTAAAAGCTTTCAATCGATGCAGGAAGAGAGCAAGACGGTTAATCTGAAAACAAAAAATCTGAAATTATCGAATTGTATTGAATCAATTTGTGGAAAATCTAAAGAGCCTGCACACAATTCACTGAAAATTACCTCCTGTCATAGTTCCCAAAATTTTGGTGAGAAGTAAACCTTGGTGTAGTGATCTCAAATCCACAATAAAGAATTAAAATAGCTGGGTTTTCCAGATACAGGCTGTTTAATTAAGTTAATGATTTTGTTCATGGATTCATTTAATGGAAGTTCATCCTAATATAAATAAAAACACTTTTATCTGATTTCCACAATGTTTATTTTCGATACACACGACCGATTTCGACAATGAAATTTTTAAGTGTCTAAAGCTAACAGTTCTGAGCAAGAATGTGCTAACCATACCTATTTTAAATGTTGAGTAGTGGGGAGTGATTTAATTGTAGTTGGTTATTGCGAGTGGTAAATTTCGAGTTTTTACAACAGATGAAGTTAATTTCAAACTTTCCAACAGATTCATTATCATCCCTTTATGCATTTGAATTTTTGAATTATCTAATGTGATTGTGTGATTAGATTTAATATGTTCAAAACCTGCAGATTTTTAATAGAGGATAAGTGTTCTTTAATTTGATTATAATTATTATTAATCATAACTCATAATTCATAATACAGTTTGGTTTCACAAATGTTGGTTCAACTCAGGACTTTCAATGAACAGTCTTGAAAAATCCATAATCAATAATAAGTTAGGACAAAATATATCATTTTTGGTAGACACATTGATGATATTCTTGTGGGTTTTCAAGCCTCAAACAGAAAAATAGCCCAGATTTTAAATTTTCTAAGCAAAATGCATAATAAAATTACCTTCACTGCTGAAACTGAACGCAATAATTCAATAAATGTAGACCTAACAATCCCAATCAATGGATTACACATAAATTATCTAACCTAACCTAACCTAACCTAACAATCCCAATCAATGGATTACACATAAATTAGAAGCTTATAATTCAATGATTCATAGTCTTTTCCAATACCCTGTCCATATCAGACTTTAATACGGAAATCAATAACATTAAGAAAATTGCATCAAATAATAATATTCCAGTCTCTCACATAAACAGTATTATTAAACGCAAAGGATCAATACAAATTTCCCAATTACTATACTCGATTATAGAAAAACCAGAAAATAAATATGCATGTCTAATTTTTTGGCAATTTTTCTTTAAATTGAACAAGTTCCACGAAGAAATAATATATGGGCGATGTCAACCCAGATTATTGGGTCCATAATGATTCTAAAACATCTATAGATCATAATCGGCATCACTTGGAAGACTGAACCTGGCCATCGGGGCTCTCTCGGTCAAACAGAGATGGAATTTGAGGAAATATCGCAGGTTATGTATTTTTTTTATTATCTCCTTAGTCCTTTTCATGACCTTGCTTCCTATGTAAAATCTTTTCTTAGATTTGTTTAGACATATAAGAAGTATGATTGTTGAAATATTTTTCTGCTGGTTTTCCTTTTCCATTGTTACAGATTCCTGTCTCAAACCTCCTTCCCTTCACCCTTGTCTTCGTTTGAAAACCATAGAATGCAAGAGAGAATGAAAGCTAAGCCGAAAAATCTTTGGTATTCTTTATGTACACGACACTAACACAACATAAACAGACAAGCTATTGCTAGTGCAATAGCGACAGGGAACGAGTTTTCTTCCTCAGGTTTTTCACTCGTTTATTGAATCATATACAAGATAGTATGGTTCCCTGTTACATTTCCTGAGCTCACACTTGTTTTTCTGACACATCAAAATTATAGATATAAGCATTTATTGTAAATACAATTATTCAAATTTTGTAAATCCTCTCTATTCAAAATATATATATATATATATATATATATATATATATATATATATATATATATATATATATATATATATTTTTATTATTTGATTTAACATCCTTTTCAGTGGTTTCAACATAAGTAAATTAATATATTCACTAAACAGCTCTCTTCAGATAAAAAATCTGCAGTGTTTGAACATATTTAATCTACAATCAAATAATTATATTAGTTAATTCAAAATTCTCCACAAAAGCAATGAAGGGATAACAATGAATCTGATGGAAGTTAACAATAACTGAATATGTTGTAAGAACTCAAAAATTACCACTGCAATAACCAGCTTGAATTAAATCACTCCCTCAATTTTACATTTAAAATAAGTATAGATAACACATGCTTGCTCCTAAATCTTAGCTCTAGAAACTTGAAAATTACGAAACTTTCAAAATCATTTATGTGTACTAAAAATTAAAAAGTGGAACTCAGACAAAGTGTTTCCTTTTATTTATATGATTAATTGAGAATCTTCTCAAGTGGATTCCTGATATTTCCCTAGGCTTTTATGGGAGATATTCATTCTCATTCTCTATGGACGATAATATTTCGATCTAATTTCAAAATTCACAAAGATATTTGCGTTCATATGAAGTAGTCATAAACAAAATACATCACTCATTTCTTCAAATTGTATACAATCGCTCTCCATGTCCAGCATTCAAGATATTTTATATTATCTTGGTATTCAACGAGTGCAATAACATGTTGATATATTTCCCTGTTCAAGTATGTCTAAATATTCGTTTTCTTGATTAAGCCTGAAACGGATGCATTTCGAACTACTTCAGAGAGTTGAGGTGAAGATTCTTGGTTCATGAACATAGACTAGACATCCAGAAATACCAGCTATTTTAGTTGCCCCTAACAGTTACATATTAAATATACACGTTTTGTATTTTGTGACTCGAGAGATGATGCAGAAATGCTGGAAAATAAACTGCATTCATTGAATGACTGAGACAAGCAAGGGAATATTGTTATAATACACCGACGTTATGGCGGTGTAGAATTCCAACGACCCAGAGACGAGAGGAGCGACAGCTACAACCGAAGCGCAGCTAATTACCAAAACTCGTAGAATCAAGAAATTGACATAGCCAATTTTCAATTTTTTCCATATTCATTAACATTGGGGTTGCATCAATTAATTGATACAAAGCAAAAATATGTGTGTAGGGAGCAAAAACCGAACACGCTACAGAAAAATTGAGGAAAGCTGAAGAACTTAATCTCATGTTATTCTGAGTTAATGGAAATCAGATGTTCAGAGATGTAAGAAATGCAAATTGGCAAGAACTAAATGAGAACCATGCCCCTCATTTTCTATTTCTCAGCTTGGAACGAAAGCCACATAAATATGTGACAAAGGTACTAAATTCTTTCTTTATCCTATCATTTTCTATTTTTGAGATAGGAACGAAAGCCACATAAATATGTGAAAAATGTACTAAATTCTTTCTTTATCCTATCTACTGAGTATTGTAATGACAATTGTCTCAACAGAGTTGCATGAAGGAGCAAATGTGTGAAAAAGTAATATCTAACAAATCATTCAGTCAGCTTTGTCCTGCTAACACGAATTATGTAAGTCGAGTTCTTTCCCAGTTGGCAATGCTCAATAATAAATCAAACACTTAAAAACAGATTCGATTCCTTAATCGAATACGAAGGCGAAGAAAAAAATTGAAAATCAATTAAAATTCATAACATCTCTTTTAGAATCAACATATTATCCTATCAACTGTTGATGACTAGATCTTGAGCCCTAAAATTTATATAGCATGAGTTAAGCTTCAAAAATCCCAACACACCTTTTCTCAAACTTATATCAAGGAACATAATATAATAATATAATTCTCTCAGCCTTGTTCAATATTTAATGAAAATTTTGTACAAAATTTAAAAAATATATAATTAACATAAATATCACAGCATTAAAATCTATATATACAATCGTCTCAACTTCTTTTAAGAAAGATAGATTTCATAGGAAACGGAAATCTGTGTGTAGTATTACCAAAAGGAATACGGCAATTCAAGAACATTTCAGGTTGGACATCTCCTGGAAGAATTATTTTCTGAAACTTTGACTGTCCACAACTGACACAAAAAACTATAATTTTCTGAAGATTCAAATGAACTACTTCTATAAGTGAGAATAAATAGTTGCTTCGAAAATTGTATGTAAGTTAATATTTTTATAGGAGTTAAGAAATTGAAGAATATATTAAGGGATCATTCTTACCTTTTTCTCCCAAAATAAGCGACTTGCGCTTCTGAGAATCCTCCATGCTCTTATTGAAGTTCTGACTATTTCCAGTGCGGATTACGTTACCTGATCCAACACTGACATTATGTTGACCTGCCCTTATAGGCTTGGCTATGGTAGCTGCAGGCCCCCTTCTAGTCAAATTCTTCTGTCTGACAGCCTCCTTGATTCTATCCACTTCGTACTGATACCTAATAAAGAAACATTTTTTACAATGTAACTTTTTATTTTTGAAATATAAGTCATAAAGTCAAAGAATGAAAATAAACAATTTACGGTATTGTAACGTAAAACTGCATACCTCTTACGGTCTCTCATAGCGCCCTCTTTGGCTTCTTTCAGAGCAGTTTCCAATGCTTTGACCCGTTCCATAGTAGCCCTGAGACGTTTCTCTAGCTTTGGTAATTCGCACCGAAGATCAGCATTGTCTCTCACCAATTGTTTGTGCACTTTAGTCAGTTGATCCAAATTGTTCTCCAGGAATGAAATCTTCTGCTTCTGAGCCAGAGAACCACCGTCTTCCTCATTGTCTTCCGAAGAAAGATTCTTCTTCATTCTGGCCTGGAATAAATGTTTGATAAGAAAATATTTCAGTGACTCTTTATTATATTTCGATGCAATTTTTTTCATAGTTTGATATCATGAACATTGTACCCAGAACTTTCAACAAAGCTCAAAATCTAGGGGGTGGGGTATCCTAATTTTGACTGGCAGTATTTCATACCACAGTGCATGTCATATTTCTTGGGCCAATGAAAATAGTGTATATATTGCTTGCACATCTATTGGCAGAGCTGATAGTAGCTTTACCAATGGGATAGCTTAACTCAGAACACAAAATCGTTTGATATGCTGGTGCAAGACATCAACATAACAAACTTTCTGCACTTTTCCCTTACAAATATTTTAGGCTTAGTTGTAAGTCCTCAGTAATGTTCTTGATTAGATATTATCAATATAAATTTTAATTTTTCTATAAACATTTAGCTAGTTTAAATCTACTGCTTCCTACAATTTTTGACAATAATGTTTTCATACCTGGAGATCCTGTACGAAGAGTTTCCTCAAGTTATGGAGGGTCTGCAACTCTTTGGATACGGTATCTTCGAGACCTTTGAGATCTTTACGTGCCTGCTCCCGCCTTTCATTGGTAGTGCTGCAGAATACATCCATTTTCAGCAAATTGAAACACCACGCTCGCACGGACAGTGTTTGGTTAGGTTTCATTTCGTCGTTTCACGTTTATTTTTTTTTATATTTTTCTTTAACTCTCAAAATAACATATATCACATTTAGCTCTTTATTGCACTAACGACAATTTCTTAACCTACATAAATTGAAACTAGCCTTCTAAACACTAAGTAACAATTTTAATTTTTTCTGATTATTTCCAAATTGAACAAGTGAACAAGGGATAAAAAATATTTGCTTTCAAAATATGCAACTTTTTTTTGATTTATACAGTTGGGTTTTTTCGTTTTATTTACATTTTACAGCTTTATTCTACAAGAAATAACACTTATTCATCAACAATTTTCTACAATTTCAAATAGATCACCTTATTTCTGATGAAAGTGGAAAATATTCCAAAAAGATGGAAACAAAAAAGATAATTTCTGTGAATCTTATCACCGATAAGAAGAGAACTTAAACCTTTTTGATATTGTCTGATATTCAAACAACTTAGCGTTCACTTCAAATGAACCAAGTGTTTTTAGGTTTTTTTTCTGAGAAAACCATTTTGGGAATGAAGAGTCTGATTACAAAAAACCAGAAACAAAAAATTTCTATTAAATTTTGTACACTGATGAATTGAAAGAGCAGTTATAACCAATGTTAACAGCCAATTTGCATCTGGCATATCGATCTGTAGGTTTCATGAATATAATCTCATAGAATTCCGCTCGAAAATAAAATTTACGCTGGATATGGTTTTGAGAATAAATAATATTTCCTAAATATTAAAGTTCCATTTTATCGCCAATCCATGGGTTCTATAAGTTTAGTCAGAGTAATACGACTTTCTTTTATAGCTCGCTTGTAACTTTTCCCCTGTAATTATTATTTCAGCCAGATTTCTTGAGCATACGAGGGCTAATTGATAAGTCAAACATGACATTTAATACTGACAGCAGTGCACCCAAGAAAGCCAAAGTTGCACAATCGGACGGCAAGGTAATCGCCATCGCCACCAAAACAAAGCAGCCAAACCTTACCAAGAGGAAAATCCTGTTTAACCAAGACAATCTCTCGCCATAGTCCGCAACTGCAACAGCCAAGTTCATGGAGTTACGATATGAATTACTAGCTACTTCTCTCGACCTGGCCCCCAGCGATCTGTTCACAAACATGAAAACATTACTCAGAGGACGGAGATATTCACACTCAGAACTTCATCTTCGAAACATGGGCCTATTTTGAGAACCTTGGGAAGAACAAGGACTACAGGTTGAAAACCTTCAGCATCTCCGAAAAGGAGATTATGTTGAAAAGGAAATGACACCCAGCAGAGAGAAAAGTGAGTCTTATTTCATTTCTACCTGACTTATCAATTCACCCTCCCATAATGACCGTATCGAAGTATTTATGGTTCACAGTGTACATTGAACGTTACAACATTCTCTGATCTACAGAGAATATTAAAATATAGTTTGAAGCTGGTCCCCAGGGTTATATAAATGCACCTTAGGACAGTATTTATTGGTATTGCAGATACAAACACAAAAGATTGAATTGAACACAAAAATATGCACAAATATGTATCATCTCAATCTCCATTTGAAAATCCAATTTCTCTCCTGCACCCATATTATTGAAGTCTATTTCATATACAAAATGAGACAGACCAAGTGCAAATAGAAGATCTGATCGTTTTATTCTCTTCTTCCGAAAGATGCTCCAGAGAAATATGGTAAGCTTGGTTCTGGGAAAATTTTCTGGGTTTCATTTTCCGAGAAACACTCGACTCCAGGAGCAGGTGGTAATCCAAAGTTATAGAATAACAAAGTCAATGTGCTGTAATATTGGTATCCTATGATTTTTTCGAATAAACAAGTTGTCGTCTCCAAGAAGAAAGTTAACAGTCACCTCCAAAGATTACGGTGGTGTAATTGTTCTGCCTAGTCTCGCATATATTGGATAAACGAAAAGCTAACAGTTTTACGAGCCGACTGTTAACTAAATCTTTGAACCCTTCGCCTTGGTCCTATCGATAGGTAAAGGAAACAATGTGTAATTTTCCAAAACTCCCGGCAAAAAACCAAAAATATGATCATATAGAATATATTTTAAGATAGATGGCGTTTTTTCCAGTGGATCCATAATGTTTATCATAACTAATTCTTAAATTAGAAAGAAACAGTACATCCAAATGAAAAATGGTCGTAGAGAAAACCATGGCATATTTCGAGGACCTTGGGAAAGTCTAATACAAAGCGGGTATCGAAAACCTTCAGCATCGCCGAAACAAGTGTATAGCTCAAAAAGGAGGTTATGTTGAAGAATATATGACACCCAATAGAGAAAAGCGAGTTGTTTCACTTTTACCCGACTTTTCAATTCACTCTTGTACAACTCGAGTATAAAATTTGATCAAAGTTTACTTATATCATAAAATTTTTCAAGGAAAATTGAAAATCGATTTAATCTTCAGAACCGTAGGTAATAAGTATAAAAGCCCATATACAAATCAATAGGTACCAAAATTATCTTCAAGAATTGCCCATTAAAATACAGGGTGTGCTTTTTGAAATAAGGTAATGGAATTTTTACATTTGTGGATGAACTATTTTGTCCACTAGGTCTATTTTGTTCATGAAAATTCAATTATTTGGGAATATGTTGATGATTCAACAGAATCTCTCTCATGGTCTCAATAGATATAAGAATACTTTGGAAAATATATCATAATTTCAGGAAATGTCGAATTCTAAAACAGTTGAATTTATGTATTATTACTTCTTAAGAAACTGATTACCTTCATGTAAGTTAATGAAATCATTGAAAAAGCATAACAGAGTTGGGAAAAGTTTTGTAAGTCGATAACATTTAAGTAGTGGTGGTAAATATTCCATATTGAAGTGGAAAAACCATATATAAAAAAATTAGAAGATATGAACCGAGGCGCCTACAGCGACTTAGTCTGTAGATCCATTGGACAAAGACGCTATCTCTCTGAGAAATTTTTATAAAATATGACCATATTTTTCGCATTCTGTTAAGACTTTCGGAGAGCCTACTTTGGCTATACCGTCCAAAAAATGTCGTTATAACTGAAAACCTTCTTCCATTAAAATATTACTTCCATTTCAAAAGAAAAAAAGGTGGATTCTCGAAACTATACATACTTACACTCATTAATATAATGAAAAGTTATAAACGTCTAAATCGGATGAATAAGTGAAACTTTAATAGAAGAAATTAATGAAAGTGTGTGTTCATCAGAAGAGAAAAATAAAAAATGTATCAAAAATATTGTCGAATACAAGATTTATATACACACGTGAATTTTTCAAAATAAAACTTAACCAAACTATGTCGTAAAGGGAATTTAAAATAAATAAATAAATAAAAATGAGATCAGAGAAAAATCGACTTGAGAAAATGTCAATTAGTTTAGAATATATAATGAACGTTATGAAAATAAATTGGATAATTCGAGTTCCGGAAATATTCAAGTACTTATCGAGTTGGAACATTTTAGACAACAACCAAAAACTGCGGACACCTGTGCGTGACCAACAACAAAGTCAACGAAATGAATAAATGCAAATGAAACGAGTGAATATGAAAAATTGACATGGAACATTGATATGTGCCTGACAACTTTGCCATGTTGTTAAGTGCATCCTTCTCTAATTTCGACCGTGCCATCGCAGCGGCTTTTTTGTACCTATTCAGTTCGTTTTTGAAAGGAATGAATTCTTCCCAATTGGAAGAGGGTTCGTACTTGTGGGAGAAAGAAGGACTGCGGAATTTGGAAAACGGATTGGGCGAATTTTGAGAGCACAGGATTGAGCGTTTAATAAAAAATTCATCGTCTACTGACATGAGTTCCTGCAGCTTCTGCGACTTTTCCGTGTCGTCGGATCTAAGTCTATCATAGTCGGCCTGGAGCTGCTGTAGGGCCAATGTAACTTTCTGGTTTGAGCTAAAAACAGAAATACTCATTTAGAATTTGTCGATTTTAGGTGTAAAATATACTTACTCTTTAATGTCATTCAAGTGTTGTTGCTTCTCAGCAATTTCGTCCCTCAATGTAGCCACTTGCTTTTGATGGACTATTCTCAATTGATCCATCTGTTGCTCAAGGGCGAGTCGCAATTCGTTCGCTTCTTTCTTTTCGTTCTCAGAAGCGCCAGAAACCTAAAATAGGTTCAAGGTGCATAAATAAAACGTGAAGGGTCAATCATAATTTTGCTTTCAAAATAATCATTTAGAGAACCAACTGAATGCAACCCTTACAAAGAACCCTGCACAATTAGTGAAAAGTAGGGGTTTCAGATAAATTTTCTGAAATTATAACGGTAGTTTGAACCTGGCGGAGAAGAAGGGCCGATGTGAAAGATTCCGACGAAACGTCGGAAAAATGGCGAAATTTCTTCGAAATCGGAAACTTACGATCGGTCGAGCGAAAATTCCCAAAAAAGCCCCGAAAAAGCGAAATAAAAAGGGCTCCGATTTTTCGCGAGTGGAGGGGATAATTTCGTCGGACTTTAATGTCTATACAAATTTTTCCATCGCGTTCGATCGTTTCAAAACAAAGACAAAGAGCAAACCTCGAGTTTCGCATGTTGCGCCGCAATAGTTTCATTCCCGTTATACACCACGGGAAAACTGCAATATCTTCGATTCAACGAAGGGCTATCGGCGGAATATGTCTGACGGCCAGAAATTAAGGAACGCCGAGCTGTCAAAATCTGTGGTTTCCTTTCATTCGTCTTACTTATACAGGGTTACCGGGAGAATGGATTCGGGTGTCGAACGATTCCTACATATCTCAAGATCGGATCCGCGAAGAGAAATCGTTACTCTAAGACTTAATTTTCGAATTTGGGACGAATTTTGAGACCTAGATTTTCGAGAAAAAATCCGGAAACACGGAGGTGGAGCCAGTCACCGCTCCTACGATCGCTTTTCAATGTCGGAAGTGACCTACCAACGTGTAAAATTCAATACTCTGTCTTTTGAATGAAAGTAGTGAGATAGAAATAGTTAGTAATTTCAGTCTCACCAACATAAATTCATTACTACCGACATCTAGAATATAGTACACTCTCTCTTCTGAGTGACAATATGACACGGAATGAAATATCCATTACATCTAATCGAATCTAACCTCATTTCAATAAGTCTTATATTCGATCTGTCAAAATAAGTAATTCCGAATTTTATTGGAATGAAAAGTTTGACGAAACTTGAAATGAACTTTTAGACGTAAGTGAACGTAGTTTGATGTTTATTTTATCCATTTTATGTATATTTTGTTTAAGGAAAGAAACGACAAACTTTCAAAATTCATAAATTTAACATTTTGTGGTTATTATAACCTAAATAATGTGATTCAAACGGAATGTTATAATAAAAAGGTGTTAAGTAGAATTACAATAATGTTTGAAAGGTAGTTATTATTTTTGAAATACGTATTTTTAGGTTACAATCAACCTGGGAAGTATAAAATAGATCCACTGTAGAAAGGTTAGAAAATAAAATGAATAATTATATGTGACCACTTAATAGTACAATCATGAAAATAAGCAAAGAAAATATTGAGTAATAACAGAAAAGTTACATATTAATGTTATGCATCTCTGAAGGAAAGAGATGGAATAGAGGGCTTGAAATTTACCTACGCTTCTTACAATCAAAATTTATTTTTGGAACTATTGTTTTCATAGTTGGCATCAGAACTTGATTGACTTCTGAATACCCAGATATTCTTGTGTCATCTCAATTTGCACAAAAGGTAATTATTGTGAGTTCCTTCTATTCTTAACTCATAGTTACTATTTCTCAAGAAATTTATCAAGGATGTTGACTGAATGACAGGTATTCCTTCTTGATTTGAAGTTGAAAGTTTCTCTGTTATAGGTGTCTGATAGTGGGAAACATGATGTTCAAATATGTAGAAGTTGAACATGAAGTTTCACTTTGTACAACAACAACTTTCAATCAAGATTTATGAAAGTCACAGGAAACATGCTGCAGCTTATGTGAATCATATTATGGAAAAAATTCGAGAACTACTTGGAGAATGTTATGCAATTTGACAATTTTTGTTATAGGTAATTGTACTATAGGTATTTTATATAATTGTGTGAAATCAGTTCACATCACATAATATGGAAATATGAAATTGTTTTAATGCAATTTCTTCCTTTCATTTTCATTTCACAGTATATTATAGAGTTTCACAAGAAAATTAATTCAAGAGAAGTAAAATTGAAAAATAGAAATTTCAATTATGAGAGCAAGTTTACAAGAAGCTGACTGCTCGAAACCAACTGCCAACTCGACAGTTGAGGATCTAGGATATTAACAGTTACAAGAAACAGTTTTACTGAAACTGATATATAGTTATCATTGTATAGTATATGAAGGTCCATAATGTAATTTAAAATTTGTGGATCTCATTTCTGCTCTTCACAAGAACACTACAATTCAGAAAATGTTTGTTCTTTCTGATGATAAGCAACAAAATAGTTATGTATAGGGCAATCACATAAGGTTAAATTTCTATGTGTTCAGTAGTGTTTCTTTATTTGATTACTAATTTCTCGCTTTAGTCTTTTGGATACTCTCAAGAAATTTTAATTTGAGAAGAACTTTCATTTTCTATTTCATTAATATACTTCAGAAGTAATTCTTCCATCTTGCTGTTTTAAGCTCATATTTGTTGTTCATTATAATTCATGAATCTTATTCGATTCTTATCTGATCTTATTCGGATCAGAACTGTTAAGTAAAAATTAAAAATTTGAAATTATAGATCTGCAATTATCGATCTTTCCGAAGCATATATTTAATACTTTTGGAACTAAAAATTTGGGATATTGTGAATTAATATTTGAGTTGTTGATGATTGAATTTCTATGCCTAAAGGGTGATTGAACAATTTGTTTTCTGGAATCATTTCATCTTATGCTAGCTCAATAAAGAAAGTTGAGATATTCAAATTGAATGTATCTCTTTGAATTGGGATAGTAGTGAATAGTGTTGAAATTTGTATGAGTCAGCATCCATGAAACAATACTGGAAACTGCGTTATACTAAGGATGCGTGAGGCAATGTATGAGAGAGTTCCACGTAACATGAAGAACTATTAAGTATAAATAACAGTGAATATAATGTGGCGTTCAGTAAGTATAATAGGCGTATAGCATATAAGGCGTTCAGTATATTAGGCGTTTAGTATATTAGCTGTTTGGAAATAAAAGGCGATCTTAATGGGCTCACTAGTTAATTATGATATTAACAATAAATTTTCTTGTGAAACCGTATGACTAGTTCTTGAGATACTGGGCGTCAAAGTTGGATAAAAAAATCTTCTGTTTTGGCCATATTTTTAGATTTCTCATGGATCAATTGGAAAGTTCTTGAAGGTTTACTCTTTGGTCAATCTGTTCCAGAGAAAACTACAAAATATCGAACTGTCAGAAAATTTTACTGAACGCCATTTTCATTCACTAGTTCAGCGGGGTGCTTTCATGAAACATCCATTTCGAATTACAATATGAAACGTGTGCCAAAATTCACATAGAATTTCAGATAATTCAGATAACTCTACACAAGGAAATATAGTTATATTCCATGTTTGTTCGTTCTACATCAGAAATTGAGTTGAGTGAAATTGTGAGAGGCCTAAAGTCAAATCATACGACTGATATTTATGGCATGACTACTATACTGCAGAAGAGAATATACCCAATTTTATCTTCTTTTATGTGTGACATCAACAAATGCCTAGAATAGGGTGTTTCCCTGGGAGTTAAAAACCGCCAAGGTGTTTTCAATTCACAAGAAAAATGATACTGACGACTTCAACAATTACACACCGATATGATAGAAAACCAACAATATCAAAAGAAGGAGGCTAGTTAAATTCCTGGTGGTGAGTAGCATGGATTTCGAGAAGAAAAAATCGACAATGACTACTCTAGCTGATCTGCTAGATGCTAAAGCGACCGCCTTGGATGTACACTCATCCGCTGAAGAGCCTTGTGATCTGAGCAAAGCCTTCCACTGTGTGATGAGAGACATTCTATAAGACAAATTGGAATTTCACGGACTAAGAGAAACAGTCTTTGATATATTTAACTCATACTTGACGGATATGACACAAAAAGGGGGGTAAATCCAAGACGTCGCAGTGAACCTTGAAGTTCCTCATGGCTCTATTCTGGGGCCACTATACTTTACTATTTACATAAATGACCTGCTATCGAATGTTCCTCGTGCCAGAACATGTATATATGTGGACGACACAAACATCTTAAATGTTGCACCTTCAGCTGAGCAGATGATACTCCATACAACAGAGCCGCTCCATCGAGTCAAGAGATGGTTCAATGCAAATGGTCTCATATTGAAAACACAAATCATGAGCTTTGATACAACGCAGATAACACTACAATTAAATTACTGGGTATGTTCGATGAGAATCGACTTAGGACTTGTTATATATTCTTACTTAAGAAAAGATTATCCACTGCACTGTTAACAATCAGAATGAAAGAAGTATCAACCAAGAAAATATGCAGGCTGCCATATTATTCCAATTTTCAGTGTGGCACCCTACAGGATTTTATTGTGAGGTACAGTGCAGACATAAGAAGAGTTATCTTGAAGCAGAAGAGGCGGTTAGAATGTGCTGTCTCCAAAAGTACAAGCTGTCAAGAACTCTCAAATCTGTTAAAATCCATCCCTATAACACAAGAAAGAAGGACCGTCTTTCAATGGAGCATCCCAGACTAAAAAGGACCCAACTGGAAATAAATTATCGATGTATGAAGTTCCATAACAGAATTCCTGCAGGAATAAAATATGAAACAAGACCGAAATTCATAAGAGAACTCAGCCATAACTTCTATACATACGAAGAATTTCTAAATTACCGATTTAAAAGCACAATTTCCATCTAAACCATTTTCCGACCACTCAAGCAGATCTATTGTTTTGATTGTTAATGACTAAACATTTCATACAGCTTTTATTTTGTTTCATGTCTATTCATTATTGCTTTGTAAATTGTGCATTGACTAGTCATGTAATTATTTTAATGATGTAAATATATACTATTATAGTGTTATATTATATTACATCACATGACCTAGAAGATAAATGGTTTCAAAGATTTGAAAAAATATTCAAGCAGCAACTGCTCTTAAAGACTAACCACAATGGAAAAAGTGTCAAGAAAAACCAATCAATCAAGCCTTGAACGTAAGACACCTAACTAAGCAATAGCACGAAATTCTTTCCCACTGTATATAATGCGGCGACAGTAATAATATACAAGATCATGTACAAACCTGTTCGGCAGCCTTGAGTTTAGCGCATTCCTCTCTTAGAGCATCAATGTTTTCTTCCAACATTCGCTTTTTGTTCTCCGACTCTCTCATCGACTCTTGCAAGCTCTTCATTCTAGCCTCATGTTGGGAAATAAGTAGCTTGCACTCAGCCAACTCCTTCTCATACTCGGTAACTTTCTTATTACTGTCCTGCTCTTTGTTCTCTATATCTTGCAGCCTCTGTATTAGATTAGTGACCTCGCTCTTCATCCTTGAAATATACAACCTAGCAACTGTAAATTCTTCCTCCAACTTGGTGGGCTCATTGGACGCTTTAAGATCAGCAACATCGCCTCCAACTGATGAACCGATCTCCCCTAGTTCCTTCAGGAGATTGGCGAACATTTCCGACAATCGTTTCCTCTGGTGGTTGCTCAAATCTTTGAGTTGCTGGAGCTCGGTTGTGGTATTATTCAAAGAAGCCTGTTTTTGCATCAGTTCTTCCGAAAGTGTTTCCATCTAAAAAGACAAGACGTCAAACTGAACTTGATAAGCAAAACAAGTGATTATTACCTCTTTATTTTTGGAATCTACTTCCTGAGTCTTTTGGTCATAATTTACTGCCAGCTCCTCAAGCGCTTGAAGGACTTCCTTCACTTCATCCTTAGCGCTTTCGTTCTCTTGTTGAATGCGGTTCATCTCTAGCTGAAGAGCCTCGTAATCCCTTCTGGTACTTGCAATCAATTCGTCTTGTTCCAACATTTGTTCTTTGAGCTTCTCAACATACTGGCTCTGTTGATTAATTTCTTCGTCCTTCTCATCGAGCTGTTGGAATAATCTTTCGCGTTCAAGCTCAAGTTTCTGCCTTTCCTCGATTCCGAGGGTTGAGCCTATAGAAAGAAGAAATTGAAGAAATATTCTGTGATGTCCTGGAAATGTCCAACCTACCTATCATAAGAGCTGGAGTAGCTGGTACAGGTCCTGCCTCTACTACAGTACTCTCTTCCATGGCAGAAACTGGTGTAGCTGCTTCTGATAAATCATTGAGATTAATCTGTTCTTCAACCCTAACAGTTTCACCAGATCTCCACCTGTTGAGCTCGATTTCAAGTTTTTCACATTTTCCTTTGAGCCGTGCAACTTTCTCTTTCTCCCTTTCATACCTACGCTTCCATTCTTCTGCTGTTAATTCTTCATTGACACACACAACGTTCTTCACAGTCTTCGCTCTGAAACACGAATATGAACAGTGAACATACAGTCAAGTTTAACCAACCAAATTTTTTTTTTTTGAATTTGGGAGGCTTTTACTTGGTAAAATTCCATTATCAATAATGAAAAACAAGTACTGTGTTTTAAGGAATTTTACTTAATAATTGCGATTCGTAACGCGTTTCACTACACCGTAGCTTCTTCAGACGAATGAATGTACAGAAAATATAAATGAGAATATAAATATAAATGTTCTTGAGTCATTAAAAGCTTATTGGGTTGCTTTTTCTTAAGTGATTATTTATGACAGGTATATCCAATAAAATTAAGGAATAGATTGCTCCCCGAAGAGATTCAATAAAGGTGAAGGGCTTAAATCGACTTGTTCATTGATGAGTTTACCTGAGTGTTTGTATTTATTGAGAAGAAAGCTGATACCGGCTTTTTGGCTTTGTGGTATTTCAAAATACTACTAAGATGTGCAGTTCATACTCAGAATATATGGTTCTACTCAATGTGCTTGAAAAACAGATTGACTCCCAATTACATACGGTTGAAGACACATAACAACAGTGGACCAGCAAGAAGAGCAATCGAGAAAGGCCAACGCATATGGCTCAAAGAGGATATGAAGATCCAGTACAACAGGAGAGACGTTGCCAACATATATTTGAAGGTAATCCATACGGAATTATTGTTTAGATTGCACCCTGTAGAGTTTGATATTTTAGACTGTGAATCCAGATACAATGTCAAAATTTTAATTCATATAAAGTTTCAGAAATAACAGAAAAAGTTGAATTCACTTAAATTCAAAACTTCTCCACCCAAACCCTCAACTGATAAATTTTCAGACCATAAATTTTTTGACAGATTCACTAATTTAACTGATACCGATTTTACACAACCACAAAAAGATCTATTAGAAAAAGGATTCAAACATAATTTACATCCAAAACATAATAAAACTAATTTTGAACAGTTAGGCATAGACTCCAAAATCATTCTCAAAAACTCCAAAGATAATATTTTAGCCAAACATCAAACAGCAAAAATGATCAAAGAAGACTTTTCGAAATTATCACCTCATTGCAATTCCGATTATAAGATAATAAAAACAATTCGTGAAAATAGTACCAAGAACGATTTAGTATTCACTAAAGCAGATAAAGGTAACACCGTCATCGCGATTAGTAAAACCGATTATATTTCTAAAACTGAAGAATTCTTAACAGCCGGAAACTATATAACATCAACTAAGGATCCTACCGCAAAATTTCAGAAAGTTGTTAAAAACATAATTTCGACAGTAAAATCATTAATTACAGACCAAGAAAAATATAAATTCATTAACTCCAATCCACAATCCCCCGAATTATATTCGTTGATAAAACTTCATAAACCTAATTACCCTATTAGACCTGTTGTTTCTTACGTAACGGCACCTTCTTTCAAACTTTCAAAATTCCTCAACGACTTGCTAATAAAACATTGCAATTTTAAATCTAAATTTTCGGTCAAAAATTCATACGAACTAATTGCCAATATCAAAGATACCATTATACCACCTAATTCCAACCTCATTTCTTTCGATGTTAAGAATCTATTTCCCAACATTCCTCCGAAAGATACGTATTACTTAGTTGAAGAATTATTAGAAAAGAATCATGTCAATACTATCATTAAATCAGATATTCTTTCATTATTACAAATTTGTTTAGATCAAAATTATTTCCATTTCAATAACAAATATTATACTATTAAAGACGGCTTGATTATGGGCAATCCGTTTAGTCCTTTGCTAGCAGAAATATTCATGAATAATTTAGAGAAATTAATTCATAATCATCCACTCAGTAAATATTGTTTATACTGGTATCGCTATGTAAACGATATCATTATTTGCTTCACAGGAACAGATAGACAGTTGAAAATTTTCGTGAAACGCGTTACGAATCGCAATTATTAAGTAAAATTCCTTAAAACACAGTACTTGTTTTTTATTATCAACCAAATTTTCACTCACCGTTTACCAAATTCAAGTGTGGACTTAGTTTCGGCCTCATTGAAACTCGCTGGCGAACAACAAATTACGATTGTAGTTCTAGCATTTCCACCAAGAGACTCTTGAAGTATCCTCGTCAATTTGGAGTCTCGATACGGTATATGAGTTTTATTTCCATCAGCTAAGGCGCTTATTACGTTACCAAGAGCGGACAGTGATTTATTAATATTTTTTGCTTCGTCCAAAACGGTTCCTAAAACGAAATTTGATAAAGAAAATTCTAGAACAACAAATGTTGCTATTTACCTTCAGCTCCAGTTTTCGACACTTTTTCGGAACCAGCCAGATCCACCAAGTAAAGTTTACCCGACAGTTTCTTTTGGTTCTCTAAATTTTCTTGTTTCACGTTGATTAAAAATACTGAGTGCGACCTAGACGAGTGCTCATTCATATCTGGAAAGGAATGGATATAGAAATGTTAGAAGGAAGTGTAAAATTGAACTCATGGAAGAACTGAGCAGAAGGAAAAAGTATCATTTCAAGAGAGTGTTCCATGAAAAACGCCCCAAACTGCTCCTACATTGTTGATCGATTTCAGTTAAACAAAAAAAATGCATCTCAAATGATATTTTAACAGCCTGAAACATTTTCGTAATAATCATTTCCAGAAATGCCGGCAGTTGACCAAGCCTATTTTTAGCATAAGAGAAATAGTATTTGAACATTTCGACTGTAGAACACGATCCCCAGATCACGATGAGTTGAGAGCGCAGCAAGAATATAATTCGAGATGCAATTCGACTTTTGTTTCATTGAAAACATAAACTGGGATAAGCTTATGAACAATAAAGCCGCAATATGATATAAAAATTTCCATAAGACCTTGCAAAGTTGTTTTGAGTTGTGCATTTCCCGAATAATGGTCAGGAAAAACACCCGAACGGCAGTTCATGAAACGTTCAGAGGAAAATCAATTTTTTGAAAGTGCCATCGAGGCAGGTGGAACTATACAGTGTATCCAGAGAAGTGTTGCATCTGGCGAGTTGGTCAGAGCTCTCAAACGATATTTGAGAGTTATACGAGAGACAATAAAAATGAGAACTCTGAATGCATGTCTCATGCAAACGAGAAATACAATGCTATATGGATACTCATCAACAGAGAAACCGATAAGGCGGTGACTAAATGTGACGATAGAAGTCTATCAATATCAGATACTCTCAATGATATGTTCTCATCGGTTGAAGAAACAGCATACTGAGTGTGTGTAGTTACTTAAAATTGAAGTTAATCTCAAGAGGTCACAGTGAACGTTGAAGTTCCTCAGGGCTCTATTCTAGGGCCTCTATTGTTCACTATTTACATAAATGCAATGCCTTCGAGCATCCCTTGTGCCAGAACATGTATATGTGAGGACGACCCAAACATCTTCATCTGAGCAGGTGGGACTCCATACATCCACCAAGTAAGGAGATGATTCAATGCAAATGGTATCAAATTAAATGCCGATAAGACTCAAATCATGAGCTTTGGTATAACCAATGCGAATAACGCTACCACTAAATTACCGTGTATAACGTTTGACGGATAGAATTCTGGCATGGAGTTGTATATCATTACTCACGAAAAGATTATCCACTGCCCTATTTACATACAGAAATATGCATACAGACATAATTCAAATTTTTAGTGTGGTCACCTAGAGAATTTCATTGTGAGGATACATTGCAGATATAAGAGAGTCCTCGTGAAGCAGAAGGAGGCAGTTAGGAGTCTATGTGGTGCCTCCAGAATTACAAGCTACCGGGATATCTTAAAATCCATTCTTTTAATACAAGTACTGCCTTTCAATAGAGCATCACATACCAAAAAGAACTAAATTGGTAATAAATCATCTGTGTTTGACATTCCTTAACAGAATTCCTGCGAGAATAAAAAATGAAACAAGACCAAAATTCATAAAGGAAATAAATGAAGTTTTACTCAGCCACGCCTTCTATACATACGAATCATTTTCAAACTACCAATTCAAACACACAATTTTCATCTATACCATTTTCGGTCCACTATAGCAGATCTTTTGTTTGAATTGTTGACGACTAGACATTTGATACAGCTTTTATTTTGTTTTGTTCCTATTCATTATTGCTTTGTAAATTTTGTCTAGACTAGACATGTAATCAACCATAGTACGAGCGATAGCTTGGGACAAAAAGATTCGCAATTGACAGAATGCTAGTATACCTGTCACCTGTTAGTTCAGTCATAGTACCATATTTACAATTGCCTTAACATTTCGTTTCATTCTAAAGTCAAAAATGTTTAATCTAAAGCAAAGTCATGAGTTATTTAGTCAGTCTATGAGGTATATTTTATTCTATAGCTTTTTGAATCATTTCAGAGTATTTTATTTGAGCATTCATTACTTTTGAGGATGATCTATTCAATATATTGGTTGGGGATGGAGGATTTTGAATCTAAAACGCTGAGGACTTCATTAACCAGTCTACAGAATCTATTGCATTCTCAAAGATATTATATTGAAGTATTTCTTGCTATTGCTGATTGAATATCACATTTCAAACCATCAGTTTGCCTCTCGCAAACTGCAAGAAATGATTGCACTGATTGAACATCGTTAAATACGACGGATGTCTTCTAAGTTTTGCGATTGAGAGCTTTTAATGACTTGATTTTTCGAAGTATTCCCCGCGAAGATTAATATACTTCCGCATTCGTTCGAACCAATTCTGGAAGCAGTTATTCTAAACGTTTGCTGCTACATTCAAAATGGCCTTTTGGAAGGCAGCTTCTTCTGAAGACTGAAACCTTCGACCAAGTTCTTGATTGTGGGAAAAGTAAAAAAATCTGCATACTTCCGTCCGGACTGTAAGCAGGATGTTTCCTTGCATATTCAATTGTTTTCAGCAGTAACTATTCTTTGATATTGTGGAGGAATTGTTGCTACATGGCCTGTTTTTGAAACAAACGTTGCGACCATCTTTTTGGGAACACTTCGGCCACAGATGGCTTTTGTCAATTTTTCTTCCCATCGGAACACCCAAACAGAAGATTGGCGCTTATTTTTTGGCTCGTATGAATAAATTCAAGATTAATCACCATTGACAATGTTGTAAAGGCTTTCAGTCATTCCAAAGTTTAAACGGTCTAGAGTTTTATAACACCAATTCACCCTTAAGGCTTTCTGTTGTTGCGTGCCGATCTTCTTGGATAATCTTAAGCACAGCATCCACATCTTCTTGAGTGACCACTGTTTTTGGTGCTTTGTTGCACCTGCCCTACGATCGTCGCTAAACCTAACCCTTTTGCGTTTAATTTCTCCATAGCAACGCAAAATTTGTTGACTGACGTGGTGCTTCAATGCCACAAACAGAAACCAACTCGCCAAGACGTTCTTGTTGAGATAATTGTCTTTGAAAATTGAGGAAAATGATTGCACGAAAAGGCTCACGGTTTAATTGCATTTTTCAACTAATTTATCAAGTATGACAGGTTGTTGTGGCTAAAAGAGGGCAAGCATAGAACTGAAATTTTTTATTTATATTAACAAATCATAGAGGTTCATTTTTAATACTGGCAATTGATCAATGTTGATCTCCATGTCCCAGCATGCAAAACAAAAGTTATAAGGTATCAATACTTACTAGTTACAGCAATATGTCTATTTGATTTCCCATCCTCTATAGATTCGAACACTTCTTCAGGACTCGATACAAATCTTTCTGTTGCACCCTTGACATAAGGAACTCTGTTTTTGTCTTCGTGGACGCTTAAATTTACCTTAGAAACTGAAAAAATGAAGTATTAGCAACGATCTTAAATGTAATGAATGGTATGACTCACTATCTAGTAAATCTCTAATTTTGTCCATATATATTTCAAAATAGGAAACTTTAATGTGGAATTCTAAGTTTTCCTCCATAGCGTAGATGTGATTGAATATGTCGTTGACAATACGTGGAATGATACCTTGCTTCTGGGGATCATCTGAAATAGAATTTGAAAGTTGTTATGAAGAGTTTCATATTTGAACATTCAAAACTCACCTAGGACCCCTTCCATGGTATGTGTCTTACCAGAAGACGTTTGACCATAAGCGAAAATGGTGCCGTTATATCCAGCAAGTACATCCGAAACAATGCTCTTAGCTGCTTCATTATATACCTTTTCTTGCGTTGCATTCGGTTTGAATACTTTATCGAACAGATAAACTTTGCCCTGCGAAAATGAATGAGAAAATTGATTAAATTAGATAAAAATTTACTTTTTACGTAGAATTTCACAGATCTGTTTTCGTTGATAACTACTGAAAAAATCTAAACTATACATTGTTTCCGGTTACTTATGGAAGAAAGAAAAGAACGAATTTTTTTATGTCGACATATGAAACAATCACACCTTAAGGCAATAACAATCTTTCGACTTGCCTCGAATATTAATTGCTACGAAACACGCTAGATAAATTATGAAGTAATTTTTTTTTCGAATTTACAACAATGGTACCAATGATATAGACCAGAAAAAATGAACCTGACCTTGGTAATGTTAATCTAAGAACTGCGTAGTTGTTAGTACGATGTAGTTGAGCAGCCAATTGTAAAAAGATCTGAAGATTACAAAAATGACATAAGATTAACTGTGTGATTTCAGGTTATACACCGAATATACACAAACTTTAATATTTCAAATAGGACACTGTATATCCTTTTAAAATGTGGTGTCAAGCCTGAAATCGTTATGTATGCATACTGCATGTGACTATATAATTAAACATTTCGCAGATTTCTACCCTTTGAAGATTAAGTGGATTTCTCAAATATTTTACGTGAAACCTGTTATAATGTAAATCAAATTTTTTCGGAAAGCTATTCAAGTATTTTCTGAAATGCCTCTATCTATGACTAACGAAGTTTTCGAATCTGTTATTATTATTATTATTTTGGGAATGAAGGACAGAGGTCTAAGACCCATGGATGCCTCAAATTAGAAATTACAAGATGGAAATCGCAAAAGCAACAGCGAGAAGCCAGAAATAGAAAATTAATTGAATATGCAAGTCTAAAAATATTTAAAATTGATTAGGCATTAGTGATAAAGCTACAACAAGAAGTGCACTTCTAGAATAGAACCTTAGGAGAAGAATTATTTGTGATGAAGGCCAGAGATCAAATCTGTTTCACTTATTCCACAACTAAAAAATCCTATTTGGTAAGAGATGCTGCCTTTGGGACGTCTGGAAATTATCTCTATATAGTTTTAACCTGTGACCGCGGAGTTGTCTGTTTTGATTCAGATCAAATAACGCAGAGGTCACAATGGAACATGTGGAGGATTCTGTAGCTATTTATCAAGTCTCCTCGCGAGCGTCTGGGGGAGAAATATGGTAACTCGAATATATTGCGTCGTTCTTCATACGCAGGACGTGTGTTACCATAAAGTATTCTTGTTGCCCTTCGTTGTACCGACTCCAAAAGATCCATATCACATTTCAGGGTGGGGTGCCACACTGGACCCGCAAACTCCATGATTGGCCTGACATACGTTTTCTAGAGCAGACTCTGAAAGTCCTAGGAAGACAGTTTTGCTGAGCATGGATACGCCTTTCGAAGTTTCATTCACCACATCTTGGATGTGTTCGGACCACGTTAAATCTTTGTTTATCAACACCCCCGCGATGGGAAGTAGTACTAGTTATAGTCGTGCCATGTAAAGTATACCAAGTGAAAGGGTTACTCGTACACATGTGAACCATACATTTATTCATTCAATTCAAAGGCAGGGACCAGTCGCAACACCACTGCCAGATGGGGCCAATATCCCATTGGAGAATGTCAGCATTACTGAGAAGAGTATTGTAAAGCTTGGTGTTATCGGCAAACATTGAGCAATTAGACTGAATTAAAACAAGAAGATCGGCAGTATATAGAAGATAGAATAGGGGGCTAGGACAGACTCCTGTGGAATACCACTAGTGCCAAGTCGCAGAGAAGATCGTGAGTTTTCAATTCTAACATAAAATTGTCTCCAAACAAATAACTTTCTATACAATTCCACAAGTTAGGTTAGATTTCAATATGCGCTAGTTTAGCCAATATGCGTTTTAAAGTTACACGATCCAAATAAATGATGTCAACGAGAATAACGCCTTTGACCAAGCATCACACAGAGAAAATGTTTCGTGATTACCGATCGCCCTGGTAGGAATGCATGTTGTGTTTCAGGAATCAGTTCATTCGCAAGAGCAAATTTCATCAGTTTCGAAAATGATTTTTTCGCATACTTTTCCTGCTATTGAGACCAAACTGATTGGAAGTTAATTAAAGGGAGATACATTGTCACCTTTTCTGTAGTCGGGTGTTACAGATGCTGGTAACCAATTGCTTGGAAGGGAGTGAGAACGAAGTGATTCAGAAAAGAAGATAGAAAGTGGATGAGA
Source organism: Cryptolaemus montrouzieri (assembly GCA_013387265.2). Taxonomy (NCBI): domain Eukaryota; kingdom Metazoa; phylum Arthropoda; class Insecta; order Coleoptera; family Coccinellidae; genus Cryptolaemus; species Cryptolaemus montrouzieri. Next base: position 22,617,113 of record JABFTP020000021.1, on the reverse strand, counting down.
TAGACTGTGTGCACAATGTATGAACGTTAGGGATGAAGGTAACATCACTGAGGCTGAAAGGGCACTATGTTATGTAAGCCGAACAAATTTCCCTGTTATGCCAAACCCTTCAATCCACAGTTCGGCAGTTGGCCGAATGTTTGGCATATTAAGCCATTTGTATCTGCATTATATTGGTATCATAAAACAACAAAGATGTAGGTCAAACCATTTATTATTTTGCATAGAGTAATTCAAGTAGTAACTAAAATCTAATAGAATCACTTTCCTCTATAATGAGGGCTACAATGCATCGAGACATCCTCTCTATACAAACCCTTCATGGAGTTTGTAATACCATTATCTGATAACAGTTTCAATCAACTCTCTATGCAATGGCCCGTTTTAGGAGATCGCGCATGTTTTCAATGAATTTCATGTCTGGTGAATCTGCTGGGCAAAGCAAAGCAGTCACTTTTTATCAGTGCAGCAACAGAAAACTTGAGGCATGGTGCCGACTCATGCATAAAATGTAATCCTCTACATCAGGAAATTATTCATTGAGATGAGGTAGTAGCTGGGTTTCTAGTACCTGTTTCATCATCTCTTCTACGAGACAGAGTCACCCCATAGCTTTGGCTGAAAGACAGACCATACCATAACACTCATCGGGTGTTTAAACCTCTCCTCAAGGCAATCTACACTGATTTTTTCTCCAAGGAGTCTCCGGATAAAAAACTTTTAATAACCAAACTTTGGAATGTTGAGTCGTCGGATAAACACACGTGTAAAATAGATGTTACTGAAAGAAAATCGATAGTGACTCATCACAGAATTAGGAAAAGTTATATTTACACGATTCCAGGGTGCAACAGTCATATTGCGGTGTCTGTTGTTGATACGTAGTTTTTTGGTAGACCGACGAAGCATCAGATGCTCTTCAACGAGAAGATATCGAACTGTAATTTTATACCCCGTTGTAGAGCAGTGCAACACTCTTTCTACGATTTTCGAGGCTGATGACCCTGATTTTCCGATTGGGACGAGGACATCCTGCCGTATTTTCCTACATGATTTAGTTCCAGAGATACTTCATCAACAATTTCGAATAAAATACGGTAGACAACAGATTTCAAACTTTCTGCTGATACTATAGCTCTTCGGCAATATGTGGACTCCAATAACAGTCATTTCATTGGAGAAGTGGCTGAAGTTCTGCAATTTCAGCAATTTGAGGTTATCACGTCGAACCGTCAACAAAATGTCAATTCAGATTCAATTTAGCAAAACTATGGTAATAAGGTGCATGTCTTACCTTTTGATTATTTTAGGAATAAAACTATCGAAAAATGAAGAGTCAATTTCAAAAAACGACAATGCAACAAACCGTTCCTTCAGATTATTGAAAACCAAATGAGAAGATACAAAATAATGCAAGTTGTCAGTAATGCCAATAATCTTGATGTCAGTAGCAATATCAAACGAGATTTGAAGCCACTTTGTTCACTGAAACAATTGTTTCCAACTATAAATTACGTAGTACTGTCACTAGTAATATGTCAGCCGACTGAGCAAACCAAGGTAAAACTATGAGGAATCCGTCGTAGCAGCTGTAATGTAAGAAGGTATATTATCATGCTTAAATAGAAAATTCTTCCCAAATGGTGCAGCATATGTTTGGATAATATTGAAGAATCTGAAAACGTTAAAGTTTGGATTCAGAGAATTATTAACCAAAACCAAATCAGTTCTACGATTGAAATAGATACCACTCCAAACCATCAATAACTCCTCTGTAGATGTGTACTTCCTGGCCTTCGCTAAGCCATTGAACATTACCAAGTTGTCTCCATAACAGCACTAAAATCTAACCTATAATCTGAGCGGGGCCAAAACCGAGATTTATCTGAGAACAGAACATTAGACCAGCCTTCCATTATTTTGAGCCCATTCTATTCAAGCTGCGCGATTTCTTCTTGTTAAGGGCTGTGTCACCTCCATGGTCTTCTAGAGTGAAGATTGACTTCATGCAGCCGATTGCTAACAATTTTCTTGGAATATTCACTTGGGTGGTTCCAAAGGTCGGAAGGAAGTCAATTTGATGGCATTAGCCAATTTAAGGCTTCCCATACCTATCCCAAACAGTCCAAATTTTTTACAACAATGTGAGGCTCCACACTCAAACATTCATTACAACTATTGGATTGAGTCCAGAAGAAAGCAGTATGCCCATCGACCACCAGATCATGAGTGATCTTCAGCCTCTTTTGCTCAAGAGCGTCAGAATGCTGAACGTTCCTTTTTTCACAGATTATTCCATGGTAAATGCTCTGAAGAACTGAAAGACTTGGTTCCGGAAAGAATCAAGTATCAAAGAAAAACCCTTATCAGCGGACGATCCAACTATGTAACAAGAAGCTGGCCACTCCCCGTTATCATGTACTCATTTCCTATGACCATCATGGTTCATTAACGCTTCTCGTTAATATTCATATAGTTTATGTAACTTTTTTTCTAAATTAAAGTTTCCTATTATCATTCTACTCTTTAAACCCTAGAGTAACTTCTAGTAACGCCACTGCATTTGTAATTGAACGATAACCATCGTGAGATTTATCATAAAAACTTATTTTCTCTTACGGATCTTCAGGCGAGATTATCGTATTTTTGACATTGTTGAAGTACCGATTTGTGTATTTAGTGCCCTTTAAAAAAGGGCGTACACTAGGGAAGAATACTTGAAGCAACTACCGTACCCTTGGGGTGAATATTTTAGAAGGAATTATCGTACCCTTGTGGTGAATAATTGAGAAGGAATTATCGTACCCTTGGAGGGAATACTTGGAGAAACTACCGTACCCTTGGGGTAAATACTTGGAGAAACTTCAGTACCCTTGGAGTGAATACTTGAGAAGAAATTATCGCACCCTTGTGAAAACTACCCTTGGCGTGAATACTTCACTGTAGCAGAAACTGCCGTACCCTTTAGGTGAATATTTGGAGAAACTAACGTAACCTTTGGGTGAATATTTAGAGAAGCCACTGTACCCTTGGAGTGAATACTTGGGAATACTCTCAAGACGATAGGAGATACCGAAAATGAGTGTCTAAAAATATAATTTTCAAGTAATCAGCTGTAACATTCATTTTTGTATGCAATATAACTATCAATTTTTATTCATTCATTATTCTCAATTTTAATGGTTTGTTTTTTTGCTAGGAGTGGCTTCGAAGGTTCTCATAATCAATTTTTTGTTAGTTTAAATGAAAAAGTAGAGAAAACATAATAATTACTGTTCTTGCTGAGTGGAAACACTTAAAGAACATACCCACGCCCTTAGCCTCTGACCGAGCTATTTTTTCAAGTGACCACAGTCTTCCTCAATATCAGGATAACTGAGTTTTCAATTTGGTTACAACTAGCAACGCCACGTACCTCTCTCTACATGAATTCTTTTGTTCACGGGGCTAGTAGTGTACTGAGGAACTCTCTTCATCAAACATATTTCCGATAACTTACAACTTAGCCCTCTTCAAGAAGCGAGTGAACACATACATTAAATCATCTTAGGCTACCACAGAAATTGAAGAAATACAAATGGTGGGGCAATGTTTATAAATCCTAAAATACCTCTGGAAAACACAACTGCCGTAGACATCGATGAAATTCCAGTTAAATTGATAAAGCATATAGCACATGTCATTTCAGATCCCTTATGTCATATCGTTAATATTAGTTTACGAGGAGGAATCTTTCCAGATAAACTAAAGTGTGCCAAAATACTCCCTATTCACAAGAATGGAGATAGATCTGTTATAAAAACTATAGGCCTATAGCAATTATAAACAACTTTAGCAACATTTTTGAAAGGATGACTTATATGAGATTACTAAATTTCTTAAATTTCTTGGAACAGAAAATGATACTGTCTGATTCTCAAAATGGGTTCAGAAAGGGAAGAAATAGCATAAGAGCGATATATATATATATATATATATATATATATATATATATATATATATATATATATATATATATATATATGGCCATACGTGCCGTCTTTGATTCCCTCAACCAGAACAAGCCGATGGTTGCAATAGCATTAGACCTTAGCAAAGCCTTCGACAGCGTAGACAAATCTATCCTTCTCAAGAAACTCGGGAGTTATGGGGTTCGAGAAGTGGCACTAGAACTCATAGACAGCTATCTTTCTGATTGAAAACAATATGTGGCGATGAGATGAGAACGGATGTATGCTGACTTCCAGTAAGCTATTCACAAAAATAGGAGTTCCCCAAGGCTCCATTCTTGGACCCCTTCTCTACATCAAATATACGAATGATTTGTCGGGACTTGTTTCAGATTTACTAGTTCAATTTGCTGATGATACAAACGTGATAATTAGTGGAGATGATACCGAGGACCTCAAAATAAAAATTTCAAATGATCTGAAAATTGTGGAACAATACTTCGAAAGTAATAATCTGAAGCTGAATGCTAAAAAAATTCAGTTGTTGAAATTTTCCTTTGACAGGAACAGTGAGGCAATCTCGATTAACCATAATGACATCATTGAGTCAGTGAGTGACATACACTTTTTGGGTGTAAGCATTGACTCCAGATTTGACTGGACCAGCCACATAGAGCGCCTCGCAGGATCTGATATCGTATCATGCTAATGTAGAATCCCGCATGAGATATGGGATTATTTTTTGGGGGAATTCCGGGGAGGTGCTTCGAATATTCAAATTACAAAAGAAGTGTTTAAGATCTATTCTTAACTTGGGAACAGACAGCTGTATAGATCACTTCGTCAATCACAAACTCCTAATTCTGCCATGTATATTCATATATGAAGCTTTAATGTTTGTTAACCCTCCGTCAGGCGCACCCGATCTTATAGGCACAGGTTGTAAGCTTTTGAAAAGATTCTGGCGGCAGTTAGGTGTCTGGTACCCCCACTCCCAGTACCTTACTGTCTCAAGGGTTCATTTAGGCCACGCCTTCTCAGTTCCTCCCCCTTTGACCTGGAGAAACATACTGCTGACCTTGACTTCTTAGGCTCATTGCACCCGATTGTGAGATTATTCTTGAGGTAAGTTATTTTTAATTATTTCTATAAATATTAGTAGTTTAGCTTATTTTACGAGATATTTATTGATTTCTCATTAAAATTTTGAATAAATAGTTGAAAATAACCTAGTGGCCTCTCAGGCACATTGCGCCCGATTATGTCTCATATTATTTTTCCTCTAAAGTCTAGCTGTAAATAGGGAAAAACTCACCCAAGCAACTTTTTCAACCCTGAACCTTGCGTAGATTCACATTCTATTGATTTTTTTCAGGTATAGCTGCGATATGGACAAGAAAATTTACGATTTTTCAAACCCGGATGATATCGAGGCAGTTAGATTATTGGTAAGAGGTGAGGATGAACCTGAGGAGACAGATGATTTAGGGGAAGAAAGTGATGTAGATTCTCAAGACGAGGTCGAAGAACGTCTTGAGAACTCTGACACCGAACAATCTGGTGAAGAGATTGATGAAGATGACGAAGATGAGCATGCTTTTTACACAGTCAAGGACAAAAAAACCGTGTGGAGCAGCAAAGCACCGAAAAAAACTAGACGCCGACCGCCGAAGAACTTGATGACTCACCTTCCTGGGGTGAAAGGTATAGCAAGGAATTCCAAAACAGCGGTTGAATGTTGGAGTAATATATTTGATGAGGATATTCTTGAATTGATGGTGAACTACACCAACCAATATATAAACTGCATCAAATCTCGATTTTCGAGAGAACGCGACATTCTCCCAACAGACATGACTGAAATAAAAGCATTCATTGGGCTCTTGTATTTAGCAGGTGCCTATAGAGCTAATCGGCAAAGCTTAGAAGAACTGTGGGGAAAGGAGGGAGATGGAATTGAAAAATTTCGTCTCGTCATGAATCTGAAGAGATTCAAAACATTGATGCGATGCATCAGATTTGATGACAGGGATTCAAGACAAGAACGCAAAAAATTAGACCGCTTAGCCCCGATTCGTTACTTTTTTGAAAATTTTGTTGAAAATTGTAAAAATAGCTACACTCCAGGGGAAAATTTAACAATAGATGAAATGCTACCAGGTTTTCGAGGAAGGTGCATTTTCCGTCAATACATTCCATCCAAGCCAACCAAATATGGCATTAAACTGTTTGCACTTGTGGATGCGAAAATGTATTATACACTAAATTTAGAAATATATGCTGGAAAGCAGCCCCCAGGCCCGTTTTGCGTGAGCAACAAGCCAAGTGATGTTGTCTTGAGAATGGCTGAGCCCGTAATCGGCAAAGGTCGCAACATTACTGCAGATAATTTTTTTACAGATTTTGATCTGATAGATGAACTTAAAAAAAAAAGTTGTCATATGTCGGAACTGTCCGAAAAATAAGCGCCAGTTGCCCCGGCTTTCATAAATATAAAAGGAAGAAAACAGCATTCCAGTTTATTTGGTTTCAGTAATGATAAAGTCCTGGTCTCCTATGTACCTCGAGAAAAAAAAATGTGATTCTCGTCTCATCCCTCCACGATGAGGCTGAAATTGATAACGAGTCAGGAGAAAAAATGAAACCTAAAATAATTTCATTTTATAACCAAACAAAGGGGGGTGTTGATACCGCGGACCAAATGTGCGCTACCTACAGTGTCAGCAGAAACACAAAACGCTGGCCAATGGTTTTATTTTTTGCAATGATGAATATTGCAGGGATCAACGCCCATGTATTTTACCTTGGTAATCAACTAGAACCTAAGAGCAGAAGACTATTTCTGAAGCAGTTGTCTCATGAATTGGTACTTCCCCATCTACAAAGAAGAAGTTCTAGCACAGCAGGCATCCCCTACAATCTGCAACTTCAGCTGAAAAGATTTGCCCCCATTGCCGAAAAAAGAAATCACACAGTCTCCTTCGGCAGCCAAAAGACGCAGGTGTGTCACTTGCACAACAGAGACAGGTCTGAGACGGCTGACAAATTACGAATGTCAAAAATGCCAAAAAGCCATCTGTATGAGTCATAAAGTGCTGCTCTGCCAACCATGCTTTTCTTCCTGCCGATGCTTGAGTTCTGTGGATATGGAGCTGTCTGATTCTGACTAAGTGTAAAATGTTAAAATCATTAAAATATTTTTGTAATTACTTATTTTTAGCTATGTATATTACATATCTTTTTATTACATATATTTTTTAATTTTTTTGTATAAATATTTTTTACATATGCTTTTGACAATGTTAGAAATTATTTTATATACCTAAATATTGGTTAAAATGTTCCTTTCTCATTAAATATACTTTTTTTTTAAATCTTTTTTCCCCGACATCCTCGATCCCAAATAAAGAGAAACAATACCTAATGGTCTGTGTAGGGCAATATTAATGCCTACATTAAAACCTGTGCCTACCAAGTACATTGCGCCCGAAGTCGAGTGGCTGGGAGGTGCGCCTGACGAAGGGTTAAGAACAATATATAGAATGAATATAAGAACTATCAGATATAACAGAGCATATCTCCAGAAAATGTAAAATATACCATCATAGAGGTTTTCAATAAGTAACATTAACATATGAGGAACAAACACACAAAAGTATTTTTTTGTTTTTGTTTTCCCTTTAACGTGCTCTATTTCTGCCTTTCGGCTAATGACAAGCCGGGGAATTCTGTCACCTCACTAACCCGGGAATTTTGCCGAACCCCTCTCGTGTCGAGGGAAGGGATCTTTAATGTCCAGCACATCTCTGTTAGACAGGACCAACAGCTTTACATCTCCTCCGAAAGATGGACACTCAAGCGATTCCCAGAATCCGAAAAATCGCACCGACTTTGTGGGGATTGAACCCAGGTAACTCTGCGTAGGAGACGAGCATCATATCCCATACGCCACCGAGCCGGCTCACAAAAGTATTTAAAAGATGTATTCAGGCACTTTTGATTAGAAAAGCTTTCTATAGCCTCCAGTAATTTTTCGATACAAGACTAGAAACAAATCTATTTTTTTATAACTAAAAACCAGAAATACTGTTTTTTTTCGTTTTTTCCATGTACTTTTTTTTGTTTTTAAGATCTCTATCCTAGCCTTAAACCGTTTGTATTGTGGTGTCCTTCGACATGTTCTATGCCCAAAAGACACATTTTTGTTATAGCAAAACTTTGAACTAATAAACTATCTATCTATCTATCTATCAGCCGAGGCAAGACAGGTATTGCCTCTTCCCAGGAGTTCAAAATGAATAAAAAAATTAGAATATTTTCCCCCCCGGTCGGATCCGAATCGTGAAGCTAAAATAATTTTTTTTACTTGATTAGTGAAACTTCAGCGGATTTATTATAAGCTTTCGTTGATCCCTAATAAGATGGATCAGGCAAATAAGTTAATTCAATCATATTGGAAGTTTATGCAACTCTTTTATGTGGTTGCAATATTGCATGCAACTTTGTTTTGCCGAGATAATCCCTTTATTGATCTTCACATTTTTGAAGGATGCGATTTAATCGAAATAGATTCTACTCACGATGAAAGGTTGTTGCTTTTCATTACTGGACAAAACGCGAAAACTTTATTGCAAGCCTTTGGATATTATCAGCTTGTCTTCAGTATCGCACTAGTCTAGAATCTGAGAGCAGTCCAAACGGAACTCATTTGAAAATAAAACATTTAACAAATGTTTTGGATCCCATTCCATACGATTTTGAGCACTTTTAATCGAGCTGCGCGATTCCCTCTTGTTAGGGGCTGACATCTTCAAAGTCGACTGGAACGATGATGGACTTCGTGCAACTTGTTGCCAACAGTTCTTTTCAAAATATTGAGGTTATGCGCTTGATTCAGCTCGATTCAAACACTAATGAAATTTTTTAATATATTTTTTCTACCAATAAAAAATTAAACTAATAGGTGTATCTATAGCAAAAATGAATCTGAACAGATAAGACGAGTTATAATTTAATACTTTGTTTTTATGCTAGACATGAATATATCTGCTAGAAGGACGCTTAGTGGCGATTCCATCTCAAGATCTTATGGTTGTTCATAAATATCTTCATTAACTTGAAGGTAACATATCTCAAAAATGATAGCATGCGAAATTATTGCTGTATATAAACACATTGAAGACTTTCATTCAGGGAACAATATTCAATATTGACTTCGCCAATAGTGCATAACCATGCACACCACCAGGCCAGACTGCCACCTACTCATCTCAATCCGTTGGAGCGCATCAAAACACAGAGGCCACTTAACCATGAAAAAAGGGTCGATATCAAACAGAAAACTTCAAAAATACTAGTTCGAGTATTTACCGCAACGCTACACACTGTGACTGCAAGAAAACTACCTGTCGAAAAGCTAACGCTCCTTATACTTGTCTGACTGTCAATCAGGTGTACATCATTTCTCAAAAATGATAACATGCAAAACTATCGCTATACTTGTAAACACATTGAAAGTAATTAAGCTAAATGCATAACTCCAAAAGAATTATAAATTTGCAATGTTTCGAAGGGCAAACCTGTGATTGCTCTAAAATATCAAACTTTGAATTAATACTTTCATTCCTCGGAATATTTGAAAACATGATGTCTACATCTAAGCTAGGGAAGTACCTATTATTCGGTAGTGAAGTTATTTAATATTCGGTTAATTCAATTAAATGTTTTGATTATATCTTTAGAAGTGAAGTTTGTTACTATTTTGAATATAATATTTAATACTTTTTCTAACTTGTAAGAGGGACTATTAACATACGAAACATATGTAAACATGAGACAAGAAGAATTATTCAAATAATCCTTGCTGACAAGAGCTAGTTCTCAAATCTGACTATCAGGCACGCAGCCCTCAAGAGCCACAATAGTGCAATTAAGCAGGATGCCGCAAAACGAAGTGGCATACTGCAGTTTCGTCCTCATAAGGAACTCATCAGTGCTGCATATCGCTTTTCAGCGTCCTAACCACCCACATCGGAATACTCTAACGATTCCAGAAAAGACGAATTTCGTACATACATACGAAAGTCGCCCTCTACGGATCGAGACAGTGAACCCGCTACATATTCAGACTCCTCGCGAAGGATATCGCAGAAGATATTTGTTGATATCTGAGACTAGTGTATCTTTTTTCTGGGGTTTCTACGATGCTATATAGTAATTGGGAGGTAATACGTTGTTCTTTGCGTTTAATTATTGTATTTAGAAAATGTTGTTATTTGAGGCAATTTTTCTGATGATATTAAGTTCAGTTTGAAAATTTTCTTTCGAAAGGGGAACCGAGTAAGCTCTATGAATCATGGAGTTATATGCAGATAGTTTGTGGCTTATATGACTGAACGAGTACATTGGAATCGATGCGTCTGTGAATGTCGCCTTTCTGTAAATTTTATAAGTGAGTTGATTATTTGAATGTATAATGGTTAAGTCGAGGAAATTAATTGAGTTATTATTTTCTAATTCAGAAGTGAAGCTGATGCGACAATGAATTTTACTCAGGAAATTCAAAAATTGCTGAATTTGTCTGTTTGAACCACGAAAACCAACTAAAATATCATCTACATATCTGTACCAGAAAGTAATGTGTTTTTTAGCGAAATCTGTGTTAAATTTTGAGTTTTTCTCTAAATCATTCATGAAAATATCAGCCAGTAGAGGGCTAAGAGGTGAACCCATTGGAAGACCTGAATTTTGTTTGAAAAATTTAGATTGAAATTGAAAGCAACTTTGAGATAGGCATATTTGAAGAAGATTGCTAAATTCATTAATGATATATGGCGGTGTGTTAGACTCGGATAAGATATCTGTAACAAGGGGAAGACATTCATTCGTTGGAATGTTCGGGTACATATTTTTGACATCGAAAGAGACTAACTTAATATCTTGGGAGATTGTGAGATTTGAAAGTTTATGTATGAGATCTGCAGAATTAGAGATAGTGTATTGTGCTTGAAAATTCGAGAGGTCTAGAAATTTTTGATTCAAGAATTTAGCTAGTTTACCTGATGGTGTATTTATATATAACACTACAGGTCTTGCAAATTTTTCTTCCTTATGTAGTTTAATCAATCCGTACATTTTTGGAGCTTGAACTTTCATTGGAATCAGTTTCCTCTTCTCCCATTCTGTGTGTGCTAGGTTTTCTAACAAACTTAGCTCTTCTTTGATTTCTTTTGTGAAACGTTTGGTTGGATCTTTCGGTATTTCGGTGATATCCATTGTTTTCAGTACATCCTGCATCTTTTCTTCGTATAGGTCTTTATTTAGGCATCCTATACTATTGCCTTTGTCAGCTTTAGTCATTATGAGATCTTCGGCTTGGATTTTGCTCGATATGGACTTTATTATTTTCAACTGATTCTTATTGTTAGTTTTCAAGTCAGATTTTCTGATAATTTCTGTGAGTTTGTGTTTATAGAGGCTTGATATCTTTAGATTTTTGGATGGCCAGCTCTGCTTGCACTTCGGTCATTTCCTTGTCGTTTTTTTATTCAGCAATTTTTTGATTTCCTGAATAAAATACATTGCCGCATCAGCTTCACTTCTACATTGCCGCATCAGCTTCACTTCAGAAAATAATAACTCAATTAATTTCCTCGACTCAACCATTACAAATTCAAATAATCAACTCACTTATAAAATTTACAGAAAGGCAACATTCACAGAGGCATCGATTCCAATGGACTCGTTCAGTCATATAAGTCACAAACTAGCTGCATATAACTCCATGATTCATAGAGCTTACTCGGTACCCCTTTCGAAAGAAAATTTTCAAACTGAACTTAATATCATCAGAAAATTGCCTCAAATAACAACATACCACTCATTTTCTAAATACAATAATTAAACGCAAAGAACAACGTATCACCTCCCAATTACTATATAGCATCGTAGAAGCCCGAACAGGCTACCCTTTGCCTCCGTATATTTTTTCGGTGCATAACTGAAGTTTTTCGTAATCAGAAACGGATTTTTCATTCAATTCGGATAATTTTGTGCTCATCTTGATCCTCATGTCTTTCACCGTTTTGAATTGAAAATCATCAGAATTTATCGTGTCTTCCTCATATCAGAACACGTTGGTGATTTCAAAAGGCTTAGTAGGCTCTGATACAATTTCGCAAATGAAATCATAGAAAAAAAACTTGACACTTCAATGATTGTAAGTTTTGTCATTCAGTTTGTTGTGCCTACATTTGAAACAGCTGTAAGTAGTAACCAATAATCTTTGAAATGGTTTTCACTAATGCAGAAATGGCCGATATACATTTCATGTACGGTGTGGCTGAAGGAAACGCAGTGCACGCAAGGCGTTTGTATCAAGAACGCTTCCCTAATCGAATCATTCCTGATAGGCGTACGTTTTCTGGCATCCACAGAAGATTGAGAGAACGGGGTACATTCAAACCGAATCATGACTTGAAAGGGGCAAATCGGACAATAAGGACCCCGGAAATCGAAGAGGCAGTCCTAAATTGTTTAGATGAGGATCCTCAGCTGAGTACAAGAAAAACTGGAAGAGAGTTGAATATCTCATTTGTATTGGTCTGGAAAATTCTCCATGATTTCTTGCTTTACCCATACCATATTCAACGCGTCCAAGCTCTACTACCCCGCGATTTTCCTCTGCGACTCAATTTCTGCCGATGGTTCCTTCATAACATTGCTCATAATCCCTTTTCGATAGCGAAATCATCTTCACAGATGAGGCGTCCTTCTCGAGAAATGCAATCAGGAACTTTCATAACAATCACTATTGGACTGAAGAAAATCCCCATATGATTGAGGAATGTCACCATCAAGAACAATTTTCGGTTAATGTCTGGGTTGGAATAATTGGGGATTTCCTGATCGGGCCATTTTTTGCCAGACAGGCTGAATGGAGCCTTATATCGCCACTTTCTAGAAGAGATTTTACCTGTGTTGCTAGAAGATGTGCCGCTGCAAACTAGAAATAGAATGTGGTTTATGCATGACGGAGCACCACCGCACTTCAGCATGGAAGCTAGAGAATATCTGAATATGACATTCAATAACCGCTGGATAGGGCGTGGTGGACCAGAAGCTTGGCCTTCAAGGTCGCCAGATTTAAACAGTTTGGATTTTTTTCTTTGGGGACATCTGAAAACTTTGGTTTATAGCTCTCCCGTGAATACACTTGAAGAATTGAGGAATAGAATTACAGCATCATGTGACGTCATCAGAAATACCCAGGAATATTTCAGAGGGTGCGCACTAATATGCGGAGACGAGCAGAAGCATGTATTCTTTCAGGTGGAGGACATTTTCAACATCTTCTTTGATTTGTTCTGTTTGTTCAATTTTTGTTTTCATCATTATGAGTTTTTGTTATTGAAATCATTCGCGATTATTTATGTTGTTTATTCATTTACTTCCGATTTATACACTCAATAAAACACATTTTTGAATTCGAATTCAATGATCAGGGAAATGATATCACCCTTTATACTTTCTCATAAATCCTACCAATCTAGTGGTGCAGATCTTAAAATGTGAACTTCGTTTGAAATTCGAGCTCAAGGTCTTCACAAATTGCCGAAATAACATGAAAAATATCTTCAAGCTTTCAATACGGAAGGGACTATACGATTACTTTTCTTGATTAATATCTCGAAAATGGTGGCAGATACGGAAAAATACAAAGAACAGAAAAGTTTTCGCATTGAATAATCTGTTTGATTCTGTTTTCAGAATATACCAGTAGCGCACCACAAAAAGTTCAGGGGCAAAAGAGGAAAATGCACGTGAAAAAATAACACCCTGTATACTGTCAGGAATTTTGCCTCATTTTGTTATAAACATACAATAAGGAGATATCTGATGTAAATTTTAGCTCAATTCCTGAAAAATTGCATCAGTTATTAAGATAATATCTCCATGGCTTCGATATGGGAAAATATTGGATTATTTTCAATAATTAATATCTCAGAAACGGTGATAGTTACGATCAAAATGCAAGAGTCAAAAAATTTCAAATCAAATGGTCTATTCGATTTTATTTTTGTTAGTGCCAGTGGCGTACCAAAAAAAGTTCCGAGGGTAAAATGGAACATGGCCCATGAAAAAGTATCACCCTGTATACTGTTCCAAAATTTGGCCTCACCTGGTGATTCAGATTGTGTTTAATAGCTTATGTGGAAAATTTGAGCCCGAAATCTTGAGAAGTCTAGGTTTTATCGAGAGAAAATCGAAAAATTTTCTCAACTTTAACACCCTGTATCTCGGCAACGAAGCATTTTTTGACCATTGGTTCTTCGAACTTTCTTGCTCAAATCATTCAGGGATTCGCATCCTTCATTTATGACATCTTATTCGGAAACACCCTGTATAGCATCGTAGAAACCTCAGAAAAAAGATACACTAGTCTCAGATACACCAGCGAACTCTCTAACAAAATCAGTAACTTCTTTTCTAAATTGAACATAACTACTTCATTCTCAAGCGGCCCCAACTTAAGCAGATTGTTATTCAATGCCAAACAAAAGAACGATAAATTCAAACAATCAGGAATTTATCAAATCAAATGCAATGAATGTCAGGTAGCCTATGTCGAACAAACAGGGAGAAGTTTTGAAGCTAGATTCAAGGAACATATTTCCTCAGATAAACATTCGCCAATATTTGAACACATAAAATCAACTAACCACTCGATATCATTGAACAATCTTAAAATCCTTCATAAATGTAACAAAGGGAGTGAGATGAATTTGTTGGAAAGTTTGGAGATTAACAAACTATGTAAAAACCCACAATTTACTACCCTCAACAGCCAACTAGAGCATAATGGATCCCCACTACTCAATATTTAGGATAAATTTCATTCTGTACTTGTACTTGCCTACTCCTAGTACAATGGAAGAGAAAACAACAGGCCAGCATAGATGCTCCACAACATAAAAGAAGGAGGATAACCAACCAGTAGAACCCCAGGACAAACCAAGGAGATGTAAAACAAGCGAGATGAAGAGGAAAAAGGATAGAAATTCGACCCTCACCAAAATTCAAGGATCTACGTACTTGCCTACTCATGTATTATATTGTTATTCACTTGAAAATGACCGTAGGATCGAAACCGGTCGTGATTATTGAATGAATTGTGGAAAAGTGACAAAAGTGTCTCATTTCATTTTACTTTAAAAATGAATTTCCATAAAATAAATAAATCATCAATACTATCAACAAGTGGAATAATTGAATTTCTCTGAACCCAAAATATATTAGGATGAATATGAGCGGACCATTTCTTTCATGAAATCCATTTGGCCAGGCGAGTAATAACAAACGGTAGCCTTTTGTGCCGAGATTCCGCTACCGTTCACGTTATGAAATAAAATTTCGTGACTAGATTATGCTCGATCTAGTTTTAGAGCAGCTTTTTTGCTGATACATTTTGGTGCCGGTTTATCGATTAGATATTACTATATTAATGTGTCTCCGCCTGTCTCATTCCATTTGCTTCAATAGTGTAGTTTTTTCTGTATCAATCAGTTTTTCTCAAGCCTAGTACCGAAGGTTTAAATATAAATCGTTTCAAGGCAATCTGGAATACGATAACCTTTTTTCTCCTAATTTCTAATGTTTGAAAAAATATATAATTCATGATAGGCACTAAAAGCATCCTACCGCCAAGTAGAAATATTCGTTTGTACGAAGGCTGTTCAATACGTCAGTGAGGTTTCCTGCAGAACACCCATCGAAGAAGGCAAAGTTGTATCTATCGACCCACAAAGTCATGGCCACAGTTTTTTGTAAAGCGCGATGTGACCTTCCTTTTGATTATCTCAAAAATGACCAAACAGTCACCGAAGAACATAATTCAGAGCTTCTGGACAGATTTAATATTGATTTGAAACATAAATGATCGCATTTGACGAAAGAAATGTTGTTCCATGAAGATAATGCACATGTGCACACGTGTGTAGTCACCATGAGAAAAACTCATGAAACGAACTATCCCATCCAGCATATTCCCAGAATCTACCCCCCTGCGACTGTTTCTAAACTTAAATGGTACGAGGGTAAAAGATTTGGATCCAATGAAACAAATACATATTTTGGGGGCCTTGAGAAAATTACACTACGCCAATAAATCAAATCGAAAATTCAAAAACAATCAGTAGAAGATATTGAAGATGTTGAAGAATTATTTTCCAGTAATCCATCAGCATTAATCGAAATGAAAATGGTACTAATAGAAATTGAAATTAAACTAATAATAAGAAATGTAAAACTTTTGGAAAAATTGAGTTCCCAGAAACCTGTTGATACCTGGTATTTTCACCCCTCTAAAGAGTTACTGCATGACATCTATGATTCATACGCAAAATCAGTCTGTTGTGGACCTGTCACAGTAGCTTCCTGGTTTTGCTGGCATTTTAATCTTATAGTGAAAATGTTTCAGACATGTTGGATGGAATTGAGGTCTGGACTTTGTGCAGGCCACTTGATTGAAGTGATTTCGTTACCTTGAAGGTAGTTCCTAACGATATGAACTTGGTGAGGTCCGGCTTTATCGTGCATAAACAAGAAGTTTCCACCCATGTTTGCCGTTTGTTCTTCTAGATTGTATGTAACGCATCTCTGGGCATTAAGGGTTTTATTATTCACAATAACCAGATCAGTGCTGGCGTTCAAATAAATTCCTCTCCACACCATTATTGTAAAAAGTTACACTGGACATATCCTTCATTTCGACGTATTTATACAAGAGAACGTCGATCGCAATCAAGACGGAATCTCAACTCGTCTGTAAACAGAACTCTTTCCCAGTCAGCTTCTAATTAACATGCTCCCTGGTAAAATTCAATCGGGCTCTTCTATGTGCTGCGGTTAGAGCTTGGTCTCGAGCTGCAACACGAGACATCAAACCAAACTCCCTGAAACGTTGTCGTATCATTCCAGTGCTAATTTTCACTCAACTATTCCGTCGAAGCTGCATTCGAAGATGCCTAACAGCAGCAAACCGTTGTCTCAACGAAGAAATTCTTGAATAACGGTCATGGATCGCCGTTGTTGTAGGAGGTCGTCCTTGACCAAGTCTCCTTTCATGACTACCAGTCTCCCTGCACCTGCAGGTCATTCTGGAAACAGTTGAATGGGATACTCCAAGCCTTCGGCCTATTCTTCTTTAAGTTCAACCTATGTCATCTAATACCACTATTTCAGTACATTCTGTCGGGGTCAAATTTAGTGATTCGCGTTGCATCATTACCGAAACATAACGAACATAACTTGCAAAAATTGATAAACAACTGCTGTTATCAATATGTGGTGGTGTCTTGCATATTTTTAATTTGTTCCTTTCATTTAATTATTCATGAGACCGGCTCGGAGGCGCAGAGGTTAGGCCGCTCGTCCTCTGCGCAGAGTTATCTGGGTTCAATCCCTACGAAGTCCGTTCGATTTTTCGGATTCTGGGAATCGCTGAAACGCCAATCTTTCGGAAGAGATGTAAAACCGTCAATCCTGTATAACAGATATGTGTTGGACATTAAAGATCCCTTCCCTGGACACGAGAGGAGTTCGGCATAATTCACGGGTTAGTGAATTGTCATTAGCCGAAAGGCAGAAATAGAGCACGTTAAGGAAACAAAAATAATTAATCATGAGAGGAACATGCGTTCCTCTCCTATTGAAAATATTGAAACAGTGCGTTAATTTCTTGGCGCAGTGTATGCTTTGAAAGAAATGAGAAAAAATTAGAAGCACTATCGTTACAACCGAAAGTCACTGACTTATCGAACGACCCTCGTACCCTCAACTCTCAGAACAGTTTATATTGCCCAAGGGAACGCTTCATACAAATCGAATTTCCCACGAAAACGAGCTTCATAATTCAGGAATAAGTGGGACACCATTACATTATCAATTAGAACCGTTGCTGGAGGTAAATTTGATTAAAAATTGCAAAGGGAGCATAATAGACACATGCATTATTACGCAATCGCTGAACGTGAATAATGAAGATTTCACGTTGCACCGAACGAGGGAAGTTCTGGTTTCTGCTGAATTTTCCTCTTCACAATTCGACCAAGCGTAATATACGGTTAGGATCCGAGGATTCAAGTGATTGGAATTAAGTGTTTTCTAATACTTGGAATACGCCTAATCTGATGATACTTGAAAAATTATCTTTCGGATGAATTCGATGGCTGAAAGTAACAAGTCGTCGTTAGAACTGTTCCGCCATCCACAGGCTTAGCCCTTGGGATGTTCACTTTAGTCTTGAGGATTCTCGAGGACCGTTGTGTGAGATTACTCGTTCGCCGACCTTGGCCTTCAATAATTTGATTATGTTGTATGTTGTATAGCACGTTGCGCCGTCCTGTTGAAACCACATATCGTCCAAGTGCATTGCGTCGAGCTAATCCCAAAAATACTCGGATATCATGATCCTGTAGTCATTGATTACTTATACACACTCTCTCGAACAGTTGTGATATTTTCTTCACTTTTACTTGTCGCACACGCATAAGTTATTTCGAATTTTTACACCAAACACCCAATAATCGTTCCTGTTTGACGACCGAAAATAACATAGTTACGAAAGAACGTGAATTTTGATAAATATATATATATATATATATATATATATATATATATATATATATATATATATATATATATATATATATATATATATATATATATATATATATATATAATCTTTTGAAAAGAGAGGATTTACAATAATTCGAATAATTGTATTTACAATAAATGCTTATAGCTATAATTTTGGTGTGTGTCATAAAACACAATCGTAAAAAACAAGCGTATAAATAGAATACCAGCAGAAAAAACAGACCATTCCTGTTCCTTAATTAGATATCTAAACTCGCATCATGTCTCCTACGATTGCACCTAAAGTGTGAGCACAGGAAATGTAACAGGGGAACCATACTATCTTCCGTATGATTCAGTAAACGAGTGAAAAAACCGGTGAAAAAAAACTCGTTTCCCTGTCGCTATTGCACTAGCAAGAGCTTGTCTGTTTATGTTGTGTTAGTGTCGTGTGTACAAAAAGAGTACCAAAAATTTTTCTGCTTAGCAGCTTCATTCTCTCATTGTCATCTTGCTCTCCATGATTTCCAGAAGACAAGGGTGAAAAGGAAGGGGGATTGGGACTGGAAAAATCTGTAACAATAGAAAAAGAAAACCAGCAGAAAAAAATTTCATCAAAACATACCTAATTTTTATATGTCTAAACTCACTTGAATCTAAGAACCTAACTAATGCTCCTCTGTTTTTCAACAGGGAACATCTTCATACACCTTTTGGGAATGAAGCCCTACATGGGTGTAGCCCTCGCCTTATCAACATAAACCATGGAAAAAACACTAAGGGGGAGCAAAAACTAATCTCCTAAATAGACTTAAAGTTCTCTACCCAGTTGATGAAATTATCTGAAACGGAATGAATTTCTTGAAAACCACCCGTAAAATGGTAAATAGGACAATCGAGGACTAAATGTCTTATTGTTTCTTCAGCTGCGCCACATTCACATGCCGGACTTTCTACAGTATTCCATTTGAACAACATACTATTATTACGACCATGTCCTGTCCTGAGACGATTTAATGTACACCAATTTTTCCTACTTATATCGAAACCTGCAACCCTTTTGGAAGGATCCTCTATGAGAACTTTATTAAAAACATCAACTTCCTGCCGTTCAGTTTTCCAAAGATCAACAGCCTTCACCCGTGTACGCAAAAAGTCAATCGACCAAATAGGTTTCCTAGATTTCAATCTCAGGTTAGGTGGATTTTGAAGATCGTGTATTATCGGAAAAACTTCTGGAAATGAGTGATACTTATCCCAAGACGATTTAAGAGCTAATTTCCTGCGAATATGGAAAGGAACTATATTACAAATAACCGGAAGCCATGGGGTAGCAGTTGAACTGATACATCCACTTATAACTCTCATAGAACAGTTCAACTGAGAATCAATCTTATTGACATGAGCACTATTCAACCATACCTGACAGCAATATTCTGCTGCTGAATATACTAAAGCTAAAGCAGTAGTTCGCAAAGTAGAGACTCCGGCGCCCCAATTAGATCCAGCTAGTTTATGTAGTATATTGTTTCTTGTTTTCAACTTCTGACATAATTTATCAATATGAAATTTGAAAGTCAAAGAACGATCAAGCTTTACACCAAGATATGTTGGAGTGAAATTATGAATTAATAGTGATTGATTGAAGAATACTCTTAGTTGCCTATCCTTCTCATGATTATTCAGATGAAAACAAGAAACCTCAGTTTTTGAAGGATTTGGACATTAACGCCATTTTTTTAAGAAAATGTTCAGAATTTCTAAATCAGAAGTCAGTGTGTTCTCAATTGTTTCGAAGTCATAGTGTCGAAAAACCAAAGCAATATCATCAGCATAAATAAACTTTGTGGAGGAAGTTTCAGGGATGTCAGACATATATAAATTGAAGAGAAGAGGTGCAAGAACAGATCCCTGAGGTAGGCCATCATTGAGAGTGTCAAATCTACTGCTTTTCTCACCGATAAAAACTCGAAGTCTTCTATCAGATAACATATTTTCAATCAACTTTACAATTTTTCCACATTGAACTACTTCAAAGAGTTTATAAACTAAACCATCCTTCCAAAAAAAATTTTGATAAACAGCAAAGTTGAAGAATTTTCAAACGTTGTTGAAGCGTTTGCCTCTCCATGCTTTAATGGCAGCCTGATGTTTCAAAATATAAAAGAATTGCGAAGCCATATTCACTCCTCAGTGTGAAAATGAGCATCGTCCCCACTTAAGAACCATATACAGTGCATTTAAATGAAGACAAACCACCCTGAATAACTTGGCTGGTTTGATTTTTGTCTAAATTTCCTGAAGCATGTCGATTGTTGATTGGAGATCTTTCGTTAAATGATTTGTTCTACCCCTAACAACAAAAACGATCAACTGGGTAACAACCTTTGCTCTATGAAAAGCATTAGTTAAATAAAAAACAATTGAATTAACGGATGGTTGTACAGATTTAAATCACGTCATGGAATTCGTAAATTGGAAATACAAGGTGAAAAAATGTAAGCTAATGTAGATGCAGCAAACTCTTTTAAAGATAATTTTAAGAAAAAATTGAATGAAAATAACTATGACTTGGATTTTGTTTGTAATGCTGATGAAACGGGATTAAACTGGAAGTCGTCAGCTTCAAAATCTTTAGCTTCTAGGCGCGAGAATTTAGCTCCAGGATATAAAACAAGCAAAGAGCGAGTAACAATATTAGTTTGCGCTGATGCTACCGGGACCCACAAAATACCTTTGCTCCTCATAGGAAAATCAAAGAAACCCAGATGTTTTATGAATAACAGGATACCCTTAATTCATAAAAATCAAAAAAGCGCATGGATGAACTCTGAAATATTTATTGAAACTTTTATCCCTGAAGTAAAAAGAAGACAAAACGAAATTGGCAAACAAGGAATGTACTACTTTTACTGGATAATGTGCCAACCCATCCTTCAGCTGAACTGTTAAGAGAGGGAAAAATGGAAAGTTTAATGTAAAAAATTTGCTTCCTAATGTGATATCCTTGCTACAACCAATGGTTCAAAGTGTTATTGAAACATTTAAACAACTTTATAGAAAACAACTACTGCGTAGGTTATTATCCGTTGAAGAAGGTAAGTAGAAGTCGTTTTATCATTTTTAAAGGAAATGAATTAAAGGAGGGTTGTTACATGGTTGTAGATGCATGGGATTTGATTGAAAGGAACACTTCAAACAAGGCTTGGAATAGAGTACTTAATCAGGAGAATGTTAATTCAATAACCAATACGGATGATTCTATTTTGGAGGATATGAATGAGGTAATGTCAACGCTACAAATATGTCAGGATTGTGATGACGATATGAAAGAGTGGGTCACGTGTAACAATAATGATCAAGGCTTTCAGATTATGTCTGATTGCGAAATCGTATAAACATATTGCAGATAAATGAACAGCAGGAAATGCAAGAAGATGAAACAGAAGAAAATATAGACGTGGAACATGATACAGGACCATTTCATGATGTAGTATTTCATGACCTGGAAACAGCTCTCAAGTGGTTTGAAAAACAGAGAGTGATACTGTGAGTTTACTACAGCTGAAACGAATTCGTGATATAGCAGCAATGAAGAGAAAAAGTTGCTTACGTCAAATGACAATTACCAAATATTTTAAACCAAATTAAACGTATTACCTACTTATTTCATGATTACTAAATGCAAATTACCAAATACATATTGTAAACAAATTATCCGTAAATACGTACCTAAATATTTTATTTCATGATTAATGCTGCAGTAGTTTAGTACTGTATGTACTTTGAGAAAATATGTATGTACATATATGTATATACATGAACAAGTGTTAATTTCTTAATAAACATTGATTTTCGTTGATATCTATTTGTTATTTTAAATAAACACATAACATTATTCTTCATACATTCGATTATCCGAATGCTTATCGACAACAATTAATCCGGTTAATCGAGTGAATTTAATAAAAAACGGTAAATTGAACAACCTCCCAGAGGTATCACACAACCCCTTACTCATGTGAAAAATGTGAGAATGGTAGTTGACAGGGGTAGGGGGATGATGCGCAAACGTTCAAATAAGAGAAATTTTTCTCTGAAACAACAGAATCGATGTTGATCCAGTGTTTTCCACAAACTGAGATCGAACGGATTGATGAAAAGTTGGAAATTTCCAAACAAATCTCGATTTCAGTTCGTCGAAGTTATTTTAGAAAATAAATAATCACGTGGTCGTATAGAGAATGTACTCACATTTTCAAAAAATGTATTACACGGCCCTTTTTTCTATTCAAATATTTGTAAAAGCTACCAGTGATTGGAAGTTGATAAGGGAAGAACGAAACATCTCACAAAAAATATCCCCACCGATCAATAATCGACCTGTTTGAGGAAATTATTATTTATGTAATTTTTTGTTTCGAAAAATTATTTCAGCAAACAAAGTTACAAATATCATTACTATTATTCAGACAAATAGAATCCGTCATTTTGGAGTCTTTGTGGGTTTTGAATGATTATCCATTCTTCATACTGTGCTTTGACTTGCATCAAACTTTGACATCAATCCTTATCCTCTTGAGACCCCCGGTTTCAGTAGTGATACCTTTCGTTAAAAAAATTTTACAACGCTATCTATCGGATTACTGAAGAATTACGTTGATTAATAGATGTCGTAGACTTTCTTTTGTTTTCTCACCCGTTACTCTACTAGCTAGCTGTCAAAATTAAACATTTTTCATTAAACGACATGGCGAATTCACGGAAAGGTAAATATTAATTTTTGTTATAATCTTCGTGTTTTTATTGAAATCTTATTATTTTGATTGTAATCGAACATTTCGTAATAAGTCTTACTATTTATTACAAATTCGAAGTTTTTATCCTAGTATCATACGTGATCCCTTGGGCATTCCTCACTATTTTTGGAATATTTTTCAGGTCCTAAATCTGATAGAGACATAGAACGATGAGTCAGATATGGAAGAAGAAAACAGTGATGATGAAAATGACCTTCCAGCATGCCGAGAGGAAGTCCCCAGCGAAGAAGCTCCCCTCGCAAATGAGGCGGAATGGAATGAATCGGACGACGAACCCCTTTCATCTTTTCGCATACTTCCTCAACCATCTAGGAACCTAAACTCACGATGGAAACACACCGAAATCTTCGATTTTACTCCAGACGAAGATGATTTGGACGTGTCATTCGACCCTAACGTAACTGTCAAAAGTTGCTTAGATTATTTTGCTCATTATATTGACAACGGTTTGTTTGAAATAATGGCCGATTGTACAAATGTTTCCAGCGGATTACTCTCAGGAAAATCATTGAACACGACTCGAGACGAACTGAGACAATTCTTTGGAATTTCAATGGCCATGAGTGTGCTTGGTCTGCCACGAATTAGGATGTATTGCGCATTGGAAACAAAAGTATACTACATACCGCACACTATGACTCGTAATCGCTATTTTCAGCTAAGGACAAATTTAAAAGTTTGGACGATGGATTAGTTTCACAAAATGCCAGACAAAACGACAAAGTTTGGAAAATACGTCCCATTGTTTCAGCGATAGAAAAAGGCTACCGTGAAAATAAAAGAGATAAGCGAGTCGCCATCGATGAGCAAATAATTCCTTTCACTTGTAAGTGTAAACAAAGCATGTCGTAAAAGGCAAACTAAATCTAAATCCAGAAGGTATAAAAGTTTTTCTTATGGCTAATCCTAATGGTATTCCACTTGATTTGTATTTATATCAAGGGAAAGGCACAACAATTGAATAGGCTCTGTACCCAACACCTGATAAACTGGATGTCGGTGGGCGTTTTGTGCTCAAATTGTGGATACTTTACCCCAGGTTCTTCAATTTTTATAGACCGTTATTTCACATCTATTTCACTTCTTGACAATTTATTGGAAAGAGGAATCAAGGCAACTGGAACATTAATGAAAAACCGGGTGCCCGAATATCAACGGCCAAATGCAAAGAAAAAAAATACGCGGGCAGTGTTCAAGAACGATGCCTCGTTACCAAAAGCTGGAAGAGGTACTTTCGATTGTGTTGTAAGGAGTGACAAAAAGATTGCCGTTCTGAAGTGGTTAGATAGCAAACCAATTTATATTGCATCAACTGATGCGGCTGTTCAACCATTAGGAACCTGTCGTCGCCGGAGTGCCACAACCTGTAGCTTTAAAAAACTATAATACATTTATGGGAGGCAAATATCCATGCGAGGAAGAACCGGTAAGTGGACTATTAGGACAATATTTCACTTCTTCGACTTTGCAGCAGCAGCGGGTTGGGAACAGTATCGACTAGATTCCGTGAAATATGGAAGCCGTAGAAAAGACATGAACCAGTATTTGTACTTCAAGCTGAATAGGAGGCATTGCTCGATGAGGATCCGTGCCAAACGCAAGAAGAGGTTGCTTTAGCCTTAAGAGTTACCTGCCAGGCAATTTCCAAGCGATTGCTTGCGGTAGGAATGATTCAAAAGCAAGAAACTTGGGTTCCTTATGATTTGAAGCCAAGAGACGTTGAGCGTCGTTTTTTTCGCCTGTGAACAACTGCTCCAGCGGCAAAAAGGAAGGGTTTTCTTCATCGCATCGTAACGGTACATGGTCTGCCTGATCAGCAGTTCCGCTCATATGGCTTGATTCGTGGAAAGCCACAAAAGACGAACACTTCTACCGTCACGGTTTTCGAGCTCTACCAGAAAGATGGGAAAAAGTTGTAGCTAGCGATGTGCAATATTTTGAATGATTCATTTGTAATCATTGTTCACAATGAAGTTGTATTTTCATAATAAAAACAGCGAGAACTTCGTTGCGGACCCAAAAGTGACGTTCATTCTTGAAGGTTAAGGACGAAACTGTAACTTACAATTTCAGTACGAATGTTTATACGACACATAATTTCGAATAGAAATAGAATTTTCGTTCGCTTACACCAATTTAAAGCGTGCCCAGTCGCTTGTTTCATACTCGGTTTACTTGCTCATTCTCTGTGATATCTCCATGTTGTTGCTAAACCACAACAGCGTGACGTTCTTCGCAACGCACTATTTCAAACCTGGGGAAAAAAATCTTCGAGCGCACGTAACCTACATAATTAACGCGAAGCATTTCCGACAAGCATCCGGCAAACAACACGGTCAAATGTCGAGTTGGGATGGAAATTCGTAAAAGAAGAAAATGTCTTTTATAAACAGGGGGATTTTCTTTTAATTTTCTGTTGCATTGAAAAACTACCAATGTTGCGTCTCGTTTCAAGAAATTTTACCTCACATGGCCAACTTGCGTCCGGCGGTTGACGACCCATTTGCGCCCCGTGATAATTTATGTAGGTTAACAAGTTTACAAAAATAATTTTCATTATCATAAATCCAACACACAAATGTCAATTTGAAATAGAAGTTTATACCGGGAGAGGCAACTAAAACGAAAAAGACTCAATAACTACTAAACTATTCGTTTCTGGACAAAAAGCAGAAACAGGTGAATTTTTGTCTGAAGTGGAACATCTTTTAACACACGGTTATTTCATTTTACATCAACCCCCTAAGTAGGGTTGCACAAAACTTAATTTTTTGAATAGGGAAGATAGGTCGAGTGATACCTCATTGGAAAGCTCTTTTGATTCTCAACACAAATGTGTCATAATTTTCGAGTTTTGACATATTCGAAAGATACAGGCTGGTTCGTCAAAAGATGAGTTATTTTCAGTGATTGCAAATCTGTCGATTTCAAATGAACATTAACTGAAATACTGTTGTATTTTGGGGAAAAATATCTTTAAGCAGTGGTGCTGCTACTACATTTCCTGAGATGAGGGAGTCAACCCTCAAGATCGTGCCTGTTTTCAGAAGTGGTAAGAAAAATAAAGTAAGTAATTACCGACCTGTCTTTACTCTTATTTATTATTAATTCGAAGCAATAGTAACTGATAATTTTTTTTATTCATCCGGTTCCAAGTTGATTCAATCTCAACATGGGTTTTTCAAAGGTAGGTCGATGTTAACTAATTTAACTCCTTACGTTCATTTCATAAGTAGTAGTTTCGATGATGGTATTCAAGTTGATGCCGTCTACACAGACATGGCTAAGGCCTTCGATAAGGTACATCATGTAACTTTGTTGTGGGTTCTAGAGGACTTTGGTGTGGTGGGGTCCTCACTGAAATGGATAGAATCGTATCTGTCAGATAGACTGCAGTATGTTGCACTCAATGGCACTCATTCCGGTTTCGTTCGTGTTACCTCTGGTGTTCCTCAAGGGTCACATCTGGGTCCCCTTTTATTACCTTACACCTTAAATCTTCGAATTGATCAGTTAGTCCCAGTTATAGCTCATTGG
The DNA here is from genome assembly GCA_013387265.2 of Cryptolaemus montrouzieri. NCBI lineage: Eukaryota > Metazoa > Arthropoda > Insecta > Coleoptera > Coccinellidae > Cryptolaemus > Cryptolaemus montrouzieri. Next base: position 22,590,169 of record JABFTP020000021.1, on the reverse strand, counting down.
ATAGGTATTTAGAATTATCTGATTACAGTGACCAAATTTCAAATCCGATTACATTTGAATGAGGATACAGGATGGATCATGAAGAAATTCATACACAGCACAAGAGTCTCTTCACAAAGAAGCGATGATCGCTCCGTGTCGTCGGTTGAATCGCAAAAATGTTCCCCATCGGTGGGCTGATGAAACGCAGACATGTGAAGACAACCATTTGGGTAATGGTCCGCACACCTCACGACCTCATACGTAACCGATCGTCGTATGTGAAAAGCCTCTAACAGCATGGTATTCAAGGTTGAAATGAAACGAACTCAAGTAAAGTTCTCGTTACAGAAAAATATTCATCAGAAATCACACAGGTGTAATGCAGATTCCTCAACATCAAATACGGCAGTTTTTGTTTTTTTTTTCTTGTATCTGATCAATGATATTCGAATTAGTTTTTCACACTCACGGGTTGCATCCATGCCAGTATAATGGTTTATTCAATAGCTGAAAGAGTAGAAATTATTGAAAATTTTTTCAGCAATAATGCTTGTGCAAAAGGGCAGCTGCTTTTTTCAATGAACGCCATGGCGACAAACATGTAAGTAGAGCATGTCCCATTTTGGGGGTGCCATCAGGAGCATCTCTGTTATTATTTAGGATAGAGAGATGGAGTTTTCACGACCCTTGGCTACTTTTTCGAGACAAATTCATAGAGCTAATCAGAATTATTCTAACTTCAGTGGTTTTTGAGTTATTCGCGAATCTTGAAAATTTTCGGATTTCTTTTTTTCCCGATATCTCGGTTCTTAAAGAAGATAATTGAAATCTGTTTTTACGTTTCTAAAACGGTTTTCTGAGTAGATTCCAGTGACGTACTCGAAGTTTTTTTCATTAATTATGACAGATATGACATAAAGTTGCATTTTTTAAATGCGAACATAGTTTTTTTGGCATATTCCGATTGCCGTTTTTTTTCCTGTTCAAAATATATAACATGATGACAAAATTTCCACCCAATTTGAAGAAAATAACGGAATAATGATTTACCCCTAATGGCTGGGCGAAGGAACACACGTGAGCGGACGAACCATAGAACATTTGTAGTTATTCGATGAAAACGATCAAAACAATGCAAAATCTTCTTGACCGAAATAATGGAGTTAGGCTGATCCTAAGATTCCATCGTTATTTATGACATCCGCAATTTCCGCTTTTTATTTTATTTTTGAGATTGTCGTTTAGTTTCTAGAGTTCTCTGAGAAATACCTACATGAGAATAATAATAGGCACCTAATAATTTACTCAAATTTACTTCTCATAATGATTTACATATATTGTCGAACTGATTTCCATCATGTTGTAAACATAAAGTGCATCTTCGGATTATATCTTCTATGTCTGAATGCTCTCTGTGAACACAGAAGTCTTCATCTATGCACGTTCATTAGAAACCATAGAACGACCAATAATTATTATTATTCATTATCTGTTGATATATTGGCTTCGTGTCTATTTGAATTCGTAAAATTAGTGTTCGTTGTTGAATTTGGATTGTTTAGTTAATTTCTGCAATTCACACTATGGAACAAAATAGAAGATACGAAAATTTCGAAAAGTTGATATGCTGAAGGTCTACTTTCAGTGTCACTGTAACGCAGTCCGTGCATCAGAAGAATATTTGAATAGGTAAGTTCGACAATGGAAATGGAAGTAGTAATTCTAATCAATATTAAATACCTGACTGACACTCTCCAATAGATCATCTCAATGCCGGGGATGCAGAGAGGGGAACGGCGTTCTGCAATTAGTATTTAGGGAGAATCAGAGGTGAAGCTCGTTTTGGGCGACATATCATTTGGTCTGATGAGTCAAGAATCAGCAGTGCCGGAATCTTTAATCGCCATACGAATAGATTCTGGGCAAACGAAAACCAACACGAAGCAGTAGCTCGACGGCAGCAGGGGAGGTTCGGTTTCAATGTGTCGTGTTTCGTAATGGGCAACAAATTAGCCTACTATATCTTTGATGGCAACTTGAATGCACAGAGATATCTCGAAATTTTAAATATTTGTCTGCCACAACTACAAGATGACATTCCTCTTGCTCAATTCAACACATATTACTTCCAACAAGACGGTGCTCCTTGCCATAATTCGGCCGTGGTGAGGAACTACTTGGATTTAAATTTTGAAAATAAATGGATCGGTACCAATGGCCCAATTCAATGGCCACCTAGGTCTCCTGACCTATCCGTTTTAGATTTTTTTCTTTGGGGTTATTTAAAAAATAAGATATATAGAAGGCAATACGCCAATTACGATCAATTGAAGAATGCAACAAATGAAGCATTCGAAGATCTGAGGAGATCCTCGCTACATTTGACTAGGGCCATAGAAGATATAATCCGAAGATGCACTTTATGTTTACAACATGATGGAAATCAGTTCGAGCAATATATGTAAATCATTATGAGAAGTAAATTTGAGTAAATTATTAGGTGCCTATTATTATTCTCATGTAGGTATTTTTCAGAGAACTCTAGAAACTAAACGACAATCTCAAAAATAAAATAAAAAGCGGAAATTGCGGATGTCATAAATAACGATGGAATCTTAGGAGCAGCCTAGCTCCATTATTTCGGTCAAGAAGATTTTGCATTGTTTTGATCGTTTTCATCGAATAACTACAAATGTTCTATGGTTCGTCCGCTCACGTGTGTTCCTTCGCCCAGCCATTAGGGGTAAATCATTATTTCGTTATTTTCTTCAAATTGAGTGGAAATTTTGTCATCGTGTTATATATTTTTGAAAAGGAAAAAACGGCAATCGGAATATGCCAAAAAAACTATGTTCGTATTTAAAAAATGCAACTTTATGTCATATCTGTCATAATTAATGAAAAAAACTTCGAGTACGTCACTGGAATCTACTCAAAAACCATTTTAGAAACGTAAAACAGATTTCAATTATCTTCTATAAGAACCGAGATATCGAGAAAAAAAGAAATCCGGAAATTTTCAAGATTCGCGAATAACTCAAAAACCACTGAAGTTAGAATAATTCTGATTAGCTCTATGAATTTGTCTCGAAAAAGTAGCCAAGGGTCGTGAAAACCCCATCTCTCTATCTTAAATAATAACAGAGATGCTCCTGGTGGCACCCCCAAAATGGGACATACTGTACAAGAAAATTGGAAAGTGAAATTGGTGTGTGTCGAAGAACTATTGGACAAGTTTTCAAACAAAACAAATTTCATCCGTATAAAATGAAGATGGTCCAGGAATTGAATGAGGATGACTTCAACCGCAGAGTGCAATTCTGTGAAATGATAACTGAGCGAAACGCAAACAATCCCCACTTTCTCTACAAAATTAACTTTTCGGATAAATGTATTTTTTGAGACGTTCTGAACCCCCACAGCCAAACTTCTTTAGTGGATCACAGAAGGGATGACTCAATGTGAAGTTTGTATGTTTGAATGGTCCCAAGAGTGTGGTCAGTAGAACCAGTAATTGGTATTTAACAAATGCAGCACCAACATATATACATCGTGAAGGGTGCAAAAAAGTACCACCTCGTCGAAAACCGGTACTTGCAGTTAACGGCAAGGAGAAACTTCATTAGAAATATTAACAATCATGTCATAATAACGAGATCGACCGCCCTCACTCAATAACCAGAAGACTCCTAGAGGCTGCAGACCAATTGGAAGAACGGTTTACCAAGTGGCTCATCCTGAGAGGGAGTCGGCCTTTATCTGTCCAGAAGAGTACGAAACCCACGATAAATAGCCTACTGATCGCATGGGTCAACAAAGCCAAATGATATAGTGTCAATAAGTGAAGAGGTGAGGAAGTCGAAGGCAGTCCATGTTTTCCTGCACCCCCTGACGAATACAAGGAGCCAGCTGAGCACAGCGAACAAGCTGACATTCTTCAATACAATTATCAGACCAATGATGACTGAAGACGTCTGATTGGGGATATGTTGCACCAATGCATATCCAAAAACTCCAAGTCGTGTAGAATAAAGCGCTGAGTATGGATGTGGAAACCCGTAACTCCCAGTTGCAGCTAGACCTGCAGATCCCTAGCATAGTTGACTTCATCCGCCATTCCGCAGTAAAAGCATTCCAAACAGTATACAATCATCCAAATCACCTAGTGAATGTTCTAGGAAATTTCGAAGAAGTCAGAGGACCAGGAAGGTGCGCCGAGAAGACCAGGGTTAATAAAGAAATCTTTTATAAAATCTTGAGACCGTCTTCACTATAATAACAAATACAAAATCAAGTGTCCTTTGAACTTCCTTAGACTAGAGCTTAAAATTTATGATTATGAGATGTTAAGGATGAATATTATATAATTTTTTTTTCTTACATCAAAAATACTTCACACTTACATATACGACCGCTCGACGACTCCGAAAAGAGTGCGCGAGAGGTCCGGTCGCGCACACAACGACAGTAGTGGCCAGTCGTTTATCAGGGATGGGCGTTTCATTGCGCGTTATTAATTTCTCGTAATTTATATCGAATTTTAATACGTTATTCTTTGAAGTTTTCCTTCGCAGGTTCTGGTCGGACTGTAATCCCAGAATCTGTCGTGGAGTACATACCCAATATCCTGAAAAATTGAATGTTTGGGTTGGCATCTATGGGAATCGTCTGATTGGGCAATTTTTCAGGAAATCTGACGGGAGAAATGTATCTCCAATTACTTGAAGAACTAATCAATCCAGCCATAACTGTAATTTTGAAAAAAATTCTAGCTATTTAAAAGGGGATGTTGTGTTTCGACAGGATGGTGCCCTCCCGCATTTTGCACTTCCTGTTCGACAATATCTAGATCGAGAATTTCCTGATCGATGGATCGGAAGAAGAGGCCCTACAGATTGGTCCCCACGTTCTCCCGACTTGTCACCATTGGATTTTTTTTATGAGGCCACTTTAAAAGTCGAATTCATAAAACTGATCCGGTAGATTTGGTGGATTTACGACAACGGATTGTTGTCGAGTGTAATCGTATAACCCCTGAAATGCTACGTAATGTCCGGGAACGTTTCGAGCAAAATCTGTATCTGTGTTTGTAAGTTGGCTGCGAACACTTTGAACATTTGTTCGATTGATACCGAGTTGACCTATAAAATGTATCAGGTATATTAAATTCTATTTTTTTTTTTCAATTTTCAATTTTTCCCTACTCACCAACATGTAGGTAATTCTATAAATAAGCTCTATTATTTGAAAACCAAACGAACGTGTTCTGAATCTCCATCCAGAATCAGTAGACCTCGCAAACACTGTATCGCTCTCTATTAATCCACCATGTATCTCCATCACAATGCAGATGAAGCAAAAATTCTGTCACAATACTCTAGAAATTCTAAAACCTTTCTAATGAGTTATTACTCAAACTAACTGATCAATTCGAAGATTTTAATGGTTGACACCCTCATCTGAGGGGGTGTAGTGGAAGCTCCACTGGTTAAAGATATTTTCCCTAAAATACAAGAGTATTTCGGTGAACGTTCATTCAAAATCGATAAATTTTGCAATCACTGAAAATAACTCGTCTTTAGACGAACCAGCCTTATCTTCTTCCGAATATGTCAAAACTCAAAAATTATTACACATTTGTGTTGATAATCAAAAGAGCTTTCCAATGAGGTATCACTCGACTTATCTTACCTATTCAAAAAATTGAGTTTTGTGCACCTCTGCTTAGGGAGTTGATGTAAAATAAAATCACCGTTTGTTAGAAGATGTCCTCCTTCGAACCAAAATTAACCTGTTTCTGCTTTTTGACCGTAGCTTAGCAGTTATTGAGTATTTTTCGTTTTAGTTACCCCACCCGGTATGATGACAAAATTATGAGTGTATGTATGTCTTCCCTAATAAAAATTCAAGATTATGTAAATGTGTTTTTTTATTTGATTCATACAGTCATTGATGAGAACATGTCAAAGGTTGAACAACTCTGAATTTTTCGAGTTCACATTGTGGCAAGTCTACTGTATAATCCAATTATGCTTTCAATGATTATCTCGAGAAACAGTGACTGATAAGCAGAAAAAATTAAAAAGATATAATTTCCTAAATTGAACATAAAATTCTTTATTAAACACCCTCTTTAAAGGTCACAAAAAAGTGCGGATCTTTAATTCGATTAATTCGTAGAATGCTAATATCCCAATACAGTACAACCTCTCAAATCCGAACACACTCTAATCCGCACACCCAGTAATCCAAACAACGAAACTTTGAAATCACCCACCGCACAATTAATTTTTTACATCTATAATACGAATGCCGTCAATAATTTCATCGATTGAAATTGTCCGAACTTGCAATATCTTGTCTGAATACTCGCTTCACTTGTGCAAATTAGATTCTCTCCTCACATTCAGCGCCTGATATCCGAACTAATCATGTCGCGTCGACATAAAACGTTAACATTGCAGCAAAAAAAATTTTTTTGAAAAAATTAGATAGTGGAAAAAGTGTTTCTGAATTGGCCAGAATACACTCAATTGGAAAATCTACAGTATGCAATATAAAGAAAAATAGAAAAGCAATTGAGAATTTTATATCTTCTGATTCTGGTTCTGGGAAACGGCGTACGCTCAGAGCTAGTGAAAAATCCGAATGTTGAAAATGCTCTATACACTTGGTTCTTACAAAACGATCTCGACATACACCTTTATCTGGTGATCTCATATGGGAGAAAGCAAGATTTTTTTACACAGGTAGAGATGATTTCAAGGCAAGTCAAGGATGGTTGGAAAAATTCAAAAAAAGACATGGAATTCGACAACTTACCATATCAGGAGAGAAATTGTCCTCAGACGTTAGTGCGGTAGAACCATTTAAAAATAAATTTCTTTAAAAAATACGGGAGATGGATCTAGTGCCAGATCAAGTTTACAACGAAGATGAAAGTGGGTTATTTTGGCGAATTCTTCCAAACAAAACACTAGCCCATCGTGCTTAAGATTCAGCTCTAGTTCGGAAGATGAGTAAGGACCTTATTACATTCATGCCATGCTCTAATGCATCAGTATGTCATAAAATAAAATTGTTGGTCATCGGAAAAGCCAACAAACCACGAGCATTCAAGAACTGCTCCAATGTTCCTATTATTATAAAGGTCAAAGGAAAGGGTGGCTAACTAGAGAACTTTTTTATGAATGGTTCCACAAACAATTTATTCCTGATGTTAAAAATAAAATGAAGGAGCTGAAATTGCCACAAAAAGCTCTGCTCTTATTAGATAATGCTCCTGGACATCCAAGAGAAGAGGCATTAATCAGTGAAGACCGAAATATTCAGGTCATGTTTCTACCTCCTAATTGTACTCCATTATTACAACCAATGGATCAACATGTAATACAGAATGTGAAATTGCATTATCGAAAATCTTTGCAACTGAGTATTGTGGGACAAGAAGACAATAACGTTTCGCAGTTACTGAAGCAATTGGACCTCAAACATGTGGTGTTTTCTCTTGAAAGGACCTGGTCATCTGTGTCCCAAGAGTAAATTCAGAAATCATGGAAGAATTTATGGCCCACAAAAGATGATGATTATGACGCAGGTGACCTGTTGCTTCTTTCACGGTTGAGAGAAAAAATCTTGCTAGAGAAAGAAGAGAAAAATCGCAATCTACGCATGATGACAGATGTGCCAACAAATGTATCTGTTCAAGAATTAACAACTGAAAACATTGAAGAATGGGTTGTAGGAGATAATGAGAATTATCTTTCTGAAGCTGAAATAATCGACAACATAGAAAGTGACGAGGATACAGAAGAACTTGAAGAAGGCGATGTCACCATGAATTCAGTGAAACTTAAAGAAGCTCTCTTGTGTTTCAACAAATGTTGGAATGGTGCACAGAAAATGATATCCCTCAGCACCAAAAATCATTATTGAATAAATTGAGAGAGGAAGCTGCAAATTCTCATCTTCGTTCGTTAAAACAGAAAACTATCCAAGACTTCTTCAGAACCTAAAAAATGATCAATGAAACGTATCACTTTCTTAAGAATATGTAGTTATATTTTCGTGTTTTTCTGTGAATCACAATAATTTTGAAATTTTCAATGAATATTTTACGTTTTTCAATAAATATTTCACGTTTTCGATAAATATTTCACGTTTTTCAATAAATATTTCACGTTTTCGATAAATATTCCACGTTTTTCAGCCCTGTCTTTTCTTTACTATTTCATTTCAATTACCTCGATAATCCGAATATTTCAGTAATCCGAACAAGCCCTGGTCCATATGATTCGGATTAGAGAGATTGTACTGTATATTATAAATCATTTTGTTCATAGTATATAATACAAAATAAGTGTAATTTTAGTCTACCTTGTCAGATACCTAATTATATGATTGAAATGACCTAACACTGTCAATATTAACGCGACGGAACGTCGCAATAATGGAAAGTATGACGAATTGCCACACGGACTGTGAATGGAGATATTTTCGTTCAAGATTGTAAAATAGCATCAGCGGTTAAATTAGCCGGTTACGTTAGATCAGCATCACAACTGTAATCAATTTCTGGAAGTATTTTCATCTAGAACCGACAGGAAATAATGCAGCTCGGGTTGCCACAAATAACTAATAATAAATTAAGCCACTTTATCCAATTATAACGAGGAATTTTTCGGAAACCTCGTTACCCTTCACATGATGTCAATCTGATTTTCTGAAGAAAATATTTTCTAATTTTTTTGTCCTACCCCCTTTTGCTGATTAAATGTATTTTGAAGAAAATTAAAATGTAGATATTTGTCCTTCATTTTTTGGTTTAAGGGGTTACACTGGGTGTTACATAATAGTATGTCACAACTTGAGGAGGTAAATCTACGTGCAATTTTAAGAAAAAAGTTCTTATAAACATAGGTGAATATGGAGCTACAGGGTGTTGAAATTTCCGGTTTTTTTCTTCAAAACTACTGCAGTTTTCGAGATATTCAGCCCAAATTTGGAATGCAAGCTATTTTTTACAGCCTCCATCATTACAGGTCCTAAATTTAAACTAGAATCTACAAGGTATTTTCTTTTCCGGAGCCATGTCTTCTTTTGCCCTTTCAAACTTTTTTGAAGTACGCCACTGATCAGCATAAAATCAATTTTCGTCATCTTCGTTCAATTTAGAAACTTTTTTGACACCTGTAATTTTTTCGTATCTCCAACTGTTTTCGAATGAAAAATTATTGAATTTGAATTATTTGAATTGCATGTAATTCGCTAAATAAAGAAAAATAATATGAATACTCGATAGATATGCCCAAAATTTGATTTTATTTCAATAGCTCGTCTTCTCAGACTCAACTTATACTTATTCAATATCAAACTAAAAAAGAACAATTGAAAACTGAATGAATTGCTGGAAGTGTCCTCCACCTGCAAGAACACGGGCCTCTGTCCTTCTCCGCATATTATCACGCACTCTTTGAAATATTCTTAGGGTATTTCTTATCGTGTCACAAGAGATTATTATTCGACTTCTCAATTACTCTACAGTGATCACTGGAGTGGTATAAACTAAACTTTTGAGATATCCCCATAAGAAAAAGCCTAAACTATTTAAGTCTGGGGACCTAGCAGGCCATAGTTCTGGCCCACCCTGACCTATCCATCGGTTGTTGAATGTATTATTCAACAATCCCCTAGCTTCTCCACTAAAATGTGCTGGTACCCCGTCGTCCAAGGACCACATTACGTTTCTCACCAAAAGTGGCACATCCTCGAGCAATAAAAGTAACTCCTCCTCGAGAAATTGCCGATAAGCGGGACCGTTTAGTCTGTTAGGCAAAAAAATGACCCAATCAAATAATTTCCAATTATTCCGACCCAGACATTTAGTGAGAATTGTTCTTAATGATGAGATTCTTAAATCAAATAGGGGTTTTCCTCAGCCCAATGATGATTATTGTGATAGCAGTTCTCGAAAAGTTAGCTTCGTCTGTGAACATTATTTCACTATAAAAATGAGCATTTTCTCCTTTTTTATCTAAGAACCATCGGCAGAAATTCAGTCTTGAAGGAAAATCTCGAGGAAGTAGAGCTTGGACGCGTTGAATATGAAACGGATAGAATAGAAAGTCGTAGAGAATCCTCCAAACTAGAACATGTGAAATATTCAACTGATCTTCAATTTTTCTTGTAATCACATGAGAATTCAAATCAATACAATTCAAAACTGCTTCCTCAATATCTGGAGTTCTCATAGTTTGAGTTGCACCTTTTAAATTATTTGCAGTAAAAGTATCAGTTTCCCTCAACCTTCTGTGGATATTTGAAAATGTTCGCCTGTCTGGTGTTATTCGATTTGGAAAGCGCACCTGATATAATCGCCTAGCTTCTGTTGTGTTTCCGTCAACCAGACCGTACATGTAATGGATATCAGCTAATTCGGCGTTATTAAAATTAGCCATTTTTGTCCTTACAGCAATAACATTCTGTAACCAAATATTGCTAACAACCTCACGTAGATAACGTGAGGTTGTTAGCGAAAAAAACGAAAAGTCGCTAAAGTTCTATATCAAGTCTTTGTTAACTTCATGATACCTAACAAGAAATAAACAAAGCTTTATACAACCCAATTGAAATTAATTCAATGTTAACTTATTTCTAAAGTTAGCTCGTTGTCAACAGACATAGAACTTATACAACGGTCCTAAATTTCAATACATGCCTTCAATATTCCCCCTAAAACCCACATAAAATCTTCATTCTTTTCAAGACAATTACATCCAAGGGGATTTTCCTCTTTTATTTTCAATTGAACACGTCTACGGCGCACGAGACACACAAAAGTGAATGAAAGTGTTCCCCACTTCAGATCGATAAATTCAGCCTGCCCTTGACCGCCCGCAACGCAATTCTCTATTTCCTCTCGCCTGGATTGCTTTGTGTGTGGAAACATGGCCATCTGTAGGTTTTTTTTTGAATTACGCCATTTGGTATTTTCAAATAATCGTTGCAATCCGCCTGTCGACTGAGGCACTGTTGTCAACGTCCGTATGATGTAAACAGATGATAATGACAATACTTCTCTGGAGGAATAGTAGATAAGTATAATCCAGTAGCGTTTCACTTTGAAGGGCCAAGGGTCGCTTGGGTTAAGAATTTCTATCTTTGAACAAGAGGAAGTCTGATTTATTGCCACCTTTTCCGCACAGCTTACAAATGGCCGATTACGATGGGTGATAAGCCTCTAGCCACCAAAACTTAAGATTTTTCAAAAGGAGTAAAGTATGTAAGGTTGTATGAAGTAGGACCACCTGCTTCACAAGCCAAATTTCAGGCCCGCTAACTAAAGGCATCAATTAAGTTTCAATCGTTAACCTTCTTCATTCATAAAACTGCTTACGAGTTTAGATCTGAAGTGATCAACAACTACAAATCTTTTCGACAGCCAAACGTTCATGCATTATTGAATGTACGCTGGTAGAACTAATGTTCGAGGTTGTCTGAACCTCACGTTAAGTCACATGGCGATCATGGTGTATAGTCCAGTCATTATAGTAAGTCCACCTCGGAATTCGAGATACCCAGCTGTAAGTCTGTAAATACTTGTATATTGACACCCCAAAAGTTGTCTCAAAACCTGCATATGGTAGGGTGTACGCAACTATTAAATTTCAAGGTCAAAGGTCACAAAAATCGTTTTTTTGCGCTTTTTTTGTGAATATCTCACTTCCTATGGGTTTTTTGTTATTTGTATTTATTATCAATTTTGTAGAGTACAAAATTCTCTACAAATTTTATTTGAGAAAATTCTTTATACGGTGAACCGTGCCTTCGGTCAAAAACGCGCCATATATAGTTGATGAACTATCGATAAATCAATGATTCTAAATATTTGTCAGCCGGCTCGGTGGCGTAGGGGATATGATGCTCGTCTCCGGTGCAGAGTTACCTGGGTTCACGTCCCTCAAAGTCGGTGCGATTTTTTGGATTCTGGGAATCGCTTGAGTATCCATCTTTCGGAGATGTTAAGCCGTCGGTCCTGTCTAACAGAGATGTGTTGGACATTAAAGGTCCCTTCCCTCGACACGAGAGGGGTTCGGCAGAATTGCCGGGTTAGTGAGGTGACAGAATTCCCCAGCGTGTCATTGGCAGAAAGGCGGAAATAACATAATATTAACTATTATATTATATTTTATCATTTTCTTCATCATTCAATCTTTATCCATACAATAATACTGATAACCGTTTCCTAAAATTAAAAAATAATGAAATGAAATAATGAAAATAATGTGACGTTCATTATTGATGGCGGATTTCTTCTTCATCATGTTGTATGTAGCAGAGAAGATACTTTTTCATTATTTTGATAAATACATGAATTATTTACAAAGGAATTGCAGTACCAAAATAATTGTTGTATTTAACGGATATTCAGACTACAGTAAGACCGTAAAAGCTATGGAGCAGCAGAGAAGAACTCCTGCACTTTCAAAAATGTATGAAGTCTGTTTCGATGAAACAATGGTTGTACCAGTTACTCAAGAAAAATTCTTATCAAATCGAAACAACAAAGATATGCTCATTAATATGTTAATTGAAAAATTACAAGCCGCAAATATTACTACTAAACAAGCCAGAGATGATGCGGATGTTCTTATTGTTGAAACTGTAATAGAAGAATCAAAATCTGAAAAAACTGCAGTTATAATCGGACAAGATATTGATTTACTTGTAATTTTAATTGGCGTACACTGTCTTACAAACAAGAAATTTTCTTTTTTCAAAAAGTCTGGAAAGGAAATGTAAAAACGGAGATATACTCGACTGAAAGTTTTGATAAATATCCTCATTCCAAAACACATATTTTATTTCTGCATGCATTAAGTGGCTGTGACACAACTTCTGCGCTTTTTAAAAAAGGAAGAAATCATTTTTAAAAGTTTTTGGAAAATTGACAAACTTGAATGAACTAGCTGCAGCATTTGAAGAAGAAAATTGTTCGGCCCAGAGAGTATTAGAGAGTGGAACTCAAACCTTATTAGCAGTCTATAATGTAGTAGTGTGTAGTGAGTAGTTTCGTCAGAATATTTTTTTTTCGTAAAAATTCATGAAAATAGGCTCTCACATCATCGCATGCTCCTTCGGCCAGAGAGGATGAATACTTTTTTCCCTTCGTTTTTTAATTGCCCAAGGATAGCTTTATTGATGAATTGAAATAGATTATCCTCATTTTATACAGGAGTAACTCGAAAAAATTAATGAATATTGTAATTTTAAAAATATCATCCTGTGTTATATTATTCATGTCAACGCATAAAATAGTGTGCCAAATTATCGCAGAAGTAACTTCGACCATTTTCGAAATAAAAAAAATAAACTAAAATAATGAAATCAGAAGTTTCTAAAGAAGAGTTTATTAGTACATATCATTATACTTGATCAGAGAAATGGAGATATTTTAAGGTAGTCGTGCATGAAAGACGTAATACATTGGTTTTTGGTGAGATGATCTACAAGGTGTTGAACTATTTCAATAAGTGTTGTAGAAGGAATCTGGTAAACGATGCCCTTAGTATAACCCCACAAGAAAAAAACTAGACTTGTAAGGTCCGAAGACTTAGCTGGCCATCTAACAGGACCACCACGTCATATCCATTTGTATGGAAATACATGATTCAGATGCTCCCTAACCTGATGTGAGTAATGTGCCGGTACTCCATCCTGTTGAAACCACAAATCTTGTCTTATATGCTCTGGTACATCGGCAAGTAACATTGGTAGATGATTTTGCAGAAAATCTAAATACATTTCACTATTGAGGTGGTGCTGGTGATCTATTTGTCTCATGAGGTGTGGATTTTTCGTGGCGTAATAATGAAAGTTGTGCCTGTTAACAAGTCCATTCTTGTGGAAAGTTGCCACGTCCGAGAAAAGAACTCTGCTAAACATATTTGGATTTCCCGTTACTTTGTCACTTGCCCAATTGCAAAAATTGATTCGATTTTCATAGTCTTGATTGTTCAGTTCCTGGTGCAGCTGTACATGATATGCATGAAATTTATTCACTTTCCAAGATCTTATTAGAAGTTTTTCAAAGCATCTTGCATCAGGATGCCTCTTATCAGGAAACCTTTGTGCATAAACTCTACTTGCCAACTAAGAATTTCTATCACACTCACCCAGAATTAAAATCATATCAACCATTATTCTTTGGAGAACCTCATGACAGTCAATCGAGAAAATTGGGTTCAAACCTCACTCTACCAATGTTTAATAACGAAACACTGATAAGTTCACCATGTAAAATGCAGAATGAGTAAAAGTGCCAGAGACGCAAAATTTGAGAGGCAACTTACGTTATAGATCTTCAGACTTGCGGTAAGCACATGGACTGTGTTGTTTCATGAAATTCTATGAAAAAAACACAATTGATGAATAACCCATGAATTTCTGGGTAATATTCGAAGAACTGTTATTTATCGACTTGTTTTCAAGAAGAAGGTGGACATTTCGAGCAAGTAGACCAAAAATCCCTCTTAACTCGAAAACCGTTGAAAATGGACATAGAGAACACATAAACCATTCGATAGATACATATATTCTTATTCAGATTCAACCATTTAATACTGTATGTGCCAATTAAAATATGAAAAAAAAATTATTTGAATGTTTTCAAATCTTGACAATGAAAACAATAAACACCCTGTATATTCGAAAATAATTTTGACATATGCAATGGTTTAAAATATACCTATCTTCCCATCACACATTTTTGTACAATGTACAGTTTCTGAGCTATCGAATAACACGCACTAAATGTACACACGGTATAAAGCAAACTAATATTGTTGGCTTTTCGCTAAAATGGTAGTTATGTTCGATCTTTCGACGGCAAAAGACTCATATTACGTTCGAAACAACTGAATCATAAATTTCTGATATTCGAGACGAATTTTCGCAACATAATACTGAACAACTCATGTTTGCGGTCCAAATATCACAACAGGTAATGAAATTTCACGTAAGCTGCAAAAATTCAACTTTCAAGGTCCAAGCCCTTTGTTAAATACTTAACTCATGTCCCTACAGACGGCTTTGTACTAGAAAACATATCGTTGTCCTCTTTTGAAGAGGTCGTAAACCGGTAATCACCACATAAATTGAGAAAGAATCGATATTTCTGCAGGAAGTACGAAATGATTCGTGCAGAAATGCACCATCAAAAATAATAACATGAAATTGAGGTCAGGCTTGCAGTTGGAAGTTAACTGCCACCAAAGAATCTACGCGATCTATCAAATCATTGGGAAAGCTTTTTTTTAACTCAAGAGGAAATGTTACACTTTTCCTCTATTCGCAGAAAATGCATAGACAAACTGTGATTTTTATATTTTGTTCAAATAAATTTCCGTCTTTTGTATTCTTTTTAAATTTTCAAGCTTTTCCTGGGTCATCAAGAACAAAACTAAAAAGAATAAACCAAATTTGTCATTCATATCAGCTAGTTATAACTGAAGTACGAAAAGTACTAAATTTTTCTATTACTCTCTGTGATTAGTCTGATTTCTTCGTAGACATTTTCCAAGATTAAAAGGAACAAAACAAAAAGTTAATCAACAAACAAATACGTGCTTCCTATTACCAGTTATAATGAGAAATGGATACGAAAATTGCGATTTATGCAGTTTGTCAAAATTTTCCACTTTCCTTTTAGATTTTCCCGATTTTTTACCTAAAAACTTCTAAGATCGTAAGGTATGAAACAAAAGAAAAATTGGGCCACTTCAAGATTAAAATCGAAAACATGTTCATCACCTGGCACGACATAGAAATGAAAATATGGAAATTGAAGTGGCTTGTACCATTTCGGACGAAAAAAACTACATCCTATCCCAAACTATAGAGCCAAGCTCAACGTTTTGATATATTTAGTTGTACCGAAGACTAAATGTTTTTATCTATGGAGATCCTTTCAAAATGAGACAAAAACTAGGGGCTGTATTCCTTTTTCCGACCGTCCAACCCCAAATGAAAATACATTTGCGAATCCAGGACGCTTCTTGCGGCAAGGTCATTTCCCGACTAGAAATCCCAATGATTCCAGATCAGTACGTACCGAAGAAAATAACGTGGCGAAATAATTTGAACAATTATCCCTAAATATGAATTAGATCTCAGATATATTCCATAGGATGACCTCGACATGCACCACAAACATTGAGACAACAATGTATTGAATTTCCATCCAAATTATAAATTTAATTTGATGAGATTCAAATTCAATAGATTCTCTAAACGAATTCCAGACATAACCTGAATATTCGACCAAAAGTTGACATATGAATATATATGAATAAAACATTTTCCCTTCTATTATTCTCAATCATCTCTAACTATGGGAAAAAATGAAGGACGTGTAATGAAACTCGTTCGTTTGATATTTAAACCAACCGAATCATCTGTTCTCAAAAATAAACAAATCTAATGAAACATTTCTCCACTGGATTAAACAATGATCACGAAAACATGGTAAGTCATTCGTTTTCGCCAACGTTCTTCGTAGAGAGTTCGAAAAAAATGAAAATTGATGAAGCAATTACGTGTAAAGTCGTACAACAACATTTGTAAAAGTGCTGAAACTATCACAATCTTAACCTCATCTTTACATCTGTAAAATCTCAAAGGATGAAATCAAGACTTATGAGTAACCAATTTTAAACTTAAGGTTACCTCGGGATAACATTTTATAAACATAAAGTTGTTTATGTTCAAACAGTTCTACTGAAAATGCTCATTGGACAGAATAAGACACATTTAGCATCAACAAAAAAGTATATTGCCTGATGTTATCCTAGAATTTTTCATAAAAGCAACCTAAGTGGTGCAGGGTACGTCAGGTTGTATGAAATGAAACTTTATTCTCAAGTGCAATGTTTATCCTTATTTGTAATTGAATTCATTATATTTACTATAAAACAAACTTGTCTAATCTTCATATCGTTACTTCATACACTCACAGCCATAATTAACCGCCCAAATTCTCAATGTTTGCCAAGGCGTAAATTTCAAAGGAAAGCTTTGACATATGAGAATAACTGGGAACAAATGAAACGTTGCAAAAAGTTGATTTGCTGAGAATTTCTCAAAAAACTCAACATATCAAGGAACTCCAAAGACAAATTATTTTTCTTGAATTGAAAAAACCTTGTTTCCATTTACTCAAAATTTTAATGAGTGGCTTCTTGAAACCTGTGAAGAACACTGTTAATAATATCCTAGAGGTAAGGTTGAGGGATATTGAGCAACTCCTCTACGACAGGTAGAAGGTATGCGTGGACCATGCAAAGTTGAAATACTGATCTCATCAAGATATCGCAGACAAGCCTAGCGACATATCAGCGTGTATAATCATGCATTCAGTACATAGAGCAAAAGGTATTACATAGCCTTAAAGGACTTTTTCTATGTGCCTATAAGCATTTAAACTGTCTTTGAGATAACAAGATCAGTCTGAGTTTCAAACATCATATGGTATACCTCCCCAAAACATTATTGAACCCGTCTGAAACCCACAGTTTCGGCTATAGCGCAGGAGACCTCTTCAAGTTATTCAACTCTCATCTGAGGCAGCACATTAATCCATTGCTCTAGAATCCAGTCACCACATTCTCACGCAAACGCCAGTCTTGAGCTTCGGTGTTCTGGGAGAAGTTCTCTTCCAATGTTCTTCCTATCGTACGAACACTCACGCTTACATTTATGGCCTCCAAAACACGAGTACGAACTTCAGTAACAGTACAACTCAACATGTTGCTAAAAAAAAAATAGCGATCGTGTCGTATGGAAGTGTAATGTCTTCTGGTGGACCTCGCCTCCATGTGTATGAGCCTGTCTCACGAATTCTTATCGCGTATTGTGGTTAGAGGTACAACAAGTGTCTGAGCGATTCGTCTTTGGCATCAGCGATAGCAATAGCACTAACAGCATCAGGTGCGTCTAACGGCATTATTATTATTTCTGCCATCAAAAGATATCCTAAGGACACTAATTAAAAAACCATTCAAACACTAGATTTGAAGAGAACAAGAGTGTAGTTGCCACAAAGTGAAAGAACGACTAACTCTTACAGGTGCTTTCAGGATACTAAATACAAAACAAGACTAAGGTAAGACATTCTCAGTATAAACGAACCAGATAACAAATAACATAGGTGAGCCGTTAATTGTGCCGGTCAGTATATTTGCATTGTCTTGGCTGAAATATTAAAGGACCGTTACAAGTCGTACAGTAATTTCACGTAGTCATCTTTTCTGGTGAAGCTATAAAGTTATTTCATTTTTCTATTTTTTTTTTAATCTATTAAACCTGAAATAGAAGTTACATAGATAGCAGTTATCTGTAGGTGAGACTGGTTACAAAAAGTCGTATAACTATCTTGAATCTATTTAAATAAGTTTTCTAAGGCTGAAGGACCCTTGGTCGATGGTCTTTTGACCCTCGTGTATAAAATTGAGCAATAAAGCACATTTATCTATCTAAGTTTTCTATAACTCTTTCAAAGTAGTAACAACCATAAATTTGCCATTGAAATAACATAAAAATATATTTTTTTCCTTAATAAAATTTGATGTACTTTGATTAACAAGAAGATTAAACATTGAATATTATAAGCAATCCACTCTCTCAATTTCTTTTTCTACTTATTGTTTGCAATAATTTCAATTTGTTTTGTAATTTATTGAATACTTTAATTGCAGTATAATAGCTACTTTTTACCAACTGTCTTATCTTCCTTTGGTATTAGAATACTTTCAATTCTAGTATTACTGGTTGATTTCCTTTAAGATGGCTATCATAATGATAGACCGGCGCTTCTAAAGCATAGGTTTGCCTAAGATAAAGAGGGTTATTATTAATAACAAAGTTATTTTTATTCACAATCATTAAAATACTTTTCTGCAAGTTTGATATTAGATGAATTATATTAGAGCAATCCCCACCCCAAGTAATATTCCATAACTCATAAAACTATTAGAGTGCATAAAAAAATCATTCCCAAAGCTTCATAATTTAGTATTCTAGCCAACTTGTAGAACGCGAATACCAAGTATTTGGTTTTACTTACTAGGTATTGCACATGCTTTCCCCATTTCAGATTATAATCTAAGACAATACCCAGATATTTTCAGCTCTATACTCGATTTAGAATTTTGTTGATAACTAGTTTGAATTCTGTGGATACACTATCATAATAATTACCAAAGTCCATATAAGTTGGTTTACTTCAATTCAATGACAGTTTGTTTAACGTAAACCAGCAAGCAACACCTTTTAACTCATCGTTCAATTTTATTTCAATTTGATTCCATGTTTTTGCTTCTACTAAGATGGCTGTATCATCGGCGTAAGATTGAATATTATCCTTAACCATATCATTAATGTATAATATAAAAAGTAATGGGCCCAAAATAGTACCCTACGGAACACCAGTATCAATGACTAGGTTATTGCTAACGGTGTCTGAAATCATGACTCTTTGCTGTCTATTATTTAGATAATAATGAGTTAATATTTTTTCCTTGTCTTCCATAATTATGTAATTTTTGTAATAGGATATTGTGATCCACCGTATCAAACGCTTTTACTAAATCTGAGAAGGCTATGACTATCGGTTTACTCTTGTCTAACTTATCATACACATCGGGAGTAATCATTTGTAGAGCGTCCTTAGATCCTCTGTTTTCAATAAAGCCATACTGATTTTTCGAGAGGACATTATGCTCATCCAGAAAAGCAGTTGTTTAAATAAAATTTTATCAAAAATTTTTGATAAATTATAGATCAAGGAAATAGGTCTGTAATTTTCAGCATATTTTTCATTGTTTGGCTTTGAAAATGGGAACAATTTCCGCACTTTTGAGAGCAATAGGCAATTGCATTTGTAATGCATATCTAGCTTGTATAGATGTGCAAGAAAACTAACAATGAAGTTGGTTAAGGTTTGGATTGATCTGATTTTGACATTATCAACTCCTCCATATTTAAGCTTCAATCTGTTAATAATATTTGCAATTTGAATGGGATCAGTTGGTGTTAAGAAAATAAAAGGTGAGTTCTTTCTTATCAGGCAATTGTAGTACTTTGTCATTAGGTTGCATTATTTCTTTACATTTATTTTATTGATTTTTATTTTCTCAATAAATTTTGAATAAAAGTTACAATAATGAGTTAGAATATTATCTTTTATAGTCTACGAATTCCTTTTCTCTGAGTGAAAGTTGTTGATCATAACTATGAAGAAAAAAAAACAGTTTAAAATATATAAGCAAATGTTTACATAAGCATAGGGAAGGGGTAAGCATTTAGCTTACTATTGTTGACAGAGAGAGGGTGGATTTAAATTACTGAGATTCTACTTGGATGATACTTGAATGTTGATACACTATAATATCAATTAATAAGATTCTATTTGTTATTGAAAGTAATTTGAAAGAAATTGAAAATCAATAAAAAAGATAACAGTATGAATTTTCGAGCATCCAAATATAATTTAAAGCAACAATGTT
Source organism: Cryptolaemus montrouzieri (assembly GCA_013387265.2). Lineage (NCBI taxonomy): Eukaryota > Metazoa > Arthropoda > Insecta > Coleoptera > Coccinellidae > Cryptolaemus > Cryptolaemus montrouzieri. The sequence continues at coordinate 22,569,626 of JABFTP020000021.1, read as the reverse complement.
TTGTACACTAGTTGATGAATGTTTCTTCTTCATAATATTAATACATTCAATCTTATGGGCATTCGGGATATTCAAAAAGCCTTCCTTTCAATACAATCGTTACCCATCAAATATCCTCGAAGTATCAAGCTTCCAATTGTGAAAACCGATTATTTCAGTAGAGAACATTCACCTACCTCTAAATTAAATCACTTCACAACTCAAATAAGAACATAATTAACTTGTAGCACACCATAATACAATAATCCAAGCAATAATTAAAAGAAAGTAAATATACCGGAATTTAATGGTTTCCAATTTTAATATTAATTGTGCAACGAACAGTGACCTCACTAAGAAACGGAGTTTGCTTTTCATCATTGCACGAAACCTCAAATGTTACTCAACCATGCTCAGATTTTAATTGAATCTCTAAAAGCTTCCTTGTATCATAAATTTTCAAATGATGTAACTTTTTTCTTCGAAGTAATATAATAGCTACATGAATATTATAATTATTAAATTATATGTTCCCTACCCAATCCTCTAAGTATATTATACTTTTTGTTGGCTAAATTGGAAAAACGTCAGACATTCCAAGAGGTCCATTTTGATTTACTTAATATACGAGATCACCTTGTTCAATATATTGATAGATATTTAGTGTTAAGATTTTTTCACCTCTGCTAATAATTAGCATTCAAAACTACATGATGAAAATTCATATTTGAGTATTTTTTGAAACATTATTTCTTATATCTTTTGCTAAATGTTGATAAATAAAATGAATTTTGCGGAAAAAGTTTATCCTGTGCTTATTTTTCTGAATGATTGTAGATTTTCATAAACATGACATCAATAAATAATCAATAAACTCACCATATAGTTAAATATAAGAAGTTATAATGTGAATATATAGTATATCTAAAACTGTCTAGTGAATAATTTTCTTGTAATATCTATCATATCTTCCATAGTTAATGGAATGAAAACACAACAAGAAAAGTAGAATTAGAATACATAATATATAATTACCAATTTACATTTCAATTGATATATTTTAATGAAATAACAAAAATATTCATTGCCATCTCATGAAAAATGTAGCAGAGTACAATTATGATATAAAATTTCATTATAGATATATATCTATAACTTGGAAAAATAAAGAATAAGAATGGTACTTATTAAATATTCATGAATCGGCTAAAACAATAAGAATTTTAGCAAATTTAAAGTAATCAAATACTTTTCTACGAAACATTCACTTTTCAAACAAACTGTTACGAATTACACAAAAATTGGTATAGATGCAATTATCACTGTACCATAATACGGTTATATATATATGAGTACGACAAAGAAAACAGATCTATGAAATGGAAATGGGTTCTTCCTATGTAATATTATGCATATTCCTCATTTTTTTCTTTTTAACAACTCACCGCGATTGATATACAGTTGTCTTCTCCGCCTGATGGAAACTTCACAATAAATTTGGACCCAGCCTTTTCCTCTGAATCATTTAAGGGTCTAAACCTACACACAACCTTAATACTATCTTCAGCGGGTATTTCACGTTCCCCTGACATTTTAAAGCACTTGAACACTCACAGCTCGAGAAAAAATAAACGTTAAATTAATAAAATATTATAAATTACACATTTGTATTTATAAAATTACATCCACTGACGTCCTCCACATCGATCAGGCGACCATCTTGACAACTATGATCGCTCAATTGATGTTTGCGATTTTCCGCAGTTGCATCCATGCGCAGAATGAATTCATAGAATATTTCGTTCTTTTTCGAATATCGGCCTCAATCTTTAAAAATTATACAACAAAGCCACAAAGTCATGAGTATAGCCTTATATATATTATATATATATATATATATATATATATATATATATATATATATATATATATATATATATATATATATATATATATATATATATATATATATATATATATATAGCTTAACCCCAACGAGTTTCCCATATATCTGTTCATGCAATCAAACTGATTTCATGAAAAATATAAATCCACCATCTGGTAATTAATACCATTATACCATTACCAGGCAATGATTATAATCAAAATGTAAGTAATATAAAAAAATATATATATATATATATATATATATATATATATATATATATATATATATATATATATATATATATATATATATATATATATATATATATATATATATATATATATATATATATATATATATATATATATATATATATATATATATATATATATATATATATATATATATATATATATATATATATATAAAAGGGTTTAACGCCGACAAGTTGCCCATATATCTGTTCATGCAATCAAAGCGATTTCATGAAAATATAAATCCACTACCCTCGGCAATCAATACCACTGCCAGGTAGTGATTATAAGCAAAACATATCCTGGAATGATTATATATTAGGATAACGTTCAATTTTAGGTTAGATATAACAATCTACCAGAATATACCTAAACTATAACATATCAGCCAATGACCAATGTACCAATGTACCAACGAGTAGTGTCAGAGGCATTCTCCTCGGAAAAATACATTCTGAGAAGTTTAAACTAAAGAGAAAACCTATTACTCTACCTCATTATTTTTTCGGAAAGAAACCTACGAATAGAGGTGGGCCAGTCTGCGATTTTACCGGAGCTGCGACAGAATGCGACTGCTCCGGCTTCGTAGCAGTGTCAAAGAGCTGCTATTTTGTGGAGCAGTTTAACTGGAGCTCGATTCGCCTAGCCAACGCTTAGAAGTGAGTAAACTGCGACTGCAATTTTAATAGGCCAATGAGCAAGACGGGACTCGACTACTCAGTCGATTCTTTTATACTTGACTCATGTCCGTTAGATTGTTCTCGCTTATATTTCTATCGAAAGCAAATAATTCAATACATCATATTCACTTAGTACTGAAGACTTAACTCGTAATAGTAATGCGGTGTTTTGGATATTGTTATTACTCTATCACTTCCTTTCTGAAATTATATTAATATTAACCTGTAGTATATTTTACTCGAAATGACGTGAAACTAACCTTCACAATAGTCATCAAACGAAATAAGACAGTTCTGTTTACTTTATAGAATGTGTATTTACAAACACAACCCGTTTCGACTCGACATTTTCAAGTAGATACCTATTATGTGAATAATGACCTAGAAAATAAAATACGGAAAGTAGATAAAATGGTGTTTCATTTTATTATTCAAAAATTTTACATAAAATAAATGAATGAACAATTTCATTACCCAGAATTATATTTGAAAGAAATGTTTACGTTATTGATAACGAATGAGGAAACAGTAGCTATTTCAAAAATGAATGATATTGGTAGTAGATTTTATTAAATGAAACAAACTCACGTTCGCTCTAGTAAAAACATTCTATATTTATTTCCCTTATTACTATAAGTTCATTGTTTAGAGAATATGTCGCAGAAATACTCCGTATGCCTGTCCTCATTTTTCGAATTTGTAAGCATGCGATCTACGGCAAGAAGTAGCTACTTTCTATAGCCATATTGAATGCATAAATTCTAAGAATATCACCAATAAAAAAATTTGTAAGTTATTTCCGCAAGTCATGATATTTCTAGATTCAAACGATACTGAAATATTTATTGCTTCAAATATCTCAGAAAATAATCAACCTATAAACAATGGCATTTTAGACACTACAAAGAGCCCTTGTTTGTACTTTACTATCGCACTTTATTGACAATTGAGGAAAAACCCTTATTTTATGACGTTCTTCCTCTCAACGTCTAAATCCGTTTTCTCGGTTTCATTTCAATGTTTCTGTCATTCATACATTTCGGAACGGAGCAGGTCCATGGCGCATAATCGAGGTTGGCAGGTGCAAACTGTGACTGCTCATTTCTCGTAGCAATCAGCGAAATCGCAACTCACCTACGAAGAATATTACAAGATTTGATGACTGTTACCTTCTATAACTGTTCGAATAAATTTTTCTTCAGACCTTAAATCTCAATATTTTTATGAAGATTCCTAAGAAAAACACCTGTTGTAAGAATAATAATCGGTAGAATAAATATTTTTCATTTTCCACATTTTTTAATCTGGCCGGCAAGCATCATATATTTAGAATTTTTTTATTGTTTTTATTTTGTATGTTGTGTATCGAGTATAGTAATATCAATTATATATGTTATTCGATTTTGTTAGTCTGTAAGAATGATATCTGGTCTATTGTGATTTACAGCCCTGTTGCAAATAATTATTTTATCAAAAAAGTTTATATTTGCCGTTTTCACAAATAATCTCAGGTTCATATTTATAACTTTTTTTCCCTTGGGAATGAGGTCATGTTTTATTCCTAAATTAAAATGAATAATATTAGCGACGACATTATGTCATTCTAAATAATCTGTTGCATTGACCAAAATGATAATATATGAAAAACTGTTTCTGAAGAACAAAAACATCTACGGCAAGAATCATCTATATTTTGTTTGATGATGTGTTTTCCATAATTCCTTGTAAAAACAACCTGATCTTGAATAGCAATGGCCACACCTTCTGTTTCAGCGAACAATTCGCCAGATACTAACCATCTATTTGATGCGATTTCATCAATATAATCATTTTTCAATTCTTTAGGGTGCTTTCCATGTAATTCCTTCTGCATCCAACTTTCTCTTTTAGAATTATCATCAAATATATCAAAATCTACCTTTTGCATTATCAAGTTCAGAGGTGTAAGATTATAATCTGAAGCAGCAACAATATCATGTAATTTAGACGTTCTCTGTTTATCATGAAAATGGGAACGTAGATGAAAAATCTGTTTACTATGAAGATTATTCAAATCAGTTAATCCACGACCTCCAAGTTGTCTAGGTAGTGTAACTCTCTGAACAGCTGACTGTGGTGGGTGGTGCTTATGATATTTACAAAGCATTTTCCTCATTTTACATTGTTATTCAGTTAGATCAGTTTTAGACCATTCATAATTCCAAAAGAAATTGTAAGAATAGGAACCGCATAGGAGTTGACAGCTCTGAAAAGGATTTCACTAGTTAAATGACTCTTGATGATAATTCCAAGCCTGTTATAATTTAAACTTATAATATTTTCTTTGGTGCTGCTATGGTTAATTGTCTTCTCTTGAACAAATCCTAGATTTTTATATGTATCTCCTTAATACATTGGCTCGATATATGTATATACATATACATCTTTTACCTCTGTTACGCACAATACAGGGAATAATTTTGTACAAGATTACTTAACGACTTCATTTTAACGTACCATAGGGAAAAATCGAAGAATATATTCAGTTACGGAGTCAATCAAATAATAAATTCTTTTCATCTGATATTATATGAAAACAAATATGTAAGACAAATTTACACAGTCTCCCAGTAACATTTCTATGTCAAGAAAAATTAGAATTTGCTTGCACAACGATTAAATTAATAGAAGATAGACTTAACCTCACCATTAAAAGAGAGTTGATTCAAATTCAGGTGAAAAGAACTGAAATATATGAGTCCTGTATAAGTTCGAGACTGGGTTTTTTTTGATACATCAAAATGAATGCCCTGATATTGATATTAATCCTATTGTTTACCTAATATTAGAGGGGTTGGTTAGATTTCAGAACTTTATTTTTCGTTTTTTCACAATTTTATCTGAATGTACCTTATGTCAAAAGTATTGTGTCAAAATTTTGGGAAACCATAGCACGACAAATGATAGAGAATTGACAGGGCCCCTGTGAGGGCTACTGACGGTTGTGTGCAAAAAAGGATTTTGGCGCCCCGAAGGCATTTTGGATCATGTTTTTTCAATGGTAAGAGGTAGGTAGGTGCTTAAAGTAAAGCAAAAAAAACTGAAGTTTAGAAGTCATATTTATTTGTGGACTAAAATATCAAAATGAAACAAACGAAACAAAATCATAACAAAATAAATTCTTGTTCGCACCTATTTTTAATATATATATATATATATATATATATATATATATATATATATATATATATATATATATATATATATATATATGATTTAAAAGAGCCTGTGGCGATGCATCGCTTTTATAGCGCTCCAGGCGTTATTCATGTCTGAACAGGAAAAATCAAGAAACTGCCGCCTGACATGTTCTAGCAACATAGGAATCGGCAGTAACTGGATGATATACTAATAAAATTCCGAGTGTATTTATGCCTAATCCTATTTAATTTCTCAACTTTTATTTTAATATTTTTTTTGGACCCTGGGTTTTGGCGCCCCTAAAGGATGGCGCCCGTGTGCATTGTACACTTTGCACATATGGTTGCGGGGGCCCTGAGAATTGAAGACTACGATTTTACAGATGCCATAAAGCCAATCTCCAAAGATTTGAGCAAGTAAGCAGTTTTAAACGGTGTTTTGTTTCAAATAGCGTATATAGTTATGAAGTTCACCGCACATTTTTTTTCGTGCCGTCTAGGGTGATTTTGTCACGGATTTATTGATTAATATTTCTAATTGAAAATTTTATGAGAATACCTAAAATGTTGAACTATAACGTGTAAATGAAATAAATAAATCAACAATATTCATCCTAAAAAAAATCATGTAAATATGCCTCCTTTTTTCACCTGACACAACAGTCACTTAAAATTATGAGGGATGTAAAAGTATTCTTTTTAGTATTTAAAAATATTTGAAGCCAAGTCAGAGTCAATAAAAATAACTATCAATTTTTTATTCACTAAATATATATCTATATATTTACAAATTTAATATCAATCAATTCATTTAGCAATTAATAATTGTAGAAATAAAATATGTATAAAACATAATCTATAACATTTGATTATAAAATTAATATTCATTGTCAGTTGGTTGCATTGGTTTATGCTGAAAGAGGTATTACAGGCCTGTATAGTGATTATCTGTGTTTCTTCTAGAAGAAAAATCACTCTTCTTTTTGTTTCTTTTTCCTTCTGGTCCCTGAAAATATTATTAATTCTTTTCCACATAAAAATATTAAAATTCATACCATATTCACACAAACAGGGTTAGTACATATTAATATCGTTGTGTGCAAAATGTATAATATATTATTATAAAGAGAAAGGAAGATTAACTTACTTGAAAAAGCTTAGATGTTGTTCCAACAAAAGTCTACTGGAACAATGGGATAGCTCAGGCCAATGAGCTAGAACTCTTCTGAGGTAGATCTGTAGCCTTTTTCTTCTATCTTCTACTAATGCAGCATCCTGCAGGTTTCAAAAAATCATGTTCATATGTAATTACAAACTTTGAAATATTCGCTTTAAATTAAATTCTATACTAATCTGACGAATATCAAAAGAGCTCTATCTACCTGTTTGTTCCACATTCGGGTAAACTGCTAAACTGACATTGAAGAAATTTAGAATACAGATGGTACCTTGAACTTCAAAATTCCTTTTTTGGTAGTGTGAATTAGGGTTTGAAAGTTTGTATAGAGATTCTTTAGATTTTAAAGTAGGAGACAAAATATTATAAAGTAAGAAATATGATTAGTTTGGTGATTTTTCTCCACCACTTAAGATGATTTATAAGTGGTCTATTGAGTTTCTTTGCGGTAGAACAAACACAGAAAATGCCCCCCACCCAGGATGCCCCATTCAGCTAACAACTCCAGATATGGTCACAAAATTCCACGATATTGTTAAATTATCGCGGAGTGAAGTTGAAAGGGATAGCAAAGGCTGTAAACATTTCATATGATCGAGTCTTCAACACCTTGCATGAGCATTCACACATGAGAAAGCTATTGGCATGATGGTTGCTGTGTTTGTTGATAATAACATGAAAAAGTCAAACTTTCCCAGGCTAATTTTCAGTTCTTTCAATTATACCTGGTAGAGTGTCTGCACCGTTTTATTATGGCTGATGAAGCATGCAATCCTTCCTACAAGCCTGATACGAACCAGCGATCCAAACAGTGTGTGGAGGCTGGTGGTAATGCATTAAAAAAAGCCAAGGTGGTTCCGTCGGCCGGCAAGATGATGGCCACCGTCTTTTGGGAGGCACAGGGATATCTTCATTGATTTTTTCCAAAACGGAAATAAATGGAGAATACTACGCATCTCTATTACACCAATTGAATGAGGAAATCAAAACAAAGTGGGCACATCTTGCCAAGAGAAAAATCGTGTTTCACCAAGACAATGCCCCTGCCCATTCTTCCACCATTGAAACATCCAAGTTGGTGAAGTTACGATATTAAATGCTACCTCTTCCACCATATTCCCCCGGCCTGACTCCTATTTGTTTCCAAACATGAAAATATGGCTCAGACGATGGAGATTTTCAACAGATTCGGAAATCATCGGCGATAAGAAGGCGTATTTCGAGAACCTTGCGGAAACACTACTACATAAAAGGCATCAAGAACCTCCAGCATCGCTTGAGTAAGTTTATAGCCTTTAGAAGGAGATTATGTTAAAAAATAAATGTAGAACAGACAAGCGAGTTCTTGTTTCATTTTAAACTGACTTAACAATTCAATTTCGTAATTATAAGAAAATTATCTCAACATATATCAGTACTATTGTTACGAGAGATTTATGATAAAAAAATATCATCATATTTCTATAAAATTATTTCAAGGTAATATACTCACTCTTTTCCCTATACTTTTCTTTGGTGGAAAATCAAATGTTCCGATGGCTGGATCCAATTTCTTCAAATCTGTATGTAGAGCGTGAAACTGAGCATATCTCCTGTAGATATTCCATTCATCGTTACCAGCTCTCAAGAAAATTTGATAAACATGATGTGAACTAGATGGAGGACCTACAATAGTAATAGTTTTGAGGAATAATATATTCTCAAACATTATAATTGGATCAATTTGGTTAATGGCTATATGCAGATTGCCTTATAAATTTTGCGCCTGACAAAAAACAAGTAACTTAGAAAAACCTTACCCACGCAGTTTTTTCTTGATTGCGCAAACAAAAATAAGTTGTTCAATGCCAAATCGGAACTACAAGTGGGATGGCCCATTAATTCAATGTTTTTTATTTTTAATTAAAATTATTATCAGTAAGCGTTTCTTTATATAGTATAAATAATATACGTCATATAATCCTAGTTTTAGTTCCTAAATAGATTCTGTATTCAACACCACATTGTACTTTCAATCAAAAATTTTTTTTATAAATACTGAATTCTCAAATATATCTTCCACAGTCGTTTAAATTTGTAAAGTATACTGTATACCTCATAATTATTAGATTTAATTATATCGTTTAAATTAATAGGACCATTCTTTAAGATCAAATTAATTTTTTCTAGCATTTGTGTTCTTCTCGTACATGTCAAAAATATATGTTCCAGAGTTTCTTCTTCACCACATAGGCAGAATGGGTCAGGTTTTAATCCAATTCTGAACATGTGTGTTCCGAATAGACAATGCGATGAACGTTATAATGAATTTTCGATGACTTGAAACATTGCTGAACCATGGTCTCTTTAGTGGGATATAGTTGACATAGTTCTTATATTTTGCCCCTTTATTATCTTCCGAAAATGTTTGAACCCATTTATTGTATGTCATTGATTTATGAAAATCATATTTAGCACATGATACTTTTGTGATATTGTTGTCCAGAGCTGCCCTTTAGCTAATAATAATAAATAATAAATTTTATTTTTATTGCGCACTGCGCAAATGGCCATCGACCTTGGGTCCTTCAGCCTAGTTTTACAACAAAATTATTCTAAGTAATCATCCAACAAAAAAAAAAAAAAATATATATATATAACACTTTATATTAAAATCTAAAAATTTATCTCTGCCTCTTCAGTTCCTCTCTTGTTCTTCCAATGTCAGTATTAATGACTTAGGTGGGTATTTTCTTGCTGCTTGTGCGATATGTTCATGGTGGAAGAGATCCAGAATGTCCTGCGAGTCTTTAAGAAGTGCGTAAAAATTCTTGTTCAACTTTTTAAGTCTTTCTTCTATCGGTTGTATATTCGTTATCTGGTACAGTAATTCATTTGGTGGGTTATGTATTCTGTTTTCCGGGTGTCTAATCTTTGTTATTGTACGAAGAGATGTAGTTTCGGCGGTTTTAGATTGTTCAAGGCTGGGCGTCTACAGTTAGCAAAGATGGGATGTGCATATTCCAGGACAGGTCTGCATATTGTCTTGTATATTTTAACTGCATTATTTGTGTTTATTCCTCTGTTCCTGACGGTTAGTTTAGTGAAAGTTTTAGCTCTTGATATGGTTCTCTTCTTAATCGCTTTGGTATATTTGTTGAAATTCATTTTGTTGTCGACTTCAACCCCTAGGTATTTTATTTCCGCTGTAGGTTTTTTGGCGATTCCTTTAATTGTTATACTAGGCGAATTTTGACTAATTTTATGATGGAAAATTATATATTGTGATTTCCTTGGATTGGGTTTCAGGCGCCATTTACTCAGCCACATTTCAAGTTTGTTCATCATACTTTGCAATCCATTCAAGCAGGTTGTCAGTGAGCTATCGTGGGAAATTATAAAAGTGTCATCTGCATACTGAAGAGAATATTGCTGGTTGTTTCTTTCTTTTGGGATGTCATAGCAGTAAATTATGTAGAGAAACGGTGACAGGCTAGAACCTTGCGGTGTTCCTTGTTTGGGGAAGAATGGTTCCGATACTGTATTTCTAATTTTCACTGTCAGCTTTCTATCGTTCAAAAATTTATGATTATGTGTATAAGAAATCTCGGTAGGTTAATTTTGTATAATTTGAAGATTAGACCCTGTGCCATATGCTATCGAAAGCCTTTTCAATATCGAGACTTATGGCCGCTGTTTTAAAGTTTTTTAGTTTTGCATTTTGTGTGTTCGATACCAAAACGGCCAGTGGATGCGTGGTAGACCTCTTGTTCCTAAATCCAAATTGAGAAGTGGGCAAAATGTTGGTGATATGCTTTTCCATCTTCAGTTTTATTATTTTCTCGAAAAGCTTTCCTAGTACCGGTAGAAGTGTAATAGGTCTGTAGTTTTAACTGACTTGTGGTTTGAGTTAGGTTTAGGAATTGTTATTATACATCCTGTCTTCCATATGAGCGGAAATTGTTGCTTTCTGAGGCAGTTTTCGAAAATTTGTATTATATGTGAGTGTATCTCCGGGTCAAACTGTTTAACTATTCTCCACGAAATGCCATCCACGCCTGGAGCACTATTTCTGGTTGAATGCAGTAGTTGGTAATAATCGCTTTCTTCTATTTTAACAACCTCCTCTGAATATGTAAATTCTTCTTCCACAAATTCGTTGTACCATCTGTCTATATATCTTTCTGTTGTTTTGCTGAATTCTTGGTCATCATCATATGCGTATACAGATTCATAGTAATTTTTAAATACCTCAACCTTATCTTTTTCTGTTACATACCACTTTCCATTCTCTTCAAGATCAGGTACTGAGAATGTCTGTTTATATCTGGAAAGTTTTTTGATCTCCTGATAGAAGTTTTTACCCTTGGTTTGATTAATGTTGTTGCATGCTTCAACCCATGTGTGTTCTGTATACTGTTGCACCATTTTTTGTATATTTTTATTGTAGATGTTAATTTGATTTTTAATTAGAGGATCTCGATTCTGGCAGTATTCCCTATACATTTTTCTCTTTGTTTTAATCAACTTTATCACGTAGGGTGGAAGTTCGTGTCTAAAGTTATTTGGTTTTTGATTGGACAGTTGGCTTTAATGCTTGTAGAGACTGTCTTATTGAAGGACTCTATATATTCTTCATTAATTTCTTTTCCCATGTTTTGTTGTATGAAGCTTTTAATGTCCAAATTCACTTTTTAACATTGCATTTGTTGTAATTATATATAGGCGTTATAGACTCTTTCACCACATCACCTCCCATATCAACTGTCAACAACACGCCCAAATGATCTGATCCTATGTCTGGGGTTAAAGTTATTCTTCTGATGTTATTCTGTAGATTTTTGAGTAAAATATTAAATCGGGTGTACTATCAGGTTATGGTCCATCAAGAAAGTAGGGCTGTCTCTGCCTTGGTGAAAAGTCCACACTGTAGAAATCTATTTATTTGTTTTTTCTTACTAGGGTTTTGGTTGAAATCTCCTATAATTATTACATGCTGATAAAGTAAAGCCTTGGTAAAAATATTTTCTTCTATTCTGCAATGTGGATGTATATAAACCAAAAAATGTGGAGCTTGTCGTCTTTGAAGGAATAGTGAAGTGAAGTACTTCATTTTGCCTGTTATTCACTGATGGTGGATTGGCTTTACCCATTTTATTTTTGGATGACACATAGCGATACTGCCCCCTAACGTTTAGTTGATAATCACCAACTTTCTTCAATATTTTCCAGTCTTTATAAGAAATTACATGTTCTTCTTTGATCTTTGCTTCTACAAACATAGCACAGTGAATATTGTTAGTTTCGATGAAATTGTTTATTATATGTCGTTTTGCCCAGTAACTGTTTGCATTGTTGTAGAAAATATTAATTTCTGAATTGAATTTGCCTGCTATTATTACTTGATGGTTCAGTAGGAGATGGTTCATTTGGGCATTCTAGGTCAAACATCAAAATATAGACTCTGTTTCCAGAAAAGACTGCGGTAGTGTCTATATTGTATTGGTTAATGAACCTTTTTTTCAGCTTCTTCATTAGTTCTTCTCTGTCGACAGTTTGTGGTTTATTGAATTTGCGGATGTAGGTATTAATTATGTCATCGTGGATTGTAATCGATGAATGTATTCTATTTTGTTTTTTATCAATTTCTTCTATTTCTCTGGTTCTTTTGTTCAGAGATTTAATCTGTGCATTTGGGATTCCTTCCAGCGGTTTCTTTGGATGTTTCGGGCATTTCAGGGACCAAGCTGCATGTCCTTCATCACCACAAGAGGTGCACCTGGGGAAAGCTGAGTTTTACACTGGGTAGTTTTATGTGGACCAAAACATTTGGTGCATTTCGTGTACGGTCACATTTCTCAGTAAGGTGGTCAAAACTGAAACACACCGCACAAGGTACAGGGGTTGGGTGTGGTGGAAGGCTGGGATATATAGAGTAGTGTGCATTTCTGTAAAGAGTCCCTCACTCAGAAGCCTCTCAAAAGTGGTAACTTCTCCTATAATAACTCTTATTAATCCTGTTGGGTTGTTTGTTGCCTTTGATATTATCCTTTTGCAGTATCTATGCTGGAGTTTCAATGTTGTAAGTTGTTTGCTTATATCTTCGTCTTTTATAAATTTCTCCACATTTGAGATGACCACTGAGTAAGTTTGAGGCCGTTCTGATTTTTCTTTGCTTTCATTCTGGGCAACTGTTTCTTTGTACATAATTATCTTTTGTTCAATTTTAAGTTCTTCTAATGCATTTTGTAAATCATTCTTGTTGTTGTTTGATTTCACCAGATATCCTAATTTAGTTTTCAAAATCATGTCCTTACTGTTCGGGAATTTCGAGTTCCATAAATTTGCCATTTGAATTCTATCGGTAACTGTGGAGTCGGCAACGTTTATGTAAAATAAATTATCATATTGTGTGTTTTAATTTCGTTCATTCTGACTGAATAATTTCTGTTGTGTTTTGGAATTGTGTGTTGGATATTTCGTCGTGATTCAGTGTTTTGTGTGGGTAGTTTGTTTTGGGTTTGTTGATAAACAGCAGCTTGTTTTGTTTGTGTGGCAGGTGTTTGACCTCTGCGTTTGGAACGGCATACGGTGATGTATTCTTCGTTATCGTTGTCGCGGACATCTGGACTTTTACACGGTATTTTTCGTGAATCCAAGCAATTCTTCAATGTCATCATCGGATAAATCTTGGATTGTTCCCAATAATTCCGCTTCACTTGCAGTTCTTTTATTTCTTCCTCCTGGTTCAACTTCCATTTCCATGTTTTCTTAATGAACTATCTACTATTTAATAATTAAAGGTTTGTAAATCCGCTATAAAACGCGGTAATTCTCTAACTTTTATCGTATAGGTGTGCCTTTAGCTAATTTATCGACTTTTTCAATACCTATAATACCTTTGTGAGAGCGAGTCCATAAAAATTTTATGTTTTTACCAGAACTTTGCGCTAAATAGAGCTCTTCTCTTAGATCTATTAGTAATTGTGTATTTTTCGATGAAGGCCTATAGTTTGCAATTTTTTTGTAAAACAATTCTTGAGTCTGATATTATAAGAAAGTTTTGTTCATTTATGGTTCTACAGTATTTTAAGGCCTCCACTATGGCCATCATTTCACATGAGAATATAGAAAATGGATGTGGAAGATGTAATAGCATTTCATATCCTACTACTGGGTCATACATTGGACATCCCAAACAATCTTTGATAATTGAGCCGTCAGTATATATTTGACGATAGTTTCTGAAATATTTATCAATGAATATATGATATTCGGTTCCAATTCAAAGCTCATCAAAATCATTGAATGGACAATCTAAAGTTACTTTCATCGTTGAAAACAGTGAGTAATAGTACTGGTAAAGTTGGGGTGGATATCATTCGTATACAGGGAGTTCCAGTTTCTATGTTATCGGTGAACACTTCTACGATTGGCAGGCATTTTTTATTTCTCCAGTAAGGAATTGTTAGGTTGAAGATGCTGAGACTGTATATACTGCTATATATGACTTTTTTTTACTTCGCAAATGTATTAAGAAATTCAATATTTTGAGTGTTAAAATACTGTATCAGGTAATCCTGTCTTTTGATGACGACTTCTGCGTACCCAAAACGAGTCAATCAGCTGTTCGCTGAATGCATTTCAATTTTATACAGTGTTGTCAGATTACGAACGAAATAATATTTACATGCACTGGTTCGTCAGTGTGCGAACATAACGCTTGAACGCTCTTGTTCCTAGTAGAGCTTTTCAAGTTTATAGTCAATAATCTGTAAATTATTTCTCTAATGTAGTATTGTTCATACCCTTAAGAACAAAGTTTACGGGATGAATGATTAAGGAAATATAAAGAAAAGGGCGACAATTCCAAAGTATTTTATTAGATCTCATTGATAGTTTATCGAATATACGGAAATAACGTATGTATGAAATCACCTTTCTCCATATGTTTTAATGAATGTGGGGAATGGAGGTTCTTAAAATTGGCGATTTTCATTAGTGTTTTCAGATTATTCAGAACATGATAATCGGCAATCCGGAAAAAGTGAATTATTCTACTCTTTTTAGTTATCCGGTTATTAAGTTAATTGATGAAATATTGAATCAAGAACATTTTTGGGAAGGTATGGACTTATTGGAAATGGATTATCAAAGGATCTTCTTCAAGGCAATATATCTCAATTACAGAATCTTATTTTTCACGCATAAAAGATCTAAAATGCTCTTTGTACCTAGTGTAGAAAGAACAAGTCAGTCCTATATAAGAAGAATTACACCCAAAACAAGTTACTTAGTATATACTTGATTTTTGTAATTTTATCTTTGGCGTTGAAAAGAAGTGATAATTTAGTGGTTGGTTTATAAACGTTTGTGATTATTCTATTTGATAATACCCTAGCTCCTTGTTCAGAAGCTTTACCTAAACTATTATAAAGTAAAGAGGGTTGTATTGCTGTGTTCTATGTGAACAGTTTTTACGAGTAATAATAGGGGTTTGCATATAGTTTTCTGAATAAATTCATGTTTACTTTTCCATTGGAGTCAGGAATTGAACTATCCAAGAATTAAATTGGGACGTCTTTCTTTAATTTTCTGAGTAAAATCAAAGCAACATCTATTATGTTAGGAACAGCAGTAAACTGAAATCTACTTTCAAACACAAAATTAATAGTTGAAAAAAAGGTAATATACCTGTTAAAAATGCAGAAGGTATCCATACATGAACACTTCCCATAGTATCTTCTAAATTTATTTCTTCAATTGGTAGAGGTCCCCTCAACATTTCTAATTCAAGTTTCAAGCAATCTAACAAAGAATCTTTCTCGCATATTGCTTGCTGAAGGTGAACATTAAAATCCATAAGCTCTGCATGCATTTCGGCAACCTGCAAAGACAAAAGATAAACAGACAATGTTAAGTGAAAAGAAAAGGCAAAATTTGCCAATAAAATTTGTTTGATGTGTAATTTCCTCTGAAGGAATATCAAGGCCTCATATAGAGCCAGTAAGGAGCAAAGCTTATCTTTTAGATTTATTAATAATATCTAACATAATGTCGAGTATTACTTTCAAGGTTCCATAGCTCAAAAGAAAATGGAACCCTTATAGACTTTGTCTGTCTATCTGCGTATGTTGACATTTTTCTTGAGATATGTGTAGGTATTGAGTTAAAACTGATACCAAATACTCTGGTCGGCAATCTTTTGGAGGTGTCAAAACTCTGCTCTTAAGAAAGTTAGAAGACTATCAAGTGAACACTGAAAGTTTCCCTGCTTTATATATCTACAAAATATTTTACAAGATATCAATAGAAATCGTCGATCTCTCTTTAACAATAATATTTACACAGCATTTGTCATCATGAAGTAAACGTTTCACGTCGCGGGAACCTGTAGATCCACACCCACGGCTCCATGGAGTATCTGATGGGAGTCCCTCTTCTACACATAATGGTAGAGGAGACGGCCATGAGAGTCTCATTGAGGCTGTGGAAGAGAGGCATGTGGAAGGACAGAAATCCAACTTCTGGACACTACATCCCTCAACAAAATTATAGAACTGTGACCTGACCTTCTCACAAGAGGAGATCAAATAAGAACATTTACCTGACCTTCTCATAAGAGAAGATCAAATGAGAGCCACCTACCACTTTGACAAACCCTTCAAGGTCGTCATTCCACCAAAACATATTTGGTCCACATCTCACAGGGCCCCAACTGGTTTACAGGCGTGTCCAAAACGGGATAGGTGCAGGCATCGGTGTCCATGACCATAACGATTGCTCTAGGTGACCAAGTCACCGTAACTGCAGAGACGCTTACATCTGCATATGCTCTGATAGCCAGAACGCCCTGAAACATCTGAAAGATATTACAAGGGTTACATCCAAACTAGTTGACGAATGCAAAGTAGCACTTTGACAACCCAGTACTACAAACAGAGTTACTCTGCTTTGGTGCCCAGCCCATCAGGGTATCGAAGGGAATGAGAAAGCAGACAGCCTTGCCAAAAAAGGTAGCTAGGATAATGGGACCAGAACCTATTCTGAATATCCCATAGACCAACATGATCTCCTTTCAAAACTGGAACACTACCGAGGCCTTGAATTATTGGGCAGGCATCTCGGAACTGAGACAGTACAAAAGGCTCATAAAAGGGCCGCAATCAAAGAAGAGGATATATGAACTATTGTCCCTTGACAAAAAGTCTATTGAGATGGTAGTTGACCTATTGACGGGACACCTACACGTCGTGAGACTGTCGCAAACCACGCAGTGCCGTGGTTGCCTAGAAAATGATGTCCCGCCCATAAGGCGACCAAATTGGACACATTGGGCACTGATGATCCCATAGGCCCCTACAACAATCTTGCAAACTCCGCCGAAAAGTTTCTGTTAGAGTGATAACAACACAACATGGCAAGCACAATGGGCCAAAGGCCTGAGTGCTGCCCATAAAGGCACCGTGCATGAAAAAGAAAAAAATGTTTCAAAAGATATTTTTCTGAAAATCTAGATCGATACAACTGGGTCAGAAATCCTTTCCATCAACACTTTTACAGAGCAAGAACAATTAATAGTATTGTCCTGTGTGTCCAGCCTTAAGCTCCAATAAGATAAACTGCTTGAATTTTTGAGTTTCTCATGAATATTGTGTTATCAGGCAGCATGGGGGTAGCCCTATTTCGAAAAGCTATGCTCAGAAATGCTCCATATCCTTCTCATTTAAAGCCAGACAACCTATTATCTCTCTTCATTTTTGATCTAAGTTTTGTTTTCTATTTCTTATTTTGTAATTAATATTATGAATACTAATTGTAGTTTTTTTTTATAATTTATTACTAGATTAGTACCACAACTGGTAAGTACTTTTCAGATAGGGGAAAGACTTTCACACCTCAGATTGCACAATGAACAAAATTCGATATTCTACGAAAACAATCAGAAATGACAATTCTCAAAGTGTAGTTCAAACGGGCTTTCAAACAGCTCTACCACACTCACAATCAAAAAGTCCCGGCAGTTGCGGCTAATAAGAAGTTGCGCGCAGGTACATTGCGCAAGTGGTAACAGGAGTTAGTTAGGATATCAGCAAACTGCACAATTTTGTCCTACCCTTTCCTACGCAATTAACCCTCCTGATCTCTAGGCTTTTTAGAGGTCACATTAAAATTAAGTTTGAGAAGCCCTAACATAAAAGGTTTGTTCAACAGAGAATCACAGACCTGTTTCTGATGCGTTCCTGACATTTCTGAAACAGTAACAGTGCGCAGGCGTAAATATTTATCAATTTCAAACTAGTAAGGAATTCCTCTTGGATCACACGGATTCTGTGATATAACAATAAACATTGAGTAAAGAAATCGAAAGATACTTTTCGTTTTCATTAAATTACCACTACAAAAAATAAAAGTCATGGATCACGAATGTAAGTATTTAGTTTTTTATATTTTACTACTTGGTCCTTGGCCATTTTATTTTATATGGATCAAGGTTGCTCAAAAAATATATCATCCTTTTCATTATTCTATGAAGACAGCTAATGCTGAAATTGAACCTATCAGCAACATCACGAAAGCTTGCAGTTTGGTGTCCTGCAAACCACAGGAAAATATGTGTATGTTGTTGTGGGTCGATTTTTCCATTAGGTCCCGATTGCGTATGGAAATAATCACTGATACTCAATCGTTGAGCAATATCTGCAGCAACTTCCCTGGTCACTCGAAAGTGTTCCATAAACTCAGCATTATCCATTAGGGGAACTATTTCTTCTAAATAATTTTAATTTTTCGGTCTCCACCGTTCGTCAAGTAGATCTTCCAGATCACTTTCAGAATCACTCATCTCATCATCATGAAGATGATGAAATATCGCTCAGTTCGACGCCAATAAAATTCCAAAAAATGAACACTAACCAAACCCCAAAACTACAACACAATAAACAAGTTTATCACTCCTCCTGAAGAAAAATTCAACCACAGAACAAATTTAACTTGTTGCACTGCTCATTGCGCAGGTTTGCGACACTTGATTTGCTTTTCATCAGCAAACTCGTTTGACAGTCATAATTTAGTCCGAAGATTCAGTTGGAACACCCATTTCATAGTTTGAGCCGAGTTTGAGAAATACCAGAAATGCTCTTGGAACATACTTTAACACAATGCGGACAATCGTGACAGTCCATGACTGTTTCTGATCGCTGTAGGAACAAACCTAAAGGGTACTTCCCTTTGACTTAGAGACTTGAAACTTATTGACAAGCTATGTGTTTAAGCACAAAAACAGAAAAGAATCCCAGAAGTGCAATTTGCAGTTATATCACAGAGAAATGTTTTTTCACTATAATGAAGCTATACACAGAACCTCAGAGCACGAGTCCTACTAGCAGTTGGCAGTTGTCAGCTAATATTACTCTTAAAAACATGGATCTGTAAATTGTACCTAAACTTCAAAATTTTCAAGAAATGAGAACATACCTGAACTAACTTTTTCTCGAAAATCTTTGCCTCACTTTTATAATCAGGCATTCCTTCAATCTGATCCATGTCCTCCAATTCATCATCTCTACCCAACATTTTCAAAGCGCTCAAATACTTCTTAACCTGCCCCTTCAACGTTTCGTTCTCCTTATTCAAAAACTCGATCTTATCCTGCAGTTTTTTCCGTTCTTCCTCATTCTTAGATTCTACCGCTGTTAATACTGCACTTATATCACTTGGTGCTTCAACAATTTCGTCTGAAAAATCAGGAGATCCGCCTTCTTCACCGATCTCAACCAAGATTGGGGTTAATTCACCGATATTCGCTTGACTAACCGGCGTCAAAGTTTCAGGAACCTGACTGGAAAATCTAGAATGTGTACCACTATTTTCCTTCGATAACTTTCGTCTTATATCGTCGGGAGATTCTTCATGCAGTTTGTCTTCCATTTTGAAAGATGGAGTGCGTTTTATTTTAACGTATTGCTTGGGAGCACTGCTCGAGTATTGTGTTTCGCTTAACGAATTCGTTTCAGAAGATATACTTCCGGAACTTGAAGGAATACTTGAAGAGAGTAAACTGTCTTCGTCGAAAGATATGAATTGTCTTGCAACTCTTTTCTTCTTTTTGTCTTTTGTAAATTTATTTTGATCTAAAAAGTTACTACAAGAATCAAATCTTTATTCTACTAATTGATTGAGAATATCTACCTGGTAATGGAGCTTCTATTATAGGTTCTGATTTTGAGAGTCCAACCAGAAGTCCCTGTGGAATGTTTGAATCATTCAATTCAGGCTTATCTATACTTATTGCAAATAGAATAGCCGCTAGACCTGCAAAAAAAGAATATTAATAAAACCATTAAAAATAAACCTTCAATCTTCAAAAACTATTTAGTACTTACCTGCTGCCATATTAGGTAGCATAGAATTTTTATCAAAGTCCCGTAAGAAAGCCCAGTCTTCATAGTAAATCTTCAATGAGTCTGTGTCACCAAGTAAAGTATGGAAATATCTAATAACGATATATTATTAAATTACATCAAAGCAACATACTTTCAATTTACCTTTCCAGAGATCTTTCATTTAAAGCAGCACGGATCCAAGCTCTTGCTTTTCCAATATCTGTATATACATTTTTCAAAACTGAGTACCTTTCTTGTTCATGTTTTATTAGGTGACATTTTATGAAGGGCCAAAAGGCTGAAATATATATAATTTTTTTCAACAATTATACTTTGTCTATATAATTTCCATTCAACTTTGTTGATATTTATATACATATAATTTCAATAGCACCCATAAGTACATAGCCAGAAAAAATTAATATTTACGATATTCTATGGAAGACCTGAAACTTATTCCTAAATTATTTCTTGATACTTACACAAATTGTCATTTCCTATATTTAAGCTACTAGCTACTATTTCAGACACCTGTTTCAAAGTAGACGTTTGTTGTGACTCGAATCTTTTACTACGTAAACCATGGGATAATACACGTTCCAAAGTTAAACAAAGGGCAATAACGCAACTATCAAACTCTGTTGCAAGTTCTGTTTTTCCACCAAATCTTTTCTGGCAATTCTGTACACATTCTAGAAGTTGTTTGAGTAAAATATCTGAATCTTCTGATTTCAAGTTGTGGGTGCCTAACGAAGTTGGAATAACAGACATGAGCTTCAATGACTGCAAAGAATAAAGGTATTTTATTACAATAATTTCTTTTCACTAATTAATTGCTCACATACCATAACTTGCTATAAAAAAAGCAGTACATGTCGTTGTAGTATCTAATAGACAATTTGAAATATATGTTAATCTATGTTAACGATGATATTTCATTGTACGATTAGGCACTGATCCTTTATGATTCCTTATAAAGGAAAGTAATTTTTTCAAATATAATCAAAACATGACAAATATATTCTGGTCTAAATGACAGGTGAAGCATATTGAATTGACAAGACAAAGGGGGAGTCAAATAATTCTATTTCGTGTTGAGTGGCTTGACTGAACGTCACAAATTGACTTTTTATATTATGGCTTCGTATGTTTTTATTTGTAGCCAACCGTAATAACAAAAAAGCTGTTTTATTTAAAATTTTCTCAATAGGTATTTTTTTGACTATTAAAGAAATAACAGCACACATATTTAATATGCTTAGCAGGAGGCGACTCCCATAATGAAAGATGGAAGATATACATTCTGTCGAAAAAGTACCGGGAATAATCCAATCATCAAAACATTTTTCAAACGCTATCGACTTCAGTTTTGGCCGCGAATTCTCTATCATACCTACAAAAAACATATCTAACCTTACAATCACAAAAAACAACACAAAAACGTAATAACGCGGAAAACAACTTTAGATACAATGAATTACATACTGGTCCCTTCACGGTAATTATAGAATCCAAAAATGATAACATAGGCAACCTGAATCCGGTTAGCATAGGAAAATTAATCCACAACACGAGTGGATACAAAAATTTTGACATTGATAAAATATTTAGAATGGGTAGAAATAAGATAGGAATACAATTTAGTTTAGGTAATGATGCAAATACATTTATAGAAACTTACGAATTTGACAAAAATAATTATAGTATATACATCCCAGACATTGGGTTTGATATCACTGACGAGAACATTATTAATAATGCGATAGGTATAGACCCTGCATGCAAAGTTACTCGTGTCAGAAGATTTTCTAGAAAAGTTATGGAAAAAGGGGAGACAAGGTAAATTAACACAACCACCTGTTTTATAACATTCCATGGTAACATTCGACCTAAATAAATCAGCTTATTTAAACATAGGATGGAGGTCACTCAATACATTCCGCCTGTGATCCAATGTTTTAAATATTGGAGATTCGGTCATCTAAAAAATTTGTGTAGAGCCGAGATCAGATGCGAGAATTGCGGAGAAAACCATGCAAATCAAAAAGCATGTGACAGAAATTCTTGCTGTATATTCTGTAAAACAACCACAAACCTAATAGCAGGAACTGCCCCGAGTTCAAAATCAACTAAAAATAAGAGTAGTAATGGTTTTCTATAACTATTCCTTTTATGAAGCAACCAAAATAACCAAAAACATAAATAAGGCACCCAATTTGTCCGATTTCCCAACCCTTAACTCACCGAGTAATTCGTCCCAAGACGAACGACGTCGGCTACCATCTACGCCTACAATTTCCCCTAAAAAAACGTATGCGGCAATTACTAGTAAGAACCAGAATACAATATATAATACGAGTAAAAAATTCACGACGACAATCCCCCTTAAGTTAGACACTTAGAAAAACCGGGTTATGACAATGACGAACACAAAAAATGTTTAATACCTCACACGCCAGAATACACAATTATGAAGAACAATATTTCAAGAAAAATTATGTAAACACTAAAAATCCTGTCCCCCAATCCTTAGGACCTACTCCCGAGGGTACCAATGTACAAAATCTACAATTATCCAGTCATATTTCACAAGAACCAACTACGTCAAATAATATTAATATTGACACAGAACTAATTCAAAGAAATCAAGTCTCATACCATGATATTGAATACACTGAAATGTAATTCACCGATAGTAACAGTTCTAAAATGTGTGGCGATGTGACAGGGGGCGGGGAGGAGGATTCGGACACCTTTTAGGGTCTGTGCCTCCCTCTCTGCGATCACTGCACCGCTTCACAAATGATTTTTTTTTTTTTTTTTCCTCTGCATTATGAAGCTTCTCCAATGGAACATTAGATCTTGTAAAACAAATTTTGCAGACCTTCAAATTATAGTTAGAGATACCACCCCAGACGTGGTATGTCTGATTGAAACTATTTTTAAACCCAACCAAAGATTCATACTTAAAGGATACACTTTACACAGACAGGACCGACATGATGGCTATGGAGGCATAGCCATTGCTATCAATAACACCATTACAACTCAAATTATTAACCTAAACATCCCTAATGTTGGAAATAGAGTACAGATTATGGGTATTATAATAGGGGAGGTGAGTGTCATACTGACATATATCCCACCGGATTGTATGATTCGAGATGATCTCCTGATGGAAATCACCCTCTACCTGATCCCGCCATTTATTTGGATGGGGGATTTCAATGCGCAAAACCCATTATGGGGCTCTGGAATTCGTAATATCAACGGTAAAACAATTCAAAATCCAAGACAAATCTATAATCCTATTGAATGATGGTACCCCAACTAGAATTACCCCACCAAATATCAACCCTAGCGCTCCTGATTTAACTCTTGTATCTAATAGCATCGCTCTTAAAGCTAGTTGGGAGATAGGGGATGCCTGTGGTACAAATAACAAATTTTTTACCACTATGAAATACAAATTATCGGGAGCATATTGGAACAATTTCACTTCCCACATTGTCGTATCACATAAAAATACAAACTGTTCGGACCTGAATGACTTCATGCCTATGATACGAGAATCGGCAGATGCAACTTTCCCTCAGGTAAAATCAAATTACAATCCTAAGTACAGAGTTCCCTGGTGGGATGAAGAAATCAAATCTGCAATTAAAACTATTCTTTATAATCTGTACTCTACACTACCCCCAGACCTACTCGGTAATAATGTAACCTCAATACAATATGCAGATTATCTGGTAATACTAACCAGAGGCTAAGATATCCAATCGTTGGCATTGACAATCAACTCAGCACTTAGTAGACTTACAGAGTGGCTTAGTAATAAAAATCTACAGGTATCACCCAGTAAATCAGCGGCTTTACTATTCACAAGATCAACACCTCCCTTACACCTACCAATACTCACCCTTGATGATTATCAACTAACATGGAAACAAAACATCAACTTCTTAGGCATCACTTTTGATATCAAACTCAGGTGCTCAGGGGATAATAGGTATATGCACTGAGGCATATGCCTATTATCCCCATGGACAACCAGCCCAGCTCTTTCAGTCTACCATGCACAGAGTCAAACTTCCTTATTTCATAAATGAATCGAACACAATTGTTTTGCACCTTTTGTATCCTATAGCTATCATGCTTGGTTATACAGTGTATCCATATAATTGAATTGAGACAATATCAAGTTTCTACATAGAATTGTCCTCATATTTTTGTCTAGAAAATCCCTACAACCATATATCATTTTAGATTCAAAAATTCAAACATGATCTGTGAATCTGAATTTATTATCCACACTGTTACCTTTATTTTCTCTTGGTACATCAACCCCCAACTGTCACAAGAATACCATCTAGCCCCTCAGACGACCCACTGCCAAACACCATCACCTGCGACTTCGAAGGATTAAACTTTAACGCATGTTCTGCTACGCCATCAGACAATGCATTCAGATTTTTATTTATAAGGTCCTCTGAATTGACTCCCTACGAAATGAATAAAAAAGCTGTGTATCATCAGCATAGAAATGCGATGAGCAATTTCCCAAATAGCTTTCCAGCTGACAAGTGTGAAGACAGAACAGCAGAGGGCCAAGACAGGTCCCTGTGGAACACCACAATCTCAAAGGCAGAGATAGCTCATTTTTATACTTGACATATTGTCTCCTATTGGTCAAATAACTCCTCACCTTTATAGCCTCATTATTAAATCCCTCGCAGTGCAACACCGCTAGGAGCAGTTTATGGTTAACGGTGTCAAATGCTCTTGAGAAATCAAGCAGTATCAAAACAGTCAACATGGAATCATCTTTTGATCTTATAATATCGACTATAACTTTGATCATTGCCGTGGTACAAGTACGTTAAATTCGCCAATACACTCACGTATCTGAGCTGCAAGAATTTTTTCCAAAACCTTTGACAAAGTAGGCAAGAAGCGAATTGGCCTGAGATCGTTAAAAGTCGCGGGATGTACACTCTTGGGTATCGGCACCACACAGGAAACTCTCCACAATGAAGGAAAATAGAGTAATTAACAATGTGATGAATATACTTCAGAACCACCGGGCAAGCCAAAAGTATATGACCTATGGACAGGTCGTCACTACCCGACAGAGGTTTTAATAGATCCGAGAGCACGCCGGACATCATCTTCAGTACACATTCTGAAAGAAAAGGATTCCAAATTCTGCCTGTGTTTCAAGGTCGTAATTGATTAATTCTTCCTTTAGATTATCCACAATTTTTGCACTTTCTACAAAATAACAGTTCATTCTACTCAAACCTGTTAGTTCCGCAGGTATATAGTAACTATTTTTGACTTCGATAATTTGTTTAAAAGTTGTTTTAAAAACTTTACAGAGTTTACATCACAACAAGAATTTTGTTCTACTTCAATTTTTTTCATTCAGTTGAAATAGAAGGTATATATGAAATTATACCATTTAATCAAAATTAATTAAACACTTCTTAATAACAAACATTTAATTAGTAATAAATAATAAATAAGAAATTTTAACTGAAACAGCAAACGAACATATTCTACACAAATTTAATCATGACTTTTTCTTGAAATGAAAACGAAATGATAGTTTTGGTTTTGAAACTTCACTAGTATGCAACATTTCCTTTTCTCGATTATGAATCTTGTTGGAGCAACAATTGTAATACATTACAAAAAGATGAATAACAATTATTCACTCACAAAAATTTATTTTTACTGAATTATAATGATTATGATCAATTTCACTAGGAAAAATTCTTTGAACATTCGGTATCATAATTTGTTTACAAATCAAAAGAAAAAACTGATATAATAGACAAACATATAGCCTTGTTATATCAACAATTACAAAAATAAGAACAATTTTCAGTAAATATTTTTGTACCTAAATGCAGGAAATTAAAGTGTTATTGAATACTCTCCAATTCCAATCCAATTCTTTTCCTCCCTACATCAACATTTCTAATTTTCACATTAACTAAATCTCCTATTCCCAAAGAACGCCCCTTTAATCCACTTACATGAATCAGGCCATCCACATTCACACCAATATCTACAAAACTACCAAATGTAGTAACATTATTAACCCTACCAGACAAGGTAGCTCCAACTTCAAGATCCTCAATTCTAGTGACACCTTTCTTAAACAATGGTTTGAAATTATACTCGGATCGCAAATCATAATTCAGAGGTTTACCTAAAGCATCTAAAATTAATTTCAGTACCTCATCGTCCGTTTCAAACTCATTTGATAATTCACTAATATTTAAAGTAGGTAAAATACTATTCACTTTAACTATAAATTCATTGCTTCCAATGTTGTCTTCTTTCAATTTTATTTTTTTCAATAGTTTTCTTGCCACGTCGTAAGATTCTGGATGTATGATAGTTCTATCCAATTTAGTTGTATTCGAATCTCTGTAAAAACTATTTTCCTCCTGCAAAGTGATTGGACCCACCCTTAAGAAGCCGGCACACTGCTGAAACGTTCTTTCCCCGATTCCTTTGATCTTCAGTAATTCTTTTCTATGAGTGAATGGTCCATTTTCCTCACGATGCTCGATAATTTGTGCAGCTCGTTTATCTGTTAACCCTGCAATACCTCTGAAAATTTTTTCATAAAATCATTTACTATAATGAGGTACATGGCACAAATATGGGAACATAATGAAATGTGTTGACAAACATGGCTTTGAAAATGAGAACAAAATAGATTGAACAGAGACAGAGAAGCTTATATCCTGCAGCATGTTGCAGTTTATTAACGTAGACCCCGCCTCCAACATGACGAGGAACCAATAAGGAAAAGAAATGCTCAAGATAAGCAGGAAGTTTCAATTCACTATATTAATTCCACACTCATAGAAAACTATATTTTTACTCACTTCAGAAGACACTGAGATGCTGTGTTCAAATCAACTCCTACGAAACTGACACATTCTGACACTACTTCAGACAGTGCTTCCTTTAGTAGCTTCTTCTTCATATCATGCTGATACATTCCAACTCCTAAATGTTGAGGATCAACTTTCACCAATTCGGCAAGAGGATCTTGAAGCCTTCTGGCCAAGGAAACTGAAAATGAGGTTCTCTTTGAGTTGAATTAATGAATTAAAAACCAACTGAATCAAAAATTACTGAAGTTGTATTGTAACATTACCATATGAAGAAAAGATGTAACCAACCTGCACTAATAATATTCGGATCTAGTATAGGAAATTCCTTCTGAGCCTCTGGGCTGCAGGAGTACACAGAAGCTCCATCCTCTAAAACTACAGTGTAACCTACTTCTAAAGGAAAGAATGCCTTCTTCTTGATCAACTCACTTAACCAAGATTCAGTTTCCCTTCCACCCTTACCGTTTCCGAGAGCTATTAGATCACATCTGAAATATTTTAGAATATATTTTACAATTTATAATTTCTGAATTGTTTTTATTCTGTGAATCCTTGATTAGTCTTAGATAGACGCAACATCAAGACCTTTAAGCCAGCTTATTCTTCAAAACAGACTCAGTATTAGTATGGAACTGTTATCGAACAGTTCTAATTGAGAGTGACATGCCAGAGGAATTAAAAAATCGGGCAGATATTGTCCATGTTGATAAAACTACTATACTGGTTTTCTACTAATGCAATCCTTCAATTCGGCGCTCAACTGCACTGTCAGTTCCATGGAAAATACGCTTCAGAGTAAAAATTCTCATTGTCATTTGCCAACCTGAAGCTTTTCAATGGATCCATTTCCAAATGGGTGCTCTTTAAGTTGATGATATTGATGATTTGTTTGTTTTATAGAAATCCATTCTGATCATAAAACGAGATTTGTCAAGTTACCACAATTTATTTCTAAAAACTTGATAGGTCTCAACTCTTAGGTCAGTTTCAAGTGCATATCTACTATGTTCTAACAGATGAGTATTACGATCCTAAATGTCTTCTAGTGGAGATAATTTAGTATCAAGAAATTTCTAAATGTTTCAACAGATTCTTTTTCCTTCCTTCGTTTATTAAGGATTTTGATGTCATCGTATTGTTTGTTGATTTAATGTTTAATATGTTTGTGTATTCCTTAATGTAATACAACAATTGTGAAATAAGATGTTTTTCTTTACGTTGAATAATTGAAATTGAAGAAAATATTCTATGCAATGTTGAGTAGTAAACTCCAAAATTATGATTTGTATAATTGAACAAGTCCATGGAAATCATTGCAGCCGTAAAGAATTTTTTTCTATAAATGTTATGTGTAAGATTTATATTTGAAGCTGTTATGGTTGTCAAGAAAATTTATTGAATTCTTTGTTTCTATTTTTACAGTGAACTTTATGTAACTGAATTTCATTCAAATACTCCAAAACTTGATTTATTTGCCTATTAGAATCAGGAAAACCTACCAAAATATCATCGATACCAAAACACAACATGCTTTTTTGCTAGGTCACTGTTCAATATTGATTTATTTTCATGGTAGTCTTCATTTATGTTCCAATGATTTATTTTGGAACTATTTGATTTTTGTGCAGTTACTTAACAGTATGGTTGTAGTTGCTTTATTTTTTTCTCAAAAAATATGCATTTTTGGGAAAAAACACTAAAGAAAGAAGCTTGAGAAAATAATCATTTCATAGTGAAATTGACGAATGATTGAATGCTGAAATAAAAGCCCTTCTCCAAGAGGATTTCTGCACAATTTCAAGCTCATTGCTTTTTTGTTTGTGAAGAAAAAAATTGAAATCCACATTTTATGTATCCACTTTGAGCAGCCATTTTTCGAAAGGCCCTAAGAAAAAGAAGTTATTTAGGAATCAGCAACGGAAGTAGCTCAGCGTAACAGGAAACGCACCATATCCTGGTCATGTTCCTCAAAGAGTGATAGAAAGATAAAAGGACAACAAAATGACCCTATAAAGTCACTTTCACGGTAAAGAATTTTAAAAGCAGCTTACTTATATTCACGTAACATTGTGGTTAGAACATTTTCTGCTTCTTCCATTTTATCCCGCTTAGTGGGGTATATCACATTATGGTCAAGCAAGCTTCCAGTTTCGGATATCAAAGCTAATTTGCATCCTTTCGCAAATCCAGGATCTATACCTAAGATGGCTTTTCCTTTAACTGGGATCATGAGCAATAGCTGTTTCAAATTCTTGCTAAATTGTTCCATTGCAGCCTTTTCTGCTTTCTTTTTCAGGTTCGATCTTATTTCCCTTTTTATGATTATCTTAACTGAAATTATATATAACGTTGAATCAATATTTTTTATTAAGCTATGAATGTTATCATGAAATGAAGCATTTAAAAGATATAATAAAAACGTTTTTCTAATGCCATCTAATGAAATGAAAAAAAATAGTGTACTCTATATTATTGTCACTGAGAGCCAGTAAATGAAAGGTAGAACCTTGTATCATTTCTTTTTTTGAATTTCATGAAATATTTAGAGTATTTAATGATAAATTGAACACACACACACACACACCTCAGACTGTCATTATGTTATTTGTTTTATAAACCCCTCGGCAACACTCCCGATGCTAAGGCCAAAAGTTGACTTTATTGCAGTTTTCTGTGAGATAAACAGTTTGTCTACATATAAAGATCATTCCCATATTGTACTTCTATAAGTGAACATAGAATGAAAATTTGAAAAATAAATAACCTTCAGCACATCCACCTGAGAACTCGTAATGTTTCATTGACCAAGGATAATTCATTATTTGAATAATCAAGCTTTACGTGCCATTTAAGTTGATAGTCAATCAAGATGCCAAGGAGTTTTGCTGATCGCTCTTCAGACATATCAGTGGCCTGATTTTAGTTCAGCAGTACTTGCACCAGCAGAGTTAAAAACTATCTATTATGTTTTATCGATATTTACTACTAGTTTATTATCAAAGTGCCATGTACATTTGAGCTGTATATCAACTTTGTACTATTCTTATTTGTTATTATTAAATTGGGGTCATCTGAATACATGAAATGTTTCTGTGAGGAATTCAAGATAGCTTCTGGTAAGTCATATATATAATGAAAAGTGGGCCTAATATAATGCCTTGAGGGACACCCATCTGCATCAATCTGTCTGATGATTAGAAAGTTCTGTCATTATTCTGCACCATAACACGTTGTGGACGATTAGATAAGTAACTTAAGCCAGAGTTTTTCATTCCAAATCAGAGTCAATTTATTGTACAACATTATTATTTATTGCACAAAAGGTGAATATTCACATTAGTCGTTCTTCCATGCCTCCTTGGATGTATGAAAATATCTTGAAAAGTTTTCTCACGTTCTATAGAATTACTTGGAATGAAGTACGAATCATACATCGGTGATGGTGATACAAAAACGTTTAAGGCCATTCTAGACTTGCATCCCTACGACGATCTTGTAGTGAAAAAAAAGGAGTGCGTTGGACATGTCCAAAAAAGAATGGGCTCACGTCTTAGGGCTATTACAAAGCAATCAAAAGGCCTTGGAGGCAAAGGTTCCGGCAAACTCACCAACAAAGTAATTTCTGATTTGACAATTTATTATTGCTTGGCCATCCGCAGACATCCAGACTCTGCAGAAAACATGAAGAACGTCGTATGGGCACAGATAAAAAATCTCAGCATGACCTTTGTCCGGCTGGAAAGGAGAGTTGGTGTAAGTGGCGCGTTTCTGAAGCCTACGGTACTCTCAAGGCGTTCAAGCACAAGCCGCCTCTTGCAGATAATGTGCAAAAAGCAATTAAACCAATATTTGAGGCTTTGTCGTCAGATGATTTGATGGATCGTTGCACGGGCGGCAACACACAAAATTCCAACGAATCCGTTAACGCCTGCGCCTGGAAGTTGGCTCCGAAACACCTTCACTGCGGTGCCAAAACTGTTGAAATTGCAACTTATACAGCCATTAGTTTATTTAATGAAGGCTATATAGGATTGTTGAAAATTATGGACGTTTTGGGGATCAGAATTGGGCTTGAAGTCAACAATTTTTGCCGACAAGCTGACGCGAAACGCGTTACGGCGGCTGAGAGCAGAATGTCGGAAGGCGCGAGACCAGCTGAACTATCGAAAAAATCCGACAAAGCAAGCCAAGAGATGCTTTACGAACTCGAGGAAGGACTCATGTAGGGCCCTGGAATCGCCGATTAGCTATAAGGTATATCATTATGACTTTATCACAGAGTAATCGTTAATCAAATTTTCAAACGCGTTTTTCTCGAAACCATGTTTTTCGAACTGTTGGCCACGATTACTCAAAAACTACTTAACGGATCGCCTTTTTTTTGTTTTGAAGTATATCTAATTTATCGGAGTATGAACTACAATCAAGATGATATAAGCATAATTATTTTTTCTACAGCACTTTAAAGAGCGAAAAAAAAGCGAAAAAAGCGAAAAAAAAAAGTTCCAATGTCCGCCATTTCTTTTTTTATGATGGTTGTAGTCCAGACTCCAACTACACTCATATATTTGAAGAATCTCTTCTATTTTAAAAATTTTGAATTGTTTATTCAAGTCCTTTTATGAAAAATAAATTGTAGGAAAAAACGTCATTTAGGCCTTCAGAAAAGTAAACCTCCCCTTAATGTTAGATGATCAGAAATATAACTGAAAACCATAACAAGACTGCAACTTAACACTCAAAAAAATTAGTACAAAATCTAGAACAGTACAATTAGATCATGTTGGTCCTTTTTTATCTTATTTTCAGAATCAACTACGCCATTTAATATACACTCGGAGGCAAAATTAGCGGAACACTCGAAAATGTAACCAAATTCGAAGTCCGATATTTTTCCTAATTCTCAACCGATTTAGATGATTTTTTCGGCAAGTTATAGATCAACTCTTCTGCTTTGTAGAAATTATAAGAGAAAACAAAAAAATTTGAAAAAAATTTTATACGGGGGCAAAACTAAAAGTGTTTTTTTTTGTCAAGAATTCGTAACACCCTGTGGAATTTCGTGGTCCGAGTTGAAACGTACAATATCATGGTCTGTCAAGACACATCTTCCTACAGTAACGCCCTTTTTGTTTTATGCATTTATCTCTATTTTTACAAGAGATATCCAATTTGAAGCGAAAAGTCACAAATTTCAAGAATTTATTTTAAATCTTGCGTAGGTGCTTAACATCGGAGGTTAGCCAAAAAATAAAATCAAAATTAGAGAAGCGGAAATCTAACGAAATGAAAATCGTTGATTTTACACATTTATTTTTGAATTTTTTTGTGTGACACTCTATAATAATTATCATTCCTGACCAAAATTGAGAGCAGGTGTGTATCCCGGCGATACACTCGTGAAATGAAATGAACATGTTGAGAAAAATGTTCATGATGACCCACAAAAAAAAACATTCGATTTTAGTAGCGAGTATGACCCCCCCGAGCTCTTATTACAGCGCGCATACGATTTCGCATACTCCCAACGATGTTGTCTATCATCTGTTGAGGTATGCTGTCCCACTCTTCCACCAAAGCCAATGTCAGCTCTTCAACGTTGCCTGGATTCCGTTGTCGAACCCTTCTTCCAAGAATGTCCCAAACGTGTTCCATCGGGTTTAAATCCGATGACCGCGACGGCCAGTCCATTCGTGTGATCCCAACTTCATTGAGATATTCTATCACTATGCGCGCAGTATAAGGGCGCGCGTTATCGTGCATAAAAAGGAAATTTTCCCCTATGTAAGGAGCAAAAGGCACAACATGGGGCTCCAAGATTTCTGTTATATACCGATGGGCATTAAGTGATCCATTGCCAATAATCTCCAGTTCTGTTCGTACTCCCAAGCATATGCCACCCCATATCATAACTGACCCTCCACCGCATTGATCAGTTCCTGCGAAGTTCGCTTGATTGTACCGTTCCCCTCGATGCCTCCATATTCTATCTATACCATCCCCAAAATTCACACAATATCGGCTCTCATCACTAAATAAAACTCGTCTCCACTGATTGATTGTCCATGCTACATGCTCCCTAGCAAACGCTAATCTTGCTACCCGATGGGCTCTATCGAGTCTTGGTGCTCTTGCTTGCGCGTATGATCTCAGACCAACTTCATTTAATCGTCTTCTGACTGTCCTCACACTGACGTTAATGTTATCCACTGCTTGTAAAAGGTTACGTGCCTGAACAGCAGTAAGACGAGGATTTCTTATGGTTTGATTGACGATGAAACGGTCATGTATAGCGCGGGTTGCCCGATTTCTTCCTTGTCCTCGCCTCCTCACGTACAATCCAGTTTCCCTGTAACGTCGGTAGATTCGATGGATAACCGACGTCGAGACACCCAACATGGTACCGACTGAGCGGTAGGTGCGTCCTTCCTCGATCAATGTAACTGCTCTTGCTACTGAGGTTAGTGGTAAATCTCTCATTCTGAATGAAAAATACCGTTTCGAATCGTAAACAGTAAAAGAATCACAAAACACCGCAACCGATCGAATTTGTATCAAATCAAAGAATGGAAAACTCTCATTCTTTAAACAAGTGCAAATGTGGTCATATACAAAAAAACGTGTGTTGTATTTCATATTTGATAAAAAAAAGGTGTGCACATGTGTAAATGAAAAGTTGTATCAATGGTCCCAGAATTCGGTTGTGTATTTTATTACCTACCGACTGTTATCTCCTATGAATTCCTAATTTTCACCAAATTAACCAAATTGTCATCAATAACTAATGCAATTCGAACATAAAAATCGCAAACGACAATTTGGACACGCCTGAGTGATAATAAGAAAATTCCAAATTGATAGACGAATTTTAATGACAATTTCTTGATTCAATGGAATTTCTCCAAAATGGTGATTTTCCACTTGAAATTAAATATATTTTGCAAAAATAGAGATAAACGCATGAAACAAGAAGGGCGTTACTGTAGGAAGATGTGTCTTGACAGACCATGATATTGTACGTTTCAACTCGGACCACGAAATTCCACAGGGTGTTACGAATTTTTGACAAAAAAACACTTTTAGTTTTGCCCCCGTATAAAATTTTTTTCAAATTTTTTTTGTTTTCTCTTATAATTTCTACAAAGCAGAAGAGTTGATCTATAATTTGCCGAACAAATCATCTAAATCGGTTGAGAATTAGGAAAAATATCGAACTTCGAATTTGGTTAAATTTTGGAGTGTTCCGCTAATTTTGCCTCTGAGTGTAATTCCAAAAAAATACTTACTCATTTTATCAAAAGAATCCTTGATAGAAAGTTTCACCAACCTACTTCTTTCCATACTACCCGGACCCTTGAGAAACTTATTGATACAAAAATGATTATATTTACTAAAAATAAAATCAGGTACTTCTATTTTCACATTCAAAACTTTCTGACTTTCACCTCTATTAATTGCCAAAATCTGAAATTACAATTTTCAACTTACACTGAGACAAATGAATTTAGTTTACCTGATGTGGTTTAATATTGTTCGATGAAATTTTGAAATCGAAATATGTTTCATATTTCAATGCATCTTTTGAACCTGTATATGTCTTCGATTTTGGAGTTTTAGTTTTTTCCTGGCTAACTGCATGTTTAGATTCTATCATGAAGTAATGATCAGTACGCCTGAAAATTGCATTGAAATGATATTATATTGAAATCATAAAAGTATCTTACAGTTTCCTTGCAAAGGACAAGACTTCATTATCATGTGCAATAAAAGATGATAAAATGCAGCGAATTCCTTTTTCTATATCATCCACTGATTCTAAACCTTTTTTGCCAGACTGTACATAATTCTGTAGGTTTTCTGGACAAACATTATTCAAAATATTAAAAGCAGGTTTATCTAAGCCTAGAACCTTAGATTTTTCTGCAAGGCTTTGTTTGTTCTCTGGCTTGAAAGGTGCATACTAAAATTGAAAATAACATATATTGAAGTCAGAATTGATCTTGTTTACACTAGCAGTACTTACTACATGTTCTAATTCTTCCATACTCTTGACACTAACCAACGATTTCTTCACAGTGTTATTCAAACAACCTGCTTTCTCGATATTCTTTACTATCGTTTGAAATTTAGATTCAAGACTACAAATATCTTCATACTGACTTCTCACAACACTAAGCTCTGTTGGTGACATATTTCCTACAAGATTTCGACGATATCTTGCAATAAATGGAATAGTATTTCCATCTTCAAAAAGTTTAATCAACGATCGAGCTGTTTTTTGAGAAATATTAGTTTCTTCAGCAAGTAACTCAAAGTTTTTCCATTTCGGCTCTATAATTTTTACCTGATCCTCTTCTGACGATTTGATTTTTTTAGTACTTACTACATCTTGGCTCTCTAATTTTCGTTTCTTAAATTGGTACCAAATGTTTAGAATGTAATTATAACAAATGAAGAAATTGAACTTACACTCATATTGAAAGTTTTGTATTCAACATTCATATGAAGAATATATTCCAATTAGTACTTTCCAGCACCCTAGTCAAATTTTAAATATAATTTGTATTTCTAAATTAATCTTTTTTTTCTTTATCTTTATACAACAGGTAGATTTATTTCTATGTTCATCATTCTTATTCTTCTTCTTGCATCTTTTTTCCCCTTTTTGATGCTTGGTAGAAATCTATTGCCCCTTCTAAATCATGCATCTGGGAATGGGTTTAACCTTAGGTTGTGTACCTAGTGTAGTTATGTTCATCATTGTAGAGTAAAGTCACCACAGAAAATACGTTTATGCAAGAGACTCTCTTTAGGAAACTTTTTGGAGAATTTATAATAGCTGGAACAACAATGATACATTTTAATACTGATTAGTTTGGAAAGAATTCCTTCACTGACAAAAGTCTCTATATGAAGATTCGAAATGTTATTGTTATTAGTACTTTTGTCTCTCTGGTTAATAAATATTCCATAATAGAAATTAAGTAAAATTATTCAGACAAAATAATGTATATTTTCTATGTACCCTTTCATAATGTTAAAATTATTTTGATTCCACAACAATGAAGCGTTTAGATAGATACTTGGTCTATGCATAGACCAAGTATATAAATCATCTTTGGTTAAAATTATTTTGATTCCACAACAATGAAGCGTTTAAGTTCTGTGAATAGCACCTGCGTTCTCACAACAAAACACTTTACAACATGGAAAGAATAAGAACCATTTGCTATATTTGTCGACGATAGTTAAACTTTGGTCCTTTGAGGCTTTTATTGATTTAAAAATTATTTTATTGTTCATAAGAAAACAAATACACTATATTCTAAATGTTTCAAGGTTTATAATAAAGAGTCTTATTCAATACTTCTTAGTGATTTTTCTTATTTGTATAAAGACCTAGCTGAATCAAATTCCTGTAATACCGTTGCGTAGCTCGACAATATCGATCAAGAACTCTATACTCAGTACTGACTTGAATTTTTCCAAAATTT
The DNA here is from genome assembly GCA_013387265.2 of Cryptolaemus montrouzieri. Lineage (NCBI taxonomy): Eukaryota > Metazoa > Arthropoda > Insecta > Coleoptera > Coccinellidae > Cryptolaemus > Cryptolaemus montrouzieri. The sequence continues at coordinate 22,532,694 of JABFTP020000021.1, read as the reverse complement.
AGAAAAAAGTTTAATACAAGTTATAAATTGTTGTCTCCGATTTTCGAGAAATTTCGTTGTTGGTTTTTTTTTGGGTAGTAGAATTCAAATCCATTTATGGGGTGAATTCAATTAAAACAGAATTTTCAATTTTTCAAAATTTAGAGAAAATTATGTTACGAATGGAACTCTGATTTTCGACTAAATTTGTTCTCGGTTTTATTTTGAATCGCGGAATCAATATCGAGTGCCCGTTTAAATAAATAACCGAGAACAAATTCAGTCGAAAATCAATATCTAATAGGCTACAAGCCTATGGCAAAAATTACCCTGTGAAATGACCCAACGTAAATAACGCTTAGATAGTTGATACTGTATAAGAAAATAACTATCAGCACTATGCCGTCACTTTTGAGTGGTACAGGTGAGTACGTGAGTAAATGGAATTTTTCAGGTACAAATGAGGAATTATGACTAATTATTTATGTACGGCTTTCTTATAGTTTGATAGATGACTGAAAATAAATATCGAAAAATCTAGTGCTGTACAAAAGTGGTGGTACCGGAAGTCAGTGCAAATTTTTAATTCGCCGATAATTGCGTAGAAGCAATATAGGATATTTATAACTGTACGGCATTTGTGTAGTTCATTTTGTATAGACATACAAATGCTTTACCCATGAACGCCGTACACATTTATAGTGCAGGGGTCGAAAGCCAGGGGTCGCAACACTTATCTCTGATAGCATAGGTGATGATGATATAAAACAATATAAAATAAAATGATCTCGAGAGTACTTCACGAATAGATAACATTTTTCAGCATGCCGTACATTTTTAGTGTATGGGGTAGATTAGGTACATCCTCCGAAAAGAATGATTTTCCGGTGACTTATCTGTACGGCAATAACATAGCTTGTTCATACTTTAGACAACCATCAATAAAAGGTGAGTGCCGTACAATTTCGATAGTTAATAATTATCAGAAAAATTATTTCAAATAAAAAATTATGGTTTTTCTTGTATAACTCCCCATAGACAAAAAACAATCATAATATTATATGCGGTAGATGAATGAGCCACAACATTGTGTTTCGTTACCCATCTTTGACGTTAGCTTATTAATAATCTATAGTCCCAAAACTAAGTATAGAATCATCTTTGATGATCCCCACAAAGTCGGTGCGATTTTTCGGATTCTGGGAATCGCTTGAGTGTCTATCTTTCGGAGGAGATGTAAAGCCGTCAGTCCTAAAGATCTAACAGAGATGTGTGCCGGTTCGATTCCGGCGAAGGTTTGGGTGTTGTATGCGTCTTTGGACAATAAAGATCCGAAGACCCTAATCCTCGACACGAGAGTGGTTCGAATCCACTATAAGCTGTAGGTCCACCTGTGTAAATGGGGTTCGGCAAAATTCCCAGGTAGTGAGGTGACATAATTCCCTGGCGTGTCATTGGCTGAAAGGCGGAAATAGAGCACGTTGAAGGAATAACAAACAAACAACAAATTCATTTGCGTTCTATCAGTTTTGCAAACATGTCGGATCATGCGGACATTACCGATTCATTTGAAAATATGACAGAAGTTGAAGAAAAAATTTGTTTTATTTGTGAACTAACGTAATATGTCTTCAAAATGCATACATACGTTCTGCCTTATAATTTATTATTATGTTAACGGGACATCTCAAACGTTATCAAAGTTTTCATCTGCTGTAAAGAATAATCTTAAGTAAAATGTACGGCATCTGATTTTTATCTATTTATATTTGTTACATGTAAAATAACAATAATCTTTTAAAACTATACTCCTCATATTACTCCAAGAGCATTTGAAAAATCTTATAAACCTCGGAAATTTCATATTTTTTTCCCTAAAATTTTTACTTGTTACTATAAATAATGAACGGCTACAAGGTACAACTGTGATATTCAGTAACATTATATAAAAAAAAGTTGTCACAAGAATTTATGATCTTACGACAGAAATAACTCGGTAAATCCTAAAATTTTGATATTTATTTATTTACACAAATATTAACGATAATTTTGGACGGCATAATTATTAAACGTTATTGTGCGTTCATGGGTAAATCATCTGTATATCTATACAAAATGAACTACACAAATGCCGTACAGTTATAATTAGCCTATATATCTTCTACGCAATTATCGGCGAATTGCACTGACTTCCGGTACCACCACTTTTGTACGGCACTAGGTTTTTCGATATTTCTTTTCAATCATCTATCAAACTATAAGAAAGCCGTACATAAATAATTTGTCATAATTCCTCATTTGTACCTGAAAAATTCCATTTACTCACGTACTCACCTGTACCACTCAAAAGTGACGGCATAGTGCTGAAAGTTATTTTCTTATACACGTTATTCACGGTGGGTCATTTCACAGGGTAATTTTTGCCATAGGTTTGTAGTCTATAATATCATTTTCTCCTAATCGACGAAACGTCGGGACGCAAGTGTTTTTCAAAAAAAATAATGACTTCTTAATTGTCAGACTTACAAGAAAACTATTTGCACGAACTTCACCAGTGTCCACGTGGTGAACGAAAAAAATTGGCTTTTATCAAATCTATTTAGAATAAAGAAAATAACAATAACTGAATTATGCTGTAACTGGATAAAATATTATACCAGTAGTAAGCATCACTACAGAAGAAAAAGATGAAGTTAATTTGGCATGTAGAGAAAAGGACTATCACAAATTGTCATTGACATTTTGTCAAACTAATTTTATAGTATTCTTGCACCAATTTTTGATTTATAATTCAAACTTCTTACAACCATAGCACTTGGGAGTTCAAATAAAGAAACATTCTCAACGTTTATTTCCAAGAGTATAAATATCGGAATTTTCTTCTGTTTGTTATGTAGTTCTAAAACTTTTTTCTCTACATGAACAATGTCTGAAGTTTGCCAAAGTAGATTTGAGAAGTCTTTAGGACTATTAACAACAAAATTCGTTAATCTTCTCCAAAAATCAGCTGGAGGAGTTTTGGATCTTAAATTGGTAGGCTAGATCAAATTTAATTTTAATATTCAAATATATTATATATATATTGCAGGCAGCTGATATATTAGCTGTCAGACAGAAGAGGAGAATTTATGATATTACTAATGTCCTTGAAGGTATAGGGTTGATAGAAAAGAAAAATAAAACAGTATACAATGGAAGTGAGTAATGCTAATATGAAATAAGCGATTTGTGCAAAATAATTTTTGAATTATACATTTGTTTCAGACCATATTCATATAAAGATTCCTTACCTGGATGTAACACACAGGAATTTGCTGTTAAAGTTACACATTTGAAGGAAGAATTGTCTAAATTAGATGAATATGAAATTGAGTTAGATAAGCGAAGGTTATGGATTGAACAAAGTATTAAAAATATAACTGAAGATATTGAAACGAAAAAACTTCTATATGTTACAAAAAATGACCTAAATAGTTCTTTCAGTGAAGAGGAGACAGTCATTGTAGTCAACACTCCTTTAGGTGCTACAAGCCTAAAGTTACAGGTAAATATCATTATTTTTAGTATTAAATTGGTAAATCTGAGGTATTTTCAGGGTGTAGGAGAAAATTATAATTTAAGAATCAAGTCTTCAGGCTCTCCTATATTGGCTAGTCTATTGATCTCAGGTTTGGAACCTTCCATACAAATTATGAAGAAATCTACTTTGGTGAGAATTAATTTGATCTAAAATATAAAAACTTTTGCTACTAGATGAATCTGAATAATAAGTGAACGAATATTTTTGAAATCTTTACATACTGTTTTCTTAGGAGTCAATTGTTAAAAGAGAACCTGGAGAATATGAGCCACCTCCAAAAAGAAAAAGATTTGAGTATGAAGACGATCCAGAGTTAGCTGCGGCAGAAATTATATTTAGGCAAAATAGAGATTCTAGGACTAGTTGTAGTATTGACTTATCAGAAGGTAAGGTATTTTTCATTATTGAACCTTTCCAGTTCATGTAACTTTTTGGAAATTAAAAACACTGGGTATTTATATTCATTTTTATCTTCACCCAGGTAGGGGTCTCTACCTGATATTCTGTATAAACTGTTGAACCATTATATTGATTGTCTCGATCTGTTGCGACTAATTAATATTAATGTACCTGCAAGACATAACTGATCTGTTCCGCTTTAATTACTCTGAACATTTTTTTATGAATCATGCTATGGCTTCTTGTAATAATTAACTCTAATTAATTGAATTTTTGTGGGTACTTGTTTATTGTCTAAGATTATGAAGTATGCTGTACTGTATAGGGGCCGTTCAAGTATTACGTAAGCAGATTTTTTGCAATTATTTACCCCAGGCCCCTTGTCAGCAAATGCTCTTATACCCAAAATGGTCATGAGGCAATATTAAACCAGCCAGTTCCCAAATAAAAGGAGCCATTCTCAGCTCTACTCTGTTATACGCACTTCGCCCAGGAGCATTGGTGGATAAAAACAATGCATCAAAATCATGTTGTACACCAAACCCTATGACTTTTTGATAGCGCAGATTTTCAACTGGGCCTCCATCAACAGTAATGATAACCACAGGTTTTACCAAACCATGGTCAGTTTTAGCTAATGGTTGAAACTTTTTAAGGTCGAGAAGCATCTCAAAATCCCTAGCATGCGTATAAGCAGAAGATGTACTATGCTTTCCACTTTGAATAGCGATGTATGTTGGGCCAGAATTCAATGGCTTGCGGTTGTTCTAGCATACCGGAAGTGATTTTGATACCAGCATATACAGATGGTATTAATTTATACCATTTAGCGATTACCCAGTCATGATCAGGCAATTTGATTCTATATTCCATATGCATTATAAGAAGTGCTTGCTTATTTGTCGCAGTTACTCCTATAGGGACCTGAGCTTTATCATCTTGAGACATGAAAAATACTTGATCTGGTCCAAGTATGGATGCTATTTTCTCTAAATAATGGATTGATGTTTTGGCGAAATTGCTATCTAAGTGGCTTCAGTGGTGATCAGTCTGAGCCCGAATGAGCTTAACAGGGACTGTCGGTACATGTCTGAGTCCCTCTGCAGAATTAGATTTTCTGGGAAACAAACGAAGATATGTTCCAATTCGACTGATGTCAAATCCTATTTTACGTAATTCTTGTGTGAGTTCATCAAGACTTTTTACGCTGCGTATAGATTCCGTTCGTCTTCTATCATCTGCTACACTTCCAAATAAAGCAATATCCACAATTGTTTTCAATAGTAATGACTGATCGTTTTCTAGGCTAGGACGTCTCACTGATTCCCTTAGAGATAGTTTTTTTCTTTATTTCTGGATGTTCAAGACAGATATCTTCTAACTCTCTTTTCATATCATCCCTGTGTTTCTTCTGGGCAACTGCGTTTTGAATCTTTCTGTTCAAAGACTGTTTTGCTGCTTTCAATTCCTCGCGCAACTTAATGATCTGTTTATCAACTTCAGTATCTCTGGCAGAATACGAAGCATTCAGATTCTTTTCGAGTAGAGCAATCTTATTTTTCATAGCTTCCTGAGAAGGTTTCGCTCTCTGTTTATCTGTATTTTTTTTGTTTTCGCGTTGCTGTTCTGATTAAACACTGAGTTTTAATTTATCTTCTTCCTGTTCTTTAGTATGTGAAGCTGGCTGTATAATTTATGTCTTTCCTGCAAGCTTGCTGGACGTTGCCTAAAAATTAAAACATTCTAAAGGTACTACTACTAGATTATCTTATTAATCTACAAAAATATAAAGATGTAACTAAAAAGGGTAATTTAAATTTTATCCACTGTAGTGAGTACATACTGTTTTTAATTAAAATTCATTAATACATTAAGTGTTTCCATTTAATATGAGCAGTGCTGAGAACCCAAGAAACTATTACATACCTACATTTTTCAGAGAAAACTTCTACATTTTTTCAGAGAAAACTTATTAATTATTTAATTATTAATATACAATTATTTTTGTTTATTAATCCTTTTACATATTGTATCAAAAGACTTCTTTAGCCTACATAAAAAACTGCACAGTCGGGAATGGAAGCCATCAAATACTTATAGTAAACTAACGCCCTGTATTTTTGTAACCATTGGTCGGAGACAATCATATAGAATAAATCTAATATAATGAACATACTTTTAGGTTGGCCATAATATGTTGTAATGATCGTCTAAATTAACGTAGATAAAAGAGAAAGTTTTGACGATTCCTAATATTTCTATGTAGTATTCATACTTATAAAGGTTTTTTATCAGTCTCACCTTGGAAAAAAATGTAAAAAATAAGTACAGTTGACGTAATCATCATCTAGACTCCCCATGTCATCAAAAATACGCAAAGCAAAGACCCCCCGTCCCCCCCCCATAGTGCTTACGTAATACTTGAAGGCCCTCATATTTCAATGTGTGTATCGCTAAGATAATATGTATACACATATCTGATTAATTTAGTTTATGTATTCATTACTTATTAAACTCTAATATGAGGTTACTAAAATATAAATTTGAAGATTATGATGGTTTATGCTTAATTGCAAATTGGAGTTGTATAAGATTCATCGAGAAAGGAAACATTTATTACATACAAAATCAATACTTAGCAACAATATTCACATTATGTTTTCGGTAGCTAACTGCTCAGCTTTTTTCACTGCTTCTTCGATATTACCAACCATGTAAAAAGCCATTTCAGGGAGGTGATCGTAATCCCCGTTCAATATCTTTTGAAATCCTTTGATAGTATCTTCGAGAGAGACTAATTTTCCAGGATGTCCTGTGAAAACTTCGGCTACTTGAAAGGGCTGAGATAGGAACCTCTGTATCTTTCGAGCTCTTGCAACTGTCAATTTGTCGTCTTCAGACAATTCGTCCATGCCCAAGATAGCTATTATATCCTGTAGGGATTTATAATTCTGGAGAGTTTTCTGTATGTTTCGCGCAATTTGGTAGTGCTCTTCTCCAACCACTGTTGGATCCATAATGCGAGAGGTGGAGTCTAATGGATCTACAGCTGGATATATACCAAGCTCGGCTGAAAGAAACGTAGAAGAAACACAATCTCAAAAATTAATTTACTAGAAAACTTGGATAATTGCTTCATAAAATAAACTGATAAAACATAAACTTTATTCGCGGGTGCAATTCCGGACCAATTTAATCAAAATTCGCGTTAATTTTGGGCACTTCGAGAAGACTCAATATCTCTTCCATGTCTTCATAGCTCGATGAGAAATTTTCAGAAAAAATAACATGAATAGATAAATTATCACTTAATTTAGAGTACCTATATTTTCTCAAGTAGCAAAAAACTACAGTAGGCGAATCCTTAAAAATGACCAACTAAGCCAACTCTCTATGAGCGCGTGAAGTGTCAATTATCAAAAGGAAATTTTGGTCTTGATAAAATTCTCAGGACATCTAGTACCATTCCCACGTATTTTTTGAGTCTGCGCAAGCGCACTGTTCGGAATTGGTTCGGAATAACAACCGCGAACCAACCTATTACCTATAGCCCTTGATAAAACTGTAGTAGCATCCAAATGTGCGAACGTGGTAGCAGGCGCAGGATCAGTTAAGTCATCAGCTGGAACATATACAGCTTGCACCGAAGTTATCGATCCTTTCTTGGTGGAAGTGATCCTTTCTTGCATTGATCCCATGTCTGTAGCAAGAGTAGGCTGATAACCAACAGCCGAAGGAATTCTGCCTAAAAGCGCCGAAACCTCCGAACCAGCCTGTGTGAATCTGAAGATGTTATCTATGAAAAGTAAAACATCTTGACCTTCTTCATCTCGGAAATATTCGGCTAGTGTGAGACCTGTCAAGGCAACTCTTGCTCGAGCACCTGGCGGTTCATTCATTTGTCCATAAACCAGAGCCACTTTGGAAGTGGCTTCTTTCAAGTTAATGACTCCTGATTCAATCATTTCCATATAAAGATCGTTGCCTTCTCTCGTCCGTTCACCTACGCCAGCAAAAACTGAGTAACCACCATGAGCTTTTGCAATGTTATTGATTAGTTCCATTATAAGTACTGTTTTACCCACTCCAGCTCCTCCAAAAAGTCCAATTTTGCCTCCTTTCGCGTAAGGCGCCAATAGATCAACAACCTTTATTCCAGTTATCAAAATCTCCTGTTTAACACTCATATCAACGAATTCTGGCGCATCTGCATGTATGGATGCTACTTTATTGGTTTCAATAGGCCCCCTTTCATCTATGGGCTCACCAATAACATTTATAATTCGTCCAAGGGTTTCTCTTCCAACAGGTATACGTATAGGGTATCCTGTATCGATGACTTTGTGTCCTCTTACTAGTCCTTCCGTGCCGTCCATAGCTATAGTACGAACAGTATTTTCACCAAGATGTTGGGCCACTTCTAGGACAAGTCGGGGTTTGCGATTTTCAACTTCGAGAGCGTTCAAAATAGGAGGAAGGGTTTCGCCGAATTGTACATCGACTACTGCACCAATTACTGCCACTATTCTACCAGATGTTGCTATGTTAGTAGGAGATTCTTTGGAAGCAACAACTGACGTATAAGATCTAAATGGTAGAACATTTTTTATGATGTTCATGGATAATTCTGCAGATTTAAAAATATGCAATAAAAACTCACTCATTGTATGGGATTGTCAAATTGACAGAATAGAATAACTGAATAATTTTATGTCAATTTTTCACCCATGTATTAATTTTCACAATTAACCAATTTATTTTTCTTTATAGAAATCGATCCTTTCGTAAGACTTAGTCCTGTACCACTGAATGAAGAGTACCATTTTTCTTTGCATGAAAATGAGGGAATCCAAGAACTCTTTGACATAAAACCGACAGTTACTATGACTTCTGATATGTGATGAATTATTTATTATACCATTTTTTATTTGCTCATTTAAGATGTATGAACTTTAAAATTTCAGATTGTACAATTATTTTATATATTAGGAAAGAAACTTTTATGTTAACTCATTGTTATTTTTTCATGAAAGGATATTTGAAGAATCTTCAATAAATTTTGTATTTTTCGATATGAGTTTTATTTTTTGAGTACTTGTTATTTATATATATATATATATATATATATATATATATATATATATATATATATATATATATATATATATATATATATATATATATATATATATATATATATATATATATATATATATATATATATATATATATATATATATATATATATATATATATATATATATATTTGAAAATATCAAATACCCATATTTTTCGATTTTCTTCATTTAAATCTCCGGAACAATACTGACTGAGTTCTACTTCTTCCGGTAGGTACGTCATAACTTGAAAACTTGAAATTTCAGGTAGACTTATGATATATGTGTTATCGAACCAGTCATCAATATACAGGTGTTCTATATTAAATAACAAAGTTGGTATGCACTTGGGGTAACCGGAAGTGCCATTATGAAAATATTTCATAAATATTCGGACCACCTGAATCAACTTACAAAATTTCAGAACGATAGCAGTATTAGCTCTCCATAAACGTCTAATAAGGCAACTGTGCAGCGCTGTGAACGATAATGGGATATAAAAATCACAAAACATTAAACGTTTATATTTTTACTTTATTAAAATGTATTCTTTGAGATTATATGAGATTTGTTAATTGATCAGTTATTGATCGGGGTTGACAATTTCGAATTACTAATATCGCTATTAAAAATTGGGGTTGATGCTACATCATGAAATAATGATTATAAGAAATTTTATCTAAAAAAAGTGTGGTGGACCATCCTTATCACTTAGGGTATAAAAATAGATAACAACTTATTCTCAAACCTACTGAATATGCATATAAATGTTTGCTGTTTCAGAGGTGTATGGTTACTAAAACTGTGACACGAGAATTTAATATCTTGGATTAGGCGGGTAAATATTCTTTGGACATTTCTTCAGTGATTTTGGTTTTATATTGACAAAGCAAACAAACTCAACTGATAGTACATAGATTTGTTTCAGGATATTTTGGAAAAGTTATTTCTGAAATGTTTGATTCAAATTTAATGTTCTTATTACGGTTTTCAAATTGATAGTCGTTGTTCTATTTGTGTAGAGAGCGATGGATACTTTAATGGGTTGAAAGAGGTTGGCTAGATTATCCAGCAAACAAATTCAAGGCTTTAATTTGTAAAAACTATTTCTTTGTTGTCTGTTTTTCGAAATCTTTAACGTGCTCTATTTCTACCTTCGGCTAATACTGATTCTGAGACTCAGTCGGATATGAGTGTCTCTCTTCGAGGAAGGATATTTAATGTCCAACACATCTGTGTTGGACAAGACAGACAGCTTTACATCTTTCGAAAAATGAACACTCAAGCGATTCTCAGAATCCGAAAAATCGCACCGACTTTGTGGACATTGAACCCAGGTAACTCTGCGCGGGAGACGAGCACCGATCAGGTTAAAACTATTTATTTATGAACGACTACACCACAGAATGGTGCTTTACATACATATTATGAGAAAGCTTCATATCCTCAGCAGTATTAGGTGCATATCTCTCATGAGGTTTACACCCAATTTCGTGTGGATGAATATCGTAAAATTTTTCTTAGTGAAAACCAGTCAATTTTTCGACCACTAAACCATCTGAAAATAATCTTGAACGAGATATGTGCATGTTTTCAATTTAGAATCGTGAACTTCAAGATTATCAAGTACAGTCCTGTTGCACCTTTTATTCAAACTATGCATCACTACAAATAAATCAACCATAAATTTCATTAACAAAACCGGTATGAACTCTATTCCTTGTTGATTACTTACGTTACTATGACCTCTTCATATGATTATTTCAAGGTTCAGTTGATTATCTTTGACTCTGAGACAGCAAACAGCAAATACGTTCTCGTACGTAGCTAACATAATCACAGAAATAATATATTTACGTATTCAAGCTGTACCATGGAACGCAGCATTGACGTCAAAGATTTAGACAGATCATATAAAAATTGACAGTTCACACTACTCTATGTACGATCTGTCCCATGAAATTTTTTATTGCAAATGGTAGTGTGTCATGTTGTGTTATTTCGGAAATAACTGATAATTGTTTCAGAAATACAACGTAACTATTTGAGAAATATTGAAAATTCTTAATTACGATGAGTAATAAAGAAAAATTGCCCAAGTTAGTGGACGTGTACCGTCCATCTCCATCTAATCCTCTATGTAAGAGGCAGTTACCCCTTGTAGTGGATGAAAACTTAACGGTAAATACAAAACATCCATGAAATACACCAAAATTATCAATCACTTGTTGGTCCAGAAAAGAAGGCTTTCTTCCCTTTGAACTTTTAACTCATTTTCAATTATTGAAGCTACTTGACCTATTAATGATTGAAACGACATTCTCAATTAAACTTTTTTCAGCTGGTTATGGATCTAAAAGGCTCGGGAATTGTTTGTGATAATCCACTGATCAGAGGAAGGAACTAGAAGAGTTCACCAAGAAGTGGAGCAAATTATCAGATCAAGAATTGAGATCATCTATTCAGATTTCGAAGAATCAGTTGTTGGAAGTTCTAAATCAAAATGTACCTTGTGTTGGATGCAGGAGAAGGTGAATATGACAATCAAAATGAATGTGTATAACTGTGTATTTGATAAAATATATCTATGATCTTGTTATCAAAATACTGATAGGTTTTAGAAGCAGTGCAACTTGAAGGAAAGAAATTATCATATAATTAGCTTCAAATTATGGCTAGTGTAGTTATTACTATTTTTCTCTTAATTTAGGATGTTTTATGACTGTTGGTCATAAATATTTTAAGGAATGGTTAATGCCTCATCTATAGTATTAAATTTAAGTTCATAGAGTTCTAGAAAGCAGAATATGATTATATTTGAACTTTCAGAAATTTTTTCAAATTTATTTGGGTTTATCTTTTTATTTCAGTGTTGAAAGACTTTACTATCAACTTTTTAAATTTGGCCACCCCACCCTGGAACCATTGATGGTAACAAAAGATGGAATAATAACAATTCAAGAACAAAAATGTTCAAATCCGCAAATATTGTGTTCCATTTTCCATGATCATGCGTAAGTAAAAAATTTGTTAGTTTTTGATTTATAAATGTCATCGTTGATTATTTCATTCATCTCCCTGATAATATTTTGTTCTTATCTTGTTAGTCACAAAAAATTTAGGAATCATTTATTTTACAGATTACGTTTGGCCAAATTAATAGAAAACCAGCCAAAGAGGAATAAGAAAAGTTTAAGATGTCTCCTGCATTCACTTGACTCTCAAAGAAGCCGCCCACTGACTCCAGTGTGGCGAGATGTGTGGGACTGCATGAAACCAGATTGCAAGAAAGAAGTCTGTATCATTGAGGCACCCACTTTACATGCCACACTGGAGACGTATTTGAGAAAACATAGATTCTGCGGAGAATGTCGTACAAAAGTTTTAAAAGGTAAGTTTAGGTGTCTATACGTTGATGAATTTATTGCTATAGTACTGCCAATTCTTGATAATGAAATCAGGGACTAAAAAGCTCAGTGTTGAAGCTAAATGTCTGTCATTCACATTCAAAATCTAATTGCACCACTCGATAACTCAATAGATCAAAACAAAGCACTCTATCTAACAAACCTCTACCCAATCGTGACGTCCCAGTAAAAGGTATAGAATCAGCAGGTAACATACTTTCACTTGACGGAGAATACAAAGAATAGTTTTGGATTTTTCAAATTTAAATGATATAAGACTCAAAAAAGTGCTATTTAATGTCAAAATTATAACTAAAATACACACACCACAAAAATTGTCGCATCACCTGGTATTCTGAATTCCACAATCGATTAAGCAGCTCGATCGCAGTTTCTTTGTCAACATATGTTTTTGGACATATGAGGGGAAAAAAAATCTTATCTATGTAGTAACATTTGTTTCCATATGATCTCAAACACGTCTGAAACAAGAATGATTTTATTTAACTATCAGTATTAATTCGCTAAATTAATGTAAATTTTCTGTGTTTCTTGTTGATTTTCGAATCTTTGAATTTATTGTAATGGCTGCTGAACGTCTTGGACGCTATTTGAGAGATCATGAAGTGGTAAGAATTGTAACACTTCTAAAGGAGGGGTGAAGCTAACGTTACGCGCTTAACTTGTTGAATGTTGACCAAAGCACTATTTCGAGAGCAATTAAGCAGTACCATGAAACAGGGGAATATGGAAGAAGGGCCAGACAGGGAAGAAATCTGATAACAACACCAGTTGATGATCGTTGGCTTCGTTTAACTGCACTAAGAGGTCGGCACTGTACTGCTAGAATGCTACAAAATTAACTTGCACTTTCCAGAAATGTGCATATTTCATTGCAAACTGTTAGGAACAGGCTCAGAGAAGACGATATCAGACCAAGGGTGGCTTCTACCGGCCCGCGTCTCACCAGAGAGCATCGAGTTGCAAGACTTCAGTTTGCGAGGGAACATGCAAATTGGGGTATTCCAGAATGGTCGAATGTTCTCTTTTCCGACGAGTCTAGTATCAAATGATAGACGCATGCCTGTATACAGCCGACCTGGGGAACGGTATCAGCAATGCAATATCCGCAAACCGAAAACTTCGGGGGGCTCAGTAATGGTGTGGGGAGACATTTCTTTCCATGCAACTGAGTTAGTCCTAGTGAATAATGGAAGAATGACAGCGGCCAGATACATCGCAGATATCCTTGAACCCCATGTTGTACCCTTTGGCGCGTTGATTGGCGAAAACTTCATTTATATGCATGATAATGCTCGGCCTCATGCAGCTAGAGTAGTTACAGAATTTCTGCAAAATGCCGAAATTGATATTTTTAGATGGCCAGCCAGAAGTCCAGACTTGAATCCCATAGAACATGTTTGGGACAACATGGGATGGCAAATTCAGCAACGTGGGATGCCTTGTAGAACACTCCAACAACTAGAAAATCTGCTTCCTGAAATTTGGAACTCAGTGACTCAAGAGTACATGCAAAATTTGTTTGAGGGGCTTCCGAGACGTATACTGGCAGTAATTAGGGCCTGGGGAGGAAACACTCGATTTTGAAAATGATTAGTAACCATTCGATGCTAGTTGATTGGTCTCTTCGTGTATGTTTGAAGATGGTAGAATTTTTCAATTTTTCATTAACTCGAAAATTGTTGATATTTTCCATCATAAACTCATCTCTTTTGAAAGATATCTTTTTATTTTACACTTCTGAAAGTTACCAAGCGACTCTTGAATGACCAACCTAAAAGTTTATACAGTATTGTCGTAAAAGTAGGGTGATAAAAACAATTTTTGTGGGGAGTGTATTTACCTAGCTGACCTGTATAGGGTGTCTCAACTTAAACGCTACAAATACTTTCTTAAGACAAATAGAATGAGGTTTATGAAAAATTTCTAGAGATTTGACATATATATTTTTTCTTTCTGATGTGAACATTACAAAATTCAATTCTAAAAAGAAAGGAAGCTTTTCAAAAATATATGTTTATATTTTAATTTTAATTTTCTTCTCGAAAGTCCAATTATGCCTAATATTTAACCATAAAAATAATTTTCTATAGCATTATCAACATAATTCTGATTTATTTCGAATGAAGACATTAGCAAAACTTGTATTATGTGATGAAATATAGCTCAAAGGAGATGCTCAAATTATGATCCTAAATTTTCTACTCAGGTTCTTCTTTTTCTGACAGCAGTTTTTAAATTTCTTCCGTATTTTTCATATTTATTTAGCTCTTGGTTTCTTGAGATATCCATTAGTGATAAAATTATGTTCCAAACTTTATAAAATTTGAATATCATGCAGTTCTAGTTTCCGTATCGCTCTAGATAAAGATAGATATCGATCTAGATAAAGATAGATAGTCACTTTTGCGTCCATTTTCTCTTACTCTATTTCGAAGTCTCTTAATTCTTGAAAAGCTTAATAACCAAACGTGAATTTAATACAGATGAATGAACTCATGAACAAGAATAAAAAAAAACCTCCAAAAACATCCTGAAAATACATTCTGAAAACAAAACTTACTACACTGACAAAGATATTGCAAACGCACTAAATGATTACTTCACAAATATCGCACGATCCCTACAAGGCCAAAATATTATTATGAACTTTTTCGATGAAATAAGCAATTATTCGACAATATATATGATGAAATTATCTGAAAAAGAACTTGCAATCATAAACTCCTTGAAAAATGATTCATTACCGGGCCCAGATAATATAACGGTCAAAGATATAACATGCCTTTATGAGATCATAAAAAACCCATTGCTAAAAACACAATGAACATCTTTGAGTAGGTACTTTTCCAGACTCGTGTAAAATCTCTAAGATAATTCCTATCTACAAGAAAGGATGTAGAAAAAATCCAGGCAATTATAGACCAATATGCTTAACATCAATATTTTCGAAAAAATTATGAAGAAACGTTTCTGCGAATTCCTACAATTTTCCTCTACTCAATATGGATTCCAGGAGAAGAACTCAACCTGAGGAGCTGCTATGAATGTGATACAACTACGGATCGACTACATGGAAGACGGTCATCTTGCAGTTGCTTTGTTCATCGAATTAAATAAAGCATTTGACACAGTAAAACATGACATACTACTAAAGAACCTCGAAAACATTGGTATACGAGGCCCACCTTTCACACGCATGAGGAGAAAACAATACACAGGTCTGAATGGAGAGATGAGCCAGCTGAAGGAAGTCAAAACTGGTATTCCACAGGGAACAGTCTTAGGACCAATCCTATACCTGATATATGTAGAAAACTTGTCCATGGTGGGTCTGAAGGCTGAGAACTTCATGTTTGCAGATGATACCGTTTTATTATATAATGGAACCAACAAGGCAGAATTAGAAACATATCGATCAATCAAGACTTGGAGACATTCAACAAGTGGCTAAAAGCAAAAGGACTGATAATAGGTGAAGACAAGACTGTATAGATGTGCCTCAACAGGAAAAAACATCATATTCTCTGGACATTAAGATTAACAAAATACAATTAAAGAAAGTGCAATGTTATAAATATTTAGGCTTGATTATTGATGAGAAACTCTCATGGAATGAACATATTGATTCTATTTATAGAAAAATTAGAGCCCTCATGTGCTTTCAGACAGATGACCTGCTACTTACCCTCCAAACGCAAAAAATGGATATATTTTGCAGATGTTCAATCGATATTCTCATACCTTATAACAGTTTGGTCAAATACCCACAAATTTAATCTAAAAAGAGTACAAAGATTACAAAACAAAGTCATCAAAACAATATATCATCTACCCTATTCAACACCTACAATTGACCAATTGGCCTATATAGGAATTTTAACTTTTTAGAGATACAAAAATTAAAAAATCTAGAACACTGCAAACTTGCATTCAAAATCAGAAACGATCCTATAAAGTCCGGCTCCTTTATTCAGCCTGTTTCCGCCATACATAAATATAAAACAAGAACTACTAACAATTTTTGTTGTTTTATTTATTATTAAGGACCCGAACAGATCACATATGATCTATAACAGGTTAGGTTAGGTCTACAACATCTTAAACAAGTTCACAAAACAATAACAATTATAGATCATAATTTGCATAATGTAACCTGAATTATATAATAAGTTACAACAACACATAGATAATATTAAATTTAATAAATATTTTCTTTTAGATTTTGAAAGTTTAGTTTTAATTATCAGTCTATACTCTATATTACAGCCCATCCACTTTCTATATCACAGATCGTTCACTGAACAGGTAAGATTTAACAAGTTTAACAAAAGCTGGTAGTGTTGTTGCCATCTTGATATTCCGGTTCAGTTTGTTATACCATATTACTGATCTACTGGTGATCCTTCTATGTCCTATATTCGTTGCTGATGGTAGAATATGTTATATCTAGTGTTATATCCATGTAGGTCACTGTTCAACACTAGTCCTACACCAACTTCTAGCAAGACGTTAATTTTATAAATTAGTTACACACTATCGAGTTTGATAATTTCCTCTATCATCAGTAAATGCAGGTCTTTATACATACACAGAGTACCAGTTCAGTTTAATTCAGAAAAAAATAAGAACGAATCTTGAAGCTAAATCACGGTATACCAAAGTATTCATTACTACAATCTTTTGCCCAATAATTTGAAACAAATTACCTCGATCAGAACATTTTCCAAATTTATCAAAAAGTACCTAACTGCTATGTGTTGATGTTGTTTATATAATACTAGGTTGACTCCGCTCACACAAACTATTATTGCTACTATTACTATTACACCGGTAAATGAACTTAGATGTACTCTGTGTTAACAGCACTATATGCTGATTTACAGTTTTTATATGAATAAATAAATAAATAAATAAATAAAAGTAGGTCATTATTTTGACAAGAATACATTCTCTGTGGATTCAGTCTTAACCATAAAGATTTACCTGACCTGCATCAATAGATACAAATTATTCTATGATTTCTTCATTTGGAAATGTCCATAGAAGAATTTCACTGGTATTGCCATAGAAAACTATAGATATTACTGAATATTGAGCATATTTGAATGATATATTTCGAATTTTTTATTTAACATATGGAAATATATTTATTTTTGAAAATCTGATTTTTGTTCCTTTCTTTTCAAAATGAATTTTGAAAATACAATCTGAATGATTCACAATGTAGAAAAATTGAATGTTGAAGATATAAAATATAAATAAATCCACTTGTAGGATGGTCTTAATCTTTCATCTTGTATTTCAAAATCTTTCTCATAATTTTGCTATATAGAATAGAATGTTGAGTTCAACTTTTTTTTGTCCAGCATATACCTTGTTGGTTGAGGAGCCAGAGCCTTGTAAGGAAAAAGGATATGTTTCTTCGCTTTATGCTGGGATTAAGAGATGTTTGCCTGACAAACATATTCATTTGCAAACTAAGACTGACTATATAACCAAGCTTATAAGTCGGGCGGAGCCTGAACTACTCGGAAGGTGAGAAAATTTCTAGAACAATATAATGTATAATTTTCAATAATATCACTTCAATGATCAAGTCTATAAGGTGACATATTTATAAAATATTCTCATTAAAAATATGGAAACTAGTAAATTAATTCTTCTTCAAAGGTTTACAAGACATGTCAACAATATAAGGGAAATAAAAATTCAAAAATTATTAAAACTTTTAATGATCAAGTAACATTCCTTCTGTCCAACAATTTTCAGGACTTTTTAAACAAGACAAACTATTTATTCTTTATCCAAATTTATTCTATCTCCTTCAATTTAATCACCATTAGAAGCGATACACATATGCCAAAATTTTTAGAGGTGTTGAGTTCACGTCCGAACTCTGACGCTTAAACGACGGTTTGCAATCACTAATTTGTTGTCTTTTTAACGTGAAATGCGTTTGTCGATGATGATGGCCGTCCGGTAGGCGGATCGTCTTCAACGCTGTCTTTGAACTTTCTATGCCACTCAAACACTGGGTTATGCGACATAGAATTATCGGTAAATCCTTTTTGCACCATTTCAAACGTTCTGAACGCGTTAAATTCATTCAAAACACAGAATATAATGCAAATTCTTTCTCAAAATGATAAAAATCGCCTTAACACACAAACAAGCTTCTAAACTCAGCTCCTTATTTTTTTTTTCTAATGTGTCAAATGTCATAACATTCTCTTCAGATATGGTAAAGGGTAGCACCAACATGCCAAAAAAAAATTCTGAAAATTCGTTAAGGGGGAAAATTTAAAATGAAAAAGTACTGAAAATTGTTGGACAGAAGGTACATATCAATACTATTGAATAAGACGAAATAAAACAAAACAAATATGTGATGACTAGCTGAGAATGTTTATATCAAAGTATTCGCTGATTGAATGAGTTACCCGATTTTTAAGTTTTGCCTTGAACTGGACCTTAAATTTATTTACACTATTAGTGTTCTTTACACATCCTGGCTCATCTTTACGCCTACATGCACACAGCTTGTCTGCGTTCGGCTCAGTTATGTCCTTTGGGGGATCTCACAGTACCTTGTTCCATATCCATTCTATTAATTCTGACGAATATAGCCATTTTTTCGTGTGAACATGACACAAATAGGCAAGTAGGTGAGTCGCTGGTACAGTCAGCATTTGAATTATGGAGGCCGTTACTTGATGTAGATCCATGATATAAATGAGATAAAAAACACAAGGTTTAACTTTAATCTACACTTTATTTGAAAAAATTCGACGACGTTTCGCTGACACAGCAGCTTTATCAAGAATGACAAACAGAATGAAGAGTATGGTATTATAAACAAATCGTAGAACAAGTTGGATGAATAACATGAAAAACCCACACCGAGCCATTGTACAGTTAGTATGAAAGGTAATTAAAAACTAATTAAACAAGTAAAGTAGGGGTGAATAATTCACATCTACCTGCTCATTCAAAAGCTTGAAACATACTAAGATGTCGTCAACATATCTATACCAATAAAGAAATTTGGAAATGAGTGGATGTGTATGAATTTTCTGTTCAATATTATTCATAAAATCTCTGCTAAAGTGGACTCAAAAGATTTCCATGATCAAACCATTTTCACTACTGTAATAGATGTTGTAAGAAAAATAATTTTGTTCAATGCAAACGTCCAACAGATTCAATATTTCTGATTTAATTATGTTTGCATTGAACAAAATTATTTTTCTTTCAACAACATCTATTACAGTAGTGAAAATGGTTTGATCATGGGAAAACCTTTTGAGTCCACTCTTAGCAGAGATTTTATGAATAATATTGAACAGAAAATTCATACACATCCACATTTCCAAATTTCTTTATTGGTATAGATATGTTGACATCTTAGTATGTTTCATTGAAACTACTCGTCAATTAGACTTATTTCTTAATTTCATTAATTCCATCCATTTAAACATTAAATTCACGATAGAAATTGAACTGAACGATTCCATTAATTTTTTGGACTTGAAAATCACTAAACGAAATAATAATCATGTTTTTTCGGTCTTTCGTAAACCAACACATACTGATACAATTATACATAACTACTCATTACATCCAATTCAACACAAAGTTGCAGCTTTAAACAGCATGGTACATCGGTTACTCAATTTACCTTTATCAGTAGAAGATTATAATGAAGAGTTAAACATCATCAAACAGATAGCCATTAAGAATTCATATAATCCGGATATGATAGATCTAATCATTCGTAAAAAACTGTATCAGAAAGCAATAAATGAAGTATATCCTATTCATAAAGACTATAAAATATTCAACAGTTTAACATTCTGCGGTTCTGCAAGTACAAATATTCAAGCCTTTCTCGTCAAACAAAATCTTAATATAACTTTCAAAACTTCTAATAACTTAGGTAAACATATTAAAATAATAAATCTCGTGTTGAAAAATCAAGTAAATCAATAATCTATAAACTCAATTGCGGTTCTTGTGATAAAATTTATATCGGTATGACCTATAGGAGTTTTGGCATAAGAACATCTGAACATAAACGTAGCTTCGATAAAAATAAATCTGATTCAAATTATTCAAACCACTTAATAAAAGAAAACCATTCATTCAATAAAAACTTTGACATATTACATATAAAATCAAAAAGTTTAAAATTAGATCTCCTAGAAGCATTAGAAATAAATAGATACAAACATTTGGACAAGCTTTTGAATGAGCAGGTAGATGTGAATTATTCACCCCTACTTAACTTGTTTAATTAGTTTTTAATTACCTTTCATACTAACTGTACAATGGCTCGGTGTGGGTTTTTCCTGTTATTCATCCAACTTGTTCTACGATTTGTTTATAATACCATACTCTTCATTCTGTTTGTCATTCTTGATAAAGCTGCTGTGTCAGCGAAACGTCGTCGAATTTTTTCAAATAAAGTGTAGATTAAAGTTAAACCTTGTGTTTTTTATCTCATTTACAGTCAGCATTCCTATCTTCTGAAACAGAGGCCTATAGCTCATTGTCTGTGGGGCTCCCACTATAGTTCATATGGCTCTTTTTCATTGCCTTTTTTGGAAGACGCGGGAGAGGCTCCCCAGAGTAGGTTGTTGAAATGTGCATAGTAAGTAAGTACATTGATTTACAAAGTTACTTATCCTTCTGATTGAATATATGGCAGAAGGCAGTTTCTTGCATACGCTCTCCACATGATTCGTTTAGTTTAGTGCGCTATTCAGATGGAATCCTAATAATATGACTGATGTTTCGCCATAGGAATTTTGCAGTGAAACATTTTTGTCTGAGTCTTTTCTAAATTGAGTCTCAGACTATTACTCTCAAACCATCCTGCTACACTGTTTATGGGGTCCTCAGCAGATCTGTTTAATTTGTTTCCATCATTGCCAGTGTACACAATGGTAGTATCGTCTGTATACATCGTTACTCTGTATGGTTTCATATATCCATCAAGGTCATTCATATATAAGCAGAACAGTAGCGGTCCAAGTATGGATCCCTGCGGAACTCCAATTTCAGGCTTTTTTCTCCGGATGTACGTCCTCGTCATGCACCAACTTATGGAGCGATTCTCAAGGTAGGATCCCAGAATGTTCAAAGCCCTTCCTCTGATCCCTACAAAATATAGTTTCTCAAACAACATACTATCGTTCACACTGTCAAAAGCTTTGCTTGTATCCAAGTATTTCAGCAAAGTTTCGTCTCTATTTTCCCAAGACTCTAGGATGATCTTTATTATATCTATCACGGCGGTTATGGTGGATTTATTAGGGCGGAATCCGTTCTATACCGTGACCATAATTGTTGAAAATGTTGGTCGGATTGATATGGTTTCCACAAGCGTCATCTTTTTTATGTATGGGTATTACCTTGGCCACCTTGGGAACACTGCTTCAAAACGGACATTCATTATTTTGCTCAGTGTTTTTTCTATTTTCGGGATCATCTTCTTCAGTAGCTTAGTGTAGAATCCATATGCGTCTTCTGCATTTTTGGCGTCAAATCCTTTCACCAGCTGCATTATATCCTCTGGACTGGTATCATACAGGGTCATACTATGAGCTGATCTATTTTAAGGATCTCGAAGATATTCATTAGCCATCTCTGTATCTGCTGCGACCCCAACAATATTTGGAAAATATTTATCAAATTCCTCAGCTGATAGTTTATTATCCACTGTTTTTAGTTGCATTTTAATTTTTGATTAATATTCCTCTAGATTGTCGAACTCTTGTTTCAGACCCTTGCAAATAATAAAGAGTTATTTCGTCTAGCCATATCGTCTAGTACAAAATAAGTTGGTCTTCATGCCTGTCATGGACTTATATACCGCCATGTGATAACCAAATCTTTTTCAAACTACAGTTCAAAATTTTTTCTTTACGAAATAATTAATTCGCGGGTTTAATTCCGAACTAATTCTGAATTAAATCTGCATCAGTCATGAAGCGCATGTCAGGTTCTAATCGTTTGAGATTTATGTGGTTACCTCGAACATAATGGTTCTAGATTTGTTCTTAGATTAGGGGAATTACGGATTCTTACACTTTAATGGTTGCTAATTTATACAGTGACAGATAATCATTTCTATTCTGCTTCTGTTACTGTTTAAAGGATTTGGCAATCATTGTACTAGAATTCTTTTCTACACCAGTAGATAACATCTATTTCAATTCTTATAAGTGGTGAAACTTTTCCTGAATCCCCTTCCTGCCATTCATAATTTTCAGAATTAGCAAATCTATTTGCAAACTTTGCAGTAGTATCTATCTATTCGAAAATGTTCCATTTGTTCATCCCAACACTGTGGAATTGCTTCCTCAAAACACGCGTTAGTTTTGGACACTTCAAGAAGATTTGATATCTAACCTTCATCCCTTGATGAGAAATTTTCAGACATGATTACATAAATAGATAAATTATCGCTAAAATTCATTATATTTTCTCTACAAATCTACATTACATAAAACGTTCAAAATGGCCAATTAACCAAACTCTTACGAGCACGTGAAATACCAATTACTAGGACGGAATTTGTAGTCCTAACAAAATTCTCAGGACTGCTGGAGCAGATTCCGAATTAGTTATGAATCGAATCGATTGACCGGCGAACGTGGAACCGTTATCAAAAATCCCAGAACTGCGAGGAAGATGATATTTGAGCATTTTCAAATTTTAAGAAGTAGTCATCAACAATTGATGGGGATCATATTATAGTCTATTCTGGAAGAGAATTGATGAGTATCAATTGATTTCCGAAATGTTACTTGGCGCTGATATTGTACAGAGTGTCCAAAATAATTTGATTTTGTCAATTTCGTCCACTTCTAGAGGAGATAACGAAAAACCGCGTGATGTGTAAAGCTTTTCTTCAGGCTCGTTTTGGAGATGAATACAGTGCTGTTTATGAAAAAAGTTACACTGAAATATTTTACTCAGAATTCATTGATATTTGTAGATATTCCCCATACTTTTGACGTGCTTATTATCAACAGTTCTGAAATGTCTGAATTATAAAATATAATGCTGTTCTCAGCTGTTGATCAATGTAAATCTAATTTTAAAATTATACTGTATTTGAATCATTTTTTAATTGAATAAATTGTATTGTTCAACCACTCAGGATTTATTAATAATATTAAAGTAAATAGTATGACATCCATATGTTTTACTGGTATGATTGATATCACAGGTGACTTGATTCAAATAATATCCAATTTATTTGTCATCTTAAAAACGAATTTAAGGGGGGTTGCTGCCTTGTTGACCCTAAAACTCATGCTTTTTTCCAGAATTTATTTTAAGAAAAATATTGAAGATAGAAAACTCAAATTCGGAACTGTTATAAAGCAACACATATTTTATCATCCCAATTTTTTTGAATGACTGGATGAAAAGGGGAGAATGGGGAGTCCATCAATGGCGGCCCCTCATGGAAGAGGTGTCCCGCTAGCGGAAGTAATTCCACTAAAACCGCTTATCTGAAACACAAAAACAAGACATATTCTTAATCTGCACTAAATGTTGAATAAACAAAACTACAATAATGAAAAATTAGGAAATTATGGTCGGTTGAAAAAATACAATCGTCAATTTTTCGTCTTCAAATTGTTATGTAAATATGACAATTTATAATATTTTTGAATTTCGGTAGTCTTATTTCTTTCTACAACCCTAACAAACATTCGTGCCAATTTTCGTTTCGATTACTTGATTGCAGCTGCTTTGATCACTTCCGGTAGTTAGAATAACGTAGTTTAAAAAAAAAACGCGTTTAAAGTTTCATTAGAGTATGAAATGAAAATTTCTTCACTTACATCAAATCGGCTATGCCAGGGCCATAAAGTTCACCCTCTTCCTGTTCAAAAAGTGCATCCGGGTCTGATCTTTCCATCCTTCTCGATAAGCTCCCCTCCTTTGATTCCCCGTTGTGTGCCACTTTTGCTTTCCGCACGCGCACGTGATCCCTCGCGTTCGCAGCTGTTTGCGCTTGGGGACCGATTACGATGCCTATGATTTCATCAACTGTAGCAGCGGCGTATATCCTTCATTGAATATGATGGTTGAGCCATCATATTCAAATACGCCGCCAGATCAATGGTTTTTTTCCGTGCCGAAAGGTGTTTCGCATCAGAGCACGGAGTTAAAACTATCGTTGCTGTTTTGGGTGTTTCCACCAAAACATCTCTCCAATAGATTGACGGACGATAAATCTACGTACATTGGACGAATAGTTCTTGTACTTTTGGACAAAGTGGTGGTGGGTGATGATATTCGTCCAACTTTCCAAAAGCTTCCGCCTGCCTCCATTTGCACCACGATTCGCGCCCGAAGGGACAATTGGCATGTTGCGGCGTCTCATCAGTCGAACACTTGTGGTAAAATGTAGCGAAAATATCCTTTTTCATTGCGCTAACGGAATCGGATTTCTGATGATTGTCAATAATAATTGGTTAGATTTTCAATTAGTTTGTCTGTCAATTTTCCCTCACCATTACTATCAACTGCTTTGGTCTTCTTCTTTCCCGCGGACAATGTCGAACCCATTCGTTTTTTCACATGTCCAACGCACTCGGATTTCCTCACAATCAGTTCATCACCGTACGGACGCGTCATCTACGTACGTACCGTACTTTAGGTTGTGTAAACATTTCGATAACTCCATCAACTTCCATTTCGCGCCGAGCGGGACACCGACCAATGTAACAGTCCATAACTTTTTAAATTTTTCATATATTTACTTGAAATTTTGTGAGCGAATTCTGGAAACATATATCTATCCCATAAGGCCAAATAAAAATTGTTTTTTTGTCCCAACAAGTCAGCAACCCCCCTTAAACAACTTGGATATAGAGATGACTGATTTAATGAATTTTCCTTTTCATTTCAGCCGGAGGGAACGACATGCAAAAACCCTGGAAATCGCGCAGGAGGAGGTCCTCACCTGCCTGGGCATCTGTATGTACGAGCGTTTGCATCGCATATACATGCGCATCCGCGAGGAAGAGTGCACCTGTCAGGTGTTCGCGGCGGTGGCGGTGGATACCCTGAGTCGCAGTTTCGAAACGGCGGTCGAACTCAAGCAGGGCGTATCGCAGCTGGAACTTCTCTACGAGGAGCTAGCCAAAGAGGAGCAGCTCAAACAAATACGCAAAGAACAGAAAAAGATCAAGCGCAAGCGCAAAAAGGGGAAATATATCGAGAATGACGCGAAAGATAATTGTAACGATTGTGATGAGGACGAAGATGACAAGGATGGAATGGAGAAAGTGTGTGATTGTTCGGAGAACGAGTCTGTCAAGTGTGAATGTGATCAGGTGAGTTGTTTCATTAGAAACTGTTTTAGAATATTCTCGACTGCTGTGTCCTTTAGTAGGTCATTTACAAGTAGTATTTTTCTTCCAAATTGGAACTGAGTTTCATAAAACCAATTTTTGAATTCGGTAACAAGCAAGATATAACAAAGTACAGGCCTTCAGTATAATCAGTGCTATTCCAAAACTCTTTTAATTGTTGAAGATGAGGATCAGTGAACAGCAATAGGTTTCTCTAGCAGTAGAATGAGAGACGAATTTGTTAACATTCATCAGTACAGTATTGAGGATTTGGAAAAAGGTTTAAGTGTTCATCTTATTTATACTGACTTTTCAAGAGCTTTAAACGGTTAGATTGTGTTAAACATTCCATCTTTATAGAAATACTCTTATCTATAGGAATTTGTGGCTCATTACTATACTGATTCATTTCATATTTGACCTCGAGACAATTGGTCAGGATGCGTGTTACTATGTAACATGAAATTTCAGTAACATCTGGTGTACCTCAAGGAAATCATTTAGGTCCTCTCGTGTTCAAAATTTTTCCATTATCTTCTTTTTGCTGATGACTTGAAAATTTTCATTACTAGGTTGGGTGAAAAGTAACCTCCTTGACTGCCAGAATGCCCTGCTACTGCAAAAAAGTTTATGGTGCCTTGTACTCTGTTTATTTATATTTCAGTGCGATACTAGTCTTAGTTTTGTTTTGACAACTGAATGTTGTTGAAGTGTTTCCCATCATCTTGAGTATATACAAAAACGATTTTCGTTCTCTCATAAAACATAATTTTTTGGCTCCCATGGATTATTATCTCTTTTCTTTACACTTTCCACCCATGGCACTCTGATGTTATTTATGGAGATGTATCTGTGACGTATCAACTTGGAAGAGCTTGAGGAAATAATAATGGCAGAAGACTTGATTGGGTTGATCATCAACCCATTTTCACTACACCAAGATGATATACTGCTTGCAGCAGAGTTTAGATAGACTCTTAATACCACAACGAAAATTTTAAAAATGTCGTACTTTGTAGACTACAAAAAGTTTTATAAATTTGTTGAAGAAACAATTGAAAGCTCCGAAATAACTTGCCTAGACGATATTTTTAACATAATAAAACAAGCTAAAAATCTTAGCACATCAACAAAACAATATAAGATCACAAACAACATACAATGGATGAACAACAGAATCTGTTACAACCTGAAAAAACGCGACAAAGCCTACAAAGAATGAAAAAAAAAACAGTGAATCATGAGAATTAGAAAATAAATTCAAAAAGCTGAAGAATGCAGTCACCAACCTTATCAGAAAATCAAAAAGAGGTTACGTACACAAAAAATTGAAAACTGCTGGCAACACCACAAAAATTTGGAAATTTCTGAATGAATTCATGAACAAGAACAAAAAAAAGGTCATAAACATCCCGAAAATACATTTTGAAAACAAAACTTACTACACTGACAAAGACATTGAAAACGCGCTAAATGATTACTTCACAAATATCGCACAATCCCTACAAGGCCAAAATATTATGAACACTTTCGATGAAATAAGCAACGATTTGACAATATGTATGATGAAAGTATATGAAAAAGAACTTCTTGCAATCATAAACTCCTTGAAAAATGATTCATCACCGGGCCCAGATAATATAACGGTCAAAGATATAAAATGCCTTTATGAGATCATAAAAAACCCATTGCTAAAAACACTTAATGAACATCTTCGAGTAGGCACTTTTCCAGACTCGTGTAAAATCTCTAAAATAATTCCTATCTACAAGAAAGGATGTAGGAAAAATCCAGGCAATTATAGACCAATATGCTTGACATCAATATTTTCAAAATATTCGAAAAAATTATAAAAAAACGTTTCTGCGAATTCCTACAATTTTCTTCTACTCAATATGGATTCCAGGAGAAGAGTTCAACCTTGGGAGCTGTTATGGATGTGATACAGTTACTGATCGACTACGGTCGATGTGTGTGTATGTCATGTTTTACTGTGTCAAAAGCATTTGACAGTAAAACATGACATACTACTGAAGAAGCTCGAAAATATTGGTATACAAGGCCCAGCTCACACACTCATGAGGTCATTTCTCACAGATAGAAAACAATACACAGTTCTGAATGGAGAGATGAACGAGCTGAAGGAAGTCAACACTGGTATTCCATAAGGAACAGTATTATGACCAATCCTATACTTAATATACGTGGAAAACTTGTCCATGGTGGGTCTAGGGGCTGAGCACTTCATGTTCGCAGATGATACCGTTTTGTTGTATAATGGAACAAACAAAGCAGAATTAGAAACATTGATCAATCAAGACTTGGAGACATTCAACAAGTGGCTAAAAGCAAACGGACTGATAATAAGTGAAGACAAGACTGTATACATGTGCCTCAACAGGAAAAAAACATCATATTCTCTGGACATTAGGATTAACAAAATACAATTAAAGAAAGTGCAATCTTATAAATATTTAGGCTTGATTATTGATGAGAAACTCTCATGGAATGAACATATTGATTCTATTTATAGAAAAATTAGAGCCCTCATGTGCTTTCAGACAGATGACCTGCTACTTACCCTCGAAATGCAAAAAATTGATATATTTTGCACATGTTCAATCGATATTCTCATACCTTATAACAGTTTGGTCAAATACCCACAAATTTAATCTAAAAAGAGTACAAAGATTACAAAACAAAGTCATCAAAGCAATATATAATCTACCCTATTCAACACCTACAATTAGCTTATATAGGAATTTTAACTTTTTAGAGATACAAAAATTAAAAAATCTAGAACACTGCAAACTTGCTTTCAAAATCGGAAACAATCTTATAAAGTCCGGCTCCTCAATTCAGACTGTTTCCTCCATACATAAATATAAAACAAGAACTACTAACAATTTAATTCAGAAAAAAATAAGAACAAATCTTGGAGTTAAATCTCCGGTATACCAAAGCATTCATTACTACAATCTTTTGCCCAATAATTTGAAACAAATCACTTCGAACAGAACATTTTCCACATCTATCAAAAAGTACCTAACTGCTATGTGTTGATGTTGTTTATATGATACTAAATTGACTCCGCTCACACAAAATATTGTTGCTACTATTATTGTTACACCAATAAATGAACTTAGATGTACTCTGTGTTAACAGCAGTACATGCTGATTTACAGTTTTATATATGAATAAATAAATAATGTGTCATCGATATTCGATGCTTCGGCATGAACATAAACCTGAAGATCATCAGCATACATGCAGTATTCAAGACATGGGTGAGTGATGGCACTTGGTAAATCCATAGTGTAAATGAGGAAGAGAATCAGTCCAAGTATAGTGCCCTGTGGGACACCGCGTTGTATTTCCTTCATTCCTGAGCATATACCACCCACTTTAACACTCTGATAACGATTGATCAAGTATGACGGGAACCACTCGCAGCTGACGTCATCCAAACCAATGTATCTCATTTTGGCCAACATGAGCAATGAACCCACAAGATCAAATGCTTTTTTTGATCCAAGAACAGCATCGGCGTCATCATCCCCTCATCTGAAGCAGAACTAACGTCCTTTAGAACTCTAAGAATTCCAAATATGAAACTAATTGGTTAGCTACAATTTTCTCTAATATTTTTGACAGTGGGTAAACCTGATGTGAGACCTTGGGAATAGGTGTGACCAATGAGTGCTTCCAAATCTGTGGCATTACACTGCTACCAAAAGAAAGATTAATTATACCACAAACTTCACTAACACAATAAGGCAAAACAAGCTCCAGCATATTAAGGTTTATACCGTCGGGTCCATTAGCATTTGTTTTAATTGATTTGACTTTCTTTGAGATAGCCTCATCGTCAACTTCGGCAAATGAAAAGGAAATATTTAAGTTGAATCGGTTCTCATTGAAATGGTGTATCAAATTCTCACTCACATCTACACCATCACCCACACTCAAGAAATACTCATTCAGCTCATCCACATCCCAGCCTAAATTAGAAAGATCATGATCTCCTGAATGACTTCCAGAATTAATATCCCATTCCCTAAGTTTTTCCATTTTTGTTTGGAGTCATTTTTACACTTCCTTATTTCAAATATCATGTAGGCTGCTCTCTCACTCTTTATTGCTTTTTCAAGAAGATCTCGTATATCTACAAATATTCTCTACTGCTTCTTGACCTAGTTTTAAGATATTTTCGCCTTTTTCTTAAACATAATCATAATTTTGACTGTGGGCGTGATATAAGGAAGTGATTTTTTCCTTTTCAAAGTGACCAGCTTCAGAGGCGCGTGAAAGTTGAATGAAGCTAAAATCATATTGTTAAGGCGATTAACCCTATCATCCACTGAGGAAAAAGAGTCAATTCTATTCCATTTCATACGGTTCACGTCACGAGCAATTTTACAGACCTTTCAAAAAATTACTTCTGGCACAGGATCAAGAATTTGGAATAAGTGTATGGAGCTTAAAGGGAACTACAAATGTTTTTCATTCCCAAGGAGGTTACTTTCAACCCCACCTTGTATATCCAGTACATGAATGTGTTCTTGATTCAATCCTATCTACAGAGACTAGGCAGTTAGTGTAGAACTATCAAAGTCCCCCTTAATTAATTTAATGCGAATTATTAGACATCAATTTGAGCTCAATTCTTTGTATTTTCTAAGTGATGATATAAGCTGTATTGATAGTCACCAATGGTTTGGATATCACTTATGATACTAATTTAATATTCAAATTTCAAATGGACTCCATCTGCAGCTGAGCATATAAAATTTCATGTTTTAGTATCTGACACTTATATAAATGTGTTAATCTGAATTCGCTAAAGATGTTGTATGTCACTTGTTGGACTTTGGATCTTGTGTTTTGGCCCTTTATACTTATGAATTCAAAGAGTGTAAAATAGATTTTTGTTATTTGTCTTTTTCATATCTGGATTTAACACTTAGCCTTTTCTGCTACCCCAAAGCGTTATCTTCTGGAATTTCCTACTTTAAAGGCACGACGAACTCATACAGATGTTTTATTCTTCTGTCGTTTATTAAAAGACTGTCCTTCTTTAGTTGCCTCGTTTAGATCTCATGTACCTTATTAGATTAGAAATGTGGACTTACTGCATGGTCCGTTTCATAGAACGAATTACACTGAATAATGTGTACGATTATCTCTTGTACAAATCTTGCTTTATTTTTTAATATAAATTATCGAGAAAAAAATTAATAAATAATTTTTTCCGTGTTTAACGCGCGTGTAGATCATTTGAATGAGTATAGAATCAGTACAAGTAAAAACAAAAAACTAAGCTGTGGCTGACATGTAGCTTCAGTCAGGTATTTTTTCCAAATTGAGATAAGTACAAGTTCTATTATTGATAATAAGAAATTAAACTATGTATTATACTATCACAAGAGATTTATTGAAAAACAGGATAGCAATTTTGGTCTCTCGACCATCTTCAGCTGACAAGTATGGAACTAAAGTTGAAAATACATACATATATAAACAGGTAGCTACAAAATTAATAAGAGTGCAAACAAGCCTTTGACAGCATCATAAGATCCCTATTGCTCTATAAAATGGAACACTACGGTATACGTGGGAACGCTTTAGACATTTACAAATCGTATATATCTAACAGAAAACAGGTAGTTGAATGGAAGGCAGTTCAATCAGAGGAAAGGTGCGTTGAATTGGGTGTGCCACAGGGTTCCATATTAGGTCTTGTCTTATTTATTATCTATCTCAATGACCTGCCAGTAAACATACCAGGAATAACAACTAGCCTTATGTAGATAAAACCACATTTCTCAAAGTAGGCAAATCTAGACAAGAGCTTGAAACAAAAACAACAATATGCTGGGAAATGGCGGAGAGGTGGTTCTCTGTAAATGGCTTGAAGCTAAATATTCAGAAAACTCAGAGATTACTGCTTTCTCCTAGGGTAAATTAGAGCACCACGCTCAACCTCTTGGGTGTAACGATTTCTGAAAACCTAAACTGGGCAGAGCACCTATCTGCATTGCTCAAAAAGCTGTCAGTGGCTACTTTCACGATAAGAAGAACGAAGGAAATCAGAACCCAAGAAATAAGCAAATTGACATACTATGCCAACTTTCATTCGGTTGCCACTTATGGTATATTAATTTGGGGAAATGAGTCGATTATTCAACATATCCTGAAAAACAGAAGCGAGCAATTGGAATTCTCTGTCGTCCATTTTTTGAGAAGGAAAAGATCCTAACAGTGACATCCGTTTTCATTCTATGCTGTCTCAAGTACATCCACCAAAACCAGAGCAGATTTTCTTTGAATGCTGATCTTCACCAATATAACACTCGCAACAAAAATAATATAGCTGCAAAATATCACCGGATAGCCAGAACACAGCTGGCTACAAACCTTATATGCGTCACACTTTTCAACTCCATTCCTCTCAGCATCAGAACACTAACAACGAAAAATTTCATCAGAAGAATGAAAAATGTCTATTGCAAGAGACAATATATAGTATTGATGAATTCCTTCAGTTGGTGAATCTTACTGTCTTAAGATTTATGTGTTCATTACATTCAGCTAAGAGTATTGTATGTGTAGTTTTATGGGCTATCCCTCTGTCTGGATCAGCACTCTGATATCATAAAGGAGTACCTCATCATTTCAATGTTGTCTTCGTATTTTATTTTCTTATTATTTTAATTTATTATGTATGTCATAGCATGTAATTCCACAATCGATTAAGCAGCTCGATCGCAGTTTCTTTGTCAACATACGTTTTTGGACATACGAGGGGAAAATAATCTTATCTATGTAGTAACATTTGTTTCCATATGATCTCAAACACGTATGAAACAAGAATGAGTTTATTTGACTATGAGTATTCATTCAATTTCTCTTCAGTATTCATTCGCTAAATTAATGCAAGTTTTCTGTGTTTCTTGTTGATTTTCGAATCTTTGAATTTATTGTAATGGCTGCTGAACGTCTTGGACGCTATTTGAGTGATCATGAAGTGGTAAGAATTGTAACACTTCTAGAGGAGGACCGAAGCCAATGTTACGTGGCTAACTTGTTGAATGTTAACCAAAGCACTATTTCAAAAGCAATTAATCGGTACAACGAAACAGGGGAATATGGAAGAAGGGCCGAACAGGGAAGAAATCCGATAACAACACCAGTTGATGATCGTTGGCTTCGTTTAACTGCACTAAGAGTTCGGCACTGTACGGCTAGAATGCTACAAAATGAACTCGCACTTTACATAAATGTGCATATTTCATTGCAAACTGTTAGGAACAGGCTCAGAGAAGACGATATCAGACCGAGGGTGGCTTCTACCGGCCCGCATCTCACCAGTGAGTATCGAGTTGCAAGACTTCAGTTTGCGAGGAACATGCAAATTGGGGTATTCCAGAATGGTCGAATGTTCTCTTTTCCGACGAGTCCAGGTTCTGTCTAGTATCAAATGATAGACGCGTGCCTGTATACATACAGACGACCTGGGGAACGGTATCAGCAATGCAATATCCGACAAACCGAAAACTTCGGAGGGGGCTCAGTAATGGTGTGGGGAGGCATTTCTTTCCTTGGTCGAACTGAGTTAGTCCTAGTGAATAAAGGAAGAATGAGAGTGGCCAGATACATCGCAGATATCCTTGAACCCCATGTTGTACCCTTTGGCCCATTGATTGGCGAAAACTTCATTTATATGCATGATAATGCTCGGCCTCATGCAGCTAGAGTAGTTACAGAATTTCTGCAAAATGCCGAAATTGATATTTTAAGATGACCAGATGTCCCGACTTGAATCCCATAGAACATGTTTGGGACAACATGGTGTGCCAAATTCAGCAACGTAGGATACCTTGTAGAACACTCCTACAACTAAAATGAAATTTGGAACTCAGTGACTCAAGAGTACATCCAAAATTTGTTTGAGGGGCTTCCGAGACGTATACTGCCAGTAATTAGGGCCCGGGGAGGAAACACTTGATTTTGAAAATGATTTAGTGACCATTCGATGCTAGTTGATTGGTCTCTTCGCGAATATTTGTAGATGGTAGAATTTTAAAATTTTTCATTAACTCAAAAATTGTTGATATTTTCCATCATAAACTCATCTCTTTTGAATGATATCTTCTTATTTCACACTTCTGAAAGTTACCAAGCGACTCTTGAATGACCAACCTAAAAGTTTATATAGTATTGTCGTAAAAGTAGGGTGATGCGACAATTTTTGTGGGCAGTGTATTTGCTATCAATCTTAACCCGATACTTTCACGTGCTCCTCAGATAAGTATAATAAAAGTGGATTATCTCATTAAAAAAACGCGATGCAACTACAACAATTTTCCGATTTTTCTGTAACTGTAACATAAAATATTTTTTTCTGCATAGTTCCAAATAATTCCATACAAAATTTTTATTGCTAATTTTTCTAGACAAAATATATTAAATATTTGTTATTTATAGAAACATTTGTTCTATTGAGAAGTAACGCCTACTTTATTTATTTTGTCAGGATTAATAGAATCGCTTTTTTTTACCGCATTTTAATAGTTGTTTCTATGTCATAAAAGTATTATTGATGCTGACCATGTTCTTCTAAGTAAACCAAGAGGAAAGATATGATTTTTAATCTGTTAGTATTATCTCCGGAGCTTATGTAAATTGTGCATTCCTCCTATTGATAAGCTTATTTCACATAATGATTTCCAAGAATTTTATATTTCTTCCATTATTCGAATATTTCAAAGTATAGTAATTCAACTACTCTTAGGGTTGGTTTATCTTTCATACAAATGTCCTCATAAATGTGGATTTGGAAATTCCCAATATTTGAATCTCTTTACCTGATCTGCTGATCTGCCAAACATTTTCCTACCCCAATTCTTGCAGATGACAATCCTCTCTCTACCTGCTGCATATATCTGATAATTTCAGTTGCTCCTAGACTATCGTACGGGTTCTTTGTGGTAGTGCGAGTGAAAGTGACGTTTGTTTGTACGAAGATTAGAAAATGTCTGATGAGGTAATTTTTTTTGAATCTTGAGTGTCTTAATTTCAACATCACGGAGGTAGGATTGATTGCGTTCTATCCGAAATTATTTTTATTTTTGAAACTTAGTTGAAATAGTTATGTAAGGTAATGTTATAATGTTTAGAATCTAGATGTTCTTGACGTTTCATAAAATAAAAATTATCATTACTTCAAAAAGGTTGGAAAGAATTTTTGATGAATGGTTTTGATGACTAGGATATATTCTATAATAAGTAAATGGGAGAGGCGTTGTTTACTTATTTCGAACGAATACTCTATATATCATTCATTTTTCGATTCCTCAGAAAATTATAGACATAGTTTACGCACATTGCTCTATACATATTCCAACTGTTTCGGAAATATTAGTGTTTTAAGGTTTATTTCAGAAATCAATATTAAAGATATGAAATTTTTTCATTTCAGAAATTGAACAGGTTGTTCATTATCATGTTCAAATGAAATTTAGTGATTCTTTAGTTAATTTCATGACTAAAGTTTCAAACGAACTTAGGTCTTCCTTACTACAGGGTGTTGTAATTTCGAAATTTATTTTTGGTCTTTTTTCTATAGCTTCTGCAATTTTTGAGATAATTACCTGAAATTTTGGAATAAGGTTACACAATATAAGTTACATGAAGGCACATGTTGGACTGTTCATAGAATTTACAGAGCGATATTTATGAGTTATGCTCCATTTTTCCTTCCTGAACATTTTGCGTTGCGCCACTGGTAAATTTTAAATATCAAAATAGTTTTTCCATTTAATTTTTTGACCTTGTATAGATTTTCGTACCTCCAACTCTTATGTGGGGGATGTCTCATTTGCTTATAGAGCTAAAATAAAACATTTGAGAACTTTTAAAAACTTTCTTGTTTATTCTTAGTATTCTCCGAGAAGATTAATACACTCCTGCATTCTTTCGAACCGACTCTGGAATCAGGTATTCCAATCGTTTGCTGCTACATCCAAAATGGCCTTGTGAAAGGCATCAACAGCTTCTTTCAAAGACTTGAATCTTTGACCACGCAATCCGTTCTTGATTTTGGGAAAAGTACACAAATCGTTGGGACTTAGGTCCGGACTATACGCAGGATTAATTTTTCTTGCATTGAATATTCAATTGTTTTTCGGGCTGTGTGCTAACCTGCATTGGCTTGGTGAAGGATGATTCCCCGTTCGAGGCTGGATTCTCGAAGCTTACTAACGACTTATAGTGAACAATTAGTTGTGTACCAATCGGCAGTATCTCTTTGACATTGTTGCTACATGACCTGTTTTGAAACGAACGTTTCGACCGACGGCTTCGGCCACGGATGACTTGTCAGTTTTCCTTCCCCTTGGGCTTATTTTCTGGCTTGTATGAATAAATCCTAGATTCATCACAATTGACAATGTTGTAAACGCTTTCAACTTTCCAAAGTTTAACCGGTCCACAGTAATTCGACAGCAATTCACCCTTGCAGTTTTCTGTTCTTCGGTCAACAGATGCGCTGTCTAACGGGAAACTAGTTTTTTCACACGCAATTCCTGTTGCGAAATATTATGTATTGAGTACCTTGCAATCCGCAATGGTGCTTCAATCTCTCGATATGTTGCATGCTGATCTTTCTGGATGATCTTATGCACAGCATCCATATTTTTTTAACTGACCAATGTTTTTGGTGCATCTGCTCTTGGATCGTCGCTGAGCCTAACACTTTTGGGTTCAAATTCTACATATCAACGGGAAACTGTTGACTGTTGTGGTGCTTCAATGTCTATAACAGAGACCTAACCGCCGAGACATTCTTGTTGAGATAATTGTCTTTGAAAATTATTGTGCGAAAATGCCCACTGTTTTGTTTGATTGCATTTTTAAACTAACTCGTCATTTTTAACAGTTTGTTGTAGCTGAAACAACACGCATAAAACTGAACTTTTGAATTTATATTAACAAATCGTAGAGGTTCATTTTTAGTACAGATTGTTGCTCAAATGTGTCCTCTAACGTATGTCACAAAAGTCTTGGGAAAAAATTCGAATAGATCAATTAATTACTAAAAAACTTTATTGAATTGATTATATCATTAGGATTTCTCCTCATATCTAAACTCTATAAAATCGTATTTAAAGGATTGATAGGGGCCCGTTCTGCTCAATGGCGTGGAATTTTCTCCGAACACCTCCCATCAGTCTTTGGACGACATCCACATCGATTTCTCGTATCTTCTGAAAGATTCTGTCTCAAATCTTCTTAGTTTTGGGCTTCCCATCCATTGTCATAGACTTTCCTTGTCAGTAAACCCCAAAAATCTTCGATTGGCCTTGCTTGTGGAACGTTTTGGGGGTTATCTTCGCGAGGTACAAATGGGATGTTATTAGCCTCTAGCCAATCTCTCGTAACTCACGCATAATGGAAAGACGCCAAGTCTGGCCAAAACATTATTTCGTCATCAGCGTGATAGGTATTGACGAAATCTAACAATTTTGGGAGACATCTTCCAGTATATAGGTTTGCATCAACAGTTTCGCCTCTCACATGCCCTACATATGGTCTTGAAACCCCAGCTTCAGAAATAGCACACCAAACGAAAACGTTGTCTTCAAATTTTTTCTTTGTTTTGAATTTTATTTCGTTTGGACAGTCTTCTATGTTATTTGTATAGAAACCAGCATTACAGTTGATTTCAGAATGGGATAATGTAAAATATTTTTTGTCATCCAAAATTATGGTTCTGTCATTTGCGAAGTGAATTCTTCTTAAGGCGCGGCAACATCTGGGGATATTTTCCAATTGATTCTGGATGTATTTTGGACACTTGCGCCTTTTACGATATTTACATCCCGCATTCAGTAATTCTCGCCTTATTGTCTCATGAGAAGTACGAAATCTTCTGGATAATTTCCGTAATTATGTTCCTACTATGTCTCTTGCTCTTTCTAAGAACCTGTTTCTACGGATTTCATCCAGAGCCTTCGATCGACTACTTTTTGGCAAATTCAAGCATGGTATTCCTTGCTCACATTCACTTATTACCCGATAAATAGTTGTCTTAGAAATATTCTGACCACGAAAAATGTTGATGATTTCACGCTTAAGAACTCGCCCAACTAAATTGTAAATACTTCTTCGAAGTTCTAGTTTGTAAGCTATTTTAGCGAACTTATTCAGACTTTTGACAGAAGGAATACTCAATATAAATCATAAATGACATCTGTTGATCACGGCAACTAGATCTTCCACGAATTGCGGGAACTATGCATGACAAAACTTTTTCCCAAGACTTTCGTGGCATACGTTATATCTCAGCATGCAAAATATGAAAGACATCCCTTGTAGATGAAACTAAGTTTTCTGTTGAAATCTGAAATCTAACCTAACCTATCTAGTTAACAATTGAAGCAGGGATGACCCCATAGCAAAAAGCATACTAGCGTTCAATGAACTACCAGTTGAAATAAGGCAAATTGAAAATTATAAAAAGTTTATTAGGAGATTGAAGGAGCACCTAAGAATGTAACAGGGTACAAAAAAAATTATGTAACTTCCAGAACAGCTTTGCTGAGTGAAGTAAACTATACATAGGGGTACATTCGGTGTTGAGTATGAGTATATTACCATCCATTTTGTATTTTTTTTCTTTTTCCCTTACCTCACCTTAGTTATTTAGGGTAGTAGAGGAATTCTGTGTATTATTCACTCTTGATATAGAATTGTGTTCTATTCTTTATAGAATTATTGGGAAATAAAGTATTTAAATAATAAAAAAATCATTAATTCAGCATAATAACAGAAGCCGATAATTCTACTTTTGAGTGATCAACTTATATTTAGTGTAGAGAATAAGTACATTCTTGAAACATGTCTCTTTTTGTTGTTGATGTATTAAGAACGAAATTTGACCTTAGTAACGTCATGTGTATGTCAGCCTATGAACTTTTCAGTCCATTTTGTAACATCCCAAAAAGCTCCCACTACCTTCTGTTTCAACTGGTATCTAATTATAAGGGTAATATTAAAGTTGATTTGTTATGTTACAGCCGGAGAACAATCGGCAGGATGACAATTTCGAATGTTCCAAACTTTGTAATAAGCTGGACAACTTACAGTGCAACAGCGACGTGTGGATAGACGGCTGCAAGTGCGGATCTTCACCGGATAGCAAAACCAATAAAAAAGTTCCCTTCCAATGTGATAACTATAACGTGCCCAATGGTGGTAAGTAAAATATAATTCTAAGCTCAGCAGCAGCCTGCAAACATGGCCGACAATGCAACTCCTATTTTCTTCTGTAGTTTATCACCTCTTTAATTCAAATTTCAATTCAGATTCATAGATTTCATGTTTTTACAGGCGGTGTGGGAGACTTTGGCAAGAAAGAAAACGGATCTTCCAGCGATCATTCCCACGACTGCGGATACTCGTCTGAGAACAACAACGGCTGTTGCGAGACAGGATCGCTCGTCTCGAGTCTGTCTAGTTCCCCGGAAGGGTCGGAACTGGCGTGTTCGGATTCGTGCTGTCAACACGAAACCGATTATGTATCACATTTTAGGCTCACATACGGAGGGAATGCGAATCAGCTTAGTTTACAGGAAATGTTAGATGTAAGTAAAGAGTAATGAACAAATAGAAAGCACCAAATCCTCTTTGAATGTGTATCACAATAAAACAAAAGTTAATCCAAATGGTCCACTCCTGATGTAGGAATAATACTGAGAAAGAATATTTTGACAATTTCATTTTTCAAGGAAGTCCCACTTCAGTTCTACACATTTTTCCTATCGGCGCTTCAACATTTCGGTCTTCTATGAAATTTGGGAACAGCCTGTGGAGACTTGAGGCTAAATCTAGAGAATATGGGAGGTGTTGCATAATTTCGAACCTGTATCCCAAATGGCAGTCATTTCAACCAAAGACTTGTGTCCTGATGGAAGAGCACATCTTTCCTTAACTTGCCTTGTCTCTTTTCTTTGATAGCGTCATGTAATAGGCGTGAAGATAGTATGACATAATTGAAGATTTAATGAATTTAGTAGAAAATACACATTCAAAGGATTTAAAAAACTGATTCAGTTTTATTCAAAAAATTGAGATTAATAGGATTTTCAATAAAAGAGTAAAATACTGCAATCGACCATTTTGACTGAAACGCCAATCACACCGCATGACGTCATACTTATGTAAGCTTCACTGTGTTTTGATTACCTACTACTGATTGCGCGTTACGATTGATTTTATATTTGTTTTTGTGATTTATCGACTTTACAATACGAATCTATCTATAACAATGGAACCAGGCTTTGTTAAGGCAAACAGCTCAAATTTGCCCAGGATCGATTTATTGATGTTGGGAGAGTTCCGCGCAACAAATAAAGAATTTTGCTCGTCCGAGTTTAGAAACGTTGAGGTTAGCTTCCTTGCAGTTTAGGTATATGTTTGCTATTTTAGAGTTATTACCTAACATACACACTCAAAACATTTATACTTGGTCTTGATGGGTTACTATTAACATCATGCTTGATTTTAAATGGTGATGTAGAACCAGGATGTAGACACGGCTTCGATAGCGATGTCATCTGATTTACCAAATTAACTTTTGTTTGGTTAGCTTTACTTCTAAAAGTTTTACATATGTGTATTCGAATTGCTTTATCCAACATTCTTGGTGGTAATTGGGGAACTTCTTCAACAATCTGCTGAATTGTAAATAAATGTTTTGTTATTTAAGTGCAATGTTATAATTATGAACACAAATAGAAAATTACAAGGTTACAAAAATCTATGTAATTTTATAGCCAGTATCACAGAATGAATCTCAAATCATTTCTTGAGATTTGTACAAAGGATGCCGCTATATGTATGCAATAATACTGAATTAACATTCTAATAAATAAGTTAGTAAACTATACCTGAACTACAAGATGCAATTTCTTTTGAACTTTATGGCTCTTTAACTAAAGTACTTTCTTCAAATTGCTTTTCACACTCTTCAAGAATCATCATCCTTCGTTTTTAACTATATAGGGTCGCTCTGTTGTGTTAGATGTTTGTGTTTTCCTGTCTGGTTAGCAAGTAAATTTTGTGGGCATACATCCTGGTTTCATACGTACTTGTGATACCGACGCCATCACATGGTATTCCATATAATTTTCCATATCATTTGGCAACTGAAAACTGAAAAGGTAGCAATTAAAATTGAGAATAAGAACGATAACCAAGACTAATAACACAAACATAACCCCAATAAATGACTAGTTATTCCATAGCCTCTACATTTCAACTATTTCACGTCAAGCAAATATTAAGTTAAAAATCTATCAATACAAGATAAGATACTCACATCAAAGTGATCTTCACAGAAATAAAGTGCCGAATTTGTCTTTACATCGTTCAGGTTTCGCCGTGCAAGCTTTAACCATTTATCTCGTATTATTTTCTTGTATGGGGCATGTACAAACACCTTGTTGTGTGTCGTTATTGATGTATTTTTGCACTGAGGTACTGCACACCACTTATAAACTGTAGAACTCATTTTTAACACCAGAAATACGCAACGTTTGTTTACTTTGCTGTCTTGCTGCGCATAAACAAACGTTTACGTAAGTATGACGTCACACCCGACGCCATGACACGGCAAGCTGTTTTTGCGCAATATTTAAAAATGATTATAAAAATGGCTTTAAACTTCCAAAAACTTTAGTTTATTACCGAAATAAAGGTTTTGTTGTAAACAGTAGATGTGTATCCGCATTACGGAAGAGGATTTCAAAATTTTTCGTTATACCTATTTAGGTATGGATTGCCAAAGACTTGTACTGATGGAAGATCACACCTTTGCTAAGTTCCCTTGTCTCTGTTCTCTTATCGCTTCATGCAATTTAGGTCTGCTTTGTTTGTTGTAAGAGTGTATTATACAATCTGTCAAAAAAGTACCGAGAATTGATCAATGAAACACAAAATATTTATTTTCCATCCAAAATTTATCGTATCACCATCAAAGTAGTCCCTTCCACAATAATAAATTTAC
The DNA here is from genome assembly GCA_013387265.2 of Cryptolaemus montrouzieri. Classification (NCBI taxonomy): domain Eukaryota; kingdom Metazoa; phylum Arthropoda; class Insecta; order Coleoptera; family Coccinellidae; genus Cryptolaemus; species Cryptolaemus montrouzieri. Next base: position 22,490,740 of record JABFTP020000021.1, on the reverse strand, counting down.
GCCAACGAGTAATCCAATCATCTAAACATTTTTGATAGATTTTTCTAGAATCTACTTGAGTTCTCAAGGCCATATGAAGAGAATTTCATTCAAAATAATAGCCTTGTAAAATGGGCATTATCGCGGTGCAAAATCCATCGGTTTTTCTTCCACAAATCAGGCCTTTTTCGACGGATTTGCTCTCACAGATACCGTATGACGTTCAAGTAATGTTCTTTATTTACCGTCTGACCTGGCAAGAATACCGAGTGCACAACACTGCTATAATCAAAGAACAGTCAACATTACCTTGACTTTTGATTGACTTTGACTTGGTTTTTTAGGTTTCGGTTCAGTTGGAAGGCGCAATGCCGAAGCTTGTAAACTGGTTTGCAAACTGGTTTGCAAACTCATAAACCCATGTCTCATCACCAGTTACAATGCGTTTTATGAATGAGGGTTCGGAATTGACTCGTTGTAGCATATCTTCAGCGACCTTCACACAATTCAAATTTTTAAGAAAATTCAGATCTTTTGGAACTAGTCGAACGGCAAGGCGTTTCATGCCCAAACAATCGTTCAAAATGGTACGAATTGATTCGTGAGACACTGACAGTTCATTGGCTAACTCACTAACACTTAAATGACGATTTTTAATTACCATTTCCTTCACTTTATCGATGTTAACTTCACTTGAAGATGTTGATGGCTGATCAGAGCGAGACAAATCTTCCACCACATCTCGGCCGCTTTCGGATGCAGTGTAACATCCATGTGCACGTGTTTTTGATAAAGTGGATTCACCGTTAGCCTTCTGCAACATTTTCTGCGATTCGACACACGAAATTCCATTTGTAATACAAAATTTGAGACGAATTCTTGATTCGATATTTTATTCATTGTAAAAATCGCAAAACACTTGTGAGAACTTACAAAATCGAGCACTGTAAACAAACTAAATGACAGATCGCGTTCGACCTCCACGTCTGTATTGGAAACAGTTCCGCCAACTTAGGAACAACAAAAGTTTCAACAAACGCTTTGAGCAGATTTTTTAAATAATCAATTCCCGGTACATTTTTGGCAGAATGTAGTAACTTGGTAGGTCCTGCCTCTACATAATCAATCAACAACACTTGTTATACCAGAACATTGAGGGCGTAACCTCGTTAGGAGTGGCCAAAATAGTGTGTTCCAATGAAAATTTGATTTCACTTCTATCTCTGAAAATATTAATATAGCAGAAATCGCCAACACAGTTAAATTTCAAATTTAACCCTTCACCCTAAGCATCTCCCAACTCAAAAATAAAATAAATTTTAAGTATGGGTTCAGTGTCTGGCAAAATATGAAGTTGCATGTCCAACATTATCTCGTGCAACTGGCATATCAGTTACAAATATCTACTGGATTGTTGTAGTACTAGTGGAGATAGAAAACATATCTTCCATCAAAAGATTATGTCGTGTTACTGGCGTACGAGTTGTTCAGAGTATTTGTGAAACATCACATCTTTCACCCTTATGAAGTGAAAATATGAACATCTACATCTTCTGTGTAATGTTTTCCTGACGAGGGCACCTTCATGCTCAATAGTGGAATAAATAGTGATGATGGTATTCGTATACCCAAAATTTCTTTGGTTCAAAAAGTCACATACAGAAGCCTCAGAAATTGAACTTGTGTAATTTATGGAATCCATCTTGTAGGGCCCTTCTTCATTGAATTTAATGTCTTGGGAAATAGTTACTTGCAGTTGTCGAAAGAACTCTAAAATTCCAGATTTATTGAAATTTGGAAATAATTAAACTCATTCAGAGAATAAACTGTTTTGTTTTGGCCAGCCGGGTCACCTGATGCTAATTTCTTAGATTCCTTCTTATGGGGTCATCCCGAATCCACAATTCATGAATAGTTGGAGGAACTGAGAAGAATCATCCCTGAATATACACACCTGAGATTTTTACTAATGTTAGAAGAGATTTCTAAAATTGTTTGTATTGTTGTATGGAGGTGGCTGCAGGTCATTATAAGCAGTTGTTATGATTAGTTAGTATTTGAATTTTTTTATACATTCTTTTGTTTCTTCTTCGTAAAAAATGAAAGAAAGGTCAACAAACTTTGTGTCTGTTCAGAATTTCAAGGGCAGAGTGTTACCCTGATTTCCCATGCCCTTCAGTCCTATCACCAGAACCTATCGTCAAGTTGTTTTGAATCAATTGGGCTAAACATTTTCTTCTTCCTGCACGGCGCCTTGATGGGCAACACTCAGGCCATTTGGCTCATTGTGCCTGCTGTGTTCTGTTATTTTGTTATCAGTCTAGCAGAAACTTTTTGATGAAGTTTGCAAGAGTGTTATAGGGAGCCTCCCAGATCGTCCGGGTGGTAGGTGTTTCAGTGCCCAAGGTGTTCAGTCTGGTCGCCTTATGGGCGGGACATTCCAAGAGTATGTATTCCGTTGTTTAGTCATTTTCTAGGCAACCACAGCATAGTGTGATTTCCGATAGTCTCATGACGTGTAGGTGTTAATTGAGTTGGGTGTCCAACTACCATCCCTATAGACCTTACATCAAGGCACAGTAGTTCCTGTACCCTCTTCTTCGATTGCTGCCCCTTTATGAGCCTTTTTGACTGTCTCAGTCCCGAAATGCCTGCGCAATAATTCAGGGCCTCGGTTCCAATTTTGAAAGGAGAGCATGTGGGTCCGCAGAATGGTCAGAATAGGTTCTGGTCTCATCGGCCTTACAGCTGTTGCATTTTCGGCTGCTATCTCATTTTCTTCGATACTCTGATGGGCTGGGTACTAAAGCAGAGTAACGCTGTTTGTAGCACTCAGTTGTCGGAGTCATGCTTTGCATTCGTCAACTAGTTTGGATGTAACCTTCGTATCTTTCAGATATCCAAGGTCGTTCTGGTTGTCAGAGCATATGTAGATGTATGCATCTCTGTAATTCCTGTATAGGTTTTCCTGTACACATCGTAGAATGGCAAATATTTCTGCGTGTGTTACGTAGCCGTGGTCTCCTACAGCAATTGTAATGTTTACCCTTGGGCCGTGGACGACGATGCCTGTATCCATCCCGGTTTTGGACCCGTCTGTAAACCAGGTTGAGCCCTGTGGGATGAGGCGTAGGGTGTGGACCAAGTTTCTTAGGTGGTATGACGACTTTGAAGGGTTCGTCAAAGTGGTAAATGCTCTCATTTGATCTCCTCTTGTGAGAAGGTCAGGTCACAGTTCTCTAATTTTGTTGAGGGATGTAGAGTGTCCACAATACATACCTCCCTTCCATAGTCTCAAAGAGACCTTCATGGCCGCTTTGTCCACCACTATGTGTAGTGGAGGGACGTCCAGTAGACACTCCGTAGAGGCCGTGGGTGTGGATCTCAAGGTTACGGTGACCGCTAGATATGCTTGCCTTTGGATCTTGTTTATTGTGTTAAGTTTCGTCCCCTTTTCCAGTGCAGACCACCATACAATGGCCGCATAGGCCAGGAGCGGTCTCACTGTCGTGTATAACCAATATATTGTGTTTGGTTTGAGTCACCAAATGGGGCCGAATAATCTCCGGCAGGCCCAGAGTGTGTTTTGCGCTCATCCTTCGATGTGATTGTCCCAATTCAGTTCGGCATCAAGCATCACACCTAGATGTTTCACTTGTTTTGTTAATGTTAGTCTCTCGTTGAAAAGAATGGGTGCCTTGAAAGGCTGTAATTTGCTTTTTCGAGTGAGTAGAGTCATGTCTGTCTTGTTTGGATTAACAGACAGGTTGTTCTCACTGCACCATTGTTTAGTCATTTGCGAAGCGTTCTGCTCAACTTCGCATATAGTGATGAGGTTTTTTTCCACGAACAAGGAGTACGATATCGTCGGCATAACCCACCGTTACGTGCCCGTCAGAAGCCAGAAGCCCATCCAGCACGAGGTTCCAGAGGAGAGGAGATAGTCCTCCCCCCCTGAGGACATCCCCTGCTAACGGTCTCCCGCCAAGGTGAGCCTCGATGCGCCTGGTCGAAAGCAGACGTTCCACCCACCTTGCTATGGTGTTGTCTACTCCTTTATTTACGATAGAGGGATAAAGATTTTGAAAAAACGTACTTTTGTAGAGAATCGAAAGATCTTTCAAGCGAAGTGCCCTTAACTCACTTCCTCTATAATAGACCGTTCTTGAGTGTTTCTCGCTAACTCTTTAAAATTTATAAGTGGAGTCAAACTTTCGCTGAACCACAGTATACATGTAGGGTTTTATTGAGCATAAAAATAAGATTATGCCTAAATCCGAATTAGGTCAGGGGTGGACGATTGAAATCAATAAATACTTATCATACCTCTCCCAGAATTAATATATAATTCTATTAATTATTGATCATTGTATAATTCACACCACCTTTCTTTTTTATTTCAGGATAATAGTGATGATGATGATAGTTGTTTTATAACGCCAGAAGAAGTTATCGAGTTCAAAAACAACAACAGGCAAGTGTACGAGAAACGCAAAGAGCTAAGGGAGACCCTACAAAGTAGATTCGCTCAATTTTGTGTGAATGGTCCTCTTACGGTACCCCGTTTGTTAGTTCAAACCAAGTATGCTTCAAATTGAATCAGTTTTTTCAGCATAAGACCGTTTGTTTTTCACAGATCGTTTTTTTATTTCTAAAAGAGTAGAGTTCATTTCAGACAAGTCAGTTCAATATGTTGCACAAGATAATTTTTTTTCGAACAGGAGTATTGTGTAATTCTTCAAAATTCAAACCAATAAGAAGATTATGTATAATGTTTATTTTACTAACATATTTGTTGCATTCCATATGGGTTAAATGTTGAAAATAGATTTGTTTTTTATAGAATCGATGCGCTATATGGTATCGTTCTTCATTCTATGTAAGAAATAAAGTAAATAAAATATTTATCAGGAGTATTTTATATTTTATTCGTATTTCCTTTTGGCTATTAAGTTTCATGTTGTGTTGAAAAGCTGTGGCAGAGTAATGTTCATTTATTCCATTTAGTATGATGATTCCAAGGTACCAACTTTACAATTCTAGAGTTATTTAAGTATTACTCTAACTCCTGAAAACTAGCAAAAGTTCCTCATGGTTGACATCAAATAGTTTCCAAGAAGGCTTAAGGGGACTACAGGACGATCAACTTAGTTTCCACAGACTGTCTTCTGTTTGTTACATTGTTGATAACTTCATTTGTCAGTCAACTTTGTTGGGTGGTGACAACAAGAGTCAAGATGCTATGCTCGTTACAAAAGCATTATCACAGTGGAAAAAAATGGTAATAATTTTAAGTGTTCCTAAATGGCTCAGACGTAATCATGTTTTTCTACCAATTTTCATTTCTCCACAAAGAATGCTTCGGAAATAAATTGCGACTGTTTTACAAGCAGAAATATTCGCCATTGATCATTGTGCTAACCTTCTACTTGTGAGGGGATTGACAAGTAGATCAATACAAATCATTATGGATTGCCAAGCTGCAATGAAATCATTGGCACCCGAAAACTGCACGTCACTTATGGTGTAGAAATATCGTTCAACCTTTGCCAGATTGGGAGAAAGAAATTTCTCAGTCTGATGTGGGTCCAGGACCACTTGAACATTGAGAAAGTGGCCTCATTGGCCACCTGAAGAATTGCCTTGCGGTTTATTGGTCCGGAGCCTAGGCTCGGAATTCCCCTAGAGACCACAAGGTTGGAAAATAACCGATGGTTGGACCTAAAGGTAAAAAGCTGAACCTCGCAGATCTGGGCTTGCCATCGGTTGATTTTCCACTGTGAGAGGCAAGGCTTGGCTTAAAGTCTGAAGAGCAGATCTGAGAGTTCTAATTGCCACATTAACGGGGCACCCTCGCTTCAAAAAATAAGTTATGCAGACTAGATAGATAATGAGTGAGAGTGAGAGTGAGAGCTGCCTAACATCCTGGTCACTGCGACCCAGTGGTCTATTGTGGCACACTGTCTTAAATTTCACCCACAAGCTCCGTCCTTGTAATGATATAAGCTTTATGGGTGAGAGTTTAATAAGCTCAGTCAGCTTCAGTTTGTTAGATCCAAGTTCCTCCAGCCTGACCCTGCCCCCAGCTGGGCACTCGTACTGAACGCATTCCATTGACTCTATGTCTTCTTCACAGAGTGGTCCTCAATCAATCCTAACTTATTTAGGTGATTTCGAGGCAACAGTGCCCCGTTAATATGGCGGTTAGAACTAGGGATGCAACACCGCTCATAAAAAGCATCGATTTTAAGAATACTGAGACACTATTTTATTCATTTAGACGTTTATTTTTGGAGAATAATCATTATTATTTTAACAGAAAACAAGTATGTATTTATTCCTCAACAAATTCAAAAATAATAATTTTGGCAGCCTGGTGCCTAGTAAGCGTTTTCTCTCCTTTGTGTGATGGTAGCTTCTAAGTTTTATGATATAGCCCAACGACTGAAAAAACAACGGCCGTCAATGAGGGCGAGCGAAGCCACTGCTTAGTTTGCGCGCGTTTATATTACAAAGAGAGCGAACGAGACATTTAATAGAAAAACCTACGCTTGTGACTAAAAGAGATATATGTTTGCGTGTGTACACTGAAATCGTTCATAAAGAACGATGTTAAAAACATCGAATGTATCGTTTGCATCCCTAGTTAGAACTAGTCCAGTTTGGAGATTTTAAAGGCTTGGCTCTCGTTCCAAATGGCGTGTTCTATTGAGTCTCTCCTCGCATAATCGGGATAAGGGTTTTCGATCATTGATAACGCATATAGGTGTTTTCCAAGGCGACAGGGTTCCGTTAATATGGCAATTATAGCTCTCAAGACTAGCCTGGAGAGTTTAAGCTAAGCCTTAGCTCTCGCAGTGGAAGATCCACTGATGGTAAGCTGGGAGGCTCGCCAGTGATTTCGTACCTTCAGGTGCAATCACCGGTTATTTTCCATACTTGCAGTCACCAGGGGAATTCTAAGTTTATAATCCGGTCAGGTGAAACTCAAGCCTGTTCCTTGAGCGGCTAGTGTGTATGCCTTTTCATTACCTGAGTTAGTTTTCCCACATCACATGGAGCCTGTTCCTTTCTCCCAGTTTGACGAGGGTGGAGCGATTCCAGCACCTTCATGCAGACGATGCAATCAGGAAAAACTTGGATCAAACAAATGGGAACTGACTGAGCTTATTAAGCTCTCACAAACAAAGCATATATGGTTTATAAGAAGAATGAAGTTTGTAGGTGAAATTTAAGATAGAGCGCCATGATAAACTATTGGGTGGTAGTATACTCAAATTTTTAATATCTATCAATTTTCTTAACCACTATCAAGAAATGAAAATTTGAAAAAACTATTCAACAGAAACATGACTAAAGAAATTTTGAGTGGTGTTGAAGTCATTTTCAGACATTTAAAATTAATGAAATTATTAACAATTCTTTTCTACCTAATAGAAAAATTCTTTCAAAAGTAAAATTAGTCCATATTTGTTTCTCTAGGACTATCTGCTAAGATGCGAGCTTCAGTTTTTCTTTTATTTGCGAAAGAATGTTTTTTCGATCTTACGAATTTTTTAGATTATGAATTACATCTTTCATTAACATTTTTTCTTCTAAAAGACTTCTGCTGTGGAAATGATTCATTCGGGCTCTTAACCTCGAATTTAACCTTTAGATTCTTTGTGTAATTTAAACATGAATTGTGCCTAATATCTGAATTATACATCCGAGCTCAGGAGAGACCTAACAATGTTCACTTTCTTTATAATGGTTGGAGGCGGAAGATTGTACCTCTGCTGTAATATTTTTCAATATTTTTATAGTTTTGGTTAGTTTTGAATGACAAAAATTATAAAATATTTATTTCTTTTGATGTTCATACATGTTTTGATTCATATCAAAGTTGTGTTTTTATATAATACACTTTGTATATTTTCAAATAACTTTTCTTTATGAAATTTAAAAAGGGTTTATGTACAGGGTGGCCAAATTTCGATGTTGGGGTAGCTAGTTGAAATATTAATTCTTCTTTACACTATTTCTGTATTTATTCTCCAATTCTTCTAAAACCCAGCTTCTTTTCAGAATAAACTAAAGTATAAACTGTTTTCCATAAATTGCATCTACTTTAATTCGACATAATTTTTAAAAGATGTTTGGTGAAATGAATGAAATAATTAATTGAAATCAATTAGCTATATTGTCCTATACATAAAGATGCATTTGTTCCCCCGAAACCAAATGCATTTTTAAGAGCTATCTTTTTTTGCACATTCCACGTTTGAACCTTATTAGCCACAAAATTAATTTCACTGTCCTCACTATTCTCTAAATTTATTGTTGGAGGTAACAAACCTTCTTGAATTGCTTTAATAGTAAAAATAGCTTCTAGATTCCCAGCTGCACCCAACAGATGACCATGGGCACCTTTTGTTGAAGACACAGATAAATTCTTAATGTCATCATGAAAAAGTCTCCTAATTGCGTTGATTTCTATAGTATCCCCTAAAGGAGTGGAAGTTGCATGTGCATTTATATAACTTATATCAGTTGTAGATATATTGGCATCTTTAACAGCTCTTTGCATGGCTAACAGAGCTCCTGTTCCATCTTGTCTAGGTGCAGTCAAATGCGAAGCATCTCCGGATAAGCCATAGCCAAGAATTTCTGCATAAATTTTTGCTTGTCTTCCCAGTGCATGCTGCAATTCTTCTAGAACCAATATTGCAGTACCTTCTCCCATAACAAACCCGTCCCTTTTAGTATCAAAGGGTCTAGATGCCTTTTGTGGATATTCATTGAATGAAGTGCTAAGAGCTCTTAATCGACAAAATGCAGCAATTGATAAAGGTGAAATACAAGCTTCAGTACCTCCACAAATCATAATATCTGCATCTCCGCTTCGAATAAACCTGAATGAATCACCAATGGAATGAGCTCCTGTTGCACAAGCTGTAGAAACAGAATGATTAGGTCCACATAAACCGTATTTAATACTAATATGGCCTGCAGACATGTTTGGTAATATCCTAGGTACAAAAAATGGGCTTACATTGCGGTAACCCTTTTTTAAAGCGTCATTTGTATCACATATATCTTGTAAATCTACCATACCCATTCCTATAGCAACACCAGTATGAAGTTTTGTTTCTTCGGATAGTTTGGAAAGTTTTGCATCTTCTAGTGCTTCTTTCGTAGCGAGTAAGGCATAAGCAGTTGGTGCTCCCATAGATTTCAATTCTGTCTTACTGAAATGATTAGATAGTTCTATTTTGGAGCCTTCAGATTTTATGAAGCCTGCTACTTTACAAGGTAGATTTTCATAGTTAGGTCCTTCTAATTTTGTGATGCCTGACTGTCCAGATATTATATTTTTCCATGATTCTTTCAAACTACCACCAACTGGTGATATTACACCCATACCTGTTACAACTACTCTTCTATGTATCATAATTGGAAAATCAACGAATGTATATTTATTTAAAATAGAAAACTATCAGTAGTTGTAGCAGTAGCAGTATACATTATTTTCAAAGAAATTACTTCCTGATTAACTATCAACGAAAAATGAGGTTAGGTTTTCTGCCGGACTCGCACCACAGAAGCAGAGAAAAGCTTACTCAGTTACTTCGTATCTGAATGAAACAATTAACAGCCAAATAAAAACTGAAACAATTTTCAATTTTAAAAACTAACTTATTCTCTTAACTTCATCTTTTTTATTTTGAATGAATACCAGGCATAATGAAATTAAATTAAATCTTAACGTACTTCGATGATTTTCGTTGTTCATTTTTCGAAAATCGATCAAACAAAAGCCATAGTAACGGAGAAATATTAGAAAATAATCTTTGTCAACTTAAAAAGTCTCCATTCGAGTGTGAATATTCATTAATGGCTAAATCTAGTGAAGAATCTAACAACGACGAAGACGAACAGCTTTATTCATTTCTGAAACACATGGACAAAGAAAGTTATTCATCCTACGAATTGGACAATTATTCGGGAGATTTCGACAGTCCCAGCGAAAATAGTTCAAGTTATGAAGCAATAAGCAAATGCCCGCTTTATGACAATCCAGGTTTGAATAAAACTTTTAACGACACACGTTTGAGGGATATTGAAAGGGATAATTCGATTCTTATGACCAAGATTTTGTCAAAATCCAGAAGACCAAAGCAGTATAAGATTTACCAGCAGCCTCAAATCAAGTCGAGTTTTGATATTAATAGAAGAAAAGCCCAAGCAAAGATAGAATACGAAAACAAAATTTTGCTCAAGAAAATACAAGGTGCCAAACCTGTCGTAAGGAAATGATGTATATTTCATAATAAATCTTAACATTTTTTGTTGGTTGTATTTTTATAATTTCAAGTTCGACATTGAGCGCTTTCTTAACAATAGTAGTAGCTGCTCATGGAAAATTATTTCGTAATACATGAAATAACGAAGAATTCTCCTTAACAAGGTTTTAATTTTTAAACACTCCATAATATTTATGTATAACTCTTCGTATTGTTCTCTAGTTGGCCACTGGCAGATGCTTTTGTTCAGTTCTTAAAGAAAATCACTACCAAACACATCGAAGTTTTCTATTACTGGTAACTGTTTAGAGTTTGGTTGTTTTTGTGTTAGCAATGCTCAACGGATCATTAAAAAATCATAGATTTTTGAAGTTTCTATCTATGGAAAAACCATTTCCGACTTCTACGAATATATTGTGATTTTTTCTGTAAATTTTCTAGGACCATAACGCACAAAAAGAAAACCAACCATATATAGTGCATAATATTCTACATTCGTACTTTTTTGTGGAATTAATTGTATAAAAGATTTAGTAGTTTTCGATCATCCTCCCTTTGAGAGGTTTTGCTAATAATCTAAGAGCCTAGCAAAGTTTATCATTTATGATATTTGATTTCTTTATATGCCTTTTATATTGAAGAGGTAGTCGAAATATTGCAGAGTTGAAGCAAAATTTCAGAAATCGTCTTGCTTCGGTTACCAATATTTAAATTTACAATGCTTTCGGAGTGGATTATGCATACAGAATAATGGGAACACATTTGAATACTTACATCGGTTATTTTCATTGAATTTCATTCCATATATTAGAATATCTCGTTAGTTTTCTGGTTAACACAAGTTAATTTTCAAAATTGTTGTACGGCATGGTAGCTTCGCTATTACGAACAATACCATATCCACACTAAAGTTGAAAAAACATTTAATATATCCGAATTGCCATAGCAAGAATTAATTTCCGAACTATCATAGTGAGAGCTTTGAACATGCTCAAGCTATTTCATTCAATCTTTCCGTTTGCGTTCTGTGAAGGGACATAAAGTTACATATAAAATTAGGAATAAGTTACACAATTTTCGGTTTTTCATGAAAACACGCCGAGGATATTGAGTATTCATGTGAAATATTTTTGAAGAGAGAAAAAAAATTCTATTCAACAAAATCTGAGTTACTGATGGTTAATATGTAAAAGAACGCAAGTTTGCATTTTAACTCAAAAACCGATGGCGAAAAAACCACACGTAGTTCGGTTCTAAATAAAAAAGTGTCAGAAAGTCAGAACCATTTTTACATAATTTTGAAGACAACGGAGATATTGGCACTTATTTTCTCTATCCATCCTGTACAGCTAAATGCAAGGTTTGTCAGATGGTTCGGAAACAGACCTTGAGTGCGATAGAAAGGCTTATGATCACAAATCAAAACTTTTATGATTAAATTTTCCGCTAGAACATTTGTCACTTATTTTAGGTTGAAATACTTAATTGATGATGATATCTATTTTTTATTGATTTGCTATCGTTTCTGGAATCTTTAGTGTTGTATATTGCGAATTTTTTTTGAAACCTCTAATATTGTTGTTCAAGTACCGAAAACTAAGATTATGCAATATCTGGACGACTATAAAATAGTCGAATACCTGAACTCGATGGAGCATGTTTGAGAAGAATTTTTTTCGTTTCAATAAAAATATTTTGAGTAAATTATACCCTTTAAGTCATTACTGTGGAAATAGTGTTTAGTTTTTATGAATCATAATTTATTTTTAGTCAAAATCAGAGCAAACTAAGTGATTTAATACTAATTATCATTAATAAATTTCTTTATTTACTCCTGATTTCATCATTCAATCATCACGGATGTACCAAATTATTGTATAGGTGTCCTAGAATAAAGTATAACAAAAAAATTGCTATGGTTACGAATGTCACCTATTGTACAAGATGTATGTATTTCATTCCATCTATGGTAAAACCACAAAAACGCTATCGTGTGTTAAAAATTGTGATTTCAGGACTCATGAGGTCAAACTTTTGAAGCTGAGTATCTCTGAATTGAATCAAAAGATTTACACCATGGTGATCTCACTAATTTGTATAAGAATTTCTTTAAGAACCACCCTTCAAAGTTCGTCATAGGGCATATGGGATACCCTGTATTCACATCCAAAGTTGAAGAAAAATTGATTTTTAGAAAATCCTGGAAATCCCATTAAGAGGGGTGAACTATCCCTAACGTTTATTAACCACTAATTTCGAATTGGCTGAAATTTCGTGAAATCTGATAAAGTTTTCTATTCCTTTGAACCATTTTCTATGAAAAAGGTAATCTGAGTAGATGTCGAAAAAATGAACAGTTTACCAGAAAAATATCTTATGTTTGGTACCATAATTATTGAAATTAGCACGCCAAGCCTTTGTTTATAGATAAAAATACTTCATTCAGAGCGATCTAATGAAAATCCACCTCCACCAAAAAAACGTTTAATTCTATTCTTTCTTGCAATTTTCAGCGTTAGAACAAACAAATATTAGATTTCTCACTTTGCTACTCGAAGACAGATCCTCCAACTTTGATGCGTTCTTGTGCTCTTGCAACAAGGGATCTCTATTATGAAATAGTTTTCGTAATTGTGCTTTATCGCTTCATTTGTATAATTTATTATTTTCAGCGGCATCACTTGGAAGACTGAACCTGGCCATCGGGGTTCTTTGCCTACTTTTATGAGAACACTTCATAAGCCAGGTTCTTAAGGTCACCTCTTAAAATGAAAATCCAGAGGATTCAAGACAGCTATGTAATAGGTTTTCTACCTACCCATCGTCGAGGCTCAGTCGTGTTCAAATGCTCTCTACTACCAAAATTATAGATGAAAAGTTCAAATACGATGGCAATCCATCGTGCATAAACCACATCATCTGTTCAAATACAATGGAGTTGCCAATGCCAATAAAATATCTTCCAAAAGTTCTAGCAAGTTATTTTGCAAAAATTCCAAAAAGGTCTCATCATTCATTCGATGAAGAACACAAATGGCCCAACGAAAGTGTGACCAACATATTAGACTCAGATATTTATTTCGAAGTGGTACCAGTGCCGTATTTGAATAATGTCATGATTATTTTCATTATCAATGTAAATTGCATACATCTGTAACGCGATATCTTCCTAAAACCTGCTTTATCGCAATTGATGATTGATGTTACAAATGGAGCATATTATCGATGCTGATCTAGAAAGCAATTTGAAAAATTCATCAACCTATGTTGAATGGAACACATTTTATCGAATAAAAACAATTTTTTTCCTCAACATGCGGATGTATATCTAGCAGGAGTGGATTCTCTGAAAAATAAAATAGAGGAAGCCATGGCATTATTTCATTGAGATCTATCAGATACCGAATTATTGATACCTGTATATGCATAGTTTAAGTCAACATTAAGAAGTAGATGAAAATCGAACTTGTAGAATTCTTCACAAACGAACAAAGTGAAACAAGAAATAACAGAAACAAACATTTCATTTATTGATTTTCAACAAAGTTTCAAAACTAGATTTTGGTAGAACTCTGGATATTTCAGAATCAACAATTTTTTACATACATTTGATATCAAAATTTCTCCCAAAGTAAAGCTTCATCTAAATTCGACGATATCCTATGAAATATGTCTATCAATTTACATAACAAAGCTATATTTGTTTTTTTTGAAGTACTTCTTAAAATATCATGTAAGTCCATAAACAAATATTCGAGCATAGCATTATGCGTACAAATAAATTTAACACCTGTTGGTAATCGACACACTGAAATTAAAACATCCAAAATTGACAACTTCCCTTCCATATCACAAACACAACTCGAATACAACTCTGTGAATAACTTCAAAGCCATCGAGCGGAAAAAAATGGTGTAATCATTTTCGGTAATCAAACCATCACACAAGATTTCACAAATAAAATTACGATGATCTTTATAATTAACGTCTGAACTATAAACGAAAGTATACAGTTCAGGTATAGAAGAGAAGTCTAAGGCAGGTTTTGCGGCTAAATATTGCGAAAGAGGTAGATACATTATATGATTTGGTTGTGTCAATATCAGAGCAGTTCTCGCGAGGAAAATTGACGCAAAATTATTTAAAACTAAATCATCTGTCATTGAAATTCCTCTGCATATAGCTTCTATAAGTCGAATCCACAGTAAATTGTCCTTCCCACTTTGTCTGGCTTCCACATGAAAATAAAATCTAGCTAGAACATGACAGGCAGCAGCCCTCATTTTTTTATGCTCACTACTCAGTGCCAATATGCTCAAAGATAAGGCTCCGCTTTTTGTAAAATGGTAAGTCTGCACTACGTTTTCTGGTGCTAAGAGGTGGCTGAATAATGGCAGAAGAAATTCCAACTCGTATATGAGATTTTCTTTCAAGTTATTTGGACGATTGACACTATGATAAAGGTGGTAGTATTTTATCGTTGAAAGTACAATATTTTCCTGAAGTATGTTAAGCACATCTCGCATTTTAGGTTGTTTCAGTAAAGCCTTTTCAATATCTGATCTTACTGAGTAGTGGTTAGCACCAGTTTTCCCCCAAAGAAACGGTTTGAAATCATGAAAGCTTGTCTGGTTTGAAGCAGATTCATACCTGAAATTGAAAAAATTGGTTTAGTCACAAATTATTAATGTTCTACACGAAAACGTTGACAGATATAAAAAAATAAGAAAGTTTCATTGTTAATTTTTATCAGCGATGTACTGAAAGAAGTTTGGCGGTGAGAAAGAACACAGTACCCTAAAAAGATATCACCTGTAGTTTTTCATAACCTGGCCATCGGGGCTCTTTCGGTCAAACAGAGAGGGAATTGTTTTGTTGAGTTTTGAATATTTTCCAAGGATAAATGCGTTTATTCTTCAAAATTGGCAAGCAAGAACAAGGTGGAAGTGATTATGCTTCAGGAGATGGAAAAACATCTCCGCGAAAGAGGAAATATCGCAGGTTATGTACTTTTTGATTATCTCCTTGGTACTATTTATGGCCTTGCTTGCTATGTAAAATCTTCATCATTTTCTTTGGTTCAAGTGAGTTTAGACATATAAGAGTTAGGTATATTTGTTGAAATATTTTTCTGCTGGTTTTTTCCATTGTTACAGATTTTCCTGTCCCTTTTGATTTCACTCTTGTCTTCTGGAAATCATGGAGTGCAAGATGAGAATGTTGGAAAATTTTTGGCACTCTTTTTGTACACACGACACTAACACAACATAAACCCTATTGCTAGTGCAATAGTGACAGGGAAACGAGTTTTTTCCACAGGGTTTTTCACTCGTTTATTGAATCATACGCAAGATAGTATGGTTCCCCTGTTACATTTCCTGTGTTTACACTTTAGGGGCAATCGAAGGAGGCATGATGCGAGTTTAGATGCCAGATTAAGGAACAGGCATGGTCTGTTTTTTCCGCTGGTATTCTATTTATTGGCTTGATTTTACGATTGTGATTTTTCTGACACACACCAGAATTATAGATATAAGCATTTATTGTAAATACAATTATTCAAATTTTTGTATATATATATATATATATATATATATATATATATATATATATATATATATATATATATATATATATATATCCCCGTTTTAGAGTTATTTATTTCTCGAATTTTAGGAAAATCGTTATTTGCTATCTCGGTTTTTATCAAAGGTGCATAAAAATCATTCTAACATTCTAAAGGCACTTTTTGAGTAAAATTTAAGGTTGTAAAAGAAAAATTGGCTTAGCAATTTGCGAGTTATAATGCAAGCATCGTTATTTTAATATGAACCATAGGTTTATTTTGTTGAATACAGTATTCCTCTTCGTTTTATGATTCACTTATGATTTTAGTTTTGAAATATATTAAGCTTCTTTCTTGTACAGTATAAGCTCTTCGTTCGCGGGGTTAGATATGTTCCATAGATTTGCGTGAATATGGAATGGTAATTTATATGGGATTAGCAATTTAGCTATATAAGACACAATTCCATTGACGGATCAATTTTCATAAAAAAATTACGAAGCTCATTTGCCATTCTTTAACCTTCACTAAGATTTTTCAAATTAAATGTCACGTTTCCAATGCTTGTTGAAGCCTCCTCTTCAATAGGCTGTGAATTTAACATTTTCTCAAAGTCGGTTTCAGTCAAATCTATCTTTATCAAGCAACTACTGAATGTCACTTGATTCTATTTTTTCGAACCCATCTCGTCCTATTCCATTCGCAATTTCGTCGATGTTCGCAGTTAAAGTTTGAATTTGCACAGATTTTTCGTCTTTATCCGCAGTCAAACAGGCCACCGTTTTTTCCAGCATGATTTAAATGTGTGTGGGTTCAGTTTTCCACTGATTTTTTATGCTTAAAATAAATTTTGTTATGATAAATTTCCTCCAGCATTCCATAACATTTATATCAAGATCACATTCCATATAGGGAATGCAATCTCGGTATACCAAGATCTTGCAATACCGAGATCTCGCACCTATTCTGCAAGATCAATCTCGCACCCAAAATCATGCGCGATCTCGCAAGATTTGTATTATGTCAATTTTGGTTAGCTTTCAGTGCTTTCACATGTAGTTGTTGACTTATGTAAACAATGTACCTATTCCTAATTGTCTTTTTCACATATTATTTCCTCACCTCTTTCATTTTTTTCAACTATATATTGATATCGGTCTTTCAGATAAGATGCCATCAACTTGAGACAGGCTCCACGTAATCCACAACTAGTTTTTTTATTAATATAGCGTGATCGACACTGTCAAAAGCTTTTGTCAGATCTACAAACAACGCTAAGCTTCTTTTCCACTATTCAAAGACTCAATTATTTTATCAAGTACAGAATAAATAGCTTCTACAGTAGATCTGCCCTTTCTGAAACCGTATTGAGAGTTTAACAAGATCGAAAACTTTTCTAAAAATGATGTTATTCTGTTGGCAATGATATGTTCGAATATTTTACTTATGTTTGGCAGGACTGGAATAGGGCGATAGTTCTCAAAATTATTTCCATCACCTTTATTGTACAAAGCTTTTATTCGTGCAATTTTGAAATCATCTGGGAAGACACCTGATGCTAAACTTAAGTTTATATATGACTCAAAGGCTGTGCAATGATATGACCCATACATTTGATTAACTTGATTGGTATCTCATCATAACCTACAGAGTGTTTGTTTTTTAAGGAATGTATGATATTATACACTTCAGTAGAGTCGGTTGGTTTCATGAAAATAGAGTGTTGCACACGAGATTTTTTATCTAGGATAATGTCTTGTGGAACTTGGGTATCTTTGCGTTCACAGATATTTATGAAGTGTTTGTTTAAATTATTTACTAGTTCCTCTTCAGAAGTATATTCGCATAAATCGTAAATTCCAGTTTTATCTTTACTACTTCAAATCGGTTTAGTGTAGTTTTTAATAACATTCCAAGTTGTCTTCATTTTATTTGAATTTGGGAGGCTTTTACTTGGTAAAATTCCATTATCAATAATAAAAACAAGTATTGTGTGTAATTTTACTTAATAATTGCGATTCGTAACGCGAATGCAACGAAATTGAAATATTAAATCTAAATTTTCGGTCAAAAATTCATACGAACTAATTGCCAATATCAAAGATACCATTATACCACCTAATTCCAAACTCATTTCTTTCGATGTTAAGAATCTATTTCCCAACATCCTCCGAAAGATACGTATTACTTAGTTGAAGAATTATTAGAAAAGAATCATGTCAATACTATCATTAATTCAGATATTCTTTCATTATTACAAGTTCTTTTAGATCAAAATTATTTCCATTTCAATAACAAATATTATACTATTGAAGACGGCTTGATTATGGGCAATCCGTTAAGTCCTTTGTTAGCAGAAATATTCATGAATAATTTAGAGAAATTAATTCATAATCATCCACTCAGTAAATATTGTTTATACTGGTATCGCTATGTAGACGATATCATTATTTGCTTCACAGGGACAGATAGACAGTTAAAATTTTCGAAAATCATATAAATTCATTACATCCAAAAATTGGATTCACAACCGAAATAGAAAGCAATAATTCGATAAATTTCCTAGACGTAACAATTTCGAATGAAAATGGAAAACATGTTTTCGTAATTTACCATAAGCCGTCACATACAGATATTATAATAAATAACTCGTCGTGTCATCCGTATCAACATAAAATGTCAGCATTCAATAGTTCTATTCATAGATTGATTAACATCCTGTTATCAACAAAGAATTAAATTTGATTAAACAAATAAAAATAATGGTTACAATCCCAAACTAATAAATAATATTTTAAATAAAAACAAAGTAAAATCGCATTGAATGAAGTTTACCCTGTCGATAAATTGAAACAAAAATTCAACACCTTAACCTACGTTGGCATCACAAGTGAGAAACTGAAATCATTCTCGAGTAGCAATAATTTCAACATAGCTTTCCAAACTAATAATAATTTAGGCAAATATATAAAAATAATAAAACCAAATCAGGTAAAAACAATAAATCAGGTGTTTATAGATTGAATTGCAATGACTGTGATAATTTCTACATTGGTAGAACACATAGAAATTTTAATATTAGAATATCTGAACATAAACGCAGTTTTTCAAATAAAAATCAGATTCAAATTAGGCGAATCATCTCTTAAAAATAATCACTCTTTCGACCCACAGTTTGAAATTTTGCATACAGATAATAAATATTGGAAGGTAGATCTTTGGGAAACTTTAGAAATCAATAAATACAAACACTCAGGTAAACTCATCAATGAACAAGTCGATTTAAGCCCTTCACCTTTATTGAATCTCTTCGGGGAGCAATCTATTCCTTAATTTTATTGGATATACTTGTCATAAATAACCACTTAAGAAGAAGCAACCCAATTAGCTTTTAATTACTCAAGAACATTTATATTTATATTCTCATTTATATTTTCTGTACATGCATTCGTCTGAAGAAGCTACGGTGTAGTGAAACGCGTTACGAATCGCAATTATTAAGTAAAATTCCTTAAAACACAATATTTGTTTTTATTATTTATTTGAAGAATTTGCAATATATTCATATATTTCTTATATTGATATATTTCTTATAGTTTTTCAGATACCAGGCCCAAATTTTTTCAATATAAAGTTTATGCTTGTTTTTGCAAGAAGTTCTTATGCCGAGTGTAGTCCATGATTTTTTATTTTCTTATGCTTGATAATTTACACTGGAAACATATAATTCATTTTACGCGAAATCTTTTGAGAGAACAACTTATAAGCATTGTTTGCATTATTTTCAGAATACACATCATTAAAGTCTTCACTCGTCAATTCATCTACGAAGTCATTAATTTTTTTATCCGAAAATATTCGTTTTTTACTTTGCTCTTTGAGCTCTTCTCGAGAGGATTTCCAAGTTAGAGTCTGACCACGATGATCGGACAACGCAGCTATGACAACTTTGGCAGAGATATCTTCCAAATTACTTACAAAGATATTACCTACTAATGATTCAGAAGTGTTAGTGACTCTAGTTGGATCAAAAATCGTCTGTACAAAATTGAAAGTGTGCAATATATAAAAAAAATCTCTAGATGATTTAGATTTTTCAAACAAATTGATGTTGAAATCGCCACAAAAAAAAAATTCGATGTTTTCTGTACTTGTTTCAACATTCATTCAATAATTCACTTAGGGAATCCAAAAATGTGCTTACCTCACCCTTCGGTCTCCGATAGATGTAAATAACTATTACTTTCAAAGCCTTACTGAGAGTGCAGGAATATTCAAAAGACACTTCTCTAAAACACGAATTTTCATCAGTGAGTATCATACAACCCCCATTATTAATTTCTTTCCTACAGTTACATATTTATAGTTGGAGATATGAACAGAGTCTACTTCATGTACAAGTACACCATGTTTCAGTTAGGCATAATATTTGAGGTGTGTGGTTCAATGTTTCTAAGAAAAGTTCTATGTCAAACAGCTTGTTTTTACAGATCTTATATTCTGATGAAGCATTGTTAGAGCTTCATTTTTTAAATTCAGTTTATTTGGATCCTTCTTCTGAATTCCTCTTTGGTCATTATCAGTAACGACCTCACTAACCGCACACGATATTTTTTCTGACGACCCAGGTACTAGACGATTTCTATAGTCTGCACTTCCTCCAGAGGATCCACCCGACCCATTGCATTTGGTGGAGTCCTCTTTTTCATTAAAAAAAAATTGCTCACTAATGTACCCTCATGCCAAATATCATGCTTCCATGCACTTCTATATAAGTCTTGCTGAATAGTAACCCTCATCGATGCGTAAATGTCCGGACGCTTTGACTGATGCAGTTCACATCTCGCATTTGGCATATGTATTTGTAAAGCCCTCTCAAGATCTTCAGCCTTTGTGTCAGGGTGCAATCTAGTAACATGGAGAGACACTAGACGCGGAATTGTTTTTATTCCACATGTGTCCTTATTCTGTCCGATGACAGTTCGACGTTTATGTCCCACTTGCTTCCTCCCTCCATTCTGATTTGTTATGTTGCCATTATTTGATTTATGTTCATTCTCCATCTCATTTTTCGCATTCACCTCTAATGGAAAAGAATTCTGTTTATTTTGTATTTCATTCTTCGATTGTATTTCAATCAGAGCTGCATTAAGTAGTTCGGAACAAATACATTCCAGTGCAGAAGTTCGTATTTTCATTTACATTTTCTCTAACTGAAATGGACTTTTTACGATTTATCTCCACAAATTGTTTTTCATCAGCGTTCGAGTTGGACTTTGTCCGTGTTCCTGTTTCTAATACTGTTGAAGAGGGCATTTGCAGCTGCTGGACAGATAGGGACTAGACGTCCAGTGAGATGGCCACCTCGTAGCCCTGACTTGAGGCCACTAGATTTCTTTCTTTGGGGTTATTATAAATATTTAGCAATATTCACGTTTTCAATGCCTTCCGTAGTATCTTTCGGCGATTTTGAAATCTTTGCGATAAAATTATTTCCTCACATTTGAGACCTACACAACTTTTATTTTATTGAAGATTTCCGTATGAAATTTTTTGTTTTGGTTTGAGGAAAATTTAATGTTATTGACATTATTTTTTATTTTAATACACTTCTCTTACATGCATCTATTTGAAATCATCCTGAATAGAATATTGTCAATGCAACATCTATAGACTCATATTGATGATGTTACTCAGGTACCTAAGAATGAAAATTGTCACACATCATGTATTTGTGACTATGGGGAAAATTTGAAAATAATAGTTTGTTCTCAACCTTACCATAACCTAAGCTTCTTACTGTTCGCAAAAAAATGCAAGTTTCGGAAGACTTTTATCTCGAGGACTAGAGTGCTTTCACAATATTTTCTATTATTATTTTATATTTTTCACAATTTTAATTTCACAAACACGACCAGTTTTGACTGTTTTTCAAGTCAGACTTGAAAATTACTCAACAGTCGAAACCGGTAAGTTTTGTGAAAAATTGTGGAAAGTGTAAAATATATTTAGTTTATTTTCGCAGAAATCGACTACATGTTATATATTTTAAAAAGAAAATGAAAAGATCGCATCCAGCAACAGTAAAATCGCCCATTCTTCGTATTGAAGAAAAGCATATTTGAATTATAACTCGAAAACCACTAAGCTGAAAATTCTTTCTACACCATTAAACTTCATTAAAAAAAGGGCCTATAGAATGTTAAACTTTTTCGGGTAACTATTATAATGGGCAATGAATCTGCGAATCTTCCGAAATTCGAGAAATTTTGAATAGCTAAAAAACGGATACAGATGACGGAGAAATATTTGCACCATTAAACTGGACCCTAAAAAAGGTAGAGAAAGGGAGGGGAGTCATTTTCTTAACTGTAATATTCCATGGAAATTTGCCCATCCTGTAGGAAGCAAACATTCTCTACAACTTATTTAAAACACTTTCCGGATTGCACTAGCATATTAATACTCACATTTTCAAGAGCTTCAGCGCTATTTTATCAGACTCAGTCAAAGTAGCTCCAAAGGATGACAACAAGATCGGAACATGGCTTCTAGCCATGACTTGCGGCCATTGTTCGCACACAGTTAACAGTAAAGACAAAATTCCTACTTTGCACTTATGAAATTCGCTAAGAACAACATCTAAAAATTCTGAATGTGACACCAACATCTCCACAATCATTTTTATGTGTTCCTCATCAAATGTTCGACACGTCAAAGTGATTATATTTTGTAGAATGGTCAACAGTTTCTCATGATCTGAAACCCCGTATTTCAAACAGAATTTGATCAAAAGTTTGAAGGATTCATTGCTTTGTACACCTTTGAAATCGACTGATCCACTAAACATCTTAACATGATCCAAAAAATTTATGAAACAATCAGAAATGGTGTTCACAACTTCTGTTATATCCTCCTCATTTTAGGAATTTTTTCAGAATATTCATAAGTAAATGGACGAATGTTAATAAAGTATTACATATAATTTTACTATCAGTGTCTTTATCAATGAATTTCTTGAAAATAGTGTTTAAAAGCTTGGCATGATATATTTTTGTTACTTCGAATTTTTGGACTTTTGATACATATTCTAGGAAACTTTCCATTTGAAAATTTATTTCAACCAAACTAATAAGACCTTGATAATTTGTATCTAGATGCTGCCCTGCTTTTTGAGGTTTTCTCACAAGTTTATGAAGAGAATTTTCAAATTTAATATAGATATGCCCAAAAATTTCCTCAATTTCTTTCTTTGAGTCTTCGTGCATGTCTTGAATATAAAAATCACTCAACATTTGTAAAACTGGATAAAGCATTCCTTTCACAGTTATCAAATTATCTATATTTTCAACGATACATGTAAAAAATCTTTCCTTTTCTTCAATATGAATATGAGCAAATCACAACTTGCCTTATCATATTGCTTTAAATTTAATATGGATTTCACTACATCTGCATGAACTTGCTTCATAAACTGAGGAAATAATGATAAATATCTAAGCAATGCATCTGATAAAGTTGAGGAATTTATTTCTGATGTGTTATTCAATAAAGTAAAAAATTGAATAAATTCTGGGACATTTCCTCGGAAAATGGTTGTTCCACCATATTGCAATTATATAGTTCACAAAATTCTTTCAAACTATCTACTAAAATTGTATTGAAAGTATTGTGAACACATTTTCAGGAGCTTCTGAAATATAATCACACATTTTCGAAATAATACTTGAATATGTATCTAAATTCATCTTGAAAATCTCCATTATTTCATGTACTTTAATGTCCATATATTTTTTGGATTTTTATGATTTTGAATAACATTTTAACAATTTTTTGTTGAAATATTGTAGATTGTTTTCTGTAAGCAACATTCTTTTGGAAAATAGTCTGATGAAATCTGTTATGAATAAAGTACAAGAATTGTATTCTCCATTTTCCTCTAAATCTAAGATTGAAAATGTTCGATCAGAGAATAATTATCTAATATTATTGCAGGATCAAAAACAGTGTTGATTACTAAATGATCTACATAAATTGTTAAGTTTTTTGCGTAAATAGCTTGTTCTGGATTATTTGATTTCAATAATTTTGAGAAATAAAAATTCCCATTTGTAGTAAATCAAATTTCAAATCAGGATACATAGAAAGATTTTGTTCATTTTCAGTAAGAAAAATTTCAACTGATCCATTAGTCAGAGCCGAGTGAAGTTTACTGAATACATCAAGCTTTCCGAAAACTTTTAATTTTTTGGAATATCATCTTCCAATATTGACTTGAAATTATTTATCAGAGGTGTTGTACTATGCTCTAAAATCTCAGTAATCAATGTAATATCTGAATAAAAAATATCAAATTTGATATAGCAAAATTTATATAAGATGAAATGTTTTTTCAATATCTATTTTACCTGAATATTCTAGGATACCCAAGAGCATCGGACTCAAAGGCAAGTTATCATTATATTTAGAACTTTCATTCTTAATTTTAATTTCTTGTTGAATAGAAGATAAAATTTTCAGGTAATCATCTATCTTTGAATGAGTCAATCTAATAGTTTCACCGAAGAATGAAGATATATTTTCATTGAAAATTTTCAAAGAGAATATACCATTTATCCAAATATTCACTTCTTTTTCAAAACCATAATCAAATATGCCTGTATTCTTCAAGAACTTTTTGAGTACTGTTAAACTTCTGAAATCATGAATTTGGACATCTTGATGACTTGCTTTAAGAAGAAAAGATAAAAAGAAAATGAAAGAATCAGAAGTTAAAGCAAACACTGACGGGTTAACATATAGAAACAAATCGACAATCTTAATTTTGAGATGACCAGTTTCCTCATTTGAATCAGTGGAAATGGAATCGATTGTTTCTAATAATATTTTCAAGTCACTGTGAGAGAACTTCAAAGACTCTAATAATCCAGGACTTAAAGTAATGTAACATTCTAGAATATCACAAACTGATGATAAATATTGAAGGGGATTGAATCCTGTTGACTCTTCTGTTTTATCTTGCTCATTCCAATTTTTGAGGAGTGTTTCACTTCTTGGAAAATTTCTCTCAACATAAGTTTCCAGTTGTATTTTCAGTTTATCAAGCTGTTCTTTGTTCAACCATTTCTCACAAGCTTCAATAAAACTGAAGATTGACTTTGAGAACGATAAAATTAAAGTAATAGCGTTGTATCTTATTATTTGAAGTTCATAAGTGCAATTTTCTGGAATCATTATCTTCAATATTGGTAGAGGTGCAACAAGAATTGTAATAAGTTGGCTAATCTGGAAACAATGAGATTATATAATCCATGGGTAAATAATATTAGATATTTCTTCTGAAGCAATGATGACAATATACAAGGTTGGCAAATGTATCGAAAGACTTCAAGTACAAGTTCTTTTGAAAGAAGATACCAACAAAAAGCTTTTGTAGTATTTTTATTATAGTTTCGAGAGTCACATATGAATATGAATTCGTAGAATATAAATTAATTATTCTGAGAACTCGTAACTGGTACCTTATAAATAAAAAGGGCAATTTTTGCCATATTCACCGGAATGCCATTTCAAAGTCCGATTTGAATTTTTTGTAATAGTTTCGATAGTCAATTTTTGAATATACTTTGTTCCTGCTGAATATACTAAATAGAGTTAGATGCTGATTTTCGGTTTGTCCCAATATTATTTTCGAATATGAAGGGTAGTTCATTACTTTAATTTGAACAAAACTTATAATTAATTTGATTGAGGAGGTCGTTACTTGATGAAAATCGATATATAATTCAATGAAATAAAACTATGGTATTTAGATTTTTCTATATTAACAAAACTACGACCAGTTTCACCACACTTTGGCTTCATCAGATAGATACAAACTAATGAACAGAGTTATTCCTTATATATTAGTCTTATTTCCTAACTAATATTACAATAGGTACAAGTACAAGGGGTATGTTGGAAAACTCATCGGAGTTGCTTACTTTATGAATTGAAAAGATTGAGTAAAGGAGAAGGATTCAGATCTAATTGACTATTAAGTAACCTACCTGAATGCTTTTCTTTGTTGATCTCAAAATTTCCAATTGATTGAGTTTTTGTCTATTATTTTCATTGTGTAAAATTTTGAAATTATCATTAGAGTTATGATTTTCTTCGAGTAAGTGATTAGAATAATGGGAATCTGATTTATGATAATTAAAACTACGTTGTGCTCGGATTATCTAACTTTGAAATTTCTGAAAGTTCTACCAATATAAATTCCCCCACAAGACAGTTTATAAACACCGGATGTATTATCTTTATCAATTTTAGATTTGTAGTTTTGATATGTCAGTTCGGAATGCTATATTGAAATAATAATGCGAAAGGAATGATTTCGATTTTAGACTAGGATTACCAATATAAGTTAAGCTGTTGTATTTTATGTTAGAACTTTTTATATTCGGAAATATTTCCTGGATTGCTTTTCGAAATTTTTTGCGTGAAATCATGTTCTCAATCATACTTGGACTGTAACCGTTATTGACTGCCATTTGTTTGATTATATTTAGCTCTTCTATAAAATTATTTTGTGAAATTGGGATATTAATGAGTCTATGTACCATACTATTGTAAGCTGCTAATTTATGTGGATAAGGATGTGTAGATGAGATGAAGAATAGAAAATCATGTTTGCCCTTAATTTTAGTAATAGTTAAATCCAGCAAGTTAATGGAGTTTTCTGTTTCTATCTCTAACGTGAAATTAATATTATCGTGAATTTTGTTAATGAATGTTTTGAATGTCTGTTTGTGCCAGTGAAACAACAAATAATATCGTCGACATATCTAAACCAATAAATAAAGTGTTTGAATAACGGATGTTCTTGGATAGTTTTTTCAATATTATCCATGAAAATTTCAGCGAGTAGAGGGCTCAGAGGATTATCCATGATGAAACTTTTTTTACTATTATATAATACTCCGTTGAAGTTAAAATAATTTTGTTCTAAACAAATTTCTAAAAGGTGTAAGATTTCTGATTGAATTACCGGATTGCCAACGAGACAACTACATCTTTTTAAAGGTAATCCCTTCGGAGTTGCTTCATAGATTGCATTCAGTAGAATTTGACATTTATATTCCGTACAAGATTCAAAGTTCATTCATTAATTACAAAAAGTATAAAATTCAGTTGCGAAAATTAAATTAATTATTGAGTAATGAACCCCGAAACTTCAAAAATCAAGTCCAAATTTTCCGATCACCAATTTTATGATAGGTTCAGTAATCTTTCAGATGCTAGTTTTTCCGAAGATAAAGTTTCACTTCTAGAAAAGGGTTTTAAACACAATTTAGAGTCAAATAACGCTCGTCTCCATTTCGATCTGCTAGGAATTGAAACCGAAATAGCAATAAATTATTCATCGCAAGCAAAACACCTAAGTCACTCAGCATTGCTACTTCAAAAAGAGTTCAATAGTTTTCAACCTAAGAAATTCGAAAATACAACTTTAAAGTCCATTAAATCTAAGTCCGCATCAGAAGATATCATATTCACCAAAGCAGACAGAGGTCATACAGTCATAGCCTTAAATTAAGCAGATTATTTATTGAAAACCCAAAATTTCATTGAATCAACCAAAAATATAAACTTTTCATTGACAACCCTCATTCACCAAAACTTTACTCCCTCGTCAAACTCCATAAAACAGGGCATCCCATTAGACCAGTAGTTTAATATTTTCAAGCTCCAGCTGCAAAACTTTCAAGCTTTCTCATAGACATCATTCAACAGTAGTAATTTTCCACCTAAATTCTCAATAAAAACTCTTCAGTCCTAATAAATAAAATTCAGGACATGATACTACCACCGAACGCTAAACTTATGTCATGGGATGTAGTAAATCTCTTCCCTAGTGTTCCACCTAGTGATACTATTCTATTTTCATCTCATCTACACATCCTTATCCACATAAATTAGCAGCTTACAATATATTGGTAATCCTAGTCTAAAATTAAAATCATTCCTCTCGCATTATAATTTCAATATAGCATTCGAACTGATAATTCTTTAGGCCGACATATCAAAAACTGCAAATCTAAAATTGATAAAGGTAATAAATCCGGTGTTTATAAACTGTCTTGAGGGAATGTAGTAAAATTTATATTGGTAGAGCTTTCAGAAATTAGATTATCCGAGCACAAACGTAGTTTTAATTATCATAAATCAGATTCCCATTATTCTAATCACTTACTCGAAGAAAACCATAACTTTAATGATAATTTCAAAATTTCACACAATGAAAATAATAGACAAAAACTCAATCCATTGGAAATTTTAGAGATCAACAAAGAAAAGAATTCAGGTATGTTACTTAATAGTCAATTAGATCTAAATCCTTCTCCTTTACTCAATTTTTCAATTCATAAAGTAAGCAACTCCGATGAGTTTTCCAACATACCCTTGTACTTGTACCTATTGTAATATTAAGTAGAAAATAAGACTAATATATAAGGAATAACTCTGTTCACTAGTTTGTATCCATTTGATGAAGCCACAGTGTGGTGAAAGCGGTCATAGTTTCTTTAATATTGTGAAAATGTAAATACCATAGTTTTATTTCACTGAAAAAAAGTTATAATTGTTTTAAATGTATATCTTATGTTTCTCGTCATTTTTGAACGTGTTAACCTGAGACAAACTCATTCAAAGTAACTCTAAAGGATGACAACAGGATTGGGACATGGCCGTTGTTCACATACAGCTGCTAATAGTAGAGACAATATATATATATATATATATATATATATATATATATATATATATATATATATATATATATATATATATATATATATATATATATCCGAAAATAACGTAGACACTTTGAGCATTTCTTTATGGCGTGTGAATTACCCTTATCTTGGATATTGTTCCAAGTTAGACCATATAAGAGAATTTTAGGAAAAATTTGATAGGATGATGTGAACATTCTAGCATTAAATACAAATTAATAGTTTGTGACGCTGAATCTATTGAAAATAGGTATAGGAACATTAACATATTTCAATAGGTGTATAAAAAGTATGAGGTTTGACATCCATTACAAAACACGCTCTATAATTGTGTCAGCTATTACTTATTATTCAAGGATAATAGATTTAGAGAATAATTTACTATTTAATTTGAGATTCTGAGACTCTGACACGATTTTAGTACATATGTGTTCGACAAAAAACGATATTTTCACGAAATGTCGATTAATTCGAAAACGGTTCAGTTAAGGCATCTAATGATCTAAAAAAGTTACCTAATTTGGGATTAATACGTTCAAAAATGACGAGAAACATAGAGAGAAACAAGTCTAAATTGAAAGAACATAACTTTGATATGAATCTCTGTAGTGGAACACCCTGTATATTTGAAAATAATTGTAGAACATGCAGAAAATTAGTATCTTACTTTTTTGTACATATACTTCTTCAATATATTCAATAGAAACAAAGTTATGGATAGATTACGTAGTAAATGGACACCCGATATGCAGGGTGTTAAAAAGAGACACGGCAATATTTAAGGAGATGATTGCTGAAGTTACTCCATAAAAAAGTTCATATAAATATTGGTCCGCAAATACTACGTTACCGTTTTACAGGGTGTTAAGTTTAATCGGAAGATGCAGTTGAATTTGAATTTTTCGTAAACCACTTGAGATATTGAGGTAAAATTTTGGGGGTGCCGAGAACATTTAAAGACGCATAATTTTCAATAAGAAACAGTATTTTGGACTCAACAGTGCAGGCGTATGGGCACAACGCACGTTATTCTCAATGATAAAACTAGGACACTACTGATTTTTCAAAAATAAAAAATATTTTTGAATATTCCAATACTTTTCAGGATAAAAGATCCCTTGACTTTTTTTGTACGACGCCAAGTTTTTGATTGAAAACATGTTGAAAGGGTTAGAAAAGAAAGTCCATACATTTCATTGTACGACACGTAGTCTTCGATTAATAGAACCAGCTTAGTGTATTTCTTTTAATTACTTAATAATCTACCAATTACAAAAGCTGTTCAAAGTGACCTCTTCCAGCTCGAATACAAGATTCCAGTGTTTTCCTTAGTGATTGGCGAACTTTTTCAAAAACACCAGGATTTGCTCTTATCGAGTTGCACTCAACGATGATTCTATTTCTTAAGTCTTCAACATTTGTCACGGAGGTAGTGTAAACCAAAAACTTCAAATGAACCCACAGGAAGAAATCGAAGGGGTTTAAGTCTGTGGACCGTGCAGGCCAAAATTGGGGTCCACCTCGACCAATCCAGCGATTTTCATACTCAAGAATCATGAGGAAATTACGAGCAAGCTGATTAAAATGGGAAGGTGGGTCATCGTACACAAACCACATTGTTTGTCTTATTACCAAAGTTACATCCTCCAAAAATTCTGGAAGAGTGTGTTCCAAAAAGTGGCGGTACACCTCCCCCGTAAGTCTCCCTGGTAGAAACACTGGTCCAATTTGGCACAATGCCGATCCATAAGTTCAACGAGTATTGTTGTTGAAATCGATCTTCATATGTTTGATGTGGATTTTCTTCACACCACATATGATTATGAAAATTCCTTATGGAATTTCTTGGAAAACTTGTTTCATCAGTGAACAGGATCAGCATAAGAAATTGAGGAGAATCAACTTAAGCAAAAGCCATTTAAAATACGCAATACGGGTAGGAAAATCGGTAAAAAGAAGAAGTTATGGTATGCCTTGTACCTTATGAAGAATTTGCCAATTAGTTGACACCTAAATCGTCAGCAATTTTTCGAGAGGAGGTACCAGGATCATCTTGAATTATTTCAGGACCTCATTTTCCAGCTCTACCGTTCTTATTTCCCTTGGCCTTCCTGCTCCTTCGTAATGTGCCTTTTTCATGTAGGCGTCGATGAATGCTTTGAAAAGTTTTTCTATCGGGAGCAATACGGTTTGGAAATCTTTCAATGTACAATCATCGAACTTCTCAATACATTTCCGTCAGAACGTCCATACATTTATTTATTTATTTATTTGAATATGAAAGGTAATAACAGGCCTTTAAGACCCATAGCCGTATCTATGAAGTATATAAAAAACAGTAAGAATTATAAAATAACATTGAACATATCGATCTTGTTGCCAGAAATATGTCTAGGTACATATACGCGTTAACACTTTCGAAACTTGTTGATGTGTATGCTGCTACCTTGGCATACCATGCATATGTGAGCAGTAGGTTGCGGTATGGCATCGTTGTCTGGAGAAACTCTGTGCACGTGGGGAGGTTGCCCATTCTGCAGAAGAGGTGTATGAGAGCAATGCTGGGCCTGAACTGGACCGAATAGTGTAGATCATATTTCGGGAGAACATCAGTGCTCACAGTTGTTGGATTCTACATATATGAATGCATTGTTTTCATCAAGAGTAATGGAGAACTTTTTGTTGAAAGAGAAGAAATTAATCCACACATTATTAGAGGAGCCAAGGATATAGAACTGCCCCACATGAAGTCTGCTTACCTGCAGAGGAATGTTTCCTACATGGTTGCGAAAATTTTTAATCACTTGCCCCTACATGCGAAAAATTGGCCAATAAATAAACTGAAAACAAATTTAAATAAACATCTTGTGCAGAACCCCTACTACTCACTTGATGAATATTTCTCTGCCGACTTACTGAGACTGTAAATGTCTGATTGTGAGGATTTTGATGTAATTTATTTGTTTGTGAATTCTCCAATGTTGTGTATTATTCTTTTCTTCAGAATATAATTGATTTGTATTTTAACTTTATAATTTACATAGGAATATATGTATTGTGAAATATGACGTGTTTTAAAACATAAGTGTTATTATGGAACAAATAAAAGGATTATTATTATTATTATAACAAATCGAAAGTTTAGAAATTAAGAAATATCAATAGAAATTGTTCTATTCAATTTGTAGTCGCATAGTTGTATTAAGAACACGAAACTTAGAAAGACAATAAAAATACTTAAAAACTAAGACAAAGTCTGTGATACAGCTCTCTTAACGTACTTTTTTATTTGTGACGGTGAAGATAGTTCGTGAAAATCAATAGCATACGAATTCATCAGCCTGGCCATCCGCACCAGAGGTGAGTTGAAAGAAGCATTCGTATTTGTAATAGGAGTGTAACAAAGTGAGGTCTACGTACATTGTAGCCAGGCGTGTTGAAACCAACCCAGGAAAGAAAACTTCCGGAATCTATAAAATCGAGCATCGTGGATTTCTCTAGTAGTCTGTAGCGAAACTATGCCTAATTCTGAAGCTGTAATTTCAGCGACTCTAGATATCCTTGCATTTTTGTAGTTAACATATTTTATAAATCGGTTCTGAATTCTGTTTATGTACACGTGATACTGAAAGCTCCAGGCAGCTGTCGCAATGTTCAAGTTACTGTTGACATATGCAAAATAAAGAGTCTAATGATTTTACACACTTGAAATGCTGAATGAGTCTCAGAAGAAAACCCAACATTCGAATGCTTTTTTACATATAGAATCAACGTGTTTGTCAAAAAGAAGTTTGCTGTCAATGGTAAACCCCAGGTCACGAAGCGAGTCCACTGAGACGAGGTTGTGTGATCCCAGGGTGTAGTGAAAGTGTATACTGTACTTTTTCCTCGAGAAGCTAATGGACTGACATTTCTTGAAATTAACAAAAAGTTGATTATCGCTACAATAATTCACTAGACGATCGAGGTCGTTCTGAAGCAATACGCAGCCTGAGTGATCTTTGATTATTTTGAAAATTTCCAAATCGTCCGCAAAAGCTAAAAATAAACTATCCTCAAAACACTCCGGAATATCATATAAATAGACCAAAAATAACAAAGGACCCAGATGACTCCCCTGCGCCACTCCCGATGTTGTGTTATATATGTTGGAACAATATCCACCCAATGCAACATACTGGGATCATTTAGACATATACGAATGAAGCCAGCGAAGCAGTGGGCCATGCACACCGACCTCAGCAAGCTTCCTGACAGATATACTCTGACATCAAGTGCATGTCGGTCATCTCAGCATTCTTATAACGATTCATGATAGCCGATTTGAAATTCAAATTCAATAGATTCAAAATTATTGAAAAACAGAAACATTCAAATCAAACTGACGTTAATCATTTTTGACCGCATCTATGGCTGAGCATAGAATAGGAATTATCAATGGAATCGCAAGGATTCCTAGAAAATTTTTCAACACATTTTTATTCAAAAACTGGGCGTCGTACAAAAAAATGTCAAGAGAGTTTTTTTCCCAAAAGATAATTGGAAAATTCAAAAATATTTTTGGATTTTTGGAAAAAATCAGTAGCGTGCTAAGTTTTTCTTTGAGAATAACCTGCGTTGCGCCCATACGCGCGCCACTGGTGAGTCAAAAATAATGTTTCACATAGGAAATTATCTTTGAAAACTTTCGATACCCCCAAAATGTTACCTCAATATCTCGAGAGGTTTACGAAAAATTAAAATTTAACTGCATCTTTCGATTAACTTTAACATCCTGAAATGACTTCAGTAAACATCTCCTTAAATATGGTCGTGTCTTTTTTAAACACCCTGTAGATGCACGAATAATGTGTTCTTGAAATATTCAGTCTAGCATAAATCGTTGAGAATTTTGTCTTCAGCAAAATAGGTCATATTTTGAACATTCAATTTAAAGATATTTCTTTTTGATTGACTAAGTTTATGTTAATTGTATTTTGTTAGTTGAATATCAATGAATCTTGGTAAAGTTGAAATTTTGGTTGCAATTTTGTGGATTGATTGAAAAATATTTTCATCATTTTTATCGAAAACGGTTACAGTTACGACAAGAATAGACAGACATAAAAGTTTCTGAACAGATTCAGGAATCAAATAATGTCATTGGAGGTATTCAGTGGTGTACTGCAAAAAGTTCTGCGGGGGAGAAAACGGAGATGATCCAAGAAAAAATACCATCCTGTAGATTTCCACATTAAAGTTGAATACTGAATTGTGTAGAACCAAAAGAGTTACCTATATTTTAAATTCGAGACTCATAAATTCAGACATCGAAAATTGCAAGTTATTAACAAAAACGACAATTTTCTGGAAACAAAAATACCCTGTATCAATTAGGGGAAATCGTCTTGAAATAAAAACTTTCTATCAACTGTTAAAATCCTGCTTAAGAACTGTATCACATCACATATGTTAAAAGTTGGTTTGATAAAAATCAAGTGTTTACATCACCATTTTTATATTCTTCTCTCACCTGATTAATATTAAGATTTTTAACATAAGGTTCCAAGCAGCTGGGCTGAAGTTTTGCAATCAATCTCTTCACAAAATTAACAACCTTCAACCATTTCTCAGAATATCTGAGTTCTAAGGCTTCTTTCAAGTTATTCCAAACATATTTAGTCAAATCTGGGCAAGCAGAACATATTTTAATGACTAGTTCAGAAGCATAAGAATGATCCCACGGTGAATCCATACTGTCCAGGACAGTGAAAATCAGTGCATTTTGGGTCTTCTTTCCCATTCCAACCAAAGGATCTCTGAATATCACACCATATTTGTGAGATGTGCATAGAATCATTAGAAAGTCATGAACACATTCGCTGACTTTTGCCTTTTGAACTTCGTCTACCTGAAAAGTAAATTTTTAGAGGATATACTAATTATATGCATAATAAATATTTTTTATAACTCTATATCATCCAAGAATCCTAATTAATTACATATAAAAAGGACAAAATGAAGGTTTTGATGCCTTCTGCGGGGAGAAAAAATTATACAGGTTGTTCACAAATACTATGTAATATGTAATATAATGGGTTGATTCTTCGCTTTATATTATGGCTGAAGTGTCTAATACAGTAGAAACTCGTTTATCCGGCCCTTAGTTATACGGATTCGCGATTATCTGGACTACCAATCGCGACCAATTTATATGTACCTACAAGTCGAATTTATGCAAGCATGAACTTGTCGGAACTTGCATATTCCGCCCGCGCCGTGTGGGATCGCTTCTCCGCGCGTTTCGTTATTGTTTTAGTTCGTTTGCAATTGACTTCGCTCTGACGTGCGTGTCACGTCTACATATTTAAACATGTAAAAGCGTTATCGCTTAAAGACAAAATAAATAATATTGATTGATTAAAAATGGAGAAACCGATTCAATTTTGTTGTACACCTGCAAATTAGACAGTGAAGACGGGAGTTGAAATCGAAAAATGATGAAGCGATTTTTTACAAAAAGGATCAACTGGGCAACCGATATCAGGACTTTTGCTGTGTGAAAAAGCATTACAGATTTAAATCACGTCATGGAATTCGTGAATTGGAAATACAAGGTGAAAAAATGTCAGCTAATGTAGATGCAACAAACTCTTCTAAATATAATTTTAAGAAAAAATTGAATGAAAATAACTATGACTTGGATCTTCTTTATAATGCTGATGAAACTGGATCCAACTGGAAATCGTTATCTTCAAAATCTTTTGAATTTAGAACATCCCTGAAGCGCATTGCAAAAAAGTTCAGGGGATAAAAATTGAGCATGAATTCTAAAAAACTTTCCCCATGTAGATGTTGGTGATAGACTGACATGTGTGTTCATGTAACTTATAAATATAAAAACATTGAAATTCCAACCTGTAACGAAGCATTCGCAGGCCTAAGTTTCTTAAAAAAGTCATAAATTAACCAAAGAATTTCTCTATTCCTTGAATTCATGATGTTTAGGAACAAGCTGTTTTTACAAACTGAATATGAAATTACTTATAGCTTACCTGTATACTTGTTTTGAGCTCTTTTTTCGATGCTTTCAAGTTAGAAGGACCCTTCCAATTGTACAAATTCACAATATTTTGACAACAATGGTATTAAAAGTTTTCATCTTAACAGTTTTTGAAACAAATTGATTCTCTAGAATATAATTTCTCATCGTAGTCAATATAAAACAAACTGTATCTACTTCATCATATTGTAATCCTGGTATTATACTAGTAAGCATGCCTTTCTTGTCAAGTAGTAGAGCCAAAGTTGAATATTCTATATCTATCAACATAGTAGTTAAAAAGAAAACAAAATGTTTTCTAACAGTTTTATTTTCAAGAGTGTTTTTCGTCAGTAATTCTAAATTAGTTAAATTAAAATTGACGTGTAACAAAATATCTTTTGAAAGTGATGAAGAAAATGTAACCATTGTTGTTAAAAGCTTGAGAATTACAATGCGTTCTTTATTTGATGAAGTAAGTCCTAGCATTTTGTTAACAGCAGTAATGAAAGTATTCAATAAGTATCGGCAGGATTCATAAGCTGCATCTCTACAATTTAATTTGCTTGAAATAATTTTCAACAATAACTCGTTCACGACTTCAAAAACAAGAACTGGGGGTAACGTTGAATCTTGCTCCATACTTTGTAATAGTTCATGAATGGTTCCATTTTTTTGAAGATATTCTAAGGCACAATCTTGAGATGTGTTTTCTCTTATTTGTTGCAAGAAACCCTGTATAGCTTGAAAATAACGAGTTGAAATATATAATGAAATGAACCTTTCAATTTACTAACCTATCAATTTTTGATCTCCTTGAAGCAGAGTTCTGAATTCTTTGGCAGAAAATTTTCTAAATTTTTTTGGTTGCTGAGTGGACGGTTCTATGTTTTTATTTTTGGTTACCGGGTTATCAACTTCCATTTTACTAGAATGAAATTTTTGATTGTATACAAAGTTTGTATATGTTTGCTTAGAAAAGTAAGGTTAGAAAAATTTAACCACAATATCTCACATTTCTAGAAGAACGACCATAGAATAGTGGATATCTCGGGATTCTATAGTTGATGCATAGAAATGTAGAAAATTTTCGCGTAATACCAGTTTGTAGAATGTAGTAGGTGATTAATGTTATCTATGGAATTAATATTATGACGTAATTATAATATACACCAACTGGAAAGTAATGAAGGAATTGAATAATTATTGAGTTCTCTTTTCTCAGTACTGCAATAATCCGCAAGTTATGCTCAAATGGTTCATCCATCTTCAATACTCGAAATGACTGGTATCATTATTCTCTTGATGAAATTCAAGATATTACAATATATATATATATATATATATATATATATATATATATATATATATATATATATATATATATATATATATATATATATATATATGTCATTATTACCAAAATACGATTTCTGGTTCTTCAGAATGCTTCATATGGTGTAGTTTGGATAGTAGAATCTTATATATAGTCAAGTATCCTGTACTTTCTATTATTACCTTATTTCATTCTGGTTTCAAATTTGTCAGATGTTCTGAAAGTATACATAAATCCAATTAAAATTGTTTTGAGTGGATATGGCATTTTGGTATACTATACTGATGAAAAATAACGAAAGTTCCTACGATTTTTCTTAGCAGCTGTATTCAATCGAATCATGTAATATCAAACAGAAATCGACATCTTTCGTTTATATATAATATATTCTCATATTATCTTCGAATAAAGATAAGATAAGTATGGTCGAATAGAAAATACCTTATAAGATAAAATAATACATTTTCAAAGAATGACGTTCCATTTTATTACGCAATAAAATGATTCATAATTTCTAGTGGCAAAATATTTGTATACAAAATGCGCTTGAGCTACAATTGCCTAATCTTAAATGAGTTCATCCGTGACGCCTGTATGATCTCAATATTTAGTTATGGTAGAGTTTGTTTGGATTTCTGAGAAAATTATGTGATTCTAAGAAGTCCTAATTAGGATACAACTGCAATTTGCGGTGTAATACTTTCACACTTAAAAAACTAAAATAATGCCACCGCTAATGTAGTGTTTATTGAGGATGATCTAGGAAAACTAAACTGAGAACTAGCGTTTCATGAGCATAATTTAATAATTTTTCGATATTTATTAACTTTCCATTTGTAAAATCATTACTAAGCTCGAAATGGCCAAGTCTCCATTCCCTATCTACAGGGTGTTTCCTTAGTACACAGTTGGTGATTGCTTAGCTAAAATGGGGTAGATTTGACCAATTCTTTCTTTTTCTGTTCATGGCTCTTTTTTCGAGATATAGACTCTCAGAAGAATAAATGATGAGCAGATAATCGACACTACCTAAATTGACGGATTTTTTAAAGTAACTGCAGGACCAAATTTTTTATTTCACTTTTTTCAGTCATATATTCAGCATGGCCCATTCGTGATTTCTCAAAATTGGCTCTGAAATGGGTTCATTATGAATAGAATACGTAGAATTATATATTTCAAAACTCCAGAGAAAAGAATATTATCGAATAATGAAAATAAACAGAATTCTATAAAAAGAACCACATAAGTCTTTATGTTCCTGATATAGTAATATAAATACGAAATTGAGTTTAGGCTACTGAATTACGCTTCTAGAAAACGCGGTTTTTCCTGTTGAAATACCTCCGAGGACAACGGAGATATAAGCAAGAAGAAAAAGAAAATCTGAAACATCCTGAATTTCACATTTTGTGAAAACTAATGATAATATCCCAACGCATCTGACGGATTCTTCCTTCTCATTTAAAATTAGGCTGGATTTTGAAAACTTGAATTCTCTATCGTTACAAAGAACGGATATTTTATTCTAATGCAATTGGGACACTCTGTACAGTCAACTTTTTCTCAATGAATTATAATTTCTTGGCTGAAGTGATAAATTCGCGTCTAAGATTTTAAGCAAATTTGATGGCATTGAATATGCACATATAAATAAAATAAAAAATTATACTTTTTCATTCTTTTATCAGTTTAGTTATGTAAAATCATTTGATCCATTTATCAATTTTGAGCTTTAAATCAATAGGAATATACACACTGATCCATTGTTTTCCGTTAAAACTGGGGAATCAATATCTTATCAATTTTAATCTTAATTATTATCATGCAATCTTGATCTTACGAATAAGTCATTTTGATCAAAAATAGCGTATGAGGAAATCTCAAGATAGAAATGTGAACTTTGTGAGTTTTAAAAGAATGTGAAGACTTATGTGATATTTGTGTAGAATTCAAGTGATTATATTAAGAAGAAAATGGATAGAATGGATAGGGATTTTATTATGATGATGACAATCAACTTCAATATGATGCAGCTGAAGAGAAGTGAGTTACTCAATAAATTCTCAGATTTAAAGATTTGATTGAAATAGCAACTATAGCCCTGTTTTTAAGTTAAGTTTAAGCTAATGGGCTACACAATACATTTTGGTTGGCATATCTGGTATTCTATGAAAAACACCTCAATAGCTTCAATAATTGTTGATCGATTTCAATGAAACAGAAACCAAATTGCATTTCAAATGATATTCAAATGATGATAACAATTCGTAGTTCTGTCACTTCCGTGAAGTTAACTTTCACATGGAATTTTTGAATGGTATCCATATTTTCAATTTTTTGGTCGATTACTCATTCAGTGCTATGTGTTTTATGTGCAGAAGTATCTTAAAACGCTGCATTTTTAAAGAAACTGAATTTATGGAAAATCAAGACTACTTGATTTTTTGTAAATATTTTCAGCCATATATATATATGTTCTTTTGAAAAGAGAGGATTTACAAAAATTCGAATAATTGTATTTACAATAAATGCTTGCATCTATAATTTTGGTGTGTGTCAGAAAAATAAAAGTGTGAGCTCAGGAAAATGTAACAGGGGAACCATACTATCTTGCGTATGATTCAATAAACGAGTGAAAAAACCCGAGGAAAAAAAAAAACTCGTTTCCCTGTCGCTATTGCACTAGCAATAGCTTGTTTGTTCATATTGTGTTAGTGTCGTGTGTACATAAAGGGTATCAAAGATTTTTCTGCTTAGCAGCTTCAATTCTCATCTTGCACTCCATGATTTCCAGACGAAGACAAGGGTGAAAGCAAGGGGGTTTGGGACAGGAATCTGTAACAATGGAAAAAGAAAACCAGCAGAAAAAATATTTCAACAATAATAGAATGTGTTTTGAGCATTATTTCAAGTCAAGTAACTCATATTTTCCGTATTTCCGGTAAAAACTGAAGAAAACGAAATAAGAGGCTTTAATAAATTGTGAAGTAAGCTTTGTGGCGTGAAAAGATCATAGAGTAAACATCATAGATTTATGATGAATGCAATCTTCAACAACGAAAATTATGATTGATTAGATACCTACCCACTCCTTATTGTTATTGTTTTGTATTGAGTGCAGACTTCTGAAGAATTTATAAGTATGGAAAACAAAAATCAATTGAATACCGACATTATGCAAGCCGATATCCAGTATAACAGAAATAATGCTCGATAATTGCGACTTTATCGAGCACGAGTTTCAGGTCGTGATGAACCAGAGTGCTGCAGGTTCTCTAGACTGGGAAAAAAAACTTACGAAGGTATGGCTCAAAACCCTCAAACGTAAGCTCGATGAAGAAACGGAATTGATTGTCTTGTTGAGTGAAAAAGAGAACCCAGATACATCTGTCCACAAGTTTCTGCAGAAACCGAAACGTTAGCGACGACTGTTGTTTGAAAACATGAGTATAATCCTTACGTTTTCCAGAAAGTTGAAAGTGTTAAACGACGAGAGTTTTCGTTTACTAATACAATGATTTATATTGAAATTTTTCAAGATACATCTTTTAGTTTGATGAATGTACTATTCACAACAATCGTCGTTTCAAGAGGAGTAATCAGTAAAAACTTATTACGTAATAAATCCGGGTCTCCAGGTCTGCTATGGCTTCTTCTATTTGCTGTGGTGTCTATGTGGATGGTCCTCGTTTCCATTGTTTCGTTGAATTTCTTCCAGTTATACACTGTATAATATCACCTTTTGGAAGTTGTCTTTCACCATCTATGACTTTTCCTCTTTGAATGTTTAGGGTCTCACATTTACCAATTCCGAATTTCATATGAACATCTGCCGAGAACTTACTGACAGTTTTCAGCAGATCATACAATTGCTTCTTGTTCGAAGCATATAATTTGATGTCATCCATATACAGTAGGGGGGAGATTATGTGATAGTTCCTATCTGCTTTCATCCTAAATCCGTATCCTGTTCTATTGAGCATTGAAGGCAATGGGTTCATAACCAAACAGAACCATAGTTGACTTAAAGAGTCTTCTTGAAATATTCCTCGACGTATGGGTATCTCGTAGGTTTTAATTGACTTATTGTTCATGTTGACCTGCACAGACGTGCGCCAGTGTGTCATTGTTATCTTCGAAAATTCTACCAGGGCTGGAAGAATTTTGTATATCTGCTATACTTCGACAAGCCAAGAATGGGCGGTACCATCGAATGCCTTCAGAGAAACGAGAAAAGCTGAATGAACATTCCGATGCCCTCCGCGTGCCTGTTTCATTACCACAGAATGGATGATGAGTTAATCCTTGCACCCGTGGTGTTTCTTTCTGCATCCCTTCTACTCCTCAGCTAATATATTGTTGTCGTCAAGGTGTTGGTATATTCGATTGGATATGCACGAGGTGAGTATTTTGTAGAGCGTTGACAGACAAGTGACTGGCCTATATTGACACGGATCCTGTGTTTTATCGCTCTTAGGTAGTATATATGGGATGTTGAAGAACATACGTGAGCTGTTTTGCTAGGGCTCCATGGAGCTTATCAAACTTCTTGTACCAGAAGTTGTGGATATTATCTATACCTGTGGCCTTCCAATTGTTGGTCGCTCTAACTACTGTTGCGATTTCTTCCTCCGTTATTCCTTCGAAGTCCATATGTTTGATATCAAGGCGTTGTTTTTCATTCGTGATCCATTACGCATCTTTATTGTGTTCTTTGGGCTTCGACGAAAGCGATGACCAATAATCGGTCAAGCACTGGGCGTCACGTTAGATTAACTTTTCTGTTGGTCGCAGTTTTGTTATTTCCCTTATGAAAATTGGCCGCGCTTTGGAGGAATCTTTGGTTTTGGTGTTTCCTTTCAGTACACTTAACGTATCTTGACAGCCTCTTTGCTTTTACTTGGAGTTTCTGCGTCAAAGTGTCTATATATACGTCGATGTGTTGTTTGTGATCAGGGTGTTTTGTGTTCGTACCAATTTTCTTACAAATTTTGCGTATATGTGGTTTCAAGCGCCTTGAGGATTTTTTGTTTCTCAGGAATTCTGTGAGGCGAACGATTATTATTATTATGAATTGTGAATTATCACCAAAAAAGAAATGTGAAATATTGGAATTGTGCTTCAATTTCTTGGCGAAATGTATTTGGGTATTGTTGAAAGAGAGGATGAGAACTACCTGTCAGAAAATCCTTCCAGATACCATTCCAAATACAACATGTATCGCCTTAACGATATACCAGTTATGTATTCAACAGCACTGGAGACTATTTAACAAATGTTATAGGAAATTCTAGGTGAATTTCTTTCATTTCAATGTTCAATGTGCAATAGATATATCTACTATCGTGATGAACTGATTCATCACGATCTGAAAATTGTGCTCGATAGAGTCGAAATTCTCGACTAATATCTCTGTAAAATTGAAAATAGGCTTGTATCATATCTGTATTCACTCGATTTTAGTCTTCTCTACTCATTAATTCTTCAGTGGGATGAAATAATTACAAAACAATGACAATAAGAGCGGGTAGGTATCAAATCAGTCATCATTTTCGTTGATTGAAAATGATAGTCATTATAAATCCATGAAGATTGCTTAGTTCAAAGTTCTCATTCTAGTTTTTCATCCGAAATATTGAAAATGTGAGTTACTCGAACTGAAATAATTATCAAAATGCTCTCTAGGGCTGAAAAAAATCATAAATTCAAGCAGTTGTCTATTCTGCAAATTATATTGATGAATTGGATGTGTGATGTTTTCTCGAAGTTTTCAATAATTTCTTTTGCGTCGGAAAATTCAGCGATTTGGGTGATACTCTTTTCACAGAAGATACTTAAAATTGAATGAGTAATCAAACAAAGAAAATATAAAGGTACCATTCAAAAAGACCAAGTGGAGGTCAACACTTGTGTCTCCGAAAGAGATAGAACTAGAAAAAAGTTCGCCTTTTGTTTATTAAAATCGATCAACAATTGCAGGACCTATAGCTTGGGGTGCCCAACCACATCAATAGAGAATGAATAATGAATTGTGAAAATGTGTGATCAAGGACTGATCATTAACAATTTTAGAACGTCTGCATATACACACAAATTCGTTTTTTCATTGTGTAATTTCAAAT
The DNA here is from genome assembly GCA_013387265.2 of Cryptolaemus montrouzieri. NCBI lineage: Eukaryota > Metazoa > Arthropoda > Insecta > Coleoptera > Coccinellidae > Cryptolaemus > Cryptolaemus montrouzieri. The sequence goes on along the minus strand of JABFTP020000021.1, from coordinate 22,447,648 downwards.
ATTCATTTTCAGACGGCAGCCTACTGAACCTCTTTGGAATATTTTCAAGAACACTCCTAGACAACCTATGACAGGTTCTAATGTAGATAGCACAAGTTATGATTATATTACTAAATTTCTCAAAATACTGGCGTACATATTCGTTTTTATAGTAGTTCTGTGCAGTGCAATTTTATCTAAAGGAACACTTCTATTGATGACTTCACAGGTTAAACCAAACACTACTAGGCCTTTTTGTAATAAGCTCATAGGTGATTGATTTTATTTTTATTGGATTATGTGTACTACATGAATTTTTGACAGGTCATTCATCGGATGTACTCAATAGAGATTTCGTTGTGACACTTCCTGTCGAAGAAAGGGCGGTATGGATTTGGGTACTCATCTTCTCGTATTTTGTACCACAAATCGCAACATTATACAGATCTCTGAGAGTATGCTTGTTCAAATCTTGGAAGAAAACTGAAATATGGCAACATTTACTTCCTCTTTTCATCACAGAAACTTTTCCAGCCATTGGTAGTGCCATTTTGGTTTTTTGTATACTTCCAGAACTAGATGTATTGAAGGCTGCTATGCTGACCAATGCTTTTTGCTTTATACCTGGTTTAATAGGTAAGTGAGAACAATTTTTCAAGATTTCAATGATTTAAAATTCATAGGGATAAACAGGTTGAAAAGTTCATACAGGTGGCGTTACTGGGTTACTAGGGTTGAATCAACAGAATTTTCAGTTAGTAGTAATCTAAACTAGACACGAGTAAAAAGTTTTCAGTTGTGCGACCGCTGGTTCGCGAGATAAAGTATTGAAAGTGAATCAAATTGTTATTGTTGGAAAAATGGATAAAAGAGTGACTTGATCAAACATTTTGATGTAAAAAATACAGTTGAAGACAAAGCATAGCATGATAAACATTATTCGGAGTGTGCACCAGGAAAATCAATCGTCGAAAAAAGGTTTGCAATCTTTAAACGAGGTGATATGAGCATCCAAGACGATAAGCGTAGTAGACGTCTCAAAGTGGCTGTCATCGAAAAACAACTAGTCAATGATTCTGAGGACTATTTGAAGATAATTAACCGTAATAAAGCCGAGTTTTTTCGTCGATACATTACAATGGATGAAACATGGATTCGTTACTACACTCCACAAAGCAATCGACAGTCAGCCAGTGGACTTAACGAGGTGAACTGCATCCAAAGCTTGCAAATACGCAGCAGTCAGCTGGCAAGGTTGTGGCATCAGTTTTCTGGAATGCGCAGGGTATTATACTAATTCATTATCTTAAAAACGACCAGACGATAAAAAGCGACTACTACATTGAGTTATTGGATCAATTGAAGGACCAATTTACGAAGAAACGACCCCATTTGAAAAAAAGGGCTGCTTCATCAAGACATTGCACCTTGCCACAAATCAAATCAATCAAAATAATAGCAAAATTGTACGAATTAGGCTTCGAATTACTTTCCCATCCACCTCATATACCAGATCTTGCCCCCATAGACTTTTTTCTGGTTTCAGACTTGAGAAGAATGATCGCTGAAAAAAATCAAGACTAATGAACAGGTATTCGCCGAAATTGAAGCCTATTTTGAAGTTGAAGAGAAATCTTATTATAAAAATTATTGATCTCTACAATCGCTGTGTCTCCCTCGAAGGTGACTATCTTCTTCTTCTTCTTCAGCCATCTGTCATCCAACTCTGGACATAGGCGTCCCCCAGTTCTCTCCAACGGTCTCTGTTCTGTGCTACCTGATACCAGTTGAGCCCACCAATGCGTTTCAGGTCATCTCTCCATCTCATTTGAGGGCGACCTCTTCCTCTTTTGCCCAAATATGGTCTCCATTTTTGTATTTCGGCATTCCATCTGCCATCTCCTTGTCTTGCATTATGACCCGCGAAGCCCGATTTGAGTCCGGCAATTTCTTCTCTGACATCGCGAACTTTAGTGACTTTCCTTATCCATGTGTTTGTTTTCTTGTCAATTAGTCTTATTTCAAGCATCCTGCGTACCATTGCTCTTTGTGTTTTGCACATTTTCGCCATAATGGCTCTAGTTAGTGTCCATGTTTGGCAGCCGTGAGTGATTACAGGCAAAATACACTGATTGTAGAATTAAGTTCTAAGGTATTGTGGTATCTTACGACTTTGAAGGACCCATTTTAATTTTCCAAATCCAACCCAAGCAAGCCGAACTCTTCTCGCAATTTCTGCTGTTTGATTCTCTCTATTAAGTTTGAGTATTTGACGTAGGTAAACATATTCATCCACCATGTCCAGAGAGTGTACGCCAACTGTAATCCTTCTTTATCTTCTGTGTTAGTTATGGTTTTCGTCTTCTGCATGTTCATTATCAAACCAATTTTTTTGCGATGCTTCAGCTAATTCTGTAGTAATTTCTTGCAACTCTTCGAGAGTGGTGGAAATCAGGACAATATCATCAGCGTACGTAAGATGATTCAGTGTTTTTCTGTTTATCCCCTTTCCTTCCCAACTGAATTGATTGAAATACATCTTCTAATGCTAAGGTGAATAACTTCGGCGATATAACGTCTCCCTGTTTTACAGCTGTCTGGATTTTCATTGGTTTGGTCTCGTGTTCTAGTCTTACTATCATTGAGGATTGTTGATAGATGTTGTGGATCAGTTGTCTATACCTGGAATCAATTCTGCTGTTGTTCATAGCTTGTTCTTCGGCCCATATCTCAGTCATATCGAACGCCTTCTCATAGTCCACGAACGTCATGTATAGAGTCAGATGATATTCGTTTTCTTTCTCTATCAAAGTTCTCATAGTAAGGAGGTGATCAGCTGTACTATACCCCTTTCGAAAGCCAGCCTGTTCAACGGGTTGGTAGGTGAATATATTGAATAAAAATATTGAATTTTCCAAAAAAAAAAGTGTTTTACTATGTTAGCTTTTTAGCCCACCTGGTAGAACTTTAATTCTGGCGAAAATTGGATACATATTAATTAAAGATATTGTTGGTGCATTCATTTTATGGTAATTTATTTTAATATAAACGAAAAGAAGCACTTTTGTCTGATTTCCACAAAGTTTACTGTCAACATACACCAACTGGTTTCGACAATTACGTCAATCTCAAATATCTAGAGCTAACAGTTATGATAAAGGGTGTGCTAACTATACTTATTTTTAATGTTTAGTAGAGGAGAGTGATTTAATTCTAGTTGGCTTTTGAAAGTGGTGAATTTTGTGTTTTACCAAGTAACTTTCTAACGGATTCATTACCACCCCTTTATTGCATTTGTGGATAATTTTTGAATTATCTAATGCTATTTTGTGATTTAAGCTTGTCATATGTGCAAAAACTGCTTATTCATTATCTGAGGACAGATCTTCGTTGAATATAGATTCACAATTTCGATCTGTTCATCCTACGTAAACTGTTGGGTATTCATTGCATTCAATTCTTTATATGGCAGACGGTCTGAATTGTATAGTTTTTAGTCTGACATTGAATTATAATTTGCTTATGTTGGAACCACTAGAAAAAAGTTTTTTATAATGGAATATAGTAATTGAGAAATTTGCTTATGTTCTTTGAGTATAATTATACTTGGGAAACTAGAATATTATTATTCGATGTAGGGGAGAGTAGGGTAGCCTCGGCCACATAAGTAAAACTCAGGATTACAAAAAAAACTCAAAGAAAAAAAGAACTATTTTCAATCTATATAATGGACAAAACATATTCCTCTCAATACTAATGAAATAAGAAATAAAAATTCTCATTTTATAACTGTAATGAAGTTTAGAAGGACTGTCAAATATTTGTCACAATCATTTCTGGGGGGTAGCTCCGAACACAAACAAATATGACTATGTCGATTTGCAAACATCACAATAGTAGAAAGAAGACGATGGTTCAACGTCCACACTTTCTTCATGAGCCCATTTTTTGCACTTGTGACACTTTTCATGGAAGGTTTCCCCACAAATGATGCATTCTGTATATGATTTGTTTTTTCCCTAGTTAAACTCTGGATATTCTTTCTCGATCTTATTTGACTGATTGCTGCTTTTGTTCTATCAGTTGCAGCCTTGGATTTATTGGCTACAGCCTTGTTTGCTACCAGTGAATCTTTAAATGGAGAGGATGCCAGAATCTCACTTTTTTGGGTTTTTCGAGAACGGGCTGCAAAACGCTTCCTTGAGACGTTAGGGAGAGGGGACAATTTTTGAAGCAATGCATTCAAACTAGGAGATGCAACTGGCTCCGCACTATTTTCCGCAGTAGGTGGCTGCGTGCTGCCACTTGTTGATGGTTGTGATGCCTGAGTAGTGGTCGACTGCTGGGCGCAACTGGTGGATGGTTGCTGGGTAGAAATAGTTGATGGCTGTTGGATGCTGCTAGTTGATGGCTGCAGATTGAAACTTGTGGATGAGTTTGATCTTCTGCTGTTCGATGTCTGCTCAGAAGTCTCATCCAAAACTGGTTCCTGTTCGATATTGGTCATTGATGATGGCAAAAAATCCAAATAATTAAAAATTTCCCTATTGAATGGATATATTCTGGTGCATTTGAACCAATTTTGTGCTATTTCTAGTCTAGCTGCCTTAGTGAAAGCTGAATTGACAAGTGAAGCGATGTCATAGTCTGAAATTCTCGCTCCTGGGTTTTGTCTCATCCACATGGCACTTGCTGAACTGAATGCAGACTTGAACGGCTTGAAAAATACCCGGTCTAACGGTTGCACTTTGTGAGTTTCGTGTGGTGGTGTGCTGAGCATATGGATGTGATTAGCACGAGCAAACTCTATCACTGCCAATTCCTTATGGCTCCCATGTTCATCGAGAATCAGAAGAACAGGGTGTTTTCTCGATGGCTGTGCGTGCTGTTTGAAGTGGTGGAGCCACTTTAGGAATATCTCATCATTCATCCATCCACTTTCATGTGGAATAGCTATGCTTTCCGGTGCAGCTCCAATCATCAATCGACCATCTTTATTAATCCATTTTCTCAGGAAGATGAAAAGAGGAGGTACAAAGTGACCAGTCACACTCATAGCATACATCAAGGTGATGTTTCGTACCCTCTAACCAGATGTCAACTTGCTTACTTGCTTTTTTCCCTTAGTAGAAATAACTTTCTCATTTTTGTGCATCGTCGAGACTCCCGTTTCATCAGCATTGTAAATTTTCGAAGCTGGAAAACTATATTTTTCCTGAAGCTGGAAGAGCTGATCATAAAAGCGATCTACTTGAGGTTTATTGACAATGGCTCTCGCGATACTGGTTGACTCTGGAGTTCTGAGAGCAATATCTGGGAATCTTTTCGAAAAGCTGTAGTAAGAATCTTTTTAGGCCATTTTTTCTCCCTTGTTGAATCTATATCTAGATCGATAACATGTTCATGAAGTTGAAGAGCTTGATCGTTGGAAAATGTGTGCTCCAACCTCCCCAATTTTGGCTTGAACTCTGTTTCTTCTCCATTACTTATAGCTTTCATTTTATCCTGGAGCGTACTTCTTGGAATACCATACCGTTCAGTAGCTCTTCTCATAGAAAGATTTCTCTCCCAAACACTCCGGATCGCTCTATACTTAGTAGTAAGGTCAATATTTCACTTTTTTGTTAGTCCATTTGACGATTCGTTTACAAATGATACCGTATCCTATTTATTAATATATATGTATGTACCGATTAGATACGCTAAGAAATAATTCTTTAGCCGCCAATATAGGCATTTGGTCGATTTTTTTGTAAATTGTAAATGAGAAAGTAGGAAGCGATAATAAGAAACTTTTACTGCATCGTATTATTCTTGATAATGGGCTGAGAACCTGAAACATATGTCGAGTCTTCTTCTTCTTCTTCTTTAAATAGGACGATGTCCTGTTTTTCTGTTACAGCCCCTGCTGCGAACCGGAGCTCCAGCACTCATGCCATCGCTTTTTCGGCCTTCCTATGGGTCTTCTAGTGTTGGGTTTTTGTGTTTTTGCCCACTTCGCCATACGTTCGGGGCCCATTCTGTCTACGTGATCTCTCCATCGGCGTCGACGTGCTCTTGTCCACCTCACCACATCCTGGACACCTAACTCCCTTAGCGTATCCTCATTCTTAGTGTTCTCATCTCTGTTGTCCTCATTAGTTGTTTTGTTTTTGTTGTCTCAGCTCTTGTCTCAACCGCATATGTCATCACGGGTCTCACACAGGTTTTATAGATTCGGACTTATGCTTTCTGTGCTTATGTACTTATTCCGCCAGATTACATCTCTCAGCCAGATATTCCCGATGCTTTCATTGTCTGCTGTTTTGCTTCTTGTAATGGGCCTATCGCTCGATACTTCTACTCCTATGTATTTAAAGTGTGAAACTTGCTCTATTATATGGTCGTTCACTACTAGTTTGCATCTAATTAGATCTTTCGCTATTACCATCGATTGGGTTTTCTGTGTTGATATTACCATGTTATATTTTTCTGCTGTTACTTTGAACTTTTGTGGTAGGCGTTGTAGGTCGTCCTCATTCTCGGCTATTAGTAAAGCATCATCTGCGTAGCACAGTATTCTCATAGTTTTGTTACCCATCCTATAGCCTTAGTTCATTTGGTTAACACCTGCTATTATTTCATCCATAATTAAATTAAATAGACATGGGCTGAGGCTGTCACCTTGTCTAATGCCTGCGTTAATTTTGATCTCGCTTGTAAGTCCCTGTGTAGTTTTTACTTTCGTCTTATTAGAGTTATTTAGTTCTTTGATTATGTTTATGTATTTATTGCTTAAGTTTTTATTTCTAAGAATAGTGATCACATCGTTCATTCGAATTCTGTCGAATGCCTTTTCCAAATCTATAAAATATATAAACATCGGTTTGTCAAACTCTATGGACTTCTCCACCAGTTGCCGCAATATAAAAATTGCATCCGTTGTTGATCTATTTGGTCGGAATTCCTGTTGTTCTTCAGACACACCTATTTTGTCATATATCTTTTGCGATAGAATTTTAGTGAGTAGTTTCGATGCAGAGTTAAGGAGTGTGATGCCTCTATAATTTGCTGGTTTTGTCTTCACGCCTTTTTTGTATATGGGTATTGTTATGCTCTGTCTCCATTCTTCTGGTATCTCCTTGTTGTTTTCAAATTTTTGGAATAGTTTTGTTATTTCTTTTGTTATTTCTGCTCCCCCATATTTAATTAGTTCGTTATTTATGTTGTCCGGACCGGGTGATTTTCTATTTTCTAATTTATGGATAAGATAATTGTACTCCTTCTAGGCTGATAATGTCATTTTCTGTTTCTTCGTAGAGTGTGTTTTATTGTTCGATTTCTCGTTCCTCATTGTTACCGTTATCATTATCTCCCAGGTATAAGTTCTGGAAATATTTCACCCACTCTTCTGGTTTTATTACATTGATCTGCAGTTCTTCGGTGATTGGTTTTTTCCTGTTTCTCAACATGTTCCATACCTTTTTCTGTGCTCCTCGTAAGTCGTGTTCCATGTCATTTGTAAATCTTTCCCAATATATTTTTTTAAATTCTTTAATTTTGTTCGTTGTTCTATTTCTTTCTGTTTTATATCTTTGGTACTCTTCTGGTGTTCTGTGATATCTGATATATGCGTTCTTCTTTTCTTTTGCTAAATCTTTGATTTCCTGTGTGAACCATGGTTTATCTTTTCTATGACTGTTTATATTGATTCTTCGTTCCCCAATGGCTTCTTTTGCGCTGTTAATTATGTTTTTTTTCACTTTATTCCATGCGGCGTTTATGTTGTCTGTGTCTACTATAGGGTTAAGGTTGATCTTTTCCTCGAGTCGTGTTTGGTATAGATTCTTAGTACTTTCGTTTTGTAAAGATTCAATGTTGAATTTAGTGATGTAGTTAGGCGGTTTTTTCTCTCTATTCTATATGACAGGCGGTACTCGCAGATAACCATTCCGTGCTGTGTTCCAACATTCGCTGATGTCAGTGTCCGTACGTCAAGTATTTCTCGTGGGTGAATTTCCTATTGGTGATCACAAAGTCAATCATAGATTTTGTCCTCTTGTGTTGGTGAATGTGTATTTGTGTTGTTCTTTGTGGTCAAAGTACGTGTTATTTATTCGGAGTTCATTATGTGCACATATCTCGAGAAGTATGTCTCCATTTTCGTTTGTCGCCGCTTCATTAAACTTCTGCATAATTCCCGGAGGAGTATTCCCTATTCTCGAGTTAAAATCTCCCATTATAAATATTTTTTCTGTTTGTGGTATTCTGTCTAGTGTGTCTTGAAGTGTTTCGAAAAATTCTTCCCTTTCATTCTTTGGTTTACTTATATCTGGCGTATAAATGCTGATAACATGGGTCTTTTTTTCTGCTAGCTTCATGGATAGGTGTAGTATATTTTGGTTGATGTAGTTTACCTCTTTGACTGCGTTTTCAAATTTCCTATGCATTAACCAACACCCGCTTGAGCTCTTAGGTCCTTGTCTACTCCACTGTAGAATAGTGTGTAGTTTTGGTATCTCATGCTGCCTTTGCCCTTTTTCTTTGTCTCTGCAATTGTACATACGTCTATTTTGTGTTTCTCTATTTCCAATATTACTTCCTGGTCTTTTGTGTTCCACGATGTAGTGTTCCAGCATGCTAGTCGCATGACGTTTTTCTTTTTTGATAATCGTGTATACCGTTTTCTTGCCATGTTGTTATCGTTAATCTGTCCGTCATCCGAGGCTGTTGTAACAGTTCTTGGAGCAATTTTAGTTTTTTATAGAATGGTAGGGTGCTAACCTTGCCCTTCAACCCTCCTCCTTTATCCGGGCTTGGGACCGGCAGTGAAGTCGACTTTGGGTTACTCAATCCACCCATTGTCGACAACCCAGGCGGAGTTATATGTCGAGTATTGTTAAATATTTTTGTGAAATCTTTGCCAAGTGTTTTAATTAATCATTTATTCATTATGTTTCACCAAGTATTGAGCGAGAATTCCATATATAATGTTATTAACGTGTTGTATGTTAAAAAAACTTCAGAACTTATTGTTTTATTTGATTGAATTATTATTATTTTTCTGTTTGATCTTTTGAAGCTAACCTATTTTTGGAATCAGTGTATTACTGAAAATATATTTTTTTCAGCTTGTATTTCTAGGAATCCCCTAGATCTAGATATCTTAGACAGTACAACTATCATGATATTGGACATTATTTGTATAATCGCACAAGCTACGTCATTCTTCATGTGGCCACTTCTGCAAGGAAATTCAAAGTTGCTGCTTATACCCGTGTCTGCAATTTTCATATCATTCGGTTGGTGGGAAAACTATGTTGACGAAAATGCAAAAATTCCATTTATTAGAAAATTGGCACAAGAGAGAAGGATTTTTCAAAATAGAACTTATTTTTTGTATATTTTTGTATCTATTACAAATTGTCTGATCTTCTTTGGTACATCTATGGTGATTTTCTGGATTCAAGAAGGCGAACTGGGTTTCTTATTCGACAAATTTGGGGAAGCATTTTCGGATAGACTTATTAATGTAACGGAGGTAAGTACAGTTTTTTATAATCCCAGTAGGTGATCAAACAGCTGACAAAACATACAATATAGAATAGACATTGGAGATATCTAGTGAGTGAAAAGTTACCATTACTGCAAAATGGAGCTGAATCCCTCGAAAACTATTAGACCAATTAAGAAAAAGTGAAATATAAACAAAACACCCTATATATCGTGAATGAATTGCTTTTGAACAGATGTTCATATGAAAATTTTCCATATTTGTTGATGAGGAATTATCTCTAGAAGCTGATGACTGCGTAACTGAAACAACAGTATACAAAGTGATCCCTGAGTACAGATTATTTCATTACTCATACAGAAATTCCAGAAAATGGGCAGTTTTCCATCGTACATTGCATGAATCATATTTGAAGTCTAGACAGTTCCCCCCATTACCCAATAACATTTGATGTCAACAAAAACTTCAACAAACCTTTTTACTGTACACTGCGCCAGGAAATTATATCAAAAATTTCAATTTTTAAAATTTTTTGTTTGGTAGGCAACTATTAACATATCCACCGCATATTGATTGTTGACATATTGTTGATCAATTATTTGAAGTAATGATTGTTTTTCTTGAAAGTTTTAATTTTCGGTAATAATGCAACGCGAGTCACGAAATTTGACCCCGGAAGAATGTACTGAAGAAGTGGTGTTAGATGAGCTAGGTTAGCTCAAGGTTTGGTGTGTCTGATTCAACTGTTTCGAGTATGATCCGAGGTACAGAGCGACTAGTAGTCCTGAAAGGAGATCTGGGCAAGGGCGATCTCGAGTAAAAACAGCGATTCGTGACCATTATTTAAGAACTTCCTCATTGAGACAATGGTTCGCATCTGCTAGGCACTTTCAAATGCAGAGTCGACAGCGAAATCAGCTAAGAAACGATACTATAACGTCTCTTGGAATGTGGTTTGAGGCCTCGTGTTTTAGCTCGAGGGTCAGCTCTAACCGCAGTACATCAAAGAGCCCGTTTGAATTTTGCCAGAGAATATGCCAAATTGGTTGGATGCTGACTGGTAGAGAGTTTTGTTTACAGATGAATTGACATCTTGCCTTTTTCGTTGCAATGGACTTTCTCTTGTGTACAGACGACGAAATGGAATGTCCAGTGCAACTTTTGGCTACATTAACTGGTTTTCTATCGGACCAAATACCTTGAGCATAAACATATTAATACCTGTTCTCTAAGAAGGATCCATAACGACCAAGTTTCACCAAGAGAGCTGCATGAGAGACAATTCTTCAACATATGGTACATTCTGTCAAAAAAGTAAAAAGGTGCAGGTATTGGTCCCAATCTCGCTGATGATCCGATACAACTTAAATCAGGTATTTTCCCATCGTTATATTCATTCTTTCACCCATGCGTTCCATTGAGGATGGAGCGCTGTTGTTCTGGTCTTTCTGATGCCTAATCTTTTGCACGATTCTTGAAACAGCTTCGATTCAAAATTGCTCCCTTGATCGCAATGTAACTCTAAGGGAACTCCAAAACGGAAAAAGAATTCCTTCACCAAGATATCAGCGACAGTTGCGGCTTCCTGATATGGTATAGCGTAAGCCTCAACCCACTTGGTAAAATAGTCGATGGCTACTAATATGTATTTGTTGCCGCCATCAGTTTCTGGAAAGGGTCCCGCTATATCTACAGCAACACGTTCCATCGGGCTTCCAACATTGTACTGCTTCATTGGGGCCTTGCATTTTTCATAAGGTCCTTTCACCGAAGCGCATGTTGTACACTTCCTGCAATACTCTCGGACATCTGCCTTTGAATTGAACCGATAAAATCTAGCTCTGACTTTCTCGAGAGTCTTCTTGATGCCGAAATGTCCTCCTGAAGCTTCATTATGTAACTTCTCCAAAACTGCCTTCACTCTGCTTCTTGGCACAACTAACTGAAGCCGCTCATCATCTCCAGATTCGTTTTCCTTCAAGCGTCGCTTCAGCAGACCATCTTCCATTAACAGTGTTTCCCATTGCGTCCAATAAGCCTTGATGTTTCTACTCATCCTGGAGACAGCTTCCCATTTCGGTTGTTCATTATCTCTTTTCCATTGCAGAACTACACTAAATTCAGGGTCAGTTTCTTGTTTCTACCTTAGTTCTGCTGGCAACTAATTCTCATCAACAGTTATCCACATTACGCTTATCTTTTCGTCCAACCGAGAGCAGTGACTTCAGTTTACTGGACGGGGCCTTCGCGATAGCGCATATGCATTCTTGTGGCTAGTTCCTGCTCGATGCTCCTTACGAGGCTTTTAACATTGCCTTCTTATATGACCAGTCTCATCGCAGTTCCAGCATCTGATTCCTTTCTTCTTCTTCTGATCCAGGAGCCGGAGAATCACCTCTCTTCCTCCTCAGTGATGTTTCTTATAGCACGGCTACTTCCTCTATTCGATGCCTGTTTTGCAGCTTCAAACTCAAGTGCTTGGGCCAGAGCATCATCAATTGTTTTTGGCCTAGCCAATCTCAAGGCCTGCTGAGTTTCACCATCTCTGATGCCACCTACGAACGTCTGAACAGTTAATTGCTGTAAGAAGGTATCAGGAGCAGTAGGGTAGGCTAATCCTACTAATCTCGCTATATCAGCCTCGAATTTTTGCAAGCTCTCTGTAGATTTCTAGCTACGATGCTTGATATACTTGTTGTGAATGAGTATCCCCGTACCTCATTTGTAACTTGGATGTTAACGTGTCATAGCAAACCTGCTGGCTTGCTGGTATTGTCTGCAAAATATTCAGTGCTTATCCACGTAGAGACGTTGCTTTTTCCAGCTAATTCCATCCATCGGCTGTGGCTGCCGCTTCAAACAGTTTCTGGTACGTTGACCAAGGAATTTTTCCGTCTGAAGTAGGATATTTTATTTTCCTTTTTGGAGCTTCAACATCATGTTCCACTTTCGACAAAATTGGCTTTTCATTCATTTTCACTCTATATGATTGCTCTAACTTTTAGTTCTGCTTCCTTCTCATCTAGATGTTCGAATAAGCCACTCATTTTTTCGTTGATCGTTTCCTCTAGTTCTTCCTCTATTCTATCTCTCATTTCATTCAGATTTTCCTTAACCAAATTCAAATTTCCTTCCATTTCTTCCATCTTTTCTTCAACTCTGTTGAAATTTTCATCCATTTTTCCTTTCACTTCATTTAAATCTTCTTTCAGGTTGTTCAAATTTTCCTCTAATTTATTTGAATTTTGCATCATTTTTTCTTCTAGCTTAGTGTAATTATCCTGCATTTTTTGCAATTCTTTCGAATTCTGCAACATCGTTTCCTTCAACTTACTTGAATTTTCGTTTATGTTCTCATTGAGGTCCATGACGGCTTGCTGAAGGAATTTCAACGCTTCCGTCTCCATAGTTGTCTGTTGCAAACGGGTAACAGACATAAACTTACTAGAATTATCTTTATATTCACAAAAACCCCACACCTGACCCCAATTGTACTATACGGTGCGCTGAAACCTTTAAATCTTTCTCGAATTCTCCCGAAGGTGCCCCGTACTCGTCACTCCGCCGGGCCGTGACAGGGTCGGCTTCAGGGACGACTGAATATCGTTACACTACAAATATAAACTAAATTTGATCGAAATTGTTATTTGAATTATGATTTTTTACCTTTGTAGCTGATTATATTTTATCCGGAGCACTTTTTGAATATTGCTTATTATTTTCTTCAGTAAAATCTTCAATTTCTTAGATATATATTTTCAGGAGAAGGTTTTAACGAAGATTTCAATTTTTTTATTTTTTGAAATATCGATATCGTTTCTTGCATTAATTGTAGCTGTCAGGATTGAATAAACTTTCCATAGACTTGAGAATTTCCATTTTTTCAATAAGTCACAAATAAACAAAACATTCTGAGAAAAGGAGTTCGTTTTCTTTCTTTGTTGCCAATCTTTGAACAGTGCTTAAAAGATTTCGTATTCGATTTTGATTTTTGCAACAGCAGCTTCTCGGTTGTATAATTTGCATAATTTGTACTTTCAGGTAGATTATTTTCAAGTTCGATATCTAATGCACTCGATTTTTCACTCATAATCTCATTTAAACAATAACCATTTCGAAGATAATTATTAAGATGTTGACATTATTTACATCAGACACTGACGCTGTTTTGAAATTAATGGCAATCGTTGATCTTTGGTGCAATTTCGGAATATTCATTCGGTATCTAGTTATACATGAAAAACATATAAGAGTCAAGTGTTTTAGAATAAATATTCAAACTCAAAAGTGAGAAAGTTTAAATTATTTTATTTAAATTTATATCAGAACTATTACATTCAGTGATGGTCGTGGAGGAATTACATTTCTCTTCAACTATAGTTTAGGACCATTCGGTATACAACTTAAGAATCTATCGGTCATCAAGTTACAGTTTATATCATATCTCATTTTGGCAAGCTCTTGTGTTAAATAGCTTTCATGACAACCGAGTTTCTGTAAATAGTGCAAATATAAAATTGAATAAGAAGAATTTTCCCTATAACTTCTTGAATTTCTAGGTTAAAATGTATGTAGAAGATCTTGCAAGTGTTGGTTTGGACGATACATTTTCAATAAATAATGGTACTACAGTGCAAGCAAATGTATGGACACCTTTAACAATACTCATTGTGAATTTTATGTCTTCATATATCTGTTATGCTTTCGTTAAATTCGCCAGTAAAGTTTCAATTCAAGAATTTAGTTTTGCACTTGCCATCAGCATGACTATTCCCGTATTACTCTCAATATTAACTGTAATGACTGGCGAATATTTAGAAGACGAGTGCAATTTCACCAATATTCTTCCTGGCTATTTATTCTTCACACCGCCTCCTCTTTATCTGCTCAGGGATTTTCTTACCCAACAATATGCTTGGGTTTGGCTTTTATGGTTTCTGTCCCAAGTTTGGATCACATTCCACATTTGGAATCCAAAATGTGAAAAATTGGCAAATACTGAAAATTTGTTTGTGAGACCAATGTTTGACGCATTTCTCATTGACCAGTCTGTATGTATGAATAGAAGAAGAGCTGATGCCCCAATTAAAGCAGAAACCAAGAGCGCCAGTAAGTAAAAAAATTTTAAATTTTAATAATAAAATGGACTTTATGCCATCCGTGTATATGTGTAAAGGGTGTCCCAAATTCGATGGTTTTATGGGGCACCAATGACCCCCTTTCTCGGTCAGTTTCGAGAAAATCTTATTCGTGAAAACCAATTTCAGTTACCATTTTTTGCTTTCTTTTCATTCCGGAATTTTCGATTTTCCGGGATTTGGTTAAATGACCTTATATGGGGTACTAATTAAGTTACGTAGAAAATATTGTCATATTCTTTTGGCACTTTTATTAATAGAATCCAAAGGTGAGGTAATTTTCTGCAATGTTTTACACAGCTGCCCCACAAAAACATCGAATTTGGGACACCTCGTACTGGTAGCACCCTCTCGTACCTGGGGGCACCAATTAGGACAGGTACATTCAATGAATAAAATTGTAGGCTTGCATTTTTATAGCTGCACTCCTCATATTTTTCAGCTCCAATTACTCCAAAAATATATGTTTGCGCGACCATGTGGCATGAAATAGGAGAAGAAATGATGACTTTCTTCAAATCCATCATGAGATTAGATGAGGATCATTGTGCCCATAGAATCGCCAAGTATTTTATGCACGTTAACGTTCCCAGTTATTACGAATTAGAATGTGAGTATGGAAATAGAATTGATTTATAGAAAATCCTAATTTTTTTGGAAGAGAGCTTTCCAGAGTATCTATAGGTTTGGTGGGTATGTGGTATGGTATATCTACGTAA
Source organism: Cryptolaemus montrouzieri (assembly GCA_013387265.2). NCBI lineage: Eukaryota > Metazoa > Arthropoda > Insecta > Coleoptera > Coccinellidae > Cryptolaemus > Cryptolaemus montrouzieri. The sequence goes on along the minus strand of JABFTP020000021.1, from coordinate 22,432,319 downwards.
CCAACATATTTGGTAGAGACATAAAGAGTTCCTTTTGAAACCTGAGTATATAATTTCATGAAATAGTTTGCTAGTTCTTGCAGGCTTAGGCTTTGGTGAGTCGGGTCAGAATGTAGCAAGTGCAGAACATCTTAGGTTTCTCATGAACTTGAAATTCTCTGATATCTTATCCAAGTCTGAATTCAGTGACATTGTCTATTGGTACCTTTGTCGGTGTGACTTCTCAGCAGTTAAAGGATGCTCACTAAAAATTAGAAAACCAGGGTGCAGTCGTCGGCAAACCCAAACATTTTGTTCTCAGTTGAGTAGAGCAGATCATTAATCAACAACAGAAAAAGAGTTGGCGAAAGTATGGAGTCCTGAAGTACTCTTGCATTAACCTGAAAAGCTACACTCGTTACACCATCAACTAGTACCTGAATCGATCTACTGATGAGTACTGAGTGCCAAATCCTGTCGAAAGTCTTTGAAATATAAAGAGCAATGGCTCTTGATTCTTGTTGATGTCTATAAATGCGTAACGTATGTAAAAAATAGAAATAGTGACCTTCCGCCTTTGAGCGAGAGGCTGGAGATCACTCGTTATGTCGATGTGGCGTCTATAATAACTATTTGTAAATCTCCTATAATGAAGTTTCGTTTTCTTCTGTATGTATTCTAGCCTACCATAGTATCTATCGTTCGAACGTCTTCATTCTCTTTTCTAGTTCTTCAATTTTCTCCTGCATTATTTATCACTTTCCACTAACAGAAGATGGTTTGTTATCAATTTTCACATCCTCTTTAGGTGCTGTTGTAAATATTATTTCATATACTCTTCTTCTTCTGGAACTTAGAGTCATATCGACGTTTACCACTAGCTCTTCCATCCTTTTTGCTTTAATGCTTGATAAATTGAGCATTCCTTGAATTTCCATGTTTTCATGTTACTATACTGGGTGATTTACCAGTGGCGCGGTGCTCTGTAGCTCGTACACTCTTGAAGATTTCATTTTTGTTCGAACGGTGTTGTGTTTAGAAAGTAAAAATCTACTTCAGCAATTTATTTTGGAGTAAACAGGGTGTCCCAATTTTCTATGAAATAATTTTGGGAGGTTTTTTCAGATTGGAAGACCACTTTTTTGTTGAAGATTCAAGAGCGTCCTAAGCTCAACTATAATGTCTTCAAGAAATAAGTTTTTTGGTGACTAGTTTCGTCACAATATTTTTTTTCCGTAACAAATCATGAAAATAGGCTCTCACTCATCGCATGCTCTTTTGGCCAGAGAGGATGGATATTTTTCCTTTCGTTTTCTCATTGACCAAGGATAGCTTTATTGATGAATTGAAATAGATTATTCTCATTTTATACAGGAGCGACTCAAAAATTATTGAATATTGTGATTTCAAAAATATCATATCTTGATGTTTTCAAAGGAATATACTGTATTTTATTATTCATTTCAACGCATAAAATATTATGCCATATTTTCGCCATTTTCGAAATAAAAAATAAACTAAAATAATAAAATCAGAGGTTGCCAAAGAAGAGTTTATTACTACAAATCATTATACTTGATCAGAGAAATGGAGTCGTGTATGAAATACGTAATAGATTGATTTTTGGTGAGATGATCTACAAGGTGTTGAACTATTTCAATAAGTGTTCGAAATGTTGCCCGTTTCTTTGTAGACACAACTCATTCCTTCTGAGGAAAGACCGTTGAACTCTCGACAACATTTGCGGATTAACTGACTGAAAGGCGTCGACTATTCTCTGTCTCATATCCAACTGTGTTGTAGAAGGAATCTGGTAAACGATGCCCTTAATATAACCCCACAAGAAAAAATCTAGACTTGTAAGGTCCGGAGACCTAGCTGGCCATCTAACAGGACCACCACGTCCTATCCATTTGTTTGAAAATACATGATACAAATGCTTTCTAACCTGATGTGAGTAATCTGCCCGTGCTCCATCCTGTTGAAACCACAAATCTTGTGTTATATGCTCTAGTAAATCGGCAAGTAACATTGGTAGATGATTTTGCAGAAAATCTAAATACATTTCACTATAGAGGTGCCCGTCGTAATATTGCGGCCCAATTAGATATCCATCTACTATAGCGGCCCATACATTCAAGGACCAACGATGCTGGTGTATTTGTCTCTGAGGTGTGGATTTTCCGTGGCGTAATAATGAAAGTTATGCCTGTTAACAAGCCCATTCTTGTGGAATGTTGCCTCGTCCGAGAAAAGAACTCTGCTAAACATATTTGGATTTTCCGCTACTTTGTCACTTGCCCAATTGCAAAAATTGATTCGATTTTCATGGTCTTGATTGTTCAGTTCCTGGTGCAGCTGTACATAATATGCATGAAATTTGTTTACTTTCAAGATTCTCTGGACGGAAGTTTGACTTATATCTGTTAACTGAGGAATCTCTCTTTGGCTTTTATATGGGTCCTCTCTCACTGTCAACAAAACCGATAACTGGTTGTCTTCTGCTGTAGCAGTTTTTAGTTTTTCATGTTTTTTGTAAGCGATATTACCCGTTTCGATAAGTCTAATTAGAAGTTTTTCAAAGCATCTTGCATCAGGATGCCTCTTATCAGGAAACCTTTGTGCATACACTCTACTTGCCAACAAAGAATTTCTATCACACTCACCCAGAATAAAAATCATATCAACTATTTCTTCTTTGGAAAACTTCATGGCAGTCAATAGAGAAAATTGGGTTTAAACTTCACTTTAACAATGTTTAATAACGGAACACTGATAAGTTCACCATGTAAAATGCAGAATATATGCCCGGACACCTGACAGAAGACACAAATAAAAAAAATGTCAACACATACCTCGATTTACGTTTTAATCATCTTGATTTTATCATTCGTTAAAAGAATTATCTTGTTTAGGTTTCATTTTTTACTACTTGAATCATTACAGAAAAAAACTGTGCGAATAATGATGCATGTTGCTGAGTTTGATATGGTTTGTAGAATTTACATCAAAAATGTTTACGAATAATCGAATATTTCGAAAATGATCGAAGATGAAGATAAGATTACTGGTGCAAAAATATAGCACAATATTTTATGCGTTGACATAAATAATAAAATACAGGGTGTTCCATTTGAAAAATCAAGATATGATATTTTTAAAATTACAATATTCAATAATTTTCTTGAGTAACTTCTGTATAAAATGAGGATAATCTATTTCCATTCATCAATAAAGCTATCCTTGGGCAATAAGAAAACGGAAGGAAAAATATTCATCCTCTCTGACCGAAGGAGCATTCGATGTGAGTGCCTATTTTCATGAATTTTTACGGAAAAAAAAATATTGTGACGAAACTACTCACCAAAAAAACTTATTACTTAAAGACATTATAGCAGAATTTAGGCCGCTCCTGAATCTTGAACAAAAAAGTGGTCTTTCAATCTGAAAAAACCAACCAAGATTTCTTTATAGAAAATTGGGACACCCTGTTTACTGTAAAATAAATTTCTGAAGTAGATTCTTATTTTCTAAATACAGTACCGTTCGAACAAAAATGAAATCTTCAAAAGTGTACGAGCTACAGAATACTTCGCTACTGGTGAATCACCCAGTATAAGACTTGATTGACTGTTATCGAATTATTAAAGGTGATGTTCACTATTCTGAAAAGGATGAATATAGGCAAAATACAAAATCATTCCATTCTTCCATTTCAGGTAACATATTTTTTGATGATGCTTTTATTAGGAAATCCGAGAAGGATCAAGATCCTCTTCTGAATTCCTACGTGTTGGAAATGATATCTAAAATTGAGGTAGCTGCTTCAGAAGTACATGGAATAAATATGAAATTGAGACCTCCAAAAATATATTCGACTCCTTATGGCGGTAGAATTGAATGGACATTACCTGGAAGGACAAAATTAATAGTTCATCTGAAGGATAAGGCTAAAATACGTGCTAAAAAGAGATGGTCCCAAGTAATGTACATGTATTACCTCCTAGGCCACAGGTACGTATTTAGAATGCCAGACAAATAGTTCTCTAAAACTAATTAGTGAGTGGTTCTGGATAATTTGGCTCTCCAGCCTATATTTAGGATGTTCAGAAGATCTCTTTTAAGCGTAGAAATACAAAATTTTAGGTTAATGGATAATCCAGCTATAGAGTGCAAAACGGCCACCTCCGAGAATACCTTCATTCTAGCTCTAGATGGTGACATTGATTTTAAACCAGAAGCTGTGCATTTGTTGATGGAGTACATGAAAAAGAACAAGAAACTGGGGGCTGCTTGTGGAAGAATTCACCCTGTAGGAAGTGGAGCAATAGCCTGGTATCAGGTGTTTGAATATGCTGTAGGACATTGGTTACAAAAAGCTACAGAGCATGTAATTGGCTGCGTACTTTGCAGTCCTGGATGTTTCTCACTATTCAGATCAGAGGTACTGATGCAGGATAGAGTAATGTGCAAATATACTACAGAGGCAACAGAAGCAAGACATCGAGTGCAGTATGATCAAGGTTGGCTTAGGTATATGCCATATATTTGAGCTCTTGATAAATTGAGTCTTTCAGGGGAAGATCGATGGTTATGTACTTTAATTCTACAGGCTGGATATCGAGTTGAATATGCAGCAGCTTCAGATTCCTATACTCATTGTCCAGAAGGATTTAACGAGTTTTACAATCAGAGGAGAAGATGGATACCTTCAACTATGGCTAATATCATTGATGTCCTTGGTGACTATAAGCATATTATTGAAGTGAATGATGATATTAGTATGTTTTATATATTTTACCAGGTAAATGTAATTCAGAATATCAAGTAAACTAAGTAAGGCTGAATTTATAATTATTTCACAGGCTATTCTGTTGGTTGGTACAATAATTGAACCAGGAACCATTTTCTTGATGCTGGTGGGTGCAACAACGGCTGTATTCAATTTGGATCAATGGTCTAGTTTTATGGTGAACTTATTGCCTATTTCAACATTCATATTGATATGTGCACTATGCAAAGATACCGTTCAGGTAAATTTTTATCTCTATAAAATGTCAGAGAAGATACTGAAGTGTATTTGTTTCTATTTTAATGTACTAAGGATTGTTACATTAAAAAATAACATGACGTGATCTTAACTTTTTCTATGTTGTCTTTCAGCTTTTAGCTGCAGGAATCATCAGTGGCATGTACGGACTCATCATGACAGCAGTTTTAGTTGGAGTTATAATGCAAATCCACGATGATGGTTTACTAGCTCCAACTTCAATTTTCTTCTTCCTTTTGATAATGGAGTTCGTAGTGGCAGCAATACTTCATCCAAAAGAATATTATTGCTTGAAATATGGAATTATTTATTATATAACTGTACCCAGTATGTATATGTTGCTCATGATATATTCTGTTTTCAATATGAACAATGTGAGTTGGGGTACAAGAGATGTTACTGTTGCTCCTAGTGATGAAACGGTGAGTAACATTAGTGTTATGTATGGCCAATTTGAGAATATTTCAGTAATTATTGAAGATGGGGTCTTTACTTGGCTTCTGTTTTGAGACAAATTCATATAGTCGATAAGATTGTCTGTAACATCTAGTTTTTCAGTTACCGAGAAATTTGGGAATTTGTCAATATAAGTTTTTTGCTTGTCTATCGCAATATACTAGGGCGAATTGATAAGAGAGGTAAAAATGAAGGAAATGGAGATACAAGTTATAATATGTATAGACAGTGCAAACATGAAATTTCATACTTATACAGGGTGTTTCCGAATAAGATGTCATAAATGAAGGATGCGAATCCCTGAATGATTTGAGCAAGAAAGTTCGAAGAACCAATGGTCAAAAAATGCTTCGTTGCCGAGATACAGGGTGTTAAAGTTGAGAAAATTTTTCGATTTTCTCTCGATAAAACCTAGACTTCTCAAGATTTCGGGCTCAAATTTTCCACATAAGCTATTAAATACAATCTGAATCACCAGGTGAGGCCAAATTTTGGAACAGTATACAGGGTGATACTTTTTCATGGGCCATGTTCCATTTTTACCCTCGGAACTTTTTTTTGGTACGCCACTGGCACTAACAAAAAATAAAATCGAATAGATCATTCAATTCGAAATTTTTTTTGACTTGCATTTTGATCGTAACTATCACCGTTTCTGAGATATTAATTATTGAAAATAATCCCATATCGAAGCCATGGAGATATTATCTTAATAACTGATGCAATTTTTCAGGAATTGAGCTAAAATTTACATCAGATATCTCCTTATTGTATGTTTATAACAAAATGAGGCAGAAATTCCTGACAGTATACAGGGTGTTATTTTTCACGTGCAATTTCTCTTTTGCCCCTGAACTTTTTGTGGTGCGCTACTGGTATATTCTGAAAACAGAATCAAACAGATTATTCAAAGTGAAAACTTTTCTGTTCCTTGTATTTTTCCGTATCTGCCACCATTTTCGAAAAATTAATCAACAACGCCCGAACAGGCTACCCCTTTGCCTCCGTATATTTTTTCGGTGCATAACTGACGTTTTCGTAATCAGAAACGGATTTTCATTCAATTCGGATAATTTTGTGCTCATCTTGATCCTCATGTCTTTCACCGTTTTGAATTGAAAATCATCAGAATTTATCGTGTCTTCCTCATATCAGAACACGTTGGTGATTTCAAAAGGCTTAGTAGGCTCTGATACAATTTTGCAAATGAAATCATAGAAAAAAAACTTGACACTTCAATGATTGTAAGTTTTGTCATTCAGTTTGTTGTGCCTACATTTGAAACAGCTGTAAGTAGTAACCAATAATCTTTGAAATGGTTTTCACTAATGCAGAAATGGCCGATATACATTTCATGTACGGTGTGGCTGAAGGAAACGCAGTGCACGCAAGGCGTTTGTATCAAGAACGCTTCCCTAATCGAATCATTCCTGATAGGCGTACGTTTTCTGACATCCACAGAAGATTGAGAGAACGGGGTACATTCAAACCGAATCATGACTTGAAAGGGGCAAATCGGACAATAAGGACCCCGGAAATCGAAGAGGCAGTCCTAAATTGTATAGATGAGGATCCTCAGCTGAGTACAAGAAAAATGGGAAGAGAGTTGAATATCTCATTTGTATTGGTCTGGAAAATTCTCCATGATTTCTTGCTTTACCCATACCATATTCAACGCGTCCAAGCTCTACTACCCCGCGATTTTCCTCTGCGACTCAATTTCTGCCGATGGTTCCTTCATAACATTGCTCATAATCCCTTTTCGATAGCGAAATCATCTTCACAGATGAGGCGTCCTTCTCGAGAAATGCAATCAGGAACTTTCATAACAATCACTATTGGACTGAAGAAAATCCCCATATGATTGAGGAATGTCACCATCAAGAACAATTTTCGGTTAATGTCTGGGTTGGAATAATTGGGGATTTCCTGATCGGGCCATTTCTGTTGCCAGACAGGCTGAATGGAGCCTTATATCGCCACTTTCTAGAAGAGATTTTACCTGTGTTGCTAGGAGATGTGCCGCTGCAAACTAGAAATAGAATGTGGTTTATGCATGACGGAGCACCACCGCACTTCAGCATGGAAGCTAGAGAATATCTGAATATGACATTCAATAACCGCTCAATAGGGCGTGGTGGACCAGAAGCTTGGCCTCCAAGGTCGCCAGATTCAAACAGTTTGGATTTTTTCTTTGGGTGCGCACTAATATGCGGAGACGAGCAGAAGCATGTATTCTTTCAGGTGGAGGACATTTTCAACATCTTCTTTGATTTGTTCTGTTTGTTCAATTTTGTTTTCATCATTATGAGTTTTGTTATTGAAATCATTCGCGATTATTTATGTTGTTTATTCATTTACTTCCGATTTATACACTCAATAAAACACATTTTTGAATTCGAATTCAATGATCAGGGAAATGATATCACCCTTTATACTTTCTCATAAATCCTACCAATCTAGTGGTGCAGATCTTAAAATGTGAACTTCGTTTGAAATTCGAGCTCAAGGTCTTCACAAATTGCCGAAATAACATGAAAAATATCTTCAAGCTTTCAATACGGAAGGGACTATACGATTACTTTTCTTGATTAATATCTCGAAAATGGTGGCAGATACGGAAAAATACAAGGAACAGAAAAGTTTTCACTTTGAATAATCTGTTTGATTCTGTTTTCAGAATATACCAGTAGCGCACCACAAAAAAGTTCAGGGGGCAAAAAGAGGAAAATGCACGTGAAAAAATAACACCCTGTATACTGTCAGGAATTTCTGCCTCATTTTGTTATAAACATACAATGAGGAGATATCTGATGTAAATTTTAGCTCAATTCCTGAAAAATTGCATCAGTTATTAAGATAATATCTCCATGGCTTCGATATGGGAAAACTATTGGATTATTTTCAATAATTAATATCTCAGAAACGGTGATAGTTACGATCAAAATGCAGGAGTCAAAAAAAATTTCGAATTGAATGATCTATTCGATTTTATTTTTGTTAGTGCCAGTGGCGTACCAAAAAAAAGTTCCGAGGGTAAAAATGGAACATGGCCCATGAAAAAGTATCACCCTGTATACTGTTCCAAAATTTGGCCTCACCTGGTGATTCAGATTGTATTTAATAGCTTATGTGGAAAATTTGAGCCCGAAATCTTGAGAAGTCTAGGTTTTATCGAGAGAAAATCGAAAATTTTCTCAACTTTAACACCCTGTATCTCGGCAACGAAGCATTTTTGACCATTGGTTCTTCGAACTTTCTTGCTCAAATCATTCAGGGATTCGCATCCTTCATTTATGACATCTTATTCGGAAACACCCTGTATGTTAATAAGCACTGATTTGACAGCTAATTGAACTGGACAACTTGCTCCCTTTGTGTTTAAATGAAAAATTAATTCTTGATGAGTACTATGGTGGTTTTTCTTCATCATTGAGATGATTTATAAGGGATTGACTGAGTTTCATTGTGGCAGAACAAGCACGGAATATTCTCCCGCCGAGGACTCCCCACTGTGGTAACAACTCTGTAAATAATCTCGAAAGTTTACAATATGATGTTAGACGACCGTCAAGTGAATTCGAGAGAAAGCGAAGATTGTAAACATCTGATATGAACGAGTTATCAACATTTTTAATGAGCATATCGGTGAGATGTGTGCGGCGTTCGTTGACAATTAACCAACAACGTGGAATTCATGATTCAGTCAAGTTTCTGCACAGTTTCATCATTGTAGATGAAACATCAATTCATTTTTATACTGTGACGAAGCAGTTAACCAAACCGTGGGTGGAGGCCGGTAGAGTTCACCCAAGAAAGCCATGGTGGTTCCTACAGCAGACAAGATGATTGCACCGTTCGCACAGAACATTATCTTCATTGATTTTCTCCAAAAAGGAGGGACCATAAATGTTTGTTTGTTTTTCCTTTAACGTGCCCTATTTCTACCTTTCTTTCGGCTACTGACACGCCGGAGAATTCTGTCACCTCACTAACCCGGGAATTTTGGCGAACCCCTCTCGTGTCGAGGGAAGGGATCTTTAATGTCCAACACATCTTTGTTAGACAGGACAAACAGATTTAATAATAAAAAACAAGTACTGTGTTTTAAGGAATTTCACTTAATAATTGCGATTCGTAACGCGTTTCACTACACCGTAGCTTCTTCAGACGAATGAATGTACAGAAAATATAAATATAAATGTTCTTAACTAATTAAAAGCTTATTGGGTTGCTTCTTCTTAAGTGTTTATTTATGACAGGTATATCCAATAAAATTAAGGAATAGATTGCTCCCCGAAGTGATTCAATAGAGGTGAAGGGCTTAAATTGACTTGTTCATTGATGAGTCTACCTGAGTGTTTGTATTTATTGATTTATAAAGTTTCCCAAAGATCTATCTTCCAATATGTATGTTGGAATTATTGCTAATTAAGAATGATTTCAGTTTCTCACTTGTAATGCCAACGTAGGTTAAGGTCAGTTGTGGAACTCTTAAAAGACGTCAGGAGTGGAGTTGACCTTCGTGCAGTCGATTTCTCACAGTTTGGTCGGAAATTTCTCCTGAGCTAATTGAGATGCTGTGGTAGTACGATCTCTTCTGGTTTGTAAAACCAAAAATCGGTCTTGGGCGACTGTAGTAATCCTGAAACGACCTGTATGGCGTTCTTATACGCTACCTGTTTCATTTAAACGAGACCATAAACGGTTTATGACACTTGGATTACTTCCCAGAACCCTGAATACTTCCTGTTGTGAGCTCCCAGCTTGGAGCACGCCAACGGCTCGTAACATCTCTTCTCTAGTCAAATGTCGTCTTCCCATGATCCAATCACAAAACTTGAATCTTTTATTTGTGCTTACAACAGAAACAAAGTGCCAACTAACTGATTTCAAACACTGAATACATGAAATGATTATAAAGCAGCGTCGCATCTGCTGCATTTTTAGTTTTTTATAAAAAAAACTGAAATCTGTTACGGCACTCTACATAATTTGGTGAGAAATTGATGCAAGTGTTCATTTCTTAAAAAAATCATCCATATTGATCGTTCTGGATACGATATATCGATATTCAGAAGTGTTCCCTAGACTTTTTTGAAATGTTTATATGAGGCTTTCAGAGGACCTCATGCTGAAAATGAATAGATGCGATAATACTGTTTTGAAGGAAAACCGGACACATGCAAATGAAGCTGAAAATTCACCTCTCAGGGTAAAGTCTAAGGTTTCTCAGGTAATTTACAACAAAAACAATAATTTCAATCCTATTAAGACATTTGCACAGGTGATCAAAGAGAAAACTTCAGATGTTCTAACGGTTCAGTGTTGCAATTTCAGAGCAGAAAGCGGTAAAACCTATTTCCCTCTCAGATTCTGATGGCAAAGTGGATAAATTGAAGGCAATGAACCACACTAATATTGGGTTAGTTAACTTAGAAATGCTGGGTATCACGTTTCACATAATTCAGTTAACCAAGATGTACCGCGCAGTATCATCCGCCGTGAACAACTGGAGGCAGCTGTCCTGGAAGTGCAGTCAGGAAAGGTAATGAAGGAGGTCTAAAACCTAAACAAGGAAAAATCAGGAAATGATGAAGGACAATGGAGAAGAGTATCTAACAGACGTAGGATGGTGATAGGACAGGGGGGCACCCTTGCGGAATCAAAGCCATACCCCGTGTTGTGTCTCTACATGTAGCAAGACTTCACCCTCAAAATAAACCTGAAGAACTACAGAAAGTATTACAGGAACATCTTCCAGAAGCTAAATGTGAAAAACATGAGTCGAAGAAACCGAACATTTATACATCAATGAAGATCACCATACGCCAAGAGTTATATGGGGATGCGTGAAAGCAGAATATATGGCCGGATGGGGTAGTGGTCAGCAATTTTTTATCGAAAAGGAGGACTCCATTCAGTTCCGAGGAGCAAAGAAGTCTCTTTAGATACGAAAATACAGCCCATTTAATTCAACATTAAAAGCTGGGTATGATGGTACACATTACTTGAAGGATAGAACATCTGAAATAGAACATCTTCCGAAAACATGTGATTTAGCCAGTGATGTGAAATATTTGTCAACTTTTTGAAATGTTTTATATGTTCTTTGTATATATTTGCTGTTTTATTAGCTCGTAAGTATTCTGTAACTTCGCTTATTGGACTCGCCATGTAGGATTTTGATCGCAATAAAATAATCTATCTATTTATCTATCTATCTAATCGAACTCATAGCCCAAATCGTTCAGACCAATATGTCACATGTCTAGAGCCTTTTAGAAAGGTGAATCAAAGGATTTGATACTTAAAAATCTAGTCAGAAGGATCACTCTGTCAGTGGACCGCAGGGAGACTGCAGCTGCAGCCTGCATGGTCATAGAGGGTGCATTTGATAATGAAGAGTAGGTCCTATTGGCCGCTCGACGAACTGCCTTTGCATTAATCGGATCGGAGCCTAGAATCGGAATTCCTCTGTAGACAAGGATGGGTAAAAACCGGTAGTTGGATCTGAAAGTATGGGAGCATTGGATGAACTTCACAGTTCTCGAACACTTTCGGCTTGCCATCACTTCCACTACGATTGCCAAGGCTTGGCTCAGACTCTCCAGGAAAGGCCTGAGAATTCTAATTGCCACATTAACGGGGCAATGTCGTCTCAAAAATCACCTAAATGAGTTAGGATTGATCGAGGGGCTTTATACACACTATGTGAGGAGGAGAATCAATAGAGGATAGCATATGGAAATGCCCAGCTTAGGGATAGACTCAGGCTCGGGAAACTTGCATCTATCAAACTGGAATTGACTGAGCTTATTGAGCTATGACCCGCAAAGCTTATGGTTTTACAAGAGATATGGAGCTTGTAGGTGAAATTCAGGACAGAGTATGCCGAAATAGATCACTGGGTTGCAGTAGCGGGGTGTCAATCAGCGCACACTCCATTTCAATATCTTACCTTATTTTACAATATGAATTACTACTTCATCCACAATATTTTCTTGACATGGCTCCCAGTGCTATTTATTTCCAACCATGAAAATATGGCTTGGAAGAAGTCGTATCAGAAAGAAAGGCGTATTTCGAGTACTTTGAGAAAAATTGCTAGAAAAGGTGCATCAAAACCAGCATCGCATTGAAAAATGAATGTGGCTCAGTAGAAAAAATGAGTTCTCGTTTAATTTTACCTGAATTATCAATTCTTTCTCATAAAAGAAACCTTGAATTCAAAAAAAAAAAAGCAGACACTTTTTATATTAAATATAACATATATGTATTTTCACATCTTCAAAGTGAGAACATCTTTTGGGCGGAATGCCGATAGATGTAAAACCAGATTAATTTTAATGATTTAAATTCATAAATCATTAAATTTTGAATGTGATATAATAATATAATGATCAATTGGAATTTGAATTATCGTTTAATTTTTTTTACCAGAAACCAGAGGATCAGAAAGAGAATCAAGCTACCGCAACTAACAAAAAAGATGAAGGATGGCTATCACTTCTTGGAAAAGAAAGCAGAAAGGAAGATGGATCTTTAGAGCTCAGCTGTTTGGATTTGTTCACATGTCTGTTTTGTACTCATCCAAGTGTTGAACAAGAAAAGTTGAAAGCAATTCAAAAAGCATTAGAACAGTTAAATAAAAAATTGGATTCTTTGGGCAACCAGGACAAAATCGTATCTGACGAACCTAAACCTATTCGGCTGGAAGGTGCAACCGCAACACCGAAAAATAATGGGAAAGAGGATCCTGCTTCAAAATCAAAGGCAGAAAAGGAATCACCAGATGACATAATCAGTAATAGTTGGTTTTATCACAAAGAACTGATAAGGGGTGAGGTTAAATGGTTAGATGACAAAGAAGAGAAATTTTGGAGCGCTTTGATAGGAAAATATTTGGAACCGATCGATGAATCTGATAAAAAGGTAATGTAAATTCAAATTCAACGTGATCCAGTGACAATTAAAATTTGATGCATACTGAAGCAATTCAGGTAACCATTACAGCTGGAAAAATGAGTAGTGCGTTTGCGAGCTCTTTTTTTGGGGAAATGAGACAGGTGAAAACCATATCATGTCATCGAATCATCAATGACAATTAAGTGTCTTAGATTTTCCAGATATATTAAAATTTTCGGTATTCTTTAAAACAAACATTTTTTACAGGCACTTTTTTATGTCCCATTTTCGATGTTTCAATACGGCAGCTATGTAAAATACTGTAAACAGAGAAGAATGTCTTCCCGTCTCCGTTCGGAATTTTTAGAGAAAATTCTTTGGTAATTCCAGGTTTCTTGAGTTTCCGGGATTTCGGCATATGTCAATATCTCGGTTGCTATCATAGTAAGGTGAAAATGTTTTTGAAGATTTTCATTCAGGGAACAATATTCAACTTTCTGTAGAATATTGATTATTCTTCCCTGACGAAACTGGTTTTCCGATCCACTCTTCATAATCATCATCAACTAGGACCACATAGCAGTGGTACAATCTGGTAGGGTGTTATGAATTGGAGAAACAGACTGCAGTTTCGGTCTTGTTTGACCTCGTCAGTGTTACACAGATTCACAGCACTAAGCCAGTCTACTACCTACTTGTCTCAATCCGTTGAAGTAAATGTAAATACAGGGTGTTACATAATAGTATGTCACAACTTGAGGGGGTTAATCTACGTGCAAGTTCAAGAAAAAAGTTCATATAAACATAGGTCCGCCAAAGCTTTGTTACGGTGCTACAGGGTGTTGAATTTCAGGAGAAATTTGTTTTTTTCTTCAAAATTCCTGCAGTTTTTGAGATATTCAGCCCAAATTTGGAATGCAAGATATTTTTTACAGCCTCCATCATTACACGTCCTAAATTTTAACTAGATTATACAAGGGGTTTTCTTTTCCGGAGACAGAACTTCTTTTGAGCTTTCAAACTTTTTTGCAGTACGCCACTGATCAGCGTGAATCAATTTTCGTGATTTTCATCCAATTTAGAAACTTTCTTAACACTTGTAATTTTTTCGTATCTCCGACCGTTCTCGAGCAAAAAATTATTAAACGATTGTATGCATTCGCTGAATTGAAAGCACTTCTAATTGAAAAAATGACTAGTAGGCTTTGATTTTTTTTGCTAAAGTTGAACTAGTGTCTACTCGAATTGCTTATTAAATTAACGATTAGTTTTAAGACCCTTGAAGTTATTGCTATGAGAAAATGGCTAATTTCACTAACGCCAATTGGCTGATATCCATTACATGTACTGTCTGGCTGACGGAAACACAACAGAAGCTAGGCGATTGTATCAGGTGCGCTTTCCAAATCGAGGTACACCAGACAGGCGAACATATTCAAATATCCACAGAAGGTTGAGGAAAACTGGTACTTTTACTGAAAATAATTATTCAAAAGTTGCAACTCAAACTATGAGAACTCTAGATATCGAGGAGGAAGTTTTGGATTGTATTGATTTGAATCCTCATGTTAGTACAAGAAAAATTGGAAATCAGTTGAATATTTCACATGTTCTAGTTTGGAGGATTCTCCACGATTTTTTATTGTACCCGTTTCATATACAACGCGTCCAAACTCTACTTCCTTTCAAGACTGAATTTCTGCCAATGGTTCTTAGATAAAATTAGAGAAAATGCTCATTGTAATAGTGAAATAATGTTCACAGACGAAGCTTACTTTTCGAGAACTGCTATCACAAATTTTCACAATCATTATTGGGCTGAGGAAAACCTCCATTTGACTGAAGTATTTCATCATCAAGAACAATTCTCACTAAATGTCTGGGTCGGAATAATTGGAAATTATTTGATTGGGCCATTTTTTTTGCGTACAGACTAAACGGTCCCGCTTATCGGCAATTTCTTGAGAAGGAGTTACCCTTATTGCTCGAGGATGTGCCACTTCTGGTGAGAAACATAATATGGTTCATGCCTGACGGGGCACCAGCACATTTCAGTGGAGAAGCTGGGGAATTCTGGAATAATACATTCTACAACCGTTGGATAGGTCGGGGTGGGCCAGAATCATGGCCTCCTGGGTTGCCAGATTTAAATAGCTTAGACTTTTTCTCATGGGGATATCTCAAAAGTTTAGTTTATATCACTCCAGTAAACACTGTAGAACAATTGAGAAATCGTATAATACCCTCGAGTGACACAATTAGAAATACCCCATGAATATTTCAAAGAGTGAGTGATAATATGCGAAGAAGGACAGAGGCCTGTATTCTTGCAGGTGGAGGATACTTCCAGCAATTTATTTAGTTTCTGAATGGTTCTTTCTTTTAGTTTGATATTGAATGAATATAAGTTGAGTCCCAGAAGATGAGCTATTAAAATAAAAACAAACTTTGGGCATCCTATGGATATTTCTATTATTTTTTTTTTATTTAGCGAATAACAAATAATTCAAATTCGATAATTTTTCACTCGAATTCATACGTAAAAAGTTTCTAAATTGAACGAAGATGACGAGAATTGATTCTACGCTGATGGGAGGGCAAAAGGAGACATGGCCTCGGAAAAGAAAACACCTTGTGAATTTCAGTAGAAATCTAGGACGCTTAATGATGGAGGCTGTAAAAAATAGCTTGCATCCCAAATTTGGGCTGAACATCTCAAAAACTGCAAGGGTTTTGAAGAAAAAAACAATTTTTTCCAGATATTTCAACAGCCTGTAGCTCCGTAACGAAGCTTTGGCGGACCTATGTTTATATGAACTTTTTTTCTTAAAATTGCACCTAGATTTACCCCCTCAAGTTGTGACATACTATTATGTAACACCTTGTATATACATATTGATTATATCAAAAACTTCCGAGAATAAGTCAATGAAACCCAAAATATTTATTTTTTCATCCAAATTTATTGTATCGCTTTCAAAGTGGTAATTTGAGTTTTGGAAAAAGTTGCTCTAAATGTCTCTGTTTCATTTTCTTCACGTGCACTACTTACGCCTAGTTACAAAACACTAAACAGCTGGCGCAGAAATGATTGTACGAGTATCGTCAAGGTCTCAATCGAGAGAGTAGAGACTTGCTATTACAGTGGCGAAGTTACAGGTTCGCAGTGTTATCACTGATCTCGTAATATTATCGAAAGAATAGCCTCCAACAACAATATACTAGCCTCTTTCATAAATAAAATCATTAGAAGCGAAGAACAAAATGGAACATCACAATTATTACATTCTGTCAAAAAGTATCGGAAGTTTTCCAATCATCAAAACATTTTTTGAACTACCTCGAAGTGGTTATTTAAGTTTTGAAAAAAGCAAAGATTCGGCCAGAGCCATAGCAGGTGAATACGGTTGATGCTCGATGGTATTTGTGGAGTTTTGGTCAGGAATTCATTCATTATGGTAACCTCGTGAGAAAGTGCTTTATCATGATGCAAAACCGATGAGTTTTCTTTCTACAAATCTTCTTTTTCAAATTTGCTCTCTCAAACTAACCTAACGCTCAGATAAAGAAGAAACTCAACATTACCTTGACTTTTGATCGACTTTGATGTGGTTTTTTTCGGTTTCGGTTCAGTTGTAATCGCCATTCCTAACCTTGTTGACTGGTTTTCATGTCAAACTCACAAACCCATGTCTCATCACCAGTTATAATGCGTTTTATGAATGTGGGTTTGGAATTGACTCGTTCTAGCATGTCTTCACCGATCTTTACTTGATTCAATTTTTGATGAAATTTCAGGTCTCTTGGAACTAGTTGAGCGGCAACGCGTTTCATGACCAAACAATCGTTTAAGATGGTATGAATTGATTCGTGGGACACAGAGAGTTCATTGCCAGAGCGAGGCAAATCTCTCACCACATCTCGGTTGCTGTTGAATGCACTTGCGTACTCATATGCACGTGTTTTTGTCGATTCACCGTGGGCCTTCTGTCACATTTTCAGTGATTCGACTCACGAAACTTTATTTGCAATACCGAATTTGAGACAAATTCATTGTTCGATATTTTCATTAATTGTATAAATCGCAAAACACACTTGTGAGAACTGACAAAATCGAGCACTGTGGACAAATTAAATGACAGATCGCGTTCAAACCCCTCGTTAGTATACATAACAGTTGTGACAACTTAGCAACAACAAAAATTTTGACAATCGTTCTAAGCAGATTTTTTTAATAATCAATTACCGGTTCTTTTTTGACAGAATGTACAAGTACACACAAAGAAATTGATATGGAATCACTCGGCATTTCACATTATTGATTGTTTTTAACTATGGATCTTTGACTACTTGTGAAGTATGAAGTTTTTTCTTGTAAAAAAACTGGATAGTATGATAAGAAATGTTGAATGATTACCACATGTTCGGGATATTGTACTCAGTCGTCACTGAGATTTAAAACTGTGAATTTCAACATTAAAAAAAAGTCTATAATCATAATTGAAAATGCCTTACGCTGGATTGTCCGATGTGCAATGTGACAATTGCTCTCGTTGAAGAAGGGGTGACACAGAGCAATATGGCGGCCACAATGGGGGTATCACAGGGGGTGATTTCAAAAACCTTCGCTCGATACGTGGAGCTACAATATCTGCAAAATATGCCTAGAAGAAGTCGTAGGAAGATCACTTCTGAAGAACAAGACCGCTTTTTGTGCCAAATTGCAAGAAGAGACCCTAGTGCGTCGCACCTCATACTCTAAACGCAATTTCTGGAAGCAAGGGGCATCAGTGTATCAGTCGAAACGATACGTCAAAGACCTCGTTCTAGGGGTTTATACAGCAGAAGGCCTTTATGAGTTCCAGAGCTAACCAGACACCGAAAAATTAACAGACTTAATTGGTGAATCGAGCACCAAAATTGGAATATTGAGAATTGTCGAAACGTTCTTTTTTCGGATGAGACGAGAATTGGTGTTCAAACAGATGACCACTGGATTCGGGTTTTAAGGGGCCGTGGAAGACAAGCAGCAAGACTAATTCCGAAATTCCAAGGGGCAGTGTGATGTTTTGGGGTGGCATTATGCTGGGAGGCAAAACGGATTTGATTTCGTTTCCTGCAAGTGTAACGGCTATAAATTATGTGGACCTAGTGCTGGAGCCCATAATGAGACTCTGGCGAAGTACCCACGGTGAGAATTTCACTTTTATGCAAGATAATGCTCCTCCGCACACCAGCAACCTCGTGCGACATTATGTTGAAACAGAGGGAATCGATAGTTTGGACTGGCCAGCTTGCTCTCCAGATTTAAATCCTATTGAACATTTATGGAATACCTCAAATGAAAAAATAGGTCGCGCCAGGATAATCCAAGAACGCCACAACAGCTCATTCAAGCTGCCCAAGAGAAGAGTGGCAAAATATCACCCCAGAGGAGGTCGAAAACCTGGTTAAAAGCATGCTTAGACGGATTCAGGCTAGTATCAGTGTAAGAGAAGGTAATATAAGCTACTGAGGTCGAGAAAAAACACCTACTCCGTGGAAAATAATTTTCAATTTTTCTACATGCGGAAGGAGTCTCTTATTTTATTTCATTCGTTTCTTTCTAAATAAACCCTAATTTATTTCTTTTCTCAATTGAAATATCTCAGAAACGATCAATTCTAACAATCCTGCGAAATTTCCAAAATCCCTGAGGCAATATTCAAAATATCGGGTGATTCCATATGATTTTGGTTGTGTATTCAGGTATATGTATAAATATACAATTGGCGTCCTCCAACGACACAGAGTCTAGGACCAGAGCCACCGGGATACGATGAAAACAAAAAGCAGCAGAAATACTGATAACAAAAAAGTAGCAGAAATACCAAAAATGACAAATATTCAAAATCACCCTGTAACCCAAGAACTATGGGAACTAGACCAAATTTGTTTACGAGGCCTTAGAATTCATTGTTGTATTACTTCAGATCTACATATAACCTAGAATCCCAGCAAAACCTGCTTTGATAGGAATCAGTGAAATTGAATTATTTCCTCGAAGAATCTCGTCAATACATTTTTAAATAAAAAAATTGTATCATTTGAACCAAACGAGATTCTGTCTATTTATAATTATTTTTACAGCTTACGGTTGGAAAAGAACTAAAAGATTTACGTGATAAAATGGTATTTACATTCTTCATGCTTAACGCTATCTTCGTTCTGGTTATATTCCTTCTCACTCTAGAAAAGGATGTGATTCACCTTAACTGGCCCTATAATCCAAAAATAAATTTCACATATTCGATTGATGAGAACCAGGTAAATTTTGAAAAATGATGAATAATGCAGATAATATGATTAGATTTTTCACTCTTAATAGGTGGAGATTTCGAAGGATTATCTTCAATTGGAACCCATTGGATTTGCAGTATTGTTAACATTTGGATCTTTACTGTTCATTCAATCTTTCGGAATGTTGATCCACAGATTCGAAACGTTCTCACAAATTTTGTCAAACACCATAATTGATTGGAAACTATTCAAACCTGATGTAAGTTAATTTAATTTTTTTTCTTTTATTTGGGACAATTATATGGGAAACCAAGAGTCAACAAATAACTGCCTTGTGCAATATATCAACTTCCAAATTCGGACCCATGCAAAACTCCACTCATCACATTACTTTAATTAGAGTAAGTTCCTACTGGAAAACCGGATACGTGGAGCACACCAGAATCAAAAAATTGATAAAAACCTAACACTGGGTATGGGGAATGATACGCTGACTAAAAACCTTACAGAGACCAAGGAACATAAAATGGTGGCACAATTGGCAGGGCCCTGACAACCGTAAAGACATAAATTGGTATACGGACAGATCCAAAATTTAAAAGGAAGTTTACTTACAAAGCCCGGAATGTAACCATCTTTCAGGTAGAAAGAAGTATATGCTATGTGTTCGTGAGAACCTCGAAAGACGCTATAGGAACAGGCGGATGAACATTCTTTCAAAGAGTCAGGCGGCAATAAACGCTTTGGTGGGAGGGAAACCTAGTCGAAGCTCAAATGGGAATGTCTGCAGTTACTAACTGGGTTGGCGCAACAGAATCGGGTAACTTTGGTCTGGGTACCTGGGCATAGCTGGATTGCAGGCAACGAGTAGGCGGATTTTCTTGCCAGAAAAGCTGGCAAGACGAGTTTTATTAGCCTGGAACCAAATTTTCGGTATAACTGAGTAAAAGGTACAGGACGCGATAAACATCTGCATAGAAGAAAAAGAATTGTAATATACTTGAAGAAAATGCCTTGCCAATTCCTAGTAAAAATGACCTTATATTTGAAAAGCGGAATCACAAAAAGGTTGGAAAAAACGCCTTTGTTATTTCAAACATAAACATGCAGGCAATCAAAAAGAATAAAGATATTTTACAGAATTTCCTTTCTGAAAGTAAAAGTGCAATAGCATGTGCTACAGAACATTGGACTACACCAGAAATTCTGGAGGATTGATTTTGGTGATTACGTTGTCTCAGAGTCATTTGGTAGAACAAACAAGAAGGGAGGAGGAATAGCGCTATTAGTACAAAAAAAATTAGAATATCAGGCCATCCGTGAAGTTAAAAATTATATATAGATCTGGTACTTGTTGCAATATAAACATCTCAAAAAAGTCTAGGGAACACTTACCAATATCTTTAAAATATGAATTTGATGATTCGAATTTATAGAAATCTTTCGGTTTTTGTTAGGATGTATTTTATATAATGTATTCTCAAGAAAACAAAATGATATTTGACTTCTCCACAGCACCTATTATAAAAGAAAAATTTGAAATTTGAAAATGACGAAATTTGGTAAAACAAAAAAAAATCTTGAACTAATATTTTCGAAACGATATGGAAGCACTTATATTTTTCAGTACCCAGAAGGTCCACCTCTGTTATTGATGACACTTTGGCATCGTCGCGGCATGCTCAATATTACATTTTGGCCTAAGTCATTCCAAGCCCCCTGAACTGCTAATCGAAGCTCCTGTTCATGATGAAAGACGTTTTGACGCAGGAGATTTCTTTTTAGGGTGTCCCACACATGCTCGATGGGATTCCGATCTGGGGAGCAGGATGGCTACGGTAGAAGATCGATATCATTCTCTTCAAGAACGTTCAAGGCAACTCTTGCACGATGAGATGGGGCATTATCTTGTTGGAAGAGTGGATTTTGACCGATTGTTTGGAGATACGGTACCATTACAGGTAAAACTATCTCATTTGCGTAAGAATTTTCCGTGAGGTTGTTCTGTATGAAAACGAGGTCAGTTCTTCCACCAAGGCGTATACCTCCCCAAAATATCACTGATCCGCCTCCCTGTCTAACAACTTCTCGAGCATGCTGGAGACGGTTTTGCTTTCCAGGTTCCCTACATATTCGAATTCTTTCCGAATCGGGATGATAACTAAATCTAGATTCATCACTGAAGAGAACTGTGGCCCACCTCTCTTGATGCCAGTTTACGTGTTCTTGGCACCAAGCTAAACGAGCAGCGCGATTTCCATGGGTCCGTTGTGGAACTCTTAAAGGACGTCTGGAGTGGAGTTGACCTTCGTGCAGACGATTTCTCACAGTTTGGTCGGAAGTTTGTACATTATGAACTCGTGATAGCTCTTGAGCTAATTGAGATGCTGTGGTAGTACGATCTCTTCTGGCTTGTAAAACCAAAAATCGGTCTTGGGCGACTGTAGTAATCCTGAAACGACCTGTATGGCGTTCTTCTACGCTACCTGTTTCATTGAAACGGGACCATAAACGGTTTATGACACTTGGGCTACTTCCCAGAAGTCTGGATACTTCCCGTTGTGAGCTCCCAGCTTGGAGCATGCCAACGGCTCGTAACTTCTCTTCTCTAGTCAAATGTCGTCTTTCCATGGTCGAATCACAAAACTTGAATCTTCTATTTGTGCTTACAACAGAAACAAAGTGCCAACTAACTGATTTCAAACACTGAATACATGAAATGATTATAAAGCAGCGTCGCATCTGCTGCATTTTTAGTTTTTTATAAAGAAAAACTGAAATCTGTTGCGGCACTTTACATAATTTGGTGAGAAATTGATGCAGGTGTTCATTTCTTAAAAAAAACCATCCATATTGATCGTTCTGGATACGATATATCGATATTCGGAAGTGTTCCCTAGACTTTTTTGAGGTGTTTATAGACCGCCAAATGGAAATTTTCATACATTTCTCATGAAACTTGAAGAGTGCTTAGAACAAATAGTTTGAAAAGGATATGGGAAGATTTGGGTCTTGGAAGATTTCAATATTGATATTTTGAAAAAAGATAAAAAATCAAAAGAGTTTCCCAATATGATGAATACATTCGATATGTTAGCTGCATTCGAAGAGCCAAGTAGAATGAGCAAAATTCGAAAATCATGTAGAGACAATGTTTTTACTAACTTCGACAATAGCACTTATGATGTAAAAACAGTTGATATCTGACCACATGGCGCAAATTTTCAAAACCTATGACCAAAAAATTAACAAAGACAAATATATTAGTGGATATCTATTAAATTAAAAAAACATTGAAAAATTCAAGACGGCTCTGAAAGATGTTGATTGGGTTGAAACAGTGGATGACTCAAACGTTCATAAGTCTTATGAAAACTTCCATAATCAACTGATGCGATGTTTCAAATTGTCATTTCCCAGATTGAGGCGGCAAGCAAATAGAAAACTAAACAAGCCAAAACAAACCTCCGAGGAATCAGCAGACCTTAAAAAAGCAGTGGAAGTGGCTCAAACTATTTATATAGGAAAGAGAGATGATAACTCAAAAGCATTACTTTCAATTTCAAAAAAACACTTACGCAATAGCTATAAAGACATGAGGAAGCAAGAAAATAGCGCTTATATTTCAAATTCTTCAGATAAAACTAAAGCTCTGTGGAAGGTAATTAGTAGAGAAACTGGCCAAAAAGAGAAAAACTACAATAGTGAGAGTATTTTAACCGCAGATGAGTTGAATTACTTTTTTGCAATTATAGGAGAATCGTTGGCACCTTTTGTTAAGCCCTCGCTTGAAGAGGCAACCAAATATCTCAGAAAGAAAACTGTTAAGTCCGCCTCCTCTCTCTTCAACTATCCAATAACAGAAAAGGAAATAGAAGGCATCGTACACACAAGAGCAAAGTGTCATCGGATGTTTACGGTTTAACTGTGCTGCTCTTGAAGGCTGTGCTGCCCTTCAGTTATATTGTAAATTTATGTTTGACAGAGGGTGTTTTCCCTAGCGAAAGTTATACCTGTATACAAAAAGGGTGACAAAAATAACTGCAGTAATTATAGACCAGAAGCTTTACTTCCGATATTTTCCAACGTGTTTGAAGAAATACTGAAAAAAAGAGGCTTATGGAATTTCCTTGCAGAATAGAGGTACTGAATGATTAACAGCGTGGATCCCAACCTAATAAATCAACAATTACAGCACTTACGAATCTGGTTGATGGCATTGCAGAAGCTTTCGATGATTATCAGTTTGTGGCACTTCTAGCATGTGACCTGAGCAAGGCGTTCGACAGCATCATAAGATCTTTACTGCTCGATAAAATGGAATATTACGGTGTACGGGGAAGGGCTTTGTAGATTTGTAGATCATATCTATCTGACCGAAAACAGGTGGTTGAGTGGAAATCAGTGCAGTCGCAGGAGCAGTGTGTTGAATTGGGTGTACCGCAGGGTTCTATTTTGGGCCCTGTGTTCTTTATAATCTATCTTAATGATCTTTATGCAGATGATACCACCTTCCTCAATGTGGCAAAATCTTGAAACGAATTTGGAGTAAAAACAACAACATGCTTGCAAAATGCTGAGCGATGGTTTTCTGCAAATAGATTGAAGCTAAACCTGGAAAAGACCCAAAGATTAACTTTTTCAATTCAGGTAGATGAAAACAAGACACTCAACCTCTTGGGCATAACTTTCTCCGCGAAACTGAATTGGGACGAACAACTATTCACATTACTAAAAAAACTCTAAGTGGCTACCTTTACAATAAGAAGAATGAAGGAAATAACTACTCAAGAAATATGTAGATTAACATATTATGCCAATTTTCACTCTGTAGCCACTTATTGAATACTAATATGGGGTAATGAGTCGACGCTTCAATCAATTCTTCGACAACAGAAGCGAGCTATCAGAATTCTATGTGGTCTATCCGGGGCTCAAAGCAGTCGAAGATCCTTACGGTCACGTCTGTCTTCATACTTAGCTGCCTGAAATATATTCACCAAAATCAAACAAAGTTTTCTTTTAATACCGACATTCATTCATACAACACTCGTAATAAGAACAATTTAACTTCGAGATTTCACAGAATGGCCAGAACACAACTAACCACGAACCATGTTTGTATTTCACTTTACAACTTGCTTCCGATAAAGCTCAGGGCATTGACAAGTAAATTCACCAAGAGAGTAAAAAATATCCTATTACAAAGCTATATATAAAGTCGAAGAAGTTTTCAGCAAGAGTTGGACATAGTGAAAAGTCAATAAGGAACATATTTATAAACTTAAAAGCAAATATAATATTGAGATAAAATCTGAGAGAAAGAAGATGCAACAATGAGACTGTAATACGAAAAATCTTGTTAAATTGTTATATTTATATTGTGTGTTAGTTTGTTGGTTGTAAGTTGTCCCATAGTTTTATACAATTACTTTTGAATGTTCTCTTTTACTCAATGTGCACATGACATTTTATTATTTTAACAATCGTGGAAAATATTTATTATTACTCTTAATTTATATATTTTTTTATGTATTGATGCTGACGTTCCATGTATATTTGATGGAGAAATAAACTAGTACTACTACTACTAGAAAAGCTACACGCTGACAGGTGGGTCCTCATCCTAGGGCATAGGCAACTTAGATTTCAAGACAAGATACAAGATAGATGGAGTTCCATAAAGTTGTATGCGTTGACCATAAACAAAGATTGGATTATGCAAGGTCTTTGTCCCTCAAAAATTGAGACGAATATTGTTTCTTATTTCGTGCAATCTTTCCAAATTATGGGTATATTAAGATGGTCCTTAATAACAGCTGGTACCAGCTCAGTGGTGTAGCTTATTATCTAAAATGTACGAATGATGAGCTTATAATGACGACGAAATGTTGCATGAAGAGACATCGAATTCAATTTTGCCAACGTTGTATTTTTATCAGCTGTATTCTTGGCTGGAAGATTCGGGTGTAATCGTTCTATGGGAAATGTGGAATTCTTTTTGGAAAAGCTCAGTAACGTGTTGCGACGTGTAAAATAGAAAAAATCGCTATGATTATTGAGTGAGAGTCTATAGTGTAGGCCCAATAAGATTTTCGGGAACGACCATTCTTTGGGAATTTTAATAAAAACTCGAAAATACGTCAAGCGGTTAATGCACAAAATCGAGATTTCAAATTTATTCAGTAGAAGTTTGGATATGTTGAAGAATTATTTTTCCAGTAATCCACTAGCACTAAGGAATGCTGGAGAAGATTCAAATCGAAAATGCTACTCACAGAAATTGAAATGAAAGTGATGATGAAAAAAACTTTTTTTTTGGATAAAACTTAAGCCCCCAAACATTTCAATACCGGATTTTGCCACTCCTAGCAAGAAATACTTCATGACCTTGATTCATACTCAATGTCCTTACAGCCATTTCAATCCATTTCGTTCCAAATTTCCATCAGTCTGTTCCGAACCTGATTCACGATAGCTAGATGGCTTTGTCAACCTTACAGCATTCTAAATCTTCTATGAAGAATGTCTCGAAGATGTACGATGGAATTGAGGTCTGGACCAATTTAGTGTGATTTCGTGATCTTGAAGGTAGAGTTCCTAACGATATGAGATTTATGAGGTCCGGCGTTATACTGCATAGACAAGAAGTTGATCGCAATGAAGAAGATGAAATCTCGACTCATATGTAAACGAGACCCCCTGCCAGTCAGCTTATAACCAATTGACATGTTCCCTAGCAAAATTCAATCGGGTTCTTCGATGTGCTGTAGTTAGAGCTGGGCATCGAGATGAGACACGAGGCCTCAAACGAAATTCTTTGAGGCATTGTAATATCGTTCCAGTGTCGAAGCTGCATTTGAATGTGCCTAGCAGTAGTGAACCGTTGTCTCAACGAGGAAATTCTTAAATAACGGTCATAAATTGCCGTTATTCCTCGAGACATCCTTGCCTAGGTGTTCTTTCATGATTACCAGTCTTCCTGTACCTGCGGATTATTCTGGAAACAGTTCAATAGGGCACCCCAAACCTTTGTCCTATTTTTGTATAAGAACCTAGGCATCTAAGACTACTATTTCAGCACATTCCACCGAGGTCAAATTTCGTGATTTGCGTTGCCTCATTACCGAAAATTAAAATTTTCAAGAAGAAAAGTTGTTACTCGCGAAAATTTTTCAGTTATCAATGTGGTGGTTTCTTGCAAAATGTCAATTTATTTTTATAACTTTTTTTCACGAGAGGAATATGTGCGCCAAAAAAACATCGAATTTTGTAGGCGTATGTCCCGAGATATCTAGAAAGAAACTTATGTTATTAATTACACAGTGCGTGAAAATGACACTTCAAAATTCTAAGACGCGGGAGACATACCTAGTAAACCTATATCGGGTACGCTGAATCCAGTGGTAACCGCCGTTTTTGAAAGTCAGCTCTTGTTTAGCAGATATTCGCCTTTGAAGTTAGCTGATTTTAGTAGGGTTCGTCGCTTATGACTTCAGTACATTATATGCTTGTAATTCCCAAACCGTACGGAATATCGCTTTACTGTCTTCGGCAAAGTTTTAGCTATTGTCATGGCCAACAACTTCTCTGAATATACCAACATAAAAAACCTCATCCAAACACCGTTTCTTAACAAAATGTCCAAAAAACTCCATTTCTTTGCCATTTTTTCGTTAATTTTGTCTAAATAATAGAAAATCAAGGAGTCTCGCTTTAAAATCTCAAAATAAGAAAATAAAACACATTTCCTATAGTTAAATCAAAAAATTTAAACGCACAATCATGATTTTAACTCAAATTTCTCACAGATGTCACTGTTAATACGTATTTATTAGTATTGTCACTGATGTTACTACGTATTTTGCTATGTATTTGTGTGCCATTTTTCATAGTCTTAGTTCTGATATTTCTTAATTTCTTGTTGAAGCTTCTTTGTTTACACAAGTTATATATTTGGTAAATATATCAAAATGAATTCGTGCAGTAAATTTAATAAATTTTGCTACATTTGTGGAAAGTTTACTATAATGACAAGCAAGCGTTCAATTTCTGAAGAAATTGCTGAATCGTACACACAATATTTCAACCAAACTGTAATCAAAGATGTGAACTGGGCTCCAAAAATCGTTTGTACTGGTCCTGTCATAAGATTGAGTGGATGGAAAAGAGGTAAAATGAAATGATTTATCATTTATTTCAAAATCATATCAATTAAAGCTATTTTTTTATTACAGGTGAATTCCAATCTATGCCTTTTGGCATTCCAGTATTTTGGACAAATCCTCAAGAACATAATCCAGATGACTGTTTTGCTTGTGTTAATGAAATTGTCGGATTGTACAGAGCTAAAAAACGTAAAGTTGAACTCAGAGGAACTCGGTTTGTTCAGTTGCCGTTACCATATTCGGAATCCATTCCAATATCGAAACGACCCAGTCCGACAGAAGAGTACATTCCATCTACTTTTGATACTATTGGCGAAACGTCTGCATCGGTTTTTGTACCATCAAATGTATCTCCACAATGTAATCATGCCGAATTTTCTCCAAAAGATCTGGATAAAATTATTCTTCGATTGAAATTATCGCAGCGTCAGTCCATTATTTTGACTCAGGAATTGAAAAAAAAGAATGTTTTAGCACCTGATGTGAAATTATATGGAGCAATCGGCCGTCATAGACAGTTCACTGCTTCATTCAAATCCATCGAAGACAATTCATTCGCGTACTGCACTGATATCAAGGAATTGGTATTAAAAATGCATCATGAGTATAAACCAGAAGACTGGCGTCTTTTCGTCGATTCGTCCAAAAGTAGTCTCAAGGCGGTTTTGCTTCATGTCACAAACTCAAAAAACAGTGTCCCGATTGCCATCAGCACAAAAACGAAAGAAAATTACGAATCATTGAAAAATATCCTTGATTTGGTGAAATATGAAGACCATCGTTGGAAGATTTGTGCAGATTTGGAGGTGATAACTCTTTTGGGATGAATGCAGACGAGATAAACGAAAAACATGTGTTTTATATGTTTATGGGATACTCGATATGCCGGCGACCAATATGCCAATAAAAGCTGGCCTATGAGACAAGGGTCGAGAAAACGTCGTTGAAATTCCACTTGTGCCAATTGAAAAAGTGTCTCTTCCACCTCTGCATATCAAGCTTGGGATTTCATCAAGGCCCTAGATCCTGAAGGCAATGCATTCAATGAGTTGAAGCGAATTTTCCCAAGATTGAGTGGAATGAAAATAAAAGAAGGTTTGTGTGAAACTATATACGTACCACAACCTAACTTATTCAATATTTAACACATATTTTTTCGAATTATTTTATTACAGGCATACTCAATGGACCTAATATTCGACGTTTGATGAGAGACCAACCATTTTAAAACAGTTTGTCGAATTTGCAGCTCGTTGCTTGAGCTCTGGTATAGTGGAAAAAAACTTGATTCTCTATTAGGAGACATTTGCTGGAATTCACAGCAAGACGAAGATGGAGAAGATGAAGAATGAACATGAGTTTATATGTTCATTTGTTGAAAATTGTTGGAATTGGAATAAAAATTTGAGTGAAAATCATGATTGTGCGTTTAAATTTTTTGATTTAACTATAGGAAATGTGTTTTCTTATTTTGAGATTTAAAAGCGAATTTCCCTTTATTTTCTCTATTGTTTAGACGAAAATTAACGAAAAAATGGCAAAGAAATGGGGTTTTTTGGACATTTTGTTAAGAAACGGTGTTTGAATGAGGTTTTTTATGTTGGTATATTCAGAGAAGTTGTTGGCCATGACAATAGCTAAAACTTTACCGAAGACGGTAAAGCGATATTTGAACGGTTTGGGAATTACAAGCATATAATGTACTGAAGTCATAAACGACGAACCCTACTAAAATCAGCTAACTTCAAAGGCGAATATCTCCTAAACAAGAGCTAACTTTCAAAAACGGTGGTTACCATTGGATTCAGCGTACCCGATATAGGTTAACCAGGTATGTCTCCCGCGTGTTAGAATTTTGAACTAGCACAGTGTTATCTGCCAAACAAAAAAGTAAATTGAATTATTAATTCCTTAGTGGAGTGTTAATAAATAGTCATTTCAAATTGAATGCATTGTTTGTAGGTTAGCAAGGATCCTGAAACTTTGAAATATGTCACTAGAGATAATGCTGTGGCGCTGGCTAAAAAATTGCAGCAGTTGTACGATGTCAGTAAAAGCAAAGACGAAATCAATAATGAAAGACTGCCACCTGGTAAACGAAAATCTGTTTTCATGCCCGATCCAATGAAGAAAAAAAAGCCACAGATTTATGATTTGGTTGATTCTTACAAGACTAGAATGAAAATGTACGACGACGAAAGTGAGTATAAATCTTTATATTCATAGGGAAGAGATGCTATATAAGGATAAATTGATAAGTCAGGTGAAATGAAACAACTCATTTTTTTCAACTGGGTCTGAATTATTTTCCAACATAATCTCCTTTTAGAGCTATACATTTTCTTAGGTAAAGTTGGAGGTTCTTGGTATCCTCTTTGCAAGAGTCTTTCTCAAAATACGCTCATATTTCGGAGATGGCTTCCGAATCTGTTGAAAATATTGTCCTCCGAGCCTTATTTTCATATTTGAAAACAATTAGAAATCACCTGGTCTCAGGTCAGGAGAATATGGTGTATGGAGTAGCAATTTATAGGTTTGTTCCAACAAGTAATTCTAAGACACAACTGATTCCGAATCACGTACACGCGCATGTGTGGGAGTCACGGGTTTCGAATTGATACCTCAACAAGGATTCGACTGCGTTGAACACTAAACTTTGACATCAATCTGAAAATTAAATCTGCAAAGCGAATACCTGCATTTTCAATTCGCCCTAGAACCAAGTGCTGATTTCATCATTCTAAAATCGATTCTGAAATAATTCTAGGAACGTTAGAAGACGGTGTTTAATATTCGGAAGTTTTTAGGATAACCAATTTCAATTTGCGCATTCTTTTCCCAATTCTGAACTAATTCAAGTGGGTGTTGGAACAAACAAAGTCCCCGTCCAACAGAAAAAGAGTTGGCGAGAGTATGGTGCCCTGAGGTACTCCTGCAATAACCGTAAAATGTACACTCGTTATACCATCGACTACCACCCGAATAGATCTACTGAAAAGAAAGCTACTAATCCAACCGTGTAATATTTCGAAAAGTCTATATGCGATCAGTTTATTCATTAAGACTTTCAACGTGATGGGTCACAATAGGATTGTACGATAATTTTTTTGTTTGGCATTTCTTCCTTTTCTTTGAAATCGGTTGTACTCTCGCAACTTTTTTGCAAAGGGATCCGCCTTTGGTTTAGATCAGGGGTCTCCAACCTTTGAAGTCTTAGGGCCATAATATTTTTTTCGGTACGTTCCAAGGGACAAAACAATTTTAATTTTTCTGCCCACCTAAACAAACATAGGTGTTTTGCATTTCAATTACTATTGATTTTGTATTCAGTATATTGTGACAAGTAAGGACATCTAGTGGCGAGTAGTAATACAATGAAGGTTTGTGAGTCAGGTATTATCTCTTTCGGTTACCCACTAACTACTAACAGGTGACATGTTTGAGAATTTTCGCATTGGTTTGAGAAAGTTCTAGTTCTTACTAGTTTTTCGATCACTTCTAGATGGTAGTTATTGCATAGATTGGGAAATAAAGTAACACCGATGTATAAGTAAGAGTATTTTGATTAGACTTCTTTTATGTTTGATTTATTAGTATGGAAAAGGAGAAAAAAAAATATATATATATATATATATATATATATATATATATATATATATATATATATATATATATATATATATATATATATATATAACAAGGAACCATACTATCTTGTATTTGATTCAATAAACGAGTAAAAAACCTGAGGAAAAATAATAATTATTATAAAGTTTCTTTCCAATGAGGCTAGGTGTTTTTTCCAGTGTAGGAAGTGAATGTCTTTCAATCACAAATAGGTCTGCATTTCTAGTTTGATATGTATGGTAACTCTAGTTCGTGATGTAAGTGCTTGAGTGTAGTCTCACATATAATTATAATATATACAGGGTGCTTCAACGAAAACTAAACAGAGGCTATATCTATCAAGATATTCATTTCTGATCAAAACGCAAAACAGGTCAATTTTTGTTTCAAGTGGGACATCTTTTGGGGTATAAAACTTGCCTGAAATATCAACCCCCTAAGCGGGGGTTGCAATCCTTGAAAATTTTGAATAGGGAAGATGGGTCGAGTGATGACTCAAAAGAAAGGTGGTATCTTTGTCTGCATTCCCGTGAAAGAATTTTCATTTTTGATTGAAAACTGTAGAAGATACAAAGTGAGCCATTGAAAAATAGAGAAGACTATCGCCCCAAGACTAGTGGAGTATTAGTTAGCAGCATACTACATAAGAAAAAACAAAAATTAGCTTTACAACATATATATCCAATCGGTGAACACCAAGACAAGAAATTCAATAGTTTAACATATATAGGCAATATTAGCAATAATGTGAAATTCCTTTTAAAAATTCAAATTTAAATATAATTAATTTAATTTTTAAATTTAGGTTCATTTATCAGGAATTATAAATCTCCAATTAATGAAGAAAATATATCAGGTGTTCATAGATTGGATTGTGCAGTTTGCAATTGTTTTTATATAGGTATAACAGGAAGAAATTTTAATGTTAAAATCTTTGAACATAAACGCAGTTTCATCAATTGAAAAACCGATTCAAATTATTCAAATCATCTAAGGAAAATGGTCACTCTTTCAATTCAGAATTTAAAATCCTACATTCTGAGAACACTTGAAATTAACAGATTTAGGAATTCACCGGAAATTCTTAATGATTAGGTAGACATAAATAACTCACCCTTATTAAATTTATTTCCTTAACATTAGTTCAAGTACGGATAGCTCTGAGTGGATTGCCTCTTTAGTATATATAAAAATTTGTTAGTAAGATATATTTGTAGTATTCATTCGCTCTTGATAAAGATACTGTGTACCGAAACGCGTCGAGCATTTAATAATATATTTTACTAGAAATCATCGTTTACTTGTATTTGTGAAAATAAATTTCTATCACGTAAAAGCCTCGTCGATTGAATAAAGATAAAACAAAATTATTGGATAAAAGCGGAGTATATAAAATACACTGCAGTGAATGTGAGACATTCTATATAGGACAAATCGCAAGATTCATCGAGAAGAGAGTTGAAGAACATAAAAAATCTATTCTCCAGAATAAAAATTCTACGGGTTTTTCGGACCACTGCATCAACGAAAAAACCATTTCATAGATTTCGAGAATATCGAAAAAATTAAAAAAAAAAAAATTGAAGTCCACTTCTTGGACTTGTCGATTAGTAGGGCTCATGATTCATTCGCCTTTAAAATATACAGAAAACCAACCTATCGGATACCCTGATTCATAACAGTAGTTCTCAATCCCAGAATATCAAATTGAGTGCTTTTCATTCATTTGTGCACAGATTGCTTGCTATTCCTTTGTCAGCTGTCGATTTTGAGAATGAAGTTCAAGTTTTAAAATTAATCGCTAAGAACAACGGCTATGAACCAAAATTAATTGATACCCTAAAGAGACAAAAACGACATAAACTTTTATTGCAGAGCATTTATCCTTTGCATACTGAGAAATCTAACAGAAAATTTCCAATTAACTATATTCCTAATATTAGTAACAAGATATGTAACAGATTACACAAAAATAATATTAACACCAACAGCACTAATAAAAAGAATTTGGGTTCATTGTTAGTTAATAATAAAGATAAAACAAAATTATTGGATAAGAGCAGAGTATATAAAATACACTGCAGTGAATGTGAAACATTCTATATAGGCCAAATCGGAAGATGCATCGAGAAGAGAGTTGAAGATCATAAAAGATCTATTCTCCAAAATAAAAATTCTACGGGTTTTTCGGATCACTGCATCTACAAAAATCACTTGGAGATTATAAAAATTACGTCGGCTCGTAGGAAAAACCAGCAAATTTGCAACGACCAACTAGACTTCAATTTACCTCCTGTTGTGAATACCGTTACACATAAGTGAGATCACTCATTTTGAATTTAGTATTGTATTACTCTTGATAATGGGCTAACACCGAAACATCTGTTGAGTATTTTAATAAATATTTGTGGAACCATTGCCAAGTGAGAAACCAATCATTTAAGAATATTGTTTATTCTTATAAATATATGAGAAAAGTATGATCTCTTTTTACTTCTGTTTTCTCACCAGTTTTTTTTTGGAAGCTGTTGTTTTTTAGTTGTTTGGGGTTGGCAACATTAAACTGTAGTCCTATGAACAACATCAACGCTGCCTTTAATTGATTTTTTATATTTCTTTTCGCAGGTTTCCAAGGACCAGTTGATAGAAGAACAGTGGATCATATAAAGTTCAGGCATTCAGAAGTTATAAGAAAATCGCAGGCGCATTTATTGGCACAAAATGCCGGTAGACCAATTCAACCTTGTACATTTTATGAAATGCCAGAACTGGATGGGGGTGAAACATTTAGTTGATAATTTTAGTTGTGTATAGATTGTATTGATTAAGTTTTCTTGAATTATAATAACGACAATAAAAAATTAATTTCAGTGGTAATTAGATATCAAGTTTTTCGAATGATAACTAATGATTTTGAGGTAGAATTATTTACTTTTATGATAATTATGGAAAAGACTTAAAGTATTTTTATATGGAAGACATTCATTCGCGAGTTATAGAAAATCGTAGAGAAAGAGTGTTCTGCATCCTTTCGTAGATTTTCCTACTTTAATTTACCGAAATTTCACTTTGTACCTTTACTTTGTTCGGTAGAGTTGCATAAGTTCGAAAATAGCTGTGTTTTTCAGGATAATTTAAATTGAATATAATATTTAGTTTCAATAATAAAAACAAGTACTGTGTTTTAAGGAATTTTACTTAATAATTGCGATTCGTAACGCGTTTCACTACACCGTAGCTTCTTCAGACGAATGAATATACAGAAAATATAAATGAAAATATAACTATAAATGTTCTTGAGTAATTAAAAGCTTATTGGGTTGCTTCTTCTTAAGCGGTTATTTATGACAGGTATATCCAATAAAATTAAGGAATAGATTGCTCCCCGAAAAGATTCAATAGAGGTGAAGGGCTTAAATCGACTTGTTCATTGATGAGTCTACCTGAGTGTTTGTATTTATTGATTTCTAAAGTTTCCCAAAGATCTACCTTCCAATATTTATTATCAACGAATATTATTCGGGGATTGTGGATTGAGTTAATGAATTTATAATTTTCGTGGTCTGTAATTAATGATTTTGCTGTCGAAATTATGTTTTTAACCACTTTCTGAAAATTTGCGGTAGGATCCTTAGTTGATGTTATATAGTTTCCGGCTGTTAAGAATTCTTCAGTTTTAGAAATATAATCGGTTTTACTAATTGCGATGACGGTGTTATCTTTATCTGCTTTAGTGAATACTAAATCGTTCTTGGTACTATTTTCACAAATTGAATTCTTTTTTATTATCTTATAATCGGAATTGCAATGAGGTGATAATTTCGAAAAGTCTTCTTTGATGATTTTTGCTGTTTGATGTTTGGCTAAAATATTATCTTTGGATTTTTGAGAATGATTTCGGAGTCTATGCCTAACTGTTCAAAATTAGTTTTATTATGTTTTGGATGTAAATTATGTTTGAATCCTTTTTCTAATAGATCTTTTCGTGGTTGTGTAAAATCGGTATCAGTTAAATTAGTGAATCTGTCAAAAATTTATGGTCTGAAAATTTATCAGTTGAACTGCAAACTTTCAGAAAGTGGTTAAAACATAATTTCGACAGCAAAATCATTAATTACAGACCACGAAAAATATAAATTCATTAACTCCAATCCACAATCCCCCGAATTATATTCGTTGATA
This sequence comes from Cryptolaemus montrouzieri, assembly GCA_013387265.2. Lineage (NCBI taxonomy): Eukaryota > Metazoa > Arthropoda > Insecta > Coleoptera > Coccinellidae > Cryptolaemus > Cryptolaemus montrouzieri. Next base: position 22,396,670 of record JABFTP020000021.1, on the reverse strand, counting down.
AAACTTCATAAACCTAATTACCCTATTAGACCTGTTGTTTCTTATGTAACGGCACCTTCGTTCAAACTTTCAAAATTCCTCAACGACTTGCTAATAAAACATTGCAATTTTAAATCTAAATTTTCGGTCAAAAATTCATACGAACTCATTGCCAATATCAAAGATACCACTATACCACCTAATTCCAAACTCATTTTTTTCGATGTTAAGAATCTATTTCCCAACATTCCTCCGAAAGATACGTATTACTTAGTTGAAGAATTATTAGAAAATAATCATGTCAATACTATCATTAAATCAGATATTCTTTCATTATTACAAATTTGTTTAGATCAAAATTATTTCCATTTCAATAACAAATATTATACTATTGAAGACGGCTTGATTATGGGCAATCCGTTAAGTGCTTTGTAAGCAGAAATATTCATGAATAACTTAGAGAAATTAATTCATAATCATCCACTCAGTAAATATTGTTTATACTGGTATCGCTATGTAGACGATATCATTATTTGCTTCACAGGAACAGATAGACAGTTGAAAATTTTCGAGAATCATATAAATTCATTTCATCCAAAAATTGCATTCACAACCGAAATAGGAAGCAATAATTCGATAGATTTCTTAGACGTAACAATTTCGAATGAAAATGGAAAACATGTTTTCGCAATTTACCATAAGCCGTCACATACAGATATTATAATACATAACTCGTCGTGTCATCCATATCAACATAAAATGTCAGCATTCAATAGTTTTATTCATAGATTGATTAACATCTCGTTATCACCAGAAAATTTCAACAAAGAACTAAATTTGATTAAACAAATAGCCAAAAATAATGGTTACAATCCCAAACTAATAAATAATATTTTAAATAAAAAACAAAGTAGAATCGCATTGAATGAAGTTTACCCTGTCGATAAATTGAAACAAAAATTCAACACCTTAACCTACGTTGGCATTACAAGTGAGAAACTGAAATCATTCTTAAGTAGCAATAACTTCAACATAGCTTTCCAAACTAATAATAATTTAGGCAAATATATAAAAAATAATAAAACCAAACCAGGTAAAAACAATAAATCAGGTGTTTATCGATTGAATTGCAATGACTGTGATAATTTCTACATTGGTAGAACACATAGAAATTTTAATATTAGAATATTGGAACATAAACGCAGTTTTCAAATAAAAATCAGATTCAAATTACGCGAATCATCTCTTAGAAAATAATCATTCTTTCGACCCACAGTTTGAAATTTTGCATACAGATAATAAATATTGAAAGGTAGATCTTTGGGAAACTTTAGAAATCAATAAATACAAACACTCAGGTAGACTCATCAATGAACAAGTCGATTTAAGCCCTTCACCTCTATTGAATCTTTTCGGGGAGCAATCTATTCCTTAATTTTATTGGATATACCTGTCATAAATAACCACTTAAGAAGAAGCAACCCAATAAGCTTTTAATTACTCAAGAACATTTATAGTTATATTCTCATTTATATTTTTCTGTATATTCATTCGTCTGAAGAAGCTATGGTGTAGTGAAACGCGTTACGAATCGCAATTATTAAGTAAAATTCCTTAAAACACAGTACTTGTTTTTTATTATTGGTAATGGAATTTTACCAAGTAAAAGCCTCCCAAATTCAAATATTTAGTTTCAAATGAATCTATTCATTGAACTATCGTATGGGACATAAGTTTTGGGAAAAAAGCACATCAAAAATTCAATCTGAAAGTCATCTAGTGGCTATGACAGGGATGAATAATTTCGGTTTTGTTGCTGTTTATGAAGGTCAATTTTGTACAATAGTTAGTCAATTTTGTACAAATTAGAGAAGAAAAAGTAAAATCTTCTAAACTAATTATCAGTACAGTACAACTTCACTAGTCCGGACACTCCAGTAACTCGGGCACTCGACTCATTCGGGCACTGAGAATTTTACCTCTATAATCCGGGCACGTCGATGCCGGCTGATATACAAACAATAATAGTTTTCCTGTCTGTACATGTATGTATGTACTTGTACTATCTAAGAGTGGCGAGTATCGTTCTACAGTTGCATTTTGCATTTCAATCTCGCCGGTGGTGTGCATAATGACTCCAACCAAGAGAAATCATAAAACGCTCACACTGGCAGAGAAATCAAAAATAATAGATTTTATTGATGATGGAATGAGAACTCGTCGAATAGCAGCAAAGTTCACTATTTCAAAATGAACATTGTTTAACATAAAAAACAACAAGGACAAAATAAGGAGATCTATATCCAAATCGTATCAAGGGACAGGTAGGAATTAGGGATGCACCGAGCAATGATTTTCACAAAAAGCTGAGTACCGAGTACTCGGCCTACAAAATTACTGCATGCCGAGTATCACGACCGAGAGCTCGGCTGGCCCAACCGGGCCCTCGGTGCATCCCTAGTAGGAATATTATTTTAAACTTTTCTAGAATTTATTTTATCCAATGTATTTTTGTACGAAAAAGAAAAGTTATTAAAGAAGCTGGGAATCCTGATGTTGAAATCGCATTGTATAACTGGTTTCTTCATCAACGCAACGCACACGTACCAATTTCGTCAGACATATTGAGAGCAAAAGCCAAATAGTTTTATGAACAAATCACAGGAAAAAAAATTTTCTGGCAAGTTCGGGATGGTTACATAAATTCAAGCTTGGACATGGAATTGGTATCTTGAAGGTTTGTGGTGAAAAACTTTCCAGTGATGTTTCCGTTGTGATACCGTGCAAGGAAAATTTTCTATCGGTTATTGAACAGATGGAATTAAGCAAAGAACAGGTGTATAGTGTTGATGAATCGGCGATTTTTTGGAGATGTTTACCAGACACAACTTGGGCTCATCATGGGGAAAATCAGCACCAGGTCAAGAAGTGTCAAAAAACCGCTTAACATTCATGACATGCTGGATTTCAGAACTCAGCAATTGCCTTTACAAGTCTTGGGAACTATGGATCTGCAGTATCAATGCCAGAGAAAATGATTTGAAAAATATTTCAAGAAGAGCTTATATAGGATGCTTTAGGGGAAATATTGAAAACGTAGAGCATCAGCATACAGGGATATCCAACCGTCCGTTGAAAACTTTTAAATTCCAATTACAATATCAAGCTGAAATTTTATACCGGCATAACTAATTTCCAATTGAGTGAAATATTTTCGAAGTGATACCTAGTTATACGGATCACTTTGTTATTTCAGTGATTTGAGCAAGGCATAAAATATCCAAGTTGTTGGCACTTATCTAGTCTACACATTTCAGATGTTTATTGCGTTGTTTTGTATGATTTTTTCAATTTGCAATAACTCAATTTTTTCAAATGGTACGTGCCAATTTTTATATCGCCATCAGATGAAGCGTCAAATTTCAGATGGAATTGTATAAGCATGTACTATACCCATCTCTTATAGTTCCGAAATAATTTGGGAATGTATTGAATTTTGATGATTTTGCAAGAACTAACAAAGCTTTGAAATATTTGAATCAAGTAGCTGAACTGGCTACGCATTTGTTTACAACACCACTGGTTATTCAAACGAAAATATATTTAATTTTTTTTAATTCATTTTGGAATGTCAAAAGTAGTGGGTAGAAATTGCAGGCAATTCAATAACCAATTTCCAAATTTACCGTCTATGGGTAAAATAAAATTTCGAAGCATTAGAAGCAATTTTCTAGGAGAAAACTAATATATGATCTGAATAAACGAGTTAGTGCTCTCCTAGTTTCCCCAGGATCAATATTACGAAAAGCATTATGAATGCGCTCTAGTGAACTCTTCTTTACTTCTTACAGGAATAAGATACACTTCTCTTGATTTTGCCCCATAAATAAAAAATCTTGGGAAAAGATCTACGGAAGAATGATATTTTCACAGAAATTTAGCCGCTAGAGAAGGTCAGTTGATTTCAATTTTTGTAGTCTGATAAAAGAATACAGGTGCATGTTATGTTTCTTAAGGATCCTTTGAATGGAAGTATAACTCAATCCAATATCCATTGATGCTGACTTAATAGACGCATGTGGATTGGCACGAAAATATTATTGTATTAATTTGATTGTCGTCGTCCTCGAGAATTGAATTTCATCTAGTTTCTATGAATTTTGTTCCTCCAGATACATTCGAATGAACGAAGTGAAAAGTGTATTAATTTTAGGCACCTGTCAGGTGAGCGTAGCCAGGTCAGCTACTTCATTCAGATATTTCAAAGTAATCTCTGTTAGTTCTTGCAAAATCATCAAAATTCAATATATTCCCATTTCGGAACTATAAGAGATGGGTATATTACATGCTCATACAATTCCATCTAAAATTTGACGCTTCATCTGATGGCGATATAAAATTGGCACGTGCAATTTGAAAAATGTTTAGCACCCTTTGGCCCATTGATTGGCGAAAACTTCATTTATATGCATGATAATGCTCTCATGCAGCTAGAGTATTTACAGAATTCCTGCAAAACTTCTGGCAGGCCATGTTAAAATATCGATTACAGGGCTTTAACAGATTTTGGGTTAGATTAGACAAATTCAAGTCACTTCAGAAACTCGGGCATTTCTATAGTCCGGCATGCGCCGAAACGATATCTGCGTGGACTAGTGAAGTTGCACTGTACATGTTTTTTGCGGATATGACCGGACATATGCCAATGAAATTCGATGTTTTTTCGTGGCGCCCATGTTCCTGTCATGAGAAATCAAATAAAAGAAATGAATTGAGATTGTGCAAGAAACCACCACATATTGACAGTTGTAGTGAATCAGTTTTTGCGAGTAGAGTTTCTTTTCTGAAAAAAATAATAATACCTCCTTGATCAAAAAGTTCCCGACTTTTATTAATAAAATCAAAAATACAAAGTTATTCATGAAAATCAATATTGTGTCCTTCGAAGTCCTCACCATTGACTGCAACGCACTTATACCAGCGCTTGATCCAATCCTCAAAAAGCTTTTTATATTAGATTTGCGGTATAGACTTTAGGGCCATCTTCGATTTTTCCATTATTTCTCTCGGCTATTAAAGGCGTTCCCGGAGCGGTTTCTTCAGTCGACCGAAACAGGAAAAAGTCACAGAGAGCCAAAGCAGGTGAATTTGGAGGTTGTTGGATGGTATTGGTGCTGTTTTTAGCCAAATGGTCACGGATAATGAAGTCATTATGAGACGGCGCGTTATTGTGGTGTAAAATCCATGAGTTGTTTTGCCACAATTCTGGTCGTTTTGGGAACAGCTTCACGCAAACGCCTAATAACGCCCGAATAATACACCTTGTTGTTAGTTTTCCTTTTGAAGGAATTCATGGTGCACAACACCATGGTAATTCATGAAAACCACACGGTAACAAAGTCGGGAACTTTTGAACAAGGTGGTATAGTATAGTTAAATATAAATAATCAATAATTAGTACATGGATAATGGACGTTGTTTGATAATTATAATTTTTTTGTGAATAATTAACTTTATACAACGTACTGATAATCGTAACTCACGTTTAACCTTGCATTAGGCCATATACGACTGTACGCGGCGCACGCGGTCGACCGTAAAAACGGTTGATCGTATGAAAAATTTCAAACAAAAGTTGTAGAGAATTGTATACTCTATAACTTTTATAATAGGTGCAAATCTCATTCGAGCAATAGAAAACGAGATATTTACGAAAAACCTATTTTATGACCGTTAACCTTCAATATCGGACACGATAGGACTTGTGACTTTTGAGACAACATTTAGAACGACAAAATAAAGGTTTATACAAAATTTCAGCTTATTATCTTTCATTCCCTAATATGACTGGGCTATCACCAGATTTGTTGATATGAACTAAGGACTCAGGGTTCTGGGACTATAATTTTATATTGCGAGATAAACGAAATTGTTTGGATACTTTCAATGTATTGACCTGAATACTCCGTGTAAATACACTCCCCACCAAAATTGTCACATCACTCTACTTTTACGACAATACTATATAAGCTTTTCGGTTGGTCATTCAAGAGTACTTCTGGCAGGCCATGTTAAAATATCGATTTCAGCATTTTGCAGGAATTCTGTAACTAATCTAGCTGCATGAGAGTATTATCATGCATATAAATGAAGTTTTCGCCATTCAATGGGCCAAAGGGTGCTACATGGGGTTCAAGGATATCTGCGATGTATCTGGCCGCTATCATTCTTCCATTATTCACTAGGACTAACTCAGTTCGACCATGGAAAGAAATGCCTCCCCACACCATTACTGAGCCCCCTCCGAAGTTTTCGGTTTGCCGGATATTGCATTGCTGATGCCGTTCCCCAGGTCGTCTATATACAGGCATGCGTCTATCATTTGATACTAGACAGAACTTGGACTAGTCGGAAAAGAGAACATTCGACCATTCTGGAATACCCCAATTTGCATGTTCCCTCGCAAACTGAAGTCTTGCAACTCGATGCTCTCTGGTGAGACGCGGGCCGGTAGAAGCCACCCTTGGTCTGATATAGTCTTCTCTGAGCCTGTTCCTAACAGTTTGCAATGAAATATGCACATTTCTGGAAAGTGCAAGTTCATTTTGTAGCATTCTAGCCATACAGTGCCGAACTCTTAGTGCAGTTAAACGAAGCTAACGATCATCAACTGGTGTTGTTATCCGAATTCTTCCCTGTCCGGTCCTTCTTCCATATTCCCCTGTTTCGTGGTACCGATTAATGGCTCTTGAAATAGTGCTTGGGTTAACATTCAACAGGTTAGTCACATAACGTTGGCTTCGCCCCTCCTCTAGAAGTGTTACAATTCTTACCACTTCATGATCACTCAAATAGCGTCCAGGACGTTCAGCAGCCCTTACAATAAATTCAAAGATTCGAAAATCGACAAGAAACGCAGAAAACTTGTATTAATTTAGCGTGAAAACTGAAGAGAAATTGAATGAATACTGATAGTCAAATAAACTCATTCTTGTTTCAGACGTGTTTTGAGACCATATGGAAACAAATGTTACTATATAGAAAAAATTTTTTTCCCCTCATATGCCCAAAAACATATGTTGACAAAGAAACTGCAATCGAGCTGCTTAATCGATTGTGGAATTCAGAATACCAGGTGATGCTACAATTTTGTGGTGTGTGTAATAATGGGATTATCTTTGGCGTCAATTAGACTCGCTCACTCACACACCCGGAATTTCCAAACTAGGTATTATAATTGAGGAAAGAAGTGCCTACTGTATCAGATTATTTCAAACTGAAGCCATAAAATTAACCAAAGAATTACCCCATTCTGAAAGAACTTAGTAATATGTTAGATTTCACACCCTGTATATTCTAAAAAAATTATTGTATCGAAGAAAGATGAATTTATTTTTCATATTCAAATACATTTAAATTAAAAGTAAAATAGACATACATTTCAAACGAATAAAATACACAAAGTATTATGATTTGTATATTCGAAATACCAAATGTCAAAAAGACAGGTTAATTCGAGAAGGAAAATACCATTATTCCTTTCTTCTTTCCATCTTTATACAAAACAGTTCATCCTACTCAGGATTCCTGAACGTTGACAATATTGCTTGCTTCAACAATTCTTCCATTTCTACTGACCTCATTTCTTTGTTTACCACACACTGCATTTTTTGGTTGGGTTCATGGGGGAACCCAGTGGACAATTATAGGCATCTGCAAAATCTTTGGAATTCGAAAGTGGTCCTAGAACTCTTATTGGTCCTGGTGAATGGACACTACTTCGTATTTTAGTGAGAGCATCTTCAGGTCTCATAGAACCACACCAAATTTGCGCATAGTTTAGGAAGAAAAGTTGATTATGTGTTAAATTCATTCCGGGTAAGTCTGGTTCTTCACCATGTTGGGATACCCATTTTCTATATGCCTGAAAAAATTTTTCATTAATTTACAATTCCACGGAATGACCCATGGAATGAATAAAAACTCAAATTCGATTTTTAAGCTAACTTGTCAAGTTTGACAGTTCGTTGTACGAACAAAAGATGGAGGTGAAATCTAACCCAAATGACATTCCACTTACAATGATCAAAAACTGATAATGATCATTCCAAAATTTAAGGTCAAAAGGGCACTAGAAGAGTCGTTACTTGATGAAAATCAATACATTTTTCCTAATTAATGATTGATAACAGTTTTATTTTATGGAAATCCATTTCAAAATATGGAAAAAAAATTTTTGTCTGTGTTCCACGTTTATTCGTTAATACACGACTGGTTTTGACTAGGTCTTTTTCAACTGCTGAATACTAAAGTACAAAGATGACTACAAGATAAATTTTATCCTGAAATGTTAAAATTGGGGTTATTGATTTCAAGTTGGCTCTGAAGGGTAGTATAATGAGGGGTTTTCTGAGATAATTAATTTGCAAATTATCCAACAGATTCATTCCTCTTCCTTCATCACATTTGAGTTTGTATAAAATTATCGTGTGGTTTGTTGATTGAATGTTGAAATATTGGGTATTTATTGTCTGATGATATATGTTCTTTGAATATGCATTCGAAATTTCTACCTGTTTGACCTACACAATGGCGCTCGTTACATGCCATTTTGTAAATATCAGATTGTTTGAGTTTATCTGTTTTCTGCTTTTCATTGAAAAGTATTGCTTCTCCAAAGATGCAATGATTGTCGCACCTCAAATTTATTGAACCAATCTTCCGATGCTTGAAATTCTCCACTATTACAACTACCACTAGTTCTTCAAAATGTGCGCGAAGACACTTTGCCTTCTTCTGGATAATTGAACTCTTTTCTGGTTGCGGTCTTCGATCCTTAATGATAGATAGATATTTAATACTCATCAAAACCTTACATGACATGTCAATTTACAAGAGAATATTCAGCATAAATAATATAAACAATTCAATACATATAAAACATACAAACGACTCTACTCAATTTCTTTAATTCTGACTTGAATGGAGACATTGAAAGGGTTTTGAATTCCTTAGGCAGCATATTATAGAGTTTAATACACGTATAATTAATGCTTGTTTGCGCTCTATTCGCTCGATGATAAGGGATTACAAGATTATTCCTGTTCCTCGTGTTGTAATCATGCAGATCCCTGTTCACCACGAACTTACTGATATTTGCATGAGCATGTATGACACAGTGCTAAATGAAGACACAGGCGAGGGTAAGTATTTTACAGCTTTTAAACAGACCTCTGCAACTAGTCCGGTCCGAAGAGTTTGTGTCTTTTTTTGTTTTTGAACAATTTCAGTGCTTTCGGGTGATCTAACCAACCCCAAATCAATATGCCGTAGGTTGCAGGGGCATGGAAGCTACTGTAGTATGCGCTGAGAGCAATCTCTTTCGTTGTAACTTGCATAAATCTTCGCAGCAAGTACAGGGCAGCAGACAATCTCGAAAACAGTTTCCGTACGTGACTTGGCCATAGCAGGTTTTCTTGAAAAGTAATTCCCAAAAACTTAACTTCATTCACTTTTGGGGTCAACTTAGTCGAGAATGTGAGTATTCCAGTCTTATTCTTGTTTAATTTTAGTTGATTTGCATGGAACCATTCCTCGGCTTGCTTCAATGTTTGGTTATTTCTGGTCTTGGAGTCCTCAGAGTCTGAATTTATATTTACAAGGGTTGTGTTATCTGCAAAAAGGCATACCGTATCCGCTTACACATAACAAGGTAAGTCATTCACATATATAAGGAACAAAAAGGGTCCAAGTATGGATCCCTGGGGAACACCTCGTTTTATGTGAAGCCAATTGGTTTCTGTGTCATTCCACTTGATCTTCTGTGTCCTATTTGTCAGGTAAGAAACCATTAGATACAACGCCACCACTTTTTCTATTGCTGGATCACGAACTATTATCGCTGATAGTGAAGTTGAAGCTACAGACGACCTTATTTTATCTTCGAATTTTTTATCGATCGTACAGTTGATTCGTTAACATTGAATGAGCGTGAGTGATATGGATGCAAACGACTTTCCAAGGCGTGAACGATCAAGCTTCTCAATTTTCCCAATTGAGGTTATCTTGACATTTGGAAAATAATGTGTTATATTATGAGTAAATAGGCGGATATAATTAATACTAGTATATCTTTTTTCGGGTTTTTCTTGAATGTCATATAACAATCGTTCGATTTAGTCCTTTGCGTCTAACGTTTTTTTTATGTAAGAGGCAATTATTTTTATAGAATTTATTTTAGTTTTGAAATATTGTGTACCTTAGAATTGTAGGCGGAGAGTTTTTGATTTAAATGGTTGAATGAGTCTATGGGCTTTGTTACGCCTGTGAACGATTCTTTTCTACAGATATTATAAGTGAGGATATTGTTCATGTTTGCTACAGTTACATAGAGAAAGTTTATGGTATTATTAGTTTCAATTCCAACAGTATATTTTAAATTATCTGCTTGGACTATAGTATCCTACACTAACATTATTTCACGCAACTATAAGTTTATACAACTTACGAACTTGTACTTATAACATACCATTTTAATTTCCCACGACCTCATACAAGAACTCTCCTTACTTCGAGCTCGTCCTCTTTATAGTAAAAAACATGTATGCAAACGTTCCAAAGCATTAATGTCTACCTTTAGTTTCAGATATTTTCATTTCCACATATCTCCTTTGAATTTTGCAACCTAAACATGTTCAGATCAGAATTATTTCCAGTTTCAAAATAAATTCTTTGAACAGAAATCAGGATTTCCTATGGGATCACCACTAAGTCATCCTAAGCCAGATATTTCCATGGACAATACAGGAAAAACATTAATACTGAACAGCGACCTAGCCAAGAAACATATGTTCTGGTACCGGTACGTTTATGATATTTTGGTTGGTTTTCACGATTCAAATAGACATTTTTTAACTTCCTTAATAAAACTCACGATCATTTAAAATTTAAGGTTGAAAAAACTAACAACTGCATAAACTTTCTCGATTTAAGTACAAAAAACATAAACGATATCCTTACTCGTAATATCTATAGAAAAGAATTATTCACAGAAGCATCATGGACTAGCCTCTTTCATAAATACAATAATTAGACGCAAAGAACAAAATCGCACATCCAAATTATTATATTGCATTGAAGAAAAACTTGAAGATATGCTGATTTTAATTATGTTAGCCCACTTACTCACAAAACAAAACATCATTTTCGAAATTCAAAATAACCACCTTATTCTTGCGCGGTCCAAATCTTAGCGAATTACTTTTAATGCAAAACAGAAAACAGATGGAGTAAAACAATCTGGTTTTCACTAAATGGAATATAACGAATGCCTTCCATCTTATATAGGTCAAATAGGTAGCAATGCAGTTTCAAAGAAATATGTTCTCTGACAGACAGGAAATCTGGAATATTTGAGCACATTCAGGCAAAAAATACACAATAGTTTTAATCAATCTCAAAGTGCTTCACAAAGGTAATAAAGGAAGAAAGAATCTGTTGGGAAGTTTGAAAATCTATAAACACAGGGAATCCCCACATTATACTGAGGTACCTGAGGCAATTAATGCCCTCTTTCTGATAAAGCCCAATCTACAGAAAACGTACTTTAATTAGTTTCATTCGCGTCAACGGTCACGCACACTTAGAATACACCAACAGGAACACACTAACCGCGAGCGCTAGCCGCTCCCACCGCCATCTTACTAGTGACCCGCTGTGTTTCCGAGACTCCGGTCGCAGACGCCACTGTTGTCAAAAATTGCTCCACAAAATTGTAAGTTTCCATATGTTTTATTGTACATTTTTGATTGTTTCTATATTTGTTATGTAGTGTAGGTTGTTCTTTAAGGAGAATTTGTATAGTTTAATGCAAAAACGTCCGAATACCAAAAACCTCAACTTGGGTATTAACGCCCAGTCAAATGACCGTTGGGCGCTATTTTACCGTACGTGGGCGCTATTGGCTATTGGAATTTTATTCTGTACTAATTCTGCTCAGATAACGCGTACCTACTTATATCTGCATTAGAAAATTAAATCTTCAATGAAAATACACGTATTTTATTATTCTGCCCTTGCCTCTTCTTATAGCAAAGTATTTTGTTAATAAGTATGTACTCATTTTACTGAACACCAAAATGACACCACCTAGCCCGACGAGTAGAAAAGCCATGGACAGAAGAAGGAAGATCTCATAATATTTTAAGTACTTAATAGTGTAGATGACACTGATGGGCATGATTTTCCTGCTACCGCAGGGTGCTATTGATCATTATCGTTTTATAACGCCCATTGTATGTTTAAACATAATATATTTTATATGCATATAAACATTCGCTATACTATTATTTTTATAATTGTTGATGTCAAAACTTAAAATTACGTGAAAAACGATTACAATTAAAAGTTTAAAGTTACTTTGTGCGTGTTGAGAAATGTCAAAGTTTTTATATCAAATGTAGATTAGCTTCATTCCTTGCTATCTAATGAAGAAATTACTCTTATGTTTTGTTAGATTATTCAACAACAAAGATTTTTTTTACTCGTGTAGCATCTGATTTTGCAAGCGGACGCTAATCAACATAGTATTTTTAATAACGCCCAAATAAAGGGTTTTAATATTACGTTATCAGCGAGTAAGTATTAAATAATTACACTTCTCAACTATCATCTTTCAATTCAGGTTGGGTCTATTTCGAAAGCATTCTTATCAAGGAAAAATATTTTAAGTTAGGTGGGAGTTAATTGCCTCAGGTACCTTACTCGCAAAAGCCAACTTGAAATCAATAATTAACATTTAAGAATGAAATATCTTGTAATCATCTTTGGACCTTGCTTATTATTTATAAACTGAAAAAAGTGCCTGTAGAATGGCTAAATAGTTTTCACCTAACTTGCTAGCAACCGAAATATTAGTATATGCCGAAATCCCGGAAAATCAAGGAATCCAGAATAACGCGAAACAGATCACAGCTGCGATCTGTTCTTCAATGAATTATCTTCGAAGTCAGAGATGGAGAAGGGTGGTCATTTTTCTCCGTTTTGGTATTTCACATAGCTTCCGTACTGAAACATCGAAAATGGGACACTGTTTACTACTTATCTGATGAAACCACAATGTGACAAACGCGCTATAAGTTTGTGAATATAATGAAAATTTGAACAAAATTGTTTTATTAAAATGAGATATGTTGTATTAACTTAAGGCCACGTAAAAATGTGAATCACATGTCCTTACCCTAAATGACTGCTTCAAACCACCGTTATCAGCGATATTTTCACCTTGAGTCATTCTGCCATCAATGTATAGACCAATTTCATCAATTTTATATCTTGAGTACTGATCAATAATACACTGCGTTCTTTCTCTGAAAGCTTTAATTGTTGCGTTGTTCCACCACTGCATCATATTGCCATCTTTGTCGAATTGACGTCCTGCAGAAAATATCATATTTTGGTGAGAACCAAAGGCTCTAAAGTATTCGAATATAGGGTCTCCACTAGAAATCAACATTTCTGTTTCTACCGAAAGTAGCTCCCGATTCTCTCATTTCAAATGGTTTTCCTGTTCAATTTTAAGTGAATTTCATGTAATACCCTAGTCCAAATTCACCATTTTCAAGTAATTAGTCATTTTGAGAATCACACAGAAAAAGTTGAAATCTTCAAAAATTTGCCTACTGAATTCTTCGACATTTTTATGTTATAGTTCATTCATAAAAGGTGTAGAGTAATAAATTACTAGGCGAAAGGGCGGTGGCATGCGCCCACTTCTCGGGTTATGGTTTATAATCGAATATGGCGTGCATCAAATGTACAGGCACTAGTATACCAATATACTGTACCAATACTAGGAAAACTTTCAAATTATTCCATTATCTCTCATGTGTTAGAATAAATGACCGATTTCTCGATACGATCATCGGAAATTCGTCTTGTTTCTACTTATTTTGTAGACTTGATCAAGGCCAGTCAAATGTAGTGGTTAGCTTGGAGATCTGTAATGCAATGTAATATAAGATAACATCCTTTCTTATATTCCTGGAAGTTATGATAAAAGATATATCCATGAAAGGTTCTAAACTCCCATCTCTTAACAGGTGAATTCAAAATATTGCAAAAATGATTTATTCATCATTTACTGAAATGTTCCGATATACCAAAGCACAAGAAGAGATGTACTTAGAATACCTAGGTATTTGGGTATTGACAATGCTCAAACTGATTTTTATCACCGCCGAAGATTCATCATCATTAGGGTTTCATCAAGTCAATCAGAATGAATTTGGGAGACTTTTATTTGGTAGAATTCCATTATCAATAACAAAAACAAGTAATATTTTTTGAGGAATTTTACTGAATAATTTTGAATCATAACGCGTTTCACTACACCGTAGCTTCTCCAGACGAATGAATGTACAGAAATTATGACAACTATATATAGATATAATTGAGAATATAAATACAAATGTTCTTAAGTGACTAAAAGCTTATTGAGTTGCTTCTTCTTAAGTGGTTATTGATGACAGGTATATCTAATAAAATTAAGGAATAGATTGCTCCCTGAAGAGATTCAATAGAGGTGAGGGGCTAAAATCGACTTGTTCATTGATGAGTCTACCTGAATGTTTGTCTTTATTGATTTCTAAAGCTTCCCAAAGATCTACTTTCCAAAATTTATTATCTGTATGCAAAATTTGAAACTGTAGGTCAAAAGAGTGATTATTTTCTAGGAGATGATTCGGGTAATTTGAATCTGATTTTTATTTGAAAAACTGCTTTATGTTCTGATATTCTAATATTGAAATTTCTATGTGTTGTACCAATGTAGAAATTATCACAATCATTGCAATTCAAACACCTGATTTATTATTTTTATCTGATTTGGTTTTATTGTTTTTATATATTTGCCTAAGCTATTATTAGTTTGGAAAGCTATGTTCAAATTATTTCTACTCAAGACTGATTTCAGTTTTCACTTGTATAAAATCATAGCCAAAATACATGATATGACTTTGGAAGATCGTCGATTGACTGAGAGGGATTTAGTGGAGGCTCTACACATCTCATTAGGCAGTGTGAGCCATATTTTAAATGAAATTTTTAGTTTTAGAAAGCTGTGTGCACAATGGGTGCCGCATTAGCTAACAATGGAACAAAAACACATTCGAATGCGACTTTCTCAGCAACAATTGGGGCGTTTTAAAAAGATAAAGTGGATTTTGTGAGTCGATTCATCAGTATGGATGAGACTTGGATCTATCACCATGATTCTAAATCAAAACAAGAGGCTAAAGAGTGGTGTGAATCTGATTGTTCGGCTTCGAAACGAGTTCGTGTCCGGAAATCGGCCAAGAAGATTATGGCATCAGTTTTTTGGGATGCGAAACGGATTTTGTTTGTCGATTACTTGCAAACTGGTAAAACAATTAATTCTGAATATTATTGCAACCTTTTGGACCAGTTGAAGGAAAAATTCGTGAAAAAGAGTCCCGGTTCGCAGAAGAAAAAATTCCTTTTTCATCAGGACAAGCACCGTATCACAAGAGCATTTTGACAATGGCTAAAATCCATGAATCAAAGTTCGAATTATTGGAGCATCCACCGTATTAACCAGATTTGGCCCCCAGCGATTTCCATTTGTTTCCAGATCTCAAAGAATTTATGCACGGCAAGCGTCGTAACGGCTGTTGATGCGTATTTTGCAAACCTTCAGGGATGGGATCCACAGATTGGGGGATCGTTGGAGCAAGTGAATTAATGTTCAGGGAGATTATACTGAATAATAAAGTGTCGCCTAGAACCTACAATAGATTTCTATATAATACAGATAAGATGCAAATTAAATGATTCTTTCAGAGGTTTTTCGTATCATTCGTTCAACACTCAATATTCCTTGAAAAAAATATAAAAAACTGAAAGGAATTTATGTAGTGCCGATACCTAGCGGTCAGAAGTTTCTTGGAATTAGTTTCTGCTCATGGTCAACTTACTGGTAGCTCAATAGTTCTGGTATCTAACAATCTATAAAATTCAGCACAAGGAAAAAAAACGATTATACAGAAAGCAATTTCACTTTCATCAATGAATTGAAACGTTGCCTAAAATTGATACCCTAAATAAATATTTTGTGTGCTTTGCACATATCTTTAACTTAAGAGCAAGGAATTTCACCAAAATACTCGATTCTGACATGAGCAATATTGTTGAAAAAATTTCATCTGAGACAGAGGAAGAGTTTAACATTAATGCGTCATTTAGAAAAATTCATACTTCAGCCAAAAACTTGAAAAATACCGAAAGTCGCAGTTTGAGAATGACGATGCCAAAACCTAACATAATTACCAGCTGGAATTCCACCTTCGAAATGTTATAGTTGGCTTCGAAGTTTGAAAGACCAATAAACATGAGAGACATGACGCTCGTCTCCTGCGCAGAGTTATCTGGGTTCAAGGCCGACTAAGTCGGTGCGATTTTTCGGGTTCTGGGAATCGCTTGAGTGTTCATCTTTTGGCGGAGATGTAAAGCCGTCGGTCCTGTCTAAAAGGACATTAAAGATCCCTTCCTTCGACACGTTCGGCAAAATTCCCGGATTAGTGAGGTGACAGAATTCTACGGCGTGTGATTACCCGAAAAGCAGGAAAAGAGCACGTTAAAGGATCAAAAAGAAAAGAAACAAGTAATTTGAAATAACTCAAGTGACAGAAATTGTGTAGGCAACTGTAAATCTTCAAAACTATTTCAACAATATTAGTTGGCTCTCATGTTTATTGGCATCAACATGCTTCTAGATAAGTTAGAAAACTGGGCTATCGAGCTTAGCAATCAACCAGAAAGAGATGACATCGAAGAAAGATCAATACGCAGCACACACGAGGCGAGACATGAAATGGTAAAACATCATAGAAAAAGCAACTGGATGTATTGTGTAGTTTTAATCTTGAAACCTCTCTATAAAGTGGAAACATTTCTAAATTATAGTTGGGGAAAGGAATTCCAGGTTGAATCAATCATACCTTACTTCGAGAAAATTTATAGAAAAAATATATTAGACCCAATCCAATTCCACATTTTTCACCTAGAATTTCTGCATAGATGTAGTGACTTGGAGTCGAATCAATTCAAAATAAACCTACTAGGTTTGAATTGTGGAGGCCGTTACTTGATGTAGATCCATGATATAAATGAGATAAAAAACACAAGGTAACTTTAATCTACACTTTATTTGAAAAAATTCGACGACGTTTCGCTGACACAGCAGCATTATCAAGAATGACAAACAGAATGAAGAGTATGGTATTATAAACAAATCGTAGAACAAGTTGGATGAATAACAGGAAAATCCACACCGAGCCATTGATTTTGTGTGATTGAATTTATACCCAAGTGTTCCTCCAGGTGATGTCAAAATATTAATCGAAAACATGTTGAATTCGAATCATGTTAACCACATAATTAAATCAGAGATATTGAATCTGTTGGACGTTTGCATTGAACAAAATTATTTTTCTTTCAACAACATCTATTACAGTAGTGAAAATGGTTTGATCATGGGAAATCCTTTGAGTCCACTATTAGCAGAGATTTTTATGAATAAGTTTGAAAAGAAAATTCATACACAACCACTCATTTCCAAATTTCTTGATTGGTATAGATATGTTGACGACATCTTAGTATGTTTCATTGGAACTACTCGTCAATTAGACTTATTTCTTAATTTCATTAATTCCATCCATTTGAACATTAAATTCACGATAGAAATTGAACAGAACGATTCCATTAATTTTTGGACTTAAAATCACTAAACAAAATAATAATCATGTTTTTCGGTCTTTCGTAAACCAACACATACTGATACAATTATACATAACTACTCATTACATCCAATTCGACACAAAGTTGCAGCTTTAAACAGCATGGTACATCGGTTACTGAATTTACCTTTATCAGTAGAAGATTATAATAAAGAGTTAAACATCATCAAACAGATAGCCATTAATAATTCATATAATCCGGATATGATAGATCTAATCATTCGTAAAAAACTGTATCAGAAAGCAATAAATGAAGTATATCCTATTCATAAAGACTATAAAATATTCAACAGTTTAACATTCTGCGGTTCTGCAAGTACAAATATTCAATCCTTTCTCGTCAAACAAAATCTTAATATAACTTTCAAAACTTCTAATAACTTAGGTAAACATATTAAAAATAATAAATCTCGTGTTGAAAAATCAAGTAAATCAGGAATTTATAAACTCAATTGCGGTTCTTGTGATAAAATTTATAACGGTAGGACCTATAGGAGTTTTGGCATAAGAACATCTGAACATAAACGTAGCTTCGATAAAAATAAATCTGATTCAAATTATTCAAACCACCTAATAAAAGAAAACCATTCATTCAATAAAACTTTGACATATTACATATAAAATCGAAAAGTTCAAAATTAGATCTCCTAGAAGCATTAGAAATAAATAGATACAAACATTCGGACAAGCTTTTGAATGAGCAGGTAGATGTGAATTATTCACCCTACTTAACTTGTTTAATTAGTTTTATTACCTTTCATACTAACTGTACAATGGCTCGGTGTGGATTTTCCTGTTATTCATCCAACTTGTTCTACGATTTGTTTATAATACCATACTCTTCATTCTGTTTTTCATTCTTGATAAAGCTGCTGTGTCAGCGAAACGTCGTCGAATTTTTTCAAATAAAGTGTAGATTAAAGTTAAACCTTGTGTTTTTTATCTCATTTATAACCTAGTAGGTCTTTACAAAAACTCTTTTGTGCCCGCACCGAATGATGATATGTAGCGATATGAGATACCTGTGTGGTGGAAAAGGAAAGAAGCTCCATTTCCAAAATTGTTGAATATGGCAAGACATTTTTTGGCTACTCCTGCAAGTTCGGCTCCTATAGCGAGGCAGTTCTCGAAACTGATTGAGTTACAAATCAGTTAGGATGTTGATGTGTCTCAACTCTTGGTTCAGCGAACTATCAACTATCTGATAAAGTGGGAATATAGTTTTGCTTATTATTATTATTTTTGTCAACCATTCTCAAACTTCTTGCGCTGCGGAAAACTGAAAATTATCTAGTGAAACCTAAAAAGATATTTCCAGGAGATCCCAAACGGTAATTGTTTCAAGATCAACGTTCGAAGAACATTCCGGAAAGAAATTTTTACTATTGTTGAAATACATGATGCTCTCAAAGAACAGGACTTGCCTACATTATTCAAAACCAAATTGTTGCAAGTTCTGTACGAACTGAATTTCTGACGGGGAAACATAATATGAAATCAGTTTATATGGACAGGGCAGAAATTTAATGTTGGAGACGAAAATACTTGAGGTCGATGAAAAATTATCGTGCTGAACAGAGGAAATTGGAAAGTCTGGCTAGATGAAAACGTACAAGATGACGAGCACTTCTACAAGGATTATCAACAGCGTTTCATGCACCCATTATGGTAGGGCTAACGGTTTTGTAGATGGTGGATTACTTAAGTTTGAAAGCAAACGCACTGGTTACTATCACGAAGACATTAATGCTGATGTTTTCGAAGAATATTCTGAACAACCGTTATATTAAATCCAAACAGGATTGGTTATAGTGATGAGTAACGCGAGTTACCGTTCGTGACAATTGGAAATGACACAAACGAATTTCTGGCGAAAAGCAGACTTCATGAGGTGGTTGTCAGAAACGAATATCCAATACGAAGAGAATATAGTTGAAAAAGAATGTCTTTCAATCGCCAAACTTCACAAGCAATTATTCAAAAATTATAAGATTGACGAAATGGCAAAGACTCGAAAAGTTTACATTCTCCGTTTTCGTCCTTACGATTGCGAGTTCAACCCAATTCAGCTGATTTGGGAACAAGGAAAGGTCGAGGTAACCAGAAATAATATAAAGTTTAGGTTGAAAGATCCTGAAGTGGCTTTAAATAACGTAATAAAAATTTGACAGATGACAACTGAACCAACTACATAGCACAAGTGTTTGAGGAAGAGATTAAAATGTGCAAACTGCATGATCTTAGACGACATCTGTTATAGTGAATAAATATAGAAGATTCGTCATCAGAGGTTGAAGATAACTGAGAGGACGATTAGAAAGCAACATAGCCATTCTTTTGTAAAGATACCGATAAGTGATTATTTATACTTTAATTCTCATTTTTGTGATCGATACATTTCGACAACCTTGTTTTGACAAACTAACCCTAAAAGTCACATTCTTCTGAGCCAGTGAGTGAAGGTTTTGAAAGAGTAACGAGAATTAGTTATTTTATATAGATGAGGAGAACTATATCAGATATCGATAAGAAATACAAGAGCATATTTCACAGGTAGTAGGGTATAACATTGAGTTATATACTAGGAATTCTTTTTGGTCGACCGTCATTACAATTTGGCTTATCCCCATGTCAAAATGATGGAAACTCTCGAATTTTTCGATGTGCTCCCGGACGTATTGGTCAGGTGATTCACATATTTGATGATCTCCTATTACTCTACACCTTTTCTGAATATTCTATAGCAAATATCGAAAGTTTTGAATTAATTTTCGAATTTCAACATAATTGTCAATCCGTAAATTATTTTCCGAGAAAATCTAAATTTTATCATCTTAGAATCGTTTTGTGAGACTTACAAGCAGGTAGAAAAACATTTATTCTCAAAAAACAAACAAATGTCTTAAAAAATTGTTTCCAAAAGTAAAAAAGTTTCTTATGAACTCTTCTTAGAAAACCGTATACCTTAAACTGCGTTTTTCGACCAAAACCAAAACCGAAACGGATTTAAGTTTTGATCGAAATGGAGACAGAAACTTATTTCAAAAGCATTCAAGTGTAGCTTTGGACTAAACTTATGGTAAAGAGGGAATAAATTGCAGTTCCTTATACAAGGTGCATCATCATAACTTCCTTTTTTCAAGACGCAATGAAACACGTTGTAATATATCGGAAAAACTCATATTTTTATGATACACACCTAAAATTTTTTGTTACATTTTTAGAACATCATACCAGCTTTGTAAATAAAGTATTGAGACTGGCATCGTCGCTTCCGATCCGGCAACGCATGAGGCGAAATGCTTTGGTACTGTCAGGTGCATAAACACCTCAAAAAAGTTTAGGGAACACTTCTGAATATCGATATATCGTATCCAGAACGATCAATATGGATGATTTTTTTTTAACACCTGCATCAATTTCTCACCAAATTATGTAGAGTGCCACAACAGACTTCAGTTTTTTTTATAAAAAACTAAAAATGCAGCAGATGCGACGCTGCTTTATAATCATTTCATGTATTCAGTGTTTGAAATCAGTTAGTTGGCACTTTGTTTCTGTTCTAAGCACAAATAAAAGATTCAAGTTTTGTGATTCGACCATGGAAAGACGACATTTGACTAGAGAAGATATGTTACGAGCCGTTGGCATGCTCCAAGCTGGGAGCTCACAACGGGAAGTATCCAGGGTTCTGGGAAGTAGCCCAAGTGTCATAAACCGTTTATGGTCGCATTTCAATGAAACAGGTAGCGTAGAAGAACGCCATACAGGTCGTTTCAGGATTACTACAGTCGCCCAAGACCGATTTTTGGTTTTACAATCCAGAACAGATCGTACTACCACAGCATCTCAATTAGCTCAAGACCTATCACGAGTTCATAATGTACAAATTTCCGACCAAACTGTGAGAAATCGACTGCACGAAGGTCAACTCCACTCCAGACGCCCTTTAAGAGTTCCACAACTGACCCATGGAAATCGCGCTGCTCGTTTAGCTTGGTGCCAAGAATACGTAAACTGGGATCAAGAGAGGTGGGCCACAGTTCTCTTCAGTGATGAATCTAGATTTAGTTATCATCCCGATTCGGGAAGAATTCGAATATGGAGGAACCTAGGAAAGCAAAACCGTCTCCAGCATGCTCGAGAAGTTGTTAGACATCTGAGGAGGCGGATCTTTTACAGAACTTGCTTTGTTTCTGTTGTTTCAGGTACAGTGGAAGTTTGTTGTACATTTTATCACCCCCAATACATAAGAGAATTTTGAGTTACCTTTTTCCTGTGAAGTGAAATAATTAGGCCTTCTTTTTCTCGTGTTAAAAGAATGCAGATCGCTTCTCTTAAGATGTTCTGATTTATTTGAATGGTATTCTTCAGAACTTCAAAAATGTAAGTACATGACAAGTATGCGTTCCCTCCTAAAAACTAGAAAAACTAGCCTGCAAGACTTTCTAGTTTTAAGGTGAAAAATTATCCTTAGAGCCTTTTTTTGTAGTATAAATATTTTATTCCCTTCGGATGACAGCCCCCACACTTGAACACCTTACGTTATAACCGCGTGGAACTAGGAAAAGTATGCAATTCTTGCCGATTCCTGGGTACTAACCATCATTATTCTTCTAAGCGCAAAAAGACACTTTGACAATTTTTCAGTTTTTTTCAATGTCGTCCAAGTCTGTCAGCTTCCACTTCCCCCTTAGGTTCAAAAGTGATTTCCTCAGTTTAATCTTCATTTAACTTTAATCTATTTTTTGAGAACCAATTTCTTGTGTCTCTCAGAACGTTTTGTTTTCTTCATTTGTACGTCCTCACCACTTGTACCTACGATTATTGCAGATGTGTTGTCGCAGTACAGATAGATACTCGAATCTGGTATTTCCATGTCATTGACCAGCATCAGGAATAGGAGAAGACCCAGGATCGATCCCTGAGGCACTCCACATTTCAATCTCAGGACCCCAGATCTCTCACCACCCATCTGCACGACTTGAAGTCTATTTTCTAAGTATGAACTCAGCAAATTATGCACTTTACCTCAAAAAACCCAGCGATTTAGCTTATATAACAGTATCTGATGCTACAGGCTGTCAAAAGCCTTACCTAAGTCGAAATTTAGCATTCACACTTTATCATTCGCGTCCAGAGCCTTCAGTATAATGTCCAACGCACCCTGTATTGCAGTCGAGGTATTTCTGTGTGAAAATTCATTTTTTCCAAGAAGTTTACCATTCGGTTTTTCATGGACACTTCAAATATTTTGGAAATCACAGGCAGCAAGGATATTGGCCTATAATTATCACACCTTATCACGCCTATTTTATAAATAAGTATAATTTTAGCGATCTTGAGCTCATCAGAGAAATATTCATCACAAAACACTTATTGATCAATAATATCAAAGGATTGCTAGCTCATCTACGAATTTTTGATTATCAAATTTGACATATATATATATATATATATATATATATATATATATATATATATATATATATATATATATATATATATATATATATTTATATATAATTAACCATAGCAGCACTAAAGAAAATATTAGAAGTTCATATTACAAAACCTTTTCAGAGCTATCAACTCCTATGCAGTTCCTATTCTTACATCTTCTTTTGGAATTATTAAATGGTCTAAAACTGATCTAAATGAATTACAATGTCAAACGAGGAAAATGCTTTGTAAATATCATAAGCACCACCCAAAGCCAGCTGTTCAGAGAGTTACACTACCTAGACATCTTGGAGGTCGTGGATTAACTGATTTGAATAATCCTCATAGTAAACAGATTTTTCATCTACGTTTCCATTTTCATGATGAGTAGAGTACGTCTAAATTACATGATATTGTTGTTGCTTCAGATTATAATCTTACACCTCTGAACTTGACAATGCAAAAGGTAGATTTTGATATATTTGACGATAATTCTAAAAGAGAAAGTTGGATGCAGAAGGAATTACACGGAAAGCACCCTAAAGAATTGAAAAATGATTATATTGATGAAATCGCATCGAATAAATGGTTAGTATCTGGAGAATTGTTTGCTGAAACAGAAGGCTTGGCAATTGCGAAAGAGGATCAGGTTGTTTTCACGAGGAATTATAGAAAACACATCATCAAACAAAATATAGATGATTCTTGCCGTAGATGTTTCTGTTCTTCAGAAACAGTTTTTCATATATTATCATCTTGCTCAGTCCTTGCTTCAACAGATTATTTAGAAAGACATAATGCCGTCGCTAATATTATTCATTTTAATCTAGGAATTAAACATGACCTGATTTCAAAAGAAAAACATTTTACAAATATGAACCTGAGATTATTTGTGAAAATGACAAATATAAACTTTATTTTGATAAAGCAATTCTTTGCAACAGAGCTGTAAAACACAATAGACCAGATATCATTCTTAATGATAAACAGAATCAAATAACATATATAATTGATATTGCTATACCCGACACACATAATATACAAAATAAATACAATGACAAAATTTCTAAATATATGATGCTTGGCGACGAGATTAAAAAATGTGGAAAATGAAAAATATTTATTCTATCGATTATTATTTCCACAACAGGTGTTATTCCCAGAAATCTTCACAAAAGTATTGAGATTTTGGGTCTGCAGAAAAATTTGTTTGAACAGTTACAAAAGATAACAGTCATCAAATCTTGTAATATTCTTCGTAGGTTTCTTTCCGAAAAAATAATGAGGTAGAGTCATAGGTTTTCTCTTTAGTTTATACTGCTCAGAATCTCATTTCATATTTTATTTATTTGTTTATATAAATGTAATATAATTAACTAACAATTTTGTCATATTCATATTCAGAGCAGTAATCTATTCGATCGTTCACCACTTCACACAAAGGAAACTATTAATGAGTAACATTCAGTGTTACTTGACTAAGGTCCGTACACTGGATTTTTCCGGGAGAAAGCCTCTGACACTACTCGTTGGTACATTGATATCATTATCTGATGATGCTATAGTATGTATATATTCTGGTAGATTGATATATTCTCATAACATTTAACGTTATCCTAATATATAATTATTCCAGGATATGTTTTGATTATAATCATTGCCTGGCAATGGTATTAATTACCGGGTGGTGGATTTATATTTTTGATGAAATCAGTTTGATTGCATGAACAGATATATGGG
Source organism: Cryptolaemus montrouzieri (assembly GCA_013387265.2). NCBI lineage: Eukaryota > Metazoa > Arthropoda > Insecta > Coleoptera > Coccinellidae > Cryptolaemus > Cryptolaemus montrouzieri. The sequence goes on along the minus strand of JABFTP020000021.1, from coordinate 22,371,696 downwards.
CAACTCGTCGGGGTGAAATATATATATATATATATATATATATATATATATATATATATATATATATATATATATATATATATATATATATATATATATATATATATATATATATATATATATATATATATCTGTAGAGGTTTTAGGTTTCAATTCAAGGAAGCAATCAAGCCCTTGATTTATCGAATCGTGCAATAAGAAAGGTAGCATGACCTTGTATTTGGTTATTTTCCTCTACTTGGCCTGAAGCAGCATTATCGCTTGTTGTAGCCATTTCCTGAGCTATGTTTGTACCTATGTTTACGAAAAATTCGTTAAATGCAGACACTTTAGGAAGAAATTAACCCAGTTTATTTCTTGGAGTTCACTACTAAAAAGATGAGTAGCTTCCTCTGTTATTTGAAGAAATTTAATAATTGGCTTCCAGGAATAGTTTCAACTCGCTACAGTTATTCATTTGTCCTTAGCGGTAGAGTTCGTGAAACACTTTTTCATGTGCGATCTAAGAATGAGTGGGATCAGTTTTCAGCAACTGTGTGCAATCAAGTTTTGCTTCAAACTTGTAGAAACATTTGAAAAACTTCGGTAGTTTAAGGCATTTTCAAAAGGAAGAGAAAATGGCGCGCATTATAAAAAAGGAAGTTATGCTAACGCACCCTGTATGCTATTGTTCATTATACCTTTATCATCAAACCCATGGGTAATTTCGTGTCCAATAACAACGCCAATACCACCATAATTCAAAGATTTCGGGAAATGCTGGCTATAGAATAACGGTTGAAGTATACCCGCAGGAAAAACTGAAAAGAAATAAATTATTATTTATCGCTATCTATTGTAAATGAACTTACCGATGTCGTTCTTATTTGGATTATAGAATGCATTAACTACAGCTGGTTCAGTAGACCATTTGTCTTTGTCTACTGGTTGTCTAAGTTTCGAGAGATTTTGATCAGAGTCAAATTTCAGAACATTTAGTATGTTCTGCATGAAGTTGAGCTTCGTAATGTTCAGCTGAAACGATAGAGACTATAAACGATCTATAGAATCAGAAGTGTGGATGTTGCCAACTTTTGTACGGGTCGACAAAAACATCTGTGCGGGTGAAATAGCCCCTCCCCTTGTTGCGCGTTAACTTTGCCGGTCACGTAGTAAAGCGCTAAGTTCTCAATGAACCTTTGAAGCTTTAAGAAGAGCCAAGCGAACAGGACCGAATCTTGAAAATTTCATTTCAATGTTTTAGTGAGGATGCAGTTCGTTTCCAATTTGAAAGGGAATAAATTGAGTGGGCAATCCAGAGAAAAAATTGCGAATGTTATTCATTTCATGAAACGAGAAGGGATGCAGAATGAACCTATAATTTCTTTGAAAAAGGTTCAAGAACGTGTAGCTGTCGCAACAGGAGTAGGTTTGCGAACTGTCCAAAATTTTGAGCGGAATGAAGAAGATTGAAGATGGTGAAAATAACAGTTTTTCAACTCCCGATTAAAAGAGAAAAAAAATCAGCGAAAAAACAGATCTCGATGACTTCTTGTTTGATAGGTTCGTCGTCAATTCTTAAGTCGTTGATAAAATCGTACCCACATTAAAGCGAAAAATCGTCGATGAGAATGAATATCCAGGATTACGAGAGGGCATTCGAAAAATTTTGAGAGGAATGCGGTTCCGTTGGATTAAGACGAAAACGAATAGAAAGCTAATTATGGAAAAACCAGAAATATAGCAACTACGTTTGCATTATTTAAGAAGCATCAAACGATACCGTCAAGAAAAGAGACCAATAAGTTACATGGACGAAACGCACAAGAAGGCTTGGAGTGACGAGACAAACGACGGCTTACGTCAACCTGTTTCAAAAGGACCAAGACTGATAATTTTGAACGCCGGTAGTGAATGTGGATTCGCCTTTAAATCCAATTGTAAAACCGGTTCGGTGGCGTAGGGGATATGATGCTTGTCTCCTGCGCAGAGTTACCTGGGTTCAATCCCCACAAAGTCAGTGCGATTTTTCGGATTCTGGGAAACGCGTGAATATCCATCTTTCGGAGGAGATGTAAAGCCGTCGGTCCTGTCTAACAGAGATGTGTTGGACATTGAAGATCCCTTCTCTCGACACGAGAGGGGTTCGGCAAAATTCCCGGGTTAGTGAGGTGACAGAATTCCCCGGCGTGTCATTGGCCGAAAGGCGGAAATAGAGCACGTTAAAGGAATAACAAACAAGCAAACCAATTGTAAAACCGGTGATTATCAGGATGATATGAATTTCGCAAACTACGAAAAATGTTTGAGAGAAAAACTTATTCCAAATTTACCACCAAAAACTGTGTTAGTGATCGATAACGCCGCATATCACAATGTACAAACAGAAAAACACCCGGACATGGCTCCCCGAAAAGAAGAAATGAAAGAGTGGCTGCAACATCGAAATATTGCCTTCGCAGATGGAATGCTCAAAGTAAAACTTTATAATCAAATTAAATTGCACAAACCCAGATATAAAACGTATCCTATTGACAAACTCCTGAATGATCAGGGCCACGATGTACTTGGAGTTCCCTCGTATCATCCTGATTTAAACTCGATTGAAAAAGTTTGGGCAGCCATGAAAGTTTATGTAGCTGTCAGGAATGTTGATTTCTCGATGAAAAATGTGGAAAAACTGTGTGGTGAGTTTTTCTCTTCGTTTTCTCCAGATCAGTGGGAATCATTATACGACAATACGCAGAAAATCTTTCACGGAGCAAGAACCTATGCTGGATGACGTTATCGACAATTTCATTATTACTTTTCAAGCAGACGATAGTGACAGCAACAGCGAGTCTTCTAGTTTTGATGAAGAACTATCTGATATATAAAAATAGGTAAAAAACTTTTAAGTTAAACGGTTTTATGTTAAACATACATTGCACTGTTTAAGATAAATGTACTAAAACCAAAAAATAATAAAATAGATACAGTCGTGGGAATTATAAACATATGCATAGACTAGACTAAAATAAAACCGTGGGGCACGTCAATTGTCTACAAATTATCGACTTAATGTGCGATAGAAGAATCGTTTAATTCGTCGTTAGGCAGTTGGCCCGCAGACGGTGAGGAAATTATTTACTATTTTCTTGCTCATGGAAATTCTAATAGTTATACACTCCATGTAAATAAAAGAGATGTTTTAACTAGTTTATCGTTGGACATTCACACTGCTGGCTGGCGAGGAATCGTTTCACTGCTTGTTGTTTGTCTTTAATCGACAAAACATATGACAAAAGTACTACTCGCTCACCACTATGAAACCCTAAAACTCGCTTATAATCGAGCTTGCTAGCTTGTTTCCACATTATAGCCCTACTTATCACACGTCCATCGTTGTCGGTTGCACAACTGCCTAATAATTATAGTGTAACATTACAAAACAAACATTTTAATCAACGATTGTAGACAATTGACGTGCCCCACGGTTTTATTTTAGTCTAGTCTATGCATATGTTTATAATTCCCACGACTGTATCTATTTTATTATTTTTTGGTTTTAGTACATTTATCTTAAACAGTGCAATGTATGTTTAACATAAAACCGTTTAACTTAAAAAGTTTTTTACCTATTTTATTTTCTAGTTTTTAGTTTTTATTTCGCATTCTTTTTAATTCATTTAGTGCTTCATTATTGCAAGGTTTCTTGCCCGTTAGTTTATTGCAATCCAACTCCTCTATACGTAGTCCCTGCAAAGATCTTTTTCTACTAAGAGCCACGTAGGCTTGACCTTCTTCAAACAGTTTCGCACCTAAGTATACGACTGCGTGATCCACAGTGCTGCCCTGCATTTTATGTATTGTAGAAGCCCATGATAGTATTAAAGGCAACATTCTTCTTTCAGCTGTCCCATAATTGTACTTAGCTGGAAACTGTATGGCTTTCGGGTGTATAAGATGTACTCCGTCTCTTGCGAAATCAATTCGGACGGAAGGTACATCTGTTGCATACATCTGAGTTCGACGAAATTGAGGCCAAACGATTTCGGTGATGTAGCCTATAGCGCCATTTACTAATCCCTTTGAAACGTCAATATTGGACCGTAGCATGACTTTTGCCCCACAAATATTTCCAGTTCCGCTGGTAAACCCCAGTTTTGTTGATATCAGCTGGTATTATTGTAGCTATTTCCACATTGTCTGCATTTCGTGTGGCGTGTACTAGCTGATCCTGCGCTTTTATTTTGTAAATGCGAGCACCATTATTTCTGTACAAATTCAATACAGCAGAGTTGTGGTCGTTAACTTGCTGATTTGTGGGGTATACCCTTAACGCTTTGTCTATTGCAAACTCATCACTCGTGTCTTGAAGAAATCTTCCCATTAAAATACTAAAATGTTGGGTTGTTAGCTCACCGACTCTCAAAGCATTCAAAATATCAATGAAAATCTGGTCACCTTGCTGACGCATATTTTCAGTTAATTCACAGAGCGTGAATAAACGCCAGAGATGTGTAGCTGGTTGGAGATGTTCTGGCTGTTTGAAAACAGGTGTTCCTGATCGGTTTATAGGAGGCAGTTGTAAAGATCACCGAAAAGTAATACGTTTACTCCTCCAAAAACTCATTTTCACAGTTCTTAATTTGCCTTAATCGAGCGTCCATCATGCATAACATTTGATAAGACACCATGGAAATCTCGTCGACAATCAAAAATTCTGTCTGATGCCATTGTTGCCTCATTATTCGTGAATAGTTTCCGGACAGTGGTGACATACCTGTTATGCAACCGTCTTTCTGTACAGGCAATTTTAAAGTACTGTGTATCGTAGCTCCATTTATTAATCTAGCTGCAACTCCTGTTAGTGAGCAGACTTCAACCACATCCTTTGCGTAGCACCTATTAATTTGATCTCGTAATAGCTTTAATAGAAAAGTCTTGCCCACACCAGCTCCTCCTGTAAAGAATATTTTTAAACGTTCTTCAGCACCTGACATTTGATTTTGTATGGACTGGGTAACTAATGTAAAATTTCCTTTTGTCCTGCATTCATAGACTGCTTAGCCTGTAAGAACTGATCTTCATTCATTGGCAAATAAGGAACTTCTTCTTCATGGTCTAGTTCCATCGGCTCTGCGTGTTCCAGTATCTGAAATGCGTGTACTTGCGCGAATGCATTTTCAAGCTGCCTGTCATGTTCACGATATATTTCCAAGTAGGCGTTTGTTTGTCTTAAACTTTCTTCGTTGGCGAGAAACGTATCTCTGGCACTATTAAATTCTCCTAAAAGTTCAGCCTCATTGCGATACGGCTTATACTGGATTAGTAAACTGTAATAATATGACTCTGGATCATTTTTATCCACCCTAATGCCATACAGTTCTCGGCGCGTTTTAACCTTTCACCTTAACTTGGGTGGTGTAACGCTAACGACGTATCATTTTTAGCCACCCTAACGCCATACGTCCTCAACACGATACAAAATCTTGACTTGGGTGGTGAATTCAGGCTGGATACATTGTATTCTACTGGTTGAGCACTTTCATTTGATACCCATATTGATAGGATTGATAAAACCTACGTTATCCGCCATTTTGTAGCGGCCGCCATCTTGGATTTAAATTTTTATAGTATATTGTATTCTGCTTGTTGAGCCCTTTCATTTGATACCCATATTGATGGGATTAATAAAACATAAATTATCCGCCATTTTGTAGCGGCGGCCATCTTGTATTTATAATGATAATGAATAAATATAATTGTATTGTCACCAAAATCCAAAGTGTATACAAAATTTCAGATTAATCGGTTGACAGGAAGAGGGTGAAATTTGAATTACTAAATTTGACCCAAGAATAAATAAAACAAACGGGGTGAGCTAAATAAAACCGTTTAAAAAATGTTTAATTTTTCGTTATTCAATTTTATGTTTCATATTTGAATTTTTTGCAGAAATTATCTAGGTAAATAGAGTTTTTACCATTTTAAATGAATTTGTAATATTAAACTGATAAACAGGTCAATCCGAATCATTCGTCCTCACGATAGCGCAATACGATTGTACCTCTTAGAAATTCCGTTTTCTTTGTCTTATGTCGTTAATCCTATATAAACCCATCAAGGTATCACAAATATACTAGGTACTTAGGAAACATAGTTATTAATCCTTTGCCTCAAATCCCTATTGAATATCAACCTTCAATTACTATATTCCATCCTACTGTACAGATTCCAGATATTCTTGAAAATTTGAATTATAAGTAGAAAACAATAGTACTTAATATGAAAGTTCAGTTAAAACAACCTCTGATTCGAAATTTCCTGTAGTCTAACTGGTGAAGAGTATGTGACTCACTTCTTTGTAATAGAAATTAAAATGAAATGTCATATGCCTAAGAGGAATAATTTTCTCGAAAAACCCTTACGCCGACCCTGATAGCTATTTGATATTACATTGCAGAACGTATTATTCATCTTACTTCATCCGCTTGCTAACTCTTTTGTTCTTCGCGCATCTTATAAGAATCTCAACCGCACAGATATTCTTGTCGACTTATACTTCTGTAATTCGTTTGTCTGATTGTCTTCTATCGGAAATAACTTTTTCACGCTACAGTCTGAATAAATGCTTGAAATTTAAGTATCCCAATATTTGCAGAACTGATATTAAAAAAAACATTTCTTTCATAAGCTGGAAGGGAATAAAATGAAAATAAAATAAAAAGGTCTTACCAATGCATATTCCTCTATAAGTTTAGCTTTTTCTGTAATGATTTTTGGATATCCTATTCGCTCGTTCATAGCGTCAGCTTTTTCTTTAGCTACAGCTCTTGTTTCATCATCCATCCAATCATTATGAGATAAGAGTTCATTAAAAGCCTCTCTGATAGTGTGAATCATAACCAGAGCTGTTTCCTTGAATATACATTACTTGACAAACGAAAAATCATTTCGATATGAGAAAAACTAATACAACCAAATTATACAATGCTGATAAAATGTAGGGAATCTTCGGCTAGATGAAATTTTTTGTACTATTTTAGTTTATTGTCAGTAATCAGTAATTATTTAAAACAAGACATCGTTTATTTAAATTAAATTGTCAATTCTTTCTTGAATTCTGCATATTCCAATTATGCTATTGTGAGAAAAAGACTTTCTGAAAATCAATTTTCATTACTACCTAACGTCGTTAGCCAGGAAATAATTCATAGAATAAGTCGTCAAGAATTGATGAGAAGATGAGGAAAAGTTGAAGTAATTGAGTGTCTTTTTATGTGAGCAAACGTTACTGAGATACGAGGGCACTTTGATAGGTCAGTGACTTTTTGAATGACATATTTTTTCGGAAAAGCGTTTATTTCTCCTAATTTGCTTTTAGCTCAATACGAGTGCGAATCGATTCTTTTTTCCCTTAGATGAAGTTCCTCGAATCTATTGTGTTCCAAAACATGTTCGCGACCTTTTGGAAGAATATGACCAAGAAATATTTTTGACGTGTATTAACGATCTAACTCTAATTTATAACAGAAAACTCTCATTTCAAGTCTGTTTAATTATATAAAAGTTGGCGCTTTTATATACAAAGTGCGGCAAGATGTTACCGCTTTGGTTTGATTTCCTGGTTTAATTGCTCTAATAGTAATGCGTACTCTCCATTTATTCTTTCCTTTTTGGAGATCATCAATGAAGATGAGAGTGGAACGCTGGTGTACGTCGTCGGGTCTGGGGGTTAACCCAGAAAAGACAGAACTAGTTGTTTGCACCAGGAAGCATACGATACCATCATCTTCAAGGCTCATTTTCTTTGGATCCAGACTCAACTCAATATCGGTTAATTACTAGGGGTAGTACAGGATAGAAGGCTTAGGTGGAATCAGCATTTTATGTTACAGATTGGCAGGTTCATATCTGCCTCAATGACATGTGGAGAACCTTCAGCTGAACGGTGGGTTGAAGCTTCATGTGGTGTGGTTCTTTAAACCATTCTGCTACCCAGACTTACCTTCGCCTCGCTGGGCTGGTGGACGAGGGTGGAAAAAAAGACGGCGAAGCTGGCTCTACGGAGGCTCAGAGCATTGATGGTGAGAAGTGTGGTCGATGCTCAAAAAACACATCTACTGTGGCGCTAGGTTCACTGTTAGGGGTCGAACCACTGCATCTAACAACCATTAGTTTTGATTGCTTATAGGTTAAGGATTGAGGGCACGCTAGTGGTCGGTGCGAGACCTACCCTGTTTCCTGAAGCTATTAACAGCAACCTCCTCCGTTGAAAATCCCATCTAGACAGGAGGGGAGAAAATGAAGGATTTCTTGCCAAGTGAAGGGTACATCTGGTACACGAGTGGCTCGACGATCAAACAGGGATGAGGTAGCAAAGTTTACTATCGCAGAAATGGGAGCGGATTCTACCTCCCATCAGATAATCATAAAACACACACTCTTCAAAGGATATTATTTAGCGACAAGGATCAATTTACGAGGCGTAGAATCTACAAAAGCATATTACCAGTATCGAAAACTATCATGCAGTAAGTTATAAACGATCGCAACAAAGATTTGCCTTAATGAGTGGTATGGTGTGTATGATGGTCATTTGGTTGGACCTTACTTTTATGAAGGAGCATTGACAGGTGGAATATATTTGGGTTTTTTGGTTAATATTCTGCCGAATCATAAATGTGGAGGGAATTGGGTTAGCGCGCGGGAGTATCTTCTCCTGCATTTCTTTTTACTTCGTGAGTTAATTTAGTATGACGAGCCTAATGAATCTGTGAAATTTCATAAATTTTGGTCAACGGATTCTTGAGTTATGATTGATGGAATATTTGACCAAAATGAGTAATCACTCTATATCTTGAAAACCCAGAACCTTTGTCGACAATCATACACCATCTCTGAAAGGTTTGGAGTTAATCTATCCCCCATTCCAGTATGATTCTTTCGTCCGGAAACACCTTGTACAATCATTATTCACTACACGAAAACAACTATTTTCCATTTTTTGTTGAAATTCCTAATGTCGTCTGCTGTCAATTGCTTTCCAACACAATCTAAATGACGTAGCTTGCTCAAGATCTCGGTGTTATATTGATAGATGGCAGTTAAAATATATTCAAAGTTACAGTTTTTTTTACTAACATTGTATTTCGAATTATTTTTTTTTCATTCTATATGATGCGATATCCGTACCTTACTTTCGTGATTGAAGTTATCTCTTACAAAGAGAGCTCCTACAGCTAATCCAAGTTTCTTATTGGTCCATTCAACGCATTGTGACCATCTGTGTCTTTCACTCTGGACACCTTGTAGGATTTTTCGAAACTCAACACGCTCTTTTTGATAATCCCCAATCATATGGGAGGATATGCTCATTACAAAACGCCATAAAATATAGTTGTGAATAATTCTGAAAACAAATATCATTTGCATGTTTTCACTGAAAAGAATTGCTTAAACTTAAAGTAGATCTTAACTAAGTATGAATGAAAAAATTGCAGAACACTTTTCCAATAAATGATGTAGAATTTCATGAGAATCTAGACGTAAGGGGGCAGTATGAGGTGTCTTATTTTTGATACGTTAAAATGGTATCTCCGTTAACACCTTTTCTGCAATACGGGGCGTATACAGGGATATCCACCGGGACCGTCCGTTAAAAACTTTTTGAGTTCCAATTACAATATCAAGCTGAAATTTTATACGCGGCCATAACTAGCGATTTCCAATTGAAGTGAAATATTTTCGAAGTGATACCATTTCCGGTTATACCGGAAGTGGGTCATCACTTTGTTATTTCAAATGGCAATCTACCTTTTTTATTATACATATAGAACCGACATTTAAGCAAGGCATAAACTACCCAAGTTGTTGGCACTTATCTGTCAAAACTTTTGACAGATTTAATTATTTTGTTATAAAAAGATTTTTGAAGAACTTTAAAAAATTGTAGCTCGTAGATCTTTTATACTACAGACACAATTTTTGCTTGGGTGGATAGAAGAAGGATCAAGGAATTTTTAAGCAGTCTACACATTTCAGATGTTTATTGCGTTGTTTTGTATGATTTTTTCAATTTGGCCTTTTCAAACAGCAATAACTCAATTTTTTCAAATGTTACGTGCCAATTTTATATCGCCATCAGATGAAGCGTCAAATTTCAGATGGAATTGTATAAGCATGTACTATACCCATCTCTTATAGTTCCGAAATAATTTGGGAATATATTGAATTTTAATGATTTTGCAAGAACTAAACAAATGCTTTGAAATATTTGAATCAAGTAGCTGAACTGGCTAAGCTCACCTGACAGATGCTTAAAATTAATGTACTTGTCACTTCGTTCATTCGAATTTGATATTTCAACAAGAATTGTCGTTATTTCAGATTGAAAATATCCAAAAATACAACACATTTGGAATAAAACCACTGGTTATTCAAACGAAAATATATTTAATCTTTTTTAATTCATTTTAGAATGTAAAAAGTGGTGGATAGAACTTGCTGGTAATTCAATAACCAATTTCCAAATTGGGCGCCTATGAGTAAAACAAAATATCGAAGGATTAGAAGCAATTTTCTGCAATTTGAAGGAACAAAATTCATAGAAACTAGAAGAAAACCAGTTCTCGAGGACGACGACAATCAAATTAATACGCTAGCGTATTTTCGTGCCAATCCACATGCGTCCATTAAGTCAGCATCAATGGATATTGGATTGAGTTATACTTCCATTCAAAGGATCCTTAAGAAACCTAACATGCACCCGTATTCTTTTATCAGACTACAAAAATTGAAACCAACTGATCTTCCCAAGCGACTAAATTTCTGTGAAAATTTATTAATTCGGCGTCAAGAAGATGAGACAATTCTGCAAAAAAATATATGGTCTGATGAAGCCAAGTTCAATGAAAGTGGAATAACCAACAGAAGAAATCGACATTTTTGGGCCACAGAAAATCCACATTTCATTGAGGTTATTGATTTCCAAAATAAATTCAGCGTGAACGTTTTTGCAATTTTAATGAATGATTTGTTGGCTTATCACATTTATGAGGAAAATCTTAATGGACAAAGATACCTGAAAATTTTGAGAGGAACATTAGCAAATTTTTTAGATGGATTACCCCTTAACATTCTGAGGGATTGCTATTACCAAATGGATGGTGCACCAGCACATAAAACACGAGCTGTAGATCGGCAGCTAACAGAAATGTTCGAGGATAGATGGTGGGGTAATCAAGGACCAAATTTATGGCCTCCGCGTTCTCCGGACCTGACGCCCCTTGATTTTTATTTATGGGGCAAAATCAAGAGTGAAGTGTATCTTATTCCTGTAAGATGTAAAGAAGAGTTACTAGAGCGCATTCATAATGCTTTTCGTAATATTGATCCTGAGGAAACTAGGAGGGCAACTCATCATGTTCGTATACGAGCTGTCAAGTGTATCGAGCAAAATGGGGCCCATATTGAACACTTATTCAGATCGTAAATTAGTTTTCTCCTATGATGTTTACTATCATTTATTTGTATTAATGTAATTATCTTCGATGATTGGTTTTCGCTTAGTTCCTACAATTTTTATTCATCCGAATTGTAGAAAATTGCTTCTAATGCTTCGAAATCTCATTTTACTCATAGACGGTAAATTTGGAAATTGCTTATTCTGCAATTCCTACCCACTACTTTTGACATTCAAAATGAATTAAAAAAGATTAAATATATTTTCGTTTGAATAACCAGTGGTTTTATTCCAAATGTGTTGTATTTTTCGGATATTTTCAATCTGAAATAACGACTATTCTTGTTGAAATACCAAATTCGAATGAACGAAGTGACAAGTATATAAATTTTAGGCACCTGTTAGGTGAGCGTAGCCAGTTCAGCTACTTGATTCAGATATTTCAAAGCATTCTCTGTCAGTTCTTGCAAAATCATCAAAATTCAATATATTTCGGAACTATAACAGATGGGTATAGTTTATGCTTATACAATTCCATCTGAAATTTGACGCTTCATCTGATGGCGATATAAAAATTGGCACGTGCAATTTGAAAAAATTGAGTTATTGCTGTTTGGAAAAGGCCAAATTGCAAAAATCATACAAAACAACGCAATAAATATTTGACATGTGTAGATTGCTCAAAAAGTTCCTTGATCCTTCTTCTATCCACCCAAGCAAAAATTGTGTCTGTAGTGCAAAAGATCTACGAGCTACAATTTTTTTAAATATTTCTCAAAAATCGAGTTTATAACAAAAATAATTGAATCTGTCAAAAGTTTTGACAGATAAGTGCCAACAACTTGGGTATTTTATGCCTTGCTCAAATGTCGGTTCTAGATGTATAATAAAAAAGGTAGATTGCCATTTGAAATAACAAAGAGTTGACCCACTTCCGGTATAACCGGAAATGGTATCACTTCGAAAATATTTCACTTCAATTGGAAATCGCTAGTTATGGCCGCGTATAAAATTTCAGCTTGATATTGCAATTGGAACTTAAAAAGTTTTTAACGGACGATCCCGGTGGATATACCTGTATGTCCCGTATAGCCGTAATCGCGTAATTTCTGAGCTAAATTTTTTGTCATGACACAGTTTTCTCAGCATTGTCAGTAGGTATAGCACATCTTTTATTTATGGAAAAATAATTGGAAGAATACGAGCAGGAAGTTATTAAATAAACAATCACTTCGTAACGGGTGTTACCACCTCGAGCTTCTAGCATTCTTCTTGCAGATCTTGACCCACTTCATTAAGATTCTGCGGAGCAGGAAAGCGCTTTATCAACCTTCTACCCATCGTGTCCCATACATTATCAATCGGAATGAGATCAGGACCCTTGCCGGTCAGTCTATACTCAATATTTCAAGTCCATCAAGTTAATTACTCTCTACTCTTGCCTCCTGTGTTGGTCTTTCTAAAGATATCCCCAACGGAATATCTGTTTAAAGCTGCTCGAAGAAAATCATGATCCTAAAATAAATTTATGTTAGATGGCCAAACACCTGATTTTTCAACTCCTTTAATCGATGTTCTCGTATTTGTTACTTTCAACAGAGCTTGGCCAAGAGTGGGACCATTTTGGGAATGTGATCTGAGCCACATCATTATTTCATCTTCATGGTAAAGGCTTAAAGGTTTTATAGAAGCAATCTCTAATACAGTATGTGCGAGGAATGGGCAGGGAGGCAAAGTATTATTACACAATTGTCACGAGATTTATTACGGCAAGGTTCTTTATATGTGACCCATGCCGTCAAGAAGTAAGAGAACTGGATGCTCCTTCGTCGTACGGGAATAGATAATAAACTGTTGAAACCATCCAGAATCCAACAAGCATTACTAACTTCAGCACAGCTTGCTGGCGGAAGACCAATTTCAAATTCAAGTTGATTCTTTTTCTGAGGAAACACCAGCATCGGGGGTATATAAGATCCTGAAGCTGAGCAACATATCTCCACAGTAATAGTGGTGCCTCTTTAGACCGAAGTAAGGACTCCCACTTGGCGCTGCCCTTTAGTAGCAATTACTTTCAAGAATTATTTTGGAACTACGCTAATACCCATTTGATCATAGTTGTCAAATGTGGTAGCATATATGGTAATTTGTATTTATCCAGAATTTCATTAAGTAAATTAAGAAAAAGATGGTTACAGCTACTCTATTGAAACCCCTTGCTCCAGATGTTGATTCTGACTTCCTTATTCTTGAATCGCCATATCGCTTTAGAAAAATTTTAACCCAATCTTCCCCTGCCAGTTCTGTTATCCCATGATGCTGACAATTATTTTTTGGTGCTAGCTGATAAGCCAGTTGGCATAGTTCTTTTATTGTAATTCCAAAGAGTTGTCTTTGCACGTCCTTGAGGTACGTTACAAGTTCCATCTCTTGAGCAGAGACAACAAAAGCTTCTGGCTTGTTTCATCTTTTCTTAACATACCTCTCCATTGTTGTTGAGGGTACTTCTAATCTATTAGATGCCGCCTTGTATCCCAATTCTTCACTAATAACTGCATTAACAGGCTGATTTATGGCATCCGTAGACTAGGACTGACGACAGATTTTCCTTTTATATGTTCGCACCATCTACAAAATGAAAGTATTCCATTAAGCGAATGAACTTACCTACCAATATTATCGCGGCGGAACGGGGTATACCCCATTCTGCCCATAAGCATGGTTCACGTATACTGGAATGGTATAACTTATAGAATATTTTTAATTTATATTATAACTACACTATTAACTACATAAAAATATGCTTGAATAAACATGTAAATTGCTGTACGAACAAAAACTTGTATAGAGGTTAATCACCTTGCTGTTTCACGTCGAAAATTAGAACTTGCAGGGTTTCATTTAATTTTTATAAAATTCTAATCAAACATTTCACAGCTACCATACCATTCCACGTACTACACTCGGAGGCAAAATTAGCGGAACACTCGAAAATTTAACCAAATTCGAAGTCCTAATTTATTTTTCCTAATTCTCAACCGATTTAGATGATTTGTTCGGCAAGTTATAGATCAACTCTTCTGCTTTGTAGAAATTATAAGAGAAAATAAAAAATTTTATACGGGGCAAAACTAAAAGTGTTAATTTGTCAAAATTCGTAACACCCTGTGGAATTTCGTGGTCCGAGTTGAAACGTACAATATCATGGTCTGTCAAGACACATCTTCCTACAGTAACGCCCTTCTTGTTTCATGCGTTTATCTCTATTTTTGCAAAATATATTTAATTTAAGTGGAAAATCACCACTTTGGACAAATTCCATTGAATCAAGAAATTGTCATTAAAATTCGTCTATCAATTTGGAATTTTCTTATTATCACTCAGGAGTGTCGAAATTGTCGTTTGCGATTTTTATGTTCGAATTGCATTAGTTATTGATGACAATTTGGTGAAAATTAGGAATTCATAGTAGATAACAGTCGGTAGGTATTAAAATACACAACCGAATTCTGCGACCATTGATAAAACTTTTCATTTACACATGTGCACACCTTTTTTATCAAATATGAAATACAACACACGTTTTTTTGTATATGACCACATTTGCACTTGTTTAAAGAATGAGAGTTTTCCATTCTTCGATTTGATACAAATTTGATCGGTTGCGGTGTTTTGTGATTCTTTTACTGTTTACGATTCGAAACGGTATTTTTCATTCAGAATGAGAGATTTACCACCAACCTCAGTAGCAAGAGCAGTTACATTGATCGAGGAAGGGCGCACCTACCGCTCAGTCGGTACCATGTTGGGTGTCTCGACGTCGGTTATCCATCGAATCTATCGACGTTACAGGGAAACTGGATTGTACGTGAGGAGGCGAGGACAAGGAAGAAATCGGGCAACCCGCGCTATACATGACCGTTTCATCGTCAATCAAACCATAAGAAATCCTCGTCTTACTGCTGTTCAGGCACGTAACCTTTTACAAGCAGTGGATAACATTAACGTCAGTGTGAGGACAGTCAGAAGACGATTAAATGAAGTTGGTCTGAGATCATACGCGCAAGCAAGAGCACCAAGACTCGATAGAGCCCATCGGGTAGCAAGATTGGCGTTTGCTAGGGAGCATGTAGCATGGACATCAATCAGTGGAGACGAGTTTTATTTAGTGATGAGAGCCGATATTGTGTGAATTTCGTGGATGGTATAGATAGAATATGGAGGCATCGAGGGGAACTGTACAATCAAGCGAACTTCGCATGAACTGAGCAATACGGTGGAGGGTCAGTTATGATATGGGGTGGCATATGCTTGGGAGTACGAACATAACTGGAGATTATTGGCAATGGATCACTTAATGCCCATCGGTATATAACAGAAATCTTGGAGCCCCATGTTGTGCCTTTTGCTCCTTACATAGGGGAAAATTTCCTTTTTATGCACGATAACGCGCGCCCTCATACTGCGCGCATAGTGTTAGAATATCTCAATGAAGTTGGGATCACACGAATGGACTGGCCGTCGCGGTCACCGGATTTAAACCCGATCTAACACGTTTGGGACATTCTTGGAAGAAGGGTTCGACAACGGAATCCAGGCAACGTTGAAGAGCTGACATTGGCTTTGGTGGAAGAGTGGGACAACATACCTCAACAGATGATAGACAACATCATTGGGAGTATGCGAAATCGTATGCGCGCTGTAATAAGAGCTCGGGGGGGTCATACTCGCTACTAAAATCAAATGTTTTTTGTGGGTCATCATGAACATTTTTCTCAACATGTTCATTTCATTTCACGAGTGTATCGCCAGGATACACACCTGCTATCAATTTTGGACAGAAACGATAATTATTATAGAGTGTCACACAAAAAATTCAAAATGAATGTGCAAAATCAACGATTTTTTCAGTGTACTTCGAGTTCTCCCGGAGCGTGAAATTGGCCAGTGAATTTCAAAAATTTTCATTTCGTTAGATTTCCGCTTCTCTAATTTTGATTTTATTTTTTGGCTAACCTCCGATTTTATGCACCTTCGCAAGATTAAAATAAATTCTTGAAATTTGTGACTTTTCGCTTCAAATTGAATATCTCCTGTAAAAATAGAGATAAATGCATAAAACAAGAAGGGCGTTACTGTAGGAAGATGTGTCTTGACAGACCATGATATTGTATGTTTCAACTCGGACCACGAAATTCCACAGGGTGTTACGAATTTTGACAAAAAAACAACACTTTTCAAATTTTTTAGTTTTCTCTTATGATTTCTACAAAGCAGAAGAGTTGATCTATAACTTGCCGAAAAAATCATCTAAATCGGTTGAGAATTAGGAAAAAATTAGGACTTCGAATTTGGTTAAATTTTCGAGTGTTCCGCTAATTTTGCCTCCGAGTGTATTTTCGACTGAACACTGTCGGCGATTTTCGTCTAGGTATGGTGTCCGTAGCAAGTACCCCATCCCGTTCTACCCCGGGTTCCCCTAATTCGGTTTTCTTTTTCATGCTTATGCCTCCTTAAATTATAATAGACTCTTAAAGCAACATTGTCCTGATTGCAACGCTCATCAGTTTTGGTGAATTGAAGACGCTCTCATAACCTTTGTACGCTGATTCTTGAAGCACCAATTAATCTATCGCTATATTTTTGTGATTTTCCATCAATCATCCATTTTACTACCCCAGCAGCATCAGTTGCTCGAAGAACCTCAGTTGAATATCTTCAACAATTTATTTTAACAATTATTAATCGTTAAAATATACCAGCATTCGTCAAACTGTTACGAAAGTTGTTTTTACAACAAGTTGCATTTTTTACAGCACCCTCATTTAAACAAATAATGATATTCTCGCTGCGTTTAAAATTTTTTGGTCTTCGTATGAATTCTAGTATACAAAAAAAACAAATTAAGCGATGGCGCCATAAACAAAGACTACGTCATTGAAAATGAATGTAACTTCGTAATGAAGTGCATCTTCATGGCAAAATTCAGCTCAGAAATTCTACAGGGAGATTCAAAATTTGTGAAAAAAATCATTTTTGGTTTATCGTTTATCGCTATTTGAAATACATTTTCACACAATACAAATGCCAATTGTTATTCTACGTTACATTATCTGTAACATATCCAAAAGTCAAGGATATCGAACGATAAATCATGAAATTATGGGTAATTTATGCTTGATCGAATTTTTGGCGGTCTTCTGTGTCCAAAATGTAAGGTGACTCAGCATTTATATTGAAAAATCTTTATTTTTCTTCCAAATCAATTTCAACGCCCTCGAAATATTCCTGTCCAGATACAATGCACTTATGCCAACGAATTTTCCACTCTTCAAAACTGTTCAAGTCCATTTCAGGGATGGCCTTCAGCTTTCTCTTCTGAGCGGCTCTTCTATTGACTCAAATCGGTGTCCCCGCAGCGGTCTTTTGAGTTTGCTGAATAACCCGAAGTCACACGGTGCCAAATTAGGTGAATATGGCGGTTGTGGAACAATATGGGTCAAGTTTTTGGCGAAATAGTCACGAAGAATCAATGCAGTGTGAGGAGGTGCAATATTGTGGTGCAGAAACCAAGAATTATCTCGCCACAATTCCGGCGAATAGCTTCACGCAAATGACGCATAACACCCAAATAATATTCTTCGTTGACGGTTTGACCCGAAGGGAGGAACTCAAAATGCACAAAATTTTTTTGGACGTGAGCTTCGTCGTTCGAGGTTGATGGTCGACTGGCTCTTCGTCTTCTACATATTCTCGACCTTTTTGGAACTCTCTATACCACTTTATATTTTTTTTCGACATAGCGTCATAACCAAAGGGTTTTTGCGCCATCCTCAATGAATCAGCAGCAGAAAATTCATTCCGCGAACACAATTTAATGCAAATGTTCTGTCCAACAAATGCAGACACTATAAAAATCACAAAACGAAGCGTATCTCAAACACTAATGAATATTTTGATGTGAATCTTGGCACAGATATGAAATACGGCCTACCAACCTGAAAATAAGAGCACTGTCCTAAATCCATTTGCGCGCGCAATTTAAATTCAAATGTCACCTTACTTTTTGGACAATGTAGTATTAACAGAGATATCTTTCAGACGTATCAAAAATGGGTTATCCTGTTCACGATGTCTGCCAGAAATGCCTCAGAAGTATTTATTATTGAAATATTCTTGAAACGAGTCAACGGGAACTACTTCTTTGTTTGATCATACAACATCAACATTTTATGGAATCAAAATCAAATCAAGCCAAAAGGATTTGGTTGCGTGAAACCCTTCGATGTACCTTGTGTCAGTAGTTTCCAGAATTCTTCCCAGTTCCATAAAATAAGATAATCCGTAAACGACAATCGGTTCTCGTTCGGTTATTGTAATGCCTAGAAATGAATTGAAATATTTGAGCCAATTTATTTGAGGGACTACCCGTTGCAGTTCACCCACTAGGACTTTTCTGTATATTTCACTGGTGTCGTGTCTGTCCGCTTCAGGGATGGAAGCCTATAATAACGAGAAATTTATTGAGGAAAGTGATACGGAACTTATCTTCTCAAGCTGAATTTTATCATAGAATAAAAGAAGAATTTTCGAGGTCAAGAATGTAACATATACATGGTAGTCCTAACGTCATAACAAGTTAGAACGCGTTATTTTAAGATGATTTCCCCCTGCAAACATCGCCCAGTGAATGTTTCGTTTTCAAAATAGAGTTTCGAAAACGATTTCGTTTTTTTGTTAATAAGTTTTATTATTTTCGAGATATTGGCGAGAAAATCTATAGGACAATATTTTTTCTTGGGTCATCTCCTCATTTTCCTCCTCTGAAATTTTGTGCAGTACGCCACTGAATGCCTCCGATGATATAATTTGATTGCTGAATCTATTTGGAAATTTTTTCTCCTTTGCCTATTTGTAATATCTGTGACCGTTCTCCATTAAAAATGATGAGAAAATTGTCTAGTTTTTCTACGAAATTCAAATTTAACTGTTTTTATGGATATTCAATTACTAAATTTCAATTAAAACAAACTTGAGCAATGAAAAACAAATATTCTCAAATTGAACGTTCAAATTGTGACCCAGTTGTAGGCCAATAACTCCATAATTTTAAAAGTTATTAACAATAAACGAAAATTTTTTTGAAGTTGACTGTTGAAGTTTTGCTTCAAAAAGTGGCCACCTGTATAGGAAATTTCTAAAATTCATTTCGAATCATTTTGACAAAAACAAGACCAAAAACCTGTAACAATTCTAGATTTTATACATTTCTTGATTACCCTCCTTATGTTTAGATTGCTATGCTCCCATTCCTAATCAAAAGATTATCTTATAAAATTATTGAAAACTAACTGGGCCGATATAATTTCTCTTGTGTTTCTATCGTATTATAATAGGTTTGTCAATAAGACTCAAGAGCAGTGAGAATCATTGATGACCCAAAAGACACTAAAACTGCCAAGTAATCTGAATAGCCTTAATTTTCATTTGAATTTGGGAGGCTTTTACTTGGTAAAATTCCATTATCAATAATAAAAACAAGTACTGTGTTTTAAGGAATTTTACTTAATAATTGCGATTCGTAACGCGTTTCACTACACCGTAGCTTCTTCAGACGAATGAATGTACAGAAAATATAAATATAAATGTTCTTGACTAATTAAAAGCTTATTGGGTTGCTTCTTCTTAAGTGGTTATTTATTACAGGTATATCCAATAAAATTAAGGAATAGATTGCTCCCCGAAGAGATTCAATAGAGGTGAAGGGCTTAAATCGACTTGTTCATAGATGAGTCTACCTGAGTGTTTGTATAAGATGTACCTTCCAATATTTATAATCTGTATGCAAATTTCAAACTGTGGGTCGAAAGAATGATTATTTTTAAGAGATGATTCGCGTAATTTGAACCTGATTTTTATTTGAAAAACTGCGTTTATGTTCTGATATTCTAATATTAAAATTTCTATGAGTTCTACCAATGTAGAAATTATCACAGTCATTGCAATTCAATCTATAAACACCTGATTTATTGTTTCTACCTGATTTGGTTTTATTATTTTTATATATTTGCCTAAATTATTATTAGTTTGGAAAGCTATGTTGAAATTATTGCTACTCAAGAATGATTTCAGTTTCTCACTTGTAATGCTAATGTAGGTTAAGGTGTTGAATTTTTGTTTCAATTTATCCACAGGGTAAACTTCATTCAATGCGATTCTACTTTGTTTTTATTTAAAATATTATTTATTAGTTTGGGATTGTAACCATTATTTTGGCTATTTGTTTAATCAAATTTAATTCTTTGTTGAAATTTTCTGGTGATAACGGGATGTTAATCAATCTTTGAATAAAACTATTGAATGCTGACATTTTATGTTGATACGGATGACACGACGAGTTATGTATTATAATATCTGTACAGGCCCGCCGTAAGCGGGCGTGCATGGCGTGCAATGCACGCGGGCGGCGCATTCAGGGGCGGCAAATCAGACAATCATCGACTAAAATTCAGACATTGTCACCTCAAAATACTAAAAGATTATCCTTATAAAAATAATATGATGAACGGAGCCCAAATATTTCTTTTATATCGTAGCATTACATAGCGCCATCTATTGAAAGTCATGAGAACAAAGTTAATTCGTATCGTGCTCTATGCGAAATAGGAAATCCCACAGATATCAGGGAAATCCTTAAAACTATATACTCATTTCTTTGTTTTTATTTATTTAACACAAATGCGAAAGTGATGTGAGTGAACAACAAACTTCAATTATTTGGTTATAGCCCTAATGTGAGATCCGGAAACGGTCCAGGGTACTTAAAATTAATAATATTCTGTATATTTTTGTGCGAAGTGTGACTATAAAAGTCGCTGAAAAACTTAAAGTAAAGATTTATTAAAAAATGTATTAAAATTAATACAGAGTGTAACAAAAGTAAAAAAAAATTAGTTATTCCATTACATTTGTGTGCAGTAGGTATGAACATTTTTTTTCGCAGTAATATTGTGATTATTATTGTGATTTAAAGGGTATTTTTTCTGTTATACAACTTAAGAGTGAAGATTTATAAAAAAATATTAAAATTTTACCTATACAGGGTGTAACAAAAGTAACTTAAATCCCGAAAGAGAGTCATTCTACATAAATACGAACAACTTTTACTATAGGGTCAACGGTGAAATCGCGAAAAAATAACTATTCCATACAAAATGTATGGAAAAGCTGATTTTTTTCGAGATTTCAGTGTTGACCCCCTAGTAAAGGTTGTTCGCAATAATGGGTGGAATGATCGACCCCCTTTTGGGATTTAAGTTACTTTTGTACAACCGTATACTAAACTTTTTCAAAAATATTCCAGGAACCGCAAAAAAGAAAAAAATTTCAGGAGCTCAATTTCGACGCCAAAAACGAGAAAAGATACAGAGAAAAAAAAAATCTTTGAGAAATTTTTAGCAAACCAGAAAATAGGGACTCTGAATGTCAAGAGAATGTTGACGTAGATGTAGCTTCAACAAGCGCAGCTTTAAATCTATAAGTTATGGAGGTATCTGAAGAAAAAATGTTAGTCCTTCAGAAGGAGACTCCAGTGAAACTAAAAAAGAGAAAATAGTGCTAAAGAACCTGTAAGCAATTTATCGTCATCAAGTAGCTGTTTAGATTGTGGTGATGATCCCGGTTCGTGGCCCGCCAGTATGACTAATGATATTGTTAATATTTTGGTTAGCCGTGGTCCCGTGCAGCTGTTTAACCACAATTTTCCTGCTAATATCGATGGAAGAAAATTTGCAAACAGTTATTACTCTAGAAATCTTCCTAATGGAGAAAAAATTAACAGAGAATGGCTAATTTACTCTACGTCAAAAGATTCAGTCTATTGTTTTTGTTGTAAAATATTCAGTAAAACTGTAAGTAGTCTGTCAGCTCCAAGCGGTTTTTCCGATTGGCAACATCTGTCATCTACCTTAAAACGACACGAAACAAGCATTTCCCATAGCGAAAATTCAAAATGTTGGGTGCAACTAAATCATATGTTAAAAATAAAACTACTGTGAATCAAATGCAACTGAGACTATTAGAATCTGAAAAAAAACAATGGTGTGATGTATTGGAAAGAATCATAGCTGTTATAACATTTTTATATTATCAATGTCTGGCGTTTAGGGCTCGTCCAAAATATTATATGAGCATGATAATGGTAATTTTCTCAAAGCAATAGAAATGATAGCATCCTTTGATTCAGTTATGCGGAACATATTCACAGAATTCAAGCTTCGAAATTCGATTCAACCCGCATGACTCACTATTTAGGAGATCAGATTCAGAATGAAATCATTGATTTACTCGGCACGACCATAAAAATTATATCCTGAACAAAGTCAGAGAATCAAAATATTTCTCTATCATATTAGATTGCACACCAGATGTAAGTCACACAGAACAAATCACAGTTATATTAAGATATGTTGTTTTAAACAGTGAAACTAAAAATGTTACAATATGCGAAAGTTTTATTGGCATCTGTCCGATAACCAGCTCCACAGGTGAAGGACTATTAAATTTTGTTTTAGATTTATTTTCGCAATTAAACCTTGATATTAAAACTTACGTGGCCAAGGTTATGACAATGGTTCTAATATGCGTGGAAAACAGAATGGATTACAAAAAAATATTGGAAATGAATAATCGTGCATTTTACGTTCCATGCTCGGCGCATAGTCTCAATTTGGTCGTTAACGATGCGGCAAATATAACGCACGACACGGTCAACTTTTTCAACTTAATTCAAGAAATTTACGTTTTCTTTTCGTCTTCTACCAAAAGGTGGTCCATAATTAACAAGCATTTATCTGATTTAAAACTAAAGGCATTAAGTGCCACGCGATGGTCTAGCAGAATCGATGCAGTCAAACCTTTACGGTATCACCTCGAAAAATATTTGACGCTTTACTTGAAATATCAGATAACAATTCGTCGGAATGGGATTATACAACAACTCACAAAGCACATTCGCTTGCTTTGAATATTCAAAATTATAGATTTATTTGCGTAGTTGTAATTTGGTTTGATATTTTAAACGAAATTAATGTTATTAACAAAATGATGCAAATCCCACAATAAATACTCAAATCTGCATAAATTTGTGGCTCGTGAACTTAATGTAGATGCAGATTTTCCGCCTATAGATACCCTTCGTCCACGAAGAAAACCAACTCAATTTCAGTATGAACAGAGTGATGAAGTCTTACTAGACCCTAAAACAAAATACAAGGTAGATGTTTTTTTTAGAATCCTGGACCAAACCTTAACTTCTTTAAACGTAGATTCGATGAGTTGGAAACTTTTACCGACGTTTTTGGCTTTTTCACCAATAATAACTTGTTTAGTTACTCCAAAGATGATTTAATGAAACATTGTAAAGATTTGAATGTGAAGCTAAAAGATAGTTCAAGTTGTGACGCAGATATTGACGGTATAGATATGTTTAATGAAATCAATGTTTTAAAGTTGCATTTAACTGAAAACCAGTCTAAT
The DNA here is from genome assembly GCA_013387265.2 of Cryptolaemus montrouzieri. NCBI lineage: Eukaryota > Metazoa > Arthropoda > Insecta > Coleoptera > Coccinellidae > Cryptolaemus > Cryptolaemus montrouzieri. Next base: position 22,347,731 of record JABFTP020000021.1, on the reverse strand, counting down.
GATCCACAAACCCTATGGCAATACATTTTGCTAATGAATTAATGTCAACATTTCCGAATACAGCAATAGCGCTAAGGATACTACTTACATTGCCGGTTTCAGTTGCATCTGGTGAAAGGTCATTCTCAAAGTTAAAAATAATAAAAAACTATTTGAGATCAACTATGCACCAGCAAAGACTAAGTAATTTAGCAATAATTTCAATTGAACATGAGATTCTAAATAGACTAGACACCAAAAAATTATAGCTGATTTTGCCAACAGGAAAGAAAGGTGCAGTTTCTGTAAAATAACTTAATACCTATACCTACCTACATAATATGTATAAACTGCACCTTTCTTGCCTTCATTTTTTCATTTAATGTCGTATTAGTGTATCTATCTTGTATGAAATAACCTAATATAACATAGTTTTTCACTGTACAGCATTTTTTTTCACATTTTTATAAACACCTAGGTTTTGTAGTTAGATAGGGGCGGCACGATAGGAATTGCACACCGGCGTTCAAACCGCTAGCGGCGGGCCTGCCTCTATTGAATCTCTTCGGGGAGCAATCTATTCCTTAATTTTATTGGATATACCTGTCATAAATAACCACTTAAGAAGAAGCAACCCAATAAGCTTTTAATTACTCAAGAACATTTATATTTATATTTTCTGTACATTCATACGTCTGAAGAAGCTACGGTGTAGTGAAACGCGTTACGAATCGCAATTATTAAGTAAAATTCCTTAAAACACAGTACTTGTTTTTTATTACCTTAATTTTCAGTTATGATTTTTGATTTTCAAATGACCTTACTCACGACCTACTGTATTTTCATTATTTCTTCATTTTCAGTTTGAATGACTTTGAATATTGAATAAACAGGTCGTTCCTATATCTCATGTACGAACGGAATGAGGTGATTCTTTGGTTAATTATATGATGGTTTAAAAAAACTGAAAAAATATCAAAATTTGAACACCTTGCAGATCCATAACGAAGCGTTTGCGAACCTAAGTTTATTGAAAAACTTTAGTCATAAAAGTAACCAAAGAATCACCTCATTTCAGTTGTACATGATATTTAGGAACACTTTATATGATATCAACAGTGTTGAAATGCTAAAAATTCGATGAAATTCAACAGATTCTAATCAAACAATGACCACCGTAACATTCCTTCTTGAAAATTTTCATTTCCAATCTAAATAGAAAAACAAGACGCAATTCATTTTCAATTTCGCTTACGTTTGCCAAAGCAATCTCCAGATTCAACACATGTTTCAGTTCTTCGTAGGCAGAACTTTGATTAGCTCCAAGCACGACAGCAATATTTGTCATATAGGTATGATAAGCATTTAAATCCCCCTTGCTCACGGGCTTCAGGTAATAATCACGACTAGGAAGAGCCAACTGCATCTGATCGATCTGAAAAGTAATAAGGTAATCCCTTGGTTTCTCTGTAATTTACTGAGATAATAACTTCGTAGGAAGGAAGTTATGCAACGGCTACTAATTAGACAATTAACTCGGAATTTGCTAGAGGAAAATGAAAGCAAAAAATATAGACTGGGAATTCATTTTAAAAGAACCTATTTCATATAATTGTATTATTACAAATACAAACATAAGGAAGCGAAATATTAATTATCTTCGCTCTTCTTTCTAATATCTATATTTTGAACTTATGTTCACCCCGTCTATGATACTATATAAATGTTTAATAACAGGCAAAAAGAACACAGCTTACGAATCTGTATTATAACATACATGTATATGATACATGTGAAGGTTCCTTTTCATTAGAGCGTTTTGATGCTGATTCGGAAGATCACGTGATTTTCAACGTTGACGCTAGAAAGTTGGGAATTTCTGAACTTTATAGCGGTAGACGCTAAAAGGTGACTAATTTATTTTATATTTTCGGTCTTCTAGGGTTGCCAATAACCTAAGGCAACTTGTTTTCTGTGATACGAAATGGCTTAGTCCGTTTTCACAGTCGTCCAGTTATTGCGCAATATAAGATTTCGATACTCAAACAACATAGAGATCAAAAAAAAATCGCAATATACAACACTAAAGATTCCTGAGATTATACGAAATCAATAAAATAAATTATATTAATCAATTAAGTGTTTTAACTTAAAATAAGTGACAAATGAGATATTTTGATGCTGAAAACCCCTTTTCATGGGAGTGTCAAGATTTCGTAGAAAAATAGGTCACTTGAGCATTCTGACCCTTGAAACGATCGTGAAAAAACTCCAATGAAAAGGCACCTTCAGGTTAGGTTAGATTTTCAATTGATAGGCTCAAATCGAGTGAAGGTAATTGTAAACGTGATAGCGAATAGAAAAAAAAGAAAGAAACCAAGATATGACAGGCAGAGTCTGCAATCCTTTAGAATGGATAGATCATGTAAACTAAAATTCAATAAGAACGTAATCTCATCCATTTTCAATCTGTATTGAAATTAGCTTGTATAAATAAAGCTAAACCGTTACGAATCCCAAAACACACGAGGCTAACTCACCTGTATTATGTTGGCTGAACTATTTTTATCATCAGGACCAACCCACTGTTCAATCAATATACCTTCGTTATAAACCCCTCGAATTTTCCCTAAAAGAACTTCGATTCCCGATTTGGGGGGCGTCCAGTTATTGGTGGTTACAGGCCACCCCCCAAAAGAACGAAGCACATCCCTTAAAGGGCTGTCACCAGTCTTGCGGATCTGATCTAAAAGAAATGTGAATGAGAATTGATATATAAATGAAAGAATTTCTGGTTTTATGATAAATTGTTATAAAGATGAAACAGAAAGAAACCATCTTCAAATAGAAATGATACTCACATAAATCCATGCAACTATTGTAAAATATTTTTGCTTTTCTGGTAGCGTCATTATCTTCTAGATTTAAAGGTTTTTCCAGCACCTCTGGAACAGATTTCATTTATTTTTGTGGAATTTCCAAATGGTAAAACTTTGTAGGAACAATTGCAGTACTTGACTTCATTATCATTGCGAATTTTCATTTAATCTTACTCTAGATGCAATGCAATCGAACACACCTATTTTGTTGTTCTTAATCTATGATCATAGAATTTGAAGAATAAAAAGAAATTAACCGAAAATTCAGATTCAAATTTGTGTTGATATGTTTAAGTCCCTACTTAGAAAATATTTGTTTATATTTTTCTTTCAGTCAAAATTGATATTCAAAATCTTCGACTTAGTGTAAGCTTATAATTATGTCACATATAAGTTCTGATTTTGCTAATTCGTGTGAAAATCAAACAAACAATGATGAAAAGTTAGTATATGAAGAGTCTTATCTACATCCTTGCATAATTTATCGAAATTCTATTTGGAAACAAAGTTTTTCTTATATTTTTTTACAGAACCACCAGCCACACCAGAAAAACATATGAGTTTATACCTATTTCTTTAGAAGATTTGGAAACTGCTATAAATGAACCCTTACCTGCTGTATCACCTATTATTGAAACAGTAAATGATTTCTATCCAATAGATGAAGAACTAGAAAATAAAATGCAAAATCTTGCCATAATTCCTGATGAAACGTCTCGAGTTGCATTGGTTTCCAACGTAAACATCACAAATTCAAATGTTGAAAGTTTGACTAATCTTAAGGATGAATGCAAGATTTCAACTAAGAAAAAGGCAGATAATTCATATTCAAAAGCAGCAGGTTCAGCTATACTTATCCCGAAGGAAGAGATGAAAATTGCGTCTATCAATAATCTAAATAATTCAAATTCGAAAGTTGAAACTCTCACTATGAAAACACCTTTGAAAAATTCAACCATTACCGATGAATATAAAAAACAAAATGAAATAAAGAAATTGACAGAAAATATGGATCTTAAATGTGATTTAGGAACAGCATCTTTACCATTCAAAACACCTGTGAAAAATATGAATTCAGGAAAGGAAAATTTCATGAATCCTATTCGAAAACCAATGATGCACCTAATGAAAAATTCAAATCTTATCAACTTGCAAAGTAATGTTCTTAGAACTCCGAGTATGATGACTTCAAGTAAAATATCTGAAACACCAAGTCAAGTTAGAAAGAACATTGATAAAAATTTCAGGACGCCTATGCAGGTGTCAAATTTATTAGGTCGAATGGAAGCTGCTTCAACAGGAATTCGCAAGAGTGTAAATGAAAAATTTGCAAGGATAAAAATCAATGCAGTTGAATATGTTGTGTTAGAAATTCTTGGTAGAGGTGGAAGCTCGGAAGTGTTTCAGTGTTTCAATATGACTTCTAGAAAAAATGTGGCTATAAAATGTGTAACTTTAGATTCAGCAGGTTCTCAAGGATTTATAAAAGAAATTGAGGTTTTGAGGAGATTACAGCACTGTGATAGAATAATTAAGATGCACGATTAGTGAGTTCAATTAATTTTTATATTTTAAATTTTATAATACAGGGTGTTACATAATAGTATGTCACATATTGAGGGGGCAATTTTAAGAAATAAAGTTCTTATAAAAATAGTTCCGCAAAAGCTTCGTTACGGAGCTACAGGGTGTTGAAATTTCCGGAAAAAATTCATTTTTTCTTTAGAACTTCTACAGTTTTTGAGATATTCAGCCCAATTTCGAAATGCAAGCTATTTTTACAGCCTCTAATCATTTCACGTCCTAAATTTTAACTAGAATATACAAGGTGTTGTCTTTTCCAGAGCCATGTCTTCTTTTGCTCTTTCAAATTTTTTTGCAGTATGCCACTGAGCAGCTTACAATCAATTTTTGTCGTCTTCGTTCAATTTAAAAACTTCTTTGACACTCGTAATTATTTCATATCTCTTACTGTTCTTGAGCAAAAAATTATTAAACGATTGTGTGCATTTGCTGAATTGAAAACACTTTAATTAAAATTAATGACTAGTAGGCTTTGATTTTTTCATTTATTCATTTATTTTGACAGTTGCTAAAGTTGAACCAGTGTCTGCTCGAATTGTTTATTAAATTAACGATCAGTTTTAAGACTTTTGAAGTTATTGCTGTAAGAAAAATGGCTAATTTTACTATCGCCGAATTGACTGATATCCATTACATGTATGGTCTGGTTAACAGAAGCTAGCGATTATATCAGGGGACTTTCCAAATCGAGTAATACCAGACAGGCTAATATTTTCATATCCACAGAAGGTTGAGAGAAACTGGTAATTTTACTGTAAATAATTATTTAAAAGGTGCAACTCAAACTATGAGAACTCCAAGATATTGAGAAAGCAGTTTTGAATTGTATTGATTTTAATCCTCATGTGAGTACAAGAAAAACTGGAAATCAGTTGAATATTTCACATGTTCTAGTTTGGAGGATTCTCCACGACTTTTTATTGTACCTGTTTCATATTCAATGCGTCCAAACTCTACTTCCTCGAGATATTCCTTCAAGACTCAATTTCTGCCGATGGTTCTTAGATAAAATTAGAGAAAATGCTCATTTTGATAGTGAAATAATGTTCACAGATGAAGCTAACTTTTCGAGAACTGCTATTAAAACTTTTCACAATCATTATTGGGCTGAGGAAAACCCCCATTTGATTGAAGAATCTCATCATCAAGAACAATTCTCACTAAATGTCCGGGTTTGAATAATTGAGAATTATTTGATTGGGTCATTTTTTTTGCCTAACAGACTAAACGGTCCTGCTTATCGGTAATTTCTGGAGGAGGAGCTACCTTTATTGCTCAAGGATGTGCCACTTTTGGTGAGAAACATAATGTGGTTCATGCATGATGGGGCACCAGTACATTTTAGTGGAGAAGCTGGGGAATTCTTGAATAATACATTCAACAACCGATCGATAGGTTGGGGCCAGAACCATGGCCTCCTGGGTCCCCAGACTCAAATAGGTTAGACTTTTTCTTATGGGGATATCTCAAAAGTTTAGTTTATACCACTCCAGTGAACACTGTGAAAGAATTGAGAAATTGTATAATAACCTCTTGTGACACGATAAGAAATACCCCAGGAATATTTCAAAGAGTGCGTGATAATATGCGAAGGACAGAGGCCTGTATTCTTGCAGGTGGAGGACACTTCAAGCAATTTATTTAGTTTTTAATTGTTCTTTTTTTAGTTTGATATTGAATAAGTATAAGTTGAGTCTCAGAAGACGAGCTATCAAAATAAAAGCAAATTGTGGGCATACCTATCGAGTATTTCTATAATTTTTTTTATTTAGCGAATAACAAATAATTCAAATTCAATAATTTTTCACTCGAAAACGGTTGGAGATACGAAAAAATTACAAGTGTCAAAAAGGTTTCTAAATTGAACGAAGATGACGAAAATTGATTGTACGCTAATCGTACTGCAGAAATTTTGAAAGGGCAAAAGGAGACATGGCCTAGGAAAAGAAAACATCATGTGAATTTCAGTTAAAATCTAGGACGTGTAATGATGGAGGCTGTAAAAAATAGCTTGCATTCCAAATTTGATCTGAATATCTCAAAACTGCAGGAGTTTTGAAGAAAACAACATTTTTTTCAGGAAATTTCAACACCCTGTAGCTCCGTAACGAAGCTTTTGCGGAACTTTTTTTCTTAAAATTGCACGTAGATTTGCCCCCTCAAGTTGTGATATACTATTACGTAACACCCTGTATATTCTAAAATAATAAGAGGTTTAGAATTCAAAAGTTATGGCTGCTCATGTAGGCGATGATTCGTTTTGTTTCTCAATATTCGAACGTTATAAAATTCTACGAACGTATGAATATATTTTTTTTATACAGTTAAGATCTGATTATCATTTTTGCGGTAATCCTCCTGTTTACGCTGACCACTTTCGCGCATCTAGTACCGGTCGACGGGAAATGTTTCCCGAACGATTTCTATTTCAGCCAAATCCCTTTTCCTGGTGGATTTTTTCAACTTCAGTGATTTTATTCAATATCTTGGTTATTATTGAAGTTACGTAAAAAGTATTTTCACATTAATCAGCCGCTTTTTTTAATAGATTGCAGTGGATGAGCCGAAATTGTTTTTTATTCGGCTTGACATAGACACAAAAGTGTAATCTCAATTTTTGTCATTGAATTCCTGGTTTTGGGCTTGTTCACGGTGATCTTGAAAGATTTTCACTTGATATTTAACCTCTAGCTGTGGTGGGCATCTTCCCAGCCGATGCAGAGAATTTCATCGAGAATTCTACTACTCTTTTTATTTCAATTCTGACAGAGGTGTTAATGCTCAATTTTTACCCCATCTTATTATGCAGAAAGAAACTTCCCCGCAAATTGATAAGCTCCTCCTTTTTGTTTGTTTGTTTGTTCTATGGACCTACAGTTTGTAGTGGACTCCGAACCACTTACCTATCTGGCCTTCGGAGGTTATGGACTCAACCCATCGGTTTTGTATTCAGACTCTCATATATATATATATATATATATATATATTATATATATATATATATATATATATATATATATATATATATATATATATATATATATATATATATATATATATATATGTCAATTTGAGACAAGACGAATTATTAAAAATCCGTAGATCAATGAATAATCCTCATGACAAGAGCTAGTTCCCAAATCTGCCTGCCATGCACGCAGCCCCCAAGCGCCACAATAGTGCAATAAGCAGGATGCCGAAAAACGAAGCGGCAGACTGCACTAGGAGCTCATCAGTGGATCGCCTACCAAGCTACAACGTACCCTATCAATTCCAGAAAGGACGCGTATGAGAGTCGCTAAGATGATGTCTCCCAAATGTTTGGAATTTTAACGTTTCCACAGTTTCGTATCTTTTTTCGTATTTATATATATATATATATATATATATATATATATATATATATATATATATATATATATATATATATATATATATAATATCATATATATATATTTTCGAGACTTTTTAGATTTTGAAAGAAAACATCTTGTGCTATACCGCACTACCCTTTCTGAAAGAATATAAGTATCTGTTCATTTATATAATCAAACGCAGGTTCCTGAGCACACTTGCGAAAAAATACGAGTCACACATCCCCTTCCGCTCCCGAGAAGTTACGCCCCTGATTGGGAGATTGTTGCCATCGGTTTCACGCCAATAGTATATCTTATCCTTCGATTTTTAATTTTCAAGAATAGATAATCAAATCTCCGATGTTAGATAAGTTGTGGCAACACTGTCTACAATTCGAATACTTTGGGGAAATATCTGTTCGACTCTGTACTGGATGCGCGAAAGTGGTCAGCATAAACAGCAGGATTACCAAACAAGCATATCTTTTTTCAGGTTTTTCTTGAATGCAATATAATGAAAGTGATGTTGGATTTTGCATCAGCAAAATTACCCATTTTTGCTTTATTTCATTCAAATATACAGCAACTCCTTAGGAAAATAAATCTAATCGAGAATAATTGAATTATTTATATGATATCAAATACGAGCCATACGCAATTTTTACTTTTGTTGGATGAGAAAAGAAAGTGCCTGGAGAATACCGAATTCTTCATTATGTGATTTTGATAATAACCAAGATAACTGCGAATGACCAATTTCCCAAAATTTGAAAAATTTTTAATAACTTTGAGATGAAGGAGGTATCAATAAAAATTTTACAACACAAAACTATTCCTTCCGAAATACATCGAGTGAGTGATAATAAGTCTCGAATTTGTCAAAAATATTTTCTAAAGATTATGTAGAATTAAATAGTGTGTAAATATCAAAAACAAACTCAAACTTCATTGATTGTCTGCATTGTTAAAATTATAGCACTGCGAAAATGAAAAAATCGAGAGAAATCATTCTTGAAATTTTCTTTCTTTTATCGGAGTAGTTAAATTTTGAAAAATGTTTTTGTTAATTATTTTTAAAGTATTTCTTAAGTTCGTATAATTTCTAGTGAACCCCTGAAAATTCTTTACTATATCTCAACTTCCTTCTAGTGCACATATGGAAAAAGAAAAAAAAATCTATGTGGTCCTGGAAATGGGCGGTGCAGATCTAGCCCAAATTTTGAGAGATTTATCGAGGCAGGAGGGACCATCCCCAGCTTACTTGATTCTGTTTTATTGGATGGAAATGTTATATTCAGTTCAACAGATTCATACTCATGGTGAGTTAATGAAATTTGGAATTCTAAAACCTCTAAAATATATCCCTTTCAGGTATCATTCATTCAGATTTAAAGCCAGCCAATTTTTTGCAAATTAATGGTAGATTAAAATTAATTGATTTTGGGATCTCCAGTTGCATACAAAACGATCACACGAGTGTGATAAAGAATGTTTCAGAAGGTTCTAGTAATTACATCAGCCCTGAGGCTTTGAATGGTGAAATTAGTAACAACAAGGGGAGTCCAAATTATAGGAAGCCAAAGTACAAAGTGAGTTGAATATTATTTTCCTTACATTCCATTCAATCAACTTATTTTCAATTATATAGTTTTGTTTGCCACTCAGTACACTTTGTTTCAAGTGTAATGGGTGTTCCAAATTGCTTGATTTTGGCGATGGCTGAAATTTTTCCAGTGGCATTCTGTTCGAAAAACTTTTCCTTACTTGTTTGAAAGCTCAGATTATTCTGTGAATACTTCATTCAAAGAATTCTACTCATATTGCCATAGAAAATTAACCGTCTCGCAAGCATATTGGAACTGCTTAGTCGAGGCTCCTGGTTCGAATCCGGAGTCAGGCTATGGATGTTGTCCTTGTACAAAAAAGTGCTGAATTTGAAAGAGTCGCCTAAAGAGGGCATAAACTTCCGACGACCAGATAACTTGCAATCCTTTTGGTGGCAGTTATCATTGCACGGTCTAGGAGAGTGGTTCGGAATCCACTATAAACTGTAGGTCCAGCTGTGTAAATGGGCTAAGTTCCCGAGCACATTGTTAAAAAGATGCAAGCAAGCAATGCCATAGAAAATTATTTATATGCTTGAATGTTTGGTATATATACCTATAGCTTTTACAATTGTTGATCGATTTCACTCGAACAAAAACCGATTTCGCATTTCGAGTGAAAACGACTGAAAACGGAATAAAAGACTGATAAATTGTGAAGTGAACTCTATGGCGTAAGAACACTCACAGAGTAATCTGATAGGTTTATGATGAATGTCAATGTCAATCAACGAAAATTATGACTGATTTGAACTATTCACTCATTATTGTTATTGTTTTGTGTTGATTCCATCCTCTATACGACCACGTAATTATTATATCTCTAAAATAACGTGCAAAATAGGCAAACGTTTAAATGAGTAACAAAAATTATTCCGATTCAACCAAAACCATCGTGATTGAACGTTTTCCTTAAACGGAGATCGTACTGTGAGAAGATCTTTGTTACCGTTCAGTAAGACTAAGCAGCCCTTGAGTTATCTAGATATGTATCTTTCGTTTTATTATTACGTAGGAGATCTGCATATACCTTAGTCCTGAAGAAGGCAAAATATTGTGCCGAAACGTCGACTGAATGTATAAATAAAGATCATTGGGAAAAAACTGGCTGAATTCCACCAATTCGAAATAACTTATAAGAAAAAATAGCCAACTAATCATTACCTAGATGCAAAAAAATGTTTCCCTCCAATCGAAAATCGACCTGTTCAGAAAATTCACAGAAAAATCGAGTTATTCAGTATGATTCGTTTTTAATGGAACGCACTCTATATATTATTGAGGCTCCGATTTGTTTTCTCTTTTCTCAGCATGAAATTTTCTATGTTTAAATTTCTTCATGAAAATCATTAGTCTCTGAAGAGTTGTATTCGTTTTGTAAAATATTCGGAAACACAAGATTCAGGACATTTTTTTGAAAGCTGTTGAATATCAATGAATATCAATTTCTGCAATTTCTCTGAGTTTGCCAAAATTTGAGCCCTGGACCTCTTGTAGAAATATATGCAATCGCATGAATCAAGTAATTTAGGACAGCCTTGTACATATGTTTATTACTGAAATCGTATATTTTTACAGATTAATTGTAAGGCGGACGTTTGGTCCTTAGGCTGTATATTGTACCAATTCATCTATAAGAAGCCACCTTTTCATCATATCACAAATATCCAAAAGTTATTGGCAATCGCAAATCCTTCAACAAAGATAGATTATCCTCCTTGCTCTAAAATAATGGAAACATTTTTGGAAACCGCCAAAAAGTGCCTAATCTTTGATCCAAAATCTAGACCATCAGTACATGATTTAATTTTAGAATACGATCATCGAATCTAAATTTAAATGTATATTTTTTGTCCTATAGCTTTTTTTATATATTTAATTAAGGATGGTTTTTTATATATTAAATTTATCAAAGACAAATTTATTGATCTCAAGTTCCTTGTGCAAATATATGACCTCATTGTAATTTTCTGTTTTTTATATTCCTTGGACTAGATATGTTGCCACCATGAAATATCACAATGTTATTCAAGCATAAATCATTCAAATTGTTTGTAATAACTTATTATGATATCTTGAGTGCTTTTTCTTCAACTTTACGGTGGTTGAAGTTTTTGATTTCAATTGCAGTAACTAACCAGTAAATACCACTCACATGTCAGAGTTTTTTATTATACAAGGCGATCCAGTAAAATGCACCTTTGAAAATTGAAAAACAGAAAACCATCATATTCAAAGACTAATGTAATGTGTAATATGAATTCAATAATAAGCAATTTGTTTTTTTAACACAATAAGATATCTCCAGTTACAGGGTACCATTAGTCATCGACAATACGGTTTCCATATACAATGATCAACTGGTGATCTTCTTGCATACGTTATAAATTTGTGGACATCATAAATGGAAAGCATGGGGAATCGAGAGCCATTGCGCTTGATATCTCGGAGGCCTTTGATAGGATTTGGCACGTAGCCTTGATGAATAAACTAATCGCACACGGACTTTCCCAGAAAATGCGTGGTTGAATTAAGAGCTTTGTCGTCAGTAGACCGATTCGTGTGGTAACGAGTGACAATTGTAATTTTCTTCAAAATTATCAAGAAAAAATAGTTTTACTGATTTTATTTAGAAAAATCCGTTGGTGGAGGATTTTAGTGTATAATCTATAGGATTTAGATCGAACGATTGCGCCGGCCGTTCTAGGACATTTGTAATATTCTTGTTAAGAAAATTCCTTATTACTGAGATGTGAGGACAAGCATTATCATGCATGAAAATGAAAATTTGTTTGTCTCCAAAGAATGTTCTGAACTTTTCGTTTATAGTGACGGATCTTCAAACAAATTGAGAGGTGTTCTCCTAGCAATGGAAAAGCCGCCCCATACCTCTATAATTGTGAATTGGGAGTCACCATATTCCTTAGTCCTAGAATCTGAGTGCAAACTTAATTTAGATGCATCGGCGAAAAGCACATTACCTCAGAGTTCATGGTCCCTTAGAGAATGTTCTTGTGTCTATTGGTTTCTTCTAATTTTCTGTAGATGGTTTGCCGCATAACCCCCTACCCATGTGACTGCTGAAGCCAGTTATTGATATAATCAATGCCTGGAGAGAGGAGTGCTCTTGAGAGTCTTCAAGGTTGCAAAGGTTTAGCCGGTCTACAAGAAGGGTGATCCAGATGATCCTAATAACTACAGACCAATCTCCATCATTCCTATTCTGGCAAATCGGCAACGGTTGCAGTGATGGGGGTCGTCGGGTGTGTGGTTCGGGGTCTGGAAATGAGGCGGTATCCATCCTTAAAGTTGTGCGATCTATCGAGGGCCTTCGACCTAGTTTCGCATGTGTTTTTTTATATATTAAATTTATCAAAGACAAATTTATTGATCTCAAGTTCCTTGTGCAAATATATGGCCTCATTGTAATATTCTGTTTTTTTATATTCCTTGGATTAGATATGTTGCCACAATGAAATATCACAATGTTATTCAAGCATAAATCATTCAAATTGTTTGTAATAACTAATTATGATAGCTTGGGTGCTTTTTCTTCAACTTTACAGAGGTTGGAGTTTTTGATTTCAATTGCAGTAACTAACCAGTAAATACCACTCACATGTCAGAGTTTTTTATTATACAAAGCGATCCAGAAAAAATGCACCTTTGAAAATTGAAAAACAGAAAACCATCATATTCAAAGACTAATGTAATGTGTAATATGAATTCAATAATAAGTAATTTGTTTTTTTAACACAATAAGATATCTCGAGTTACAGGGTATCATTAGTGATCGACAATACGGTTTCCATAGACAACGATCAACTCTTCTTGCATACGTTATGAATTTGTGGACATCATAAACGGAAAGCATGGGGAATCGAGAGCCATTGCGCTTGATATCTCGGAGGCCTTTGATAGGGTTTGGCACGTAGCCTTGATGAATAAACTAATCGCATATGGACTTTCCCAGAAAATGCGTGGTTGGATTAGCAGCTTTGTCGTCAGTAGATCAATTCGTGTGGTAACGAGTGATTCTTTTCAGGTTAATGCAGGAGTACCCCAGGGCTCCATACTCTCGCCAACTCTTTTTCTAATTCAGATCAATGACCTGCTTCACTTCGCCGAAAACGGAATATTTGGGTTTGCGGACGACTGTCTCTGAGGAGTCACACCGACAAAGATAGCAACAGAGCATGTCACTGAATACAGACTTGGCAAAGAGATCAAAGTGGAGCTGGTTGAAGTTGTTCAATTTCAACGCGAACAAGACGCAATCAACAACGTTCTTCAGAAGGGTCACCGCTGGAAAACATTTTTTAATAATGCAAGAACATGAATTTTCTCAGAAAAAATTATGCAATTACTCGGCATCACAGCCAACACCGAAGTTTGCTGGCGTGACTATGTATCAGCCATTGCCAGGTCACGCGTGATCTCCAGCCCCTCGATCAAAGGCGACAGGTTGCTGATGTTTCTGTTTTCTAAAGGTACTTCCATAGTAAATGCTCCTAATAACTGAAAGGCTTGGTTTTAGAAAGAATCCTGTTCCAAAGAAAAACTCATCAGCGAACGGTTCAACTAGTTACGCCACCTACCTCTATAAAACTTCTTTTGTATACAAGGCTAGTGTACTGTGAAACTCGCTTCATCGAACATCTTTCCGATAACCTACAATTTAGACCTCTTCAAGAAGCGATTGAACACACACATTAAATCATCTCGGGCAGCCACATCCGTGGCATGACAAGCATCGCTTCCTCCCAAGAGTTAAGAATAAAAAAAAATCATCCAGATGACGTACTGGACGATTCGGTTCTGACACAAAAATCTTGAAAAACTTTTGAAACAGTTATCTTGAAATGAATTCTATTTCTTGTTGAACATTCTGTTTCAGTCAGCTGGACTTTAATCGAATATGACATCGTCTTGTAAAATTAGTTTTTGAAGGAAACATATCCTTTATTACTGTAATGCTTTCATTTGACGTGACACATATTTCCATCCTCCTGAAACTAAGTGTTTCTTTGCAATTCTTTCATTTCGAAGCCAGAAAACCCATTTACATAGCCACGTACCACTTAGAATGCAGAATTGTCGGTCCAAAGATACCCCATTGTAAGATTCCAGCCCACACTGTAACCTTTATTGAATGGAGTGGCTTCTGGTAGTTCAGGTGAGACTTTTCTACCACTCTAGCGACAGTTTTGTTTATTCACAAAATCACTTAAGTGTAAATCGGAGAGGATACCATTATTGAACTTAGAGAGCATGATGAACATTTCATTTACAAAATTTAATTTTGTCTGTTATCTTCTTTTACTAATCGAATCTTATAGGGATGTAATTGTAGGTGCAAACGTGGATCTAGACAGACCCGAATCGGGGAATCGCTCGTACATATTCCCGAACTTGCTGAATTGTTTCGTCGTTTCATTTAGCTTTCTTACGACATCGAAGGCGCATTTTATGTGTTGATTCTGTTCTCTCGAATCTCTTAACTCGTAGCCTGATAAGATCAGTCCCAGGACGCTCACTGATCCGGTGTATTCGTATTTATTTAACAAGGAAGAGGAGTCGAACAGTCACGTATAATCAAAGGTTCTCGTGAATGGTTTGAAAATAAGTTAAAATTCACAAATAGATAAGGAAGTTTTAAGCTAGATGCAATTAAATTTTAATTGTTTACCTTTCAAAATTAGTTGCAGTTGATCAGCCATTACTTCAAAGGTGCTGATGGAACTCTTATCTTCTGGTATTAAATGTTTCTTGTTCCACGTTCCACAAGCATACTGAAAAAAATTTTGGCATGGATCTACATTGTGATCCATTGCTGATAACAGCGACGCCGCTGAAAGAAAAAGGTGTCAATATTGCGCGTGAAAAATTATGTGAAGCTTACCTGTTCGCACACATTCTTCTGTCATACATACTTGTCTTTTTGTAGAATCTGTAATAAATGTCAATTTGTAAATATAATAAGTCTATTGATTTCCCTGAAATTTAGAGATCTCCGAATAGGGGTTCTTTTTAGAATACAATGCGCGACAATTGTAATTTTCTTCAAAATTATCAAGAAAAAAGTTTTACTGATTTTATTTAGAAAAATTCGTTGGTGGAGGATTTAAGTGTATAATCTATAGGATTTAGAACGAACGATTGCGCCGGCCGTTCTAGGACAATTGTAATATTCTTGTTAAGAAAATTCCTTATTACTGAGATGTGAGGACAAGCATTATCATGCATGAAAATGAAAATTTCTTTGTCTCCAAAGAATGTTCTGAACTTTTCGTTTATAGTGACGGATCTTCAAACAAATTGAGAGGTGTTCTCCGAGCAATGGAAAGGCCGCTCCATACCTCTATAATTGTGAATTGGAAGTCTCCATATTCTTTATGTCCTAGAATCTGAGTGCAAACTTAATTTAGATGCATCGGCGAAAAGCACATTACCTCACAGTTCATTGTCCCATAGAAAATGTTCTTGTGTCTATTGGTTTCTTCTAATTTTCTGTAGATGGTTTGCCGCAAAACCTCCTACCCTATGTGACTGCTGAAGCCGGTTATTCATATAATCAATGCCTGGAGAGAGGAGTGTTCCCGAGAGCCTTCAAGGTTGCAAAGGTTTTACCGGTCTACAAAAAGGGTGATCCAGATGATCCTAGTAACTACAGACCAATCTCCATCATTCCTATTCTGGCAAATCGACAACGGTTGCAGTGATTGGGGTCGTGGGGTGTGTGGTTCGGGGTCTGGAAATGAGGCGGTATGCATCCTTAAATTTGTGCGATCTATCGAGGGCCTTCGACCTAGTTTCGCTTGTGTTTTTGTTGGCGAAAGCCGCGTGTTGTGGTCGTATGACTTTCTACGGTCTTATCTTGGGGGTAGATGTCAGAGTGTTTGCATTGCGGGAGGTTCAGCTGGATATCTGCCAGTAAATTGTGGTGTACCTCAGGGTTCGGTTTTGGGCCCTCTATTGTTTATGATTTACGTGAATGATCATCCCGCTTTCATGAGCCCAACAGATACCTTCTTGTATGCGGACGACGCAACATTATGTTGCACTGGAGTCGATGAGCGGTCCTCGAATTTAAATGTTGAGAGTGCTTTGACCAGGGCTGAGATGAATCTTCTGAAGCTGAACAGATCAAAGACACAAACGATCTCCTTTTCATCGGACAGCTCTGCTACGTCGGGTTCTAGTGTCAATCTCTTGGGTATGGTGCTGGACGACTCGCTTCCATGAAAGCTGCATACTGATTCTTTGATTCCCAGACTGTTGTCTGTTATTTTTCTGTTACGAAATTTAAAACATCATAACTATGACAGTCGGCACATAAGAACTACATATTTTGATCTATTCTATTCTATACTATCGTATGGAGTTATCCTATGGGTAAATTGTACAAATGCTACAAAAATTTTTAAACTTCAAAAAAAAGCTGTTAGAGTAATTATTACAGGTGCGCAGTTTGATGATCACTGTAAGCCACGGTTTGTTGCGAATAAAATCATGAGCTTCCATCGCTGTTTGTTTATACTACTGTTACAGAGATACATGTTCGTTCGGGTAGTCTATTGGCAAACAGTGATCATCACAATTATAATACTAGAAATATAACAGACTTGGTAATCCCACGCTACAGACTGGTTAGATCTGCAAAAAACTCTCTAAATATAAAATTATACAATAAACTCCCGGCAAAGTGGAGACAGTTTTCAGTTCATTAGTTTAAGAAAACGGCAAAGGAATATTTTGGGAATACCTGTCTTTACTCAGTAGATGAATTCTTGAGACTTTCATAGTGTTTTTGTGCCGATAACGGATTGTTTTTATATTTATGTTTCGATCTGTCTTTTTTAATATATTATCCTTAGCGTTTCGTATTGATACCTCGCTCTGATTGTCTCTATATTTATATCATGTTCTGATTGTTTTGTTTTCTGCTTCTATTCTGACTGTTTTTGTTTATATTGATGTATGTTTGCCATTTTGTTCGGATATAGTCTATACACATAGTGTTTGTCTGAATTCAAGTTCAAATCTATTAATGCCCATTTTTGAGTGACTTGTCATGAATACTCTTAACTTGTATATTGATGACTTATAAAGAATATATATATTTTCAATGAAATAAAACTAAAGTATTTAGATTTTCACTATATTGACAAAACTATGATCGGTTTCACCACACTGTGGCTTCATCAGATAGATACAAACTAATGAACAGAGTTATTCCTTATATATTAGTCTTATTTCCTACTTAATATTACAATAGGTACAAGGGGTTTGTTGGAAAACCCATCGGAGTTGCTTACTTTATGAATTGAAAAGATTGAGTAAAGGAGAAGATCTAATTGACTATTAAGTAACCTGCCTGAATTCTTTTCTTTGTTGATCGCTAAAATTTCCAATAGATTGAGTTTCTGTCTGTTATTTTCATTGTGCAAAATTTTGAAATTATCATTTAAGTTATGGTTTTCTTCGAGTAAGTGATTAGAATAATGGGAATCTGATTTATGATAATTAAAACTACGTTTGTGCTCGGATAATCTAACTTTGAAATTTCTGAAAGTTCTACCAATATAAATTTTATTACAATCCCCGCAAGACAGTTTATAAACACCGGATTTATTACTTTTATCAATTTTAGATTTGTAGTTTTTGATATGTCGGCCTAAAGAATTATCAGTTCGAAATGCTATATTGAAATTATAATGCGAGAGGAATGATTTTAATTTTAGACTAGGATTACCAATATAAGTTAAGCTGTTGTATTTTGTGTTAGAACTTTTTATACTTGGAAATACTTCCTGGATTGCTTTTTGAAATTTTTGCGTGAAATCATGTTCTCAATCAATTAATGAGTCTATGTACCATACTATTGTAAGCTGCTAATTTATGTGAATAAGGATGTGTAGATGAGCTGTGAATAGTAATATCTGTATGCGATGGCTTATGAAAATAGAAAAATCATGTTTTGCCGTTAATTTTAGTAATAGTTAAATCCAGAAAGTTAATGGAGTTTTCTGTTTCTATCTCTAACGTGAATTTAATATTATCGTGAATTTTGTTAATGAATGTTTTGAATGACCTTAATTGTCTGTTTGTGCCAGTGAAACAACAAATGATATCTTCGACATATCTAAACCAATAAATAAAGTGTTTGAATAACGGATGTTCTTGGATAGTTTTTTCAATATTATCCATGAAAATTTCCGCGAGCAGAGGGCTCAGAGGATTACCAATTTTACTATTATATAATACTTCATTGAAGTTAAAATAATTTTGTTCTAAACAAATTTCTAAAAGGTGTAGGATTTCTGATTGAATTATCGGATTGACTTCATTAATTTGAAGGGCGTTCTTGATGAGTTTCACTGTATC
Organism: Cryptolaemus montrouzieri; assembly: GCA_013387265.2. NCBI lineage: Eukaryota > Metazoa > Arthropoda > Insecta > Coleoptera > Coccinellidae > Cryptolaemus > Cryptolaemus montrouzieri. Next base: position 22,328,942 of record JABFTP020000021.1, on the reverse strand, counting down.
ATTAGGTGGAACACTAGGGAAGAGATTTACTACATCCCATGACATAAGTTTAGCGTTCGGTGGTAGTATCGTGTGCTGAATTTTATTTATTAGGACTGAAGAGTTTTTTATTGAGAATTCAGGTTCAAAATTAGCGTACTGTCGAATGATGTCTATGAGAAAGCGTGAAAGTTTTGCAGCTGGAGCTTGAAAATATGAAACTAGTGGTCTAATGGGATACCCTGTTTTATGGAGTTTGACGAGGGAGTAAAGTTTTGGTGATTGCGGGTTGTCAATGAAAAGTTTATATTTTTGGTTGGTAGGTATTATAGACTTGGCATACTCTAAAGCGTTTTTTACTATGGATTGAAATTTATTAGTTGCATCTTTATCAATTTCTTCATAACAACCTGATTCAATGAAATTTTGGGTTTTCAATAAATAATCTGCTTTATTTAAGGCTATGACTGTATGACCTTTGTCTGCTTTGGTGAATATGATATCTTCAGATGCGGACTTAGATTTAATGGACTTTAAAGTTGTTTTTTCGAATTTCCTAGGTTGTAAACTATTGAACTCTTTTTTAAGTAGTGACGCTGAAGAGTCTTTTAGGTGTTTGGCTTGTGGTGAATAATTTAGGGCTATTTCGGTCTCAATTCCTAGCAGATCGAAATGGAGACGAGCGTTATTTGACTCTTCAGTCCTAATAAATAAAATTCAGCACACGATACTAAAACCGAACGCTAAACTTATGTCATGGGATGTAGTAAATCTCTTCCCTAGTGTTCCACCTAATGATACAGTGAAACTCATCAAGAACGCCCTTCAAATTAATAAAGTCAATCCGATAATTAAATCAGAAATCTTACACCTTTTAGAAATTTGTTTAGAACAAAATTATTTTAACTTCAATTCAGTATTATATAATAGTAAAAAAGGTTTAATCATGGGTAATCCTCTGAGCCCTCTGCTCGCTGAAATTTTCATGGATAATATTGAAAAAACTATCCAAGAACATCCGTTATTCAAACACTTTATTTATTGGTTTAGATATGTCGACGATATCATTTGTTGTTTCACTGGCACAAACAGACAATTAGAGTCATTCAAAACATTCATTAACAAAATTCAAGATTATATTAAATTCACGTTAGAGATAGAAACAGAAAACTCCATAAACTTTCTGGATTTAACTATTACTAAAATTAACGGCAAACATGATTTTTCTATTTTTCATAAGCCATCGCATACAGATATTACTATTCACAGCTCATCTACACATCCTTATCCACATAAATTAGCAGCTTACAATAGTATGGTACATAGACTCATCAATATCACAATGTCACAAAATAATTTCATAAAAGAGCTAAATATAATTTAATCAAATAGCAGTCAATAACGGTTACAGTCCTAGTATGATTGAGAACATGATTTTACGCAAAAAATTCAAAAGCAATCCAGGCAGTATTTCCAAGTATGAAAAGTTCTAACACAAAATACAACAGCTTAATTTATATTGGTAATGCTAGTCTGAAATTAAAATCATTCCTCTCGCATTATAATTTTAATATAGCATTCCGAACTGATAATTCTTTAGGTTTAAATATCAAAGACTGCAAATCTAAAATTGATAAAAGTAATAAATCCGGTGTTTATAAACTGTCTTGCGGGGATTGTAATAAAACTTATATTAGTTGAACTTTCAGAAATTTCAAAGTTAGATTATCCGAGCACAAACGTAGTTTTAATTATCATAAATCAGATTCCCATTATTCTAATCACTTACTCGAAGAAAACCATAACTTTAATGATAATTTCAAAATTTTACACAATGAAAATAACAGACAAAAACTCAATCTATTGGAAATTTTAGAGATCAACAAAGAAAAGAATTAAGGCAAGTTACTTAATACTCAATTAGATCTAAATCCTTCTCCTTTACTCAATCTTTTCAATACATAAAGTAAGCAACTCCGATGGGGTTTCCAACATACCTCTTGTACCTATTGTAATATTAAGTAGGAAATAAGACTAATATATAAGGAATAACTCTGTTCATTAGTTTGTATCTATCTGATGAAGCCACAGTGTGGTGAAACCGGTCATAGTTTTGTTAATATAGTGAAAATCTAAATACTTTAGTTTTATTTCATTGAAAATATGTATATCGATTTTCATTAAGTAACGACCTCCTCAATCAAATTATTTAAAGAATATATATTCAGTTCTGCATTAGTTTGTTTGTTTTTCCTTTAACGTATTCTATTTCTGCCTTTCGGTTAATGACACGGGGAATTAAGTCACCTCACTAACCCGGGAATTTTGCCTAACCCCTCTCGTGTCTAGGGAAAGGATCTTTAATGTCCAACACATCTCTGTTAGACAGGACCGACGGCATTACATCTCCTCCGAAAGATGGACACTGAAACGATTCCCAGAATCCGAAAAATCGCACCGAGTTTGTAGGGATTGAACCCAGATAACTCTGCGCAGGAGACGAGCGTCATATCCTCTACGCCACCGAGTCGGCTTTCTGCATTAGTTGATGTACGATTCCTTTGGGCTGTCAATCGTACACAATGATCCATTGTTGGTGTTGTGGGTCGTGTTCGTCCTGCCCGTCTAAAGTGGACTGTCACTTTTCTCTGTCAGTTGTCCTATTGTCCCAAAACAGTGCGCCAGGACGCAAAACTCCTGTTTTTCAAAACCGCGCGAAAATTTAATCTCTTTGTCTTCATTTTCCTTCCATCATTTAGATATCCTTGTTCTAAAACTCTGGAAACTTTCAAAATAAATTGCTTCGTGAAATTCCTTCCATTTCTTCTAGGTATTATGAGAAAATTGTTCTATTCGTCTCGGAAAATTCTACAATTAAAACGTCCTCCGTTAAGATAGGAACAAAGAAACATGTTTTATAATTGGCTTCCTTATCGCCCGTGGGGATAAGCTCCCGTCAATTTGTTAAAGCTAAAATATAAAAGCGACGATATAACGAAATGTCGTAACGTTATGTCTACATGAAATGAAATTTATTATACCCTGTGGGGCTTTACAATGTCATTATCTCGCCGGTAATAAAGTTGCGGTTGACCTTACCCCAACTCGGCTGATAATGGAACCATTTCTTCAACTTTCGAAAGATATGTATTTGGACGTGTTTCATTTGTTTCTTTCAACTTATCTATAAAGGGCGAGTGACTTTCGATGTGGATGTACATTCTGTGAAAAAAGTACCGGGGATTGATTATTTGAAAAATCTGTTTAGAATGATTGCAGCTAAGTTGGCTCAACTGTTTTCCATACTGACGTGGAGTTTGAATGCGTCATTTAGTTTGGTTAAAGTGCTCGATTTTGTCAGCTCTCACAAGTGTGTTTTGCGACTTTTATAATGGATACCAGCAAGATTAGGCTTTATTTGAAATTACCCGTAATATGATGGCCCAAAAAAGTTAGAATTCATTTGAATTTCCACTAAATAAAATGAACACTCTGATATTCAAACTCTAAACGACGTAAAAGCTACTTCATAGGGTTATTTTCGTAATTTAAGTAGTACAGTTCCAATCCCTCATTCGTTATACAAATTACACAAGTCTGCAAGAAACTTGATTGGTTTTTTGCGTAATTTTGCTTTTGTGTGTGCTGAATTCGAAAATTACCTTTATTTTGTCATAGAACATCACGTTGTCTGACAATGTAGTTGTCTATATTGAACAAGTTAACTTCTTAGAATAAAATATTAAAGACTGAACATTTTTTATAAATTTATAGTTTTGTAACAAAACTTATTCATTTAGTCGAGGTAGGAATGAGGAAAATGTACTTTTAGACTCATTAGGTAACCTTAAGCTTGAAATTCTGTTAACTTTCTTTCAACGATTTTTTTTAGTTAGAGTCTTTGTTACTGCCTAAAAATTTTTCTATGAGCTTGTTAAAGGCAATCCACCCTTCTCTTCCTTTAGCCCATGATGTTAATAAAGTGACACACTGTGCACAGCAAATACTAGGAGTACAGATTTTGTCTAAATTTCGCTTCGGAAAACGAAAATAATTAAAGCAACAGTTTTCAACAAATGGTGTCAAACTACGACGTTGACTTTTAACAGTAAGTTGACCGCAAATATAACAGAATTTATCAGCACACACTCTCGGCATCTTAGTAGGATGTATAACATTAATCTAAAATAAAACTTCAATTGGCGAGGCTTTTACGTGATAGAAATCCATTTTCACAAATACAAGTAAACGATGATTTCTACTAAAATATATTATTGAATGCTCGACGCGTTTCGATACACAGTATCTTTGTCAAGGGCGAATTAATACTACAAATATATCTCACTAACATATACTTATATGTACTAAAGAGGCAATCCACTCAGAGCTATCCGTATTTGAACTAGTGTTTAGGAAATAAATTTAATAAGGGTGAGTTATTTATGTCTACCTGATCATTAAGAATTTCCGGTGAATACCTAAATCTGTTAATTTCAAGTACTTCCAGAAGGTTGAGTTTTATACCTCTATTCTCAGAATGTAGGATTTTAAATTCTGAATTGAAAGAGTGACTATTTTCCTTAAGATGATTTGAATAATTTGAATCGGTTTTTCCATTTATGAAACTGCGTTTATGTTCAGAGATTCTAACATTAAAATTTCTTCCTGTTCTACCTATATAAAAACAATTGCAATCTGTCCAATACAATCTATAACCACTTGATTTATTTTCTTTATTAATTGGAGATTTATAATTCCTGTTAAATGAACCTAAATTTGTTGATGTTTTGAACGCTATATTCAAATTTGAATTTTCAAGAAGGATTTCATATTATTGCTAATATTGTCTATATATGTTAAACTATTGAATTTCTTGTCTTGGTGTTCACCGATTGGATATACATGGTATAAAGCTAATTTTTGTTTTTCTTATATAATATGCTGCTAACTAAATTTGCATCATAACCATTATTTATTGCGATCTGTTTCATCAAATTCAATTCTTTGAAATAATTATCATTAGACATCGGTATGCTCAAGTCTATGTAAATAGCTATTAAATGCTGCAACTTTATGTTGGTAAGGATGTGCCAATGTATAATGAATTGTGATATCTGTATGAGAAGGCTTATGATAAATTGAAAACTGGTGTTTATTATTTGATCTTGTTATTGTTAGGTCTAGGAAATTGATCGAATTGTTCTGTTATATTTCAGAAGTGAATTTTATTTTTGGGTGCAGGTTGTTGATAAAATTTTCGAATACAGTGAACTGTCAATTTGTTCCTGTGAAACACAATAATGTCATCGACATATCGGTACCAATATAGGAAATGTTTACTAAGCGGGTGTTTATAAATAGTTTTTCTATGTTATCCATGAAGATTTCAAAACAATCGTTAAATAAAAAATAATTTTGAGATATGCAAACTTCTAATAAAGCCATAATGTCGTATTTAATTCGTGGATTCGTCATTTTTGTGTTAACAAATTATTGATTATATTATACGGATATTTCGGTGGAATACTTGAAACAAATACTTGACATCAAAACAGACTAACTTTGCATTACTTAGAATGACAATATTTTCTATTTTTCTTATCAAATCATTTGAATTACGAATTGAAAAAGACGGTTTAAAATTACAAAATTATTCCAGAATATGTATAAAAATTTGGAAATCTTGAATGCTGGGGCATGTGTGAATGATACCAGTTATTGTCTTATTGGATAACAATTTTCGTGCAATTTAACTAAAGAATAAAGTTGAGGTGGTAAAGGATTCGGTATGATAAGTTTAAATTTTTTGCTATCTGTAATGATGGATTTTGAATACTCAATGACTGTCGTCACTTCCTTATTGAATTTATTAGTTGGATCTCGAGATATAACTCAATAATTAGAATCATCAATGAAATCTAATGTTTTGGAAATATAATCTTGTTTATTTATCGCTATAACTATATTGCCTTTATCTGCTTTTGTGAAAATAATGTCATTCGATGTTGATTTAACTTTTATATTTTTGATTAATATGTGATCTCTAATTGGTCTATTAAGCTTTTTTAGGTATTCTTTCTTAATCACGGACGAAGTTTGATGTTTCAGGGAGCTATTGTTTTCAACATTTCTGAGGCAAATTTTAGTATCTATTGCTAATTGTTCAAAATTTGATGTATGATGTTAAGGATAAATATTGTGTTTGAATCCTTTCTCCAATAACGCCGTCTCATCAATGGTGAAATTTATTTCGGTTAAATTTATGAATCTTTTGAAAAATTGATAATTTGACAAGTTGGTGTTTATTTCTTTAATTTTAGGTTTATTTTTAATAAAGTTATTAAGTTTCATCGATTGAGTTTCATATTTACTCTGGATAATTTTATTGACTTTTTCTGTGATTTCCCAGTCTAAAATATCGAATTCAATTCAATGTAATCTAAGGGGAAGCTCTGAATGAATAACCTTAACATAAGTATAACAAATATCTCTTTTGTTATATTGGATTCTTCTGTCTTCTCTCATCCACGAGAGCTTTTCTTTCAATGCTCCTTTGATGGCTGTTGCACGGGTGTCCTTTGTTTTCAGGTTGATGTATTTAGAGATCACTTCGTTTTTCTAACACATAGTTATAAACCAAATGTTTTGCGAATGTATTGCTCCACGGAGAAGTAATTTGTGGTACCATAAAGCCAAAAAGCTATAGTCAGCTTTCTTCAAAAATTCAATTGACGAGGCTTTTACGTGATAGAAATCCATTTTCACAAATACAAGTAAACGATGATTTCTACTAAAATATATTATTGAATGCTCGACGCATTTCGATACACAGTATATTTGTCAAGAGCGAATGAATAGTACAAATATATCTTATATATATATACTAAAGAGGCTCACTCACTCAGAGCTATATATATATATATATATATATATATATATATATATATATATATATATATATATATATATATATATATATATATATATATATATATATATATAAATATGACTTGATTTCGTTTAATAAATTTACTATTTATCAGTTAATCTGGTCCAATGAAAACACCTTTTAATCATCTTTGATTCGAGAGCCCCTAAACTTTGATATTAAGTATTTGAAACAATTTCTATCTCTTGAAATTGATTCATCAATCCCAGCTTTATGTGAAGCGGTGGTAGAACATTATGAGGCCAACACTTTTCGGTTCAGTGATTGGCTCAGTCTCTACTATCCCATAGACACAAAAAGCACGGGAAACTCGAATTATTGCCAAGCAACACGCCCAAGATTCTCAAATCACCGCACACACTTTTATGACCTCCCAGTTGAAAAAATATTTTTTTTCTGTTCAAAAATACTCTAAACAGAATTTGCAGTTGAAAAAAGGGGAGGAGGAAAAATCTGCTTCAAATCCATCAAACTTAAACAGCCTGTATCTCAGAAACGAATTCATTGAGGTATGTTTTTTATTGCAGAATTGTAATCTGGGTGTTTCGAAGTACAATTGACGAAAATTTGGTGAACTTTCACCGAATGCAATTTTTAGTGCCTTTTGTGCACAATTGTACATATTTATATGACCCTTTTTTTGCTTTTTGCGTATTTTTTTAGTTTTCAGAACGCCTAATTAGATAGAAATCAGTGGAAAACATTCAGACAGAATTTTTGTTGCAGACCTGTGTTATTATTGCGAAAAAAATTCCAAAGGCAAAAAAATTGAGATTGGAATATTTTTCAATATACAATATTATTAAAAAGACCAGTGGCGCACTACACTATGATTTTGATGCCTCTTTAGTTTCGCAACTATTGGCACATCCAATCAATTGCCGAGTAAAAAAGTTCCTTTTCTGCAAATCGCAGTAAAATGTCTTGAAAACTACAAGAGCTACCAACAGAAACGTGAAAAGAAATCTGAACTACATCACCTTGTGTGTCGAGAACGGATTACTTTTGAACATACGTTTATGCGCTTTTTTTTTAATGTTTTTGATGGGGAATCTCTCGCAGAAAATAATGACTGTAACACTCTGTATATTGGATCATTCAAATGAAAAATTCAATCTCACATTTGATTCATTTCTATCGCTCTGATAGTATTCAGATAAACAAGCAAATTCAATTCGAAAGCAAATTCTGAATGTAGCAATCGTGCCTTCGTTGAGCATTTAAGCCAATGAATGGCTACGATGAACTCAATCCCCAAATACCCTCATATACTGAGCATACACATGCTCCAGTTCCCTCGAGTTCGTATTTGGTCTTTGTTTTCCGTTACATCTAAATTAACGAGCCGGAAAGCAGAAACTTTGTCAAATTTCTATTGTCTTCGTTGTAGGGTGATTCATTCATGAAGAAATTTTTATGCCATCTTCACTATGAATATTCAAGTAAACTAACAACAGTCCTCAGTGTTTGGTAAGGATGAAACTTTATTTGTGAGGTAAACGTAGAAACGATTGAATGTTTTTTCTCATGGAAGCATAGGTTGATGTAGAGTATCGTTTCTCAACCATTTCTATGTCGCGACTCACAAAGTGCCAAAAAGTTAAAAGTTATGCTATCCTGTAATTATAAAATTATAATATTTCAATTAATTGTTTAATCTTAATTTTGTAACTTCTTCCGGCTTCATAATATTTCTTATATTATCAATTTAAAAGTTTTATTTTAAGTAAGTACTTTAATAAATACTAGTGAGCCCATTAAGATCGCCTTTTATATCTAAACAGCTAATATACCAAACGCCTTATATACAAAATACGCCTTATATACTAAACCCCAAATATACTGAACGCTTTTTCATATCCAACTCTATCTATACTGAACGCCTCATTATCTTTATTAATATTTATACTTAATAGTTCTTTAAGTTACATGGAACTATCATATATTGCCCCACACATCCTGTGGGTAACGCATTTCCCACTATTGTTTTATGGATTCTGACTCATCAACCGTACAAATTTCAACACTATTTAGTACTATACCAATTCAAGGAAACACATTCAATTTGAAAATATCAACTTTCTCCAATTGAGCTAGCAGAAGATGAAATTAACCAAGTTCCAACATTGATTCAAAAAAATAAATTGTCCAATTACCCTTTAGGCATAGAAATTCAATCATCAACTCAAATATGAAATCACAATATCCCAAATTTTTAGTTCCAAAAGTATTAAATATATATTTGAATTGTGGAGGCCGTTACTTGATGTAGATCCATGATATAAATGAGAGAAAAACTTTCAAAACTTCTAATAACTTAGGTAAACATATTAAAAATAATATATCGGTAGGACCTATAGGAGTTTTGGCATAAGAACATCTGAACATAAACGTAGCTTCGATAAAAATAAATCTGATTCAAATTATTCAAACCACCTAATAAAAGAAAACCATTCATTCAATAAAAACTTTGACATATTACATATAAAATCAAAAAGTTTAAAATTAGATCTCCTAGAAGCATTAGAAATAAATAGATACAAACATTCGGACAAGCTTTTGAATGAGCAGGTAGATGTGAATTATTCACCCCTACTTAACTCGTTCAATCAGTTTTTAATTACCTTTCATAGTAACTGTACAATGGCTCGGTGTGGGTTTTTCCTGTTATTCATCCAACTTGTTCTACGATTTGTTTATAATACCATACTCTTCATTCTGTTTGTCATTCTTGATAAAGCTGCTGTGTCAGCGAAACGTCGTCGAATTTTTTCAAATAAAGTGTAGATTAAAGTTAAACCTTGTGTTTTTTCTCTCATTTATTAAATATATACTTCAGAAAGATCGGTATATGCAGATCTATAGTTTCAAATTTCAATTTTTAATTAACAGTTCTGATTCGGATTAGATCAGATTTATAATTATAATAATGAACAACAATTACTTCTCGAGTATATTAATGAAATAGAAAATGAAAGTTCTTCCCAAGTTATAATTTCTTTAGAGTATCCAAAATACAAAGACGAGAAATTAGTAAACAAATAAAGGAACACTACTGAACACGTAGAAATTTAACCTTATATGATTGCCCTATACATAACTATTTTGTATAAAAACCAAAATTCACACAATTTGCTTACCAGAAAGAACACACTTCTTCTGAATTGAAGTGTTCTTGTAAAAAGCAGAAATGAGATTCAAACATCCACAACTTTGTAAATTACATTATGAAGTCGATGAAAAAGAAAAACTGCGCATTATACATTCTGTAAAAAAGTACCGGAAACTGATTATTTGAAAATCTGCTTGAAACGATTGTCAAATTTTTTTTGTTGTTCAGTTGACACAACATGCAGCGGCGATATCAATTAAAAATATACTCTGTGACCAAAAAGTATCGGGAAATTCTCATTTAAATTGCCCGCGTTGAGTATTTTTAAGTATTTTAGTTTCTGTATGTTGGTAAGACTGTTCTTAATTACTGAGCCAAACAGGAGCGCGATCTGTCAACTAGTTTGTTCACGGCAGCTGTTGAAACGAGTCGACCTCAGTGGTGCTCTACGAATTTTACAATGGAAAAAATATTGAACAAAGAGTATGTCTCACATTTTGTGTTTTGAACGGAATTCCGTGTGTTGATTCGTTGCGAATGCTAGGAAAGGCTTATAGAGACTCTGTTTCATCGAAAACCCAAGTGTAGGAGTAGTACAAAACCTTCAAAGACGGTCGGGAGATCGTCGAAGATTTGCCTCGTTCCGGACGACCTTCGACCTCTTCAACCGACGATAACGTTCAAAAAATCAAAACGATGCTGATTGTTTTCTTCGATATTCGTGGTGTGGTTCATCATGAATTCGTTCCGCAAGGTTAAACGCTCAATAAGGACTTCTATGCAACCATTTGCTTGAAAATATTCGTCGTAAACGGCCGGATTTGTGGCAAAAGAATTCGTGGATTTTGCATGACGATAACGCACCATCTCATCGAGCCACAGTTACTGACGACTTTAAGACCAAACACTCGATAAACACCATCGAGAAGCCATCTTTTCCCCAGACTCCGGACAACCAGATTTGATTCCATAGACGTCATAAACGAAAATTCGCAGAAGGAGGTGAAGGTTATCTCTGATGGCGCCTATAAAAAATGTTTCGATGATTGGAAAAAACGTTGGCACGTGTATATCGCTTCAAATGGAGCATATTTTGAAGGAGATTCAATAAATATTGAAGTAGATTAAGATTTTTGCGTTTTATTTCAAATTTCCGGAAACTTTCTTGTCAGAGAGTACTTTCCTATTTATCCTATTTATTAAAGCATATGTATGCACCGATCTACCGATTAAATCCGCGAATAGTGTAAACGCGAATGTAAGAACCGCGAATAATAAGCTTTTATTTCTTCTTCTTCTCCTTGATTTAGACCTTGAGGTCTGTTTTTTTAAAGAGGATCCCTGTGCTATTGTTCTTGTGAGATGGACTGCCAACTATCTTTCCAGCGTTTGGGGGGCCTTTCCGGTGGCCGACGTTCTGCTATTGGTTTTCCGTGTCGTACAATACGTGCTTGTCTATGTTCTTCCATCCTGTCTACATGTCCATTCCATCCTCGTCTGCGTTTTCTTGTCCATCGTACTATATCTTCAGTGTTACATATTTCTCGTATAACCTCATTCCTAATTCTATCTCTGAGCGATTTTTCTGATATTTGCCTTAGCGTCTTCATTTCTGATGTTTATAGAATTTTTTGGTTTTGAAGGTATCGGCCCTAGTTTCTATTGCATAGGTGGCGATAAGTCGTACACACGCTTTGTAAATCCTCGTTTTGCACTCAATGCTCACATGCTCGTTCTTCCACACGACATCTCTCAGGCACCCGGAAATCGCTGCTGCTGTATTTACCTGCTCTCGGACCTCTCTCGCTAAATCCCCGTTACTAGTTATTTGCACCCCAAAGATTTGAAGGCATTACGTGCTCTACAGTTTTATCATCAATTGCGATCTTATATCTTCTTGGCTCCTTCGGTATCACCATGCTCTTTGGTTTTTCGGTGGCTATCTTCATGTTGTAATTTTCAGCTTCGGGTTTGAAAGCAATCAGGAGTCTTTGAAGATCATCTTCATTTTCCGCCATTATTGCCCCATCGTCCGCGTAGCATACTATTTTTTTTCTCCCGTAATCGTCCTGTATCCGTTTTCAACTTTGTTGATGATTCTGTCCATTATTAAATTGAACAGAAGAGGGCTGAGACTATCTCCTTGTCTTATGCTCGCAGTTACAGGTATTTCTGATGTAAGGCTACTTTGAGATTTTATTTTCGTGGTGTTGGTGTTCAGGTCTTCGATAATTTTAATGATTGATTCCGGGATCTGTTCCTCTCTCAGTATCTGCAGCACATCTTTCACTCTTAAACGATCGAAGGCTTTTGTAAGGTCAATGAAGCAGATGTGTAAGGGTTTGTTGTATTCCAGAGATTTTTTTACTACTTATTGTACTATGAAGATTGCATCCTTTATTTTTCTGTTCTTCCTAAATCCTCGTTGTTCTTCGTTGATGTCTATCACATCTGTTATTTTATCTCGTAGAATTTCGGTAAAGAGCTTGGTTAATGTCCCTAGCAGAGTTATTGTTCTGTAATTTGAGGGGATCTTTTTGTCGCCCTTCTTGTATATAGGTACAGAAAGGCTCTTTTTCCACTCTGTAGGATTTTTCCAAATAAAGCCTTGGTTTCGCTTATTAGAGTGTTTTTTCCATATTTAGAGCTCTTACTGTGTTTCATATACGTGCAATACTAAAACGTCGAAATCTGTCCACTCTCTACATAGTAGGTCAGTACAAAAGCTAAATATAAGCAATTAAAATCATTCCGTTTAGATACATGAAAGAAAATTCATCCCTTTAACATATTTCTGACAAATAGGAAAAAACGTAGAAGATAACCTTCCCAAATTAAGGTCTAAAATTTCATTCAGACCTCAAAATAAATTTTCATTGCTCTTATTTAACTCTAAACATTGTTCGGCTCGGTGGCGTAGAGGATATGATGCTCGTCTCCTGCGCAGAGTTACCTGGGTTTAATCCCCACATTGTTGGTGCGATTTTTCGGATTCTGGGAGTATCCATCTTTCGGAGGAGATGTAGAGCCGTCGGTTCACGGGTTAGTGAGATGCCAGAATTCCTCAGCGTGTCATTGGCCGAAAGGCGGAAATGGAGCACGTTAAAGGTATAACAAACAAACTCTAAACATCCTATTAAAATTTTGAACAAGTGAGGAGTTTATAAGTTGTCTTGTCCAAACTGCAATAGCTTCCACGTATGTCAAACTATTTGTTCTTTCAAAATTAGATGTAAAAAACATCAAAGACTTATTAAAAACAAGCAAGACTGAACAAGCTAACCATTGTATCCAAAATGGTCACTCTTTTTTTAGTATTGATGATTTGAAAATCCTACACAGTCTTCCAAAAAGTAGAAAACTTATTATTTAGAATCAGTCGCAATTCTTAATCACTTTTCAATGATAACTTACATATTGTGAACTAGCTACTCATTTATGCAAATTCCAGATTTTTGATGACGTCATAACTCCTTTTTAATAGTTTAAGAACTGTGTACCAACTATCTGCAATTTCGAAATCCAATAAGGACCCATTCATAAATACCACGGCTCTTCGTACTTAATTTCATACTTTTACAGTTACAGTACTCTTTTAATTCATTTTTAGTAGATATAGTAGTAAAAATATAGTAAAAACTTCAATCTTGTTTTGATAAAAGAGTTACATTTTTGAAATTTGAAAATATCCATTTCTGCGTATATTAAAAAAAAAGTAAAGTCCTTGACCCCTCAAAAGGGTTTAGGCGTTCCCTCTTATTTTTCCTATCAAATTTCATATTCATTTTGAATCATACAAATAGCCATTTTATAAACTATAAATAGCTTCTATAATTTCAATTTCCATTTCAATAATTTTTATTGACGAAGCAAAATAATAATATCTCCTCGAATATCTAAACTCTTAAATATTCTCTACAAAACAGTTCATGTTTCCAAACTATTAAATTTTCCTCCACCGCTAACTTTCCCTTTTGATATTCACGCAATATGAGATTCAGAAGTTTTCCATCTAATATCAAATTAGGGGCCGCATATTTTTCAATCTAATTTCGCTGCCAAATTGGTTTCCCCGTTAATTTTCATCAGGAAATAACTCGAATAAATCCTCATAATTCGATTGGAAGATGGGCGAAGTGAAAATGAATAATTAACTTGATCATCTCGTCTACATCAACCGCGAGGATGAAAGTTTTAATTGATATATCCACGAAATTGTATGATTCCGAAGTTATAAACGGTTTGGAGGAATTTAGGGAATTTTTATGGTTGGCAATTTGCGGAAAGCTCATTTATTTTGTTCTAGAGTCAAGATTTAGTTACTTACCGTCTAATTATTTGAATTTGATAACTATTTTTATATAATTTTCACATTCTTGAAGAATATGCGAAAATTCAAATTTATTTGCCTAGTCACAATTACATCAACATAAACGCCAAGGTCCATTAAATGTCAATCATAGAAAATTCGTTTAGTTTCTATACATGAAAACGAGCACTGATAATGAAAATCTTCTATGATTTCCATTACTTTCTACAATCAGGCCTTAGTGATTTATTTTCAAGCCTAGTATATTAAAATAAAATATACTCACTGTTACAACTTTTCGTACTGAAGAACACTAAGGCAACGGATACAATTGTACAGGCAATAAGCAGCAATGGCACGATTATGAAAATATAAACTTTTCTTAACGATTTTTTTCTGGTCGCAACAATAGTTTTCGTCCTTTCGCCAGATACAGTAACCACTGAAGCTTTAGTGTTATTTCCAACAATACATTTGTTTTCATTTAAGGAACCTAAATAACCATTGTAGGATTTGTCCGAAACGGCGTCAGTGCCCAATCCATTGCAATCTGGAGTAGATAGTTTGTTCATTGTAGCATGGAGTCACTGAAAAGAAAGACAGCAAGTAAAGTACATAGAAATTATTCCCCAATGTGTGATGGAAGCATTATAAATATCTTGAGAAGCTCAAAAGAATGTAAAAGTCATGGCTTCAACACATTTCATGAACAATAAATCAATGAAAAGACAAACATGAAATTCCATACTGATATGTAGATTACTCAGCATTGATTTGACAGAGAATCAAAGCGAACGTTACTTCTTCTGTGCCAAAATAGAAAACATGAATATAAAGTGCTAATAAAGCATTACTTTTTACTCAAGAAAACTATCACGGAAAACAAAAGATTTCTTGAGTATTATGATTATTCTTCTCCTTCACTTGAGATGATTCATAAGTGGTTTTAGTTCAATCAATCTCTCACAACTCAATGTTGAATTTTCCGAAATTTCCACCCGAAAATATGAAAAGGTGCTCACATAGAAAAAGAGTTTCTGTTTCACCTAACTGAAGGCTAAACTTGAGAATAGGTATTTGATATTTGATATTTGATATTAGATATTTGTCTCATCAAGAAAAGAAATTGTAAATTTCGCCAGAGTGGTTCTTTGTAAACAGAACGAAAATATAACGCAATGAAGAAATGTTTTTTGAGAAAGTTGTTGATAAAAATTATTTCGATGTATGTTCGACTTTACAGAGACCGCAAAAATCACATTTTTTTAATTTTGATGCATCTTCATCGAATTTGAATGAATCCTCTTGAAATTTTACAGAAATATAGGTCGTATAAAGCAGGAGAATTTACGGAACATTTTTCAGTTTTCATAGATATTTTGAGTTTTCGATGAAAGGCGTACGCGAAAATCGGCCGTTCTTGCTCGAGGGGTGATCGTACTAGAACAGGGGTGCTCAAACTTGAACTGCTGGCGATCTACCTCAATATATTTAGACTACTTACGATCGACTCTGAGAGGCTGCAAGTATGTGTGATGCAGGGTTGTCGTACATACACGATACACCCTACCTACCTAGCTAGGTAGGGTGTACCGTAGCAAATATAGATTTTAGCTTTCCGCACAATATACATTATTTTAGTCAAGGTTTGGGTTAGGTTTAGTTAGGTTCTTCTCTATAATATAAATGAAAAAACTCATAGTTATTCAAAATTGCGAGTTTATTGGTTGTTAGAAAACAAAAGAGTTACATATGGTGTTAAACTTAACTAAGGAGTTACTTTGGATGTTAAAGCGTGACACTGCATGTCCTCAGCATACTTTTCATAAGATGGTACGTAACCACTGAGTGTTAATCGCAAGCATGATGATCGTCTGTTTGACTTGATTACCTTCATTTCAGAAAATGCAGACTAGCACCAGTAAGTTGACCCAAACATGACCGTCAGTTGAAAGGCGATTTGCCTTAGATTCGAATATTTATCTTCAGATATAAAACACCAGAAATTTGTATCAGATGCTGTAGCTTTGAGATGTATATCTGATATAATCTGCACCAACTCATTTTCAACAGAACATGAGTTCATATTAAACTGAATTGCTATTTCAATAGCTAATTCCTTAATGTTTTTACATGAAAAAGGATAACTCATAAATGATGCTATATTTGCCAATTTACTGCAATCATAAAACGCATTTCGAATTGTCCCAAAATATTTGATAATTCAGCCTCATACGTATCATAATTCAACTGAGGAATCCTTGCTTTCAAAGACGGAAAATGTTTCAGATCCTTTTCTTTCAGTTGATCTATCATAAGTTGCAATTTACTTTTGAATGCGTTTACTGCGCTAATCACCTCAATAATAGTTGTTCCTTGAACTTGAAGCTCCAAGTTAATGGTGTTTAAGTGCATGGTGATGTCAGTCAAAAATCTTCATTAGCTCGACACAATTCCACAAAACCGTTTTTGTTTCCAGTCATTGCTGGTGCTCCATCGGTTGTAATGCACACTAATTTATATATTGGTAGCTAATTTGATTGAGGAGGTCGTTATGAAAAGCGATATACATATTTTCAATGAAATAAAACTATGGTATTTAGATTTTCACTATATCAAGAAAACTATGACCGGTTTCATCACACTGTGGCTTCATCAGGTAGATACAAACTAAGAACAGAGTTATTCCCTATATATTAGTCTTATTTCCAACTTAATATTACAATAGGTACAAGTACAAGGAGTATTTTGGAAAACCCATCGGAGTATATATATATATATATATATATATATATATATATATATATATATATATATATATATATATATATATATATATATTCTTTTGAAAAGAGAGGATTTACAAAAATTTGAATAATTGAATTTACAATAAATGCTTATATCTATAATTATGATGTGTCAGAAATAACACAAGTGTGAGCTCAGGAAATGTAACGGGGGAACCATACTATCTTGTATATGATTCAATAAACGAGTGAAAAAACCTGAGGAAAAAACTCGTTTCCCTGTCGCTATTGCACTAGCAATAGCTTGTCTGTTTATGTTGTGTTAGTGTCGTGTGTACATAAAGAGTACCAAAGATTTTTCTGCTTAGCCGCTTCATTCTCTCTTGCATTCCATGATTTCCAAACGAAAAGATTGAGTAAAGGAGAAGGATTTAGATCTAATTGACTATTAAGTAACCTACCTGAATTCTTTTCTTTGCTAATCTCTAAAATTTCCCATAGGTTGAGTTGAGAAAGCTCTAGAACTTTCAAAAATTGTAAAGTTAGATTATCCGATCAAAATGTAGTTTTAATTATCATAAATCAGATTCCCATTTTTCTAATCACTTACACGAAGAAAACCATAACTTTGATAATAATTTCAAAATTTTACACAATGAAAATAATAGACAAAAACTCAATCTATGGGAAATTTTAGAGAAGAAGAAAAAAAGAATTCAGGTAGGTTACTTAATAGTCAATTAGATCTAAATCCTTCTCCTCTACTTAATCGTTCCAATTCATAAAGTAAGCAACTTCGATGGCTTTTCCAACATACAATAAGACTAATATATAAGGAATAACTCTGTTCATTAGTTTGTATCTATCTGATGAAGCCACAGTGTGGTGAAACCGGTCATAGTTTTGTTAATATAGTGAAAATCTAAATACCATAGTTCTATTTCATTGAAAATATATTGGTAGCTATTAGTTTTTTACAAAATTGAAGAAAACGTCATATATATCTTCGCCACGGGTCTTCCCCTTCAGAGGAATGATGGTCAAAAATTCTTCCTTAGCCAACATGTCATTGAATACCATCCGAATAAAAATACACAACTGGGCAGTATCTGTCATATCGGTGGATTCGTCGAACTGTTAAGAAAAGTATGTACATTTCATGATATCATGTTTCAGTTTATCTGCCATGTCCTGACTCATGACTTCAATACGCCTTGTGACAGTCGGACGAGATAACTGAAGTTCTCTAATAGCAGACATGATTTCTGTTCTATTTTTAAAATCTCCAAATAAAGTCTCACCCGTTTCAATAAATGCTTCCTTCACAACCGATCCATCTCCGAATGGTTTCTTGTGTTTCGCCAATATATGAGATTTTTTAAATGACACGATCGTAGCAGCTTTTGATTGTTTGGCTGGTCTTGTGAACATGGTTTGTTCTTTATTCAAAAAGATATCAAATCACGTACTTTTCGTTTTCTTCATTCACTCTGTGGCGAAAAATTCTTTTCATAGTTTTATGAACGGTCGATCGGGATCAACTACGCGATCGACCGTTTGAGCACCCCTGTACTAGAACAATCTTGGGCTAATTTTCTTCAGAAAGACTTCTACTTTCATGCTATAGAAAATTTTGACATGTTTCAGTACCAAAAAAATGGCATTGAAAATTTTGTTTTCTTTTGGTCGGTTTACTGATAATACTTTTCTCAAATTCAATTTTAACGTAAAGTCTCTAGAACAATTGAATTGTATGCATTTAATGGATTAAAATTTCGTCTCTTAGCATTGGCCTCTCAGGAGATTATTCTTGTATAGTTGTATTAAAAAAAGCATTACTAATTAAGCGTGCGAGGGGAGGGCGTGTCCGCCGTTGTAGACGTTGGAGTGGGGTAAACAAAGTTTGGCGATCTCGATAAGCTGAAGTCCGATGTTCAATATCGTTCGTGCTCGAAAAATTTGAATATCTCAGCAGCTACTTAAAGTCCAAAAATACTTTTCTACTCTACTTCACGAAACGAATTATGTGAATATCAGTTAAATTTTCATATATGTACAGGGTGGGCAAATTTCGATGTATTTGTACGGCAGCTATGTGAAATATTGCAGATAGAGAAATATGGCCACCCCTCTCTCGCCCCTATGTTCTGGGACTAGTTTAGTGGTGCCAAAATTTTGCTGATATCTCTTTCCGTTCTGGATTTATTCAAAATTTCTCGAATTTTGGGAAAATCGTCCTTTCGCGGATACCTCGATCATCATCAAAGTTACATAAAAATAAGTTTGCCATTCTAGAGACCCTTTTTAAGTAAAATACAGAGCTGTATGAAATTTTTTTAGTTCAGCGGTTTTCGAGTTATAATGCAAACATGCTTTTTTTTTTAAATACGAACCATAGGAAATTTTACTTTGGATGCAGTAATTTTTTTCCTTCTCAAAAATATACAACACTCGTAATCAATTATTGCATTCAATACCTTTTTTCAGAAAAAAAACCTGAGCTTTCCACAATTCCATTCATTAGGTGCATGCTCATCAACGATTCATATTGTTCTATGACTGAAAACCACAGATTTTAAAGAACCCTTCTAAGATCATGGTTATTTCTATGGTTCGATTCGATTTATACCATAGTAATTAACTGTGGTCTAAGAGTTTGACACTTACGATTCCAGTTTCAGTATAGGTATTAATGTTTAGTGAATATCGAAATAGCTGCTTGTTAGTTGTATGTTCCAACTATTACATTTAAGAATTTGTTCACCTGAGACTTTGGTTGTTTCAAGATGCAGAATAGATAGCATACCTATTAAAATTATGGAAAGTTCGATATGATGGAATGCTATTTTCTTAGTGGGGGTGATTCAGCAGCATCGGCCGAAACATATTTCAATCGGTATCCTGAAAGTCACCAGCCTAATAAATCTGTTTTTCGAAGAATGAAATAGAATCTTATCAATAGTGGCTCATTCAGAAAATCAAGAAATAAAAAATATCATGTAAGTGATAGAGAGGAAGTAATGATCGAAGTGATAGGTGCTTTAACGACCACACCTTCAAACTCGAGTAGACAAATAGAAGCAGAAACAAGAATTTCGAGACGTCGGGAGCTCGGCATTCTGAACGAGGACCAGTTTAAACCCTACAAAATGTGAGTCTCCCATATTGATGTGCAGCATCAAGGAAGATATGGTTTCAATGTGTGTTGTGCACTGAAATCTAGTCGCTTTTTGGCGTTGAAATTTTGGATGAAATTCTGAATGGAGCACGTCATGAAGAAGTCATCAACAACAATATCATTGAAGGATTTCTCGAACAACTTCCGTCAGCACAAACATCAAATATTTTTTTTCTCAATACGATGGTGCCCCTTCCCATCAAACAAAGGCCATCACTGATCTGTTGAATTCGAATTTTGGACATAATTGGATCGGGACTAAAGGTCCTGTGTGAGACGACCCAGAACCGGGGTCTATTTTTTTTTGTTGATTTGCTAAAACTATCCATATATTTCTTGGGTTTTATCTAATTGAATTTTATTATCAATTGTGATAACTCTATTTTGTAGATCTACCTGCATAACATTTCATATTGTTTATCTGAATTCACGATTACAGTGAAAAGACGGTCATTTGCCAGAATGATTCAATAATTTTATTTTAAATTCTCAATATGGTAGAATATTACGTATCTTTAAAGCAGCTTAAAGTCACCCAAAAGCGTAAATATCGAGGCGAAGGAATTTATCTAAAATCAGATAAGAAATCCAGCGAAAACAATATTCGCCTTTAATACCTAAGCTCTTAAGCATCCTTTCGTATATCCACGATTCCACATCTGGTATTTCCTAAAACAGCAACTCCCACGTCGCGATGAAGGAACGCGTTTGTAAAAGACTATGTAACAGGTACTTGAGTACCAAGAGCAGAGGGTAGTGAGGGTGTAAGCGCTGCTGGGTCACGCATATATAAGTATCACGATCGCGACGTTAAGGGATCATTTTTTTTCTTCATTATCATTATGATTATTATTGAGTTATTTTTCGTCAGATGTGCAGTTACTCTTATAATTCAGTTATTCAGTTTTCGAAGCTCAGTTAATTTTTCTTACTCTTGTGAACCGGAATTAAATTTAAGTTAATCAGTCGTGCGTAACATAAATCCAGTAGAATGGAAGACGCAGATTGTTCCTCTCCAAGAAGCCGGACAGGGGAAGAAGAAGCACCGTTCCCGCTGTGTCCCATAGGTGATTACTTTCTGAATTTCCTTCAATATTTCTGTTCACTATTTAATCTTTATGAATTTCTTGAAGTATATGCTACGTAATTTCTGAACGCACTGAGGACGAGTTGAAATAATCATTTCTCAAATTCCAAATTATTTTCACATATTTTTTTTCTTGGCGAATGATCTATTTGAACTGCACTGACATTTTCTTATATTTATTTCGACGAGTTATTTTCATAAACTTATTTGAAACGTTTGCTTTCGTAACTTGGTAGAATTTGAAATATACTGAATTTATTTTATATTGATTTCCACAGTTGTTTTAACTTAACACATTATTTTGAAGTATACCCAGATTCTTTAGTATTGATTTCAACATTTGTTTATCAAACTGGCAATATTATTGAAACGTAATTAAGCTATTGTGTACTGATTCCAACTTTGAAAACTATTTGAATTTGAAATGTTAAGAAGTTTAATATTGATGTGAAACTTTACTTTTGTAACTCAGAAAATTGATCTCAGTGAAATGTTACTTTACCATTTTGCCAATACAAATCTTTTGTTTATAATCTGATGAACTATACATCCGAATGTGAGAATATTTTATATTGATTCTTATCTTTGCTTCTGTAATGGGCCAATTATCTTTTGAAATATCATAATCCTTTTATTCAGTATTTCTATTTATCTCAGTTTATAACTTAGCAGAACATACTTAAACTGTAACGAAGATGTTTATATTTCATTGTATCCAACTATAGCAAAAATCTTACTTTCAAATTATTGATTTGATGTCCGATACTCTTAAGCTCAATAAGGAACTTTTCCTGCCTTTTGTTATAATCTGATGAACGATACGTTCGAATGTGAGAACATTGAATATTGATTCTTATTTTTGCTTCTATAAATGGGCCAATTATCTATTTGAATAATCATAATCCCTTTATTCAGTATTTCTATTTATCTACGTTTGTGGTACATACAGGTGTATGATCAGAGGGCATGATTCCCTGTTTGGCAAATCGGCGATATGGGAATAGAATATGATCCGCAGTCAGTGACACAATAAAATAATAATAAAACTGCCCGTTGGCGCTCAGTTGAGCAAAAAGAATCACGTATGGCTTTACGGGCTTACCTCTAGTTCCATATATAACGTTTTAATACTATACGAATTATTGAATTCGATTAAAAATACGCGAGCGAATTAACGCTTGCAAGTTGTCAGCTGTGGACGTGTTCCTTAGAATTTTTAAAGTAAATCTTTCAGAGTTTGGAGTATCACGGCAACGACCTATTCAGAAAACATGACATCATATCACCAAAACCCTTAGATCGGGTCAGTTACCACTCATAAGATGGGTGAGGCCCGGTTAGGCCTGTCTATAATAATCTCATATCCGAATTTCATCCAGAATATGGATGAGGGCTGATTAAGCCTGTGTGTAATAATCAAATATTCCTACTTCCACTCGTAATATGGGTGAGGACTGATTAGGTCTGTATATAATAATCTACTCTATCAACTTCCACTCAAAATATGGGTGAGGGCAAATTGGGCCTCTATCTAAATGATCTGATTGTTACCACAAAACTTGGGTTTTTACCCTGGTTCATATCGGAGCTGGGTTTGTACGCCCGAACCAGATGTGAACAGGCCATAAAACCCTATCTCGGACAGAATAACCGAGATAACTAGCATTAAAGCTTTAACCTTCAACACAGTAACATCTCATCCAACAATTATTATAGTAACGTACTATTCAATAGTCAATCATACAACAACATAAGTATTTACATGTAAAAACTATCATATTAGTGTAGTGAATTTAATATATGTATATAGTACAAAGCGTTCTTCTTTATAAGTAGAACCCAACGTGGCAATATCAAAGCCATTCCGTAACATTGGTCCTTCGAGCCGGATAGTCTGCAGCGTGATAAACAATTTTCACCGAAAAAATCCAGACGAATCCTATTCAAGAAAACAGCGGAATCATCATCCAAGAATCGGCAGCGAAACGTTCCAGCCACTCAAGCGCCGGCGAATCCACGAATCTTCGGTGAGTTCCCAATATCCTTCTATCATTTTTCCATATAATATTGTTGTTTGAGTTGTTTCAAAACAGTATGTCGAAATCACAAGAAAATACAGTTGACTTATCTCGCCTATCGAGACGGATAGAGATAATTCGAGCCACTTTAGACGACTTTAAACAATTTGTTGTAGAATTTCATTAGAACGGAATTCTTTAATTGAACTTGAAGGGCGCTATCAAAGTGCAATACAGCTTTCTGATAAATTTGAAAATATTCAATCGGAAATCGAAGATTTTTCTCCGTTATCTGAATTAGATACTCATATCAAAATACGTAATGATTTTAATAACATCTATCACAAAAATATCGCATTAGCAAGGGAAATCATTGAAACTCATTCGCAACATAAAAATAAAATATCCGTGAGCAATCCAATTTCAGTTAGGGAACATATCAAATTACCAGAAATTAGGCTACCCACCTTCGATGGGAAATATACTGAATGGACAAGTTTCCACGACGCATTTCTGTCAATCGTCCATTCAAAACATTCGTTGAGTGACGTAGATAAATTTCAATACTTAAAAGCATCCCTGGTTGGAGAAGCAGCACGCGTTATACAATCCATTACAATATCATCAGTTAATTATGCACTTGCATGGCAAAAATTAGTCGATAGGTATGAAGATAAAGAAGCAATAATTTCTAATCATATACATTCCTTATTTGAGCTTCGCCTTCCAACAAAAACGTCCTCATCGTCTTTAAGACAATTCGCAGATGATATTTCGAATAATATAGAAGCAATCACGTCTTTAAAAGTGATGAAACAAAATTAGAAGATTTACTTTTATTATACCTATTCTCAGGGAAACTCGACATATATACAAAGCGCGACTGGGAACGAGAAAGATTAAATAAAACGAATATCTCTATTAACGATTTCATAAATTTTCTTATAAATCGAGCGAAATTCCTAGAAAAAACCGAACACCAGGACGAAAAACCTAAATATTTGAGTACATCAACACCGACGCATAAATATAAGGTGAATATTAATCATGCAAAAGTGAAAATTGAATCATGTCCGTTTTGTAAAGAAAATCATCCTATTTATACGTGCGCAGAATTTTTAAAATGCTCTGTTGAAGAAAGACAACGTTTCATCAAGCAAACAAATCGATGCAGGAATTGCTTGAGAAAAAATCACTCTACAAATGAATGTAGATCGTCTTCTTGTCGAAAATGTGCAAAATATCATAATACGTTGTTACATATAGATTCGGTGAATAGTATCGAAACAATAAAACGTTCAGAAATTGTGCAACCAACTCCAGCTACGTCGCCACAGCCATCGGGAAGTACATCCACTCATTTTTGTGATATCAAATCAACTCAAATTTTACTCGCGA
This sequence comes from Cryptolaemus montrouzieri, assembly GCA_013387265.2. NCBI lineage: Eukaryota > Metazoa > Arthropoda > Insecta > Coleoptera > Coccinellidae > Cryptolaemus > Cryptolaemus montrouzieri. The sequence continues at coordinate 22,304,165 of JABFTP020000021.1, read as the reverse complement.
CGGCAATTGTAGAAATTCAAGATAGTTTTGGTGAATGGCAAAATTGTCGAATTCTACTAGATAGTGGTTCACAATGTAATTTGATAACCTCCGAAAAATGCAATCACTTCAATATCCCATTATCAAAAACAAGCTCCCTTTTAAGGGGAATAAACCAAGCACGGTCTAACATTCAAAATAAAGCCCTAATAAAACTCAGGTCAAAATACTCAAACTATCTAACAAATATTCAGTGTCTAGTAGTAAATACCTTCGGTATCATTCAATCCTGATCTTTTGGAAATTCCTAATGACGTTCATCTGGCAGACCCATCATTCTTCGAAGCAAACCCTATAGATTTATTACTTGGGGCAGAAATATTTTACGATCTCCTAAACAAAACACGTGTTCAGTTAGGTTCAAATTTACCAGTACTTCAAAATACCAAACTGGGGTGGATTATATCAGGTGCCTCTCCTTACGTATCAAGTACAAACAAATTAGTCACTAACCTTGCTACTACGAAATGTCTGCAAGACCAGTTAGAGGCATTCTGGAAGCTCGAACATTTACCGAACAATTCTATAGACTCAATAGATGAACAGTTTTGCGAACGGCATTTTCTAGAGAATACATCCCGTAACGACGCAGGTCGGTTTATTGTTTCTATCCCATTTAAAGAAAATCTTTCTAAATTAGGTAATTCTTATCATAGTGCATTGAATCGTTTTGAATCACTAGAATCCAGGTTATCGAAAAATCCTAAATTGAAATTACAATACGCTAACTTCATTCAAGAATACATAAATTTAGATCATATGAGCATTGACAATGAATCTGATAAATCGACTGGTTTTATCTTCCCCATCATTGTATTTTTAAAGAAAGTAGTACATCTAGTCCTATCAGAGTGGTATTTGATGGCTCGGCAAAAGCTCGTCAGGCGTATCATTGAATGATGTTCAAGTAGTTGGGCCGCCACTTCAAAATGATTTATTTACTATCCTTCTGAGATTTAGATTATATAAAATAGTGTGTAAGGCCGATATATCGAAAATGTATCGTCAAGTTCTAATAAACGAAGATCATCAGAAATATCAAAAAATTTTATGGCGATTAAATCCACATGATCCAATTAAAACTTACAAACTCAAAACAGTAACTTATGGCACAGCCAGTGCTCCATTTTTAGCTTTACGATGCTTAAAGCAAATTGCGAATGACATTCAGAACGATCATCCAGAAATTTCTCGAATTATTTCCGAGTGTTTTTATGTCGATGATCTCCTTTATGGAACCGATTCAGTAAATGACGCCATCTTAATAAAATCATCAATCACATCAATACTGCATTCATATGGGTTTGAACTATCAAAATGGGTATCCACGTTCAGTAAAACATCGGACAGTAATAATCATTCTATCATAAACTTATCATTATTAGAAGAGAAATCATTATCGAAAACTTTGGGGGTTCACTGGAATCCTTCTTCTGATATATTTACGTATTTAACTAACATAGATGAACAAAACTTACGAAAAGGTCAATACTTTCCCAAATCTCTCAAATTTTTGATCCCCTCGGTAGCAAAAGTGATGCTCCAAAAAATATGGCAACTACGTTTAGATTGGGATGATATTATTCCGACAGATATTCAAAATGAGTGGACCAAATTTAGATCTAATTTACATGAAATCAATCAAATCCAAATACCACGACACGTAGTCCAGGCATATAGCAAATATATCGAGATCCACGGTTTTTGTGATGCTTCGGAAGTAGCTTATGGGGCATGCGTTTACTTAAAATCCAGTGATAACGCAGGAAATGTAAAAATTCAATTACTGTGTGCTAAATCTAGAATTGCTCCACTGAAAACAATTTCTTTGCCACGTTTGGAATTGTGTGGTGCATTACTGCTTGCCCAAGTCACTGACAAAGTAAAGAAATCAGTGAGACAAAATATTACCGGAGTATTCATGTGGTGCGATTCCACAATCACTCTTGCCTGGATCGGAAAAACTCCGAATCATTGGAAACAATTCGTAGCACATAGAGTTAGCGAAATACAAAATTTAACGCAGGATAGCCAGTGGAGATATGTACCCAGTGCAGAAAATCCCGCGGACATAATTTCCCGAGGTGCTTATCCCATGAAACTGAAATCCTCGAAGCTGTGGTGGCAGGGACCTACATTTCTGTTAAAATCTAGCAATTATTGTCGGAACATTCCTCAGCTAAATATTCACAATCTTCCTGAAGCAAAACGAATTGATGAGGTTGTTGTTTTAACAGGCATATCAGAGGTTTGGGACCTGTTTGCACGTTATTCAAGTTTCAACAAATTAATACGCATAGCTGCACTTCTATTGCGATTTGCAAGCAACTGCAAGAAGAAGAAAGCAGGAATCCCACTGAGCTTACATCAAATAACTCGAGAGGAATTTCACACATCAGAAATGGTCTTGGTTCGTTTAGTGCAAAAAACGACTTTTCTTGATGAATTGAACTGTTTGATGAAAAACAAAAGCATAAACAAAAGTAGCAAACTCCTCTCATTAGACCCCTTTTTAGATGAAAATAATATAATCCGCGTAGGAGGTAGATTAGAGAACACTAAATACTCTTTCGACAGAAAACATCCAATGATAATTCCGTCTAATCACCTTTTCACAAAATTATTAATCGAACAAGTTCATAAACAACATTTACACGCAGGTATAGACACCACATTAGCTTCAATTCGTTCCAAATTTTGGCCAATTGCAGCTAAAGTTCAAATAAAATCTATCTTGAAAAAATGTATTCAATGTTTTCGAGTTAACCCAAAGTTCAGCATTCCAAAAATGGGAAACCTACCTTCTTGTCGATTACAACAGGCTCGTCCGTTTATCAAATGCGGGGTAGATTATACTGGGCCTTTTCTCATTAAAGAAGGCAAATATCAACGAATTAGATTAATGAAGGCATACGTAGCAGTTTTCATCTGTATGGTAACGAAAGCTATACACGTCGAATTAGTGAGTGATCTAACCACGGATGCTTTTCTTGCTGCTTTGAAACGGTTCACTTCACGCAGAGGCAACGTTTCAGATTTATATTCAGATAACGGATCTAATTTCATCGGCGCGAATAATGAATTAAGAAATATGCAACAATTATTTGACAAAGAAATAGATGGTCATCAAATATTCAAACACTTATCAGAAAAGGGTATTCATTGGCATTTTATACCTCCGCGAGCTCCTAATTTCGGGGGATTATGGGAAGCTTCCGTCAAATCTATCAAATACCACATGAGACGCGTATTAGGCGAATCGTATTTAAATTTTGAGCACTTTTATACTGTTTTGACTCAAATCGAAGCAACTTTGAATTCCCGTCCATTAATTCCTCTTTCCGATGATCCAAATGATTTAACCTTCCTGACTCCTGGACATTTCTTAATTGGGGACTCCCTCACTTCTATACCGGAGCCTAACTTGCTGAATCTTCAAGAGAATCGCCTCTCTATATGGCAGAGGATCACGTCCTTTAGAGATCACTTTTGGAAACGGTGGAGCAAGGACCATCTACATGTTCTCCAACAACGCAAGAAATGGAGAATGACAATTGGAGAAGAACCCAAAATTGGTCAGTTGGTCTTGATTAAAGAAGACAACTTACCACCGCTCAAATGGCTAACTGGCCGAATAACGAAAATCCATCACGGAAAGGATGGAATTGTTAGAGTAGTGACATTAAAAACTGCAGGTGGTGAACTTACAAGACCAGTGTCAAAAATAAGCACATTTCCTATTGATAACAACTAACAGTGCAGTGCAGGGAGTGTAGTCATCTTGCAACTTCAAACAAACTATATAGTGTAAATAGTTCTTCGTATTATTATTCTTTATTTTATTACTAACCATGTTTATTTTTAACCATTGTAATCACTATTCAGTAAGAGCTTTGATTGTATCATCATTTGGTAAGATCTACTGCAATGATCTATCATTTTCTATTACTTTTGCTTCTTGAAAATTATCTTTTCAACAGGGGCAGTATGTTACCACAAAACTTGGGTTTTACCCTGGTTCATATCGGAGCTGGGTTTGTACGCCCGAACCAGATGTGAACAGGCCATAAAACCCTATCTCGGACAGAATAACCGAGATAACTAGCATTAAAGCTTTAACCTTCAACACAGTAACATCTCATCCAACAATTATTATAGTAACGTACTATTCAATAGTCAATCATACAACAACATAAGTATTTACATGTAAAAACTATCATATTAGTGTAGTGAATTTAATATATGTATATAGTACAAAGCGTTCTTCTTTATAAGTAGAACCCAACGTGGCAATATCAAAGCCATTCCGTAACACTGATATTTCATTAAATTCATTAAAAGACGCCAAAGAATGCAAGGATAATAATTTAATAAAAATGCTGCAAAGATCAAATAGACATTGTTACCGAATTTGTTTTTGATTTTCTAATTTCCTTATCTATGGTTTAAGCGACGAAGAATTGATCGTATCACATCAAACCTCATATAAAAGAACTTGAGTAGGTTACTACAAATACATAACACAACAAGAAAAGGGTCCTATTTTATAGAAGAGAACTTCAAGGCAAGTTAGGTACTAGACGATCACATGGCTTTTCATTTGACCGATTTTAGTCGGTCTCAGGTGTAGTTAATATGGGGAAGAAAGTGAGATAATTCGGGTATTGCAATTTACACAAAAACGATGTATTTTGCATCGTCTTTCATAGACCGGGGTTTGGGGTGTTTCATGTGAGATGGCCACCTCGTTCCCCTGACTTCACGCCACTAGATTTTTTCTTTGGGGTCATGTTGATGATTCACTCCACAAAAGGAACAGTAACAATTTAGAAGAGTTAAAACAGAATTTCAGGGAATGCCTCTTCTTCTTCTGTTAGCAATATTCATATTTACAATGCCTGTTAGGACTTTCTGTTTCTGTTGAAGATTTCCGTATGCGTTTATGGTTTTCGTTTGACAAAAGTTTAATGCCACAGGTATTGTTTTTCATTATAATATATTTTTTACTCGCATAACTTTCTAATCATTCTAATAGAATATTACCAAAGCATCATTCAGATGTCATATGCTACGTAGATTCCTCGGGTTGGCAAGTTTCGAATTTCAAAAAAATTAATATTCATCTGTAATTTATGAAGAGTAGAAGTGATTGTCGATTTCTAAGTCCACAGCTAATTGCTACATCCAATAGAAGTAAAATTTCGTATGGTTTGGATTTAAAAAAAAGCATGTTTGCATTCAAAATCGAAAACCACTGAGCTAAAAATTTTTTATTTCACACATCACTGTATGCTACTTAAAAAAAGGCCTCTAGAATGTCGAACTTATTTTTATGTAACTTCGATGATGATCGAGATATCCGCGACGAACGATTTTCATAAAATTCGAGAAATTGTGAATAAGTCCAGAACGGAAAGAGATATCAGAAAAATAAGATCGAGATAGGGGGGTTCATTTCCTCTATCTGGAATATTTCACATAGCTGCCGTACAAATATATCGAAATATGCCCACTCTGTACATTATACATTACTATTAACAATTGCTTCTTCGTCTTAAAAAATTATAATAACGTCTAGATCTAAAATCAATAACAATTCGAAGATGACTTTCTTGACAAGTAACTGATATAATCGAGAATATCTACTAGAATAAAAGAAAACGAGAAGTCAGATTTTATCCACTTCAATAGTAATCGATTTCGCACTTTTTCTTTCGTAATTCTGACCAGAATTATTTGATGAAGATTTCGAGATGGGTCTTGTATTTAGAGATCGAAATGCATTATTTGAAAGATTTACGGAAATAATTTGCGAATTTCATTGTTGTCGCGCGAAAAATCGTACTTTTTGGGATAAAATCGCTAATAATTCGGAAACAATGCATTTTAGGTATAGAGAAACCTATAACAGATCGATGCCTATTAATATTACGAGTTGAATGGTATATGCAAAATTAGGTTGTCTAATTTGAAAAAACGGACTTTTGTACCTTTGAATGCACTACGATTTGCCACATGCTTTGGTAACATCCTGTATACCGTGAAGCCACTAAATGCATTGAATTTTGCTGAATGAGCCTTTCGCTTACAACGAGCTAGAAATAATCGCAACATTCCGATTGAAAAATTCATACCTTCCTTTCATCCTTCCAGTGATAAGAAGAAAATAGAAATATACATTATGCCATTTGAAATAAAAAGATGGTGTCAACTTCCGGTATAACCGGAAGTGCAACAGCATTGAAAATATTTTCGGAACTTAGTTCGAATAACATTCAAGATAACAAAAATTCTCCAATCGGTCATTCCTTTCTACATATTATTTGAATGTCCCATCTCGCGTTGACACCCCGTATACTGGGTGATTCACCAGTGGCAAGGGCTCTGTAGGTCGTACACTCTTGAAGATTTCATTTTTGTTCGAACGGTATTGTATTTAGAAAGTAAGAATCTACTTCAGCAATATATTTTGCAGTAAACAGGGTGTCCCAATTTTCTATAAAAAATCTTGGGTGGTTTTTTAGATTGGAAGACCACTTTTTGTTCAAGATTCAGGAGCAGCCTAAACTCTCCTATAATGTCTTTAAGTAATAAGTTTTGTTGGTGAGTAGTTTCGTCACAATATTTTTTTTTCGTAAAAATTCATGAAAATAGGCTCTCACATCATCGCATGCTCCTTCGGCCAAGGGGGATGAATATTTTCTTCCTTTCGTTTTCTTATTGTCCAAGGATAGCTTTATTGATGAATTGAAATAGATTATCCTCATTTCATACAGGAGTGACTCAAAAAATTATTCAATATTGTAATTTAAAAATATCATATCTTGATTTTTCAAATGGACACCCTGTATTTTATCATTCATGTCAACGCATAAAATATTGTGCTATATTTGTGCAGAAGAAACCTTATCTTTATCTTCGATCATTTTCGAAATATTCGATTATTTGTAAACATTTTTGATGAAAATTCTACAAACCGTATCAAACTCATCAACATGCATCTTTATTCGCACAGAAGTTTTTTTTCTGTAATGATTCAAGTAGTTAAAAATGAAACCTAAACAAGATAATTCATGTGACGAATGATAAAATCAAGATGATTAAAACTTAAATCGAGGTTTGTGTTGACTTTTTTTATTTGTGCCTTCTGTCAGGTGTCCGAACATATTCTGCATTTTACATGATGAACTTATCAGTGTTTCGTTGTTAAAGTGAGGTTTGAACCCAATTTTCTCAATTGACTGCCATGAAGTTCTCCAAAGAAGAAATGGTTGATATGATTTTTATTCTGGATGAGTGTGATAGAAATTCTTTGTTGGCAAGTAGAGTTTATGCGCAAAGGTTTCCTGATAAGAGGCATCCTGATGCAATGCTTTGAAACACTTCTAATTAGATTTATCGAAAGGGGAAATATCGCTTACAGAAAACATGAAAAACCAAAAACTGCTACAGCTGAATACAACCAATATCAGTTTTGTTGAGAGTGACAGAGGACCCATATAAAAGCCAGAGAGAGATTTCTCAGTTAACAGATATAAGTCAAACTTCCGTCCAGAGAATCTTGAAAGTGAATACATTTCATGCATATTATGTACAGCTGCACGAACTCGGACGAGGCAATTTTCCACAAGAATGGGCTTGTTAACAGACACAACTTTCATTATTACGTCACGGAAAATCCACACCTCATGAGACAAATAGATCACCAGCATCGTTGGTCCTTAAATGTATGAGCCAATATAGTAGACGAATATCTAATTTGGCCGCACTTTTTCGACGGGCACCTCAATAGTTAAATGTATTTAGATTTTCTGCAAAATCATCTACCAATGTTACTTGCCGATGTAACAGGGCATATAAGACAAGATTTGTGGTTTCAACAGGATGGAGCATCGGCACATCACTCACATCAGGTTAGGGAGCATTTGAATGATGGATTTCCAAACAAATGGATAGAACGTGGTGGTCCTGTTAGATGGCCAGCTAGGTCTAATTTTTTCTTATGGGGTTATATTAAGGGCATCGTTTACCAGATTCTTACACAGTTGGATATGAGACAGAGAATAGTCGTCGCCTTTCAGTCAGTTAATTCGCAAATGTTGTTGGGAGTTCAACGGTCTTTTCACAGAAGGATTGAGTTGTGTCTACAAAGACACGGACAATATTTCGAATACTTCTTGAAATAGTTCAACACCTTGTAGATGATCTCACCAAAAACCAATCTATTACGTATTTCATACACGACTACCTTAAAAAATATCTCCATTTCTCTGATCAAATATAATGATATGTACTAATAAACTCTTCTTCCGCAACCTTTGATTTTATTATTTTAGTTTATTTTTTATCTCCAAAATGGTTGAAGATAAAGATGAGGTTGCTTCTGCAAAATATGGCACAATATTTTATGCGTTAACATGAATAATAAAATATAGGATGTTCCATTTGAAAAAACGAAATATATTTTTAAAATTACAATATTCAATAATTTTTTGAGGCACTCTTGTATAAAATGAGGATAATCTATTTCTATTCATCAATGAAGCTATCCTTGGGCAATAAGAAAACGAAAGGCAAAAAGTATTCATCCTCTCTGACCGAAGGAGCATGCGATGATGTGAGAGCCTATTTTCATGAATTTTTACGGAAAAAAAATATTGTGACGAAAGTACTCACCAAAAAGACTTATTACTTAAAGATATTATAGCAGAGTTTAGGACGCTCTTGAATATTCAACAAAAAGGTGGTCTTCCAATCTGAAAAAACCTCCCAAAATTTTTTATAGAAAATTGGGACACCCTGTTTACTCCAAAATGAATTGCTGATGTACATTTTTAATTTCTAAATACCATACCGTTCGAACAAAAATGAAATCTTCAAGAGTGTACGATCTACAGATCGTAGTATATTCACATTTCCGCTTAACATATAATCTGTTTTTTTTTTTATAATAACTGATTATCAAGATTTAAGGTGTGATTTTACAAGTAATTCATTCAACTAATTCGGCATTAGTTGTTCTCAAGTTACTATAAAGAAAAGTATAATGGAAAAGTTTCCTCTCAATACATTATTATGTATTTCTCGATATCGATATCACAGCTAGTATAGACAGAAAAAACTCTTCCCATCCAACTATCAATTATATACTACGGAAGCGGGTATGGTTACAGCGCTGATGGAAACATCAGATGCACGCTATTGTGTTGAACAATGTTAGAGAATGAACGATTCACAACATGCATATAAACGTAGATGTATACGCGTTATTTATTGAACTGCTGTCAGTGTTAATGGCAGATGCAATCGGTAATTTACTGCCTGTCGAAACGGAAACATGAGCCCATTTAACAAAAGGAACTTGTCATAGTTCAAAACATCAATTTGTATTTGAAGTCATTGAGTTCATATACCGATGCCAAAAATTATTTTATGTATCGAAAAATACATTCGATTTCACAAATGTATATAAATGAAAATGAATTGCCGAAATGCATGTACGCGCATCAGTTCGAATTCTTTTTTTGGTAGGCAATAGTTATTAACACATATTTTTTTGCATATGTCCGGACATATGCCAACATAATTCGATGTTCTCTTTGATGGGAAATAAATTGAGATTTTGCAAGAAATCACCACATATTGATAACACCAGTTGTTGATTAGTTATTGCGAGTAACATTTTGTACTTTTTGAAAATTTTAATTTTCGGTAATAATGCAACACGAATCACGAATTTTGACCCCCAGCAGAATGTGCTGAAACAGTGGTGTTAGATTACCTAGGTTGTACTTATTCAGGAATAAGATATAGCATAAGGCAGGGGTGCTCAAACGGTCGATCGCGGTCAACCAGTACATCTCGAAAAATTTTAAATAGATAACTGAAATACAAACATTTATTACGTAATAAAATAACACTCTGCTCGCGGCAAAAGGCGGCTTTATCAAAGGAACGTGCGGTACTTGTCAAAGAAAAGCCGCGTTTTTTATTCTTGCCGCTTTTCTAGAAATTTCGAGCGGCGCGTTTCACTGCAATATTCGAGACTAGTACAAAATGAGTGCAGCGAAGAAATCTAAATCGTATCATTTTAATAACGATTGGGAGGAATAATTTTTATTTCGTGAAGAATAAGTGCATTTGTCGTGCGTGAGTTGCAATACCTAAGCGTGGTAACTTAAAGAGGCATCATAAAACGGTTCATAAAAACTATGAACAGGATTTTCCACCTTGGAGTGAAAGAAAACGAAAAGTACGTGATTTGATATCTTGTTTGAAAAAAGAACAAACCATGTTCACAAGACTAGGCAAACAATCAAAACCCGCTACGATCGCGTCATTTGAAATATCTCATATATTGGCGAAACACAAGAAACCATTCGAAGATGGATCGGTTGTGAAGGAAGCATTTATTGAAGCGGGTGAGACTTCATTTGGAGATTAAAAAATAAAACAAAAATCATGTCTGCTATTAGAGAACTTCAGTTATCTCATCCGACTGTCACAAGGCGTATGGAAGTCATGAGTGAGGACATGGCAGCCGCCTTTTGCCGCTAGCAGAGTTTTATTTTATTACGTAATAAATGTTTGTAGTTTAGTTACCTATTCATTAAAAAAAATTTTCTTCTCGCGATCTACTCAAAAACCACTCGCGGCAACTGGTCGATCGCGATCGACCGTGTGAGCACCCCTGGTGTATCGTGAATGTACGACAAATAAAGTATTTATATATATGCTGAAAACCATCTGGAGATCGAAATATACTACAGTCCAAGACTATATGATTTATCTCTCCTCGTTCGCAATTTGGACTTTCTACAGAATTCCACTTAAATAGCATACTATTACAATGCCCATGACCTGTTCTCAAACTACTAATGGTGAACTGAGATCAAAACCAGGAACCTTCAGAATAGGATCTTATATCAGAAACTTTATTCCTTTTCCAAAGGACTAACGCATGGAGAGATATGCAAAAAAAACCAAGCGGTTTCCTATAGGTTAACTAGTAACAGATTCGAAGCTCGTGAATAATTGGAAAAAATTCCGCCAGAGAATGATACTTATACTAACTAACTTGTTTTCAATGCTGACTGTCTGCGGATATGTGATATTAAAATTTATTTGTTTATATCTCTCTTTTAAACGCATTTTCCGTGTTTATAATATTAAATCAGAGTACCAAATTAATTTTACCCAATGCAAAGTCGTGGCACCCTGTATTGTCAAACTCGTTGCGAGTTCTGGAAAACGCTTGAATGTCCATCTTTCGGAGGAGATGTAAAGCCGTCGGTCCTGTCTAACAGAGAGATCCCGTCCCTCGACACGAGAGGGGTTTGGCAAAATTCCCGGGTTAGTGAGGTGACAAAATTCCCCGGTGTGTCATTAGCCGAAAGGCAGAATTAGAGCACGTTAACGGAAAACAAACAAACCCTGCATCACACATACTTACAGCCTCTCAGAGTCGATCGTGAGTAGTCTAAAAATATTGAGGTAGATTTCCAGCAGTTCAAGTTTGAGCACCCCTGGCATAGGGTGTCCCAACTGTTTCCGGAATGATCCGCAGAGAGACTTGTAGTCATGAAGGGGACATGAACAAGGACGACCTCGAGCAACAACGGCGATCCATGATCGTTATTTAAGAATTTTCTCGTTGAGACAAAAGTTCGCTACTGCTAGGCTTCTTTAAATGCAGCTTCAAGAGAACAGTGGAGTGCAAATAGCACTGAGATGATACGACAATCTCTAAGGGTTCATCTCTTCAATGCGCTGCAGTTAGAACTGCAGGATTCGAAGAGCTCGATAGAATTTTGCCAAGGAATATGTCAATTGGATATAAGTTGAATGTGATAGCGTTTCGTTTACACATGAGTCGAGATTTAGTCTTTTTCATTGCGTTCAACGTTCTCCAGTGTACATACGAGAAATTAGAGATATGCCCAGTGCAATTTTTTACCTACCTATGGTTCTGGTGAGGGTTCAATAATCTGTGGAGAGGATCTCCACTGTTCTGGTCATCGTAAACAATGCAACCCTTAATGCTAACTGTTTTAGGCATTTTAGAAGAATATGAATATAAATTTCAATTTTCGATTTTGTGCGTTAGTTTCTTGGCAGCGTTAAATAAAAATCAATTACTTAATCTATGTACGCGTTAAACTTCAGAACAGTGGAAGTTATTCGGCTAAATGTTGCTCTAAGGTGTTTGTAATTCTCAAAACAAAATTTGTGTAAAAGAAAATGCTTCAAAAATGATAAGGCAAAGTGAAAATAGTACAGTACGCGGGGTATCTTCAACACCTAGACGTTATTTTTCATCCATCAATGACCGCTGAGTGGTTTAATTCGCGTTTCGGTTTTAAACATATTTTTTAAATCAGACATTACATTTTCTTATGAAAATTCTTATGCAGGGTGAGTTTTTGAGAACTGGAACTCTAAATATCCCAAAAACCATTCCAGGATCAAATAAGTAGGAAAATATGTAAGCTTTAGTTTTTTGGGAGCCACTTCATGACTAGACAATGAACGTGTTCTAACTCACCCTCTCGCCCTTCCTATGTTTATTGATTGCTTTTCTAACCATTAGACTTTAATATGAACGCCAGGGTAACGCAACTAGCCGCACTTTTTCGACGGGCACCTCATTAATGAAATGTATTTAGATTTTCTGCAAAATCATCTACCAATGTTACTTGACGATGTACCAGAGCATATAAGACAAGATTTCTGGTTTCAACAGGAGGGGGCACCAGCACATCAGGTTAGGGAGCATTTGAATATGAGACAGAGAATAGTCGACGCCTTTCAGTCAGTTAATACGCAAATGTTGTCGAGAGTTCAACGGTCTTTCCTCAGAAGGATTGAGTTGTGTCTACAAAGACACGGGCAACATTTCGAACACTTATTGAAATAGTTCAACACCTTGTAGATCATCTCACCAAAAACCAATCTATTACGTATTTTATACATGACTACCTTAAAAAATTTCCATTTCTCTGATCAAGTATAATGATATGTACTAATAAACTCTTCATTCGCAACCTCTGATTTTATAATTTTAGTTTATTTTTTTTATTTCGAAAATGGTCGGAGATAAAGATAAGGTTACTTCTGCAAAAATATAGCAGAATATTTTATGCGTTGACATGAATAATAAAATACAGGGTGTTTCATTTGAAAAAATCAAGATATGATATTTTTAAAATTACAATATTCAATAATTTTTTTGAGTCACTCCTGTATAAAATGAGGATAATCTATTTCAATTCATCAATAAAGCTTTCCTCGGGCAAGAAGAAAACGAAAGGAAAAAAGTATTCATCCTCTCTGGCCGAAGGAGCATGCGATGATGTGAGAGCCTATTTTCATGAATTTTTACGGAAAAAATATTGTGACGAAACTACTCACCAAAAAAACATTATAGCAGAGTTAAGGACGCTCCTGAATCTTGAACAAAAAAGTGGTCTTCCAATCTGGAAAAATCACCCAAAGTTTTTTTTAGAAAATTGGGACACCCTGTTTACTGCAAAATAAATTGCTGAAATAGATTCTTACTTTCTAAATACAATACCGTTCGAACAAAAATAAAATCTTCAAGGGTGTACGAGCTGCAGAGCACCGCGCCACTGGTGAATCACCCAGTATACAGAACAGAGGGCAACACATGAGGGTAGGAGAAGAGATCAGCGATAGAATGATTTTGGAGTGCAGAGTACCAAAAGGGTCAATACTTTCACCGACGTTGTTTCTCATATACATAAACGACTTATGTGACAGTCCTTTGAAGGGTACGGTGTCAATTTTTGCGGACGATACGACTTTGATTTACAGCTTTCGAAGTGAGAAAACTCTTCTTGGGGAAGACAAAATACATAAACTTCTCCAACTGATACCTTCAAATTCGACGCACCTATATATATTCATGATACCTGCCAGAAATTACAATGCAACTGCAAGAATATCGAATATTGGAACAGCCATGTTGCAAATTTGAAGGAAAAGCTGAGCACAATTTTGCCAAGGTTCTATTTTCTTCGGGAGATTGTGCCGATGAGTACATTGAGAGTAATCCACTGTGCACTGGTTCAATCTGTACTTACGAATGGGATAAGTGTTTGGGGGGCTTAATTTATTGGAGTAATATAAAACCACTTATCACTATACAGAAATGTTTCGTGCGGGTTATCTCTAGGGTAGGTTAGGTTAGAGTGCACCCCTCGAGACCACTGTTCGAATCACTGAGTGTTCTTGATATGGATGAGCTTCATCGTCTGTATTACTGCAATGCAGTATATAAATACAAATTAGCACTCAAAATTTCATAGACGCCAGGACGCCTAAGGCATGTGAAATTTGTCCAACCTCTTGTAAGACTCACTGCGACACTGAACTCGTTTTATTATCAGGGGCCAAAACAGCTCAACAATATGAAGGTACCAGCTCACACCCATGCCAAATCTGTCGAAAAAGTGATTGGAAGATCTATAACCCACAGTATCCTGTGAAATTTTAGATGTTCTGGAGTGTTACACACACCTGCTTGCTCGTCTTGAAAGATTGTCAGTTTATTAAGTTTATTGTGTAGTAAATATATAGAAATGTATAGATGGGCAGAGATAATTTTCTGCACACGGGCGTAACCCTTGCAGAACTTATGTTTTGAATATTTGTATGTTCTAATTGATGAATAAATTTGATTTGATTTTATTTGATCTTATATATTTCATAATTTTGGAATTAAAGAGCCATAACGATTGAATTATAAGTAGAAATTTTCGAAGCAGATAGGGAAGAAGGTCATCAATAATTGTTTTCACAGAATCTATGCTATTGAATGAATATTGCAATTAAGATTGAACAGTTGAAATAATGTCATAAAAGGAGGAGAATCCATGTTTTAAGCGGTGAACTCTATTGTTTTTAACACAGAAAAGAATGAATGAGACGCTTATTGACAACTCTCTTCTACCATAAAAATGTGAATATCTGCGATATTCCTAGTGGAAAGATATGTATTTTTCTTATAATGAAAATGCTGATTTTGGAGGAATTAATGAGGTATACGATATATATTTAGAAAGAAAAAAATAATTCATTCTATTGATACAAAAATCACCTATAGCTCGTATTTGAAAAAACACAAGTTTGCTTCATCTCAGAAACCCATTTTCGAACACATTCCTGCGTTCAACTCAAAAAAGTGCCTGTAGAATGTGAAATATGTTTTGTCTAACTTCAGTAGGATTCTCCAGAACTCCAGAATTCCAGCCTAACTCAGAAACTGAAATCCGTTTTCACCCATAAGTTTTTCTCGAAATTCGAGCTTGGGAGAAGAGGAAGCATTTTTCTCCTTCTACAATATATCACACAGCTGCCTTACTGAAACATCGAATTTGGTCCATCATGTACATAATTTCAGAGAATATATTTAATTCCTATCAATTATTGACGATAGAGTTTAAGTAGAAGATGAAATCTCTTCGAGATAAATAATTATTTGATGAAATTACATTATATGTTACATCAACAGAAACGAAAAGCTTAAGCTAACATTATTTTGAAAGCTTTTGTTAAATTTAAAGAAAAAATCAGCATTTCTTCCTATTTCAAAAATCCTAATAATAATTTTAAAATATCAGATATTTAAGAAAATAAGAAATTTCAAATATTAGATCTAACACATTCAAACATTTTTCAATCTTTTGAATTTTACTTAAATAAAATATGAATATCATGAGGATATTAATCAACTGCACGAGAATTTATTTTCACAACTTCAAAGGCACATCAATTCGCAAGCATGAAAATAATCCTGCAAGATATCTTTTCAGAATGTAGGTAAACAAAGCTCGAGTAACCTACTTCTATCCAACACTATCCCCAAATCGAAATCATCTAAGTAAACAAACGAAAAATCGACAGAATTCAAAGAAAATACTTGAGAATCACTAGGTACTTTACCATTGGAAAACTGATATAAAACGATGAAAACTCAACACAAACAACGTCGAGTTAGATGCTTTGCAGATTCAAAACATTGAAATTACGAAAATTGTGTATATCGATTGAAAATAACATGTTCTAAAAGCGCTTTCTAGCGTCAAACTGATGGGAAAATTGTGCCGAGCTCCTTCTTAACCACCTGTCATTCGGCAAAAATCGTTAGGACGTGAAAGCCCGAACTATATTTGGTTTTCCACCCTTAACAAATTGTTTGTTTTGTGAGTTTCGCAAGCAATTGAACATTTTCCTTTGGCACTTGTCAAATTGAATCTGGCGAAATTTGAATCGATTTTGCAATATATGAAAACTTCAAATTTTCTTTGATGAAATATTGTTACACGCTAGAAATACAAACAAGATGGGTCCGAATAAAATTGCTCGAAACTTTTTCTCTGTGAAAAAATCCCTAGAATAGTTCAATAATATAATGTTTAACATACAAGGGTAATCATAGAATTACAAGGTGGGCTAATTTCCATGTTTTGGTACGGCAGCTAGGTGAAATATTATAGTAGGAGAAAAATGATTTCCTTCTTTCGATCTCTTTTTCAGCGTTTAGTGGTTCAATTATTTAAAATTTCTCAAAACTTCAGAGAATCGTCATTCTCGGATATTTTGAGTTACTATATATATATATATATATATATATATATATATATATATATATATATATATATATATATATATATATATATATATATATATATATATATATATATATATATATATATATATATATATATATATATATATATATTTCTTTTGAAAAGAGAGGATTTACAAAATTTGAATAATTGTATTTATAATAAGTGCTTATGTCTATAATTTTGGTGTGTGTAAGCTCAGGGAATGTAGAACCATAATATCGTGTATATGTTTCCCCGTCGCTATTGCACTAGCAATAGCTTGTCTGTTTGTGATGTGTTAGTGTCGTGTGTACATAAATTGTCCCAATTTCATTCATTGTGTGCTTGTTCTTGAACGATTCATGTTGTTCTATAGCTGAAAACCACAGGTTTCTGTGCATTTTTCTATGGTTTGATTAAATTGGATTGCTAACTTCTTTGGAAAATTAAAGCAAATGGTGGGGGTGGGGGCATTTTCAGTTTAGGCAAATTTGATTATTTACTATTTGTGAACTATTTTAAATTGACTTTTTCAAGTGGTAACACCGACATTTCAAGAGCATTCGGAGAGTTTGTGTAACAATAAACAATTAACGTGTATATAATTAGTTTGTGCGGTTTCCCCCCGGAAATAAAAGAAATATTTCTTGCAGTGCCTATGGCTGTCCAAACAGGCATGATTTATCAGCGAGTTTTTTCAGCGAGTTTTTGAATTTCATTAGTGCATTTATTCATTTCAAAAATTCATTTTCACTTATTGCAGGTTTCCATTCAAAAATGAGCCATTGCTCAAATTATGGGTCAATGCCATCAAAAGAAAGAATTTCCTACGATCGACGTCTTCGAAAGTGTAGTGACCACTTCATAAATTCTGATTATTTGGAAAGACCTGGAAATACATGAAATTGAAGACAGAGTCTGTACCTTCTGTATTTCCAAATTTTCTAGGTATGTAGATAATAAATTTATTTGTATATTTTATTCTTCTTATTTATTTTTACCTCAAATAACCATAAAAATGGTCGTTAATTTTGAATGATGTAGTGTTGACTACATTGTCAACAACGTTGTCAACACTTTAGTAATTTATTAAAGGTTACATATCAACAATTTAACCTAAAACTATTTGTGATTATATCAAAAGATATGGTTTTCTTTGTGCTCAATTAGTTTCAGAATAATTAACAATCATTTCATAAAAAATTCTTCATTTCAACCCACAAAGTTGTGAATTTCCGCGCCATTTTGCCTACACTGCAAATGGCCGCCATGACGTCAGCCTGATTCACAACTTTAAGTGGCTTTAAAGTGGAAGTTAGCAACCCAGGGAGTATATGTGATTCAAACTACAGAATGCAAATTGAGTTGAAGAAGATTATAAAAAGCAGGACTATCTGAAATATTAAAAATGTCTTCAAATTTTACGTTTTCAATCATGTACAGGTGTACAAGGTGTTCTCCAAGTTATATAATAAACTTCGACAAGTGATTCCTGTGGTAATTCTAAGGCAAATTACTGAGAACAGCAAAGTCTGAATCGTTTTTAAATTCGGAGATATTCAACTCCAAAATAATTTGATTCACAGAATCGAGAGCGATTCTGTGGTGTTACCATTGATGGAATTTATTTATTTATGTAAGTTATTTATGATACAACAGACAGGGGTCCGCAAGTGTATCCACATGATAATTAGGGAATTAAGCTGCGCACCTAATTAATTACTAACAAACAGCATTCAAGTCAAAAGATGCGAATCTGTGAAAGAATTAACAAAGGAAACCAACAAACAAGATGTAGCGCTAAAAAAAAGAACAAGGTCAAGAATAAATTCCAACTTATCAATTTAGAAATAAGTTTCTTATAGGCCATTAATCATTCACATATAATTAAATACAATTCAAGAATTTTCATTTGAGTTCACTGTTTATTAATATTCTGAACATTAAGAGGAAATCGAAGCTCTGACAGTACAAACTATAAAGGTTCACATTCGATTTAACAGGGAGTTTTAGGCCGTATTTGTTTGACACAAAGGAATCCTGTCATATTAAAACTTGAAATACAGGAAATGGCTTCCTCACAACTGTTATCATTGTTTTTCAATTAATTGTCATATTTTTTAAACGACTGTCGAAATTTTTTCGCAAATTTTTCCTCAAATTAAACCCAAATTATTGGGTTCATAATGATTCTAGAACATCTATAGATCATAATCGGCATCACTTAGAAGATCGAACCTGGCCATCGGGGCTCTCTCGACCAAACAGAGAGGGAATTGTTTTTGTTGAGTTTGAATATTGAAGAATTGGCCGGCAAGAAGAAGGAAGTTATTATGTTTCAGGAGGTTCACACTGCGACGGAAGATCATCTCCGCGAAAGAGGAAATATCGCAGGTTATGTACTTCTTGATTATCTCTTTAGTCCCTTTTAAGGTCTTGTTTGTTTGTAAAATCTTTTCTTGGATTCAAGTGAGTTTAGACATATAAGGGTCAGGTATGATTGTTGAAATATTTTTCTGCTGGTTTTCTTTTTCCATTGTTACAGATTTCTGTCCCAAACCTCTTTCCTTTCACCCTTGTCTTCATGTGGAAATCATGGAGTGCAAGATGAGAATTGAAAAATCTTTGGTACTCTTTATGTATTACGATACTAACACAACATAAACAGACAAGCTATTGCTAGTGCAATAGCGACAGGGAAACGAGTTTTTTCCTCAGGTTTTTTCACTCTTTTATTGAATCATACGCAAGATAGTATGGTTCCCCTGTTACATTTCCTGAGCTCACACTCGTGTTTTTCTGACACACCAAAATTATAGATATAAGCATTTATTGTAAATACAATTATTCGAACTTTTGTAAAACCTCTCTTTTTCAAAAGAATATATATATATATATATATATATATATATATATATATATATATATATATATATATATATATATATATAGTTTCCAAATCTGCCCGCCATGCACGCAGCCCCCAAGCGCCACAATAGTGCAACCAAGCAGGATGCCGAGAAACGAAGCGGCAGACTGCAGTTTCGCCCTTATTAGGAGCTCATCAGTGTCGCATATCGCTTCTCAGCATCCTACCAAGCTACATCGGGGTACCCTATCAAATCCAGAAAGGACGCACCTCGTACATACTCTATGGACCGACACGGCGAACCCGCTACCGGACTTCGGAAGTTTTAAAGATAACAGTAAATTGACTAAGTGTT
Organism: Cryptolaemus montrouzieri; assembly: GCA_013387265.2. NCBI lineage: Eukaryota > Metazoa > Arthropoda > Insecta > Coleoptera > Coccinellidae > Cryptolaemus > Cryptolaemus montrouzieri. The sequence goes on along the minus strand of JABFTP020000021.1, from coordinate 22,284,271 downwards.
ACTCATGAGAATGCTACTTCAAACCAAAAAACATTACAACATTTTTCTGCAGATCATTGAAAAAAACATCTACGTTTTCTACTTTCGAAAGAGGTACAACAATCCAACATAGTTAGCCTAACAAAATAGATATCAGTCGGACAATAGGAGCAGTAGAAAAATTAAGTGCCTCGTTGATTCTTTGCTTGTGGATAGTCACAAACGAAGAATATGCTGATAATCATTTTTACTACGGTCTTGTCAGGGGCAATGCTCGTATCACTGAATCGTCGATTCAGTGCTACTGGCAGCTTTTACAGATGACAATGTAAAGATTTCTTGAATATATTATGCCTTGAAGACCTGCTGTTTTTAGCTGCAATAACATTAAAGTATGTTCTTTCCGTCAGGCGACATGGGCAGACTACCAGTGTATCCCATCTATAATGAAGAAGAAATAATTTTTTTTAACAAAATCCGCTGTTACCGATGAGAACAGTGCTTGTCAACTTGGCATATCTCAATGGAAATTATGATACACTATGACACTAACAAGAAATTTATGGGTTGCTTAGATTAATATACACTATGCAAGACCCTGCATATAATCGGGCAACCAGGGAGAACTGTTACTAAGAATCCAATTTTTCCGATTCTAGTTGAATTATGACATAGAAAACCCTGATTATCTAAGAAAAATTTCAGACAGAGATGGAATGACACACACTACTGGGAAGACAGAACGGTAGAAACTTCTCACATAAAGCAACATAAAGGTTCCCTGAGCAGAGTTCCATTTAAACTATGGGTGACATTCATGATTAATTATTTGACAGTCCTCATTTTCTATCAGAGATTTCGAATGGCGCCGACTATGAGAATTTTTCAAAAGATATCTTTTTTGATGTAATGGATGATGTACCGACACCAGGACAAACATAATTCTCCAACACTACGGATGTTCAGCACATTACAGATTATACGTAAGAAATTGGTTGGACGAGAATTTTCCAAACAGGTGGATTGGCCGAGGAGGTCCTATACTTTGGCCAGCTAGAAGCCCTGACCTATCGCCAATGGAGTGTTATCGCTGGAGGCACATGGATGCTATAATTTATCATGAAACGCAATGCAATGCAAATTAGAGAAATTTTCAGCACTCAAAAGTGTCAAAAGTGAATGGCGAAAAAAAAATGAGCTGATGTATTCGAAATCAAGGCGCTTATTCCGAAAATGGGATTTGATTTAGTCGCTATTCAAATAAAATCATAAAAATTTCCATGGATTCATAAAGTAATCCATCTTATTAGTCAGGTGTTATAAGTTATCGAATTGATTTCTTATTAGCTGCTCCTATCAATCCACTAATATCTTTTTCGTTAGACTAATCATGTTTGATTGTTATGCCTCATGCAAGAGCTCCTAAAATGGTTTTCAAAAAAAAATAATGTGGTGAATTTTCTTGTGTAATGCTCACTCAATTTATCGTTATCGCTTAAACTTCGAAGCAATGCCTCTAAAATTACGAGAATACTACATGATTATTAATTTCAATCATGCTATTGAGATATAATTAATTCGAAACTATTGAAAAAATTAATTTTTCAAATTGACAGAAAGGTTTTTTCAAGAAAATATTTGATTAATAAGGTACCTGAGGCAATTAACGCCCACCTAACTTAAAATATATTTTTTATTATGAATGCATTCGAAATGGACCCAACCTTGTCATGTGAAAATTAAACATATATTTTGAATTGAAACATGATAGTTAAGAAGTGTAATTGTTTAAAACTTCCTCGCTAATAACGTAATATTAAAACCCTTTCTTTGGGCGTTATTAAAAATTCTATGTTGATTAGCGCCCGCTTTTTAAATCAGATGCTACACGAGTTGAAAAAGTCTTTGTATTTAAATAATTAATAAAACATAAGATTCATTTATAAATTTCTTTATTAGATAGCAAGGAATGTAGCAAATCAACATTTAACATAAGAACTTTAACATTTCTTAACACGCACAAAGTAACTTGAAACTTTAAATTGTAATCATTTTCTCAGAACTTGAAGGTTCTGACATCAACAATTATAAAAAATAATAGCATAGCGAATGTTTATATGCATATAAGATATATTATGTTCAAACTTACAATGGGCGTTATTAAACGATAATGGTCAATAGCGCCCTGACGTAGCAGGAAAATCATTCCCAATATATAATGACAGTCACTGTTATCTACACTATTAAGTACTTAAAATATTATGAGATCTTTCTTCTTCTGTCCACGCCTTCCCCTTTTTCTACTCGTCGGGCTAGGTGGTGTCATTTTGGTGTTCTGTAAAATGAGTACATAGTTATTAACAAAATACTTTGCTGTAAGAAAAGGCAAGGGCAGAATAATAAAATTAGTGAATTTAAGGTAATATTGAATTCAGATTCTTTTATTGAAGATTTAATTTTACAATGCAGATATAAGTAGGTACGCGTTATTAGAGCAGAATTACTACAGAATTAAATTAAGTATCTACTACTTTTCCTATGGTGTAAGGAAGGCCAATAACGCCCACGTATGGTAATAGCGCCCAATGGTCATTTGACTGGGCTTTAAGACCCGAGTTGAGGTTTTTGGTATTGGGAAGTTTTTGCATTGATTCATACAAATTTCCTTTAAAATATGAACAAGATTTAAGGAGAACAACCTACACTACATGACAAATATAAAAGCAAACAAAAATGTACAATGAATCATTTGGAAACTTACAGTTTTGTTGAGCAATTTTTTACATCAGTGGCGTTTGCGACCGGAGTCTCGACAACACTACGGGTCACTGGCAAGATGGCTGCGGGAGCGGCTAGCGCTCGCGGTTACTAATTAAAGTATGTTTTCTGTAGATTGGGTTAGATAATTTTTGATAGCAGTAAATATGAGTCAGTTTTTTTGCAAATGGTCCGTAGTAAACCTTTGAAGTTTGTTCACTACTCACAATTCACCCTGCATATTCGAATTTTAAAACTATTATAAATTGTTTGGGTGTTAAGGTAGTTCCTTGTAATGTTCAATACAAGATCTCCAAGTCTTGTTGGTGTACAAATGACAACCAGTAGCACTGCAAACATTATCCATTCAAATTCTACGTTCGGGCAATAAAGAAAAAAGTGACTTCTGCTTGACTGCAAGCATCCAACACTGGTCCTTGACTTATATAAAATGTGTTTTCGTGAATAACACTTCACTTAGTTGTATTATGTTACTATCTTACATCAATAAACTGGTTTTTTTTTCAGACAACTGAGCTGATACATGGATAACATCCGAGAAAAAATAAATTGTAGTTTTTATTAGTTATCTGATGATTTGAAGTCGCTCCCGTGGGTGAATCAGTTGAGAGACTGGATTCCCGAGCAGATGATCTGGGTTCGAGTTCCAGATAAGGCATGGGTGTTGTACTTGTCCTTAAATATATATCCTTAAATGAATAAATATACACAACTAGTCTGCAGGCTAATGCCGAAATCACGTGCTAATTAAACTAAATTAAGAAAGAATTATTTGAAGAATAACATAAAAAATCGTAGTATGTATGGAATCTACATCGCTAATACGTTAGAAACCGCTTATTTCCCTGAGAAGGTTGATTTTTCACCGGATGGTAGAAAGCGAACATGTAGCAATTTGGAAATTTATTCCTAACAAAAACAATGCATGATAATACTAGAATATTTGAATGAATCGGTTGCGAGCAATATTGGTAATATAAGTTTATTTATTGAAGATACTTCCGGCACAACTTCGAGTACCTGCAAAATCTAAAATTATTTATTCTTTCAAGAGAAAGTGGAACATATTCACAATAACCAACCCATAAGCATCCCTTCAAATATTTATTTATTTGTTTATTTATTTATTTATTATTCGTAAACGGGATATCCCTTCAAGCAATTTTAAGAACATTTGTATATGTATAGTAATTCAAACACACATGAAAGAAATAATGTAAACGATATAACACAATGTGTAAATGACGGTACAAAAAATAAATCCCTGAAACTAACCTGAATTTGAAGTCTAAAAATGTATAAGAATGCATGCTTTGTCAGAAGAGTTTTTTGAGCGACAACTGAGATGTACTCTGAGTTATACCCGTGAATTCAACACCCAGAGCACAATACTCATTAGCCACCCTCATACAACATTTGAGAGTGCTGGAATAGCCGTAATCAGTTGAATAGTAGGGCACAAGAAACAAATCAGAGCCACGAGTTGTTCTAACTGGTACTCTTACGTTTACAAGCTCAAGCAATTCTAGGCAACAAATATTGCCCGATAGTAATTTGAAAAGAAAGGTGAGATCAGAAATTATCCTAGGATCCTTTACAGATGAAATCTTCAAATACTTCAAAATATCTGGGTAAGTATAGGTTCCATCAGACGCAGTTCACAAGCTACGTTTCTGAGGAATTCTTTCGATGTTATCAATGTGCACCCTGTAATGAGGCGACCATATCACCGAACCTTATTAGAGAACAGAGCAAACAAGAGCCATATAAACAGTTTTGGCAGCATTAGCTGATAAGCCTCTTAAATTGCCGATCATGAAACCAAGCAACTGCCTGCCCCTAGCTACCGCTGAATTTATGTGAGGAATAAACGACATAGTACCTTCGAAAACGATTCCCAAATTCTTCACCTTATTTACTATGTTAACAGAGTTATTGAGAATACTATAGTTGTATTCAATAAAATTTTCGGATCTGGAGAATGTCATGCAATAGCATTTATCCACATTCAATTCATGTCGTTTTTAACTGACCAACTCTGCAAGACCTCCAAGTCGTGTTGTAGTCTGACACAATTATGAACATTTGACACTAGTATACACAGTTTTAAATCATCGAAAAAGAGAGATCTTTGCAATACTTGAACTTCTTGCCAATGTCATTGATGAATAGAGTGGAAAGTAAGGGACCCAGTTGAGATCCCTGTGGTACTCGTGAATAGGACGAGATATATGGTCTTTTATTTTCACATATTGCAAACGGGATCTGAGATAACTAAACAACCAAGCAACAATTCACTGCGGAAATTCCATATTCTTCTCAGTTTTTCTTTGAGAAATTTGTGATTTATTCTGTCAAAGGCTTTACTGAAATCTGCGTAAACAGAATCAACCTGAAAACCAGATTCCAAAGCCCGAAAAATATAAAGAAATTGGTGATAGGTGCGTTTTTATTGATTTTTGCCTGAATGTGGAACATGTCAAGAGAATTGTATCTAAATTTCAAGTCAATCTGACGAAGATACAGCGTTTCAAGTGGGCTGTTCTCAAACAACGACAGTACGACAAATGCCCGAACGATGGGGACTCTTTGTGTGAACGGCGATAAGCGGCAGCTGTTACTCTCTGGCTTCTTTCAAACACAACCATAGTGCCCTTTCTACTGATGTTACAAATTTCATAAAGCTTATCTACGAAGATTTGAGCAATGATTCACTTTTGTAACGATGTATTGAAGATTTTACATAGAATAATAACTAGAGTCTCAATAAGCTTATTTGGAAGATTTCTCCAAAATCATTGTAATAAAACCATTGTTGAAATAGCATCAAGCAATGAAGGAACTAGGAATAGTCACAGCAAACAAACAAGCTGCACCTACAAGTGAAGTAAATACGCATTGAACGTTCTGAATAGGAGTACTTCACTATACCTAGCTGCCATTGATGATTTTGTATCATTATAAAAATCATGACCTTAAATGATACTTAAAATTCTATGTTATAACATGTATATGAAATAAATAAAGTAACTATATTCCTAACTCCTTACTCCCCTCGGTTGACTAACCCAAGGTTATTATATTAAATGAACTCTTGAAATAAAGAATAACCAATTTACCAGCACTTTTGGTAAAAATGATGAGTTAATTCCTGAAGAACAAGGTTATAATACTCTTCAAGCAGATCTATCGACAAAATTCAAGCAACTCTAGAGGAGGCGACACAATTACTCTCTCAATTCGTTTCTAGTAGGGGGCATGAGCTTTCCCCAGAAAAGTCGATTGTATGTACTTTAACAAGAAAGAGGAATATTTTCCCGGATCATGTCCAACTTGCTGAATACAATTTTCCACATAAAGATTGCGTGCTTTTTTGGGAGTAGTATTGGATTGAAAATTATCTTGGAAAGATCATATATCTGTCATTTTGAATAAAACTGAAAAAGGAATTCAACTACTACGATACATCTGTTACAGTAGATGGGGGACCGACCAATCTATCGTGCTCTTATTTTATCGATCATTCATTCGATCCATAATTGATTATGGATCTATATTTTACGGTGAAGCCTCGAATACGCAATTGGCAAAATTGGATTCTCTACAACGTAAGGCAATCAAACTTTGTATCGGTTTGCTTAAAAGCGCTCCGAATGAAGTAGTTCTGTCGGAAGCAGTGGAACTTCCACTGTCTCTCCGCAGGGAATATTTGGGATGCAAAACATTGATAAAGGCTATAGCTTTTTCCAAGAAAATCTTGAAATCTATCGAAAAACTATTCCTCCTATCTCTCACCCATAAATATTGGATATCGAAAAAAGAGCCAATGATGATCTCTTGCTACCATCACATTTTGTCTTATAAAGTTCGAATAGCAAGATCTGATAAAATTCCAGTTCATTGTTTGAATCTGAAGGATGTAAAAAGCAATGAAAATGTATATATTCCACAATATGAGAATAGGCCATCTGCTTATATGACTTTTCACGAAATCACAAATTGTAATTTCAGTAATCATCACCAAATCTATACTGACCCACATTTAGAATCTGTCAAATACCGCCTAAATGGCAACTTCACTATCTTCTCAGAAGAGCTTTTCGCGATTTGGAAGGCTTTACACTATGTTTCATCTTCGTTCGAGCGATTTAAATTTAAAAATATTTTGATACTCTCTGACAGTCAAATCAGTCTCCTGAGCATTAGTCACCTCAAATTAGAAACGAAGCTGAATTTCATTCACTGTGGTATCCTCGAATATTTAAGAAACTTGGGACTTAAAGTCTCTTTCATGTGGACAAGGGCTCACTCCGGTATACCTGGTAACGAAAAAGTCGATTGTCTGGCGAAAGAAGCCTCAGAAATAGACTCTTCTCCTTGAGTATATTCTGACATTATTCCCCTTCTTCTGAAAAATAAAAAGGCTAAATGGATAAACGATTTTCGAAATAGTTCGAAGGCTTGTTTTTAGAAATCCATTCACGCAGAACTCATTACTGAACTTTGGTTCCAAAATGTTCACCACCTATACCCTGAAAAGGAACACGTCCCTCTCTTTCATAGGGACTTCATTCGAACAATATCTCGGCTAAGGAGCGGTTACGCTCTTTGCCCTAAGTACCTCCATATGATCAAAAGAAAGACAGTCCTCTGTGCGAGTGTGGAGAAATTGGATCGTTAGGCCATGTTATTCTTCAATGTGAACGTTACCATTTAGAAATCAATTTCCTAGTTTCGATTATCCAAAAAACACAAATACATGTCCCCATTTAACCTGAATATCATTTTAAAAACGCAAAACCACATTACTTATCTAGAAATATGCAAATTTATTAAAAAACTACGAATTACCCTCTAATTAAAACCTTATATCCTATCTTTCCCTTAATCTTTATGAACTTAACAATCTCTTTTATAGCTGTCGTATTTCCCTGTTTTTTTCCTTATATGTTAACTACCTTTCCGCGGCTCTACCTGTTTGTGTATGAAGAATAAAAATCACTTTGACAAGCCCCTTAGCGTATGTATCCACGTCTTTCCTCTTTAAATCTTCTAAATTGTCCTAATGGGATCAGGCTAGGTACAAAGACCATAGAGAATCCCTCCTATATATCCCTATAAATACATAATAACCTGCTGGCTAATGTTTTCAAAACGTGCCAATAATTTTCATTAAAAAAGAAAAAAACAAAAAATTTAGGTGAGGACTATGCTCAATTTCTTCAGAAATCCTATTAATAACACTATATTTATGAAAGCCAAAGTCTTGTCATGAAATGGATCAAATTTATTATATATTAATTACAAGTTACAAAAATTATCCTTAAATATTACAAAGTTGAGATTTGTTATTCATTTCAGAGTCGATCCAATGCTTCCATCATAATAATGCTATTGCCTCGAACAACCTAAAAAGCCATAACATTGTTAGTCTGATGAATAAATCTTAACATGAGAATTACTCACCACCATGCCCACATTATTTTTGCTGCCATCTTTACATTCCTCTACACTTTCATCAATTACCAGATTCATAAAAGGATCAAATCCTCGTAGAATGCCAGATATAGATCGGCCACCATTCAACTGCAATGACAGTTTTTTATCCATAAATCTGAAAGAAAATGTCAAAAGGATGATATGTTACAAGGCAATCTACAATTGAATAACAATTAAAACTACTAGTACAGACGAGAAGGCAAAATGATAGCATAGGTAAACCGCCTCGGTAGCTACATAGTTAGTGAGCAAGTATGTAGGAATATGCTTAGCCGAGGTGCCTGGTTTAAGTTATGGATGTTGTCCTTGAACAAAAAAGTGATACTTGGAAAGTCGCCTGAAGGAGGAATAAATTGGTGGCAGTTATCATTGCACAGTCTAGGTTAGGTTAGATTAGAGGTTCGGAATCCACTATATGCTGCGGATCCACTGTATAAATGGGCTAAGTTCCCGAGCACATCGTTAAAGGATGAAACAAACAACAATAGCGTAGCTAACCTTCAAATTTATCAAATGATTTTAATATTAAAGCTTAGCTCAAATGAACACTTTCAAATGAACATTTAATTATCATTGAATCTTTTCATTTAGGGTACTCGATTCAAGTGTTTCTAATATACTTACTTCTTCAACTCTGGAGGATGTGCTTTAGACATTTTGTAAGTTTTTCAAATTCAAAGAAGATTTTTATCAGTCTGTAACTACTTATAAAGTTTTAGTTACCAGAAAACACCTATAAAGATAACTTATTGACTTATTGTTTACCAAAAATATGGTTTTCAGATATTGTTTGAATGAGAGCTTTCGGTTTTTCTTCAAACAATCATAACCTCAGAATAATCATAGAATACCAGCATTAATGATCATAGCAAATTACCATTTCAACTTCATTGGTGAGTATTGAAAAATTAACAATATTTTATTACCCAAACAAAAGGTTTATTATGATAAAGAATATTCATCAAATTATAAAATAATCATTATAGAATAAAATCTTTAGTGTCAGAAATTTAAATTAAAGTACGAATTTGTACGTTCATATATAATGTGTTTCAAACAATTCATTGTAAATATTGAAAAACCTATTGATACAATAGTTTTCATAATTTTACTTATGTAGCAATTTGAAGAAGATTAGTTAAACCTTTATGTGTGAAGATATATATTTCCTATCAAAAATACTGCAATTGATGAGTTGCTTAATTAATTCAATTCTCATCTTGAATAGAGGGCTCGAGAATCTCATTAAGTATTGACGAAATATCTCTTGATAACTAGTTCAAATGTGAGAATATTAAATAAAAAATTGAGAGATGGTAAAGTTTTCATTATAAGAAAAAGAACTTCAGCCTATGTTCTATCTGTGAATATTATTTTCTATGATGGGTTAAACCAATATGTCGTTGTCGAAATTCTTGCAGATCTAATTTTCCAACTCGAATTTGACGTTGATTAGTTATTTATTGAGAGTGCGATTTATTAAAAAACGTGAAGGTATAAGGTAAAATGAGGTTTTGCCATCACTGAAATGTTATTCCCCAGTATCCTTGCAGTATTTCCGTTGTAAATATGAAATGAATTTAATTTGGCAACCTCTCATGTTAAACTACTCTGTAATTTTTCAATGATAACAAAATTAAGACACCTCCTTATGTCAAAATAAATTAATAATATGTTTGTTCTAGAATTTAATAAGAATGGCCAGAAATGTTTCACCTACAGAATTATCAAATTCGCCGCCACCTAGTTCTAAGAATTTGAACAATGATGATTGGACATGTGATGATTGTGAAAATGTAAATTTCGCACGTCGAAGTAACTGCAATCGATGCAACAAACCCCGCACAAATATAACAAAAAAACGAAAACTCGGTACAGAGATTGGGAAAGCAGCAGCAGAAAAAAGTGGGGGACTGTTTAATGCCGAAGATTGGCAATGCTATAAATGCGCGAATGTCAATTGGGCTCGAAGGCAGCAATGCAATGTATGCAATACTCCGAAATTCGCAGTTCTTGAAGAAAGGACTGGATTTGGTGGAGGTTATAATGATAGAGGAGTTGTTGAGTACAAAGAACGACAGGATTCCGACGATGAGTATGACGAATTTGGAAGAAGAAAGAAACCGAGGACTGAGAGATCGAGGAGCAAAAGAGATTCTGAAGAAGATGAAAAGAAGTATGAAGATGAGAATGAGGAAGAGGAAGATGAAGAAGATGATGATGGTGATTTATCTAAATATGATTTATCTGATTTTGGTGGACCAGATGATTCTGGTGAAAAGAATAAGAAGTCTAGTCCAAGGTCTAAATCACCAAATTGAATTTTATTTGACAGAAATTTCTGTTAGTTTAAATAGGTGTTCGCATTTGTAGATATTGATAAGGGATGGTATTTCTACAAAACTGTTTTCGTTAAATTGAAGGAAAAGTCGTAAATTACAAAACTCTTTGATATGTTTATTAAGTTAGCACATCATAAGAGATGAAAACAAATCAAGATGTTAGCACTTTCTATATTTTGTGCTACACTCACATATATGTAGATATAGGTATGTTTTGGTCCAATCAATTTATTATGTCAGCAGTTGATCAAAATCAGAATGTTTAAGCTATCAAAGTATCTGCGTCTATATTAGTTTTCAAATATTATTTAGAATGAATGTTTCGGTAGAAATGATTTTGTATTTGGAATATGTAATTAATTAAATGTTTAAATTTTATTTACAAATTTTCGGTATTCACAAACTGCTAAAGAAAGTTTAATGAGGAATGTCTCACAGAGTTTTGGGAGAAACATATTTTGGCTTAACACGTTGAGCCCCAGGTGACATCAACTTGATGCCTCACGTCATTAGACCTCCAGAACATCGTGGCCTCAATGTTATACCACACAGTCGATTTTCTTTTCGGATCGCGTGCAACTACGGATATCGCACGCTCTTGTGCAAACTGCGTAGATATTGAAAGCGCCCGGTATGAGGAACAAAACAGTGTTTGCTGTTTGGGGGTAGCTCAATAATTTTGAAAGTTATATAGATTTTTATCAGAACAGCACAAGAATTCAACATAAAAAAGGTATTTCATGAAAAAAATCGAAGAAAAGGTAATAACTATAACTTATATATTCAAAGAAGAGTTATATTTTTCAAAAAAGCAAGAAACAAAAAATTTTCTTACAAATATTACATTGATATTTTGACCGACTGGCTTGGCTTTGGGCTTCTTTTTGGCCAACTTCATTCTTCATTTTTCTAGCAGACAACGCACCTATTTTTTTTTTGCTTGTATGAGTTTGTTTTATTTCTGCATTAGAATTTATAGAATCCGCATGAGAAAAGTCTTCAAGTAGACTTGAGCAACTTGCCTCTTGAAGTCTGTGATGGAGATCTTACTCTGAGTTACTTCCTTATACGTTATATATGCATTTACCATAGCGGAACCGAATAATAATTCGGTTGCTAACTTGCGGTACCATTTATTCCTCCTCAAACAATGGGAATATGCTTTTATTCGATTTGATAAATCGATGAAACTTTTAAATTCATTGTAATCAATGACAATTATAGGCTTTTCTATCTCTGCTTTTCTGTTGAATTTTTCTCTTTTCGTCTGTATGTTTTGTGCTGAGCATGAGCACTTCTCTTTCATCGAACCATTTCAACATCATTATGCCTGTATTACTATGTCTCGCACATATTTCATTCCTTTTCAATTTTTTCTTTGTAACATCGGTGCAATTGAATTTCCTATTTGATCTTACAGTACCGACCAGATGAGTTTCCTCTTCATCAGCTCATGCGCGAGGGTTACACTTGTATAAGAATTGTCAGTGGTCTTACCAGACTCAAATAAATTCTTCATCAAAGACAAATCTACATTAGAAGACGCATTTCCACCCTCGTGAGTATCTCTTCCGCTATAAACTTGCAAATCATATGTGTAACCACTTTCTAGATATAGTTTATACAATTTGATGCCAAATTTGTGCTTTTTATTTTTTATATGCTGCCTGAATTTGAGACGACCACGAAATGGTAGCAACGTCTCATCTATACATACATTTCTCCCAGAGTTGGAATCATTCAATGAGTTTTTCAATCAAAGGCGAGATTTTATGAAGTCGTTCCAGTTCCCTGTTTTGCTGAGTTTCATTATCATTGAAAAAAAACGTTCCATTTCTTCGCAATCGGTAGGGAACCACGGTTTCGATTTAGCGTTTCGGATTCATTGGCTGTTGCGCTAGTTTTTGCTGAGCATAAATATTTGTTTGCTCAGCAATATAGACGATAATTTCATCAGTGACAAACAGCTTGAAAAAATATAAGACTATTATATTCTGCATAATACTCGGTTTTATGCCCACTTCTTCGACTTCAAAGTCTAATTTCTTCAGTTTGGATTCATCAACAGTATCCCAGTTCAAGTTAGAAACACTATTTTCGTCGTCTTCTTGCTCTGATTCATCGGACTCTATAGTGAAATTTGATATGATAGATTCAATGGTCCTCTGAATATTGTTGTCCTGAGCAAAGAGAAACACCGATAGTAATGATAGTAAAAAAATCGAAAAAACTTACGGCAGTATGTTTGATGATTTAGCACAATTCGAAACACCTAACTGATCATCTTGTGTGCTCTCATTCACTTCTGAGTTTTTTAATCTTTTAGCTTTTTTAGGCAGGACTTTGTTATCATTAGAGCTTTCACTCACGTTAGGTTCATATTCATCAGATGTGTTACAGTCTGCGTACGGATCAACCACATCTATATCTTCATCCGACATGAGTTCATCATACAGTTTCTGTTGAGATGTTTCATCTTCTCTTTATATGATTACTCATTTTTAGTGCACAACAACGAGACGCACTCCACAAACAACCGTTTGATTTTGCCGCGTACAAGACGATGCATATGCATAGATCACATAGCAAAAGATGATTGAATCGACATGTCTATATGAGGCATTGCATACATGCCTCGCTGTCTATGAGGAACACATTTGTGTTCAGATCGCGAGGTATCAATGTGATGCCTCATTTTTTTCTAATTTACAGCCGTAATTTTTCTTTTTTGAAAAAATTCACCCTTGATATGAATTTCTGACGGATGCATGAACTCCAAACAGCAATAAAGAATTACCGGTCCACGGGACCGAAAAAATTTTCCTTCCCGGGGCTCAACGTGTTAAAATGTGATGGAATTATATTCTTGTGGGAAAATTGGCGCAAGAAATATTTTTTAATTTAGTTTATTTATAGAAGGCTGTTTTATAGTACTACTTCTGATCTCATTAAAATTCAATGCTTTAGATCAGGGCTGTCCAAACTAGATGGAATCTAGGATCAATCAAAATGACTGAATATTCGAAAAAAAAATTATTTTTCGGTTTTATTGCTTTTTTATTATATTTCTGTCAATATCAACATGAGTATCAGTTGTTGCTAGACGCAGTGCATGCTTGAGTGATGTATCTGCCAATAAAGACATATTTCAACAAAAACAGGCAGTGCTCATCATTAAAACCATTTTAAGGCCAAAATTCAGTCAGTTTCGGGAAACGTTTGACAAAAAGCTTGATAAATTCAATTCCTGATTCTGTTCTGCCCTTGTATGAGCGGTCTCATTGAAAATCTCACACTTCAAGGTGATAATCAATTGTTAATGAATGGTTGAAGAGAGCTGTATCGCTGTTTAATTTTTTGAAATATGTTCCATCTCTAAATAATGTTCTTCACAAGTCGGAAAAGAAGAGAAATCATTTTGTTGAAGTGTTTTGAAAGTTTTCAGTTTGCTTCTAAATCCATTCACATGTATATGACTATAATGTTTTTTACTTTGCAATCATAAGTACTATTCGTTCAAGTGGGGTATTATACAAGTTGGAAGAATGGAAATCATCCAGGAATAGATAACCTTGCATTTAATGTTATAATTTGAAAGTCAGATGTTATTTAGTTTCTTTCCTTAAAGCCAAAAAGCACTGTCCAGCACTCAGCCATCTGACTCTGGAATATAATAATCAATCTCCATATGTTGCATCAATTTTTCTTCGATTTGACACTTAAAGGTGCCATTTCATTTGAGCGTTTTGACGCTCTTTTTGAGCGTCAAAATGGTCATGGGACCTATTTTTCTATGAAATCTTGACGCTCCTATGAAAAGAGGTTTCAGCGTCAAAATATACTAATTGTCACTTATTTCAGGTTAAAACGCTTAATTGATAAATATGAAATGTATTTTTTGAGTTGGTATCATTTCTGGAATCTTCGTGTTGCATATTGCGAATTTTTTTTAAAACCTAACTTATTGTTGCAATAACTGGACGACTTAAGAGAGAGGTTTGGCAATTTCGTATCGAAAAAACTCATATTTGAAGACCGAAAGTATAAGCTTGTCACTTGTCTCTTCTAGAGTTTGCTGCTATATTGTTCAGAAATTCCCAACTTTCTATAGTCAACGCTGAAAATCACGTAACCTTCTGGATCAACGTCAAAACGCTCTAATGAAAAGGAACCTTAAGCCATCTTGATGTATGTATGATACAGTAACAATCAATGTCGATTTGTTTTGGACGTCATGCCAATCTCGTGTGATCAAAACTTGTCGTGTTGAATGATACCGAACAACCGACGAGTTATTAGCACAATGTGTTCGGGGATTCCCGAATGGTGTACCTATTCGTTATGCTTTCGGGGAATTTACCGAGTTCTCAAAAACCGTGAACAGTGGCTTGCGCTTCAATACGTAATCTAATACTGGCTCAGAGCATTTCGTCTGCAAATAGAGATAAAAAACTTCTTGACAAGCGAAAATGATTCTGATTCAAAAAAAAATTGAAAAGGCAAATTTTCAAAAGATATATATTTAAACAGAGGGATTCTGGGGGCCACATAACTTCAAGCTGCGGCGCGAGGCTCATGATTTGGACAGCTCTGCTTTAGATATATAAGTTGACATTAAAAAATTGGATATCTATGTTTTCGCACAAAGTTATACATAAGAATTCACAGATGTAGCACAGGTGAAATATTTAAGTATTTAGATAACATAAACTCAACTTTTCCTGATGTGTTAACTTAAGAAATGTTCAGATATTATTAGCATATTCATGCTTTGCGATTTTTATTACTTTTTACAGTTACAAACTTTTGGAACATCTGTCTTTCTGAATTTTTAAAATTACGTCACATCATGGCTTGAAAAATTCGACAATATTTTGTCAATATTATTAATGGAAATTTGCAATATTTAAAGTTGAGTAAAACATTCTCCTTCCAATGGTTGTTTATTGAATCATCTTGGTTCCAACCTTTGACAAGAAATATTGACAAATCTATTTTTCTGGAATCATAAATTTATCTTATGAGGTCGATATTAAAAATAGTAAAATAGTATTATTGCTTCAGCAATTAATGGTCCTTTCATCAGTTTCTTATTTGGGCTATTTTTATGGAATTGAAATGATCTGATTTTGAAATCATTTCATTTCATTTTATTAAGTGGAATTTGTAATCAATTCTAATAAATGTTTTTATAAAAAATTATTAGTTTCTTTAGTCAGAATGTTCAAAGTTTGATGAGTCAGGAAAACTCACGGTGATCAGGAAGCGTTCGAGACAAATTGGGAGTAAATACGGAGTTCCAAGTTAAAAATGAGCTGGGTTATTTTCAAACTCCCATCCGTCCTGGGCACAGACTAAAACTACTGTTTTTGAACAGTAGGGGTACATGGTCATGATGATCTTTGGGTCATTTCGTAGTCTTGATGACTAAAAAAAATCGCTATTTTTCTATATCAAGGGATTTTCGCGAGTCGATAACTGGAAATAGAAAAAAGCGGTGGTCCTTGTAACATGGTCCTTTCATCCAGAGGCTCTGAGCAAGTTCATTGGTAGAGGCAGCACTTGCAAACGAAGAGGCAACTTCATCTACATCAACCACCCAAGGCCTACGTGAGAACTACTGGCGCTTGTGTGCAAAAAAGGATTTTAGCTCCCATTAAGGCATTTTGGATCATGTTTTTTTATTTTTTCTTGAAGGTAGGAGGTAGGTAGGTAGGTGCTTGAAGTAAAGCAAAAAACTTAACTTTAGAAGCCATATTTATTTGTAGACTGAAATATCAAAATGAAACAAACAACAAAATCATAACAAAATAAATTCTTGTTCACACCCATTTTAAAACATTAACTTAAGTAATGGGATACAGACACGTTGACTCGTTGTTTAGGGATACTAGAAAATAACCTAAAACTAAAAATCACATTTTTTTAGGAACAAATAACAGAAATATTGCCTAATTAAGAATTTTGTACAGACTTTAAGAAGAGAGAGCTTGCTTTATGTCTTGCATCAATGTGAAAGGAATTATCTTCAGCCACTTCTAGAAGACTTCCGCAAACCTTTGTTAAATAAACTTTAAGGGGCTTTATTGCGTCAATTCTGCTGGACCATTTTGTCCCACTTAGAGACTTTGAACTTAACCCGGGGCCCTTTTTCTCTCAAAACATACCTCATTTTTGTAGATAACGAAAAAAATTGTCTTGCATAAGATTAAAAAAGTTTATTGTACCGCCTGACACGTTAGAAGTATGAGCCGCATAAGGTACAAAAAGGGCTTTCGGATTCGCAACAAGAATGCGTTTTTGAAGCCCAACATGTTTTCCCTTCATATTTGCCCCATTATCATAACCTTGTCCTTAATGTGTTTTAATTCTAAATTTATTTTTTTCAAACTTTCACAAATGTATACATCCCTTCTCCTGTAGAGTCCAGTATTGGATTAAACGCAATAAAACTTTCCTTAACTTCAACCTTTTTTGAAGTGGTGTTAAGGATAACATTCCTCAGAATACGACTAATTTGCTCAGTATGACTAGTGTCTGGTGTACAATCTGATATTATTGAAGAATATTTTGAACTGCGAACCATTTCTAAATTATTATTTCCTACTTTGGAAGACAATAATTCAATTATTTCATTCTGTATTTGCACGCCTAAATAATGAGTCATTTTAACAGATTTTTTTTGGGAGTTATACACTCGGCTAACGTTCTGTATCATCACTGAATCAAAAGAGGCAATCATCTCAACAAATTTTAGAAAACTTCCATTATCATGTTCGAAAAGCAATTGAAAAGAACCTTGAAATGCCAAGCATTGTGTAGATAAATACTTAACAATCGCAATAATTCTTTCCAATACGTCTCGCCATAATTTTTTTTCCGTTTCTAAAATCCGCAGATGAGGAGCATTAAAAGTCATAGATGTCTCCAACTTTTTTTTTAGATTTACCCAAGTGTTATAACTATTGTGTAAAATTGACATTTCGTGTCTCTTAATTAGCAAAGACAAGTGTTGCCAATCAGATACTTCATTTGTATCACAAAAAGCGTTAGAAGTTTTACATTTACAAAACAACTTACAACAAAAACAAAATATAGAATCTTTAGAAATAGAGTAAGTAGGCCAAGCCCTTTCGACTTTTCTTCATTTGCTAGATTTCTCTCAAAGTATTTGCACGAAAACTTTCTCTTATCTTTATTACTAGGTAAGCTAAAACTGATGTCTATCAAGGGCGGATCACGGTTAACCAATATTCTAGCCATCTCACTGATGATTCTTTCGGGCCACAAACTAGGGTCGAACGGAATTATATCGATACTAGCCTCATTACAGTCTTCATCGAAAGTGTCACTTGCAGCAGGTATTTCGGTAGCTGACATTACTGAACTTTTTACATAAGCTGAATTACCTGAAGTGGATTGTTCAAATGCTGTAGACGAGGATGGTGTCATCGCTTCATCGGGCTCTGGATCAGTAGAAGCTGTTTTGCTGCTACAACCGCTGCCACTTATTGCAGGACCTGATGTTACTTTTGAAATTTCAGATGGTCCACTCACGGTTATTGATATTACGGATTTAGAATCTTGAGATTCGAACGATTCGGTCGCACCAACATCGATAGTCTCCGTGGAATCTCGATTGTTTTGCAAGAAAAGCTTTAAAGATCCAACCATTTTTTTCCCTTTCTGGTAGTCTCAGTTTCTTTTGCTCGCGAAACTTCACACCTGAAGGTCTCTTTCTTTTATCCTGAAAAACAAATAAATAATTAGTACTCATGGGAATTAGGAATTAACTTCTAAAGTAACCACAATAATAAGTATCATGTGGGTAGGGTAAGAAATATTCCCAAAAAGTTAACTGAGTAGCCTATTGTTCTTAACTCTTTATAGGAAGATTATTATTAAGTATGATATGGACGATTAAAGTTTACATATTGAGTAAAAAGCAATTTGTTCGAGTCCTTTCAGCTTAAATCCTATCAAAAATAAAGGCAGAAAAGATATTAAACTAATTTGATCTTATAGCCCTTAGAAAACCCTACAAAATGGTTCTTTAAAAAGATCGATAGCATGAAAACTAAGCGAGTTATGGATAAAACCAGTTACTTTTTCAAACTCGTACATGACATTTCAATTAATGAAAAGATACTTGGCTTAAAAAATTAACTATAACCAGTATCCTATAAAGGGTTAATGTTGATAGTATAAAGTAGGAAACACTTACCGTTTCATAAGAAATCAAGCCGTTGAAATTGCAGTCAGCAGGTATTCGGCACTTAAATTTAAAAAAAAGTAGTAAACAAAATATTACACAACACAACACTACACTTGACAAAATAAAAATAACTTTATATGTAAAAATTAATAGGATTACTAGTATTTATTCACTTGTTGCTCGGTCCAATGAACTAACCGATTTAAAAACGCCTGTGGCGATGCATCGCTTTTATAGCGCTCCAGGTGTTATTCATGTCTGAACAGGAAAAATCAAGAAACTGCCGCCTGACACGTTCTCGCAACATAGGAATCGGCAGTAACTGGATGATACTAATAAAATTTCGTGTGTATTTATACCTAATCCTATTTAGTTTCTCAACTTTTATTTTAGTATTTTTTTTGGACCCTGGGTTTTGGCGCCCCTAAAGGATGGCGCCCGTGTGCATCGCACACTTTGCACATATGGTTGCGGGGGTCCTGCAACCACCTGAACTGAATGACAAGCTGAGACCGTATAGAAGAATTTACAATGGACCTAATTTGGCCTAAGGTTTATCTCATCCTCTTAAATTACAGATAGATATGAGCAAAATATGTAATTATATTCATATCAAAATAATAAATTTATTAAGTTTGTACTTATTGGAGAAATCAATGCAGTTGAAATGAACATCAAAACATTTCAAAGCCCCATAAAACTAACGTGCATTTATCGTTCTCCAAGTTCTTGCCCCGGAGCGTACAATTCCAATTTGTATAACTATCTAGAAAAAACTGCAAAAGCTGATAACCACATCATAACAGGGACATCTATATTGACATTTTGGAAAGCAACAACTACTCAGAAGAATATCTAAATATAATGAATTCTTTCGGATTTTCGTCTTACATAAATAACTATACGCGGCCGTCAAGTAAAACTTGTTCGGAGCGCTTTTTTTGTGAGACTGAAGGGATCGTTGAAAATGGATGAGATTAGAAATTTGTTTGTTTGTTTTTCCTTTAACGTGCTCTATTTCTGCCTTTCGGCTAATGACACGCCGGGAAATTCTGTCACCTCACTAACCGGGAATTTTGCCGAACCCTCTCGTGTCGAGGAAGGGATCTTTAATGTCAACACATCTCTGTTAGACAGGACCGACAGCTTTACATCTCCTCCGAAGATGGACACTCAAGCGATTCCCAGAATCCGAAAAATCGCACCGACTTTGTGGGGATCGAACCCAGGTAACTCTGCGTAGAAGTCGAGCATCATATCCCATACGCCACCGAGCCGGCTGAGATTAGAAATTTGTTTTAAGAACTGATATCACCGACTTCTCCCCAGTTATTTTAGGCCTAAAAACTGATTCGCCACAAAAATAAACATGATCATAAAAAATAAGAGTTATATTGACTACGTTGGGTTAAGGAAGGATCTAAGTAGGATCGACTGACGTTGCTTATATGAAACTCAAAATGTGAATATATTTATTGAAAAATTCATTTCAAAAATAACTGAGACAATTAAAAAATCTATCACAAGAAAAATAAACTGTAAAACAAAAGGTTAGATCTGTGAACAGATGTGAACAGAAAAATGAACTTTATAAAGAAACTATGAAAATCCACATAATCAGATACTCAAATTAGAATATACCAATTATAGAAATCGGTTGAGTAAACTTATAATAGCAACTAAAAAATCGCATCTTCAGAATTATATGCAAAAACAAGCTTTTTCTTTGAAAGCGCTTTGGAGCTATGTGAATGATATATGCAACAATAACAATTCAAAATCACAGACAGCTGTTCAGCAGTTGGAAAAGAACGGACATAGGCTAGAAAGAAAGAAAGAGATAGCTCAGGCATTCAACGACTACTTCAGTGGAGTTGGCCAAGAATATGCAGACAAAATTGAACAGCCTGATGAATACAAGGAGAATGATTGTTTCTTAGATGATACAATTTTTCCTCATCCAACAAATGAAATGGAAGTTAAGAGGAACATAGGAGAGTTTAAGGAAAGAAAATCAGTAGGCTAGACGGAATTAAATCTGAGTTATAAATGAAATATCAAACCCGATAGCACACTATATTAATCTTTGCTTCGAAACAGGTAAATTTCCGAATTTATTGAAAATTGGTATCATCAAACCTATCCACAAATCTGGTAGTTAAAGTAACATCGAAATCTTTCGGCCTTTAACTTTGATCTCGAACCTAGCTAAAATTATAGAAAATATTGTGAAATTAATCATAAAATTTTTGGATAAACAAAATAATTTCAGAAAACCAATACGGTTTTAGAGAAGGCAAATCAACAAAAGATGTCTAGACAAAAAAAGCCTGTGCTCTGCATTTTCGTAGATCTTGCAAATGCATTTGATACTGTCTCTCACGAAAAGCTGCTACGAAAATTGTATTGATATGGATTTCGTGCAAAATCATTCGACTTGATTGGGAGCCATTTAGGTGATAGGGAGCAAATAGTGAACTTGGATGGACGAAGGAGTTCCAAAAAAGGTTGTGACATTTGGTGTTCCTCAAGGAACTGTCCTCGGCCCAATACTCTTTCTCACGTATATAAATAGTTTGCTGATGTTGCCGCAAAAAGGGCAAGTCATAAGTTTCGCATTCCTCTATGAACATGACTCGTGGGTAGATCTGAAAGAGATGGCAGAGAGGGAATTCTTCAAAGTGAAAGAATGGCTCGAGTTCGACAAACTAACATTAAATATTCGTGAGACTAAATACATACCATTTACGTCTGGTGCTCCTGAACTGGGATATCTTCATATCGATGATAAAACACAAATTCCTGAAACGAAAGAGATCAAATATTTAGGTATAACCATAGATCAAAATCTTAAATGAGAAAAACATATCAATATTCTAGTTAAGAAGTTGAGAAGCTTATTATTCAAGTTCAGATATTTGAAAAATATATAGATATTCCTTACCTGCAGATCCTCTACTTTTCACTCATTCAATCACAGATAACATATTGTAACGTTTCTTTGTTTTCAAATACTTTGTGGGTTCAAATTAAACACTTTCACGTTACAAGAACTTCAACTAATTTATTTACACTTAGACTGAACACTTACAACTAATTTATATAACACAATTTACTGTCTAATTTATTTCACTCGTACTGTACAAGATTCACTCGAGACTGACTTGACTGTCTGTGGTTCCCGCTCTCTTTTATATACAAACGCGGGAATTCAGGGTATTCCGTTTCTTTCTAGAACGTAGGTCGGCGAGCCAGATTGTCTAGAGTGTTCTGGAACGGACAGGGTCGGCTTCAGGGCGATTGGATATCGTTACAATATTGTATATTGGGCTGGGGCGGAGCATATGAGTGCTACATCCACGATTCAAAAATGGATTCTGAAAATTATTCACGGAAAACCTCTTCTATTCTCAAGCTCAGAAATATATTGCTTATCGGGAGTGCTAGACCCTATCAACTCGTTTCGCAGTTTGAAACAACACTTGCCTCAAAAAGAATTGGCCAAAGAACCTACACCTATCTAGCACCCCGAATATATGCCGCTCTACCAGAAGCAATAAAAAAAAGTGTGAAGCAGTGGATCCTCGAAACTGAAAGAGTTGCTGTTTTCGAAATGATTAATAACTAATCCGAAATCGACGATGAGGAAAACTGTGAGTGACATAATATTATTAAATAGTGAGTGAAATACCTGAACGAAGACAAGAAATAATTAACAAAAAACTCGGTTATGGACAAAAAAAAAACACAAATTTTGACACCAACCCCTCCGAACATAGACTTCAACCCCGAATATGAGACATTAAACCTAAACATGGACAAAACTAAACCGGAAAGTGTAATTGAAAGCGAAAAAACTTGTATTCAGTTATATTTAAAATTTGAGGTCATGAAGAATTAAGCTTTTTTGGTTATTAACATCGCGTACATTAGTCTCTGCGATTATTTGTTTATTCAAACTAATTTTTTGTATTTTCAATGAATAAACTATATTATTATTAAATGAGATAAAAACACAAGGTTTAACTTTGATCTACACTTTATTTGAAAAAATTCGACGACGGCAGCTTTATCAAGAATGAAAAATAGAATGAGTATGGTATTATAAACAAATCGTAGAACAAGTTGGATGAATAACAGGAAAATCCACACCGAGCCATTGTACAGTTAGTATGTAATAAAACTAATTGAACAAGTTAAGTCGTGATAATTCAAATAAAGTGTAGATCAAAAGAAAAAGAATCATGGATCTACATCAAGTAACGGCCTCCACAATTCAAATATATTATTATTATTATTAACTGGGGAATCGAACTCGGGTGAGGAGATATGCCATTGCTGATAACAGATAAAGAAAGTAAGTAGTAGATGTAGAAAGGCACCTGCTGAATGCAATGAAGAGAGAAGTAATATGTGGAAATATTAGCAATAGATAAGTCATTAATTCTTGTGATAATAGATTGGAATCAAATAAGTGTGTAGTCTCGAGAAAATTTTGTGAAAATTCATCGATGGATCATCCAAGTTTCTCTGGAAAATAGGTTCAATTAGTACGAAAAAAATTTTTCTGTCGATAGGCAAAGTTCCCCAAAATGAGATGAGACAAAATATGTGCATTGTTAAGCAACAAATTCAAATAAAGTTCAAGGAAAGGTGAGATATAACAAACAACTGTTAACCTTGGGAAGGAGATAAAAAATATTTGTCAATGATGGAGAAGACAACTATTCGAAAAGGAAAGGATGAACACACTATCTAGATACTGCCACAAGAAAAAGAAATAGTTGAGCATATGACTGGTCAGTTTAAGAACACTTGTATAGATGGTCTCAAAGGTATGATTGTGTGATTCCAGGTTCTATGTCTTTCATATACAGAAAAGGAAAAAAACAGACAATATCCTGTAGACATCATCCCACGGATTTATCAATCAGATTGATGGGGACAAGTAGATTAGTCAACTGAATACGCACATGATGAAAACAAAAAGAAAGAGAATATCTTTGGTGCGCATTGTCCAGCATTTGCAAACGAAGAGGCAACACCAGCTCCATCAATCACCTGAACTGAATGACAAGTTGAGACCTTATAGGAGAATTAACAATGGACCTAATCTGGCCTAAGGTTTATCTCATCTTCCTAATTTACAGATATATAAGAGCTAAATATGTAATGATATTCATATGTGCATATTTCGGAGTATTAAGAGTGAAAGTCATCCTTATCATTAGACTCTAAAAAACAGAACAGAGCTTGGGAAAACTGAAATGAAATTTTTTAGATGTTTCAATTTTTCCTTCCATTATAGGCTAAACAGTAACTGAATTTGAAAATTAAAGTTGTGTGATCGCTAGAATTAACTCAAACTTTCTTTGACCGACGAGTATATCGATGAAAAAATCACACAACTGCAACGATCAATCATTTGAGAAAATTGTTAATCTTAGTATGTCTTCTTAGTTACTGAAAGTAAAGATTTTCAAGCTGAACCGATAAAAAAGATGTAGGGGATTGCAAAAAGCCGAAAGTTGGTTCGAAAAGGTTCTGCTTCCTGCTACTTGACAGAACAGGTTCACTTCCGTGTACGCATATAAAGCTATTTTGATATCGATGACGGAACCACATAACTGCAACGGTCAATGATTTGAAAAAATTGTTAAATTTAGTATGTTCTGCTTTCTGCTGCTTGACAGAACAGGGTAATTTCCGTGTCTGCATATAAAGCTATTTTAGTCGAAAAGAAAGAGTATATACAACTGATGGATCCTTAGAAGTATGGGATGAGAATTTGTTGTTTGCAATTTTTTTAGTTTAATTAGTTCTCCAAGAAAGTTTCTGAAATTTTGCAAGAAAAATTATTCCTTAATCATCAAACAACTTCTTATAAGAAGATAACTTTCAAGTTCATCCACCAATATTATCGCCACCACAATGAGAAAGAAATAGGTTCCGGACTACTCGGACGTTGAGGGCAATGAGAAGGACTTGTTGATCGCGCAAGAGGTTGCTTTGGGATTCACTGGCCGGAGGCAAGGGTCGGAACTACCCTAGGGACTGCAAAGATGGAAAATAATCGGTGGAGGTACAGGAGCACTGGTTAAGCCTCACAGGTCTCAGACTCTCGGCTTACCATCAGTGGACGTTCCACTGCGAGAACCAAGGCTTAGCTTAAACTCTCCAGGCTAGTGTTGACAGCTTTCGACTTCGAAATCACCTATATGATTTATCAATGTTCGAAAACCCTTTATCCAGATTATGCGAGGAGGAGAGACTCAATAGAACCCGTCATGTGGGAATGCCCAATTAGGGACAGAATCAGGTTCAAGGAACTTGTATCTATATTTTCAATGAAATAAAACTAAAGTATTTAGATTTTCACTATATTAACAAAACTATGACCGGTTTCACCACACTGTGGCTTCATCAGATAGATACAATGGTCATTTGGTATTTCAAGCTAATTCTAAGATGTGCGGCCAACACACAGAATATCTGGTTCCTATCCAGTTGTTTGAAGAACGAAGTATTTCCGAAATATATAAAACATAGTTTCGTTAATATAGTTGAAATCTAAATACTTTAGTTTTATTTCATTGAAAATATGTATATCGATTTTCATCAAGTAACGACCTCCTCAATCAAAACTTGTATCTAACAATCTGGAGCTGACTGAGTTCATTAAGCTTTCACCCACTAAGATCATAGACTTTACAAAAAAGCTGGAGCTTGGAGATCAAATTGAAGGTAGAGTGCGCCACAATAGACCACTGGATCGCAGTGGCGTTTAGATCTATCTATCTACCTTACTTGTATTGTATATCAAGCGGAAATTTGTAAATAAATTCTGTTGCATTTTTTAATTCGTCTTCAGTTCAACAAAGTCAGACTTTAAAATTTGATGCATTGAGAAAAAAACGAAAAGCGTTATTCAAGAATATTTTTACCGTTAAGCATTTGCCATTTATATAAACTTGTATTTGCTTAATAGAATAGTCCTATTTACAAAAACATATGAAGAAAAATCTCATCACTCTAATGTTTGGACTATTGGTCTTTTTATTGAATTGTTATTGCGTAATTGATTTCTCGTAGAAATCAATTTATGCGCTACGATCCATTTAAGAGAATATTCATTAGATTGACAGCTTACATCGAATGCTTTATTTAAGGTTTGAAACTGTCTATTAATATTATAGAAGTCAGTTAAATAACTGAGAATAGATCATAGATAAATTTAGAAAAAACGATTTCAGAAAGTTCAAGTTAATATGAAGGCAATAAATTTCTTATACTTTCGGAGTTAAATTTCGATTTTCATGATTTTTCAAAAATATTTGTTTTGCACACTGTATTTATTCACCAATAGAAGACAAGAATAGCTGATTTCAAGTGAAACACCATATAAATATCATATTAAGTTTGATGGATATGGTATGCTTTACCTGTCGTTATACATGACAACTTTAAAGCCTCACTCGAGAATAGATAAATTATTGATTGAGTCATATACAAATCGGATCAATGAGTCGATTCGCGAAAATGCCTCGTTGAAAAAAGTATAACAAAAATAAATCGCGTCAGAAAATAGGTCCGGTGCCAAATCTAAAATTAAAACGCGATGGCGTTAGAAGGGGGCATTGCGTCCGAAAGGTTTAGTCATGACCGTCTAGATTTTGCAGTTTTTAGTGTTAGTGACTGAAACACGCATCGAGACCGTTTAGTGAACTCGGATTTTACGGTAAATGAAGTTTTGTTACTATTTTTGTATGTAGACGCTTGCTTATTACGACATAGCCAACTATTTGATGTTGTGGCCATAGCGATGTTGGAAAGTGTAATGAAGTTTTTGGGGCGTATAAGCCGGTTAATAAAAAATCATGAAAATCTTTCATTCAACCTGCAAATTTTCGATTTAATTTTTTGCTCTACTTTTATCTTTAAATTTCGTCATTTATTCGCAACTTTTGACAGCATGGTATAGACGAAATGAATGGATCAGATCGAAACTAAACACTTTTTACTGAAGTAACTGGTCCAGTCTTAGGAGTTTGCTGTAAGAAAATGAAATGATTATTTGAAACATCATAAATTTTTAATGAAAAACCATTGCTGGATGGAATCATTTCTCATAGATTTTATATATGACAATACATAGTTATGAAATCAAATAGTTTTTTAATCTTGAATTTCTTGTAAAAACTCTTGTGAAATATTTGCTGAAGTAAAATTAACTGACGTGAATCATTAGCACTTATCCAAGGAAAGGCAATTTTTTTAGAATTTTTTTGCGTTACATATTTTGGTGCCTAAACTGGAAAGAACCATTTTCATTCATTGAAAACTGAATATACATTGCCTGTTACACGTAAAAAGGTAGAACAGTATGAAGTTTTTCATTGAAAATGTAAGCCTTTTTGACAACTGATTATTGAAAAAACAATTTCTATTCATAAAAAACTGAAACTATAAAGGGTGTTCGCGTTGAAGGGCTGATTTGAAATATCTGGGAAACTGGTTCATCGATCTATGTCAAATTTTGGGATTAGAATAAGTGGATACAGGTCTACAATTTGCAATTGTTTTCAAAGCGGTACGACTTCAGGTTGTACTGGACATCGACTACAACGTTGCTATGTCAAACAGCATGGTGTACTCTTTATTTTTTCAAGAATCCTTTGCTAAGATCTGTCCTATCTAAAATTAACGTCTATTGAGCTATGAGTATTTTTTATGGAAATATTCGGAGTTATAGTTTTGCCGAAAAAGTGCTCACAGTGGAACAAAAACATTAAGGAATCTGTGCGTTAGTTGGAGCTTTTGAAGAGCGATATGTGACCGTAGTTGAAATATGGATCCACTAGTTCAAGCCAGAACCGAAAAGAGCATGAGTGGAGAGCAGAAAGCGAAAGCCGTTCAAAGCGTCCAAAAACCTAACAATCGGCAAGCAAGGTTATGAAGTCTGTATTTTGGGATACGTGTGGAATTGTTAATCAACTATCTAAAGAGAGGTCAGACTATCAGCAGTGACTATTATGAAGGCTCGCTTGACCAATTGAGCGACTTTATATATTAAGACATGCATCAATCCGTAAGTTGGTCAAAATCAACGATTGGATTGTTGCCGCATTCATCCTATTCTCCAGATGTGGGTCCAGCGATTACTGGATCTCTGCTGATTTGAGAAAGATCCTCCAGGGAAAGAGATTCGGCTCGATCATAAAAGTAATTTTTTAAACTAACGCCTGATTTGAAGTTGAAGATAAATCGTTCTACAAGAAAGGCATAGAAATGCTAAAGAAGCGTTGGAGTGATTGTATCATTGTAGAAAGAGCGTATATATATATATATGAATAAATTAAAATTTTTAAGAGATAATCATATTTTCATTGGTTAATACCGGGACTTTTTGCCTTTGTGTCATGAATGAGGACTTTCAAGATTCAGTTTGGGTTGATTGTGAAATACTCTATTTTCTACGGAATGATACTTCCGCACGTAATGCTACAATTAATTGGTTCCAGTCTAATTTTGGCTGAAGATTGACATGAACGCATGGCCCGCTTACTCTTTTATCAGATGACAGTTTCAGCAGAGAAGACGATTTTAAAATCGAAATAAGCCTGAAATTTATTTGGATGTGCCTTCATGGAACGACAGTTTACAGTTTCTTCCTTGTATGGATTCCACATCGATTCACATAGCATTCTGCAATATTTAAAAAAATCACTTTTTATCTATACCGGGTAATTTCTGAAATACACTGCTCCAAGAAATTGATGCACATAATCGAAAATTCGAATGTATTCAGAAAATGGTTAGACATGTTGAAGAATTATTTTTCCAGTAATCCACCAGCACTAAGGAATGCTTCAGAACAATTGAAATAAAAATGGTACTTATAAAAATTGCAATGAAAGTAACATTGAAAAATGTAAAACGTATTGCATGACATCTATGATTCATACTTAATGACAATATAGCATTTTGCTGTCTTCTTAAATTTTGTTGAGGATGTCCCAAACATGAACGATAGGATCGAGGTCTGGACTTTATGCGGGCCACTCCATTGAAGTGATTTCGTGATCTTGAAGATAGTTCCTAACAATATGAGCTTGGTGAAGTCTGGTGTTACTATGCCTAAACAAAAAGTTTTGACTCATGTTGTCGTATCATTTCAGTGCTAATTTGTATTCTGTTTGTTGTTTCTGTTGTGTTCTGCCTGAGCTGCATGTGAAGATAGCTGTCTCAACGAGGAAAATTCTTAAATAATGGTCATGGATCGTCGTTGCTGCTCGAGGTGGTCCTTGTCCAAGTCGCCTTTCATGACTACCAGTCTCCCTGTACCTGCGGATCATTCTGGTAACAGTTGAATGGGACACGTTTAACTGCACCTAAGAGTTCGGCACTGTACGGCTAGAATGCTAAAAAATGAAATTGCACTTTCCATTGCTAACTGTTAGGAACAAGCTCAGAGAAGATGATATCAGACCAAGGGTGGCTTCTACCGGCCCGCGTCTCACCAGAGAGCATCGAGTTGCAAGACTTCAATTTGCGAGGGAACATGCAAATTGGGTTATTCCAGAATGTTCTCTTTTCCGACGAGTCCAGGTTCTGTCTAGTATCAAACGATAGGTGTATGCCTGTATACAGACGACCTGGGGAACGGTATCAGCAATGCAATATCCGGCAAACCGAAAACTTTGGAGGGGGCTCAGTAATGGTGTGGGGGGCATTTCTTTCCATGGTCGAACTGAGTTAGTCCTAGTAAATAATGGAAGAATGACAGCTGGCAGATACATCGCAGATATCCTTGAACCCAATGTTGTACTCTTTGGCTCATTGATTGGGGAAAACTTCATTTATATGCATGATAATGCTCGGCCTCATGCAGCTAGAGTAGTTACAGAATTTCTGCAAAGTGCCGAAATTGATATTTTAAGATGGCCAGCCAGAAGTCCCGACTTGAATCCCATAGAACATGTTTGGGGCAACATGGGGTGGCAAATTCAGCAACGTAGAATGCCTTGTAGAGCACTCCAACAACTAGAAAATTTTCTTCCTGAAATTTGGAAGTCAGTGACTCAAGAGTACATCCAAAATTTGTTTGAGGGGCTTCCGAGACGTATACTGGCAGTAATAGGGGCCCGGGGAAGAAACACTGGATATTGAAAATGATTAGTAACCATTCGATGCTAGTTGATTGGTCTCTTGGCGAATGTTTGAAGATGGTAGAATTTTTTTTCATTAACTCGAAAATTGTTGATATTTTCCATCATAAACTCATCTCTTTTGAATGATATCTTCTTATTTACACTTCTGAAAGTTACCAAGCGACTCTTGAATGACCAACCTTCATAATTCGAAATGGAAAGCATTTTACGAAGTCAAATACTTTAATTCGTGTTTTTGAGACTATTGTTAGGAGTAAGTTGGAGTATGCGTCGATTATTTGGCATCCCATCTATTATTGTCATGATTATCATTTGGAGGCAATTCAGAGAAGATTTTTTAAATACCTTGTCTGGCGAGAAGATGGTGCCTACCCTGTAAGAGGGTATGATCATGGTGCACTCTTGAGTAGGTTCAGAGCGACAACCCTGAACATAAGAAGAGGCTTTCTTGCCTTAAAATTTTTGTTTAAACCTCCCGAATAATCGTTCGGATTGTCCCTCTATTTTAGCTCAACTGAAAATTTCAGTTCCGAGACTGACCTCAAGAGATGGGCTTCTGTTTTTCCTGAGCACGCCCAGAACAAACTCACTCACACAATCTCCAATATTATTTATGTGTACAACTTATAATTCCATCTCGAGATTGTGTGATATTAATTTCGATTCGTTTACCACTATTAGTAGTGTATATCTGGACAATGTTCTCTGAAGCGCTTCTGAGTTATTGCATACTTTTTTATTTTTCTACTTTTCAAATTTTCAGTTTTACTCACGCCATGAGTGTTTTCTTTCTTTCTTATTTTATGCCATAGCATATTTTTCAATTTTTTTTTGTTCATTTTATTTTTGTCATTTACTGTACCGAGTAAGTTTCGAATAGCTGCATGGTTTTCACTAATATTAACTCATTATTTATGATTACGCTTCAAGTTGTTGATTTGTTATATAAATATTTAAATTTTTCCTGTAATTGGGTTCTACTTGTAGGAAATAAAGAACTTATTATTAAAAGTTTATATAGCATTGCCGTAAAAGTAGAGTGATGCGACAATTTTTGTGGGGAGTGTATTTATAATTCTACTATGATTGAAAGTTTGCTTTCTCATAAACAATTTCAACATGAAATCCATGAGGTTTTTCTAGTGTTAAAGTCAAACATATAATGCATAATATATATAATATTAGTAAAGTCAGTCAAAATATGAAGTCATGAATATAGTTTTCAGATTGGATAACTGAAGAATATTAAAAACTGGAAATCTAAAATTTATAACGGAAACAAATCAGGGTTTCACAACTTCCACAACTCTGTTGTGGAAAATGTGATGAAATTTATATCGGTAGATCTTTCAGAAATTTCAATATCAGGTAATCAGAGTACAAATGCAGTTTTGAAAACAAAAAGCAGATTCTCAATATTCAAATCATTTACTTGAAGAAAACTATATTTTTAATAATAATAATAAAACATTAGATAGAAGCTGAACCTGAAAGCATTGAGAATCAATAATCAGAAAAATTCTGGAAATATACTTAATAGTTAGACTTAATTTCGTCACTATCACTAAATTTTTTCAGTTCTTAAAAGAAGCACCCTTGATTCAATTTTCCTGCTTTTAACAATATAATATATAAGGCACATCATCCCCTTGAATGCACTTCTTATCTGAAGAAGTGACTTGTGATGAAACGCGACATAAGTTTGTCAGTATAGTGAAATTCTCATTATTGTTTTATTCAATGGAGAAAAAATACCGCCATCGTTTATATTAATTCACTATATAATTTGTCAAATAATTCGATTCTCATAATTTTTATAACATGCTGTTCTTACTTCGTCGATCTTATTTATTCACTGAGAAAATAAATTTTCTCCTTATTTGATGGGTCAAACCGTTTCAGAAATCCCGTTCTAAAATATACAAGTATATTTTGGGTTGTTTGCGTTCATTTGAAGTCTATAAATAGTAATATAATGTTTGGAAATTATATTCGCTGAGGTTCAGTTATCTGAGCATGTACAATTTTAACACAACTCCTGACTGCAATGACCCGATTTTATTGAAATTTATCG
The DNA here is from genome assembly GCA_013387265.2 of Cryptolaemus montrouzieri. Taxonomy (NCBI): domain Eukaryota; kingdom Metazoa; phylum Arthropoda; class Insecta; order Coleoptera; family Coccinellidae; genus Cryptolaemus; species Cryptolaemus montrouzieri. The sequence goes on along the minus strand of JABFTP020000021.1, from coordinate 22,252,213 downwards.
ACAAAAGAACGTTGAACAAGAACAATAAATATAGATGTGAGTAAGCACTCCCATGAAATTGTTGTCTGGATGGTGAAATGACGGTCATTAAAAACTGATTGTAAATGCGGAACGAGTAATCACTTTTCTCTACTGGATGTTATTCATTTCCAACATAATCTCGTTTTAGGGAATACACTTGCTTAGGTGATGTAGGATGTTTTTGATGTCCTCCTTGTAGTAGTCTTTTCCATGTTTGGAAACAAATAGGACGACGAAGCTGGCTTTAGAGAGGCTCAGAGCACTAATGGTGAAAAGTGTGGAACACTTAAGTGTTAACACCCTTAAAGAAACACCCCTACTGCGGCGTTTGGTGCACGGTTAGGGGTCGAACCACTGCACCTCACAATCATTAGAAGGATAAGGACGAGGAAACGCATACAGTGTTTCCTAAACAGCGACGACGTCCTCTGGAAGAACACGGATAGAACCACGTCTAGGTACCACTTCGGTGATAAGATCGAGGTGAAAATCCGATCCAGACAAGTGTTGCAGGAAAGGAAGAATTCCTTACAAGTGAAGGGTACATCTGGTACGCGGATGGCTCGAAGACCAAAGAGAGATCAGGTAGCAGAGGTTCTACTTTCAATCAGATTTCCAGTCGGAAATCATGGCTAGCAGAGCTGGATAGAACTTACAGTGGATCACGATCTGCTCCGACATTGGGGCTGCTCTGGGAGCCATGGGCGCATAAATGATTACTTCTAAGGTGGTCTGGTAGTACGCTCAGGTACTGGAATAACTGGCGGTAAACAACCATAACCGTCTCTTCTGGGTTCAAGGTTACACCGGAATCAGATGAAATGAGAAGGGGCCCAAAATTCTCTGATAGGACCAGCGCCCGTAGTCGGGATCTAAGTCTGTGTTGTTAAGGTAAAATCTAGAAAACGGAACACCGTAGGAACATCTGATTGTAAGCTCCAGATTGTCGCTTGTCCAATGCAATACTGCGTATATAACCTAGTAAAACCTGGGCAAAGGTAGTCTAACGAATACACGGCTCCTGGCACAGATAGTCACGGGACAATGAAAGTTCAGATATCACTTGTGCAAGATAGGACTGGAGAATAAGCTTAAGAAATTGGGGTCGAAACACCAATTCATTTGATTACTACAATGCCCGCCTAAGGCGTAACCGACTTGAACTGCTGAAGTGAGTGATTTGCTAAACATACCCCCTAGCTCTTTTAGGTACTTCTTTGTAACTTTTTAGCAGGAGATGTAATTACAAAGAAGATGGACATAAAGAGCCGTAGGCTCGGGTTTTCGATATCCATGAAGGACCTTTTGATATAATTTCTACTATAAGCTTATTATTTGGTTCTTGTACTACGAAATTTCAATTATTTTTATTATTATTGAACAAATAGAAATCACTGGGTGTTAGGTCAGTAAAATGAAGTGGATGAGGTAGCAATTCATAATTATTACAACAGCTTAGTTGTTTCAATGTTGAAAGAATGGCCAGGGGCGAATAGTTTACTTCTTGACAGGATATGGCGCTCAGTTGTGATTTTACTTCCTTTTCAGGGAAATCAATGAAGAGAATGGCTGTACGTTCCAGAAGAATGTTGATATTTCCTTGCCGGCCAATGGAACCAACTCGGCTTTCTTGGGTACTGCCACCGGCCTCCACTCAGTGTTTCATTCACTGTAATAAAACGACACTGAAATTCATCTGGGTGTCGTTCAAAGATTCAAAAAGTAACCTGGGAAGTTTCACTTTTTCACGTCAATTGTCAACAAACGCGGCACCTATTTTACTGATAAGTTTGTCATGTGCAAATGCTCATGCAAGGTATTAAAAACTCGTTAATATTTTTCTCCATTTTGACACAGAAGGAGCAATTCGTCACGTTTGATTAGTTGTCAAATAAATGCTAATTACTATATGAAATTTTATTGTCCGAACATAATTTGAACATTGGTATCACAACTCCATTCATTTTACCTGTTTTATTATTTCGCCCTCCTATACTGTGAATTTCCATATTTATTTCGTGAAACTTCAAGTCAATCGATTATTCTTTTCGTGAAGGTTTTTCATGAAGAAATGAAATATGAGGGTTAAGCTGTATATTTTAAGGTGCCACGAAACTACGGGAGTGATAGCTGGCAATATTGCATAGTTTAAAACCGTCATCATTCATTGGTAAAGGTCTACCTTCCGTTGAGTCGTTGGTCCCACAGACTGAACGTGATAATAACTATTTCTCAGCGAAACATAGAGTTGTCAAGAGAACAATCACAAGGATTCACAGGGTTCTCGCATGAGGACCTGTACTATCTGTACTACCCAATCGATTTGTAAGAATCCACTCGTTTGAGTCATATATGGCTCCTGGACAGATGGCATCATGCCTGCCTTACTACAGCAGATAGAATATCCTTCATTCATGCCTCATTAGGCTCATCCGATCGAGTCAGGTCTAGAATATTGTCCCAACCTGCTGGCGGTAGGTTAGGCTTGTATACATCCTCAAGATAAATAAATCAAATGATCTGGCAATTAACAATCTAAGCCCTCGCTATTTCATTATGTGGGGCTGCGAGAGCCAAAAGGAGAATTTCATTGAACTAGCTTCAATCGCCATGAGAAGAATAAATTAACGAAGATGAAGTAAAATATATGCTATACTTTCCACAATTCTATTTTTACGAACACGACCGGTTTCCACCAGTCATTTTCAAGTGGTCAATTACAGGAAATTAACTTACTTTTTTTTTCGATTCTTTAACTTTATTTCTACCTTTCGGCTAATAACACGCCGGTGGATTCTGTCACCTCACTAACCCGGGAATTTTGCCCGAGTTACCCCTTTCGTGTCGAGAGAAGGGATCTTTAATGTCCAACACATCTCTGTTAAACAGGACCGACGGCTTTACATCTCTTCCGAAATATGGACACTCAAGCGATTCCCAGAATCCGTCTTTGAGGGGATTGAACCTATATAACTCCGCGCAGGGACGAGCATCATATCCTCTACGCTACCGAGCCGGCTAATGAACTTGCTTATACACACAACCAAATTTATATGGAATCACCCGTTATTTCAGGTTATTGATTATTTTTAACCATAGTTCTTTGACTAATTTTGAAGAATGAAGTTTTTTGTTGTAAAAAACTGGATTATGATAAGAAATTTTGATTTGAGATTTGAAACTGTCAAAATTTAAAAATGCCTATAATCATAATTGAAAATGCCTTACGTTGGCTTAATTGCTCTCGTTGAAAAAGGGGTGACACATAGGGATATAGCGGCCACAATGGGGGTATCACAGGGGGTGATTTCAAAAACCTACGCCCGATACGTGGAGCTACAATCTCTGCAAAATCGGTCCAGAAGAAGTCTTAGGAAGATCACTTCTGAATAACAAGACCGCTTTTTGTGCAAGATTGCAAGGAGAGCCCCTTTTGCGTCGCACACCATACTCCAAAAGCAATTTCTAGAAGCAACAGGCATCAGTGTATCAGTCGAAACGATACGTCAAAAACTTCGTTCAAGGGGTTCATTCAGCACAACGCCCTTGAAAGTTCCAGACTTAATCGAGCACCAAAATTGGAATATTGAGAATTGGCGAAATGTTTTTTTTCGGATGAGACTAGAATTGGTGTTGGAACAGATAACCGCCGGATTCGGGTTTTAAGGGGTCTTGGAAGACAAGCTAGACTCCGAGCATCAAGGCAAATTCGGAAATACCAAGGGGACAGTGTGATGTTTTGGGGTGGCATTATGCTGGGAGGCAAAACAGATTTGATTTCGTTTCCTGTGTGTGTAATTACTAGAAATTACCTAGTGCTGGAGCCCATAGTGAGATTCTGGCGAGGTGCCGACAGTGAGAATTTCACTTTTATGTAAGACAATGCTCCTCCGCATATCAGCAACCTCGCGCGACATTATCTTGAAACAGAGGGAATCGCTATTTTGGAGTGTTCTAACATTTATGGAATAATCTCAGTAGGAAAATTAGATCGCGCCAGGATATTCCAAGAACACCACAACAACTCATTCAAGCCGCCATAGAAGAGTGGCAGAATATCACCCCAGAGGAGGTCGAAAACCTAATCCAAAGCATGCCTAGACGGATTAAGGCTTGTATCAGGCCAAGAGAACGTAATACAAGCTACTGAGGTTTAGGAAAAAACACTTACTCCGTGAGAAAACAATTTTCAATTTTTTACTACATGCGGAGTCTCTCAATTTATTTCTTTTCTCAATTGAAATATCTCAAAAAGGATCAATTCTAACAACCCTTCGAAATTTCCAAAATCCCTGAGGTAATATTCAAAATATCCGGTGATTCCATATAAATTTGGTTGTGTATATATACCAACCTAATTTCATATTAAGTGGAGAGATATTAATGTCTAGCTGGCTATCAAGGGTGATTTCACTTGGGTTTTTACAAAGTTTATTGATTTCCAAACATTTCAACAGATTTTCTTCCTTTGTCGCAATTATGAAGAATTGTGATATTATCTAATGTTATAATAATAATATTTTAATATGTTAACATATTGGAGAATTATTCTCAGAAGATAAATGTTCTTCAAATCTATTAGGTGCGCAACAAAGTTCTTGCTCTTTGTCAATAGATGGCTACAGTAAGTGCTGGTCGATTTTCACATATCAAGAACGTCTTGAACAAAGCTTAGACATATGGTAAACAAACCACTAAGACACATCAGTGATTTTGTTTTTGCGTTATATACTTTTTTGTGAGAAAATGTCTGATTTTGTGCCAAATAATCGTCATTTGCGGGAAGTGTTGATTTTCTTCTTTCTTTCGAAGAAAACGGCAGATGAAGCACATAGAGAGCTCCAAAAAAAGTTTACGGAGATGCTGCTCTAAGTGAAACAACGTGCCGGGATTGGTTCCGTCGCTTCAGAAACGGTGATTTTGATGTGGACGACCGTCCCCGTGAAGGCAGGCCAAAAATCTTCGAAGACGCTGAATTGGAGGCATTTATCGATGAGGATCCGTGCCAATGGAAAGAAGAGTTTGCTTCAGCCTTACGAGTTACCCGCCAGGCCATTTTCAAGCGATTTCATGCGTTGGTAATGATTCCAAAGTAAGGAACTTGGGTTCCTTATGATTTGAAGCCAAGAGACGTTGGGAGTCGATTTTACGCCTGTGAACAACTGCTCCAGCGGCAAAAAAGAGAGGGTTTTCTTCTACTCATCGTAACGGATGATGATAAATGGATTCATTACATTAATCCAAAGAAAAAAAATCTTGGGGATGCTTTGACGTTATCGCCTCGGCCGAATATTCACGCTGCGAAAGGTATGCTGTGTATTTGGTGGGACCAAGTCGGTGTTATTTATTATGAGCTGTTGAAACCGAACGAAACCATCACTGGGGAACGGTATCGAACTCGTGAACTGCGTGAAAAACGGCCACAACACGAGCAGAGACACAAAAAGTAATCCTACGCTCGGCCGAAATCTAACCTACTTGGAAACGCTCAAATGGGAAGTCCTTCGCCACCCGCCTTATTCCCCAGATATTGCACCATCCGATAATTACTTGTTCCGTTCGATGGCACATGGTCTGGCTGATCAGCAGTTCCGCTCATATGAAGAGCTTGAAAAATGGCTTGATTCGTGTATAGCCTCAAAAGACGAACACTTCAACCGTCACGGTATTCAAGCTCTGCCAGAAAAATGGGAAAAAGTTGTAGCTAGCGATGGCAATATTTAGCATGATTCATTTGTAATCATTTTTCACAATAAAGTTGTATTTTCATAGAAAAAAACAGCGAGAACTTAGTTGCGGACCTAACACTTTCGAAATTTCTACCAGTCTGACTAACATACGCTACCGACACTCACTGCAAACAATTTTGTAAACTACTGATTTTTTGAATTTGTCTGTTTTTTATTTAGCATTGAATAATAATTTGCTCATGTTCAGAGCGCTCGAAAAGAAGTGGTTACTTTAAATTTGGAAAAATAATTGCTCAATTTATTGGAGAGAAGACCAGTGTAGTGGAAACCAGCGTATTTTATTTTTTTGAATCTTAATTGTGATTGACACTGCACAAACAAAACATCAGAATGCTTTAACACACTTTAATACATGATTTAAAACTATTTCTTCCTACTGAACGAGATGTCTAAAAATATATCGGAAACAGTATATCAGGATAGTCTTTCGGCCATCAATAGACGGATATAGGGATAGAGGAAAAAATAACAAACCGTTGGTTTATTGCTGCCAAATGTTCGAGGAAATAAAACGTTTTCCAGCACAGAAAGATTAATTTTACAGCCTGCCTATGAATCGCTTAATTGCAACTCGTATTTAATATGCCAGAATAATCATTAGATCTGATTTTGAAATTACCTGCTTTTGATGAAGATATATTTATATCAGCTTGTTTATGAGAATTCTTCACGATGCACCTGCCGTCATCAATTTTTTACGACCGTTATAAACTATGATATTAATCAATAAGATGAATGATATGAGAAACAGGTAGTTCTTGTATTATTGAGAAATGCAATGAATGAAAGAATACAGAATGCGCTTTTTGAATGGAATAAATTCATTTTTTTGAATTGTGGAGGCCGTTACTTGATGTAGATCCATGATATAAATGAGATAAAAAACACAAGGTTTAACTTTAATCTACACTTTATTTGAAAAAATTCGACGACGTTTCGCTGACACAACAGCTTTATCAAGAATGACAAACAGATTGAAGAGTATGGTATTATAAACAAATCGTAGAACAAGTTGGATGAATAACAGGAAAATCCACACCGAGCCATTGTACAGTTAGCATGGAAGGTAATAAAAACTAATTAAACAAGTTAAGTAGGGGTGAATAATTCACATCTACCTGCTCATTCAAAAGCTTGTCCGAATGTTTGTATCTATTTATTTCTAATGCTTCTAGGAGATCTAATTTTAAACTTTTTGATTTTATATGTAATATGTCAAAGTTTTTATTGAATGAATGGTTTTCTTTTATTAAGTGGTTTGAATAATTTGAATCAGATTTATTTTTATCGAAGCTACGTTTATGTTCAGATGTTCTTATGCCAAAACTCCTATAGGTCCTACCGATATAAATTTTATCACAAGAACCGCAATTGAGTTTATAGATTCCTGATTTACTTGAGTTTTCAACACGAGATTTATTATTTTAATATGTTTACCTAAGTTTTGAAAGTTATATTAAGATTTTGTTTGACGAGAAAGGATTTAATATTTGTACTTGCAGAACCGCAGAATGTTAAACGGTTGAATATTTTATAGTCTTTATGAATAGGATATACTTCATTTATTGCTTTCTGATACAGTTTTTACGAATGATTAGATCTATCAGATCCGGATTATATGAATTATTAATGGCTATCTGTTTGATGATATTTACCTCTTTATTATAATCTTCTACTGATAAAGGTAAATTGAGTAACCGATGTACCATGCTGTTTAAAGCTGCAACTTTGTGTTGAATTGGATGTAATGAGTAGTTATGTATAATTGTATCAGTATGTGTTGGTTTACGAAAAACCGAAAAAACATGATTATTATTTCGTTTAGTGATTTTCAAGTCCAAAAAATTAATGGAATCGTTCTGTTCAATTTCTATCATGAATTTAATGGATGGAATTAATGAAATTAAGAAATAAGTCTAATTGACGAGTAGTTCCAATGAAACATACTAAGATGTCGTCAACATATCTATACCAATAAAGAAATTTGGAAATGAGTGGATGTGTATGAATTTTCTGTTCAGTAAGACACTTCTGCCTTGCAAAACAAAAACCAAGTAAGTCAACATACTTGGTTTTCGAGATTTTCACACCACTGAAATCCTCGTAAAAAGGCCTGTAAGATGCTCCTTTCAGATTTGAAATATAACAATCCGTTGAGAATTTATGAACAGTTACTTTTTAGGAGGCATTGCTTTTTTGATTATAAATTATAAAATATCAATCGAAAAACCAAATAACTTTTTCATTTAAAAGTTAAAATATATCGATAGTATATATTCTCAGAAGATCTTGATATTTCCAAATATAGAACCTAGTATGTCTACTTACTCTACTTGAACAGGATGGCTCTGGTGTAGGTAGATAACCGCGAGTGAGATATGCAATAATTACAAAACAAAAACTTAGTAAGTCAACTTACTGGAAATGAATAGACGAATCCTCCAAGAAAGTATAACGTCTTACCCTCTGAATTGAATAAGCAACACCAATCAGAATACAGAGTAAAATCAGAATGTAGGAGATATAATCAAGCTGTTTTTCATTGCTGCAATAATGATTTCACAGAGCGAGCTTCTTCTCAAAATGGCACTTGAAACGGCGACAGGTCGAACTTCATCTAGTCTGTCACCTGTTTCGCCAATGGATGATTCGGATGCGGACCCAAATTATAGTCCATCAAACGGAAGACGGAAGAGAAAACTTGTTGATTTATTAGCAGTTCCTCCTGAAACAAATACCGAAAGCCGCAAAAAAAGCCGTTTGTATTTAAATGATGGTGATATCTGGTGGAAACCAACAGAATTTGAACACACCTCATTTCTAAAAAGAATAAAAAATTAAACACTACATCAGCTGAAGGAAAGTTTGGAATGCCGTGATTCACTAGAAAATACTGATGGTGACATGATTAATTTAATGGAAATTAACAGTACTGACCAAACTGAACCTAATATTTCAGAGAAGATAATGGAAATCGACGTTGAAGAGACCAGTTACCAGCAGAATATGTACCTGAATCTGTACCAGAAATAGAAATCGGAAGTGGAGAAGATCAAGTAGAGACAGAAAATGTACAACCTAACACTGTAACAGAGATACAGTTACCTCGGACTAAACAAAAGAAAAATCGAACTAAAACAAAGATTTTACCTCCACCATGTCCAGACAGTTGTATAAAAATTGCTCCCGAAATATCTTAGAAGAACAAAGAGGAATTATTTTTAGTTACTTCAACTCATTCGACTTTGGAGAGAAACGACTCTTTATTGGAAAATATCTCAAGGAAATGCCTGTCAAGATATATAAAAGAGACGCCGTTGACCACAAGGAGTGCTCTGTAGATTATACTTTACCTTTAAAACCAATCACAGCAGAACAGAATGATATTGTGCTGAAAGACATCGAGGTGCAGGAAGACACAAAGCATAATGAAGTCATAGATCAAGTGGGAATAGACAGAAATAGAGAGAATAGAGAATACTGAAAATCTATCGATTTGAATGAAACAATGAATGTAAAAGGGAAAGACCTAAAAGCAAATAAAACACAAACCGTATGCAAAACATGAAACATGCAGACGGTATCTTACAAGCGACATCTCGGAGTATAAGATGTGGAAAGATTTGAATGAGAAAACTCTTGAAAAGAAAGTTTCATATGAAACCTACAGAAAGGTTTTTCATCAGGAGAATATTGGCTTCACTAACCCATCACAAGATGAATGTCCATCATGTTCATTGCACAAGAATCATGTCCATCATGAAAACGGAAATGAAGGAGATAATGCGAACTGTGAAATTTGTCGAAACTATGAAATACACAAGAGAAGGTATACTAAAACAAAAAAAGCATATGAAGCAGATTGTTCCGAAGAATGGCCAGAAGATAAAGAAACTTTCGCAGTTGATATGCAGACGATATTAATAATTCCGAAAATGCTGACTAAGAATTCCTTTTTTATAAGTCGTCTGATATGTTTCAATGAAACATTTGCGAGCTTGAGGAATCATGGACAGAATGTATGTGTACTATGGCATGAGGCTATCATGGGCAGATTTTGCTCCGATGTTGTATGCGCATATTATAATTTCATGAAGTCTCTTGGGGAAAATGTAAAAAATATTGTATTTTAGTCAGACAATTGTGCCGCACAAAATAAAAACTGGATACTCTTTACCGCATGTTGTATTCTTGTTAATGAAGAATGGGGACCAGAGACTATTACTTTCAAGTTTTTTGAAGCTGGCCATTCATTTATGAAGGCTGACTCAGTACATGGGCTGATCGGAAAAAAGTGGAATAAGTCAAAGGAGATATTAGATTTCGATGATTTAGTCAATTTAATCATTAGAAGTAGTAAGTACAATAAACCACTCATTCTCCATTTGGAAACTTTCTTCGTTTCGAAAACAGTTACCAAACCCGTAAAAGGAGCAGTGAGCAATGGTAACACTGCTGTACCTTTTCTCCGTGACCTGAAGGTGTGTCAATTCAGAAAAAAATTCGAGGTCACTGTACTTGAAAACCGAAATAGATAGTCCGGAGTTTTAGAAGTCAAATTTTTTAAAACCAAAATTCAAACTTTAGTTGCCAGTTAAAAAATTATCATGCCGGGGTCTGAACAAGAAAAAAAAGAAGAGATTTTGAATGAACTAATTGCCCATATGCCCGCTAAGAAACAGTTGTTCTGGAAATCTCTCCTGCCAGTATCTGACATGGACGACTTGTCCCACTATGGGGAAGAAACTCAAATTGAAGAGGGCGATCTATGGTTACAAAGTTTTTATAATCTTTTCACCTATTTCTGTATTAATTTGAAAGTTCATTTGATGTTCACTATTTGTAAGTTTTGTATTCTGTTTGATAACTGAATAATTAATTCTTTCTTACGTGTTTCTGCAATGAAATATTCCATTGTAAATTGACTAACTTGAATTTTTGAATTTGGGAGGCTTTTACTTGGTAAAATTCCATTATCAATAATAAAAACAAGTACTGTGTTTTAAGGAATTTTACTTAATAATTGCGATTCGTAACGCGTTTCACTACACCGTAGCTTCTTCAGACGAATGAATATACAGAAAATATAAATGAGAATATAACTATAAATGTTCCTGAGTAATTAAAAGCTTATTGAGTTCCTTCTTCTTAAGTGGTTATTTATGACAGGTATATCCAATAAAATTAAGGAATAGATTGCTCCCCGAAAAGATTCAATAGAGGTGAAGGGCTTAAATCGACTTGTTCATTGATGAGTCTACCTGAGTGTTTGTATTTATTGATTTCTAAAGTTTCCCAAAGATCTACCTTCCAATATTTATTATCTGTATGCAAAATTTCAAACTGTGGGTCGAAAGAATGATTATTTTCTAAGAGATGATTCGCGTAATTTGAATCTGATTTTTTATTTGAAAAACTGCGTTTATGTTCCGATATTCTAATATTAAAATTTCTATGTGTTCTACCAATGTAGAAATTATCACAGTCATTGCAATTCAATCGATAAACACCTGATTTATTGTTTTTACCTGGTTTGGTTTTATTATTTTTTATATATTTGCCTAAATTATTATTAGTTTGGAAAGCTATGTTGAAATTATTGCTACTTAAGAATGATTTCAGTTTCTCACTTGTAATGCCAACGTAGGTTAAGGTGTTGAATTTTGTTTCAATTTATCGACAGGGTAAACTTCATTCAATGCGATTCTACTTTGTTTTTATTTAAAATATTATTTATTAGTTTGGGATTGTAACCATTATTTTTGGCTATTTGTTTAATCAAATTTAGTTCTTTGTTGAAATTTTCTGGTGATAGCGGGATGTTAATCAATCTATGAATAAAACTATTGAATGCTGACATTTTGTGTTGATATGGATGACACGACGAGTTATGTATTATAATATCTGTATGTGACGGCTTATGGTAAATTGCGAAAACATGTTTTCCATTTTCATTCGAAATTGTTACGTCTAAGAAATTTATAGTTATATTCTCATTTATATTTTTCTGTATATTCATTCGTCTGAAGAAGCTACGGTGTAGTGAAACGCGTTACGAATCGCAATTATTAAGTAAAATTCCTTAAAACACAGTACTTGTTTTATACTTGAATTTTGTGTTGAATTTTTCGACTTATTTGTTTTATGTTTTGTAGAAGCTTCGTGCGGATGTGATAATCCTAAATCTAGTAACTGAAAGTGAGCGTCCATTTCGAATTTGGCGCAAAAATTTTGAATTTAGTACGATCAGTGAATTTTTAGAATTGAGAAGTAGTAAATGTTCAAATTTGAAGCTTCTAGTTAGAACACTTTTTGAGTAAGCGTAATCTCTTTTATTTGCATCATGAAAATAAATCTGCTGAAAAGTTGGAAATTTAGAGTTACTTCGTTTCTGCTTTGTAGGGCAGAATCTGGCAATATTTTTATCAAATATTTCAAGACATGTCGGTTTATATTTTTAGTTAGTTATGTTCTGCAGATAATTCAGTTTTTCTTGGGTAATTAGGAGGTGGAAACAACCTTCACCTTTTTTCAAAGGGTTCGATTTCTGGTTGTTCTAGAAAGCCACAGAGCGACACCTATACTCTAGCATTAGAAACAGATTTATAATAGTACTAAACGGAATCATCTTCCACAAAATTTTAAGTCGATTTGTCATTTTTATTTTGTGTTTATAAACTGTTGAAAGTAGATTTTCCATAGTGGTTTTTATCGAAAGAGAATTACATATAAGAACATTTATATTGCTTGATGGAGAAAGCACAACATATAGAATAGAAAATCATTCAAAACATAATAAGCCTCACACGATCGCCCCTGAAGTGTAAGCTCAGGGAAATGAGAAGAAACAGGGAAAAGGAACCCTGTCTCGCCCGTCGCTGATACATCAGTAATAGTCTGCAAGTGTGTTGTGAACAAATTGAATGTGGGAACGTTCCATACTTAATTTGGTTCTAAGAAGCCCTTATTTGGACATAATAACACAGAAACATAAACTTTAAGCTCACAGCCGCAGAGCAATGGCTCATTTAGAAATCCACGAAAAACAAGATGTGGAAAATTTAAAGTGGACTTAAAGGCCCAACGTCAGAATAACAGCTGGCAGTTCAGAACAAGGACTGAACTAAACCAAGCGGCGAACTTACTTGATCAGTTATGCTTACAAGGAGAATTGTCCAGTGTCAAGAAACATCGGTCCGAAGAATACTCTGTCGTGGAGCAGGAAATGCGGCAGGAAGTGCCTAGGGTCTTTTACTGGAAGAGAGCGGGAGTGGCTGATGCACAAAGAGTTGTACTACAGCAACTGAAAATTCTGAAAAGAAGAAGAGCTGGAGAAGTTTCTGTGAAGGAATTAAGAAAAATCCAGAAGCAGTCAGGATGAATCCGATCATGGCGAAAAACACCGGGGGACAGCTGGAGGTCATGCAGAACTCGGAAAGAGAGTACGTTGATGCAGGATGTCTGGATTTTCTGCGGAACAACCTCTCAGATTTCGGAGAGGATCGAGAGGAAAACTGTGGGCCAAGAGATTCAAATCGGGTGGGGCCAACTAGGACCTGGTGGCCCAGATAGTCTCAAGAACCAGGATCAAGTAGGCTATTAACACCTTCCTATCATATAAATCACAGGGACCGGACAGCATTTATCCGGCCCTTCTTCAATATGGTTTGGGTGTATTGCTTTTGATCCTAATGAAGATATACAGAGTAAGTATAGCCAAGACCATTCTCCCACCCAGACACATCTTCGCATCGCTGGTAGAAAGACTCAGAGGACTGAAGATGAGAAGTGTGGTGGCTGCTCAAAGAAATACCTCTACTGCAGCGTTAGGTGCACTGTTGGGGATCGAACCACTGTACCTTACAATCATTAGCAGGGTCGGTGCGAGACATACTCTGTTCTTGAAATGATTAGCTGCGACCATCTCATCTTGATGAACTCGGATAGAACCACGACGAGGTACCACTTCGGTAATAAGATCGAGTTAGAAATTCCATCCAGGCAAGAGTGGAAGGAAGAGAAGGCTTCCTTGCCAGTTCGAGGGTACATCTGTTACACGGATGACTCTAAGACCAATGAGGAGTCATGTAGCTGAGTTTACTACTGGAGAAGTGGGAGGGTTTCTGTTTGCGTTAAGATTCAACACTTTTATGATCATGACGACATTTGTCTGTGCTCAAAAGCTGGCAGAATTGGGTATAACTCATGAGTGGATCACGATCTGCTCTTACATTCGGGTTGTTCTGGGAGCACACGGGATTATTGCTAAGGTGGTTTGGGATTGCGTTCAGGCACTGGAACAACTGGCGGTAACGACCATATTCATCTCCTTCGGGTGCTGGTCCACACCGGGATCAGAGTGAATGAGTTTGAGGATAGACTGGTCTGTCTAGGAGCTGAGAATGCTCTAATAGGACCAGCATCCGCGGTCAGTATGTCAGCCTGTGTTGTTAACGCAATGCTGCGGTACTGACTAGCGGATCAATACCTGGTTGAATGCTCGAGATACATCACCAATTATCAATGTTGTGTACATTATCTAGTAAAACCTGGGCAAGGTTGGCACTTGAAGGCAGACGAACTAATGCTTGGTAAGTTTAGATATCACCTGAGCAAGATAGGATTGGAGAATAATCCCAAGCGTAGGTGGTTAGAAATTGGTACCGAAACACTAATAGATTTGATCATCACATTCCCGGCATGGATATGTCTTAGGCGTAACGAACTGGGCGCGGATATGCTAGAAGTGATGGATCTGTCAAAGATACCCTCTCGCTGGATTAGAGACTTCTTTATAAGGATTGATCAGGGGATGTAGTTTCAAAGAAGGGAAGCAGAAAGAGCCACAGCTCCAGGTGTCGATATACATGACGACTCCTTTAATATAATTTCTAATATCAGTTAACTATTTGGTTCTTGTAGTAGGAAATTCCAATCATTATTATTATTCATACTTCATTTGAACCAGAAATTAGGTTGGTGAATGTGACATGATAAAATGGCAAAAATTTGAGAAAAGTAAGAGAATGATACTAAAGAACGTATCAGTAAAAATCAGAATGATAGCGATGAGAACAGGAAATGAACTGTTTTTCAACAGAATGGATTTTCTCCTCACTCTGCTTCGAATGTACGAAACGAATTAAAGGATGGATTTACCAATTAAATTGGCACAGATCAATAGAATCGCCTGCATGTTCTCCAGATACAACAAGTTCAGACTTCTGTCTTAGGGAATATAGAATTTATTGTTTATAAAACACAACTTATGATTATTGATGAAATACGGCAACTTACTACCCAGGAATGAGAAAAAATTATATCCGAAACCTTTCAGCGCGTAAGTAATTTACGTAGACAGTTTCAGAAAATCACAATGTACGAAAATGCAATTTACTAAATTGAAACAATATCACAATAAGCCATAAGTGGTTTTTACAATTCAAAATCACTTATTCACTTTTTTTGTTGCAGGTCTAATGGAAATAACACGTAACGTTTGTCACTAGGGCTAGTATAAAATGTCGGGTCCTGGGCCCGGGCCCGGAGGAAGGGGAGGTTGGTCCCCCATTCATTTCCGTCCTTGTTCTCCTTACGGTATTTCCCCCCCTCCTAGAATGGGAAGCCCAGGAGCGAATATGATGGGGTCACGTTTACCTCCTCATATGGCGTGCCCTAGACCTAGGTGGCCAACTGCTATGTCTCCAGTACCTATGGGGATGTCACCACCTCCTATTGGACCAAGACCTTTCAGACTTCCTATGCATCCGGTAAGTAATCAGTTGAAGTTGAATGTAGAACGTTTATAAAGAAATGTTGGGATATCCTTGTTTGGAATTGTTGGTATAAACACCTCAAAAAAGTCTAGGGAACACTTACCAATATCTTTAAAATATGAATTTGATGATTCGAATTTATAGAAATCTTTCGGTTTTTGTTATGATATTGTATATAATGTATTCTCAAGAAAACAAAATAATATTTGACTTCTCCAAAGCACCAATTATAAAAAATTTGGAATTTGAAAATGACGAAATTTGGTAAAACACAAAAAAAAATCCTGAACTAATATTTTCGAAACGATATTGAAGCACTTACATTTTTCAGTAGCGAGAAGGTCCACCCCTGTTATTAATGACACTTTGGCATCGTCGCGGCATGCTCAATATTAAATTGTCTATTACATTTAGGCCTAAGTCATTCCAAGCCCCCTGAACTGCTAATCGAAGCTCCTGTTCATGATGGAAGACGTTTTGACGCAGGAGATTTCTTTTTAGGGTGTCCCACACATGCTCGATGGGATTCAGATCTGGGGAGCAGGATGGCCACGGTACAAGATCGATATCATTCTCTTCAAGAACGTTCAAGACAACTCTTGCACGATGAGGAGGGGCATTATCTTGTTGGTGGAGTGGATTTTGACCCATTGTTTGGAGATACGGTACCACTACAGGTAAAACTATCTCATTTGCGTAAGAATTTCCCGTGAGGTTGTTCTGTATGAAAACGAGGTCAGTTCTTCCAGCGAGGCGTATACCTCCCCAAAACATCACTGATCCGCTTCCCTGTCTAACAACTTCTCGAGCATGCTGGAGACGGTTTTGCTTTCCAGGTCTCCTCCATATTCGAATTCTTCCCGAATCGGGATAATAACTAAATCTAGATTCATCACTGAAGAGACCTGTGGCCCACCTCTCTTGATCTCAGTTTACGTGTTCTTGGCACCATGCTAAACGAGCAGCGCGATTTCCATGGGTAAGTTGTGGAACTCTTAAAGGACGTCTGGAGTGGAGTTGACCTTCGTGCAGTCGATTTCTCACAGTTTGGTCGGAAATTTGTACATTATGAACTCGTGATAGCTCTTGAGCTAATTGACATGCTGTGGTAGTACGATCTCTTCTGTCTTGTAAAACCAAAAGTCGGTCTTGGGCGACTGTAGTAATCCTGAAACGACCTGTATGGCGTTCTTCTACGCTACCTGTTTCATTGAAACGCCACCATAAACGGTTTATGACACTTGGGCTACTTCCCAGAACCCTGGATACTTCCCGATGTGAGCTCCCAGCTTGGAGCATGCCAACGACTCGTAACATCTCTTCTCTAGTCAAATGTCGTATTTCCATGGTCGAATCACAAAACTCGAATCTTTTATTTGTGCTTACAACAGAAACAAAGTGCAACTAACTGATTTCAAACACTGAATACATGAAATGATTATAAAGCAGCGTCGCATCTGCTGCATTCTTAGTTTTTTATAAAAAAAAACAGAAATCTGTTGCGGCACTCTACATAATTTGGTGTGAAATTGATGCAGGTGTTCATTTCTTTAAGAAAATCATCCATATTGATCGTTCTGGAGACGATATATCGATATTCAGAAGTGTTCCCTACACTTTTTTGAGGTGTTCATTAACATAATAAACATTGAGTAATGAAGGAAAAGTTAATAGGGATTTTAGATTGATGGTTCAGTAATTTTTTCCCACTAGAGATCGTGACGTCGTAATAGTGAAAGGAGTGTGCTTATTCCTCGGACGATTTTTCCGCTTGAGCATCATAAACTTTCGGTTTAATGAGAGCATATGAGAAATAATCTAGGGTATTCAAATCAGGTGTCCTAGCTAGCCATGTATAACATTTGTCTGGGATTCAGCAGTTTTTTGATTAACTACAAAAAACTCTTTCTGTTGAGATTATATTAAACGAGGTAAGGACAACAAGATGATTTGCATAAATTTTGTTGGAACACAGTATACAGGATGGAGAAATATCCAGGAATGGTGGATAATTTCAAAATTATTCACATTTGCCAAAATAGAAATAAGATATCCAAGCTTTACAATGGGTATTCTTCAATGTCATCACCTTTTTTATTTTTAATAAGGTTGCACAATATAAAACATTAATGCACATGTCAAACTGTCAACAGAATCTACAGGATGATATTTTTCAGGAAAGCTTCATTTTCCCCATAAACATTTTTTACAGTGCGCTGCTGGTAATTTCTTAATACCAAAATTGTTCTTCCATTTTATTTAAAAAATTTTTGTCCTCCCATGATTTTTTCGTTTATTCGAATTTTTCAGGAAAAGAATGAAAAACTATTGCCTGCAATTGGAAAGATGCCATCGGATTCTATTTGTTTTCTCGCTAAGAGTCGGAGTTGAAAAAAAAATATAACGGGACAACAAATTCCTAAATGAAATGGAAAAATGATTTCGGTATTTAGAATTTACTAGCAGCGTACCGTAGAAAATTTTCAAGAGGAGAAAATGGTGCATGACTCCTGAAATATCTTCCTGTTGATTCTGTCGACACTTTGACAGATGCACTAATGTGATCAATATTATTTGGCCTTATACCAAAAAAAATTCTCAGAAATTGCACGATTTTTAAAAGAAAAATATCGAAAATTCAATAATCTGTAGATTCGAAACGAAGCGTTTGTCTTAATTAGAAACTTGAGTCATAAAACTAACCAAAAACTCACCCCATTAGTACACGATATTTAGAAACACCCTGTATAGCTGGACAAAATTTTGTCTTCGATCATCTTTTCAATTATTTTTGGGGAGAAAACTTGGTTCTGGTAATAAAATTCCCAATTTTCTTGAATATTTATCATTTAAGAACACAAAGACTCAGAGTGTAAAAAATGTCTTCCTACCAAATGTACATCATGCAGAACTACATACAACGTAGCTCCATAAAGGCCAGTGGAACTTGTTGAGGGCATACACAATGTGAAAATCAGATCCATGAACTAGAAAACAGCAGAAATCGATATGGAAGAAACCAAAAACAGTCGAATTCATTTCAAACATTACAGTGCATGAGCATATAATAAAGATAAATAAACCAGAAAATACACATGAACAATCAGTTTTACAAAAACTTTAGAAAAGACTCATAGATCATTAAAATACCAGAACAATTCCATTTTAGAAAATAGACTCCACGTATTAACGTTTGTTGACGCCAAAGTCATCAACGATAAAAAGAAAATGAATTCGTTCTGAAATATATTAATTTATTATGAGCATCTTTGTGTATGAAAGACCATGATGTATATAATGTAATGACACATATAAATGTTATAAGAAACACGTTTTCCTTTCTCCCACATATGCGGGTAATATTGTTTTCTATGTAAAAGAATTCAGATTGGATTTTTGATCTAACCCAGCACACATCGATACCAATTTTATGCAATAGAGTTCGCAAATGATATTTCTATAATTTAACATGGGAAATCACTCAAAAAAGCAATAGATCAGTTCCTCATGAGCAGAATGGAGAAATGGATGCAGAAATGGCCAATTACATCAAGCCCATCAGAGACAATGCAACCACGACTAAATTGAATAACTACAATCTGAAACTACCAGCAGCATGTGAAAACCTAAATATTACAAGCGACAACAAAATTTGTTCAAAACCACACAGTAAAAAACAAAACAAACTACCTAGGGCTAATCGCTTTCGCGACCAGACGTTTAGTAATCAAAGAATCCCAACCAAGACCCTGGAAGTGGCGGAAAGATCAAGCTAGAGAAGGATCACAGTAGTGAGACATCTCAATAATCCCATATTCAATCTATCCAATACGAAAGAACCTCAAATAAAACCCAGAGCAGATAGACTCAATAGACTCAACAAGAAATTAGCTTCACAAGAACACAGCAAGGAATTGATCAGTCCTCTCATTCACCTGACAAACACTCAATGAACAACACGAAGTTCAAAGTTATCCATATTATAAAAATACATTAATTTAATTTAATTTTCATAAAAAATACATTAATAAATCGAAAAACGGCAGGAAGACTTCTGTCGATAGCCCATTGGATTATCTATTGATCTAATAATTTTAAGTTTCTTCTTACTATATCATTTTATTATTCTATTAATAAGTAAAATAAGATCGATAAGAAAGTAGAAACAGTTTTTAGCTCACGACCTTAATGGATTTAGTCTGAACTTAAATATTAATTAATAGTTCTTGGAAGCTGGCCCACAAAATGTCGTTCGTGTTTTAATTATTGAGCAAGGATGCGAAACGGTTGCTATGAAAATTCGATAGTTTTGTCTGCTTGGAAGAAAACATCGAACGTAACGTAACAGTTGGCAATTCCTAGGTAAAAATTCATTCTCGACACGTAGTTCTTTCGTGAAAATCGTTTTAATAATCAATATACCGACAGTTGAAAATAATAGGATACACGATTGTAGATGGAATTTGGGTTTATTAATTCTAGTTAATCTACGAGGGCCATTTCAAAAGTTTAATGAATATTTTGGAGTACAACAGTCGAATTTTCGTATTTTGGAAGAATTAGTAATTCGAAGAAAGAAAAGTCAGGGAGTCTCGCTACCATACAGGGTTTTTTCTCACTATGGTACGAAACTTTATGGTGATTCCTCGGGTTATTTCAAGAAAATACTATACTACTGCTGCGGTTCTGAAAAACAAAGTGTTGAAGATGTCGAAGAAAAAAACGTTATTTTATTAATATTATCAATATCCTCGAGCAAAACTGTTTGAAATTTTGTATAGTTATTTGTTATGACAAGTCGCTTATTTTTCCCCAAATACATTGAAATGGTTTTAATGGTACCATTTGTTCTTCTAAATGGTCTGTAAAGTATTTCTGAGCATTCAGAACTCCATTATTTACGATAACCAGATCAGTGCGGGTGTTCAAAGAAATTCCTTCTCACATCATTATTGAACATTCACCAAAACCATAGGTAGGTAAAAAATTGTACTGGCCATATCTTTCATTTCACGTTTGTACACTAGCGAATATCGATCGCAATGACAAAGACAAAATGTGTTTTCATCTGTAAAGAAAAGTCTCTACCAATCATTTTCTGACTAATCGACATGTTCAAAATTGAGTCGGACTCATCGATGTGCTGCAGTTAGTGTTTGGTCTGGAGATGCGACAGCCAAATTTTCTCAGACGTTGTCGTATTTTTGGAGTGCTAATTTGCACTACACTGTTCTATCGACGATGCATTTGAAGGTGCCTAGCAGTAGCGAACCGGTGTCTCAATGAGAAAATTCTGGAATAACGGTCATGCTTCGCCTTTGTTGCTCGAGGTCGTCCTTGTTCAGGTCTCCTTTCTTGACTACCTCTCTGTCGGATCATTCTAGAAACGGTTGAAAGGTACATCCCAAGTCTTTGGCATATTGGTTTCTTGCAGAAGCGTAATTTATTTCTTTCATTTTATTTCTTATGACAGGAATATGTGTGCGAAGAAAGAACATGGAATTTTGTTGGCACATGTCTGGACATATCCAAAAAAAGGAATCAGTCTCCGAAGTTTCATATTGTAACAAAAACAAGTATTATTTTTCTTGGAATTTACTGAATAATTGTGATTCGTAACGCGTTTCACTACACCGTAGCTTCTTCAAACGAATGAATGTACAGAAATTGTGGCAAATATATAGATACAAATGAGAATATAAATACAAATGTTCTTAAGTAATTAAAAGCTTATTGAGTTGTTTCTTCTTGAGTGGTTATTGATGACAGGTATCTATATATATATATATATATATATATATATATATATATATATATATATATATATATATATATATATATATATATATATATATATATGAAAATCAATTGTTCTCGCTAAAACTTGAGAACGGCTGAACGGATTTATTTTATCTTGATCTTGAAATGTTCGTGGAGGTCTAGGGTAGGTTTAGAAGGTGAGAAAAATTCGAATAATCACCGGGAAAATAGCCCTTTTTTATTCCCCAAACGTTTTCTAAATAAAATGTAGAGTCAATTTGAACTTTATTGCTATTAAATAAGTTCATATTAAATTATGATCACTCACTGTTGTCTAAGCAATGTAGGTGTGTTCCTAACGTTAAAGAGTCAATTTGTTTAAATTCAATTATACTTAGTCTACGCGTGTGCGTTGGATGATCTAATGTCGCGTTCCGAAACTAAACAAAAATGAATCGCTAACGCGACACTGATTAGTCAGAAAATGTAATAGATGATAAGTAGTACTGATTTAATTAGTCTGCTTCGCGAAACTTACTTTTAGCTAACTTCAGTTGTTAAAGATGGATAAATCTTAAGTTTTGTAAAAAATTAAATTTCTGAACGCAACCATAATATTTGACATTAGATTGTCAGTCCATCCTGTCACACTTCAGAACACGGAAAAAAGAATTGCGATATCTATGAATGCATCGTTCTATCTTTGTGAGTGAAGATTACCGCTACATGAGCGAGAACTTTACCTTTGTGATAGTGACATTGCTGACGTTCTCTGTGCGTTTTTTTGTCGATATTCTGTGATAGTGACACTTCACTGATAAGTTAGCGTGAAATTTTCTTTCTTTGATTAATTACAATTTACCACACGTGTTAACCTCACTGATGACCAGAGAGAGACAGATCAAGAAAATAGTCGTATTGCGTTATTTAGTGAGTAACAATGAAGTAGATAGTCTTAGAATGCAACGAGTTCGTGAACATCAAACACAACAACAGCAAGCACGACATAATGAAATTGAGCGAATCCGCAGACGCAGTGTTCCTGTGATTCTTGAACGAGCTGTATTCCACTATGATCCAGCAATTGATTATTGTGCCGACAAATCGTAAACAATCGGAATGATAATAATTTGTAAATACTGTAAGACTCATAAAGGGGCCGCAACCAAAGAAGAGGGTATATGAACTATTATGCCTCGATAAAAAGTCTATTGGGATGGTAGTTGGCCTATTGACAGGACATCAACTCAACAAATACCTACACGTCATGAGACTATCGAAAACCATACGGTGCCGTGGTTGCCTAGAAAATGACGAAACAACGGAACACGCTTCGAATGTCCCGCTCATAAGGTGACCAGACTGTACACCTTGGGCACTGAAACACTCAGCGCTCGGATGATCCAGGAAGCCAGCTACAACAGCCTTGCAAGCTTCATCAAAAAGTTTTTCCAAGACTAAGGCGCCGTGCAAGAAGAAGAAGAAATAAATGGTGAATCTACTGGCAAAGTAATATTGCCAGAATTGGTCACACCAACAGATCCTTTACGCCCTTCACTTTCTGGGATTGGGAATGATTCTAAGCACTTCTTGGCCAACGTTCAGAAATATAACAGCTGTTTTCAGATTACATCATTTTGCGCTACACTGTATTATACAGGACTATTTCATTCCCACTTTCAAGTTATTATACCATAATATTTTTTAAAATATTCAAGTTTGTATTAAAATATATATCGGAAATAATTATTGGACAAATCTTTAAAAATTACAGATACAAGGACAAATTTATCACTTACTGGGGGCGCTGTGACCACGGTATCATCAATTTTTACAAATTCATTTTATGTGCAATGCATATGTGATAAGCGTTATGCTCATAATCCAAGAATGAAGAGAACCATTGTCGAAGAATTACGAATGTTTCTACATCAGAACAACAATTTAGTAAACATGTTCAAAAATTCATTGGATCTTATTAATTATGGATTTCTTTTGTTTGCTTTAAGGTTATTCTACAGAAAAGTTTGGGTCTTTTATTTATCGATTGAGGCAGTACGAATTCTGCCGGGTCAGCTGGTATCCAATAAAACTAAGGAATAGATTGCTCCCTGAAGAGATTTCAACCCACAGTTTGAAATTTTGCATACAGATAATGAATATTGGAAAGTAGATCTTTGGGAAACTTCAGAAATCAACAAACAAAAACACTCAGGTAGAATCATTAAAGAACAAGTCGATTCAAGCCCTTCACCTCTATTGAATCTCTTCAGGGAGCAATCTATTCCTTAATTTTATTGGATATACCTGTCTTTAATAACCACTTGAGAAGTAGCAACTCAATAAGCTTTCAATTACTTGAGAACATTTGTATTTATATTCTCAGTTGTATCTATATATAGTTGTCATAATTTATGTACATTCATTCGTCTGAAGAAGCTACGGTGTAGTGAAATGCATTACGAATCACAATTATTCAGTAAAATTCCTGAAAAATATTACTTGTTTTTGTTATTGTTAATGGAATTCTACCAAGTGAAAGCCTCCCAAATTCAAATGTTTCATATCGTAGTTAGGAAATACCCAGTTTTTTTCGAAATTATGCCAGGCATTAATAGGTCGCCGCTTTGTTTTGACGGAATTCCTACTTCTCTTACAGCAGTTTTTCATCATACCACGTCGAGATGAGTGAAAGAAAGAAAAAGAAAAAATATGTTTCTTACCGATTTTTGAAAAGAAAAAACTTATTGAAGCGGACGAAATGAGCGAAAAAAGAACGATGTTGGTGAAAACTGTCGAAGATCTTGAAGAAGATACCAGAAGTTCTTGAAAGCAATTCTGTAAAAAGCGGAAAGTGATAAAGGCAGTACGAAATCCTTTTTTTCAGGTAATATTTATTACAATGGTTCACCCAGTGACGAACCAAATCAAATGTTTTGAATAGTCTTGAATATCGAAAAAGAATTGAGCAACTACAAGTAATAAAGAAATTGTAAATGTTATTTTATAAAATTTTATATGTTAAATATATACAAAACTATATGAGATTAAACTAAGTAAAATAAATATATGCAAAATTTTATATGATATATGTATATGCTGCTTGGGAGCTACGCTGTTTTTAGTTTTATCATTTCCCTTAGCACCTGTTACATGTGCAGCTCTCCGAGGCATTAGATGTAAATCGTAGTCCACATCATATATTTCATCTTCATCTTCGTCTTCGTCTTCACCATCCAAATCCATAATACTTCTCTTTGACCGTCTATGTACTGGAATTTCAAGGTCTTGTGGTTGAGCTGAAAATGAATGAGGTTGCTTTTGGGAAATAATCTTACTTTTTTCTCATACTAGCAAAATTTGCTACAGTTGTAATAGTTTTGGGGGTTCAAAAAAATAACCCACGTAAGGATATTAACCCTCTACTCCCCCCTCATAGTCCACGAAAATAATTAAGCCTGCAGAGCATTTGACAAATATTTTTGATTTTGAAGAAGAATAATGTGATAGATGAAGAATGAATAACTTTCAAATACATAATATCGTTTTTTAAAAATATATTATGTATTAAATATCAATTTAATATATTGTTATTTCATACTTCCCAGTACCATGAAAATGTGGAAAACAACAAAAACATGAAGTCCTCAGATGGAAACTATCAAATGGAAGAACTAAAATGACGAAAATGAAGAACTCTGAAGGTATCTTGGTCAGCAAGAGGGAAGAAATCGTAGTTGTCATTGAAGAATTTCACAAAAAACTTTATAGTTCTGAAAATCAAGAACAGAAATATATTAAAAGATATATTCTTAATACCGGTTCTGAAGACATTCCTGAAATTGATACAAATGAACTGAAAATTGTGCTCAATCAGATGAAGAACCAAAAATGCCACGGTGAAGATAAGATCACAACCGAGATGTTGAAGATGGGAGGAGAATACCTATTGGATAACGTACGGATCTTTCTCAATAAATGCCTAAATGAAGGAAGAATGCCAATGGTATGGAATAATAAATAATTCTTCTGTATAAGAAGTGAGACAGAAGTAACATAGAAAATTACCGCCCAATACGCCTTTTATCGCACTTGTACAAATTACTGACGAAAATAATGACGAATAGATTAACCAACAAAATGGACGCTTATCAATCCGTCGAACAAGCCGGCTTTCGGAAAGGTTTCAGTACAGTAGACCATTTGCAAGTGATACGGACTCTCATCGAAAAAACCTCAGAGTACAATGTGATATTGCACATGGCATTTATAGATTTCAAGAAAGCGTTTGACTTGATTAAAACTTGGGCAACACTAAGAGCACTAGATAACGCAAGAGTGGACAGTAGATATTCAAATCTCATCAAATACATATACGAAAATGTAACAATACAAATAACGATAGTCGAAGAAGCAACATCAGAAGAAATCCCCTTGAAAAGAGGCATACGACAGGGAGACACGATCTCTCCAAAATTATTTACATTGGCTCTGGAGGACGTGTTCAGGGGTTTGAAGTGGGAAACGAGAGGCATAAATATAAATCTTCGATTTGCGGACGACATAGTTCTTATAAGTGATGATGTCGAAGATCTTTGCACGATGCTGGAAGAACTATATGAGGCTGCCTTGACCTATGGACTCGAGATGAACCTGGATAAAACGAAAGTTATGAGTCCTGAAAATTTAAGAATCAGTATCGGTAACCCGAGATCGAAAATGTTACAGAATACATTTATCTAGGGCATACAATCGTATAAGGCAGGGAAAATCAAACCTCTGAAATATCGAGAAGAATTGGACTAGGTTAGGCTGCATTTGGAAGACTGGGTCATGTGTTGAAATCTCGAGAAATTCCAATAAATCTCAAAAGGAAAACGTTTGAGATATGTATTATGCCAGTCCTCACATACGTACATACAATGACTATCAGCCGCGCATACGCCAACAAACTCCAGGTGACACAACGAACAATGGAGAGATCGATGTTTGGCGTTAGGTTGCAAGATAAGATCAAAAATGAAGAAATAAGACGAAGAACACGCGTAACGGACATTTTGAGAAGAATAGCGGAATTCAAATGGCGGTGGGCTGGACATGGCTGGACTCATAGAATAATGGTTTGGCGCCCAAGACAAACCAAGAGGAGTATTGGTAGACCTCCGAAAGGATGGCGGGATGATATCCAGAAAACAGCAGGAAAAATTGGATTCAGATTGCCTTAAATAGACAGAGATGGAAAGATTTGAAAGAGGCCTTTGCCCAAGAGTGAATATCCACAGGGTGAAGAGAGAGAGAGTACCATTAAAGCGTTTCGCGCTCTCTATATATAATATATATATATATATATATATATATATATATATATATATATATATATATATATATATATATATATATATATATATATATATATATACATTTTGATTTGAACTCCTCTCATTATGTTTTTAATTTCTTATATCTTCAATATACATATCAAATTCAACCAACAATCAGAAATATGAAAAACGGGGTTATCGCATTTTTATGAAATGGTGGAACTTTTAGAATATTTTATTAAAAATAAAAAAGCCTTCTCGAATAAAATCTAAATCATCGATGTTGGAACTTATCATATATTATATATATTATATTACATATTATCTTATTTTACAGGGTCGATTATTCAATGAAAAGTGGAAAATAATTTAACATTGCCGAAACTACCGTAGCTCAAGGTTAATGTATGAGGATGTTTCATGTGCAAGCTCAACCAGCAGAAGACAGCTGGGTAAAAATAATCTGATGGGAAAATAATATTACTATATATATTGTAGACAAATAGCTACGAAAAATACGGATATATTAAATACCCGTCCGATTATTGTTACCCAGCTGCTCTCTGCCGGTTGAGCGATGATCGAAAATATTCAAAAATAGCGAAAAAACGGGGCTTTTCGCATTTTATAAAATGGTGGATCATTCAGACAAATTCTAAAAAACTCTTAAAGGGCTCCTCACACTTAGAGACACTATTTTAAATCAAAGTTAGATTAGTTTTTGCCTTTGGACCTCTTCGGATTACTGAAAGCCGCTAAAAATGGTCAAAAATAGGGTTTTTCGAGTTTTTGAAGGTGGTGCATCTCTCAGAAAAATCTGGAAAAATTTACAGAGATACTTTGCAATAAAATACATCATTCTACGCAAAAATTGGACCTGCCCCGGCTCATTTCGATATTCGGAAAAATGATACAAATTTTTTCATTATTTTTTAGGTTATGTAGAATACTTTAGTAATTCTTAAAAAATCATGTGTATTTGTCATTCAAAGATACACCTCTCTGAATTTTTTCAGATTTTCCGGACGACTCAAATGATTTGAAGAAAATAAAATACAAAAACTTGATATTTGTGGACTATAAGGGGGGAGTGGGGTAGGAGGGTTAATATCCTGACAAAACTTTTACTCAAGAAGAAAACAATTTTAGGAACTAGGGAATTCGACTATCTTAACCCAGAATACCCTTCGAGAAGAGATAATAGTCGCTGGGGGCCAAATCTGGCGAATACGGTGGATGAGGAAGCAATTCGAAGCGTAATTCGTGCAATTTCGCTATTATTTTTATCGATTTGTGAGCTGGTGCATTGTCTGGTCCATTTTTTTCAATACTAAAACTTGTTTACTATAAGAAGCTGTAGCGTCACAATTTTTTGACAGATTGAGCTTGAGATTTTGAGAGAATGCGTTTGAACTTTAGTACTGCTTAAAATATCTTAACTTTCAAAGATTGGTGGCGTAATCTCTGAGAAGCCGGCAGCATGTTTAACAGCCTAGTACAAATAGAATTTTGCTGTTAGAGAACCAGAGATTACTAATAATTCGTGCTGGTCACACTTCACCAACAATGTTGAAGTCTGAAGGGCCTCTAATGAACTTTAAACACGTATATGCTAAATTTTCTAACGATAACGATATTTTGGTCTAAGCTAATTTTATATCATTCGGGGAAACTTACCTTCACGTTTTCTGGAATTGTATCTGGCAAGGATACTTTTAACGGTTAAAGGAACATCATAAAGCTCATAGCAATTGCTGAATTCTTCACTTCCAGGTCCTAAATGATCAAAAAAAATTAATGAAGAGTTTTGGCCTTGCATCTCGTTCGAGTATCAGATTGAGCAAATCAAAAGAAGGAAATTTCGAAAAGAACGCGTAAACGTAATAATCACTTCGCTTACCCATAGCGAACAGAGGTAAATTCTTCTTATTCAACTCTTCGCAGGGCAATTTTACTGGTGCATCAGGACTGTTGGGACATGTCCCAGTTAATACAATCAAAGTTGAATCTTCATCCGTATTTTCTGTAACGTGCTTGATACTCTGCACCAAGGGACTATATGAAGAAGTTATGTCTGATAGATTTCCGCCAATGATGATCATTAGGAAGCCAGTATCCGATGCATTGATCACAGAGTACAGCGTCTTTTGAACCACCTCGAATAATCCAGGTTGCCTGATTTTTCTAAGATAATTATGTTGGATACACGCGTCTCTATCATGAGAAAAAATATCTGAAAAACGTTTAGAGCATTAACTATCGTTTACAATACAGTAATCAGCCGTAAATCAACAGAGTATTTCAGGTATGCAGCCATTAATTTTTCAGGAGTTTCATTGTCGAAAACATAAGAAAAATACCCTTGATCATATGTCCAAAAGTCCCTCGTTCTCCAGATACAGGGTGTTAAAGTACAGATTTTTTACACTTACTGTTTATAACTCTTGCATACTTCAAGGGATATAGATCTAATTGGCAGAAAAGAGATTTTCCACTCATCAATTCATTACAGTGGTTGCGAAAATTTAATGGATGATATTTTTTCAGGGTTATGCTACCTTTATCATCATCATCAAAGTCATAGTATAGTGCGCCCCTGGTCTCCTCAAAAATTTCTATTCAAAAAGTCTTCCATTTTAAACTTTTTTGAATCAACTGAAGAAAGGGTTAGATTTCAAAGGTTTTTATAATTTTTCACAAAAACTGAGAAAATAATTTGATTGAGGGGGTCGTTACTTGATGAAAATCGATTTACATATTTTCAATGAAATAAAATTATGGTATCTAGTTTTTCACTATATTAACACAGCTATCACCGGTTTCACCACACTGTGGCTTCATCAGATAGATACAAACTAATCAACAGAGTTATAGAATATAGGGAAGTAGAAATGTCAGAACGTGGGGATCTGTTCAATTGGTTAGGTGTCCAAGTAGGAGATGAAAATTTCAAGGTTCGTGTAATTTATAGGCCCTCATCTTACAGCCATACACAGTTATTTAATAACTTAGACTACATTGTGGGTCGCTACCAAAAAAATCACATGGTTGTTGGAAACTTAAATCTTAATTCATTAGAGGAAAATACAACACAAGTAGTTAATTATAAAAACACAGTACTCTTAAACAGTTTGGTTATTAAAGGTGATCGAACGCCACACGTAAGACACCATTATCTATAAGTTTGATAGATCATTTATTAATAAATAGGGAAAAAGTTTGGATTACAAACTACAAATAGAAGAAAATTTACTATCGGACCATAATAGGCTCTTAATCTCTATTGCAAAAATATTAAGTCGCACAAACCCAAAGGCAATAACGAAATTATATTTGTAAATCATAATAAATTGAGAAAGTTATTTAGTATTAAATCATCCAATAGTAATATAGAATCTTTTCAACACTTAACAGAACTTATAAAGCAATGCAAGAGAGAATCAGAATATACCAGAAACTCAAAATGTTATAGGAATGATGAACTGGATTACGGGTGAATTACTTTAATCAGGGAGCGTGACAAACTCTACAAAACAATGAAACAGGGTACTAGGCAACATGAAACACTAGAAACTGAATTGAAGAAGATTAAAAATAAAAGTTTTAGCGTATGCAGACGACATAGTTATTGTGACCAGAACAAGAGAACATTTGGTGAATGAATTCAGGAAGTTAGAAACCGCTGCAAGAAGAAAGGGTTTAATGATAAATGAAAATAAAACCAGGTATATGATAGTAGGACAACAAGAAAATGAAAGGCACTCAAATCTGCAAATAATTAGTGAAGATAGGACATACAGCTTTGAAAAGGTAGAACAGTTCAACTATTTAGGTGTAACATTGACGAGAACAGGGAAGGAGAAAGTAGAAATACAGGAAAGGATAGCTAAAGGAACAAAATGCTTAGGAGGATTATACAGAGTGCTCAGGTCCAAAAATATATCGAAAAACGCGAAGAAGAAAATTTATCAGAAGATCATCAGGGCTGTGGTAGCATACGGTTGCGAACTGTGGAAGTTGAATCAGAGGGAAAAATATACATTAGAAGTTTTCGAGAGAAGAATACTCAGAAGAATATAAGGTGGAAAAAAGGTAGAAAATCGTTGGGAAAGGAGAACGAACGCCGAGCTTCAAGAATTGTATGGACAACCCTCAATAACAAATGTGGCTAGAGCACAAAGAATGAGATGGCTTGGCCATGTTTTCCGACTGGGAGACGATAGAACAACAAGACAAGTTTTGACAAGGGGAATAACGGGAAGAAGAGGCAGGGGAAGACCATGCACAGAATGGATCAAGATGGTGGAGAAAGATATTGAAGAGTTAGGAGTGAAGGACTGGAAGGGAGCAGTTATGAATAAAATGAAATGGAGAAGAACGTGTAATGAAGCCATGGGCCTACTTGGCCTGTAGAGCTGTTTATATATATATATATATATATATATATATATATATATATATATATATATATATATATATATATATATATATATATATATATATATATAAATAAAATAAATAATAAGATTAAGACACAAATAAATAAAGATTTATAAATAATAAATGAAATGAGACTGGAAAAGATGTAAACGGCAATGGAGATATGTTAATAGCATAACTGTAGAAAAAACAATCCACTAATATAAAAACCTTACAATACACAATAATTCTGTGGATAACCAAAAAACTATAGTCGATGAATTGAATAAATACTTTAGCACAATTGGAAAAGAAGTCGTCTCAGAAATAACAACGCAACATCAAACTACTAATAGTGACAATAATTTTGCCGAAATATATATGAAGTGTATTGATGATCAAGAGATTGAGGGTGTTTTATCAGAATAAAAGGAGAATGCTGCGCCAGGACATGATCAGATAACAGCAAGGGATATTAAAAACATAAATGATGTCGTTAAGGAGGGTGAGATTGTTTTTATTGTGTTTAGCTTTGAAAATTTTCAGAGATTCTAGGTGATTGAGTTTATTGCTTTTCGAGGCACGATTATTGATGTTGAGATTATCTGACCAGGGATGCTCAAACTTGAACTGCTGGCAATCTACCTCAATATTTTCAGACTACTTACGATCGACTCTGAGAGGCTGCAAGTATGTGTGATGCAGGGTTGTCGTACATACACGATACACCCTACCTACCAACCTACCTAGGTAGGGTGTTCCGTAGCATATGTAGATATTCGCTTTCCGCACAATGTACATTATTTTAGTCAAGGTTTGGGTTAGGTTTAGTTATGTGTTAAACTTAACACATAACTTAACTAAGGAGTGACTTTGGATGTTGAAGCGTGGCACTGCATGTCCCAGCATACTTTTCATAGGATGTTACGTAACCACTGAGTGCTAATCGCAATCTTGGTGACATATGATCGTCAGTTAGTCGATTGCGATATGTGACTTAATTATCTTCATTTCGGATAATGCAGACTCGCACAAGTAAGTTGACCCAAACATTACCGTCAGTTGAAGGGCGATTTGCCTTAGATTCAGATATTTATCTTCATATATAAAACACCAGAAATTTGTATCAGATGCTGCAGCTATGAGATGTATATCTGATGTAATCTGAACCAACTTATTTTCAACAGAACATGAGTGCATATCAAACTGATTTGCTATTTCAGTAGCTAATTCCTCAATGTTTTCCAATGGAAAAGGATAACTCACAAATGATGCTATATTTGCCAATTTACTGCAATCATAAAAACGCATTTCGAATAGTCCAAAAATATTTGAGAATTCAGCATCAGACGTATCATAATTCAACTGATGAATCCTTGCTTTCAAAGACGGAAAATGTTTCAGATCCTTTCTTTTCAGTTGGTCTATCATAAGTTGCAATTTATTTTTCAATGCGTTTACTGCGCTAATCATCTCAATAATAGTTTTTCCCTTACCTTGAGGCTCCAAGTTAATGGTTTTTAAGTGCATTCTGATGTCAGTCAAAAATGACAAATCAGTCAGCCATTTTTCGTTTTTCAACATTTGAGTGTCATCACCTCTTTCGTCTAGAAAAGCTGGTATTTCGGGCAATTATTCTTGAAACCTTTCTAGGAATATTCCGCGACTCAACCACCTGACATCCGTGTGAAGAACTAAATCAGTGTGTTCAGCTGCCTCCCTATCATCTAACTGCAACTTAAGGAGCCGCCGTTGCAAGCTACGTGCACGGATGGAATTCACAATTTTTGTTGCAATACCCATAATTTTCTCCCTGTTTAAAACTCTTGAACACAAAACTTGTTAATGTATAATGCAATTGAATCAAAAAAATGAAGGGAAATCTTGATTAGCTCGACACAATGCCACAAAACCGTGTTTGTTTCCAGTCATTGCTGGTGCTCCATCGATTGTAATGCATAATAATTTATATATTGGTAGCTTGTTGTTTTGTACAAAATTGAAGGAAACGTCATATATATCTTCGCCACGGGTCTTTCCTTCAGAGGAATGATTGTCAAAAATTCTTCCTTAGCCAACATGTCATTAAATACTATCGGAATAAAAATACACAACTGAGCAGTGTCTGTCATATCGGTAGATTCGTCGAAGTGTAAAAAAAAGTATGTACATTTCATGATATCATGTTTTAGTTTATCTGCCATGTCCTGAATCATGACTTCAATGCGCCTTGTGACTGATAACTGAAGTTCTCTAATAGCAGACATGATTTCTGTTTTATTTTAAATATCTTCAAATAAAGTCTCACCGGCTTCAATAAATGCTTCCTTCACATTTGATCCATCTTCGAATTCTTCGCCAATATATGAGATATTTTAAATGACGCGATCGTAGCAGCTTTTGATTGTTAGGCTGATCTTGTGAACATGGTTTGTTTTTTTTCAAACAAAATATCAAATCTCGTACTTTGGTTTTCTTAATTCATTCTGTGTCGGAAAATCATTTTCATAGATTTCATGAACCGTTTTATGACGCCTGTCTAAGATGCCACGCTTAGATATAGCAAATGACGCACGACAAATAAGACAAATGCACTTATCCTTCACCATACAAAAGAAAAATTCTTCCTCTCAATCGTTATTGAAAAGATACGTTTAAGATTTCTTCGCAACAAAAAATTGCCTTCAAACCTACATGTAAATTATCATAATTATTTTTTTTATGTCAAAGTCAAAACTCACATATCAGACAATTTCGAAGTATGCAGACTGTGTTGCTTTATTGTAACGGTGTATACATAGGCCAGGTAGGAAGTTCTTTTCTCACTAAATACAAAGAACATCACTCTTCCTTTTGTAAAAAGAAAAATTGTCACCCTGTAGATTCTCGCATATACTAGACTCATCTAATGAATTGATTAATGCAAATCTGAGCTAGATCCCTAGAAGTCTACAACATCTTGTATCTCGAGAATGGACAACTTTTGAACATATGTTTATATCGTGTCGTGGAATAAACTCAATTAACTAGAATCTCTGTAAATTTTCAAAGCTAAACACAATAGTAACAATCTTACCCTTCTTAACGAAAACTCATATCTATGTTATTCCCCAATATTTGGGATTTTCTGAATATCTATCTATATATCCAATAGTAGAAAAATTGTTGTTTTCTCTCTTTATAAATCATACCTGTTTTCCTATATTTAATACAAATTGTACAACTGTACCAATTTTTAAACGTCTGATGATGATAGATATATTGAAATACTTATTACGTTTGTTGATTAAATATTTTCCATCTAATTTTGTGATATTGTCTTCAAAGTAAACCAAAATCATCGTGAAAGGTTTTAAAATTGAAAGATCTTTTCAATAAATATTCTCAAAAACATCATTGGAGCACTATACTATAACTTTGATGGGGTCGAACGTATCATGTCTCTGAAAAATTGTCCCCCTGTATATTTCTCCAGCCTCAATGTCTGTGGGTTCATACATGCGTATCGTCCCTAAAGTCATTTATTTCTACTAAGAAGTCATGATATAATTCGTACGCGATTATTACACCAGAATGCAGGGGAAGTTCCCTTATTGAGCTTAAGCGTATCGGACATCAAATCAATAACTTAAAAGTAAGATCTTCCCCATTGTTGGATACAATGAAAATATAAATATCTTCGTTACAGGTTAAGTATGTTCTGCTAAGATAAGAATCAATATTAAATGTTCTCAGATTCAAATGTATCATACATCAGATTATAAACAAAAGATTTGGATTGCTAAATGGTTAAGTAACATTTCACTGAGATCAACAAGTAATGTTTCAAATCAATATTAAACATCATTCACATTTCAAATTCAAATAATTACCAAGTTATTGGAATAAGTATACAACAGTTAATTGGGTTTCAATAATGTTGCAAGTTAGATAAACAAATGTTGAAATCAATATTAAAGAAATTGGGTACACTTCAAATAATGTGTCAAGTTAAAACAACTGTGGAAATTAATATAAAATAATTTCAGTACACTTCAAATTTTACCAAGTTACGAAAGCAAAGGATTTAAATAAGTCTATCAAAATAACTCCTCAAAGTAAATATTAGAAAATGTCAGTGCCGTTCAAATAGATCATTTGCCAAAAAAAAATATGTGGGCAAAATTTGGAATTTGAGAAGCGATTATTTCAACTCCTCAGTGCGTTTAGAAATTACGTGGTATATACTTCAAGGAATTCGTGAAGATTAAATAGTGAACAAAAATATTGAAGGAAAATTCAGAAAGTAATCACCTGTGGGACACAGCGGGAATGGTGCTTCTTCTTCCCCTGTCGGGCTTCTCGAACAGGAACTATCTGCGTCTTCCATTCTTCTGGATTCATGTTACGCACGATTAATTGACTTTAAATTTAATTCCGATTCACACGAGTGAGTAAATTCACTGAGCTTCGAAAACTGAATAACTGAGTAAAAGAGTAACTGCACATCTGAAGAAAAATAACTCAATATTAATCATCAAAATGATCCCCTAACGTCGCGATCGTGATCCTTATATATGCGGGATCCAGCAGCGCTGACACCCTCACATCCCTCTGCCCTGGTACTCAAGTACCTGTTGCATAGAAACGCGTTCCTTCGTCGCGACGTGGGAATTGCTGTTTTAGAAAATACCAGATGTTGTGGGGAATCGTGGATACGAAAGGGTGCTCAACGGCCTTCGATTTTAAAGGCGAATATCGTTTCTTCTGGATTTCTTATCTGAGCTGAGATAAATTCCGTCGCCTCGATATTTACGCTTATGGGTGATTTTAAGCTGCTTTAAAAATATGTAATATTTTACTATATTGAGAATTTAAAATAAAATTATTGAATCATTCTGGCAAATGACCGAGATTTTTATAAATTTTGGATGAGGAATCTCCTGATGAAATTAATGACTGTAGATATATCTGTATAAAATCTACTTACCAGAATCATCTTGTAGCATAGTACCGAACAAAGATCTCTGCAAACTATTCATGATATCCATTATGTCAAATATGGTTTTGACTTTCTCCTCTTGATTCAAATAAGTCGTGTCGCTGATTTCTTTCGGTTTGTTGAGTGGCATACCGCGTTTCGTTCGTATTTTGAATATTTCTGTGTGCTCGGGTTCCATCACGTAGGGGCCTTCGGATCTTTTTTTCCTTTCTTCTTCGTCGGTGAAGGCGTAGAACGGCGGCGGAGAGTCTTTCGGGAAGACGTTCAATAGCGGTATTTTACGGTATTGTTCTTCCAATTTGTCTGACAGACGTGCGGCGGTATTTTCCTGTTGATTCCTTTCTTGTCCACCAAGATTGTTGGAGTCGTCGAGGTTTTCTCCATTCGATTTTTCTTCATTTTCTTTATTCGCTTCCATCAGGTTGTTAACGTTGATTTCTGAGTTACCAAGACGGATGCTATTGCTGAAACTGTGATTCGACAAAGATCCTAAAGCTGAAATGGTATTGAAAAATTAAATAAAAATATGCTTAGTGCGTGATTCACAATTTGAATCGATTCTTTTTCTGTTAATTTTATATTTAATCTAAGTTATACCTGTAACCATTCCTAAGGAATTCTTAGCGTAGTTCAAAAGGGACATAATTCCTTCCTGAAGACGATGGTAGCATGTGCATGTATGTCTTTTGAAGTGCCAATGTCTTCTTCTTCGCGACAAAATACTCCTAGGGTAATCAGTACAATGCTGAAACAACAATGCTAGAACAGATATCTTTTATCTACACATAACAGAAAAAAAACAGGGGTAACGTTCGGTATTCTTAAGAAAAGTACGAGTTATGTACATAAAGTAATGAGATCGATTTTTCTTTCAATTTTTATTCAAATATAGACACCTCAAAAAGTCTAGGGAACACTTACCAATATCTTTAAAATATGAATTTGATCATTCTTTATAGAAATCTTTCGGTTTTGTTAGGATGTATTGTATATAATGTATTCTCAAGAAAACAAAATAATATTTGACTTCTCCAAAACACCTATTATAAAAAAAATTGAAATTTGAAAATGACGAAATTTGGTAAAACACAAAAAAAAATCCTGAACTAATATTTTCGAAACGATATGGAAGCACTTATATTTTTCAGTACCCAGAAGGTCCACCTCTGTTATATATGACACTTTGGCATCGTCGCGGCATGCTCAATATTGAATTGTCTATTACATTTTGGCCTAAGTCATTCCAAGCCCCCTGAACTGCTAATTGAAGCTCGTGTTCATGATGGAAAACGTTTTGACGCAGGAGATTTCTTTGTAGGGTGTCCCACACATGCTCGATCGGATTCCTGGGGAGCAGGATGGCCACGGTAGAAGATCGATATCATTCTCTTCAAGAACGTTCAAGACAACTCTTGCACGATGAGGAAGGGCATTATTTTGTTGGTAGAGTGGATTTTGACCCAGTGTTTGGATATACGGTACCACTACAAGTAAAACTATCTCATTTGCGTAAGAATTTCCAGTGAGGTTGTTCTGTATGAAAACGAGGTCAGTTCTTCCACCAAGGCGTATACCTCCCCAAAACATCACTGATCCGCCTCAATGTCTAACAACTTCTCGAGCATGCTGGAGACGGTTTTGCTTTCCAGGTTTCTTCCATATTCGAATTCTTCCCGAATCGGGATAATAACTAAATCTAGATTCATCTTTGAAGAGAACTGTGGCCCACCTCTCTTGATCCCAATTTCGTGCAGTCGATTTCTCACAGTTTGGTCGGAAATATGTACATTATGAACTCGTGATAGCTCTTGAACTAATCGAGATGCTGTGGTAGTACGATCTCTTCTGGCTTGTAAAACCAAAAATCGGTCTTGGGCGACTGTAGTTATCCTGAAACGACCTGTATGGCGTTCTTCTACGCTACCTGTTTCATTGAAACGCGACCATAAACGGTTTATGACACTTGAGCTACTTCCCAGAACCCTGGATACTTCCCGTTGTGAGTTCCCCGCTTGGAGCATGCAAACGGCTCGTAACATCTCTTCTCTAGTCAAATGTCGTCTTTCCATGGTCGAATCACAAAACTTGAATCTTTTATTTGTGCTTACAACAGAAAGAAAGTGCCAACTAACTGATTTCAAACACTGAATACATGAAATGATTATAAAACAGCGTCGCATCTGCTGCATTTTTAGTTTTTTATGAAAAAAAAACTGAAATCTGTTGCGGCGCTCTACATAATTTGGTGAGAAATTGATGCAGGTGTTCATTTCTTGAAAAAAATCATCCATATTGATCGTTCTGGATACGATATATCGATAGTCATAAGTGTTCCCTAGACTTTTTTGAGGTGTTTAATACCAATGCAATATTGTCCCCTTAGAAATAGTTTCCTTGTCAAGGCCACATAGCACTGGAGACGATCTTAATATTCATAATATCATTGCTAGATCTCTGATAGGGGAATAGCATTCAGCTAGTCGGTTACAGCTGTTTCGATGTTTTCAAGTTCTCTTGTGGTTAAGAGGTTAAAGTCGTAAGAATTCAATTTAAGTGAATAAGGAGGCTGGGGAGCCACAGAAATGTTTTTACTGGCTAAAATTTCCATTATTGAGATTGCAGTATGACATGGCGCATTGTCGTTATGCAACGCCCAGTTATTTTTGATGATAGGACACACAGTGCTTCCCGAAGTCTTGTAAGGATCTCTCAGAAAAGTGTTGATTAACCGTTTGGCCTTCATGGACGATTTTTATGGCTACAGAAATAACAAGTCAGCATGTAACTTATCTTTGACCTGCTCATTCGTGCTTTTTTGAGCCTTGCAGTGGTTGCAGTGTGGCAGTCCATGCTCTAGCGTTTGGTAATACTGAAATACACAAGGTTCGTCACTAGTCATGAAGCGTTTCAGAAAACGGGAATCATTTTCGATCGATCCCAAAAATTCAAGACTCCTTCTCTTTCTGAAATTCTTTTGGTTTAGGTAAGGGTTTCTGGGAAACGTTTTGCCTAACACTTTCGTTAACATACATGTGATGGTGTAGTTGATATTTGAATGAGCGGTATTTATGTTTTTTTCAAAATTTTCCATGCGGTTTGCTGGATTATTTTAAGTTCCTCAGCAATTACCCTTGTTGATGTGGTTGAATTAATATCAACAAAAGTCAACACGTCGTTTCGGTATCTTCGTACGCTTTCCAAATCTAGTAACACCAAAATTTTCAAATATCCACAGAAGGTTGAGGGAAACTGGAACTTTTACTGCAAATCATCATTTAAAAGGTGCAACTCTAACTATGAGAATTCCAGATATCGAGAAAGCAGTTTTCAATTGTATGAAAATGTTCTAGTTTGGAGGATTCTCCACGACTTTTTATTATATCCGTTTCATATTCAACGCGTCCAAACTCTATTTCCTCGAGATTTTCCTTTCAGACTGAATTTCTGCCGATGGTTCTTAGATAAAATTAGAGAAAATGCTCATTTTGATAGTGGAATAATGTGTATAGACGAAGCTAACTTCACGAGAACTGCTATCACAAATTTTCACAATAATCATTATTGAAACCATCAATCGAATGGGGAAAACCTCCATTTGATTGAAGAATCTCATCATCAAGAACAATTCTCACTAAATGTCTGTATCGGAATGATTGTAAATTATTTGATTGGGCCATTTTTTTTGCCTAACAGACTAAACGGTCACGCTTATCGGCAATTTCTTGAGAAGGAGTTACCTTTATTGCTCGAGGATGTGCCACTTTTGGTGAGAAACATAATGTGGTTCTTGAATGACGGGGCACCAGCACATTGAAGTGGAGAAGCTAGGGAATTCTTGAATAATACAATCAACAACCGATGGAACCATGGCCTCCTAGGTCCCAAGACTTAAATAGTTTAGACTTTTTCTTATGGGGATATCTCAAAAGTTTAGTTAATATCACTCCTGTGAACACTGTAGAAGAATTGAGAAATCGAATAATAATCTTTTGTGACACGATAAAAAATACACCAGGAATATTTCAAAGAGTGCGTGATAATATGCGAAGAAGGACAGAGGCCTGTATTCTTGTAGGTGGAGGACGCTTTCAGCAATCTATTCAGTTCAATTGTTCTCTTAGTTTGATATTAAATAAGTATAAGTTGAGTCTCAGAAGGCGAGATATCAAAATGAAAGCAAATTTTGGGCATACCTATCGAGTATTTCTATTATTTTTTTTATTTAGCGAATAACATACAATTCAAATTCAATAATTTTTTAATCGAAAACGGTTGGAGATACGAAAAAATAACAGATAACAAAAATGTTTCTAAATTGAACGAAGAAGACGAAAATTGATTGTGCGCTGATCAGTGGCGTACTGCAAAAAAGTTTGAAACTGAAAAAGAAGACATGGCTCTCGAAAAGAAAACACCTTGTAGATTCTAGTTAGAATTCAGGACGTGTAATGATGGAGGCTGTAAAAAATAGCTATTTTTGGGCTGAATATCTCAAAAACTGCAGGAGTTTTGACGGAAAAATCAATTTTTCCGGAAATTTCAACACCCATTAGCTCCGTAACGAAGCTTATGCGGACCTTTGTTCATATGAACTTCTTTTCTCATGTTGTGACATACTCTTATATAACACCCTGTATATTATATCAGTGGCCTCGCAATAACATATAGGCCTCTTTTTGAGAATCCTCAAGTGTTGAATAGGTTAAAGGCGAAAACACACCAAATGGGATTGTTAACTTTGACATCCTGTATCTCTTGAACTAGACATTCTAGTACACTTTTCTTAACGGAACTTTGAAGAGGAAGATCTCTAGTAGGAAATATCAAAAAATGAGAAAAATTAACAGAAACCACTTTTAAGTGCAAAAGGTGCGGGATCCTTTCTTCAGCAATATTCGACATACCTTAATTGCAGGCTTTTTTTCCAACTTCAAACAATTCAATCCTGAAGAATTTTGATAATCTCCATCTGCTACAGTATCAGCAAAAAATAAAACTGCGTTTATTTTCTTCTTACAAATTTTAATATCTTTCTTGTCAGCTTTGTTCCCATAATCATCTAAACTAACTGAAAACGAGAGGCATATAAATATAATAGTCTTATTCCAATTTAGAAAATGTTTCAATATGATTTAATGTTCTTACTTACCTTCACCGGCATAAAATGCAGGGACAATGTTGAGATTATAAGTTAATATAAAATAAATAATAAATACTTGTCCTAGCATTTCATGACAAGTTGCGTGATTTACATTTTACTATTTGTCAGAGTAATATTTCAAAAACATTTTAATTTGAGTGAGACCATAGAATACCTACAGAATTATATACAGGGGTGGCAATAACAAATCGAATTATTGCCAAAATTTGAGTCAAGTAAATTAGCAATGATCATAGTTTGATGAGAAAGAGCTCCATCATGTTGAAGAGAGACATTTATTTCTTTAGTAAGAGACAGATATCCATCAATAATGTTGTTATTTGCAATTTCATAATACAATTCACCAACAAGGTTTTTATCAAAACTGACATGCGTTAATACGCGATTAACTCTCATTGCACATCATACATTGAACCCAAATCAGCCTTGACATTGAATATTAATAAGGCGATATGGGTTAACATCTGACTCTTGTTCATATTCGATTGAATATTTCATCACAATTGATCATCTGTCCAAATTATTTCCCGGAAAAATTTCTGCAGAGACGAGTTGTAATAATCGAGACAACGTTGTAAATCTCTTGGCTGCAAAAACTTGGACATTTTCATTTTATAAGGTTAATATGTATTTTTCTTGAGAATATTGAGCACTCGAACTTATATCCAATTTGCCTGATCTAAATCGATGGGTGTACAGTTACACTATCTATTGCATCAAGTGTTGCAACTTTCCCATTAACTACGACAATTCATCGAATATACTTGAGGTTGTCGCCTCAGCACAACGATCCAAATAAGTTGCTTCTGCAGCATCCGCATCATACACTGTGACAAAAAATTATTCGGAAATTTGAAATGAAACGCAAAAATCATAATCTACTTTAATGATTATCGAATCTCCTTCAAAATATACTCCATTTAAGCCAACGTTTTTTCCAATCATTGAAACATATTTTATATGCGCTTTCAGG
Organism: Cryptolaemus montrouzieri; assembly: GCA_013387265.2. Lineage (NCBI taxonomy): Eukaryota > Metazoa > Arthropoda > Insecta > Coleoptera > Coccinellidae > Cryptolaemus > Cryptolaemus montrouzieri. Next base: position 22,210,051 of record JABFTP020000021.1, on the reverse strand, counting down.
GATGACCTTCAGCTCATTCTGCGAATTTTCTTTTATGACGTCTATGGAATCAAATTGGTTCCCTGCAGCGGCAATTTCAGTCTGGAGAAAAGAAAAAAGTCACACGGAGCTAGATGAGATCGTGCGTTATAATAATAATTGACTTTATTGAACAATTCATGAGCACAAGGAAGAAAATAAATTACAAATCATTTCATTATCACTGGCGAAGTTCAGAGAGATGTCATGGGCACACTCTGCTCTTCCACTCAAACCTTGTAAAAAAAAAGTTATAATATTACAAACATCTCAAAACGAAAAGTTACTATATGCGAGATTTCGCAATGTGTAGACACATCGAAGAAAATTACTTTTCAAGGGACGATATTCAATCTTCCGTAGAATGTTAAATATCCTCCCTTGAAGGAGCTAGTTTTCCGATCTACTCCTCATAATCACCGTTAACTGGGGCCACAGGGAAGTGGAACAGCACGGTCTGATGTCACGAATAGGTACAATGGACTGCAGTTTCGGTCTCGTGTGACCTCGTCCGCATTATCTACCCATTCGTAATTTTCGAATGATGAAGAGTAGATCGGGTTGAATATTGTCCCTTGAAAAATAATTTTCTTCGATGTGTCTACACCTTGCGAAATCTCGCATATAGTAACTTTTTATTTTGAGATGTTTGTGTATGCCTGGTTGTAAACCACATAGAAATGAGGAGCGTCGGTCCTTCGACGGCCGCTTCTGTCTTATACGTGAGTGTCGCATGGCGCTTTGTTTTCGAACTAGTGTGATCACTTAACGTTTTCCTGTTTTATCTGCTGTTTGGTTTCACCGTTTCGCGGGGCGTTGGTGAGGTAGCCTCTGTTTCGGTTCGTTGGGGGGCGCAGTGACATTTACATTATTGCGTTCGCTCCAACGAATTGAAATGAGTAGGTAACGGCATAGCCTTGTGTTACACGATAATCAAGAAGACAGAAAACTTCTTAGAAAAAATAGAAAATCACGAAAACGAACAAATAAGAGAAATTGTTCAAACAAAAATAAGAAAAACTGCCAAGCACATTTCACTGCTACAGTGGAAGAGAGGACAGGAGGACGAAGAAAAACAAAACAAAAGAAGGAGGATAACAGAGTTATCTTCACTCGATCCGAAACCTCAAAGAGAGGCTGGTGACCCAAGACCATAAGTAGGTAAGAGTAAAACTTCTGAAAATGAGACAATAGAAGGAAAACAGTAGAAAAAAGGCAAAATAAAGACGGAGAGGCGAAAGGAAAGATTATTCCACAGACCTTGTGTTACGTATGGGTAGACAATGCTGACGAGGTCAAACGAGACCGAAACTGCAGTCCATTGTTCCTATTCGTGATATCTGACCGTGCTGTACCATTTCCCGGTGGCCCCGGTTAACGGTGATTATGAAGAGTAAATCGGAAAACTAGCTCCTTCAAGGGAGGATATTTACCTTTCTATGGAAGGTTGAATATTGTCCCTTGAAAAATAATTTTCTTCGATGTGGTTATAATATTACCTATTTTTAAGCGAACCCTTTTCGGGAAACCCACTAAAAAATTAGAAAAAGAAAATGATTATGACGGAACTGCAATCAGTAAAGGCGCTCAGATGAAGACCTGTTGTAGTATTCAATTATGAATTCATTATAGAGTTTATAGATGCCGAACGAGAAAGATCTTTCGTAAATGACAAGTCTGTGCATAGGAGGAGAAATGAGACCTCTACTTCTAGTGTTTAGACTATGAATATCAGATCTAAAAGAGATTTTCCGGTGTAAATAGTAGGCTTCCTGGTTATCATTATTTTGTGATATAAAATCAACGCTGCTAAGTGAAATCTATTGGTCATATTGAGTCACTTTGCTTCCACCAACTTGTGACTTATTCGGAAAATTTCCGCAACCCATAATTGTAACGCAAACAGGAGTTTTGAATCTTCTGAATAGTGTACATTGTTTGTTGATCAAGGCAAGAATAATAAACTTGCGAGTAATTATTGAAACTGGATAGCACAAGGGTAATACATAAGGATATTTTGAATTTATTGTCAGAAGATGTAGAATTCTCACAGATTTACAAATACAACTGGCAATTGTTATGTTAATTGAGACCCAGGTTACGAACTGACTTCATAATTGAGATGTACTCCTCACCGACAGATAGCCTTGTGATATCTCCCAGATGATTACACGTTACTTCATTGCTGCATAGAATAGCTTTGGTCTCGTTAGTGTTAATATTTAATCTTTGAACATCGGATACTCTTACAATACTTTCAAGATCTTCTTGTACCTCACTAACGGCGTCTTTGCCGCTGTTTTGCCACAAATCCGGCCGTGTACGGCGAATATTTTCACATAAACGTCTCAAAAGGGTTAAATAGAAGTCCTTATTGACCGTTTGACCTTGCGGAACGAATTAATGATGAACCACACCACGAATATCGAAGAAAACAATCAGCATCATCTTGGTTTTCGAACGACTTTGGCGAGGTTTTTTCAGTTTTGGTTCATTGTTTCCCAACCATTCTGATGATTGTTGGCTCGTTAGTGTGTCCTATTCATAGAACCATGTCTCGTTACCAGTTATGATTCGTTTCATGAACCTCGGATCAGAATTCGCACGATGCTGCATGTCTGCAGCAACCTGCATCGGGTACTGTTCTTGAAGAAAATTCAGCTCTATCGGAACGAGCCGAGCGGCGACGCGCCGCATGCCCAATTCTTTCATCAAAATTAAAGGAGAGGTTTCAGGAGAGATGTTAAGATCACGAGCTATCTCTCTAACACAGGCATGACGATTTTCGAGCACCATTTCCTTGATATTTTGGACGTTATCGTCGGTTGAAGAGGTCGAAGGTCGTCCAGAACGAAACAAATCTTCAAAGATCTTCCGACCGTCTTTAAATAACACTCGTACCTTGGAATTTCGATGAAACGTCTTTACAGTATTTGAATTCCGTTCAAAACACCGCTCAGAATCTTTTTTTGGTTGTAAAACCTCTGCGGGAAGAATAATAACGATTTGTGTCTTAAGTATTTTCGGAGGTACTTTAATTCTATTTGTCTACGTGTTCTAAATCCATTTAATAAATTTCTGCATCGCTCGAATCTATCCTCTTTGACAGCTTGAGTCAATTGAAAGTTATAGTGCCTCCGAAAATACTTAAGATCCAAATCGTGTCTTAATGTTCTTCTCGCAGAGGTTTTTGAGATGTGGCATCTCTGAGACATTTGAGAAACAGTCAAGCTCGTTCCTGGAGACCTGATGGGGCTGACTGCTAATGCAGAAATTCGCTGAATGTTATCCTGAAATTGTCGATTGTTTTTGTAATACAAAAAATGCAGAGTTGATGCTTGAAACAGACTATGAAATGTGTTCTAACAGTTCTAGCTGCACCAGTACCTGCCTGGTCCTCTTCCTAATGACCCTGTTGTGCGAAATTTCTCCTTAAGATCAAGATTGTACTTCTTTTGTAATTAGGAGCTGGAAATTGGCGTAATATTTGCCTAGCAGAACAGCTACGCACAAATAAACATTCAATGAAACGCTTATCCTCATTTGTTAAAACCATTGTTAACAATTTCAAACGTCGAAAACAAGAAACATCAAGATGAAATTCGAGTTCAAACCAGATGTCGTCTAAAACTCGATGACATTTCATTATTTTTTGTTTATCATATAGTTAATGCATGCAGTCTATGTTCAGAGGTTTTACAACGGAGGTGCATATAATGGTGGAAAACGAGAACTAATATTGACGACAATTGGCACAATTCTGAATCAATATTCGAGTACGAACCAGCGAAGAAAATTGTTAATATTTGAAGAAGTCGGCCATTTTGAATTCGAACGGTAATAAAATTGTAGATTGGTTTTAGTAGAAGATGATTCTTTGTCTTCCTAGAACATCCATGAAAAACACAACTTCAGCAGTGCCAACGCTATGAGGTGAAAAAAATATTTCGATTTCAGCTGAAAATCAGAATGAAAAAAATTCTTCACGCTACTATTTTACCAATTCTTGATATATTTTTAGGATCAATATATCAAATTGTTCAGAAAAGACTGAGTTATCCACTGAATGTACCATTCGAATTTTTTAGTGAAAAAGAAACGTTCTAACGATCTTGAAATATTGCTCATTTTCGAATGAGTCAGCCATATTGGATTTCACCGGAAGTGAAATTTCGGTAGAATTTCTGAAAAACTTAGTCCTTTGGCTTCCTAATGAAGCAAGAACGAATGATCGCTCTGAAATTGCGAAAGTTATAACAGAAAAAATTGTCCGGTTTTCTCTGGCGCACCCTATATATCAAGTTGTTTTTCTTTTTTGTAATATGTTAAAAATTGGTCATACCCAATTGTCGTCAGGTTTTTTACCATTCGGTTTGTTTTCAAGAATGTCTTCTCTATTTGCTTCAAAATTTTCTCTACTGAACCACAAGTGGCGCGTTCACGGGTAACATTTGCTTAGTGAGGCCCCACTGTATATGTATACAAAACTTGAATGACATTAATCGTACCGAACATTTGAATGACGAAAAAAAGGAAGAAATTAATTTGAGATATTTGTTCTTTTCAGCCTTCTCCGGCACCGAACCGATGTGCCTCTCCCGAATACTTCCGGGGTATCCATCCGTGGTCCCCGTCCGAGTTTGGTCCCCCTTCTCGCGAATACGAGTACGTGGGTGGACCATTAGAACCACCCCCTCTACCTCATAACTACGATCCTGATGAAGAAATGAGTGGGCCGTCCACTGCAGAAATTATAGCCAATCAATCTCAGGATTATATCGATGAAAAATTGGCTGAGTATCAGATGACGATTTACCAATTACAAGGTGAGTTGAGTGTTTGATCATATCAGGAAATTTTCATTCATAAATGAGTTGAATAAAACATAAGTTTAAAATGAGACCATCTATATTTAATATCTACTAGAGCTGTTTCTGTAGGTATAAATCTTCTAATTTCAAATCTCTAGATGGTTATCAAATTGACTTAATCTCCTTTGAGAGAAAAAGAATATCGGATGAATCAATGTTTGAATCAATTGAGAACTTTAGAACATTCTTCCATGAAAGGAACAAATTAATCATAACTGTCATGGAACACTTATCTGCCGTTTGAACTAAATTGATACAGCGCGAGTCCAAAGTATGGAACAAAATTCATGGTTTGTTCCACCTCAGTTTTTTCAAAAAATGCTTGAACATGTCAATTTCAATATTTAGTTAGAAAGTTTTTGGTCGAGTGGAAAATACAATTTTTGGTAATCTTGCTGTTCACGCTGACCACTTCGCGCATCGTGTACTGAGTCGACGGGAAATGTTTCCGAACGATTTAAATTTCAGACAGTGTTGCCGGATCCCTTTCCTGGTGTTCATTTCGATTTCACGTTCAAATAAGAGAATAAATGTTTGATCTCGGTCGTGATTTTTGAGTTATTCAAAATCTCGGTTATTATTGAAGTATTTTTACGTTAGTTAGGTAATTATTTAGTATAGTGTCGATAGTCGAAATTCACTGAAAATGTGTTTATTTACTACTAATTTTGGGTCCCAGGATCCAAATCTGCAATCATTTTGCCCCGAAAGGCAGGAAAAAAATCAAAATTTCCTTGAAAATCCTCTTGTCTATGTCATTCAAACTTTATAATTGCTTCATTAAAATGCCTTGTTACTATTATAATATACAGGGTGCTTCAAACGAAAACTAAACAGAGGCTATATCTACCAAGATATTCATTTCTGATAATTTTTGTTTCAAGGGAGACATCTTTTGGGGTACAATACTTGCCTGTAAGTAGTAGAAGTAAAATGGAACAATGGAACAGATCCATGCTGATCAATGGCAGTCATCATCAAGTACCATCCTCATCTCGAATTCAACCCCTAGAGCAGGGGTGACAACCATTGAAAATTTGGAAGAGGGTAGATGGGTCGAGTGATACCTCGAAAGAAAGGTACTATCTTTGTCTACATCCCCGTGAACGAATTTTCATTTTTAATTGAAAACTGTAGAATATGCAGAGTGAGCTACTGAAAAAAGAGAAGACTATCTATCGCCCTGAGCTTTTCAAGTATTAGTGCAAAAAAATGGAACAGATTCATTCCAGATCAAAGGCTGTCATCTTCCGAAACACCATTCACAACTCAAATTTCAACTTCATAAGATGACAGCCTTTGATCTGGAATGAATCTGTTCCATTTTTTTGCATTAATACTTGAATAGCTCAGGGCGATAGATAGTCTCTTTATTTTTCAGTAGCTCACTCTGTATCTTCTACAGTTTTCAATCAAAAATGAAAATTCGTTCACGGGGACGCAGACAAAGATAATACCTTTCTTTCGAGGTATCACTCGACCCATCTACCCTCTTCCAAATTTTCAAGGGTGGTCACCCCTGCTCTAGGGGTTGAAATTTGAGATGAGGATGGTCCTTGATGATGACTGCCATTGATCAGCATGGATCTGTTTCATTTTACTTCACTGAAACTTGAATAATCTCAGGGAAATAGTCTTCCCTATCTTTCAGTTGCTCACTTTTACAGTTTTCAATTAAAAATGGAAATTCGTTCAAGGCGATGTAGACAAAGATACCATCTTTCTTTTGAATTATAACTCCACCCATCTTCCCTATTCAAAATGTTCAAGGATTGCAACCCCCGCTTAGGGGGTTGACATTTCAGGCAAGTTTTGTACGCCAAAAGATGTCCCCTTTGAAACAAAAATTGACCTGCTTTTGCGTTTTGATCAGAAATGAATATCTTGGTAGATATAGCCTCTGTTTAGTTTTCGTTGAAGCACCCTGTATACATACATGTACCATTAATTAGTAATTCTCCGCTCAAATATACATTAGATTCTTATTAAAATTCTTTCAATTCGAATGTTTATTTAGTTAACCCGCCATATTTACTTTCCAGATATGATTGCCCCTCAATTCTCAATATTAGGCAACAATTTCACACATTTACAGTCCAAGACCTACGTTACATGAACCCGTCAATAGTGACGTACTCGCCGTCTCCCGTCGTAACAGAAAGGGATATTCAAATGGAAATCTCTTCAAACCAAACCTAACTAACCTAACGGAACCTCAAACCTAATTTAAATTTATAATTTTGAATTGAATAGGTTAGTAGGTTAGGTTTTAGGTAAAATTTGGTTAGGTTTGGAATAATTCCCATTTGAATTTCGGTCTCAGTTATGAACGAGAGAGATGAATTCTATCTCTTTCTTGTATGTTTGAGCCGTCTTCGTATGACATATAACAAGAAATCATTGTAAATATGACAGGTTAACTGTCTAGAAAATAAACATTCGAATCAAAAAGCATTTGAATAGGAGATTAATGTATATTTGAGCGTAGAATTACTGACTAATGATACATGTGTACATTTTATCCATTGTAATAGTAACAAGGCATTTCAATGAAGCAATTATAGAGTTTGAATGATATAGACAAGAGCACTTTCAAGGAAATTTTGGTTTTTTTTCCTAAACGATAGCCTTCCGGGGCAAAATGATTTCAGATATTCTGGGACCCAAAATTAGGAATTAAACACTTTTTCAGTGAATTTTGACTATCGACACTATACAAAATAATTACATTCAGTTACTTTTTTGAATAGATTGCAGTGGATGAGCCGAAATTTTTCTTTCTATTAGGCTTGACATACATAAAAAAACCCATGTCCCTTCCGCTCCCGAGAAGTTACGCCCTTGTTCAGGAGTGTTTTGCTATCGGTTTTACTTCAATAGTATATCTTATTCTTTACTATTTCATTTTCAACGATAGGTAATCTAATCTCCGACTCGAGATAAATCGTGGCAACACTGGCTGCAAATCGAATACTTTCGGGAAACATCTGTTCGAGTCGGCTCTGGATGCACGACAGTGGTCAGCGTCAACAGCAGGATTGCTCAATTTTTTTCACTTTTTTCAAGATATCATGTCTTTGATCATTGTTTCAAATTAGAATCCTTATTTTCTATTACTATCGTAAACAGTCTATTCCATGAGTTCTGCAATGCCCCATAGTGGGGATCTACAATAAAAAGATGTCGAGATATACGGTGCTCTATCCAAGAAATTTTTTTTTGATATTTTTCATGATATCTCAACAACATGTGAAATTTATCGCAATAATCTTCAATCTGTTTACACATATAGCGATAAATTTCGAATGATATCATTGTTCAGATATGACAGATCGCATCATGCAGACACAGGGTGTAGCGTTGCGGTAGATAGTGGAACTAGTATGTCGTTATGAAGGTTTCTGTTTGACCTACCTTTTGGTTTCATCATTTCTCGGTGACGATAATAGTAACCTCTGTCAGCTTGTTGTAGAGCGCCAAGACATATACGTATACCTAATGCGCTCCAACAGATTGAGATGTGTAGATGGCAGCCTGGCCTTGTATTGTGAATGTGTGGTAATACTGAGGGAGTCGAACGAGATCAAAGCTGCAGTCTATTATTCCTATTCATGACTGGACCGGGCTGTACCAATGTGGCCATGGTTGACGATGATGATAAAGGGTGGATGGGAAAACCAGCTCCTCTAGGGTGGGATATTTAATATTTTACGTTCCACGAATATTGTTTCCTGAATTAAAGTCTACAATTTTTCATGGTACATTCAATAATTTACCACGCTTGGTTACGTCAACCTTTGTTTCGAAAAAAATGTTTCTGCTGTCAATTCATGATAGAGAAAAGGATACCTCACAGATCTGGTTGCTTAAGTATAAACAATGGCTTGAGCAATATATTGGAGTATTCCCTCAAGCATGGTATTGAAATTAATCCATCAAAATGCAATTGACGAGTCTTGGAAATAAGTTTCAACATTGACATAGAAGAAGTAGGAATTGAGCCCAAAGAGGTGGTTGAAAGCTTGGTGATATATAGATGCAGAACTAAGATTTAGGAAGCATGTGAAGTTGTTGGTTGGTAGATGTTATGGAGCATTAAAGAATTTATATCATAGTCAGACCTTGTTGGATATAAACTTAAAAAAACAACTAAACGAATCATTAGTGCATTAGTAGTCATCTTATTTATGCATATATGGATATGGATATAGCAAATAGCATTCAGAGAGTTCAACATTCTTGCATAAGGTTCATAACTGGGTTGAGGGTAAGAGATCTTGTGTACGACAAAAGAAAAGAGTGGAGATGGATGAATATGATCAACATAAGAAGGCTCCATCTAACAACTTTGATCGATAAGGCTTTGAAGGGATAAACATCCAGATATATTTTCAATAGAATTGCCCGAAGTTCGGAAATTCTTGGGTTGACTACGCGAAATATTGATCTTCTGGTTGTACTCAAACTTAGGCAAGCTATTTTTATGACATTTTTTTTCGTACAATGCAGTGAATAAGTACAATTTCTTCCTTAAAATATCAACTGCGAGATTTAAAGTGTTTTTATAGTTACAAATTATACATTTTTTTCTCATCGATTATAAGTAGAAAACTTAAATTTATGCTAGAAATACGGTTTTGCTTCTACTTTTTGTTGGTTTGGAAAAGTTCGTATGGGTATTCGGTTGAATAAATCAGCTTTACTGAGCAAGGTTTCTCAAAATCAAGATATTTATTACACACATCGAAGAAAATTATTTTTGAGGGACGATATACAACCTTCCGTAGAATGTTAAATATCCTCCCTTGAAGGAGCTAGTTTTCCGGTCTACTCTTCATAATCACCGTTAACCGGGGCCACAAGGAAGTGGTACAGCACGATCAGATGTCACGAATAGGAACAATGGACTTCAGTTTCGGTCTCGTGTGACCTCGTCAGCATTATCTACCCATTCGTAACACAAGGCTATGCCGTTACCTACTCATCTCAATTCGTTGGAGCGAACACAATAATGTAAATATCACTGCGCCTCCCAACGAACCGAAACAGAGGCTACCTCACCAACGCCCCACGAAACGGTGAAAAGAAAGAGCAGATAAAACAGGAAAACGTAAAGTGGTCACACTAGTTCGATAACATACCGCCATGCGACACTCACGTATCAGACAGAAGCGGCCGTGGAAGGACCAACGCTCCTCATTTCTATGTGGTTTACGACCAGGCATACACAAACATCTCAAAACAAAACATTATTGCGTTCGCTCCAACGAATTGAGATGAGTAGGTAACGGCATAGCCTTGTGTAAAGAATGGGTGGACAATGCTGACGAGTTCAAACGAGACCGAAACTGCAGTCCATTGTTCCTATTCGTGACATCTGACCGTGCTGTACCACTTCCCTGTGGCCCCGGTTAACGGTGATTATGAAGAGTAGATCGGAAAACTAGCTCCTTCAAGTGAGGATATTTAACATTCTACGGAATGCTATAGTAACTTTTTGTTTTGAGATATTTATTATAGTTATAAAGCCCTAATAGCAACCCCATTTTCAGAAAATGTGTATGAAAGAGAAAATACTGACATAAAAGCAGATATTTCTGCAGAATTTCCAGCTCATTTATTTTTGTGAAGAAAAACTAATAACCACAACCATATATGGAAAATAGGCGTCCTAAGATCACAATTCGAAGTATGTCCACACAACCTGTATACTCCAAGCTATACGAACAAATAATTCTTTCATAAGTAGGTTAATAACCTAAATACTGAACATATTGCCAACTACAAGTCTATATGCGAAATTTTCAATACAAATATAACCGGTGATCCGTCGGATTACGTAGATTCTGAACTAAATTTGAATCAGAATTATTTTAAAGTCCTCGTCAGAATAGGATACAAATAATTCGGCGTTTCCAACATCAAGCCAGAATTTTACATCTTCAAAGTGTAACAGAATTTAATTAGGTAGGTCATGGTTAAAAGTGTTATTACTATTATATGAGGTGTTTCATTTTTATAGGGTTTGAAAGGTTTCTCGCTTAAGGGTATGCTGCTTCTTGATGCTGCAGCTGCCATTGTTTCTGTGGTACAGGTTGATTTTAATTCAATTTTAGAGCAAATATTGGATTTCATCAAAAAGTGTTACTGTTTTTTCTTTTCATAAATGAGAATTTTCGCAAAACCTAACATAATAAGACACCCTGTAGTAGGTTGGAGTTTAGCATGCTGAAAACTACTCAGATTTAACCATAAATTATACAATTAGAAAGCATCCACTTCAAAATGAAGCTCAGCATAAAAGGAGTACTACTGGAGTACCGATCTATTCTTATTTTAAAAAATGGTGCATTGTAGGAATAACGTTAGCGATCAATATTTGTAGATATTCGTATGAACATTTTTCAACCTATTTGTATGAAAACACTCTGAGAATGCTGAACCAAAATGGAAAATTAATGTATTGGTTTGGACTTTTGATAAATTCTGCATATGAAAATGTTCCTGGAGCAAAATGAACTAAGGTCAAAATGGTCAAGAACCAGCCAGTTAGTGCCCAAAAGCGTATACAGAAACAAACAAAACCCAAAAATATTGACAAAACATAAATTAACCCATATAACCCTAACAATTTTTTTTATAAATGGAAATTTTTTCGTGAATTGAGGTAGAAAGGGGGACGATACAGTATAATCCACCATTTTTCGAAACCATGCGTCCTTTTAAAAGGACAGTAGTACTATAGCATACTCATATGAAATTATCGATTGATTTCAAACAAAGTCTTTATTTTCATCAAAAGGACATCTGAACATTAAATAGTATGATAAGAAACAAAACAATCTTTTGGATGCAAGCCAACATCATATTTTTGACAGAGAAAATCTGCACAGCCATGTAAATACCATTTTTCCACTGATGCTAACTCTAGTGTCACCGAGAATATTTTCATTCTAAGATTTTATCAAGCCTGGTTGATCTATATAAATATTTTTCTTCTCAGATTGGGAAAACTTCTTTACTCTATATAACGGAAATACCGTTGAAGCATTTGATGCTACATTCACAACATTGTTGTCATTCCATTTGGTGATGATGATTTCGTCATCCGCCAAAGTATGCTCAAAATAACCTCGATCTTTTTTTTAGTGCACTGGAACTAGGGAGGGGTAATGAGGGGATTCGATTTTCCCTCAGCGTTCCAGTAGCTTTTAGGCCCCTCAATTTCCTACGGATGCGCCAAGACCCATATGTTTGTACTTATCTGTAAACGTACTTAAAGAACCTTGGTATGGGTCAAAATGAACTATATAACCTATTCGGAGAGCACCAATCCAAAACTTATATCCCCATTTTATAGGTTTTCCGCGTATGAATTGCTTTCCACTGTGACGTCCAAAATATGGTATCATTGATTCGTCTATAATATGATTTCCTTCGATAGGAGCATGCTCAAAAAATTTTGAGTTCAGAATGTCAAAAAGTGTTCGCATTTTCGAATATTCGTCCTTCAAATCCAGGTTTTTATTATCATTGCAGTGAATGCTGGAATCTATCACGCGATATAGCTTCATATACCATTTTATTTTTGGTGTCATCCCTATTCTGCTAGAACATCTTTTTCCGTGAGAGAGGTACATTGCCACTAAGCAACAGAACTCCAATAAAACAAAGTAGCTCATTTCTTATGATATCTTCGGCACGATTCTTTTGCTGGGCGAAGGTGTTAGAGAATTGAAGAATAAGATCGATCACTTCCTCATCGAAGAATAACTGGAACGTAGCAGCTGGTGAAAGATTGTTACTCGCCGATGATATTGCTGTCCATTCCGGCAGAGGCGACAAACTTTGAGAGAGGTTCATCATCGTCGCTATCCCAATCATTTTCAGTTTGCATCCGTACTTCAGCAGGAGCTCTGAGTTGAGTTCCCGGTAAATTGTCTAATAAGATGGTGTTTTCATCTCCGGAGTCTTCATCTGTATCGCAGTCATCATTGGCGTTCTCAGGAGGAGAAATTGCTATTTCTTCTGGAACCTCATTCTCAATTTGTTCGATCTCTGCCATTATTTCAGCTAACCTTAAAGGTCTAAAACGATCATCTTTGTATCGGAAACAAAAATATTCCAATTGAGTTGAGGATAGTCAATGAACCTACTGTCCCTTTAAAAGGACAGCTTTTTATATTGTCTCGTATTTAGTGGAGTATAAAATAATGTGAGGTTATGCAGATGGAAATATTCGGCGGACTCTGTAGAACTCAAATATCAGATGAAATGAAATCATACTCTACAAAATGAAAGAATTTACTTACCACCTCTTGGACATCTCGATCGATATAATTGAACTTCACTTCAATACTGGCAAATCACAAGCAAAGGCTATAGCGGGATAAGATGGTCGAAATTGCCTAGGAACGAATCGTTACAGCAGGTATCACATTCGATGAAGGATGTAAAAAGATGCCTACAAAAAAAATTCAGCCGTCTAGAGGCTCTACAGTCGATATTATAGGCTATGTTCTTTTTTTCGTAATTATTTTTTACGGGCGCAGTTTTAATAAAAAAATCTGAAAAAATTTATGGAGATTCATCTTTTGTTCATAAACAACCATGATTTTTTTCGAATTTTTCCGATCAAATATGCGCCCAGGAAAATTGATTGAAATTTTCAACTGTTTTTTAGGTTATGTTCGAAATTTTGGACAACTTTTAATTACTGCTATTTTGTGTCGAACGGTTTTTTCCGTTCTTTCGAACGGTGAGGATTCAAATCAATACAATTCAAAACTGCTCCTCAATATCTGGAGTTCTTATAGTTTGAGTTGCACCTATTGAATGATTATTTGCAGTAAAAGAACCAGTTTCCATCAACCTTCTGTAGATATTTGAAAATGTTCGCCTGTCTGGTATTACTCGATCTGGAAAGCGCACCTGATATAATCGCCTAGCTTCTGTTGTGTTTCAAGTGTCAAAAAAGGTTTCTAAATTGAACGGAGATGACGAAAATTGATTGTACGCTGATCAGTTGCGTACTGCAAAAAAGTTTGAAAGGGCAAAAGAAGACATGGCTCCGGAAAAGAAAACACCTTGTAGATTATAGTTAAAATTTAGGACGTGTAATGATAGAGACTGTAAAATATAGCTTGCTTTTCAAATTTGGGCTGAATATCTCAAATGTCTTCTTTTGCCCTTTCAAAATTTTTGCAGTACGCCACTGATCAGCGCACAACCAATTTTCGTCATCTTCGTTCAATTTAAAAGCTTTTTTGACACCTGTAATCTTTTCATATTTCCGACCTTTCTGGAGAAAAAAATTATTAAACGATTGTATGCATTCGCTGAATTGAAAGCATTTCTGATTAAAAAGATGACTAGTAGGCTTTGATTTTTTTTTCATTTATTTATTTATTTTGACAGTTGCTGAAGTTGAACCAGTGTCTCCTCGAATTGTTTATTAAATTAAAGATCAGTTTCAAGACTTTTGAAGTTATTGCTGCAAGAAAAAACGCTATCTTACTAACGCCGATTTGGCTGATATCAATTACATGTACGGTCTAGCTGACGGAAACACAACAGAAGCTAGGCGATTATATCAGGTGCGCTTTCTAAATCGAGTAACACTAGACAGGCGAACATTTTCAAATATCCACAGAAGGTTGAGGGAAACTGGTACTTTTACTGCAAATAATCATTTAAAAGATGCAACTCAAACTATGAGAACTCCAGATATTGAGGAAGCAGTTTTGAATTGTATTGATTTGAATCCTCATGTGAGTACGGGAAAAATTGAAAATCAGTTGAATATTTCATATGTTTTAGTTTGAAGAATTCTCCACGACTTTTTATTGTTACCGTTTCATATTTACGCATCCAAACTCTACTTCCTCGAGATTTTCCTTCAAGACTTAACTTCTGCCGATGGTTCTTAGATAAAATTAGAGAAAATGCCAATTTTGATGGTGAAACAATGTTCACAGACGAAGCTAACTTTTCGAGAACTGCTATCACAAATTTTAACAATAATCATTATTGAGCTGAGGAAAACCTCCATTCGATTGAGAAATCTCATCATCAAGAACAATTCTCACTAAATGTCTGGGTCGGAATAATTGGAAATTATTTGATTGGGCCATTTTTTTGCCTAACAGAATAAACGGTCCCGCTTATCGGCAATTTCTTGAGGAGGAGTTACCTTTATTGCTCGAGAATGTGCCACTTTTGGTGAGGAACATAATTACTTAAATAGTTTAGTTTTAATATGCGAAGAAGGACAGAGGCCTGTATGCTTGCAGGTGGAGGACACTTCCAGCAATTTATTCAGTTTTTAATTGATTTTTTTTAGTTTGATATTGAATAAGTATAAGTTGAGTCTCAGAAGACGAGTTTTCAAAATAAAAGCTATACCTATCGAGTATTTCATTTTTTTTTATTTAGCGAATAACATACAATTGAAATACTTCAAATTCAATAATTCTTCACTTGATAACGGTTGGAGATACAAAAAATTACAAGTTTCTAAATTGAACGAAGATGACGCAAATTGATTGTACGCTGATCAGTGGCGTATTGCAGAAAAGTTAGGAAGGGCAAAAGGAGACATGGCCTCGGAAGAGAAACCACCTTGTGAATTTCAGTTAAAATCTAGGACGTGTAATGATGGAGGCTGTAAAAAATAGCTTGCATTCCAAATTTGGGCTGAATATCTCAAAAACTGCAGGAGTTTTGAAGAAAAAACAAATTTTTCCAGAAATTTCAACACCCTGTAGCTCCGTAACGAAGATTTTGCAGAAATATGTTTATATAAAATGTTTTCTTAAAATTGCACGTAGATTTACCCCCTCAAATTGTGACATATTATTATGTAACACCCTGTATATTAGCTATGAGTTTTCCACTAAACTACTTAAAGAACATTACGAAAAAACAGAACAATAGTGGAAAGTTTGTGTGCATGCGCGTGGATAGCCTAATATAATAATAATAATAATAAATCTACCCCCTGCGTTACTAGGGAATCACCGATCATCAACGACGCGATGGTTCGTGATTCTTCGGTAGCACGTGTCTTTCGATTTCATTAAATTTTCGCCCGGTTTCGGAAAACGGGACTTTTTTACGTTCCGGCGCTTTGTTTGGGGATTATGAGACAGGTGAAAAGTCCCTTTAAATCACATAATCGTTTTGGAAAAATTTAACTTATGTTATACAATTTTTCTCAACGAACTGAAAATCTTTATCAGATCTACATGTTAGGTAAATGTAAAAAAACAAAAATTTTTTTGAATAAGAGCTGCTTGTTCTTCCCCAAACCGCTGAGCATGATTAGTAAGATGATACTCTTGAAACATCTATGAAAAAATTGTTTTACTTAAAAGTAAGATTTTAAACGGAAGGCAATTCAAACTTCGACTAAATCATCAATAATCAGTGCCATCAAAATTGGCAGACATTCTTCCAAGTATACCAACAAAATCAGAATAAAACATGAAATATAAACAGAATATATTTTGGACAGATTTAACAAATCAAATATAACTTAAATATGTTCAATGGATTAGGCCTTGGTTTCTTTAATTTTTTCCTCATCCACACTTTCCATTTCATCAACATTCATTGTCTCCGATTTCAAGGGATCACTCGGAAAAACCTCCAACTTTTCAACAAATTCAACATTTTCCACTTGTTGGGAAGCCTCCCCATCCATTTTGGATTCGTTTAAATTCGTATCAACTTTTTCTACGTTATCACAATTCGATTGAACGTGTTCAAGCTGTTCAGCAATATATGAATCAATTTTTTGCCAAGTATTTTCTGAAACGGCATTGGTATACGACAGAACCCAATCGCTTTGAATTTCCGCATTCAAATCTTCGGAAAATTGCTTTATTCTAGTTAAAACATATTTCGCTCTATCCTGGATATTGCTGATAGGATCTTTGGTTAATACTCTGAAATCGTTCAGGATTTCTTTATTTAAAAGAATTAAAATTCCTTCTAGATAACACATTTCGTCTTCTGATTCATTTTTTGGATAGAAAAATGTCTATATTATTTTTATCATTGAATCTAGTAGTTCTTCTGAGTATAATCTCACATTCTCACCGCAAATATTATTATTATCGTTGTATGTTTTGATGATGTTAGCAAATGGTTTTCTTCTAAACATTTTCTTAATCTTGCATTCAATTTTGTTATTTTACACAAAGTTTCTATGTGTTTTTCTTTGTCAGTTTCAATAATTTTCTTAAATCGCCCAAATATTTCTCATCGGTTTTTCTTTTCCAATATCTATTGATGGATTTATTAATTCTTGTATGGAGAATAGAATAATGTATCTTAATAAATATTTATCATCATTTAATATTACATGAAGATGAGGTGTCATCTCATTCACTAACCAGTTTGCACCAAATCTTTTAGCAAGAATAGGCAAAATCAAAGTTGCGGTTCTTCTAACAGCAAAAACCTTATCCTTGAGTAGGATGATATAGTATACAAACATATTTTTTTGAAAAAATCTTTGGTACAAAATTTACTAACATGGACAAATGTTATAAGCAAACTTCTCCTAGTTCTCCAAGATGTTTCAGATGTAACTAATATATGTTGTACAATTTTATTCAATGAAGTAAAAGCCTCTATCAAATCTACATCATCCGGGAGGTAATCTAAATTCTTCAGAAGGTTTTCTTTGAATAAAAGCGGTTTGTCTTTTTCCAAACCGCTGATGATAATTGGTAAGATATTATTCTTAAAACAACCGTCAGAAATAATTGTACTCAAAAGTATAATTTTAGACGATAGAGCAATTTGTACTTCGTCTGAATCATCAGTAATCAAGGCCATCAAAATGGGCATACATTTCTCCAAGAATACCTCTTCGAATTTCTGCTTGGGATTCTTAAATCTACTGAAATTTTCAAACAAATTCTTGATGAAACTAAAGATGTTTTGTGCTGAAAATAACCTAACTTCTGTGTTTTCATCAATGACGAGAACCTCATATATATCGAAGAGATTGCCAACGAATTCTTCATCCTCAAATGTTTGCACCATTCGGTCGATCAAAAGAGCCACCCTCTGACGTATTTTCCAGGATTTATCTTCTGAAATGTATGAAGTAAATTGTTTAGAATTTTTTCAAGTGTTTTTAATTTTTGGAATTCAGTTAACAAAATTTGATCCTTCTAACACTTGGAAGTGTGATTCTAACGAAAAATGTCAAGTCCCAAAGTAGGTGGAAATTTTTAATTAATAAACGTAAAAGATATTTCGATATTTCTATCATTATCAGACGTTTACAAATTGTGAGTTAGAACTTAGGTACAGTTGTACAATTTGTCTTAAATACAGGGTGCTTCAACGATCTTTTGGGGTACAAAACTTGCCTGAAATATCAACCCCCTAAGCGGGGGTTCGCTAAAATGGCTTACAAATTAGAACTTCGAAGAAGTATTTACAATTACAACAATAGTTGGGCGAGTTCCTAAACGTGAAATCATCAACATTTTTCGTGGTCACAATATTTCTAAGATAACTATTTATCGGGTAATAAGTGAATGTGAGCAAGGAACACCATGCTTGAATTTGCCAAAAAAGTGGTCGACCGAAGGCTCTGAATGAAATCCGTAGAAACAAGCTCTTAGAAAGAGCAAGATACGCAGTAGGAACATCATTACGAGAATTATCCAAAAGATTTCGTACTTCTCATGAGACAATAAGGTGAGAATTACTGAACGCAGGATGTAGATATCGTGAAAGGCGTAAATATCGTGAAGGATGAAGATATCGTGAAAGTGTCCAAAATACACCCAGAATCAATTGGAAAGTATCCCCAGATGTTGCCGCGCCTCAAGAAGAATTCACTTCGCAAATGACAGAACCATAATTTTGGGTGATGAAAAATATTTTATATTATCCCATTCCGAAATCAATTGTAATGCTGGTTTCTATACAAATAACATAAAAGACTGTCCAAACGAAGTAAAATTCAAAACAAAGAAAAAATTTGAAGACAAGGTTTTGGTTTGGTGTGCTATTTCTGAAGCTGAGGTTTCAAGACCATATGTAGGGCATGTGAGAGGCTAAGCTGTTGATGCAAACCTATATACTGGACGATGTCTCCCAAAATTGTTTGATTTCATCAATACCTATCACGCTGATGACGAAATAATGCTTTGGCCAGACTTGGCGTCTTCCATTATGCGCGAGTTACGAGAGATTGGTTAGAGGCTAATAACATCCCATTTATACCTCGCGGTGATAACCCCCCAAACGTTCCACAAGCAAGACCAATGAAGATTTTTGAGGTTTACTGACGAGGAAAGTCTATGACAATGCACGGGAAGCCCAAAACGAAGAAGGTCCCTATCAACCCTTTAAATACGATTTATAGAGTTTAGATATGAGGTGAAATCCTAATGATATAATCAATTCAATAAACTTTTTGTGATATACGTTATTACCCGAACGGACAACTCTCGAATTGTAAAAATAGCAAGGGATAAATCTCCGTTGGGTCGCCGAAGTCCAGGAAGACCTCGTAAAAGATGGAGTGATAACTTAAGAATGCCAAGGGAATCTTTTGAAGATTGAACAGGCAGCAGCTGCCTATAAAGAAGGAAGAAGAAGAATTAATTAGAAGAATCTAAGATAAAAAACTGCTATTTCATTGTTCTAATTCTTATGTTCTGTCGGCAGTGCCGAATTTTTTACCATCTTTGAAAAATGTTGAAATTGAATGAAACATTATGTTCTTTAGAAACATTCTTCGAATTATTCAGAGTTGGAAAAAACATGAATTCCCAAGAAAGTTATATACTTACTGCTTAAGTTTTGAATAATTTGGAGCATATCATTTCGAATCTCCCCATTCCTTGACTTTCTTGCTATAGTCAAACAAATGTCGATAGCGTTTACCTTAACACAGTCCTAAAACAATATGGAATACACAATAGATTTTGAAACTAAAAGTATATATCGTTAGCATAAACTAACACAAGTGAAATGAATGAAACAAGTCATGAACATTTTTAGTAACTATTGTTAATTGGTTGAATTAATATACACTCCCCACAAAACTGGTCGCATCATCCTACTTTTACGACAATACTATATAAACTTTTAGGTTGGTCATTCAAGAGTCGCTTGGTAACTTTCAGAAGTATAAAATAAGAAGATATCATTCAAAAGAAATGAGTTTATGATAGAAAATATCAACAATTTTCAGGCGAAGAGACCAATCAACTAGCATCGAATGGTTACTAATCATTTTCAAAATCGAGTGTTTCTTCCCCGGGCCCTAATTACTGCCAGTATACGTCTCGGAAGCCCGTCAAACAAATTTTGGATGTACTCTTGTCACTGAGTTCCAAATTTCAGGAAGAAGGCATCCTGCTTTGCTGAATTTGCCAACCCATGTTGTCCCAAACATGTTTTATGGGATTCAAGTCGGGACTTCTGGCTGGCCATCTTAAAATATCAATTTCGGCATTTTGTAGAAATTCTGTAACTACTCTAGCTGCATAAGGCCGAGATTTATCATGCATATAAATGAAGTTTTCGGCAATCAATGAGTTAAAGGGTACAACTTGGGGTTCAAGGATATCTGCGATGTATCTGGCCGCTGTCATTCTTCCATTATTCACTAGGACTAACTCAGTTCGACCATAGAAAGAAATGCCTCCCCACACCTTTATTGGGCCCCTTCCGAAGTTTTCGGTTTGCTGGATACTGCATTGCTGGTACCGTTCGCCAGGTCGTCTGTATATAGGCATGCGTTTATCATTTGATACTAGACAGAACCTGGACTTGTCGGAAAAGAGAACATTCGACCATTGTGGAATACCCCAATTTGTATGTTCTCTCGCAAACTGAAGTCTTTGAACTCGATGCTCTCTGGTGAAACGCGGGCCGGTAGAAGCCACCCTTGGTCTGATATCGTCTTCTCTAAGCCTGTTCCTAACAGTTTGCAATGAAATATTCCCATTTCTGGAAAGTGCAAGTTCGTTTTGTAGCATTCTAACCGTACAGTGCCGAACTCTTAGTGCAGTTAAACGAAGCCACCGATCATCAACTGGTGTTGTTATCCGATTTGTTCCCTGTCCGGCCCTTCTTCCATAACATTCAACAAGTTAGCCATGTAACGTTGCCTTTGCCCCTCCTCAAGAAGTGTTACAATTCTTACCACTTCATGATCACTAAAATAGCGTCTAGGACGTTCAGCAGCCATTACAATAAATTTAAAGATTCGAAAATCAACAAGAAACACAGAAAACTTGCATTAATCCAGCGTGAAAACTGAAGAGAAATTGAATGAATACTGATAGTCAAATGAACTCATTCTTGTTTCAGACGTGTTTGAGATCATATGGAAAAAAATGTTACTACATAGATAAGATTTTTTCCCCTCATATGTCCAAAAACATATGTTGACAAAGAAACTGCGATCGAGCTGCTAAATCGATTGTGGAATTCAGAATACGAGGTGATGCGATAATTTTTGTGGTGTGTGTATATCAAAAATTAAAACCCAACACCCTTTAGTCGTAACGAAGCGTTTTCGGACATAAGTCAATTGGAAACTTGAGTCATAATAATAACTTACTTCAATATATCATTACTAGTTCTAAGTATCTTATATACTTCGTCGGGATTCTCATTTTGGTTCCATCTAATTCCCAATCTACACTGTGCCAAGAAATTAACGCACAAAATCGAAAATTCGAATTCATTCAAAAGTAGTTCTGATATGTTGTCGAATTATTTTTCAAGTAATTCTCCAGCACTTAGGAATGGTTGAGAACAATCTAAATGAAAATGGTACTCATAGAAATTGAAATGAAACTGATAATGAAAAATGAGAAACGTTTTGGAAAAAACAAAAAGCTTATACCGTTATTTCCAGCCCTAGTGAGAATCACTGCATGTAATTCACGATTCATATTCAAAATCAATGCTCTTATAGCATTCTAATCCATTTCGTTCCATAATTTGTTTGAGGTCGTTACTTGATGAATATCGATATACATATTTTCAATGAAATAAAACTATGGTATTTAGATTTTCACTATATTAACACAACTATGACCGGTTTCACCACACTGTGGCTTCATCAGATAGATACAAACTAATAAACAGAGTTGTTCCTTATATAATATTCTTATTTCCTACTTATTATTACATTAGGTACAAGTACAAATGGTATGGTGGAAAACCCATAGGAGTTACTTACTTTATGAATTGAAAAGATTGAGTAATGGAGAAGGATTTAGATGTAATTAAGTATCATCATGGGTTATCCTCTGAGCCCCTACTCGCTGAAATTTTCATGGATAATATTGAAAAACTATCCAAGAACATCCGTTATTCAAATACTTCATTTATTGGTTTAGATATGTCGACGATATCATTTGTTGTTTCACTGACACAAACAGACAATTAGAGTCATTCAAAACATTCATTAACAATATTCACGATAATATTAAAGTCATGTTAGAGATAAAACAGAAAACTCCATTAACTTACTGGATTTAACTATTACTAAAATTAACGGCAAACATGATTTTTTATTTCTCATGAGCCATCGCATACAGATATTACTATTCACAGCTCATCTACACATCCTCATCCACATAAATTAGCTGCTTATAATAGTATGGTACATAGACTCTTTAATAACCCAATGTCACAAAATAATTTTATAAAAGAGCAACATATAATTGAACAAATAGCAGTCAACAACGGTTACAGTCCTAGTATGATTTCAGGCAAAAAATTGCAAAAAGCAATCCAAGAAGTATTTCCAAGTATAAAAAGTTTTTACAAAATACAGCTTAACTTATATTGGTAATCCTAGTCTAAAATTAAAATCATTCCTCTCGCATTATAATTTCAATATAGCATTCCGAACTGATAATTCTCAAGGCCGACATATCAAAAACTGCAAATCTAAAATTGATAAAGGTTATAAATCCGGTGTTTATAAGCTGTCTTGTGGGGATTGTAATAAAATTTATATTGGTAAAACTTTCAGAAGTTAGATTATCCGAGCACAAACGTAGTTTTAATCATCATGAATCAGATTCCCATTATTCTAATCACTTACTCGAGGAAAACCATAACTTTAATGATAATTTCAAAACTTTACACAATGAATATAATTGACAAAAACCCAATCTATGAGAAATTTTAGAGATGAACAAGGAAAATAATTCAGGTAGGTTACTTAATAGTCAATTAGATCTAAATCCTTCTCCATTTCTCAATCTTTTCAATTCATAAAGTAAGCAACTCCGATGGGTTTTCCACCATACCCTTTGTACTAGTACCTAATTAAATAATAAGTAGGAAATAAGAATATTATAAAATGAATAACTGTGTTAATATAGTGAAAATCTAAATACCATAGCTTTATTTCATTGAAAATACATTTCGTTCCAAATTTCGATCAGTTTGTTTCGAGCCTCATTGAGTAGCTGGCTGGTTTTGCTGGCTTTTTATTCTTCTATTGAGAATGTCCCAGGCATGTTCGATCAAATTGAAGCCTGAACGTACTGGAAATTCCATTGAAGTGATCTTGTGATCTTGGAAGCATTTCCATACGATATGAACTTGATGAAGTCTGGTGTTAGCATGCATAAATGAAGAGTTTTTACCCAAGTTTGCCGCAAATGCTACATCATGTTTTTCTAAAATGTCTGTAATGTATCTTTGAGCATTCAGGTTCCCTTCTTTTATGACCAGATCTACTAAAACCACTATGGAACCTCCACAAAAACCATTAGTAGGTAAAAAGTTAAACTGGGCATATCTCTCATCTCGACGTCTGTTTATTAGATGACGTCGATGGAAATGGAAAAGACCCAATATCGACTTATCTGTAATCAAAATTCTCTCGCAGTGAGCTTTTAAATAATTGACTTGTCCCCTGGCAAAATTGGGCTCTTCGATATGCTGCGACTGAAGCTGGGCCTCGAGCAGCGACACAAGGCTTCAAACCAATTCCTCAGAGTTCACTGATTCTGATTTGCACTCCACTGTTGTGTCGAACCTGCATTTGAAGATGCTTAGCTATAGCAAACTACTGACTCAACGAGGATATTCCTGAATAACTTCCATCATTAGCCGTTGTTGCTGGATGTCGCCCTTTCCCAGGTCTCGTTCTATGACTACCAGTATCCTGCACCTGCAAGTCATTCTGAAAATTCTTGTGTAGTCCAACCTTGGTCATCTAACACCACAGAACATTCTGCCGAGGTCAAATTTTTTTATTCGTTTTGATTCATTACCGAAAATCTAAATTCTCAAGAAAAACAAACGTTACTGGCAAACATTGATCAACAATCGCTGTTATCAATTTTTTTGGCATATGTCCGAAATGATTTGTAGCCTACTAAAACAGAGATTTGAAACATTTGAATTGTGCGTTAATTTCTAGGCGCAGAGTATATTAATCTTGATGTTTACTCTAAAGCTTCTCTAATTCGACTAAGCAAAAAGCGATCCATATATCTGAAAAACGGTTGTTTGAAGCTATATTGCGTTACCTGATCCTCTTCCTTGATAAGATCCAATATTGGTAAAACGTCCTTCAGCACATGCTCTATCTCCAGAACTTCTATAAAGTCAGGTAATCCTGCAGCTGCTAACTTTCGAATAAGAGCAGAATTATCATCGTAAATTTGACAATATTTTTGCCTCAAAATTGCTTTGTTTTCGTGATTTGCCTTGGGATAGCATACCTGTAAAATATCAAAATTTTCTCCTTTGCTGACACTTCTTTTTGGTATATAATCCCAGCGAACTTACCGGAATAAGAGATAACGTTGAACATTTCTCTGAAAACCATACATTGTCATCAATATCTATTATACTCGATATTAGGTACTTCTGGGTTAATTGCTGGTCTATTTCGGCAAGTAATTTTTTTATAGCTTCTACAGCTCTGTTCCTGACCAATGTTTCATCAACTGATCTGCTGATTTTGAGCAGAATAGACAAAAGTTCATACGTATAGTCAGGTCCACCAACCAGAGGTAGGAAGAGTTCGAGTTCTTCACACAAACATAATAAAACTTCTTCTTCTAAGCTATCAATTTGTGTTGCGAGATAATCCAGAAGTTCGTCTCTTGTCCTTTGTGGTTCTAATGCTTTTGCTACAGCTGCTATTCTTCTAACGGCATATATCTTCACCTGAAATTTAGAGAATGTACTGATGCCTTGGTGAAATAATATTCATTCATTTTTACAGTTCCCTACCCTAAAAGAAAAAAACAATTTTTGTAGAATCACTTTGACTTCCGTTTGTTTTTCCAAGAACACGAGTAAGTATAGAATTGAAATTGATACCGAATACTTAGGTCGGCAATTTCTTGGGACTGTGAGACTACCAAACTTTTAAGTCAACGCAATCAAGAGAACTTGAGGAGAGGCCTAGAAGGGCAAAAATTATGTCGTTTTTTTCCATAGTGTGACATCTTTCATGGAGTCGTACCCTGATGATAAATTCATGATAATTGGGGATTTTAATCTTGGATCATTTTCAAGATCTTCTGTTGGTAGTGACTGCGGTTTCACCAGTGAATTTGTGCGTGGTGATGCGTACACTTCTTTTAAAGATTTTTCTTTCTACAACTCCCTTCATCAATTCAATGGTGTCACTAATAAAAATGACAAGATGTTTGATTTGGTTCTGTCGAATTCAACTGACGTATTTTTGTTTCGGAAGATGGTCACCACCCGGCCATAAAAGTTTATGCTAATTTTTCAGTGGATAAAATTGCTAGTAAGACTAGATCTATGTATGAATTTTTTAATGCGATTAATTCGGTATTCTCAAATTTAAATTGGGATACTGTATTATGTTCGAATGATGTAAATGAGTGTGTTGATTCTTTTTACTCTGCTGTAGATGATGTTATAGATAATTTTGTACGTCGTAGAACTGTTAAGTGCAGTAAATTCCCATCATGGTATGCTAAAGATACGATTAAGTGTATCAATGAAAAATCTAGCTTTCATCATAGATTCAAAAAATTCAAAAGCAGTTTTCTTTTCCGCGTTTTGCGCAGACAGTGTAAAGCTTTGATTGAAAGGATCATACAAACCATACTGCTTCTATAGAAGGTGGGATTTCGAAGAATCCAAAGTTTTTTTGGTCTTATGTCGGAGAGTTGAGAGATAGTCAGAGAATACCTTTGTCTATGTGTCATGCGGAAAAAGTATTGAATGACACTTCTGCCATATCTAATGCTTTTTCCGAGTACTTTGCCAGTGTTTATGAATATCCGAAAAGACTTGTTCTCTACCGAAGAAGATATGGAGTTTATTCATCAATTTCACTTATCGCGATTGGTCTGAACGATGTCAAAGCTAAAATAGAGGAATTGAATGGTACGAAAGGTCCAGGTCCGGACTCCATCCCACCTATTTTCATCAAGTCATGCTCTGCTAGCTTAGCCATTCCTCTTCAAATTATTTTTAACAAGTCTCTAGCACTTGGTGTTTTTCCAGATAAGTGGAAAACGACAAAGATTGTACCGATTTTCAAAAGTGGTGAGAAAAATTAAGTCAGTAATTACCGACCTGGCTCTATTTTAAATTATTTCGACAAAATTTTTGAAACAATAATAACTGATAAACTATACCATTTATCCAGTTCCAAGTTGATTCAATCTCTGCATGGATTTTTCAAGGGTAGGTCGGTCTTAACCGATTTGACTCCTTACATTCATTTTAAAAGTTGTAATCTTGACAAAGGTATTCAGGTTGATGCTGATCTAACCTAACCTAACCAATTTGACTCCTTACATTCATTTTAAAAGTTGTAATTTTGACAAAGGTATTCAGGTTGATGCTGTTTACACAGACATGGCTAAAGCGTTTGATAAGGTGCATCATGCAACTTTGCTGCGAGTTCTAGAAGATTTTGGTGTGCCCCAAGGGTCGCATCTGGGTCCACTGTTATTTTCTATCTACATAAATTACATTCCGAAATGTTTACTGAGTACGCGGCATGATTTGTATGCCGACGATCTCAGAGTTTCTAGTAACATTCAGTCCCATGACGATATTGTGGTGTTTCAGAGAGATCTAGACAGACTTTTCTCTTTTGTCGGACCAGGTATTTTTCATTAAACATTATAAAATGCAAACATATAACATATGTGATTCTAAGGTACATCCTTCTTTCATGGAGATATGGTTCACCTGCTTCGCAGTATAAGCTCTCTATAGGGGTTGTTCTGAAGGCTCTTTGTATTAACCTTAATGCGTTAATGTGTATTGTGTTTAGAATTTTGAGTGGTGAGCTGTTTGCAGAAGAATATGCTATTGCACCATAATCTAGCTTAGATTTTACTAATGACCTATACAGTGTAAGCATGGTTTGCCTGTCCGAGCCCCAGTCCTTGTTCGATAGTATCTTCAACACAGTCTGCCATTGCATTCTACAGCCAGCCTCTTTAGTATAGCAGTATAGCCACGCACAAATAAACATTCAATGAAACGCTTATCCTCATTTGTTAAATCCATTGTTAACAATTTCAAACGTCAAAAACAAGCAACACCAAGATAAAATTCGAGTTCAAACCAGATTTCGTCCAAAACTCGATGATATTTCATTATTTTTTGATTATCATAGAGTTAATGCATGCAGTCTATGTTCAGAGGTTTCACAACGGGAGGTGCATATGATGGTGGAAAAGAGAAACATTATTGACGACAATTGGCGCAATTCTGAATCAATATTCGAGTTCGACCCCTCAAAATGATGGGAAGGTTCAATCTACTGATTGAATTACGCAGTTGATTCATTACGACCTCGAAAACTTTTTTAATGCGCGGGGAAAATCGTTAATATTTGGGGAAGTCGGCCATTTTGAATTCGAACGGAAATCAAATTTCAGGTTGGTTTTAGTAAATAATGGTTCTTCGTCTTCCTAGAACATCCATGAAAAACACAACAACTTCAGGAGTGCCAACGCCATGAGGTAAAAAAAATATTTTTATTTCGGCTGAAAATCAGAACGAAAAAAGTTTTCAGGCTACTTTTTTTACCAATTCTTGGAATATTTTTAAGATCAATATGTCAAATTGTTCAGAAAAGACTGAATTATCGACTGAATGCCCCATTTGAATTTTTTAGTGAAAGAAACGTTCCAGCGATCTTGAAATATTGATCATTTTCGAATGAGTCAGCCATATTGGATTTCACGGAAGTGAATTTTAATACAATTTCTGAAAACCCTAGTCCTTTGGCTTTCCAATGAAGCAAGAACAAATGATCTAGCTCTAAAATTGCGAAAGTTATAACGGAAAAATAATGGTCCAGTTTTCTCTGGCGCACCCTATATAATTTCATTTAAATATACTGAGAAACTTCACGTATCAATTATGAATAAAGTTGGGAATGCATTGAAATTTAAAATTAGTTTTTGTCGAATTAGCCTAGTGATTTAATAAATACAACATAATATTATGGTTTTAATCTGAGCTTTGTTCACATTCTTTCTTGTCGAACAGTATCTATATATCTGTATATAATCTCAAATTTAATAACCTAATCTAACAGACAATGTATTATCATGCGTAGAAAATAGTTTACTTTCAAGTTTAATTTAGTATTGTGATCGAAAATAATTGAATGAATGAGTTTGAAATTGTACAACCAAAAGATCTGTATTACAAAATTGAATACTCTAACAAATCAAAAATTTCCTGTGTTTGTGCCAACAAATTACCAAATGGATTTAAAATTGAAATAAGCTCCTTAACGAATCATATAGAGCTGCTATTTTTGCACTCTCGTACTAAACAAACTGAACAATATTATTATTAAGTAGATGCACAATTATTTACCTCTACATTATTGCTTTCTTCCCCACTCAGTGCATCTTTGAACAATGCTAAGTCCTCATTTGTTATTTCTTCATTGTCGCTAACTTCCATTCTCACTTCTCACCAGAAATCACCTCAATTGCTCATAACTATCTACAATCTAATCTTATCACATGTTATCACGTGTAGCAACTCAATAAATGAACAATACATTAAGCAAACAACTTAAATTCTCATCTGTGAAGCGCGTTTCTCATTGGAGTTTCAAGTTCGAAACGACGTGATTCAGTTATTATAATAAATACAGTGTGTTCCAACGAAAATTTGACCCCCTCTAACTCCGAAATGAGTAACATTAGCGAAAAACACCAAGACACGTCGATTTTTGTTTCGAGGGGAGCATTTTCGAAATAATTCGAAACTTCTCAGATCAACCCCTACCCCAGCAACCCTAACTTTGAAATTCATCATATGGAATAAGGGTCGAGTGGCACCTTACTGAAAAGGTCTGTCAATTCTCCACCTTGATTTGTCATTTTAGAATTTTAAATTAACATACAGGGTGTCCCAACCAAGGATGAAGTTGAATTCTGGAAATCCCAAATACTAAATGAAATAGATTTATTTTGGCATAATGCAAGCGCAGGTTTATGCTCGGTCTAGAAAAACGACCTACACTTGTGAATTTGGAGTTGGTGCAATCAACCCCTATTTCCAGCATCCCCAACTCAAAAATCATTCGATCGATAATAGGTCAAGTGGCACCTCGTTGGAAAGGTACTGCAATTTTCTCTTCGAATTTGGTATTTTCGAAATTCAGAATCATCATACAGGGTGTCCTGAAGCAGGAACATTGAAAATCCAAATAACTTTTTGAAACTGGTTCATTTCGGTATACGAGAACATGTTTGATCCGAGAATAGGACTTTCTTGTGTGGTTATAGAATTTTGCAATCAACCCTTCCATTCAGCATCCCCAACTTGAAAATCATACAAATAATTCAAGTGGCATATCTTCAGAAAGGTTTTTGAATTCCAGAATGATTAAAGCATTTCATTCAGTTCGGCTCTCCATACAGGATGTCGCTTTCGAAAAATTCAATATCGTCATTTGAAATTATCAACTAAAATTAATTCGAAACTGTTAAAAGTATTGGGGTACGATGTGTTGAGCATCAATTACGAAGAAATAAAGCTGATTTCTGCATTGAAAATGTTGACATTTTTTCATTTCCATCTGGCGTGCAGTCATCTGTTATTTCTCATTTTGCAATGAAATATTATTATTATTCAGATCAGTTCCTCATTATTGTTGTTGTTCGTCAGTTGAAATTAATCTGAAAATGGTTTATTCCACTGAGGAAAGGGTCGAAATTGTATCGACGTATTTTCGAAATAACAGTTGTGCCAAAGAAACGGCAAGGATATTCGATAGGAACCATCCTGAAAGAGAAAGGGAGTCAGTCACCAGTACGTTAAATATTTGGTTGACAAATTCCTAGCTACGGGTTCGGTGGCAAACAAAAACATGAAGTGGCATGTCCTGTCAGAAATGAGGCAACGGAAGTGGCAGTAGTGGGTTATCTACAAATGGAGAATACTACTTCGATCAGAAAACTATCTCGTCTGACTGGTGTATCAGCTACAACTGTCCATAGAATCGTGAAACATCACAAATTTCACCCTACAAGGTAAAATTAGTGCATGAAATAAACGAAGATGATCCAGATCGTCGTTTACAGTTTTGTGAAAATCTAAGTGAAAACCTAAACGCTAATCCAAATTTTCTGAATAACATCTGTTTTTCTGATGAAAGCACCTTTATGTGGTGAAGTGAATAGACATAATTGTCGATATTGGGACACACAGAATCCTCATTGGTTTAGAGAGGCCCACACGCAAAGGCCTCAGAAGTTGAACGTTTGGGCAGGAATTTTGGCAATCATCTAGTTGGGCCTTTCTTTATTGAGGGTAATCTGAATGGAAATGGCTACCTACAGTTGTTAGAGGAACACATACATCCTAGATTGACAGAAATTTTACAGAACGATCCAACTCTTTCTGAGGACGAAATGCGTTTTCAACAAGACGGTGCTCCTCCGCATTATGATGCTCGGGTGCGCCAATATTTAGACGAAAATTTCCCAGGAAGGTGGATTGGTAGAAGAGGACCTGTTGAGTGGCCAGCCAGGTCACCAGATTTAAATCCCCTAGATTTTTTTTTGTGGGGCCATCTGAAATCTAAAGTTTATGCCACAAGACCAGAAAACCTGGAGGAGCTGCGGATGAGGATTATCACAGAATGCCGACTTTTGACTCCTGAAGTTTTCGCTAATGTGAGAAGAGAGTTCGAAAATCGTCTGTATAACTGTATGGAGGTGGGCGGAGGTCATTTTGAACAATTGTTGTAATAATCAAGTTAGTTTTTTGTTTTCAATTGAATACAAGTTCAATAAATCTCGTTTTCCTGTTTAGATGAGCATCCAATCAGTTTCTCCATCATCTCCTCATCCTGATCCTCACGCCAGAAAACCTCGATTGCCAAACTGAAACCAATGCCTCAGTGATTCAGAAAATAGAAAAATCTTTCTGGAACTTTGCCACTCAACCTGTAATCACTTGTATGATTTTTTGAGTTGGGGATGCTGAATGGAAGAGATTGATCGCAAAAATTCCATATTCACGCAAGAGAGTCTTATTCTCGAATCAAACATAAACATGTTCGCGTATTATACCGAAATGAACCAGTTTCAAAAAGTAATTTGGGTTTTCAGTGTTCCTGCTCCGGGACACCCTGTATGCTGATTCTGAATTTCGAAAATACCAAATTCGAAGAGAAAATTGAAATACCTTTCCAACGAGGTGCCACTTGACCTATTTTCGATCGAATGATTTTTGAGTTGGGGATGCTGGAAATAGGGGTTGATTGCACCAACTCCAAATTCACAAGTGTAGGTCGTTTTCTAGACCGAGCATAAACCTGCGCTTGCATTATGCCAAAATAAATCGATTTCATTTAGTATTTGGGATTTGCAGGAATTCAACTTTACCCTGGGTTGGGACACCCTGTATGTTAATTTAAAATTCTAAAAATGACAAATCAGAATGGAGAATTGACAGACCTTTACAGTAAGGTGCCACTCGACCCTTATTCCCTATGATGAATTTCGAAATTAGGGTTGCTGGGGGTAGGGGGTTGATCTGACAAGTTTCGAATTATTTCGAAAAATGCTCCCCCTCGAAACAAAAATCAACGTGTCTTGGTGTTTTTCGCTAATGTTACTCATTTCGGAGTTATAGGGGGGGTCAAATTTTCGTTGGAACACACTGTATGTCCAATTTGTAAATAAAGAGAATAGGAAAGTATTCGCGTTTAGATGTGATGTTGCCATATGAAATAAAACGAGCAAAAATTGAATAAATGATTAATTAAAACACTTCGAAAGGATTACACAGAAATATATTATTAAATTACGCGATTATCAGCCTATTAGCAAGTGTAATACAATACGGCAAGACAAAATGAGTGGTTTCACCCAAATATAACGGCATTCACAATAGGAGATAGACCGAAGTCTGTTTGCTCATTACAAATTGGCTCCTACTAGCGGACGTGATTTCCATCCTCTCTAAAATATCCAACTTCTTCCCTCTATTACTTGGATGTAAAAGTTCAATTCTCTCGAATTCTCTCTTGAAAATGATTTTCAATGGTGAGAAAAACTAGTAAAATTATTTTTGTTTTGAATAATAGTTCTTTTATGTTCCTTAATTCTTTTCTCGAACTATCTTCCGGTTTGACCTATGTAAAAAGTCTCGCATTCAATCCAGTATATTATATATACTCTGTTTTTATCCAATAATTTCATTTCGTTTTTATCAACTAACAATGAACTGAAATATTTTATCAGTTTAAACGTGGTTTCCTATTCCACGAGCCTGTCTGTTCAATTTAAAACTATGGATTAATGTATATAATAATAATAAAAATCTTCTTAAACAATGAATTCAGCAGAAATTCGTTATTTTGTTGAAATTGAATATTCGATTCGGATAATGAAAGTAACTGATACAAACTTAGCTAAAAAACAGAAGATTGATGAAATGGCAAATCCAGCATTGGATTTTTCAGATTTTCTGAGAGGCACAACAATGAGTTATCGAAACTACATGTAAAATGATCTCTAGAACCACAGAACATGATTCGATACCATAAAACTGCCATTTAAATATTTTTTTCTGTAATTTTACCACGCTGTCACTGTTGCAATGGTAATTGAGAATGCGAAATGTGACAAAATCTCTTCATAATCATCGTTAACTAGTAGTTGCACAGTTAAATCGGAGGTCATGAATAAGAGCAATAATCTGCAGTTTCCGTATCGTTTGATCCCGTCAATATTGCACACACATTCACAACAGCAGGCGACACTACCACCTCCTCATCTCAATCTGTTGTGGACCTTGTTGATGATTATGAAGAGTGAATCGGATTTTGTAGAGAGTTGAATATTTTCTCTGAATGAAAGTTTTGAATCCTATTATTTGAAAGGAATGAGAAAATAGGAAAAACGCAATACTAAATGCGTATAGTTAATACAGAATATGTTGAGAATTGAAACGCTTTTTTGCTGAAAAAATATGTTTCATTGAAAACCCACCGACTTATGAACCAACCCTCGTATAAAGCGAGAAATCTCGACACGCGTTTTGCCAATAATAACATCTTATTCAACATTTTGACGTCAGAGCTTTCACATTTCAGGAGGTGTGTGCAGAATTATTTCAGGCAATCAGACGGCTTCTGTTAAAGTTCATTTAATTATTGTTGGATTTATTTCTCGAAATACGAAGTAACATTTCAGTATAATGCTACGTCATAAATAGCGTGCCTGAAGTCTCTGGTTTTCAGATCTATTTATACCATAGCGTGAGGCATTTCCCCGAAAATTCAATGGAGAAAGGATGACTCCATAAAATGAATATTGAGGTTGATAGTTTGCAATCAAAGATAATAATATTATACTGAAATCTGGAATCAGATAAAGGGCGGTTGGTTATTATGAAGAAAAAAGTTTGGTAACGTCCTACTAACGGTTATTCTCAATGATAGACAAATTTGTGTCTAAAAAACGTTTGCAAAAAGCGTATAATAATATTCATCCTCAAAATAGTTCTGACAACCACGCACATCCAATTTCTTAGTAACCTATTTCGGTCCAATTTCTAAAAAAATCGCAAATAGCAAAGTGTAATTAGCCTACAGATCTGCCCTACAAAGCAAAAACCAAGTAACTCTAAATTTCCAACTTTTCAGCAGAGTTATTTATATATATATATATATATATATATATATATATATATATATATATATATATATATATATATATATATATAGATGATATTAAATTATATGCCGGAACCAGATCACATTTAAAAAGTCTACTTGAGATTACTTTCAACTATTCCAATGATATTCATATGAAATTTGGGCTTCCAAAATGTAAAAATCTTTCTATTGAAAAGGAAAGATCACCTCTGATTATATAAAGATTTCCAATATAGAAATCGAGCCAATGCATCAAGGAGATACATATAAATATCTTGGATTTTGTCAGAGAAGACAATTAACCATAGCAGCACTAAAGAAAATATTAGAAGTTCATATTACAAAAGACTTAGAATTATCATCAAGAGTCATTTAACTAGTAAAAACCTTTTCAGAGCTATCAACTCCTATGCAGTTCCTATTCTTACATCTTCTTTTGGAATTATTAAATGGTCTAAAACTGATCTAAATGAATTACAATGTCAAACGAGGAAAATGCTCTGTAAATATCATAAGCACCACCCAAAGTCAGCTGTTCAGAGAGTTCCACTACCTAGACATCTTGGAGGTCGTGGATTAACTGATTTGAATAATCTTCATAGTAAACAGATTTTTCATCTACGTTCCCATTTTCATGATAAACAGAGAACGTCTAAATTACATGATATTGTTGTTGCTTCAGATAATAATCTTACACCTCTAAACTTGACAATGCAAAAGGTAGATTTTGATATATTTGATGATAATTCTAAAAGAGAAAGTTGGATGCAGAAGGAATTACACGGAAAGCACCCTAAAGAATTGAAAAATGATTATATTGATGAAATCGCATCGTAGTATCTGGAGAATTGTTTGCTGAAACAGAAGGCTTGGCAATTGCGATCCAGGATCAGGTTGTTTTCAGGTTTTTTTATAGAAAACACATCATCAAACAAAATATAGATGATTCTTGCCGTAGATGTTTCTGTTCTTTCTGTTCAGTTTTTCATATATTATCATCTTGCTCAGTCCTTGCTTCAACAGATTATTTAGATAGACATAATGCCGTCGCTAATATTATTCATTTTAATCTAGGAATTAAACATGACTTAATTCCCAAAAGAAAAAAATTTCAAAAATATGAACCTGAGATTATTTGTGAAAATGAAAATGAACTTTATTTTGATAAAACAATTCTTTGCAACAGAGCTGTAAAACACAATAGACCAGATATCATTCTTAATGATAAACAAAATCAAATAACATATATAATTGATATTGCTATACCCGACACACATAATATACAAAATAAATATAATGAAAAATTTCTAAATATATGATGCTTGGCGACGAGATTAAAAAATGTGGAAAATGAAGAAAATATTTATTCTACCGATTATTATTTCCACAACAGGTGTTATTCCTAGAAATCTTCACGCAAGTATTGAGATTTTGGGTCTGAAGAAAAATTTGTTTCAACAGTTACAAAAGATAACAGTCATCAAATCTTATAAAATTCTTCGTAGGTTTCTTTCCGAAAATAATAATGAGGTAGAGTCATAGGTTTTCTCTTTAGTTTATACTGCTCAGAATCTCATTTCATATTTTATTTATTTGTTTATAAAAATGTAATATAATTAACTGACAATTTTGTCATATTTATATTCAGAGTAGTATTCTATTCGATCGTTCACCACTTCACACAAAGGAAACTATTAATGAGTAACATTCAGTGTTACTTGACTAAGGTCCGTACACTGGATTTTTCCGGAAGAAAGCCTCTGACACTACTCGTTGGTACATTGATATCATTGTCTGATGATGCTATAGTATGTATATATTCTGGTAGATTGATATATTCTCATAAAATTTAACGTTATCCTAATATATAATTATTCCAGGATATGTTTTGATTATAATCATTGCCTGGCAATGGTATTAATTACCGGGTGGTGGATTTATATTTTTCATGAAATCAGTTTGATTGCATGAACAGATATATATATATATATATATATATATATATATATATATATATATATATATATATATATATATATATATATATATATATATATATATATATATAAATAAAGAGAGATTACGCTTACTCAAAAGTGTTCTATTCAGAAGCTTCGAACTTGAACATTTACTACTTCTCAATTCTAGAAATTCACTGAGCGTACTCAATTCAAAATTCTTTGCGCCAAATTCAAAATGGACGCTCACTTTCAGTTACTAGATTTCGGATCATCACATCCGCACGAAGCTTTCAGAAAACATAAAACAAGTAGGTCGAAAAATTCAAGACAAAGTTCAAGTAAGTCAATTTACATTTGAATATTTTATTGCAGAAACGCGTAATAAAGAATTAACAGAACACAGAAGTAACAAATATCAAATAAACTTTCAAATAGGTACAGAAGTAGGTGAAAAGATTATAAAACTTTGTAACTATAGATCGCCCTCTTCAATTTGAGTTTCTTCCCCACAGTGGGCCAAGTCGTCCATGTCAGATACTGGCAGGAGAGATTTCCAGAACAATTGTTTCTTAGGGGGCATATGGGCGTTTCGTTCATTCAAAATCTTTTCTTTTTTCCTTGTTCAGACCTAGGCATGATAATTTGTTAACTGGCAACTGAAGTTTGAATTTTGGTTTCAAAAAATTTGACTTCTGAAACTCCGGACCATGTATTTCCGTTTTGAAGTACAGTGATCTTGAATTTTTTCTGAATTTACACACCTTCAGGTCACGGAGAAAAGGTACAGCAGCGTTACCATTGCTTACTACTCCTTCTTTACGGGTTTTGCAACCGTTTTCAAAACGAATAGAGTCTTCCAAATGGAGAATGAGTGGTTTATTGTACTTACTGCTTCTACTTTTAAATTGACTTAATCATCGAAATCAAATATATCCTTCGACTTATTCCTTTTTTTCCCGATCACCCCATGTACCGAGTCAGTCTTCATTAATGAATGGCCAGCTTCAAAAAACTTGAACGTAATAGTCTCTGGTCGCCATTCTTCATTAACTAGAATACAACATGCGGTAAAGAGAGTCCAGTTTTTATTTTGTGTGGCACAATTGTCTGCCCAAAATACAATAATTTTCACATTTTCCCCAAGAGACTTCATGAAATTATAATATT
Organism: Cryptolaemus montrouzieri; assembly: GCA_013387265.2. NCBI lineage: Eukaryota > Metazoa > Arthropoda > Insecta > Coleoptera > Coccinellidae > Cryptolaemus > Cryptolaemus montrouzieri. The sequence continues at coordinate 22,172,867 of JABFTP020000021.1, read as the reverse complement.
CGCATACAACATCGGAGCAAAATCTGCCCATGATAGCCTCATGCCATAGTACACATACATTCTGTCCATGATTCCTCAAGCTCGCAAATGTTTCATTGAAACATATCAGACGATTTATAAAAAAGGAATTCTTAGTCACCATTTTCAGAATTATTAATATCGTCTGCATATCAACTGCGAAAATTTCTTTATCTTCTGGCCATTCTTCGGAACAATCTGCTTCATATGCTTTTCTTGTTTCAGTATACCTTCTCTTGTGTATTTCATAGTTTCGACAAATTTCACAGTTTGCATCATCTCCTTCATTTACGTTTTAATGGTGGCCATGATTCTTATGCTATGAACATGATGGACATTCATCTTGTGATCGTTTAGTGAAGTCAATATTCTCCTGATAAAAAAACCTTTCTGTAGGTTTCCTATCAAACTTTCTCTTCAGGAGCATGTTTGATGTTATAATGTGAAACTCTGGATGATAACTCTCAATATGAGCTTTGATGTTTTTATAATTTTCTTCTGAAATTTCTTTCATCTTTTCACCACGTTTAAGTCCTCTTTTATCTGTAAAACACGGAAACTCCGGATTTTTCAGAAATCAGTTAACATAGCATCAGATGAATGTCCAATTGTGTGCAAAAACATTGTTTTGCATACGGTTTGTGTTTTATTTGTTTTTAAGTCTTTCCTTTCTACATGCATTGTTTCGTTCAAATCCATAGAATTTTCTGCGATTTCTCCATTTGAATTTGTGATTTCTTCAGTATTCTCTCTATTTCTTTATATTCTTGATCTCAATTCGTCAAACTCAATTGAGATGAGTAGGTAACGGCATAGCCTTGTGTTACGAATGGGTAGACAATGCTGATGAGGTCAAATGAGACCGAAACTGCAGTCCATTGTTCCTATTCGTGACATCTAACATGCTGTACCACTACTCTGTGCCCCGGTTGACGGTGATTATGAAGAGTAGTTCGGAAAACTAACTCCTTGAAGGGAGGATATTTAACACTCTACGGAAGGTTGAATATTGTCCCTTGAATAATAATTTTCTTCGATGTGTCAACACATTGCGAAATCTCGCATATAGTAACTTTTTGTTTTGAGATTCAAGGCTAGTTGACTTAAGGCGTCCTGCTCTGGAAATATCTTTCACTTGCCGACTTGCTTCATATCGCTGAATAGTTCTGCATACTGTAGATTTACTAATTCTGGGTGAACAATATTGAACAGACTGCGAACTTCTTGGTAAAAACGTTGTCACCATATCCGCGCATCATCAAAACCTCGATCCGTTCGGCATCACTGAGCTTGAATACCATTATTAGGAATTGAAGTGCAAAAATCTAAACTTCAACAACTACTTGACATTATTTGTCAACCTGTTCCGTTGATTATTAATGCAAAAGTAATTTGATTTAGGTGATATAACTTTTATTATTTTAATTTTTAATGAACTCGACATTGTAAGGAAATGTTTTTTGTTGATTGTTTCTAGAAAAAATTTTTCTCTGAATATAAAAATAAATAAACATATAGGGTGTTACATTTGAAATTCACATTTTTTGGTCATTTCCGGCTACACCGGAAACACTAGCGAGCACAAAATATCAACACTCAATTCTTTATGTTTAGCAATGTAGGAATACCAATTTTCAAAAAAATCGCTCGGTAAATAACTGAGATAATTAACCGTTACCGTACTTTTGCTTAGCCCTGTATATGTTTGGTTTCAATTTAAGAATTTTGAATTATTTAAAGTAATTTTGTACTAACTACAAACTTTCATTTAAAAATAAAAATTTAAAACATTGTTTTTTCGTGACATAATTTCACAAAATACTTAATTACTTAAAAGTTAATCATATGGATTACTTCACTATAAGAATGAACGAGATATATTTCACATCTTGATTGTGTTCAAAAAATACACCCCAACGGACGTGAAAAGTAAAGCTGTGAGTTAGCATAGTACTTGGACGACGTAAGTCGATTTAACAGGCATGGCATATTTTTCGAGGAACACTTTAAACCTTCATCCACTAATTTTTTATAGCATCCATATTTCAATTGACGAGGCTTTACGTGATAGAAATCCATTATCACAAATACAAGTAAACGATGATTTCTACTAAAATATATTATTAAATGCTCGACGCGTTTCGATACACAGTATCTTTGTCAAGGTCGAATTAATACTACAAATATATATTACTAACAAATACTTATATATACTAAAGAGGCAATCCACTCAGAGCTATCTGTATTTGAACTAGTGTTTAGGAAATACATTTAATAAGGGTGGGTTATTTATGTCTACCTTATCATTAATAATTTCGGGTGAATACCTATCTGTTAATTTCAAGTACTTTCAGAAGGTTGAGTTTTATACCTCTATTCTCAGAATGTAGGATTTTAAAATCTGAATAGAAAGAATGACTATTTACCCTAAAATGATTTGTATAATTCGAATCGGTTATTCCATTGATGAAACTTATGTTCAGAGATGCTAACATTAAAATTTCTCCTGTTCTATCTATATAAAAACAATTGCAATATGCACAATCCAATCTATAAACACCTGATTTATTTCCTTTATGAATTGGAGACTTATAATTTTATCAAATAAAACAGATCGCAATGAATAATGGTTATGATGCAAATTTAGTTAGCAGCATATTACATAAGAAAAACAAAAATTAGCTTTACAACATATATATCCAATCGGTGAACACCAAGACAAGAAATTCAATAGTTCAACATACATAGGCAATATTAGCAATAATGTGGAATCCTTCTTAAAATTTCAGATTTAAATATAGCGTTCGAAACATCAACAAATTTAGGTTCATTTATCAGAAATTATAAGTCTTCAATTAATAAAGAAAATAAATCAGGTATTTATAGATTGGATTGTGCAGATTGCAATTGTTTTCATATAGATAGAACAGAAAGAAATTTTAATGTTAGAATCTCTAAACATAAACGCAGTTTCATCAATGGAAAAACTGATTCGAATTATTCAAATTATCTTAGGAAAATAGTCATTATTTCAATTCAGAATTTAAAATCCTACATTCTGAGAATAGAGGTATAAAACTCAACCTTCTGGAAGTACTTGAAATTAACAGATTTAGGTATTCATCCGAAATTCTTATTGATCAGGTAGACAAAATAACTCCCGCTTATTAAATTTATTTCCTAAACACTGCAAACTGTATTTATTAGTAAGATATATTTGTAGTATTCATTAGCTCTTGACAAAGATACTGTGTATTGAAACGCGTCGAGCATTTAATAATATATTTAAGTAGAAATCATCGTTTACTTGTATTTGCATCCATATTTTCTTTCCGTTCATTGACATATTCATATGATTCAAGACTTCCATGGTATAATTATGTCATATAGTCAACTTATACGAATATCCTCTTTTTGTCTACCATTATATCAGTTGTAATAAAAAAAAGTGAGGAGGCGTTCAGGAGTCCCCAAGTTAATTATACCTTACTAACCTCCACTCTGATTCTGTTTGGATAGACTAAACACTATGTAGACACGTAGTCAATGCACACCTAAGACATATTAAAAATGCAAATAAATGTAATGCTGAGTAAAAGCATGTAATTTCGTGCCTGCAAAATTACTATAATTATACTGTTGCGTGATCATAATATTTCGACTTGATTCAACAGATTCTATCTAAAAATTAGATCTACAATTGATTGTGTAATATACAGGGTGCAGCAACGAAAACGAAACTGAATCAATAATTGAATAACTGAGGAGTTATTCATTTCTGGATAAATCCCAAAAGTCCGTTCAATTTTGACATTTCAAATTACCAAAATTCCTACAGAGCTGAATTCTGGTAGAAACAATGGGTTGACTATTATAATGAGAAAAGGCCACATTGATCGGTTATAAAGTTATTCAAGGTTAAAGAACAGAATTTTTATTTTATTGTAAAAGGAGAGTTTTCAAAACAATTAACTTGGATCAAAATTGTTGGTAATGAAATTATATATAAAAATGGTTCTTATTCTTTTCATATAAATTACTATTTCTGAAATACACTCCCACAAAAATTGTCGCACCACCATACTTGTACAACAATACTATATAAATTCTCAGGTTGGTCATTCAAGAGTCGCTGGGTAACTTTTCACCTGCAGGTTCTCATCTTCATTCACGTGAATTTGAATTGCTCCTTTATCTTTCCAATCGTTGATTGCTGTCTCCCACCATAGCCTTAAGTAATTGTTTTTCCCAATATAACAGTTTTATTGATTTATTCCCCGTTTTCTTCAGGTCTGTTTTCATCTCTAATCTAGATTGTATGTTGCCTCGTATTTCCCCAAAAGTCTATTAATAGCTCCGTCCTTTTTTCGTTTGTGGAACCAGAGACTTTTCCAAAATAACAGGAAAAACGGCCACCCCTTCTGCCAAGAATTCGAGTTCATTATTTACATTTTCCATAACATCAATTTCTTTTTCACTTTCTGAGCACAGAAAAGGCATTTTTACAGTACAAATCGATAAAAAAAAAGTGCAGTAAAAGAGGCAGATCATTTCAGACAAGTCCTAACTTGTCGCTCAGTGTCAACCTTCTACTTGCGCAGGGAGGATATCCTCTCAAGAATATGATAATCATTATGAATATTAAAGGAATGATATGCTTTTACTTCAACCTTTCACTTTTCATCATAACCTTATACTTCTGAACATAACATTTTTTATGAATATAGCCCAATGTGTATCGAAACGCGTCGAGCATTCATAAATGTATTTTAGTAGAAATCATCGTTTACTTGTATTTGTTCAATAATTGAGCATATCAACACAATATGCTCCCGTTACGATAGGGAGGAATCACCAGGTACGATCTACCGGATGATTCATGTTTAACTGCAGAAGCAGAAACACTGTGCCGCCCAAAATAAGGAATATCATATCTCATATTAATTCAACAAAATCCACAACAACTTCAGGATCAAATATTTGACAGTCAAAATAATTTCATTGATATAAGAATCAAAATGAAACTCTTAAAGCGCGGGAAATCTGATAATAGCATTGAGTTTTTGAATGAACCTCGTACTTGGCCACCCCGTATATGATTCACGTTCAGTGTAATATATGCAAACGTGTTCTACGGTTTATTCTTTGCCAATGAAATTTGCATAGCCGACCCAGTAACCGAGGGCATATTTGTAATATTGATTTATTGATCTAAAAGACTTAGAGGCATTGAATATTTCAGCGATAATTTCTTCTAGGAAAATAAAATTTTTGCTCCATATAAGATCCGACTGTTATTAACGTAGGATTTAGTTGAGAAATCAATTTTGAGAAGATTAATGCAGACAATATCAAGGTGATCTAATAAGTTTTGTCTTGTACCAATAAGTGTTATGAAAACTGGGAAAGCAGAGTATCACAAATGTTTTATATACAAGGTCCCTTTTGATCTATTCCGAAGAAATTCAGTGAGAACATCATGTGATTAAAAGACTCCGTTTCTGAGATACAGGGTGTCCAATTTGAAATTTTATGAAAGGAAAATCGTTATAAGTTCAGTAACCTGAATCGTACACTCCGCCTAGATATTATCTAAATCTAAACAAAATCGAAAATTCAAATTTATTCAGAAGTTTAAATATGTTGAGACATTGAGAAATGCTTCAGAACAATCGAAAGCAAAATGGTACTAATAGAAATTAAAATTAAAACTAAAAAATGTAAACTGTTGGAAAGAATCAAAGTATGTGAATACCGTATATTTCCACCCCTGGCAAGAATTTTCATTAATCTTTAGTCTAAGGGTGAGGCCATGCTTGTCATACCGCAGGTGTGGCTGCCTAAGATGATTCAATGTGAGTTCAATCGTTTCTTGAAGAGGTTCGAAATGTAAGTTATCGGGAGAATGTTGGATAGAAGCGAGTTCCACAGATGATTCTATAATTTAATTTTAAACTCTCAATATAGTAAAATGTTACGTATCTTTAAAGTAGCTTAAAATCAGCGTTAATATCGAGGCGAAGAAATTTATCTAAACTCAGGTAAGAAATTCAGCAAAAACAATATTCGACTTTAAAATCGAAGTCCGTTAAGCACCCTTTCGTATATCCACGATTCCACACATCTGGTATTTTCTAAAACAGCAATTCCCACGTCGCGACGAAGGAACGCGTTTGTGAAAGACTATGTAACAGGTACTTGAGTACCAAGGGCAGAGGGAAGTAAGGGTGTAAGCACTGCTGGGTCACGCATATATAAGGATCACGATCGCGACGTTAAGGGATCATTATCATTATTATTATTGAGTTATTTTTCTTCCGAGGTGCAGTTACTCTTATTATTCAGTTATCCAGTTTTCGAAGCTCAGTGAATTTACTCATTCGTGTGAATCGGAATTAAATTTAAGTTAATTAATCGTGCATAACATGAGTCCAGAAGAATGGAAGACGCAGATTGTTCCTCTCCGAGAAGCCGGACAGGGGAAGAAGAAGCACCGTGCGCGCTGTGTCCCACAGATGATTACTTTCTGAATTTCTTTCAATATTTCTGTTCACTATTTAATCTTTACGAATTTCCTGAAGTATATGCTACGTAATCTCTAAACGCACTAAGGGCGAGTTGAAATAATCATTTCTCAAATTCCAAATTATTTTCACATATTTTTTTTTGTTCTTGGCAAATGATCTATTTGAACTGCACTGACATTTTCTAATAGTTATTTTGAAGATTTATTTTATTTTATTTAAACCTTTGCTTTCGTAGCTTGGTAGAATTTGAAATGTACTGAATTTATTCTATATTGATTTCCACAGTTGTTTTAACTTGACACATTATTCTGAAGTATACTAAAATGCTTTAGTATTGATTCCAACATTTGTTTATCAAAGTGGCAACATTATTGAAACGTAATTAAGCTATTGTGTACTGATTCCAAGAACTTTGAGAACTATTTGAATTTGAAATGTTATGAAGTTTAATATTGATGTGAAACTTTACTTTTATAACTCAGAAAATTGATTTCAGTGAAATGTTACTTTACCATTTTGCCAATAGAAATCTTTAGTTATAATCTGATGAACGATACGTTCGAATGAATATTAATTCTTATTTTTGCTTCTATAAATGGGCCAATTATCTATTTGAATTATCATAATCCCTTTATTATTTCTATTTATCTCATTTTATAACTTAGCAGAACATACTTAAACTGTAACGAAGATGTTTATATTTCATTGTATCCAACTATGGGGAAGATCTTACTTTCAAATTATTGATTTGATGTCCGATACTCTTAAGCTCAATAAGGGAACTTTCCCTGCATTCAGGTGTAATGATCACCTACGAATAATATCATTACTCATTAGTATAAATAAATGGCTTTAGGGACGATACGCATGTATGGACCTACAGACATTGAGGCTTGTATGTTGTCGGTATGAAAGTTTTGAAGAATGTCTGAGTTGGTGGAATGTATGTGACGTTTGTGGTACACACAGGTGTATGATCAGAGGGCATGATTCCCTGGTTGGCAAATCCGCGATATGGGAATAGAATATGATCCGGAGTCAGTGACACAATATAATTAATATTGCGCAAACAAAACAAAACAATAATAATAATAATACTACCCGTTGGCGCTCAGATGAGCAAAAAGAATCACGTATGGCTTTACAGGCTTACCTCTAGTTCCATATATAACGTTTTAATACTATACGAATTACTGAATTCGATTAAAAATACGCCAGCTAATTAACGCTTGCAAGTTCTCAGCTGTGGACGTGTTCCTTAGAATTTTAAAAGCAAATCTTCCAGAGTTTGAGTATCAGGGCAATGACCTCTTCAGAAAACATGATATCATATTACCAAAACCCTTAGATCGGGTCAGTTACCACTCATAAGATGGGTGAGGGCCGGTTAGGCCTGTCTATAATAATCTCATATCCGAATTCCATCCAGAATATGGAGGAGTGCGGATTAAGCCTGTTTATAATAATTAAATATTCCAACTTCCACTCGAAATATGGGTGAGGACCAATTAGGTCTGTTCATAATAATTAAATATTCCAACTTCCACTCGTAATATGGGTGAGGACGAATTAGGTCTGTATATAATTATCTAATGTATCAACTTCCACTCAAAATATGGGTGAGGGCAAATTGGGCCTCTATCTAAATGATCTGATATTTCATTAAATTCATTAAAAGACGCCAAAGAATGCAAGGATATGAATTCAATACAAATGCTGCAAAGATCAAATTGACATTGTTACCGAATCTGTTTTTGATTTTCTAATTTCCTCACCTATGGTTTAAGCAACGAAGAATTGGTCGTATCACATCAAACCTCACATAAAAGAACTTGAGTAGGTTACTACAAATACATAACACAACAAAGAAAAGGGTCCTATTTTATATAAGAGAACTTCAAGGCAAGTTCAGGTACTAGACGATCACATGGCTTTTCATTTGACCGATTTCAGTCGGTCTCAGGTGTAATTAATATGGGGAAGAAAATAAGATAATTCAGGTATTGCAATTTACAGAAAAACGATGCTTTTTGCATCGTCTTTCATAGACCGGGGTTGGGGGAGTTTCAATATTTTTATCGGTTTGTTCCAAACATCATTCGCGGCAGCTGACTGGATTCGCTGGCTTCTTAATCTTCTATTAAGAATATCCCAGACAGGTTAGGATGGAACTTCGTGCTGGTAGTTCTAAACGATATGAGCATGGTGAGGTCAGGCTTAATCATGGAAACAAAAAGTTTTCACTCATGGGTACTGGAAATGGTACAACATCTTCTTCTAAAATGTCTGTAACGTACCCTTCAGGTTTCCATTATATACTTGATCAGTGTGGCCATTCAAAGTAATTGCTCTCCACATCATTATTGAACCTCCACCAAATCTATAGGGGAATAAAAATTTGCTCTGGACATATCTACCATATCGACTTTTGTATACTCAGGAACCTCGATCGCAATGAAAAGACAAATTCTCGACTGATATGTAAACGAAACACTCTGCCAGTCAACTTTTAACCTGGTTCCTAATGTGATACAATCGAGCTTTTCGATCTGTGCTTAGAGCTGGGCCGCAAGCACGGGCCTCATATAAAATTGTTGCTCAATATCGTCCTTACCAGGTTCTTTCATGACTACCAGTCTCCCTGTATCTGCGGATTATTCTGGAAGCAGTTGAATGGGATACCTCAAGCATTTGGAATAAGTTCAACCTAGGCCATCTAACACCACTGCTTCAGTATATTCTGTCGGGGTCAAACTTTCTGCATCGCATTGCATTGCCGAAAATCAAGATTTTTGAGAAAAACAAACGTTATTAGAAAAAATTTATCAACAACTGTTATTAATATTGAAACAAGCTTCACTCTTGTCTATAAAAGAAGATGCAAAATTACATCGCTTTTATTTCAATTGCAATACCCGAATTATCTTATTTTCCCCCACATTAATTACATCTGGATAAATGAGATCGGTCAAATGAAATGTCATGTGATAGTCTAGTACAGGGGTGCTCAAACTTGAACTGCTGGCGATCCACCCCAATATTTTTAGACTACTTACGATCAACTCTGAGAGGCTGCGAGAATGTGTGATACAGGGTTGTCGTACATACACGATACACTAGCCTAACCTTCCTAGGTAGGGTGTACCGAAGCATATATAAACACCTCAAAAAGTCTAGGAACACTTACCAATATCTTTAAAATATGAATTTGATGATTCGAATTTATATAAATCTTTCGGTTTTTGTTAGGATGTATTGTATATAATGTATTCTCAAGAAAACAAAATAATATTTGACTTCTCTAAAGCACCTATTATGAAAAAAAAAATTTGAAAATGACGAAATTTGGTAAAACACAAAAAAAAACCCTGAACTAATATTTTCGAAACGATATGGAAGCACTTATATTTTTCAGTACTCAGAAGGTCCACCTCTGTTATTAATGACACTTTGGCATCGTCGCGGCATGCTCAATATTAAATCGTCTATTACATTTTGACCTAAGTCATTCCAAGCCCCCTGAACTGTTAATCGAAGCTCCTGTTCATGATGGAAGACGTTTTGACGCAGGAGATTTCTTTTTAGGGTGTCCCACACATGCTCGATGGGATTCAGATCTGGGGAGCAGGATGGCCACGGTAGAAGATCGATATCATTCTCTTCAAGAACGTTCAAGACAACTCTTGCACGATGAGGAGGGGCATTATCTTGTTGGAAGAGTGGATTTTGACTAGTGTTTTGAGATACGGTACCACTACAGGTAAAACTATCTCATTTGCGTAAGAATTTCCCGTGAGGTTGTTCTGTATGAAAACGAGGTCAGTTCTTCCACCAAGGCGTATACCTCCCCAAATTATCACTGATCCGCCTCCCTGTCTAACAACTTCTCGAGCATGCTGGTTTTGCTTTCCAGGTTCCCTCCATATTCGAATTCTTCCTGAATCGGGATAATAACTAAATCTAGATTCATCCCTGAAGAGAACTGTGGTCCACCTCTCTTGATCCCAGTTTACGTGTTCTTGGCACCAAGCTAAACGAGCAGCGCGATTTCCATGGGTCAGTTGTGGAACTCTGGAGTGGCGTTGACCTTCGTGCAGTCGATTTCTCACAGTTTGGTCGGAAATTTGTACATTATGAACTCGTGATAGCTCTTGAGCTAATTGAGATGCTGTGGTAGTACGATCTCTTCTGGCTTGTAAAACCAAAAATCGGACTTGGGCGACTGTAGTAATCCTGAAACGACCTGTATGGCGTTCTTCTACGCTACCTGTTTCATTGAAACGCGACCATAAACAGTTTATGACACTTGGGCTATTTCCCAGAACCCTGAATACTTCCCGTTGTGAGCTCCTAGCTTGGAGAATGCTAACGGCTCGTAACATCTCTTCTCTAGTCACATGTCGTCTTTCCATGGTCGAATCACAAAACTTGAATCTTTTATTTGTGCTTACAACAGAAACAAAGTGCCAACTAACTGATTTAAAACACTGAATACATGAAATGATTATAAGGCAGCGTCGCATCTGCTGCATTTTTAGTTTTTAAAAAAAACTGAAATCTTTTGCGGCACTCTACATAATTTGGTGAGAAATTGATGAAGGTGTTCATTTTTAAAAAAAAAATCATCCATATTGATCGTTCTGAATACGATATATCGATATTCAGAAGTGTTCCCTAGACTTTTTTGAGGTGTTTAGATATTAGCTTTCCGCACAATATACACAATTTTAGTCAATTGGACAAATTGAAATATGGAAATGTGGCACGGTGTATTTGTATGAAATTTTATGTGTGCACTTTCAAGACACTGAACTGTCCGAACATTTCATTACTTGTGTATTAGGATCACTACTTCATTAATTTTCACGTGACTTATAAATCGCCAACCTAGTTGATATCTCTGTTATTTTCCAGACAGAAGGGGCTAATGTATATAACATTTATTGTTGGATATGCTATCTGTCAGAGACCACTTAGAATTTGTGTGCTCTATATATACATTTTTATCTATCCTCCCATCCTAGTTTCTCATATTCACTGTTTTTTTCTTGATTGGGCACATCTTGGATCTAGCGATAAATCTCCCATTTCAGAGCAGTCGAGACAAATTCAACAAGAAGATAATATCATGATCTACATGTCTGGACTATTCTTTTTCATTTTCAATTTTGAATTCTACGTCTACAAATTTTGATAAATCAGCATAAAAGCGTGACTACAACTTTTTATTGTTTATACTCATTCGGCGTAACATACTAGCAGGTCTAGACGACATCATTGATATTCATTCGCGTCGACTGTAGGCCAGCTCGCGGCCATTCAAACAACCTTGACATCCTTATTTGTCTAATTCGTTTTTAGTGGAAACAGTGAGGGACTTTCATAATAATCATGAATCCCACTTTCCCTTTCTGAATACTTCGCAGGCTTCATTGTTGAACCACAGAGTTTTGTTTACGATACAAATGTTAGATAACAATTTCCTCCTGTTTATTATGGTACTATTCGTAATCATTTGATTTATATGATTTCTTTACATCATGAACAATTTCTTGTATTCAATGGATATTAGTTTTACTGATTTTATAAAGACAACTTTGAATTACGTCATACAGAAAAAAACACTATACCTATTTTCCTTGGAGAACCACATGTGATTCTATTTTAAAAATAGCAAATGTTGTTGAAGTCTTCTTTGGAAAAAGGGTTGCTAAATAAGTTGCTACGCCACTGGTGGCATTCCCTGAAAGTTGCTCTAGTGTTTAGTACTTAAGTACTGTTCCAAAATGAGGTGAATTTTAATCACCCAAAAAAGAAGACCGTTGTAAGGACGACCTCGAGCAACAACGGCGATCGATGACTATCATTCACGAATTTCCTCTTTAAGGCAACGGTTCGTTACTGTTCAGCACCTTCACCTGCAGCTTCGACAGAACAGTGGAGTGCAAATGAGCAGTGAAACGATACGAAAATGTCTTGAGAAATTTGGTTTGAGGCTAGTGTCGCAGCTCGAGGCCCAGCACATCGAGAGACCAATTGAATTTTGCCAGGAATATGTCAAATAGTTAAAAGATGACTGTGAGAGAGCTTCTTTCATAGATGAGTCGAAATTTGTGTAGACAGACGTTGAAACGATAGATATTCCCAGTGCAACATTTTACCTACCTATGGTTTTGGTATAAATATTCTTTTGAAAAGAGAGGATTCACAAAAATTCGAATAACTGTAGTTACAATAAATGCTTATATCTATAATTTTGGTCTGTGTCAGAAAAAAACACAAGTGTGAGCTCAGGAAATGTAACAGGAGAACCATACTATCTTGTATATGATTCAATAAACGAGTGAAAAAACCTGAGGAAACTCGTTTCCCTGTCGCTATTACACTAGCAATAGCTTGTCTGTTTATGTTGTGTTAGTGTCGTGTGTACATAAAGTGTACCAAAGATTCTTCTGCTTAGCCGCTTCCTTCTCTCTTGCACTCCATGATTTCCAGACGAAGACAAGGGTGAAAGGAAGGGGGTTTGGGACAGGAATCTGTAACAATGGAAAAAAACCAGCAGAAAAATATTTCAACAATCATACCTCCTACATGTCTGAACAAATCTAAGAAAAGATTTTACATAGCAAGCAAGGCTATAAAAAGGACTAAGAAGATAATCAAAAAGTACGGAACCTGCGATATTTCCTCTTTCGCGGAGATGTTCCTCCGTCGCAGTGTGAGTCTCCTGAAACATAAAAAACTTGTTCTGCTTGCCAATTGTGAAGTATAATCGCAAAAAATCCTTCAATATTCAAACTCAACAAAACAATTCCCTCTTTGCTTGACCGAGAGAGCCCCGATGGCCAGGTTCAGTCTTCTAAGTGATACCGATTATGATCTATAGATGTTCTAGAATCATTATGGACCCAATAATTTGGGTTGACATCTCCCATATATTATTTCTTCGTGGATCTTGTTTAATTTAAAGAAAAATTTGCAAAAAATTTTGACAGTCATTCATGGTTTTGGTAAAGGTTCGATAACTGTGTGGGGATGAGTTTCTTTGAACACCTGCACAGATCTAGTCATTGTGGATAAAGGAACCCTGAATGCATTGAGGTACGGTACAGACATTTCAGAAGAGCATGTTGTACCATTTGCGGCAAACTCGATCAAAACTTTTTGTAATACATAATAACACTAGACCTGACCAAGCTAATATCGTTAGGAACTACCTTCATGATCACGAAACGAACTTCATTGGAATGGCGTACACGAAGTTCAGACTTCAATCCCATCGAATATATCTGGGACATTCTCAAAAGAAGATTCAAAAACCAGCAAAACCAGCTAGCTACAGTAAATGATGTTCGGAATAGACTTATCGAAATTTGGAACGAACTAGATCAGAATGCTATAAGGTCATTAATTTTGAATTTGAATCGGAGATGTCATGTAGTAATTCTTGCCAAGGGCGGAAATACTCGGTTTTAACAGGTTTTTGGGTCACTTTGATTTTTCATTTAACATTATTGGTTTTATTTCAATTTCTATGAGTACTTTCTTCATTTCGATTCTTCTCAAGCATTCCTTGGTGCTGAAAATATAATTCAACAACGTATTTGAACTTCTTTTGATTAAATTTGAATTTTCGATTTTTTGCGTTAATTTGTTGGAGTAGTGTATATTGATTACTATTAATAGTTAATCAGGCCGGACAAATTGCTCCTTTTGTGTTAAAATGGAAAGAAACGAATATCGAGTACTAATGAATGATTACTTGGAAGCAAAAAAACCAGAAGATCTCTTAATAAGTTATTGGCCGCTTTTCTCACTCAAGATGATTCATTCATCAAGAAGTTTACAGAATTTGGTTGCGGCAGAACAAGTCTGAACAGGATGCCCCATGTATGTAACAACTCCAGGATATTGTGTTAGCAACTTTCTCCACGCCTCTCCCCTGGGAAGTTCAGGGGGGGGCGTGACACCCAAATGAAATAAATAAAAAAAAATTACCTGAATAATTTCCTTAAATCTTTGAAATAAAGTTTTCTAAGTTTTCCTAATTGTTTTTGTAAAGTTTTAATAAAGTTGTAAACTTTATAAAAGAAGGCTACAGGTTTAAAACTACAAAGCACACAAGAGTTCAAGGTTCTCAAAACTGTCCCCTTGACGGCAACGGCCGTGCTTGAAACTAACTAGTCCGTTCTGGCACAGTGCTTTCCGTGGAATATCAGTCAGCGTGTTTGCTGTATTGTGAGTGTTCTATAATTGTTGCGACATTTGAATTGGAGTAACTGTTTTTGTGTTGTGTGAGTTCTGTGTGAATCTGAATCAGAGAAGATAAACACGGCAAAGAAACGCAAGTATATTGACGATTATATTCAATATGGGTTTGTTTCCTTGTTTAAAGATAATGTTGATCACCCTCAGTGCGTTATTTGATATGAAATATTAAGCAATAACGCAATGAGGCCTTAACGTCTTCTGAGACATTTGTCAACCAAACATGCCTCTTTGAAGGACAAACCTAAAGAGTTTTCAGCTGCAAAATCTGCCTTCTAAAAGCAGCCGATGTTGTCCTTGAAACTGATATGGCCGAGGACATTAAAAACCAGATGATTGATGCAATAAAAAAATCCCCGTTTTCTGCTATCCAGCTTGACGAGAGTGCAGACGTAGCACAATGGTTTCATTTGATTGCATATGTTCGTTACATTAAAAATGAAAGAATGAAGGATGAACTGATGTTGGTGATGTTGGTGACCACTACTAAAGCTGTAGATGTGATGAAAGCAGTATCAGACTTTTTTGAGAAACACGAACTTTCTTGGCAAAAACTTATTGGTGTACGAACAGATGGTGCTCCTTCGATGCTCAGTTCTCGCTCAGGCTTTGTGCAGTTGGTCAACCAGAAGAATGCTGACGTGGTTGGGATTCATTGTTTTATTCACCGCCAAGACTTGACTGCAAAAACGCTTCCAAACGAACTCAATGCTGTTTTAAAGCTATGTATTACAATAGTAAACTACGTAAAGAACAGTGCATTAAATACTCTACTGTTTAAAAGTCTTTGTGAAGATTTAGGAAGTGACTAATCTAACGAAACGCTGCTGTTTCATACAGAATTGCGATGGCTATCAAAAGGCAATATGTTGGGAACACTATTTGAGCGCCGTGATGAAGTGATTATGTTTTTGGCACTGCAGAAACAAAACGAGCTTAGTGCAGATTTCAAAAAACCCAGTAACCAATTGATTTTGGCATATTAATTAGACTTTTTCGACACGCTAAACAATCTAAGCTTGAGACTACAAGGTGCAGACTCTAATATAGTAACACATGGGGATGCCATCAAGATGTACGTTGAGAAACTACAACTTTGGATACTTAAAGTGCCAATGAACCCAAGCAACTATTCAAGTTTCAACAGAGAGGTGTCAGTCTCAGAACAAGCATGTTTTGAGGACTATCAACAGACCCCTTGAACATGGACATATAGTTGCTGCCAGAAGAGTAGCAAGAGGAGGGAATAGAAATAAGATATGACTCTGCTGCAAGATACGATTTTGAAAAAAATGTACAAGCCCTCATTTTGGTTAAAGTACTCAAAAGTTTACCTCAGTTTTTCAGAGAAAGCTGTTCAAATGTACTTGCCTTTTTCAACAACATACATGTGCGAAAAAGCGTACCGCAACAAAATTGATGTCGAAAGTGATCTACACTGTGCTTTGTCTGAAACTCAACCCAGGATATGTCAACTTATCCAGAACATGCAAGCGCACCCATCTCACTAAATTACATTTTAGGTTTTGTTTTTGTAAGTAGCTAGGGCTATTACTTTATCTTCCTTAAATTGAAAATGTATCTGCGTTACAATGTTGAAATTTGTATCAGTAATTATAATCGTTTTTCATAGAATACTTGTTTTAATTTTTATCATACCTACAGAGGGGGGCGTTGGGAGTCTCCAAATAAACAGAGGGGGCGTGGTACAAAAAAGTTTAGAACCCCTGTGTTAGACCATCACGTACTGAAGTTGTGAGTGATAACGAACACTGTAAACATCTTATATGAATGAGTTATTAACGTCTTGAATAAACATTTTGCATTTGGGACAGTGATAGGCAAGATGGGTGCCATGTTTATTGACTATTCACCAAAAACTTGAAAGCGTGAAACCATGTTAATTCTCGGATAAGTTTCTGCGGTATTTTACTATATATACATGTATAAATTTCTACAAGCCTGAAAAGAAGCAGCTATCCAAACAGAGGTTAGAGGCGGCAGGCAGTGCACCCAAGAAAACCAACCTGACTCCATCAGCCGGCAAGGTAATAGAACCACCGCCTTCTGAGACGCACAGGTCATAATCTTCATTAATTTTCATCAGAAAGAAAATTCCATAGATGGAAGGTACAACGAATCTCTGTTAGACCGATAACGGGGAATTCAAAACAAAGCGGTGCCATATTGCCCAAAGAAAAATGTTGTTTTACTGAAACAATGCTCTTGCCCCTTTTTCCGCCATTGCAATAATAAAGTCGGTGAAGTTACGATATAGAAAAAAGTGAATTCTTTCATTTTTACCAGACTTTACAATCCACTCTCGTACATACCATAACCACACCCAATGAAATGTATTAGGTACTCCACAACTAATCGGAATTTTTCTGATACAACCAATTCATTTCAACTTGATAAATTTTAATTATTGACTTGAATATTTCAAACCTGTAATAAGATAGTCAAAATTATTTAAATCACTAGCTTCCTAAAATAATCATGAACTAATATTTTCTGCCATAAATCAATGAATATCATACGTGCGCAAAACTTGTTCTATATAAAAAATATGATCTGACAAGAAACCTGGACAAGTAATTGAATTACTACTGCAGAAATATCGCCAGAAACTCAATATCCATTATATTTCAGATGATTGCACTGAAAACTCGTTGAACTTCTCGAATATTTATAAAATGAAAAAGATATGCTGCTAGAAATTCTAGATACTTTTGTTGTGATTCTTGTGGGTAACGTAGAATTTTTACATTGTTTAAGTTATGAAAAATGAAAATTCGACATCTGACATTTATGAAGGTGAGCATTTAAGTTCTAATAATATTGCCGAATGAGGTGAGTACGTCGGAAAATTAAATAGTGAAAACCAATTTTCAACTATCACTTTACGTTTTGAATGATTTCAAAGTTTTTATTGCGTTTAAATAATTTTTATTAATACCTCATATTATACGCTTCGGAAGGAGTATTTTTGACATTCTGGAGTCTTGATTCTTGTGAAAAAGAGTCGTGGAAAACAATTTAATGGGTCGGACGTTTTCGTGTTACGAGGCAAATTGAAATTTTGATAACACATTATACATAGTGTTCCCTGGTTACGAGGACATATTTCTGATTTTCCAGCTAAGAATACTAGAGACGAAACCGTTTCCTATTAAAATGGAGCTTAATGAAATAGTTATTTCAGTAAAAATAAAATGAAACTCTTTTGTCCAATTGCTGGTGAGTGTATTTATTTAGGAATTTCATCAATTTACTTGATTCTTCGTTGATGTACCCTGAAAATATTTTCAAAAGAAAAAGTTTTTCAAGCTCGGGTAGGTTGTTTATGTATAAGCTTATTAGAATAAAAATATTTTTTATATTTTAACCACGAATTTGATTTCTAAATCGTGCATTGGTTTTCGTTATATTTCATGTAAGTGTGTGCGAATGGCCTAAATTTCTGATTACGTATAATGAAAAGTTTCTTCTTTCAAAGCTCCAAGCGATTACAGAGTATTTGATATAAATCTCTACTCAATACCTCCACGTGTTCCTAGGAAAATGAATGAGTTCATAATTGCAAAAAAATTTTGATGTCACAACAAATTTATAGTTTCTGGAATTATCTTCAACTGTGCTATAAAACATTTCTTCTGCCAAGGTTCATGTTTTTGAATCAACAAAAAGTACCCTATATAACACATAAAGAAAGAATATTCGTTATCAATTTCGACACTACCTAAACGTACTTTTGAGAAAAGAGTCTTGAGAAACAGACAAACGGATGACAAAGTAGGAACCATCTCAACAGAAGACTGTGAGAATTATAATTTTTCAACGCATTCTGGATAACAAGCGGTAATATGGTCGACATAATTTGTTCGTCTTTTCGGAGGTGCCTGTCGCTATGATGTACCAAGAAACCGCTTGAACACCCATGAGTAGAGCCGTACCAGGTTGTCTCAAGAGGTAAAAACTCGACAATCTCATTTGACTCTCTAAAACTCGCCGATCTTCTGTTCGATAACAACCTCTATCCGGATGAAGAATCAGAAGATAAGAGCTAAAAGATTGTGGTGATTTCAGTATCGCTAAAGCCTACTAAGCCATTAGCAAAGCCCGATGTACTACTAACCCGTACTCCAGAGGATGCTGCTTCAATTTATTGACGATCTGCTCTAATAATTCTTCATCAGATGTGATCTACTTGACGGTTATCACCCTCAGATCGATTCTAGTGATTTTTCAACTAGCAGGGCAGATAATGTCTCTCATTATCTATCTAAGCATTAATGGAAATATTATATCACTCCACCTTAAATGATACCAAATTACAAATTAACTGAGCTCTCGTTGGCTTTGTAGAAATCCAGCTGTTATATCTTCTGGTTCACACCCTCATATTTCGTATAAATTTAGGTTAATGAAGGTGAAGTCCCAAATATTTTTAGTCTCTCTTTTATTGATTGTTAATATTTTCTTGGTACTGCCCATGGGTTTTACTGAGAACTAGCTTTCTCAGACGATGTTTGCTGTTTGTTTACGATCTATTCATTCTGTCCCGTTTAAATTGAGGATATATACAGGTTTTGTCTCTTCAGAGATCATTCAGACTCTGCAATCCATCAGCTACACCTCGTTCTACATCGTAATTGAGTGATATTTTAAAATCAAGTCTATAGAAGTTACCTTTATCTTTTCAATAACAACAACACTTACTTCCCAAAATTTTCTGTGATGGAATTAGCAGAATAAAAAAAATCAGTGTATTCTGTCGGAGTCAAACTTTCTGCATCGCCTTGCATTATTGCCGAAAATCAAGATTTTCGAGAAAATCAAACGTTATTCGAAAAAATTGATCAATAACTGTTATTAATATTGAAACAAGCTTCACTCCGGTCTATAAAAGGAGATGCAAAATACATCGCTTTTATTTCAATTGCAATACCCGAATTATCTTATTTCCCCCCACATTATTTACACCTGACTATATGAGATCGGTCAAATGAAATGTCATGTGATAATCTAGTACAGGGGTGCTCAAACTTGAACTGCTGGCGATCTACCTCAATATTTTTAGACCACTTACGATCTACTCTAAGTTGCTGTAAGTATGTGTGATGCTGTGTTGTCGTACATACACGATACACCCTACCTACCTACTTAGGTAGGGTGTACCGTAGCATATATAGATATTAGCTTTCCTCACAATAAACATTATTTTAATCAAGCTTTGAGTTAGGTTTAGTTAGGTTCTTCTCTATAATATCAATGAAAAAACTCATAGTTATTCATAATTGCGAGTTTATTGGTTGTTACAAAACAAAAGAGTTACATATGGTTTAAACTTCCCTTTGTGAGTGACTTTGGATGTTGAAGCGTGGCACTGCATGCCCTCAGCATACTTTCCATAAGATGGTACGTAACCACTGAGTGCTAATCGCAAGCATGATGACATATGACCGTCAGTTAGTCGATTGCGATATTTTGACTCAATTATCTTCATTTGAGAAAATGCAAACTTGCACAAGTAAGTTGCCCCTAACATTGCCGTCAGTTGAAGGGGGATTTGCCTTAAATTCGGATATTTATCTTCAGATATAAAACACCAGAAATTTGTATCAGATGATGTAGCTTTAAGATGTATCTCTGATATAATCTGCACCTACTCATTTTCAACAGAACATGAGTTCATATTAAACTGACTTGCTATTTCAGTAGCTAATTCCTCAATTTACTGCAATAATAACAAGGCATTTCGAATTTTCCCAAAATATTTTATATTTCAGCCTCATACGTATTATAATTCAACTGAGAAATCCTTGCTTTTAAAGACGAAATGTTTCAGATCCTTTCTTTTCAGTTGATCTATCATAAGTTGCAATTTACTTTTGAATGCGTTTAGTGCGCTAATCATCTCAATAATAGATTATCCTTTACCTTGAAGCTCCAAGTTAATGGTGTTCAAGTGCATTTTGATGTAAGTCAAAAATGCCAACTCAGTTAGCCATTTTTTGTTTTTCAACATTTGAGTGTCATCATCTCTTTCGTCCAGAAAGGCAATAATTCTTGAAACCGAATTTTCCGCGACTCAACCAACTGACATCCGTGTGAAGAACTAAATCAGTGTGTTCAGATGACTCCCTATCTTGCAACTGCAACTCGAAGAACCGCCGTTGCAAGCTACGTGCACGGATGGAATTCATAATTTGTGTTAAAATGTCCATAATTTCTCCCGTGTTTAACTTTTGAACATAAAACTCGTTGTTGTATAATGCAATGAAATGAAGAAAATGAAGAGAAATCTTCATTAGCTCGACACAATGCCACAAAACCGTTTTTGTTTCCAGTCATTGCTGGTGCTCCATCGGTTGTAATGCATACTAATTTATATATTGGTACCTTATTGTTTTTTACAAAATTGAAGAAAACGTCATATATATCTTCGGCACGGGTCTTCCCCTTCAGATGAATGATTGTCAAAAATTCTTCCTTAGCAAACATGTTATTGAATACCATCCGAATAAAAATACTCAGCTGGGGAGTGTCTGTCATATCGGTGAATTCGTCCAACTGTAAAGAAAAGTATATACATTTCATGATATCATATTTTAGTTTATCTGCCATGTCCTGACTCATGACTTCAATACGCCTTGTGACAGTCGGACGAGATAACTGAAGTTCTCTAATAGCAGACATGATTTCGTTTTATTTTTAAAACCTCCAAATAAAGTCTCAACCGCTCTAATAAATGCTTCCTTTAGAATCGATCCATCTTCGAATGGTTTCTTGTGTTTCGCCAATATATGAGATATTTTAAATGACGCAATCGTAGCATCTTTTGCTTGTTTGGCAGATCTTGAGAACATGGTTTGTTCTTTTTTCAAACAATATATCAAATCACGTACCTTTCGTTTTCCTTATTCACTCTGTGGCGAAAAATCCTTTTCATAATTTTTATGAACCGTTTTATGATGCCTCTCTAAGTTACCACGCTTAGGTATTGCAACTGACGCACGACAAATAAGACAAATGCACTTATCCTTCACCATACAAAAGAAAAATTCTTCCTCCCAATCATTATTAAAATGATACGTTTTAGATTTCTTCGCTGCACTCATTTTGTACTATGTAATAATAAACTTTGTATCGACGTAGTATTGCTTTCAAGTTACAATTCAGAATGACTCCAATTCCTGCAGGCGCAACATTTATATTGGCGTGAACGAAAGTCTCTAATGTTCCCGTCAAACTTGCCGCTCGAAATTTCTAGAAAAGCGAAAAGAATAAAAAAACGCGGCTTTTCTTTGACAAGTATCGCGCGTTCCTCTGATAAAGCTGCCTTTCGCCGTTAGCAGAGTGTTATTTTATTACGTAATAAATTTTTGTAGTTTAGTTACCTACTTATTAAACATTTTTTCTTCTCAAGATCTACTCAAAAAGCACTCGCGATGGACCGTTTGAGCACCACTGCCCTAAAGAAAGATTATTATATCGTAGGTTCAGAACTTCTGAAAAACCATGAACATGACTACCCAAATTGTAATCTCGCACAAATCGAAAATCGTAAGATATTTCAATTTGAGATGATCTGCAGTCGAATACCCATAATTTTGTTCAGTGACATACAGTATAACTTCATTAGTCGGCGCGGTCCGGCGCATGCCCGGACTATAGAGAAATTTCTGAAGTGACTTGAATTTGTTTCATTGTCAAAATAGAAACAAACGAAAATCTGTTAAAAGCCGAGTTTATTTTAAAAATATCGAAAAGTTCAACAAAAATAGTTTTATTATGAAACAGAATCAAATTATAGAACTTCAATTCATTATAATCTTTCCCCATAGAAAATATAGAATTTAAATATAAGCTACTGTACCAATAACAACATGCTATTCCATATGACGTTTAAATTATTCATCAATTTAACTCTGAACTTTTCTCTATGCCGCCATCTGAACTGATTTCGCTTTGAGCCTTTTCAGGAGCAATACGTCTTCTATAAGAAGATTATTCTGTTCGACCCAACTGATAATCAGGAGAACGCATTGACAGTATCTGCATGTTTCACTGTTACTGTAAAGAACCTGTATATATATTCTAAGATTTAAGAAATGAAACAAATTGTAAATATTAACATAAGCTCTACTAAGCTGGGATGACCAGAGGATAATTTCCCAATTCATAATTTTATTTCAAATACCATCATAAAATTTATTATTTTATCACCATAGGAATGCAATGAATGTCCTTTAACAGCATGGTACAATAAGCCGGAAGAGGTTTATTAGTCTAGGGTTTGCCCAGTTACGTAGTACCACATTTTTGATATTTGTTTGCACAGTTACCATACTATTTAAACCATCCTCTGAGTCAGAATATTCCTCTACGTTTTTAATATTCGTTCCTAAAGCATCCTGTATAAGGTCTTCTTCAGTCAAATCGATAACAAACTCTTTGTCTCCCACAGCCCAGTTGGTAATGTTCTCAATGGTTAAGTCATTTTCTGGATCTATGACCCTTGATGATTCGGCAATATTTTTCAAATCATTTTCACTGATTGGACGAAGTTCTTCTGAAGCTCTGAGAGTGGAATATTTTCATCATCTGATTCTTCTACTTCTGTAGTATCATGCCACAATGCTGCCCAACTTTTTCTAGTATTTTTTGATGTAATGGCTTTCCAAGATTCGGCAAGATTGTTCACGGCATCTTTCAAATTATACTGCTTCAAAATGGAAGTTATCTCTTCATCCCCATGCAAAATTATATGATTAAGAAGCCATTTTCTATACGACACATTAATGTTTTGAATTAAATTCTGATCCATAGGTTGGAGTACGGCAGTACAGTTGGGTGGCAAAAACATAACTCTGAAGTTTGGATCAGTATTAACCTCTTCTTCAGGTGGGTGCGATGGTGCATTGTCTACCAACAACAGAGCTTTAGAGAGCTTGTTAATCTAAGTTAAAAAATTCTTCACCTCGGGGATAAAAGATGTTTTAAACCATTCATTGAATAATGATCTGGTCATCCACCCTTTGGTAGATGCTTTGTAGACAACTGGTAGTGAACTTTCGTTTTTGAATGCTTGTGGATTTGCCGCTTTTCTCAAGACTAGTAAAGGTATTGGTGAGTTCCAGTCGCGTTGCAGCATGGCATGAATGTTAAGCGTTCTCTTGACACTTTTCGACCGTGTGCTGATTTTTCCCTTTGATGAACCCAAGTTGTGTCTGGTAAACATCTCCAAAAATAGCCGATTCATCAGCATTATACACCTGTTCTTTGCTTAATTCCATCTGTTCAACAACCGATAGAAATTTTTCCTTAAATGGTATCACAGCGGAAACATCACTGGAAAGTTTTTCAACACAAACCTTCAAGAAACGAATTCCATGTGCTAAGCTTGAATTTATCTTACCATCCCGAACTTGCCAGAAAACCTTTTTTTCCTGTGATTTGTTCATAAAGCTGTTTGGCTTTTGCTCTCAATATGTCTGACGAAATTGGTACGTGTGCGTTGCGTTGTTGAATAAACCAGTTATACAATGCGATTTCAACATCAGGATTCTCAGCTTCTTTAATAATTTTTCTTTTTCCTACTAGAATACCTTGGATAGAATAAATTCGAGAAAAGTTCAAAATAATATTCCTACTAGAGATGCACCGAGGGCCCGGTTGGGCTAGCCGAGCTCTCGGCCTTGATACTTGGCATGCAGTAATTTTGTTATTCTAATTCCCTAATTCCTACCTATTCCTTGATACGATTTGGATATAAATCTCCTTATTTTGTCCTTGTTCTTTTTTATGTCAAACACTGTTGATGTTGGAATAGTGAACTTTGCTGCTATTCGACGAGTACTCATTCCATCATCAATAAAAACTATTATTTTTGATTTCTCTGCCAGTGTGAGCGTTTTATGATTTCTCTTGGTTGGAGTCATTATGCTCACCACCGGCGAGATTGAAATGCAAAATGCAACTATATAACGATACTCGCCACTCTTAGATAGTACAAGTACATACATACATGCATAGACAGGAACATTATTATTATTTGTATAACAGCCGGCATCGACGTGCCCTCTCAGTGCCCGAATGAGTTGCGTGCCCGAGTTACAGGAGTGTCCGATATAGCGAGTGTCCGGACTAGTGAAGTTGTACTGTACATACTTAAATGTGAATGAAATTCGTCCTGAAACCAAATATTTTCGCGACGAGAATTTGTTGTCATTGCTCTCGAATAATATTTAAAATAGCGGTCGTTTGAATACTCTGTATAGAACTGTACAGTTGTAACCTCGATATAATAAACATTGCCATGAGTAGGGGCTTCCGAAAAATAGGTCAAGTATACGAATAGTCGTTATATGGCTCCGTGACGAAGGGGAGATTCCAATGATAACTCCATCGCTGAAAATCAATAGAATGCACTCGACAATATTTTTCTCTTGTATGCAATCTGTATTTTTAGTATTTTTAGTGAACTTCATACCGGCTGTTTCCTCACTTTCAAAGTTTCGTTACGTCAAGATTTTATACCAAATCCTATTTTGTTATTATTCTGAAAAAGTTCTATTCATTTCGTTTCCTATCACCATCAACACAGCACTAATTATCTATCGGCTTACTCGTAATTCTTGAAGCATTAACAATTTCATAAACAATTTTAGTGATAATATTTCACACTGTTTCGTGTGATGCAACCTCTAAAATAAATAGAAGGCATTGAAGGATTACGTTGTGCACGGAATGACAAAGTACACTCGGAGGCAAAATTAGCGGAACATTCGAAAAATTAACCAAATTCGAAGTTCGATATTTTTCCTAATTCTCAACCGATTTAGATGATTTGTTCGGCAAGTTATAGATCAACTCTTCTGCTTTGTAGAAATTATAAGAGAAAACAAAAAAAATTTGGAAAAAATTTTATACGGGGGCAAAACTAAAAGTGTTTTTTTTGTCAAAAATTCGTAACACCCTGTGGAATTTCGTGGTCCGAGTTGAAACGTACAATATCATGGTCTGTCAAGACACATCTTCTTACAGTAACGCCCTTCTTGTTTCATGCCTTTATCTCTATTTTTGCAAAATATATTTAATTTCAAGTGAAAAATCACCATTTTGGAGAAATTCCATTGAATCAAGAAATTGTCATTAAAATTCGTCTATCAATTTGGAATTTTCTTATTATCACTCAGGCGTGTCGAAATTGTCGTTTGCGAATTTTATGTTCGAATTGCATTAGTTATTGATGACAATTTGGTTAATTTGGTGAAAATTAGAAATTCATAGGAGATAACAGTCGGTAGGTATTAAAATACACAACCGAATTCTGGGACCATTGATAAAACTTTCCATTTACACATGTGCACACCTTTTTTATCAAATATAAAATACACACACGTTTTTTGTATATGACCACATTTGCACTTGTTTAAAGAATGAGAGTTTTCCATTCTTTGATTTGATACAAATTCGATCGGTTGTGGTGTTTTGTGATTCTTTTACTGTTTACGATTCGAAACGGTATTTTCATTCAGAATAAGAGATTTACCACTAACCTCAGTAGCAAGGGCAGTTACATTGATCGTGGAAGGGCGCACCTACCGCTCAGTCGGTACCATGTTGGTGTCTCGACGTCGGTTATCCATCGAATCTACCGACGTTACAGGAAACTGGATTGTACGTGAGGAGGCGAGGTCAAGGAAGCAATCGGGCAACCCGCGATATACATGACCGTTTCATCGTCAATCAAACCATAAGAAATCCTCGTCTTACTGCTGTTCAGGCACGTAACCTTTTACAAGCAGTGGATAACAATAACGTCAGTGTGAGGACAGTCAGAAGACGATTCAATGAAGTTGGTCTGAGATCATACGCGCAAGCAAGAGCACCAAGACTCGATAGAGCCCATCGGGTAGCAAGATTGGCGTTTGCTAGGGAGCATGAAGCATGGACAATCAATCAGTGGAGACGAGTTTTATTTAGTGATGAGAGCCGATATTGTGTGAATTTCGTGGATGGTAGAGATAGAATATGGAGGCATCGAGGGGAACGGTACAATCAAGCGAACTTCGCAGGAACTGAGCAATACGGTGGAGGGTCAGTTATGATATGGGGTGGCATATGCTTGGGAGTACGAACAGAACTGGAGATTATTGGCAATGGATCACTTAATGCCCATCGGTATATAACAGAAATCTTGGAGCCCCATGTTGTGCCTTTTGCTCCTTACATAGGGAAAAATTTCCTTTTTATGCACGATAACGCGCGCCCTCATACTGCGCGCATAGTGATAGAATATCTCAATGAAGTTGGGATCACACGAATGGACTGGCCGTCGCGGTCACCGGATTTAAATCTGATCGAACACGTTTGGGACATTCTTGGAAGAAGGGTTCGACAACGGAATCCAGGCAACGTTGAAGAGCTGACATTGGCTTTGGTGGAAGAGTGGGACAACATACCTCAACAGATGATAGACAACATCATTGGGAGTATGCGAAATCGTATGCGCGCTGTAATAAGAGCTCGGGGGGGTCATACTGGCTACTAAAATCAAATGTTTTTTTTGTGGGTCATCATGAACGTTTTTCTCAACATGTTCATTTCATTTCACGAGTGTATCGCCAGGATACACACCTGCTCTCAATTTTGGACAGGAATGATAATTATTATAGAGTGTCACACAAAAAAATTCAAAAATAAATGTGCAAAATCAACGATTTTTCCAGTGTACTTCGAGTTCTCCCGGAGCGTGAAATTGGCCAGTGAATTTCAAAAATTTCATTTCGTTAGATTTCCGCTTCTCTAATATTGATTTTATTTTTTCGCTAACCTCCGATATTATGCACCTACGCAAGATTGAAAATAAATTCTTGAAATTTGTGACTTTTCGCTTCAAATTGGATATCTCTTGTAAAAATAGAGATAAATGCATAAAAGAAGAAGGGCGTTACTGTAGGAAGATTTGTCTTGACAGACCATGATATTGTACGTTTCAACTCGGACCACGAAATTCCACAGGGTGTTACGAATTTCTGACAAAAAAAACACTTTCAGTTTTGTCCCCGTATAAATTTTTTTTTGTTTTCTCTTATAATTTCTACAAAGCAGAAGAGTTGGTCTATAACTTGCAGAAAAAATCATCTAAATCGGTTGAGAATTAGGAAAAATATCGGACTTCGAATTTGGTTAAATTTTCGAGTTTTCCGCTAATTTTGCCTCCGAGTGTATATAAAAATAAATATTAAATTTGTAGTTTTCTATAGGAAAATTCCTTTCATTTCTCTCAATTACGGTTTCTTTCGAATTTCGAATACTAAGCAATAGAAATTATCTATTCGAACAATACGAAAAATCCTTGCCAAGTATATACAGGTTTTTCTTAATATAATGCTCTAGAGGAGTGGAGTATCTTTTACGTTTAATTTTATTACCATAGTGTCTAATAAACTTCGCAAACGCGTCGTTGCGGAATTTATAGGGTGTATTTTGATATTTAATTTTTTGTATAGCTCCTGCAATTTTTGAGATATTTACCTCAAAATAAGATTACGAGTCACATGAATGCAAATGTTAAACTTCTCCAAAGAACTAACAGAGTGATATTTTATCAGAAGTCTTGCCGCATTTTTTCGCCCTGAAATTTTTGCGATGTATCGTTAGTAAATTGTAAATGCCAAAATTTTTTCCATTTTATATAAAATTTCTGTTTGCTTTCCATTTGTTCAACCCTCATTGGAAAAAAATCAAGAGGTTACTTATTATTTGCTATATTTTTTGAAAGGTCTCTTGTATTCTAAGGCATTATTTCGATGGATTTATTGATTTTGACATCTGGCATATCAAATCGGTATGATCATTAATTGGAAATTGTAGAGTGTTTAAGTACTCATAAGAATATCTTGTTACAATGGCAATTCATACGAATTCTTAAATAGCTGAGATCCATTTTATGTATGAACTTCGCCAGCAGAAATTTAGAAGAAGCCAGACCTCTGTACATGGGGCGTTATCCAAATACATTACGAATTAACGCACTAAATCCAAAATGCAATGTTATTCAGAAAAAGTTGGGATATGTTATTTTCTAGAAATCTACCAGCACTAAGGAATGCTTGAGAACTATCGAAATGGAAATGGTACTCATAGAAATTGAAATAAAACTATTGAAGAATGTAAAGGTTTTGGAAAAGCCCAAAAAATCTGTTAATACGGAACATTTCTATGCCTGGCGAGAATTACTGCATGACATCTACTATACATATTCAAAATTAATAACCGTATAGCATTCTGATCTATTTCGTTCCAGATTTCAATCAGGCTGTTCCGATCCTCATTCACTTTTGATTATGGTTTTACTAGCTTCTTAATCATCTACTGAGAAAGTCCCAGACAGTTTTGATGGCAATCGAGATCATGACTTCGTCCTGCCAACTTCAGTGAAATGATTTTGTGAAGGTAGTTCTTAACGATATGAGCTTGGTGAGCTCTGGCGTAAACAAAGAGTTTTCACCCATGTTTGCCGCAAACGGTACAACATGTTCTTCTAGAATGTCTGTAACGTACCTCTGAGCATTCAGGGTTGCATTATTTACGATGACCAGATCAATGCGGGCGTTCAAAGAAATTCCTCCCGACACCATTATTGAACCACCACCAGAACCATAGGTAGATAAAAAGTTGCACTGATCATATCTCTCATTTAGACGTCTGTGCACAAAAGAACGTCGATCTAAATGAAAAAGCCAGAATTTTTACTTATCTGTGAACAAAACTCTCTTCTAGTCAGCTGCTAACTAATTGACATGTTCCCTGAAAAAATTGGATTGGGCTTTTCGATGTGCTGCGGTTAGGGCTGGACCTCGAGCTCCAACCAAATTCTCTAAGATGTTTCGTTTCAGTGCTAATTTGCACTTCGCCGTTCTGGCGAAGCTGAATTTGAAGGTGCCTAGCAGTAGTGAACCGTAGTTTCAATGAGGAAATTCCTAAATAACGGTCATGGATCGCTGTTTCTGCTTGAGATCGTCCTCGCCCAAATCTCCTTCCATGACTACCAGTCTCCCTGTACCTGCGGATTATTCTGCAAGTCTTGCTGAAATCGATTGACGTGATTTCAGTCTCTCACGTTGTTTGAGGAGTTCTCCAGCACATTCACGTCCTGCCAATCTTGAACCTCTGTTGAACCAATTTGATTTTCATTCAGATCTGCATATTGAGATACAATAGTCAGTAGCGACTGTTATTCCATAAGAATGATTGTCCGTACTCAGACCATATTCGACAATTTAATTTTTCTTGACCATTTGCAAAAGTACGTTTGAAGCGTCGATGATACTAACTTCATTAGCTTTTTGTTTAGAATGGGACACACTAGCTTTTGGCTTATTCTTGTTTACACGCAAAAATAGATCATACACTGCTGTTATGAACATATGGTGGTTTCTTGCAAAATCACAATTTATTTATTCGATTCATTTCTTATGGGAGGAACATCCGTAGCCAAGAAAAATCGTCGAATTTTGTTTTTTTTTACGCGCGTTTCTCAGGAATAGGCGAACCTGTTACACCACATGACTGGAAAGAATTGAGGTGTCTGTTTACTCGCTTCTTGAAGAGGGCCGAATTGTAGGATGTTGAACGGAATCGAGTTCCTCAACTCACCAGCCCTGCAAACAAAGGAATTCTTATAGAGAGAGCTTCGAGAGGTCGTTAAATATACCGCCATATGATGAGAGCTCCTTGCCAGCCTAGTGTTGCGGCAAAACATGAGTTTTCCCGTACAAGGTCTTTCAGCTCCTTGAAGCATCTTCCGTGGAAGTATATGTAAAACAGAGAAAGATCAGAAACTTGTTTTCTGAGATTCAGCAGTTGGAGATCGCGAGTAATCTCCGGGTGATCGATGAGGTGCACAACCGGTTTTTGCACACTATCCAACATCCGCAACGAATGTTTTAGCGCAGATCTCCATACATGGGAACAATATTCCAAAGCAGATCGAATCTGCGCCTTATACAGAAGTAACAGCTGAGATTACGTAAAGTATCGCTTGGCTCTGAAAAGAAAACTAAATTTTGGTGATGCCGACTAAGTTATTGCTGATACATGTTCATGCCAGCAAAACACGGAGTTGATCGTTATTTCGAGAAGGTGAATCGAATCATTGGATGTAATTTGTTGGCCTTGCATCGTTAGAGGAGATTCTCCAGCGGGGACTTTTCTAGAAAACGTAGTTGCTTGCATCTTGGTCTCGTTTAAGCTCACCAGATTCGACTGACCACACTTAGACATCCTCTGTAAGTGAGAGTTTAAGTTATTAATTTGTTGACATCTCTGACGCTGAGATTCCGCAGCTGTAATCGGCCGCAGACTACGGAAAGACGAAACCAGGGTACAATCATCTGAAAAAGATCTTGTTTTCTGTAGATGGCAGAAGATCGTTTACCTGCAACAGAAACAAGGTTGGCGAAAGAATGGATCCCTGAGGTACTCCTGCTAGCAACCATCAGATGTTATACCGTCGACCACAACTTGTATTGATCTATTTGAAAGAAAGCTACTTATTAAACCCCGCAATTTTTCGGGAAGCTCATATGCAGCAAGTTTATTCAACAAGGCTGCATTCCAAACTCTATCAAAGGCTTTAGAGATGTCGAGGGCTATTGCTCTAGATTCCCCATGCTTTTCCATCGTTGATGTACAAACATGAGTAACGTAGACGAGCAGATCTCCTGTCGATCTTTGCCTGCGAAAACCATACTGACGGTCGTTAACAATTTCCTTCAACTCAGGATCTTTGAGGAGTTCATCATTTATGACTCTCTCCATCACTTTGGATATAATGGGAAGAAGTGCAACAGGACGGTAGTTTTGGGGTAAGGACTTCATCTTTAGATGAATCTAGCACAGAATTCTTTGAGAACAGGAGAGCAAAGAGATCGGCTTTCTCTTTCGGAGATGATGCTATACTTCCGTCTTCTCTAACAAGAGGTGGAAATGCAGATTTGCAGAAATTGGCACTGACAGCCTTTGGCATAGACCAGAATTTTCTAGTCCCGCTTGCCTGTTCAAGGAGTTGAACCATACTGAGGGTCGTTAATAATTCCCTGTTACTCAAGATTTTTGACAAGTTTATCGTTTATGACTCTCTCCATCACTTTGGACATAATGGTAGGTAAGTGCAACAGGTCGGTAGTTTTGCGGTAAGGACTTTTTTTCCTTTCTTTGGGGTCGGTTGAATTCTCGCTATTTTTCAGCTGTTCTGAAAAGTCTGGCTTCATAAGAAATCTGAAACAGACGGTTAAGAAAGGTTGCCAGTTCGGGAGCACACTTTCTCAGGACTATTGGCGGTATTTCGTCTAGACTGGCGGTATTTCGTCTAGATATATATCCGGAAAAAAGTGTTAGTTGTTAATACTTTTATTGTAAATTGTGAATTGTTGTTTTATATTGAATGAACTGCTTTTCTATGTAGAGAAACTGAGTAATTCCAGAATCAATTTTACTCTAGATAGTGAATAATAAAGTATCAAAATGAATAGATATTCTAAAAATGACTTACTAGAGACCATTTCCGAAATATTATTATTTTTATCTAGCAAACTACCGGCAATCGTTATTATTATAATTTTTCTCAATAGGAGTCAAAGAAAAAACTAAAACCAGATAACAAGTGTCCTAATAAAATGAAATAGCAGTTTAGGTATTTAGAACACGCCTGCGTATCGAAAAAAGTTCATGGAGAGGAAATGAGGCATGATTCCTGAAAAATATTATCTCGAACATACTATTGACAGTTTAACATGTGAGATGTAAGTCATATTATTATTCCAATATTCGAGGTAGATATCTCAAAAATATCAGGAGCTATAAAAAACTGAAAAAAATTTCGAAATTTCAACACCCTTTAGATTCGTAACGAAGCTTTTCTGACCTTAGATTTAGAAATTTTGGTCATAAAATTAACCAACGAATGATACCATTCTGTTAGTAAATATATTTAGGAATACCCTGTATGGTTTAAACCATTTTCGAGCTTTCGAAAAGTAGAGAAAATAGCAATCAGAAAGACAAAATTCATAGCGTGTATAAGTCCTCCGAATATTTCAAGACCCCGTGTAGGCGAGCATAATTGATGCAATTACGTAAAAAAACAAAGAACCCAAATTTATTGCGTTTTACATTCGACTAACAAGAGACAAGTTCGCGGTCAAGCGAATAGCAAAAAAGAATACAATAACGCTGGCGCACAGTAAAGGACATGCGACAAGCACCCACAGCCAGGACTACGGAAACTGCCGACCAAGTCCAATCATAGCGAGCTCCCATTCTCTCTCTATTCCCTTCCTTCCACCCATTGCGCTATTCCATCCACTTGTTCGAAGCGCAATTCCAAAACTCCAGTATCGAACGATAACGCGCGCGTCTCTTAACCTAAACAGGACGAAAATGACATATGTGTTTAGTGAATTGTTGATTGTGCTAAAATGACATAATGACGGGCCGCGAAAAGGGCCATGGGGAGTCACCGAAGAGACCCCCCGATTCTCCCAAGAGTCCAGATTCTAAAAAACTGCGAGAAAGTATAAAATTTTTTGAAAAGGTGTGGACCGGTACACGATCTTCTACAGGAGCTGCTACGGCGGTTTCTGCAGAGGATGTGGAGGATTTCGAGAGAAGGTTGGAAGAGGAAAAGAATAGGAATGTAAGACATACTGAACTTGGAGAGGTTCAGCTTAGGCAGACACCTAGTTCATCACCCAGACATATAAGACATCACCAGGAGATTAGAGACGATGGGACTATCGAGGCAATAATTTTTTTTTGATACGTTTGGTGCTGTATATTTTCTTTCACAACTTCAGGGATTGAATGAAACCAGAAAATAATGAGGAACTAATTTTACGAAATTGTAAATCATAATTTTCTGGTGTAATAACTACAAAGATGCCGGCGAATATATGACTCTAGGATTATACAAAAAAACGAATGTATCGATTGACGTCAAATTTTGAATTTAGGATTTTAGGGTACGGACTATTCTTTAAAAATATTTTTAGTGCTATACTACTTCCAGTTATACCGGAAATAAGATCCAACATTGTTATTCTAATTGGCGTGCAAGATACTTTTCTGTTTTTCTTTTATAGAAAATCGTTTCTCGAATAATTTTTGTCCTTTTTGCCACCTCTAAAATCAACAAATCAGAATTTTAACAATTGAAGTATTGGTTTTTTCGTTCTTTTGAAAATACTTTTATTATGTAAGATTGAATTTTTTCCTTCAGTTTTTAAGAAGAAAAGTCTACTCCTAATAATGTACATTTTAAAGACATACATTCAAGATATTCGAAAATGGCTTACTAATTTGGCCTTCAAACTTCAAACACGTGAAAGTTGGATTTTTTTGATAAAATATTTTCAGTCCCTTCATTAAAGGGATTTTCAACAGGTTTCAGCCTATATGAGGTTTCTGCATACCAAAAACCACTGAGAAAAAATTGAATAATTCACATTACCTATGAAATTGAGTTTCTATGAGATTGACTTTCAAAAATTATTACTATAATATGAGACGTTGTTCGATTAAATTGTGAACAAAATAGAACAGCTGAAGGGAAACAATGCAGATTGAAACCTGTTCAAAGAACGCTTTATAATAATAGGACTTAAGAAAAGATAGTTGTATCAAATACATTTGAATTGGGTAGACTTGGTAGAATTCCAGTATCAATAACAAAAAACAAGTAATATTTTTTGAGGAATTTTACTGAATAATTGTGACTCGTAACGCGTTTCACTACACCGTAGCTACTTCAGACGAATGAATGTACAGGATTTCATTTCTGTCATAATTTCTGTACATAAATTCGTCAGAAGAACCTACGGTGTAGTGACACGCGTTACGAATCACAATTATTCAGTAAAATTCCTCAAAAAAATATTACTTGTTTTTGTTATTGTATTAAATACTTGTTTGAAGTTTGCCAATTAGAGGATAATTTTCCAACACCTGGTATGTAGAAAAGTCTCTAAAAAGTACATAAATACGAAGAGTAATAGTTTTTCTTCAAGACTAAAGGAAAAATTTCAATCTTATAAAAATAATAGTATTTTCAAAAGGACGAGAAACCAACACTTTCATTTCCAAAATTCTTATTCAAAACAGCTTATCTTTTTACGACCAATTTCAGAGAGGTGACAAATATTGAAAAAATTATTTGAAGAATAATTCTCTATATTAAAAAATGTTATTCAAAATAACAAAGTTGCATTTCGTTCCCAGTATAAACGAAAATAGTACAACACTGATTTCCTTTAATATAGTGTTTGATCTCAAAACAATAAATAAATGAGTTTAACGTGAGAAAAGAATTGCAAAATGAAAGGTACAAAATCTATGTATTTGAAAAAAAATAGTGCAAAAAATCTATACGGTTTCATATTAATCTTTTTTTATCCCTACTTTCTAAGCAATCTCAAAATTATTCTATTATATGGAGTTAGTAGCCTTCCGATCATTGTTGTATCTTCTTCTTACGGTGCCTTATCCTTAAGGACGTTGGCGATTACATTTGCCCATCTTATTTTATTTGTTGCAGCTCTGATCAATTCTATAGAGCTCATATTAGTCCATTGACGTAAGTTCTTAAGCCAGGAGTTGCTTCTTCTTCCCGGTCTCCTTCTGCCATTGATTTTTCCTTCGATGATAAGTTGAAGCAGTTCGTACTTCTGGTTTCTCATAATGTGACCGAAATATTGCGTCTTTCTTTCTTTTATTTATGTTGTATAACATCTCAATAATTGAAACTTACTTCAAACTTGCGGGTTTTTGAGTTTGTGGAACTTTTAATTATATTCAATATTTTAGTGTAGGATATTGAAACAGTCATATTGAAATATCGTATTGTCATGAGTCATAAGAATAGAAAGTTTGTTTTTTTGATTGAGGAGGTCGTTACTTGATGAAAATCGATATACATATTTTCAATGAAATAAAACTGAAGTATTTAGATTTTCACTATATTAACAAAATTATGACCGGTTTCACCACACTGTGGCTTCATCAGATAGATACAAACTCACTCAATCTTTTAAATTCATAAAGTAAGCAACATCAATGGGTTTCCCAACATATATCTTGTACCTATTGTAATATTAAGTAGGAAATAAGACTAATATATAAGGAATAACTCTGTTCATTAGTTTGTATCTATCTGATGGAGCCACAGTGTGGTGAAACCGGTCATAGTTTTGTTAAAATAGTGAAAATCTAAATACTTCAGTTTTACTTTATTGAAAATATAGAAAGTTTTAATTAAATCTGAGTTCTGAAAGTGGATTATAACAACTTTCGAAGATTCCGTTACATAGATAGATAGATAATTAGATACAGATGAAGCTAATAAGTAATAAAAAAAGCGTTTCAAAATGAAATGATATTCATCAGAAATCGCATCATCTGAAAATGATTGCACCAATTTGGCTAATTTTTGTTTCAAAATGTTCGTTTCAAATAATATTTTTATGAGGAGAAGATAGGAATAGTTGCCAGGAAAATTAAAAATTTTGGGGAAAACTAAAGGTGGAAATACAGGGTAATAACCCTATGTTTTGGAAGTTTGGGAATATGAAAACGTCATGTTTCAACACATTTCTCAAAAAATCCCTTAACTAAGCGATGGAAATGCTAATTCGAATCTATTCATCTATATATCCCCTTTCTACAATGAAACAATCATTGCTTCTGTAACATTTCTTTGTCTCTCCTGTAGAACGATTTATCTTTGGCTTCAGCATTGGCGTTAGTTTCGTCAATTACCTCTGCGCTCGAGCCCAAGGACTTGCCTGGAATATTTTTCTCAAATCAGCAATGAACCAGTAATCTCTGGATGCCAGATCTGGAGAATAGGGTGGGTGCTACAACAATTCCAAGCGTAAATCGTTGAATTTGCTCCGGTTTTCATCGATATATGGACTGGTGCATTGTCTCGTTAAAACGATACTTTCTTTTTTGCCATATTAGCTGTTTTAGTTTAATTTCGTCACTCAATCCATCGACTAAGGCTATATAAGAGTCAGTGGTGATCGCCTGGTCTTTCTTCAGATAGCCCATGAACAATATTCCACGACTATCCCAAAATACAAACGCCATATTCTTGCCAACCGATTGTTGGGTTTTTGGATGCTTTCCCCCTCTGTTCTCTACACAGCAGATGCTCTTTTCGACTCTGGTGTCATCCATGGTGACATAATGACAGAGAAAATCCTTTCCATTTTGATTTGAAAGCTACAAACAACGCATAGATTCGTCAGTTCGTTGTAGTTTAAGTTGCACCATGGGTAACGTGGTACCCACTTCAAAAAAGTTTTCTCATGCCTAAATTTTCCTGTAAAATCTTGAATACGGTGGCTCTAGGACGTGATCATTTAGTGATCACCCTTAACAATTTTCAACACTTTTGTTAAAATTCATTCCAGAGTATTCTGCACCTTCGGTACCACGTTTGAAATCATAATACCATCGGCAAATGGTTGTTCTCGTCTGAGAATTATCCCGGTAACACTTTTCAAACCATACCTGGGCTTGTACAGTATTTTTCCTATCCAATACGAGGAATGTCTTTTATGTTTTGCATGCTAGAACATAGAGGACACCATTATTCAACTGTACAGTACTTAAAATGAATCTCCATCATTTGTTAATATAAATCCAAGATTTCAGCAAGACAATTATCTCAACAAGAATGTCTCGGTGAGTGTTGCCTTTTGTATTCGGCATTGAAACACCACACCAGTCAACAGTTTCCCCTTGATATGGAAAATTTAAACGCATAAGGGTTAGGCTAAGTAACGATCCAAGAGCAGATGCACGAAAAACAGTGGTCACTCAAGAAAATGTGAAGGCTGTGCGTAAGATTATCTAAGAAGATCGGCATGCAACTTATTGAAAAATTGAGGCACCACTGCGGATTTCAAAGACCTCAATACGAAAAATGTTGAACATAGAATTGCGCTTGAAAACATCAGTTTCATGTTGGATACAAGGGTGAATTGATATCAAAAAACTCTGTACGGTTTCAACTTCGGAAAGTCTGAAAGCCTTTACAACATTATCAGTGTTGGTGAATCTTGAATTTATTCATTTGAACCAGAAAATCAGCGCCAATCTTCTGTTTGGGTGTTCCGAGACGAAGAAACACGGACAAAAGTCATCCGAGGTGGAAGATAGTCGCAATGTTTATTGCAAAAACCGGTCATGTAGAAAGAATTTTTATGAAGGAATACTTTACAAGAACAAGAAACGGTTACTGCCAATTGGTACACAACCATTTGTTTGCCGCGAGCCGTTAGTAAGCTTCGACAAATTAACCCCGAACGGCGATCCATTCTTCACCAATCAGTTGAAGTTCGCACACAGCTCAGAAAACAATTGAATACTTATTTAACGCACGAAAACGAGCTGCTTGGTCAAAGGTGTCAGTCTTCTGATGAACTATAGTAACAAACGATTGGAATAACTTCTTCCAGAATTGGTTCGAATAAATGCAGAAGTGTAATAATATTTCAATACTTTGAAAAACAATAAAGTCTTGTTTGATTCTATCTCTATATGCAAAACTTGAAAGATATTCCTCGTACAACAACATAGCTATCTATTCTTAGAAATTATAGATTTTGCAAAATACTGTGATGTTTTTTCATGAAAAATTCAATAATGAATTTTCCTATTATTCAACTGAAATTTAATTTGTGTATTTCTATTTAGTATTAAGTGGGTCCTTCACTTGTTGTTTTTAATGTTTATTACACTTCTTGGTATGCTTCTTATTAAGTCTTCTATTAAGTTTTTTGGATGAAATTCCCTTGTTTCTTGAATGTATATTCTTTCGGTGATAACTGGATGGTAACGACAGAACTAGTGAGACTGCATCCTCGTTCAGTAGATTTAACCTCGTTTTTTGCTCTGGGGCTATGTCAAGGATTCATTATACAAGTGGTCCAACGAAAACTTAACACCTCGATTTTCCGGTTTTAAAAAAATATGTAGAATCGCTCGAACCCGTCGATTTCTGATTCAAGGGGGAACAACTTTTTCGATTTTTTCATCCCCGTAACCTTAATTCCTTAACGGGGTTGAGCACAATCCCCTGATTTTGAATAGGGATAAGGAGTTTTGCGATTTTGAAGATCTTATCGAGTACTATCTGACCCTAAATTTTCGCTTCAAAATTTTCATCATTAATGAAATTGCAGCTAAAAAAGTGGAAGACTACTTAGTTTTGTGATTAAGTGCTGAAAATGGGCACCATTCACTTCCATGCAGTAAAATAAGTTTTTCTCAAATCGTTCACGTACATTACTCAACATTTCTGGTTCAATTTGACGGAATTCATTAATGATCCGAATTCGCGAATCATCCAGTGACTCAGGTTGGGTAGCGTAAATCTTAGATTTCAGGTGGCCCTATAGAAAAAAGTCCAGTGGCGCCAGATCAAGTGATCTGGGTGGCCACTCAATATGTCCACTTCTTCCAATCCAGGCTTAAGGAAAATTTTCATCTGGGAACTGACGCACAAGTCCAGCGGAATGAGGTGGTGAAGAATGATCGTTTCATGGTCTTCTTCATTCAGAAATATTGGAAGTGGGAGCAACCTGCTAATGTGCTTCTCCACGTTCAATTGCTCGAATCATGATGATGTGTTCATTTGCACTGATTTTGATGAGGCATTGTCAGTAATTAGCATTTTTACGTCTATGTCGAAAAAATAACTGTTGGAGAATATCACAATCGAGTGAAATTACCATCACTAAGTTACAATGAACAAAAATTTCAAGAAGAACAGGTTTCTGGAGCATGTGCATGTGCGATCAATTCCTCATTCTATTTATTGTATTCATAATTCGTGTTTGATATAGAAAACAATGGTCTAAACCACCAAAATATTACGGTCAGACATTTTGAAATAAATCATGTTAATTATTTTCCAAACAATTTTGAACAAAATTACAATTATTCATTTCAATAAGAGCAGGGTATTTAAGAATCTTAAATCCAATTTTTGACTTTATAATTTTCATTGAAAAAATTCTGCTTTTGTTAATAAGAAAAATCTTCGTAGTTGGTAACGATGTATCTACACAGAAGACAGAAAAGAGATGATTAATATGACATTTCAAATGTCCTAACGTAAACTCTATTTTTAAACCTAATTTGTAATTCTGAATCAACAAAGTAGTTAAATTTATGGTGTTGCATAATTTGAATAACTTATGCTGAAGGAATTAACATTACCATTAATCGACTGGTCTGCTAACAACAAACTTATACATTGTGTTCATTATTGAAATTTTAAGGTAATAATGTTGTGATGTTCCGAAGTGGGCGGCACTTTTTGAGATCGTAGCTTCTTTGAATTTCCTGGTTACAAGCTATCAAAGGTGGCTAAGGAACAGATTAACTTCAAGAACACTAATTGAATTTAACTTGTCGTTTTCTCAATTCATATGAACAGAAATGAAATTTTTTAGTGGGAAGACGTTTGAAGACCGGCTATCTTTTTCAGAATCTTCATTTTAATCCTAATGAGGTATAGGAAGAAATTCCGAAAATAACTGAAATATGTACAGGTTTTGGTACTGCAGCTATGTAGACATTGTGAATAGAGAAAAAGCTCTCGCCCTTCTACCAAGTGTTCGTTTTGCGTGAAGAATTTATTGCTGTAGATAGATTCAAATTAGCTTTGTTCATTTTCGAGTTTTTTGAAAATTTTCGAAACCAGTCAAGTGCCAATATTTCAGTTGTTTTTGAAGTTATGTAAAACTTGTTTTGATATTCTACAAGCACTTGTTTATGTAGAATCGAATGACGTAAGGAAATTGTTTTTGAATCATAATGCAAACTTCTCCTTTCAAATATGAACCATAGGCAACTTCGATTTCAATGAAATACAACTATGGTATTTAGATTTTCACTATATTAACAAAACTATTACTGGTTTCACCACGCTGTGGCTTCATCAGATAGATACAAACTAATGGACAGAGTTATTTCTTATATATTAGTCTTATTTCCTACTCAATATTACAATTGGTACGAGTACAAGAGGTATGTTGGAAAACCCATCGGAGTTGTTTACTTTATGAGTTGAAAAGATTGAGTAAAGGAGAAGGATTTAGCTCTAATTGACTATTGAGTAACTGATCTGAATTCTTTTCTTTGTTAATCTCTAAAATTTCCCATAGACTGAGTTTTGTCTATTTTTTTCATTGTGTAAAATTTTGACATTATCATTAAAGTTATGGTTTTTTCGAGTGAGTGATTAGAATAATGGAAATCTGATTTATGATAATTGAAACTACGTTTGTGGTCGGATAATCTAACATTGACATTTCTGAAAGTTCTACCAATATAAATTTTATTACAATCCCCGCAAGACAGTTTATTAACACCGGATTTATTACCTTTATTAATTTCAGTTCTGAATTTCTTAAATTTAAACTTAAGAGGATTGTAATAAAATTTATATTGGTAGAACTTTCAGTAATTTCGAAGTTAGATTATCCGAGCACAAACGAAGTTTTAATTATCATAAATCAGATTCCCATTATTCTAATCACTTACTCGAAGAAAACCATAACTTTAATGATAATTTCAAAATTTTACACAATGAAAATAATAGAAAAAACTCAATCTATGGAAATTTTAGAGATTAACAAAGAAAAGGTAGGTTACTCAATAGTCAATTAGATCTAAATCCTTCTCCTTTACTCAATCTTTTCAATTCATAAACTAAGCAACTCCGATGGATCTTCCAACATACCCCAGTTCTTGCACCCATTGTAAAAATAAGTAGGAAATGAGACTAATATATAAAAAATAACTCTGTTCATTAGTTTGTATCTATCTGATGAAGCCACAGTGTGGTGAAACCCGTCATAGTTTTGTTAATATAGTGAAAATCTAAATAACATAGTTTTATTTCATTGAAAATATGTATATCAATTTTCATCAAGTAACGATCTTCTCAATCAAACTTTGATTTCGTTGAAAAGAGTGTCCTTTTTCCCTTTCAAAAATATGCACATATGCACCCAATTTTCTCATTCAGGACGTATTTACTGAAAAAAATTATTAAATGTTTTTTCTCAAGTTACAACTATATTGTGTGAATATAGTATCATTTGTAATAACGGAGCGACTATGCTGTGCGAAGATTTCGAAAAGTTGGATATGATTAAATGTTATCTTCAAAATAATAAGAAGCTGTTTATTTGGATCGTTTCACTGAGAAGTTACAACCTCGTAAAAGTAAATTGAGGAAAAACCTCATAAGCTGTGGTATATTCAACGTCCCAAGGAAATTAGAATATGGAGTACTTGATAGAGAAGATGCAATAATTGATGTAATAGATTGTATAACTGCCTACCCATCGTTTCGAGCAGGCAAAACCGATATGAGTTCAAAATTTTCGTACAACTGGTTCGCTTCGTTATTACAAACGATATTATATTCACACAATAGTTGTAACTTGAAGAAATGTATTAAACGGTTCATCTGAATTGTCATTGGATGAATTAATTTTCGAACTATCATAATCAGAGCACAGAACATACTTCAGCAATTTCATTCATTTCAATCTAGGAAAATTCTGTGAATGTACACAGAAGAGGTAGATGAAATTAAACAAAGTTATACAATTTTCGGTTTTTCATGAAAACACATCCTGGATGAAGAAATTGAGTGGAAAAAGGTTGAAAAAAATATATTTGCGCACATAGTTGGGATCTACGTAAAAAAGCATTTCTACATAATTCTAAAAACAACTGTGATTTCGAAAATTTTCAAAATTGCAAATAACTCGAAAACGAGTGGATTGATTTTGGGATACCTGTACTCATGCATTACCTCATAATTCAAATGTTCCAAATTCTTTTTTATTTTAAATGTTAGTGTTATCCTTTAGAAGATAAAATCAAAATGATTCCATCTTCTGCTGCACTCCTTTCATTGTTTTCAAA
This sequence comes from Cryptolaemus montrouzieri, assembly GCA_013387265.2. Taxonomy (NCBI): domain Eukaryota; kingdom Metazoa; phylum Arthropoda; class Insecta; order Coleoptera; family Coccinellidae; genus Cryptolaemus; species Cryptolaemus montrouzieri. The sequence goes on along the minus strand of JABFTP020000021.1, from coordinate 22,130,025 downwards.
AACGTAAAAACATTGAATAACATTTTTATGAAATAAGATAATTATTTAATTTTAAACATAATTAATTTGCCGCTTTATCCAAGCTTATAAAAATTGGATGACCTTGTAGATTTGCAAATTTCGGTGAAGCCAAAGTACACGATGATGCAATGTATATTCAAGAATATTCATGATAATTCTAGAAATTTGTTAATATAAACATAATAAGCAACGAAACTAAACACTTCTTGGACAAAAATCACAATTTAGGGATTGTTTTGGTGGCGAAAGCGCTTGAGTAACATTAAAAAAATTCTTCTTCAGGTATATTTCGTCTTTTGATTATCCTAAACATTCAATAATAAATAATGTAATCAAAAATTACACTGATAGACAAAAATGACCTTGATGAAAGGTAAATGGAATTGAATGGGTTATTTTGTATCTACCACTAGTCTGTAACTAATCTACATTTTTAGAAAATTTCCGATCAACCCCAGTTTTTTTGCAACAGCAATTGATCTTTTTTTGAGTAAAAACGGAAAAAAATTTCAAATTAAGAAAAAATAACTTATATTTACTTTTATTCAGGATTTTTGAGAATATTTAGCGTTAGGTACAAGCCTTTTGAGTGTCCAGCAGTAGTCAGCTAACATGTTCGGACTACACTTGCGTTGGTACCTTTTTTCCATGTTGGATATGTCCTGATGGAACCGCTCACCGTGTTCGTCTCTGACAGCTCCCAAATTTTGAGGAAAAATCCAAATGCGAGTGTAAAAAGTGAATCTTGAGCGACATATTGCATCCCATGTCCTTGTAAGTCGCTAAGAGGTTGTTGACTAACTCTTCATAGTTTTTGGCCCTGTAGTTTCCAAGAAAATTACGAATAATACACACACACAAAAATTGTCGCATCACCTGGTATTCTGAATTCCACAATCGATTTAGCAGCTCGATCGCAGTTTCTTTGTCAACATATGTTTTTGGACATATGAGTGGAAAAAAATCTTACAATGTAGTAATATTTGTTTCCATATGATCTTGAACACGTCTGAAACAAGAATGAGTTTATTTGACTATCAGTATTCATTCAATTTCTCTTCAGTTTTCACGCTAAATTAATGCAAGTTTTCTGTGTTTCTTGTTGATTTTCGAATCTTAGAATTTATTGTAATGGCTGCTGAACGTCCTGGACGCTATTTGAGTGATCATGAAGTGGTAAGAATTGTAACACTTCTAGCGGATGGGCGATGCCAACGTTACGTGGCTAACTTGTTGAATGTTAACCCAAGCACTATTTCAAGAGCAATCAATCGGTACCACAAAACAGGGGAATATGGAAGAAGTGCCGGACAGGGAAGAAATCGGAAAACAACACCAGTTGATGATCGGTGGCTTCATTTGAATTGTGGAGGCCGTTACTTGATGTAGATCCATGATATGAATGAGATAAAAACACAAGGTTTAACTTTAATCTACACTTTATTTGAAAAAATTCGACGACGTTTCGCTGACACAGCAGCTTTATCAAGAATGAAAAACAGAATGAAGAGTATGGTATCATAAACAAATCGTAGAACAAGTTGGATGAATAACAGGAAAATCCACACCGAGCCATTGTACAGTTAGTATGAAAGGTAATAAAAACTAATTAAACAAGTTAAGTAGGGGTGAGTAATTCACATCTACCTGTTCATGCAAAAGCTTGTCCGAATGTTTGTATCTATTCATTTCTAATGCTTCTAGGAGATCTAATTTTGAACTCTTTGATTTTATATGTAATATGTCAAAGTTTTTATTGAATGAATGGTTTTCTGTTATTAGGTGGTTCGAATAATTTGAATCAGATTTATTTTTATCGAAGCTACGTTTATGTTCAGATGTTCTTATGCCAAAACTCCTATAGGTCCTACCGATATAAATTTTATCACAAGAACCGCAATTGAGTTTATAGATTCCTGATTTACTTGATTTTTCAACACGAGATTTATTATTTTAATATGTTTACCTAAGTTATTAGAAGTTTTGAAAGTTATATTAAGATTTTGTTTGACGAGAAAGGATTTTATATTTGTACTTGCAGAACCGCAGAATGTTAAACTGTTTAATATTTTATAGTCTTTATGAATAGGATATACTTCATTTATTGCCTTCTGATACAGTTTTTACGAATGATTAGATCTATCATATCTGGATTATATGAATTACATAATTAAATCAGAAATATTGAATCTGTTGGACGTTTGCATTGAACAAAATTATTTTTCTTTCAACAACATCTATTACAGTAGTGAAAATGGTTTGATCATGGGAAATCCTTTGAGTCCACTTTTAGCAGAGATTTTATGAATAATATTGAACAGAAAATTCATACACATCCACTCATTTCCAAATTTCTTTATTGGTATAGATATGTTGACGACATCTTAGTATGTTTCATTGGAACTACTCGTCAATTAGACTTATTTCTTAATTTCATTAATTCCATCCATTTGAACATTAAATTCACGATAGAAATTGAACAGAACGATTCCATTAATTTTTGGACTTAAAAATCACTAAACAAAATAATAATCATGTTTTTCGGTCTTTCGTAAACCAACACATACTGATACAATTATACATAACTACTCATTACATCCAATTCAACACAAAGTTGCAGCTTTAAACAGCATGGTACATCGGTTACTCAATTTACCTTTATCAGTAGAAGATTATAATAAAGAGTTAAACATCATCAAACAGATAGCCATTAATAATTCATATAATCCGGATATGATAGATCTAATCATTCGTAAAAACTGTATCAGAAAGCAATAAATGAAGTATATCCTATTCATAAAGACTATAAAACATTCAACAGTTTAACATTCTGCGGTTCTGCAAGTACAAATATAAAATCCTTTCTCGTCAAACAAAATCCTAATATAACTTTCAAAACTTCTAATAACTTAGGTAAACATATTAAAAATAATAAATCTCGTGTTGAAAAATCAAGTAAATCAGGAATCTATAAACTCAATTGCGGTTCTTGTGATAAAATTTATATCGGTAGGACCTATAGGAGTTTTGGCATAAGAACATCTGAACATAAACGTAGCTTCGATAAAAATAAATCTGATTCAAATTATTCAAACCACCTAATAAAAGAAAACCATTCATTCAATAAAACTTTGACATATTACATATAAAATCAAAAGTTCAAAATTAGATCTCCTAGAAGCATTAGAAATAAATAGATACAAACATTCGGACAAGCTTTTGAATGAACAGGTAGATGTGAATTACTCACCCCTACTTAACTTGTTTAATTAGTTTTTATTACCTTTCATACTAACTGTACAATGGCTCGGTGTGGATTTTCCTGTTATTCATCCAACTTGTTCTACGATTTGTTTATAAAACCATACTCTTCATTCTGTTTTTCATTCTTGATAAAGCTGCTGTGTCAGCGAAACGTCGTCGAATTTTCTCAAATAAAGTGTAGATTAAAGTTAAACCTTGTGTTTTTTATCTCATTTATCGGTGGCTTCGTTTAACTGCACTAAGTGTTCGGCACTGTACGGCTAGAATGCTACAAAATGAACTTGCACTTTCCAGAAATGTGCATATTTCATTGCAAACTGTTAGGAACAGGCTCAGAGAAGACGATATCAGATCAAGGGTGGCTTCTACCGGCCCGCGTCTCACCAGAGAGCATCGAGTTGCAAGACTTCAGTTGGCGAGGGAACATGCAAATTGGGGTATTCCAGAAGTGTCGAACGTTCTCTCTTCCGACGAGTCCAGGTTCTGTCTAGTATCAAATGCTAGACGCATGCTTGTATACAGACGACCTGGGGAACGGTATCAGCAATACAATATCCGGCAAACCGAAAACTTCGGAGGGAGTTCAGTAATGGTGTGTGGAGGCATTTCTTTCCATGGTCAAACTGAGTTAGTCCTAGTGAATAATGGAAGAATGACAGCGGCCAGATACATCGCAGATATCCTTGAACCCCATGTTGTACCCTTTGGCCCATTGATTGGCGAAAACATTCATATGCATGAAAATGGTCTGCCTCATGCAGCTAGAGCAGTTACAGAATTTCTGTAAAATGCCGAAATTGACGTCTGATGCCTTGTAGAACATTCCAACAACTAGAAAATCTGCTTCCTGAAATTTAGAACTCAGTGACTCAAGAGTACATCCAAAATTTGTTTGAGGGGCTTCCGAGATTATACTGGCAGTAATTAGGGTCCGGGGAGGAAACACTCGATTTTGAAAATGATTAGTAACCATTCGATGCTAGTTGATTGGTTTCTTCGCGAATGTTCGAAGATGGAATAATTTTTTAATTTTTCATTAATTCGAAAATTGTTGATATTTTCCATCATTAACTCATCTCTTTTGAATGATATCTTCTTATTTCACACTTCTGAAAGTTATCAATTGAATGACCAACCTAAAAGTTTATAAAGTATTGTCGTAAAAGTAGGGTGATGCGACAATTTTTGTGGGGAGTGTATTTCGAAAACATGTCCATGCGGATTTTTCTATCGGATTAAGTTTTTGTTCTAACGCTTCATCAGCCAGTAGGTCTCTCATTTGTGGCCCTACAAATATTCCTTCTTTTATTTTGGCATCACTGATTTTTGGGAATTTTTGTTTCAAGTAACAAAAACTGTCCCCATTTTTATCTATCGCTTTGACAAGATTTTTCATTAGACCGAGTTTGATATGCAACGTAGCACTACATCTTCAGGATTCATTGAAGGAGTGTGAAGAACATTTCTTGACATGGTATAAGAGCGTCTCGCTTAGGCCACTCTCAACTATCCCACTCACAGAGGAAACAACAAAACTTCGTATATCTAAGCTGTAGATCTAGCAAAATAACAATTACTTTCAAATCTCCAAATATTTTCCAGCAATATTGGTTCTAGCAGTGATTTCATATTTTCATATGATTCTTTCATTTCAGTAGCATAAGCGACCGGTACGGAGGGGTATTTATTGCCATTATGTAACAGTACAGCTTTTAAACTAACCTTTGAGGAATCTATAAACAACCGCCAGTCAGATGTTTTATATTCAAACGTCAACTCCGTCATCACTGAGGGAATGTCAATGTAAAACACTATATTGCCATCTTGAGAAATGCGTATGTCTACTTCAGTAAATTCTAGTCATGAAGTCGGGACGCGAACAGTTCTGCCCCTCTTTTACTGATATCCAAATCACGTACCAAGTCATTGAGGTCGTTTTCAGTAATAAAATGAGGTTCTCTGTTTGAAGTACTGGGCTCAAAAGTCGGATCCGAATCTGAACACTCGGCTACATTTTCTTCGATCACGTCATCCATGTTTACTGGGGGCTGAGGAACATGTAAATCATCACTGTGTGGGATAAGTCTTTGAGCAGATTGTAGATTTGAATAGTTCACAGAGTGGCTAGATTTATGCTTAATACATTTTATTGAAGTTTGGTAGAAATAACAATCAGATACATGGTCTTTCGGTTCGGCCCATATTATTGGAACTGCGAACGCCATATGACGAGATCCTTTAGCCAATGATGTTAATAAAGTGACACACTGGGCACAGTAAGCACTAGGAGTCCAGGTTAATTAAAATAACAGTTTTTAACTAATGGTGTCGAACTACGACGTTGACTTTCAACAGTAAGTTGACCGCAAATATAACAGAAGTTGTCAGGATGGTTCACACACACTCTCGGCATCTTAGTATGATGTATAACACTAATTTGAAAAAAAAATTTTTTAGTTTCAATATTTTTTCGTTAAATTATTCGGAAACACACGCCGGTAAGCAAAATTCGCTTAATCCAGTTAGTCGATGTTTCATGAAAACTGAGGGTGATTGAAGAAAACTAAGTATGAGGTTTATATGCGGGTAGGTAGTAGTGTTTGTTTGACTTGATTTCGTTTAATAAATTTACTGTTTACACTGGTCTACAATGGTTTTGTGGCCCTAGATATGAAAATGATTTTGGGTCTATTTATGCACACAATTCGTGAAACTATCAATAATTTTGTAGGATTTGCTCTGATTTCTTTTTAAATCTTTATTTTCATTTTACATAACAAAAATCGTAAAACAAGAAACAAAATAACAGATATATTTATAATGTCAGTTATGTTTCGAGAAATTCGGATACATCGAAGTAAATAAAGAGGAAAATGTCGAAAATATATTTCATATTTCCATAAAACGCCTTTTATGAGCTTTTCTTCTATAATTTTTCAGGGGACAATCTCTTTTCAAAGACCACCAGTAATCTGCCATCATGTGACAATCCCATCGACCTTGATACCTTTCTTCCATCACTTTTAGATCTTGATGAAACCGCTCTCCCTGTTCCTCACTATAATTTCCTAAATTATCCGGAAATTTATCTAGATGATTGCGGAGATAGTGTAACTTAATACTCATATTTGCTCCTAAAGTCTGAAAGTTTGTCAGCATATTTTACACAATTTCTTCATAATTTGCTGCTTTATGGTTACCTAGGAAATTTTCGACAACCAACACAAAACTTTTCCAAGCTTTACTTTCCGGAACAGTCATAACTTTGATAAAATCTGAGTCTTTCATCAATTGCCGTATTCGAGGACCATCAAATATTCCACCTTTTAATTTTTCCATACTAAGCTTCGGAAATTTTCTGCAAATGTAATTAAAACAATTTCCGTCTTTGTTCAACGCTTTTACAAATTGCTTAATCATACCTAACTTAATATGTAATGGTGGAAGTATGATTTTGTCTCTGCTCACCAGCGGCTCCTTATTACGTTGGCTTTACCGACAGTTAAAGAATTTTTACAGGCCAAACATCTTGTTCCCAATGAAGTTGCTTTGCTCTACTATCCCACATACAAATAAAGCAAGGGTATTTTGTATATCCACTTTGTTGGCCAAGTAAAAATTAACCATTTTAAATCCACACAGATCGGCCATTGATGCTCAGAGTATTTAATTTTCTCTAAAACTAATTTTACATTTTCATATTCTTCTTTGAGTTTCGTTGAATGGGCAATTGGAATTGATGCAAATTTATTTCCATTGTGCAATAAGACGCATTTTAAACTTCTTTTGCAACTATCAATAAAAAGGCGCCATTCAGTAGATTTGTACTCTTTTAAACCCATGTCTATAAGCAGCTTCGCGATATCATTACAATACACTAATCCTTCATTTTCACTAAAAAATTGTAATAACTCTTTTTCTCGCGTTCTGTATGTTGTAATTGTTACTGTTGGTGCCAATACATTTTTTTCTTTCAATCTTGAGGCTAACAGTTCTGATCCTTGTTTTGATAAATCGAGATCACGTATTAAATCACTGAGTTCATTTTGAGAAAATAACTTTGGCGTAGATGTTTCACCTTCCCATTCACTTCCACTAGTAGATGGTCCCGATTTCTGTGAATTTGGTAACATCATTGTTTCTGAGGGCATGCGAATTACTTTTGAAATGTATATGGGCCGAGGGAGATTTTCACTGTGTAGAACTGGACATTTCGTAGACTGTACGTCTGGGTATCTCCACGTTTGATTTCGATTAAAACCTTTAACATCTACTACGCAAAAGTAACAATCATCTAAATGATTCGTAGGCTCCATCCAGATCATAGGAATACCAAAGTCTAATCCAGAACGTTCACCTTTTTTCCACAACCGTAAAGACTCAACACAGGACTTACAAACTTTATTAGGAACCCATGGTTTACCTAATTTGTCCATTTTGAAACCAAAATATTCAACATAAGTCTCCTTGACAAAGTCTGTGATATTTCATTTTTGTTTTTTTGGTATATAAACACCGCAAATATAACAAAATAAATCACTACAATATTTACACTTTCTTCGTGACGAACTCATATTTTAGACTAGAAGACAAATATGTAAGAATGGACATTCAGTAATTGAAACAAAATATCAATCCATGACACTTTATCCAGATTTACGTGTATATGTACTTCAATATTGTCAAATAACTGAGATCTCAGCTGTTCTGTGGAGCAAGGGGTCTGAGAGTGGGGATCAGGTGATGTTTGTTTGCGCGAAAAAGTTGCGCAGAAGCCTAATCATGACTGGAAAATTAAATTTTATTTCTAACAAGCTTATAATTGTTCAAAATATAAGAAATGCAAAAATCATGAAAATACGAGCACATTGAGAACTTTCATGAATATATTCGTAATCTGGGCACTTGAAAACATAAAAATTTGCGATGATATCCAGGGCAACAATAAAAAAAATTTTTTTTGTAGAGCTGTGTTATCAGTGTTATCATTCCTTAAAGAAAATCGCCGACGACAAGTCAAATTTACATTAGCATTGATAAATATACAGCACCAATCGAGGTATAAATTTACTTCAAAAAAACACCAAGAACAATTGTCGGAATTTTAGGAAACAATTACCACAACCCAAGAAGAAGGAAATGTAGAAACAGGCACGAAAACTATCAAATTCGAAAAAGTTATAGTGCGAAAAACGGTTCAGCAAATACCAAGTCCTTCCAAGGTTCCTGAATATCACATTCTAAGAAAAACACCGAGCCGAACGCCGTCTGTTGAAAGACTATTGGAAGACTCAGCGTATGTCACACGTTCTAATGGTAATGCTGGAAACACATCGAGGGATTCCAGCCTTACATCTTTTGGTGACAAGTTTTCGTCGGAAGAAAATTTGGATAGATCATTGGATGTGTCGAGGTCCGGAAATGACGACTGGGATAATACAAGCTGTAGTGGAAGTAAAGTTACTTCTTCAAGTTCTGAATGGTATAGTGAGTATAGGACTCAGAGTTTCCATAGTGGGTCGTCTAAGTTGGAGTATGTAAGGAGCAAATCACAATTTGACCAGCATATAGCAAGCATTAGAGGTAAGAATGACAATTACAATTTGAAAGCTCGTTCAGAAGAGTCGTATAAAAAGTCCAATTTATTTCTAGTTAATTTGTAATGACCAGATTGTTCCACCTCAAACACGCAACCTCATCTCTTAGTGGTTAGAAAGATACATCTTTTGACGTATATTTAATGTTTTAACGAGCAACCCCCTAAGAGGGGGAATCAATTTTTGTTTTGAAGAGAATTCACTTACTTTTAGGTCCTGAATTAGTACAGTATGTTTTAAAGTAAAACGCAATGAGACACTTTTGTCACTTTTCCATTCAATAATCACGACCGGTTTCGACCCTACGGTCATTTTCAAGTGAATAACAATATAATACATGAGTAGGCAAGTACAAGTACAGACTGAAATTTATCCTAAATATTGAGTAGTGGGGATCCATTATGCTCTAGTTGGCTGTTGAGGGTAATAAACTGTGGGTTTTTACATAATTTGTTAATCTCCAAACTTTCCACCAAATTCATCTCTCTCCCTTTGTTACATTTATGAAGGATTTTAAGATTGTACAATGATATCGAGTGGTTAGTTGATTTTATGTGTTCAAATATTGGCAAATTTTTATCTGAGGAAATACAGTGTGTTCCAACGAAAATTTGACCCCCCCTATAACTCCGAAATGAGTAACATTAGCGAAAAACACCAAGACACGTCGAATTTTGTTTCGAGGAGGAGCATTTTCGAAATAATTCGAAACTTGTCAGATCAACCCCTACCCCAGCAACCCTAATTTCGAAATTCATCATAGGGAATAAGGGTCGAGTGGCACCTTACTGTAAAGGTCTGTCAATTCTCCATTCTGATTTGTCATTTTAGAATTTTAAATTAACATACAGGGTGTCCCAACCGAGGGTAAAGTTGAATTCCTGCAAATCCCAAATACTAAATGAAATCGATTTATTTTGGCATAATGCAAGCGCAGGTTTATGCTCGGTCTAGAAAAACGACCTACACTTGTGAATTTGGAGTTGGTGCAATCAACCCCTATTTCCAGCATCCCCAACTCAAAAATCATTCGATCGAAAATAGGTCAAGTGGCACCTCGTTGGAAAGGTATTTCAATTTTCTCTTCGAATTTGGTATTTTCGAAATTCAGAATCAGCATACAGGGTGTCCCGGAGCAGGAACACTGAAAACCCAAATAACTTTTGAAACTGGTTCATTTCGGTATACATAATACGAGAACATGTTTATGTTTGATTCGAGAATAAGACTCTCTTGCGTGAATATGGAATTTTTGCAATCAATCTCTTCCATTCAGCATCCCCAACTCAAAAAATCATACAAGTGATTACAGGTTGAGTGGCAAAGTTCCAGAAAGATTTTTCTATTTTCTGAATCACTGAGGCATTGGTTTCAGTTTGGCAATCGAGGTTTTCTGGCGTGAGGATCAGGATGAGGGATGATGGAGAAACTGATTGGATGCTCATCTAAACAGGAAAACGAGATTTATTGAACTTGTATTCAATTGAAAACAAAAACTAACTTGATTATTACAACAATTGTTCAAAATGACCTCCGCCCACCTCCATACAGTTATACAGACGATTTTCGAACTCTCTTCTCACATTAGCGAAAACTTCAGGAGTCAAAAGTCGGCATTCTGTGATAATCCTCATCCGCAGCTCCTCCAGGTTTTCTGGTCTTGTGGCATAAACTTTAGATTTTAGATGGCCCCACAAAAAAAATCTAGGGATTTAAATCTGGTGACCTGGCTGGCCACTCAACAGGTCCTCTTCTACCAATCCACCTTCCTGGGAAATTTTCGTCTAAATATTGGCGCACCCGAGCATCATAATGCGGAGGAGCACCGTCTTGTTGAAAACGCATTTCGTCCTCAGAAAGAGTTGGATCGTTCTGTAAAATTTCTGTCAATCTAGGATGTATGTGTTCCTCTAACAACTGTAGGTAGCCATTTCCATTCAGATTACCCTCAATAAAGAAAGGCCCAACTAGATGATTGCCAAAATTCCTGCCCAAATGTTCAACTTCTGAGGCCTTTGCGTGTGGGCCTCTCTAAACCAATGAGGATTCTGTGTGTCCCAATATCGACAATTATGTCTATTCACTTCACCACTGAGCATAAAGGTGCTTCCATCAGAAAAACAGATGTTATTCAGAAAATTTGGATTAGCGTTTAGGTTTTCACTTAGATTTTCACAAAACTGTAAACGACGATCTGGATCATCTTCGTTTATTTCATGCACTAATTTTACCTTGTAGGGTGAAATTTGTGATGTTTCACGATTCTATGGACAGTTGTAGCTGATACACCAGTCAGACGAGATAGTTTTCTGATCGAAGTAGTATTCTCCATTTGTAGATGACCCACTACTGCCACTTCCGTTGCCTCATTTCTGACAGGACATGCCACTTCATGTTTTTGTTTGCCACCGAACCCGTAGCTAGGAATTTGTCAACCAAATATTTAACGTACTGGTGACTGACTCCCTTTCTCTTTCAGGATGGTTCCTATCGAATATCCTTGCCGTTTCTTTGGCACAACTGTTATTTCGAAAATACGTCGATACAATTTCGACCCTTTCCTCAGTGGAATAAACCATTTTCAGATTAATTTCAACTGACGAACAACAACAATAATGAGGAACTGATCTGAATAATAATAATATTTCATTGCAAAAATGAGAAATAACAGATGACTGCACGCCAGATGGAAATGAAAAAATGTGAACATTTTCAATGCAGAAATCAGCTTTATTTCTTCGTAATTGATGCTCAACACATCGTACCCCAATACTTTTAACAGTTTCGAATTAATTTTAGTTGATAATTTCAAATGACGATATTGAATTTTTCGAAAGCGACATCCTGTATGGAGAGCCGAACTGAATGAAATGCTTTAATCATTCTGGAATTCAAAAACCTTTCTGAAGATATGCCACTTGAATTATTTGTATGATTTTCAAGTTGGGGATGCTGAATGGAAGGGGTTGATTTGAAAAATTCTATAACCACACAAGAAAGTCCTATTCTCGGATCAAACATGTTCTCGTATACCGAAATGAACCAGTTTCAAAAAGTTATTTGGATTTTCAATGTTCCTGCTTCAGGACACCCTGTATGATGATTCTGAATTTCGAAAATACCAAATTCGAAGAGAAAATTGCAGTACCTTTCCAACGAGGTGCCACTTGACCTATTATCGATCCAATGATTTTTGAGTTGGGGATGCTGGAAATAGGGGTTGATTGCACCAACTCCAAATTCACAAGTGTAGGTCGTTTTCTAGACCGAGCATAAACCTGCGCTTGCATTATGCCAAAATAAATCTATTTCATTTAGTATTTGGGATTTCCAGGAATTCAACTTCACCCTTGGTTGGGACACCCTCTATGTTAATTTAAAATTCTAAAAATGACAAATCAAGGTGGAGAATTGACAGACCTTTTCAGTAAGGTGCCACTCGACCCTTATTCCCTATGATGAATTTCAAATTTAGGGTTGCTGGGGGTAGGGGGTTGATCTGAGAAGTTTCGAATTATTTCGAAAAATGCTCCCCTTCGAAACAAAAATCGACGTGTCTTGGTGTTTTTCGCTAATGTTACTCATTTCGGAGTTAGAGGGGGGGTCAAATTTTCGTTGGAACACACTGTATGTTCCTTGAATCTAGCTTCGAAACTTCTCCCTGTTTGTCCGACATAGGCTACCTGACATTCATTGCATTTGATTTGATAAATTTCTGATTCCTTGAATTTATCGTTCGTTTGGCATTGAATAGATATATACCCGAACATTCCAACGAATGAGTGTCATCCCCTTGTTACAGATATCTTATCCGAGTCTAACACACCGCCATATATATATCACTAATGAATTTAGCAATCTTCTTCAAATATGCCTATCTCAAAGTTACTTTCAATTTCAATCTAAATTCTTTAAACAAAATTCAGGTCTTCCAATAGATTCTCCTCTTACCCATCTACTAGCTGACATTTTCATGAATAATTTAGAGAAAAACCCAATATTGAACACAGATTTCGCTAAAACACATTACTTTCTGATTAAAATACATTGTTGCATCAGCTTCACTTCTAAATTAGAAAATTAGAAAATAATAACTCAATTAATTTCCTCGACTTAACAATTGCAACTTCAGATAACCAACTCACTTATAAAATTTACAGAAAGGAAACATTAGCAGACGCATCGATTTCAATGCACTCGTTCAGTCATTTAAGTCACTAACTAGCTGCATTTTTTTTGTATTTGTATTGCTCCAGAGTTATACCGATGAAGTGAAAAACCGCTCTCTACAGAAAAGCAAAAAAAGATATACAAGAAATGTGGGTTATTGTTCAAACGCCGGGGAATAATTTTGCAAAGCTCTTGCCTTCGATCCAAATCAATTTTTTTTCTGAACGGAAAGTAGAGATATCTATTTTAGGGAGGCAAATCTCAAACCTGCGGTAATTAGGAAATCCTTAACATATAGGGTGTTTTCTAAACATGTGTTGAAGCGCCGAAAAATGTTTTGTGTGGAAGAAATACCCGCTCAAACGGGGTACCATACAGATCGGTTTTCTTCCTTATTTCCGAAGGCATACATAGTGAAATTATGGAATGTAGTACACTTCCTTTACTCTTCGCGCTTAGTAAAAATTCAAGCTCATTATTGCAAAATTTTAATAAGTAGCTGTACAAGGTGTTACATAATAATATGTCAAAACTTGAGGGGGTAAATCTACGTTCAATTTTAAGTAAAAAGTTCATATAAACATAGGTCCGCAAAAGCTTCATTAGGATCTACAGGGTGTTGAAATTTCAGGAAAAAATTGGTTTGTTCTTCAAGACTCCTGCAGTTTTTGAGATATTCAGCCCAAATTTGGAATGCAAGCTATTTTTTACAGCCTCCATCATTACACTTTCTAGATTTTAACTGAATTTCACAAGGAGTTTTCTTTTTCGTGGCCATGTCTCTTTTTGCCCTCTCTAACTTTATTGCAGTACGCCACTGATCAGCATACAATCAATTTTCGTTGAATTTAGAAACTTTTTGACACTTGTAATTACCTACAACCGTTTTCGAGTGAAAAGTTATTGAGTTTGAATTATTTGAAATGTATGTTATTCGCTAAATAAAAGAAAAATAATAGAAATAATCGATAGGTATGCCCAAAATTTGCTT